>CM073551.1:7502500-10002500 GCA_037074615.1 Leucaena leucocephala | reverse complement strand
TAGTGGAGTTCTGCTAAGCTAGCCAGGTAGTAACTAATCCTAGCTTTTATGTAATGGCTTTGTGATTTGTTGTGCTATTGTTTGGTTGGATTGTTGTCTTATATGTTATGTCTGAAGCTCTGCTGTAATGCTATGATCATATGTTATTAAGCATGGAAGCACGCAGCATACTTATCTGTACACGATCACAAGCAAGCACTGTCACTCTGCATTACATATATTGTTATGATTGTTGCTACTGAGATTCCCCCGAATCTCATCCCAATAAATATCCCATTACAGGGGAGGTTATGTCGAAATGAATTTTGGGAATTTTAAAGAGACGCCGTTATGCTGCCGATGTAAAGACTGAACATCAGTATATGATAAGTACTGTGTACGTAGTGCTGTCTAAGGAGGCTAGAAGTGAGTGGACCTAGCCGGTTCATCTAGTCTTTCCTGGGTACTACGTAGAATGGTAGTTCTCATGAGGGGATTACCGAATCAGTACGGTTCAGTTCTTTGTACAGATGAAGCGTAGCGGTTATGCTGCCGGAGTTTAGGCAGAAAAAGATGTAATAGAACCATGAGAATTTATGTACATGACCAGATGTAAAACAACTTATTAATTAATAATAATTGTTGTTTGGCATGTTTGACTGTTGTATGATGGATGTATGCATATGTATGCAAAGTAGAAATGCTGAAATTTACCATTGTGAACAGTAACACGTGGTAACCTAGTCATATTTGATAAATGATTGAAAATAGTAAATGGATGAATAAATGTACGAAATTTTTATGGTAAATAGTAGACATACCAAGCTTTAATTTGATATATAAAACGTATCATTTGTATGTCTATACAAGGAGATATAAATTATTAAAGTTGGGACCAGAATGCTGGATTCAGGGAGAAAAACGTGGAATGAACAGTAAACTTGACACGTTGACTGACGTTGACTTGGTCAATTAATGGTCAACGAGTTATTTTTCCCTGAAATATAATTGAGTTAGCTTCATTTATCAATTGGAACCACTTCATTTTGATTTTTCTAGAATTAGTTATGATTTTTCGAAGTCAGGTCACTCATCTGGAATTTTCAAGTGAACAGTACTCGATAAGAGTAAAATTCCAGATTGGGGAATTGGACTTCAATGATCTTGAAAGTGGTTCTAAATGCTACTGAATGGTCTCTAAGACATATGAAAGGAAGGATGTTTCATTTTGGTATCAGAGCAAAGGATTCTGGCTTAGGAAATGCTCTGAATAGATAATTTATGGTGTTAGTACAGAATAAGGTTAGCACAGAACAAAGGGTTCTGGCTCAGAGCATAAGATTCTGGCACAGAACAGAAGGTTCTGGCTCAGTGATGCTCTGGTTTAGTTAGTTTGATTCCTTAAACAAATGAGAAGTTTGAGTGGTCCTCTCCCTACAGTAGGATATAGGGATGGTGTTCACTGCTTGGAAAGGTTTAGACAAGAGACAGTGACACCCAGATGTATGAGGCTGGACCCCGAGCTTTATAGTCTTATGAAGGATATGATTATGATGGTCTAATCTTAGTCAGCCGATACAGTCAAGGTCTCGTGTTTATTAACACAATATGGTTGGACTAAGCAGAACAAGGTTTAAGAAGCAGTTTCCTCCAGAGATGGAGACAGAGGCTGATCAGTTTACGACTAAGGAAGCTGCAAGAGTATCTCGAGGTATTGTGTTGTGACCAGAAACTGCAGTGAGGATGACAGATATCCAAGTTACAACAAGTTAAGTCACGATGAGATGTGGGCAACCCAGGCTCACAAAGATCAAGAGCGAGATTCTGCTATCACTACGGCGGTTGCTGCTGCGGTTGCAAGATTACAGCAGTCTGGGAAGGAGGTAGTACCAGAGAATGATATAGAACCTGAACCTCAGCCAGATCATGAGCAGACTGGAATGAATATACATCAGGGGTCTATAAGAAATAATAATGACCAGGAAAGTCTGCAAACATGGATGGAACGATTCCATCAGTTTAATCCGCCCATGTTGAAGGGACTTTTGACACTCAAGTAGCTGAGGATTGGGTAAGCTAGTTAGAGAAAATCTTTAAGGTTTTAGAATGTTCCATTGAAAGAAAGACCCAGCTGGCAGTTTACAAAGGGATGTGCAATAACCAGAAAAGAGTGAGCCTACTCCATCAGTACCACTGAAAGTGATGCCACCAGGTTCCCTGAGAAGGAACAGTAAGAAGAGAAATGAGCCAGCATATGGGTCAAAAGTTAATAAGAAGCAAGGAAGTAGGCCAGGTAGTGGGCCAAGAGAAGTTAGTAGGCAACCAAGGCCTAATGAATGTAGGAACTATGGTCGAGACCATGGTATGAGGCCTTGTCCAGTAGGTCAAGGGTTACGCTATAGGTGTGGAAAGTATGGACATTATGCCAGGGAGTGTCCACAGAACACAACAGGCGAAAGATACTCGACTTAGGGAAGAATATATACCCTGACTGGCAACGAGATAAGAAAGTCTCCTGTGCCAAACTAAGGTACGAGTTTATTTGTGTTCTGTTTCCACTGGCTAATGAACGGATAAATCCTGTATGTGATTGGATTGTATTGTCCAGTATGCACACTATTGAGCTACCCTATACCTAGTATGTTGCCGTTGTATGAGGATGAGTATGACTACATGTTTTAAAAGTAGGAAGTAGAGAAGAGGGGTCTTATGTCGCGACTAATATGTACAGATAAGTTGATGTTGCGACGTGAGAATACCTCAGGTAGCGATAAGTAATATTGCAGTACGCGACCAGTGTACAAAGGAGTTCAGGTAGCAATGTTCTAGGTTACGACTAAAGGACACAGAGATGCCAGGTCGTGACGAGTATTATGAGACGGTCACGACGAAAAGTCACAGAGCATGTGAGTTGCGACTATGAAGTTCTCAAGTCGCGACTATAATTGGCAGAGGCCATATGATGAAGAGAATGAAGGTACCAAACTCGCTGAAGTCCACCAGCTAGAGGATTGGTATAGCATATGGTAAGCCAGACAGTACAAGGTACTGAGGTACGAAAGATCAGTTTAAGACAATGTGAAAAAGTAGATCTTCTATGTGGTAACTAAGAGTAGATCTATATTACAAGGGTTTTTCAGCTAATCTGAATAGAAGACCTAAAAGCTGGGATGAGATTTGCCTAGGAATAATCCTAGCACATGGCCTAAGGTGAGAGACGTGATGGGTAATAGATAAAGAGCTCAATGTTCCCTGAGCAGAGGGATTCCATCACGGAGAAGTGATAGACCTAGGGGAGAATACCCTAGAGAATAGAAGTAATAGTAAAAGATGATGAATGAGATCCATGTGACTCAAGTTCGCTAGGATAAAGAGAAAGACCAATAAGAACCATAGTCCGGTCAAGAATAGATCAGGACTGATAGGGACTGATGGAAAGATAGAAGAAGTTGAGAGATAGTAAAGAGGTAGCCACAGTTAAGAGATAAAGTGACTCCCCTATTCCTAATTTAAGATAAAATAGTGAAGGGTTGAGTCTATTCCCTGGTAAAAGGGTAGTGTGGCAGCCTAAGTAAGATAGACAGATGTGCTTGTCAGATCCTGATTATGTGATTGATAATCTGACAGGTAATGCGATTGATAGTATGATCAGATGATGATCTGACAAATAATATGATAAAGGAAATACGTTTGAGGCTTATTTAGACTATTATGATGTCTAATGGATGGTTGAGCAAAATATGATGATGATATGGCTCATGTTGCCATAAGATATGAAAGTTGCATCTCCTTGCAGTTGTCATATGATGACATGCATGTTAGAGTATGCTATGATGAATGGATACTCCCCTTTTGCAGTACATGCAGGGTAGAGTATATATGAGTACATATATGAGATAAGAAAGTTATGAGAAAGTTGGTTGCTCCCATACCATATGATAGGAGGATGATATGAATACATTAAGGATGATAGATAGTCTCAGTTTATGGGACGATAAGTTATGATATGATATTCAGATATGAATTATGATTGAGGTTACTCAGGTATTTCTATAGGCTTGTGAATACAGTACTCAGGGCCATTTCTATTGAAATGAATGATGTACAGAAAAAGTAACAGATAACGGTAAAGGGATTGTTTCTAGATCACTCTTCAGATAAGAGTTGGATCTGAAACAGATGGCTCTCAGACAGAGCTAGATTCAGATGAGTATAGATCACTCTTCAGATAAGAGTTGGATCTGATATAGAATGCTCGCAGTTAGAGCATAGTTCAAATGGCTCGTAGTTAGAGCACAAGTTGAAAGATGTGATGGAACTCCTGAGTAAGAAAGGAAGTAAGTAAAGTCTGGGTAAATGATATGAGGCTATAAAATTTTCAAATGTTTAATCATGGAGTTATCAACAGGTGGAAGCAGTTAACCTTATAATTTAGTCTGTTGGTTTAATATCTTCGGGAGATATACAGTACAACAGAATCACAGTTAGATTCTGGAGGGTCACAGTTAGATCCTAGCATGGCTCCAGGGTCGCAGTTAGATCCTAACAGCTTCAGAGTCGCAGTTAGATTCTGAAAAGGCTAACGGTTGATCGCAGTTAGATCCCGAGGTCGCAGTTAGACCTAGCCTAAGGAAAGTAATAAGCCATGAGATATGAGTACAATGTAGTATCTCTTTGGGAAGATGAATACCAAAGACGAAGTTAAGGTGAGGAAGCTTCACTAGTTGATAAACTCACCCAGAGAAATTATTTTATAATGGTTTTTCTCAGATAGCCTATAGTATACAGACTAAACTTAGCTTTCCCTTAGCAAAGACGGAGTCCAAGTCCAAAGCTGAGTACTGATATTCAAAGTTTTGTAGAAGTATGCCTGAGAAGTAAAGAACAGAATCCTCTATGTGTTGAAAATAGAAAAGCATTGGCTAAGAGCACTCTGGGAGGTACCTCAAGTTGTAAAGCCAATAGCAAGAGAAAGAGGTAATAGTTCAGGCAGGGGGACTGATCAAGGTAATGATCAGATTGGAGAGCAGAGATGTCAATATGGTGGAAAGAGCCATCGCACATGGGAGTGTCGAGCAGGGCAAAGCAGTTGTGGTAAGAAAGGCCACTTTGTAAGAGGTTGCCCTAAGAATGCTGACATCCCTAGGAAAGGTATTTGCTCTTACCCCAGACACAGTCTTCAATATTCCCTAAGGTCGACCCTAACAATGGTTAAGAAGAACCATACCTGTAAGGGCGACTGAGCTGTAAGGAACTATATGCCTAGATGATGATATGGATAATGAAGAGTTCTTTTCGGATCTAAAGAAAGTGGTCATGATAATAAGTCATGAGAGATTAAAAGGCCAGAGAGACCTAGAGAAGAGGGTCTAAGGCAAAGCAAAGATAGAACGTAGTTCTATAAGAAAGAGATTGCTAGGGCCTAAAGCTATATAAAGAGTAATCTAGCCTAACCCAGTAGCACGTTAAATTGAAAGGTGCTAAGGCAAGAGTAGCCTAAGGATATGTAAGCCCTAAGAAGGGATAAAAAGTGCAAATGCCACAAAAGTTGGGCATAGGTGCATGAAGTTATGAGAACAGTTAAGAAAAGTCAGAGAAGTTATCTGGGTTATGATCTCGTATCAGGAGAAAGGAAGTCAGAAGAACAATATTTCTCCTGAGAGATTTGCAAAGTGTAAGAGGAGTAAGGTAAACCCAGAATTACATCAAAATTCTGTGGGACAAAATATGAAAGAAATGGACACTACTCATGTAACATCCCGATTTTTGGTCTAGGAGATCGGGACAGTTCATCTAGGTCCAAGATGAGGAATGTGAGAAATGTCCTAAGTCTCAAGCCTAGGAATTCTGCAGGTAGCTTGATATGGACTGGCTCCTGTGTAAGATAACCTGATATGGGCGGGTTGTCGAGCCTTTCAATTAACGATGACTCCCGAAGAGTTTAAGGGATGAGTTATTGAAAGAGAATTTCTAGACCTTAAGATGAGGGATGAGAAGATGAGCAACGAGGCCAGAAAGAGAATGCAGGGGCAAAATCGTAATTATGGGAAAGATCGGGCTGGTAGCCGATGAGTACCATATTTTGCCAGAAAATAGAGAAAATTATGCTGATCATTTCACTGAACTGTGAAATGTGCATACGAGGTCTCTATGAGTATGAAAGAATTATGGAAAGTTTAAGGACAAAAAGGTGGGGTCCTTAAGTGTAATTTTAGCCAAATAAAAAGGGACTTAAATGAAAAGAAGAAAAGTTTCTTGGGGCTAAAGTGTAATTAAAGAAAGTCAGGCCGGAAGTGGTTTAGACTGTCCGACGGCATTTCAGTCCCAGATTTCACCGGTAGAGAGAGCAAGGACGCTCGGTAATCTGGCTTAATACAGGAATTTTTGAAGACTCCAGATAGCCAGAAATGGACTGATCGTCCAAAAGTTATAAAAATTCATACCGGATATCCTAGATTTCAGATCTAGGTGAGAAAATACAGGATGATGCGTCTTTATGGGGCGGATGTCGGGAAACTGACAGAATACCGATAGGAGGCCTGTAGAAAAAGTTATTCGCAAATTAGAAAATCCAGACGGGAGTGTGAGGCCTCCGGGTATCCGATAGGGAAATTTATCGGTATTTGAAAAGGGACTGAATGAGTTCGGATAACCTCAGTCAGATGACTGATATGACTCACAGGGATGCCTGAACACCGCAGGCCAGTGTATCGGACAGAAGGAGCCGGTGTCCGGATATGTGTATAAACGGTGAATAGTAGATAAAATATTCAATAATTATTAACAGGGGAAGATTCCTCGTAATGCGTGCCATGAAGGTAATGGACCCTGAGAGGCCCAATAATGGCGCCAACAAGGCCCAGTAAGACACTTGGACTGATAGGTGGGCCAGTGTCCGGCAGAACCCCGGAAAAGTGCGAAATTACGAAAATGCCCCTGTGTTGTACTAAAGGGGTAGTAGATGAATGAGGGCATTTTGGTCATTCTGGACAGGCCCAGGAGCCAAGGCTCATACAGATAAAGTTACTTAGAGTCAGTATATATCCTGACAGAATACAGAAGGGTGTGAAATGACGATTTTACCCTTAGGGTTAAAATAGTGCAAGAAAGGGCACCCAGGGGTATTTTGGTAATTTACCGAGGGATGTTTCTTGGGAATCGAGCCATCAGAGTACTTGAGCTTGATCAGGGTCCAAGATAACATACCCAGAGCCCAAAAACGTAGCCCATGGAGTATGTGGGAAAAAGTGGCATTAAAATACTATTTTAATGCTGTTTCAATAAAGCAAAGTTACTCGGTCGGCACGATAACCGAGGAGGTGATCAGATAAAGTCTGGGACTTATCTGGATAGCATTGAAAGGCGTGAAAGGTCCCTTCCAGGTGCCACATGGCGCAATCTTAGAGGCAGGAGAAAAGTTGAGGACATGTATTACGGTGCAAGACTCTGGACCGGTACTGGATTGGACTGAACTGCTGAGTCAGCTGATGAGGTGTCCAGGAATTGTGACATGTGAAGAATGTGGCGATGAGGTGTCTCGGTGAGGTGTCCTGGATGATGTCATGCATGATGCAGTAAAAAGGAATAAAGAAAATAGGAAAATCCAGGAAAAACCAGGACCACATGTTCAGATGGCTTCAAAATTACAAGAATGTCATCCATTAAAGCTATAAATACCCCCCTTCCCCTCCCATTTTAGGCATCCCACGTTTTTGGCAAGAAAAGAGAGAGAAAGAAGAGAGAGAAGGAGAAAGAAAGAAAGAAAGGAAGTTCTGGTGGAGTTGGAAGCAGTATAGAAGTTCTGGAGCTCTGCTTTTGAGGTAGTAACTAATCCTACCTCTTATGTAATGTCTTTGTGATTTGTTGTGCTATTGTTTGGTTGGATTGTTGTCTTATATGTTATGCTTGAAGCTCTATTGCAATGCTATGATCATATGTTATTGAATATGGAAGCACGCAGCATACTTATCTATACACAATCACAAGCAAGCACCGTCACTCTGCATTACATATATTGTTATGATTATTGCTACTGGGATTCTTTTGAATCTCATTCCCAAAAATAACATTACAGGGGAGGTTCTGTCAAAATAAAATCTGGAAATTTTGAGAGACGCCGTTAGGCTGCCAAAATTCTGGCAACAGAGGAAGGAACAAAGAAAGGAACTGATACGTACTGTGTACGTAGGTGCTGTCTAAGGAGGCTGGAAGTGAGTGGACCTAGCCGGTTCATCCAGTCTTTCCTGGGTACTTACGTAGAATGGTAGTTCCTACGGGAATTACCGAATCGGTACAAGATCGGTTACTTTCTAAAGAAGAATTGTAGCAGTTATGCTGCCGGATTTTAGGCAGGAAAAGATGTAATAGAAATATGATAATTTGCTGTATGCCTTGTTGTATGACATTTTATTATTTAATAATAAATGTTGTTTGGCATGTTCAATTTGTGAATGGGGAATTAAGGGAGAAATTCGCAGGTCCTGAGGTAGCAGTGTTCTGGCCTCAGTTTGACCTAGTAAACGAAGGAGTTTGGCTATGAAATTTGGCAGGTCAGTCGTACACATCTGGGGCATTACATGGATAGGTAATAAGCCTTGTTTGGATGTATAGAATGAGATTAATTAATTTTCAAATTAAAGGTCCAGAATAAGGAACTTAAGAGAAAAATTTTGAATTTCTGGGCTTAAGTTAAGGTATAATCAAGCTAATGTTGCTTCCGCGAGTGTACTCTGAGGAGTCTAAGGGAGGATGTTTCATTTTGGTATCAGAGCAATAGGTTCTGGCATAAACCAGACAGGATTCTGGTTCAGAGCATAAGATTCTGGCATAGAACAGAAGGTTCTGGCTCAGTGATGCTCTGATTTAGAAATGTTATTTCCCTAGAGTACATAGAGGTTTAGAAAAGCCCAGTGGAGGTAAAATTCCCTAGATGAGTAAGTAGTATAACGTAGAGGAGGCTGGCAACTCCAATGAGGTAAATCCTATGCAAGTCATCCTTGCTAGGCTAGAACAGCAGCAGAGGATGATGGAAGAAATGAGGGCGGAACAAGTTCGCCGAGATCAAGAAAGAGATGCCACTATAGCTACTCTTACAGCTATAGTTAATCAATTGCAAACCCCTGATAGACCAGCAGAAGGGATATCACGAATTCCTCCAAATAATGGGCAGTCAAGAATAGAGGATCCAGTGGTAGATCCTAATAGCATTCAGCAATGGATGGAGCGGTTCCAAAAGTACAATCCTCCGGTGTTTGAGGGGACATTTGACGTCCAAGTAGCTGAGGATTGGATAGATCAGCTTGAGAAGATTTTTGAGGTGCTGGATTGCCCATCAGGAAGAAAAGCCCGACTGGCCATTTTCAAGCTAGAGAAGGATGCGCGAAGATGGTGGAGGAATACTGAGCTTATTCTTCAAGCAAAAGGAGTCCCAGTTACATGGGAAATATTTCTGGCTCAGTTTAGGGAAAAATACTTTCCCCAGTCAGTGAGGGACGCGAAGGAAGTTGAGTTCCTAACTTTGAAGCAAGGAGAGAAAGAGTCATTCGATGAGTATTTGGCTAAGTATCTCCGATTGTCGTACTATTCGACATACCTTAGAAGAATGGAGGACGAAGAATGGTCGACAAAAAGATTAGTAGAGGGTCTGAGCAGCACCCTAAAGGAAAGAATAATTCCTCAGCAACTTATGCAGTTCAATAGAGCGGTAGAAGTCTGCAGATTGACAGAGAGAAGTATGAACAATCATGCAGCAACCGGGAACAGCGTAAGGAGCAAGGAGGTAGCTAAGTCAGAAGCAAGAAGTAAAGAAGTATTGGCTAGGAGCACTCTGGGAGGTAACTCAGGTTATGAAGCCAATAATAATAATAACAAGAGAAAGAGGCAACAGTTTAGGCAGGGGACTGATCAAGGTGAGGATCAGGTTGGAGGACAAAGATGTGGAAAGAACCACGGCACAAGGGAGTGTCGAGCAGGGCAAAGCGGCTGTTTCATTTGTGGCGAGAAGGGTCACTTTGCAAGAGTTTGCCCTAAGAATGCTGACATCCCTAGGCCAAAGACAACAGGAAGAGTATTTTCCATTTTTTCAAACAGAGTCTCCAAATCCCCTGAGGTCGACCCTAAGAATGGTTAAGAAGAACCATAGCTGTAAGGGTGACTTAGCTGTAAGAACTGTATGCCTAGATGTAAATGATGTGATTAATGAAGAGTTCCTTTCTGATCTAGAGAATGTGGTTATTGTAACAAGTCATGAGAAATAAGTAGTAAGATAATAAATCTGTCTTAACTCAGTGATGAGGTTGCTGTATGAGGGGTTAGAACATGGATAGCTGTAAGCAACTATAATGAAAGATGTTAGTTGCTAAGAATCCATGTGGAAGGTCTGGGACCAAGCTGTTGCTCCTCTAGACCATCACTGGAGTGAGGATAAGACAGAGAGGGATGATCTTACTGGTTATATATATGACTGCGTTATAAGAATCACATAGCTGTATAGGTCAGTAAGAAGTTCTCTTCAGGAAAGATGAGGTATCCCTTAAAATTTCGAGGACGAAATTTTTAAAAGGGGAGGAGAATTGTAACATCCCGATTTTTGGTCTAGGAGATCGGGACAGTTCATCTAGGTCCAAGATGAGGAATGTGAGAAATGTCCTAAGTCTCAAGCCTAGGAATTCTGCAGGTAGCTTGATATGGACTGGCTCCTGTGTAAGATAACCTGATATGGGCGGGTTGTCGAGCCTTTCAATTAACGATGACTCCCGAAGAGTTTAAGGGATGAGTTATTGAAAGAGAATTTCTAGACCTTAAGATGAGGGATGAGAAGATGAGCAACGAGGCCAGAAAGAGAATGCAGGGGCAAAATCGTAATTATGGGAAAGATCGGGCTGGTAGCCGATGAGTACCATATTTTGCCAGAAAATAGAGAAAATTATGCTGATCATTTCACTGAACTGTGAAATGTGCATACGAGGTCTCTATGAGTATGAAAGAATTATGGAAAGTTTAAGGACAAAAAGGTGGGGTCCTTAAGTGTAATTTTAGCCAAATAAAAAGGGACTTAAATGAAAAGAAGAAAAGTTTCTTGGGGCTAAAGTGTAATTAAAGAAAGTCAGGCCAGAAGTGGTTTAGACTGTCCGACGGCATTTCAGTCCCAGATTTCACCGGTAGAGAGAGCAAGGGACGCTCGGTAATCTGGCTTAATACAGGAATTTTTGAAGACTCCAGATAGCCAGAAATGGACTGATCGTCCAAAAGTTATAAAAATTCATACCGGATATCCTAGATTTCAGATCTAGGTGAGAAAATACAGGATGATGCGTCTTTATGGGGCGGATGTCGGGAAACTGACAGAATACCGATAGGAGGCCTGTAGAAAAAGTTATTCGCAAATTAGAAAATCCAGACGGGAGTGTGAGGCCTCCGGGTATCCGATAGGGAAATTTATCGGTATTTGAAAAGGGACTGAATGAGTTCGGATAACCTCAGTCAGATGACTGATATGACTCACAGGGATGCCTGAACACCGCAGGCCAGTGTATCGGACAGAAGGAGCCGGTGTCCGGATATGTGTATAAACGGTGAATAGTAGATAAAATATTCAATAATTATTAACAGGGGAAGATTCCTCGTAATGCGTGCCATGAAGGTAATGGACCCTGAGAGGCCCAATAATGGCGCCAACAAGGCCCAGTAAGACACTTGGACTGATAGGTGGGCCAGTGTCCGGCAGAACCCCGGAAAAGTGCGAAATTACGAAAATGCCCCTGTGTTGTACTAAAGGGGTAGTAGATGAATGAGGGCATTTTGGTCATTCTGGACAGGCCCAGGAGCCAAGGCTCATACAGATAAAGTTACTTAGAGTCAGTATATATCCTGACAGAATACAGAAGGGTGTGAAATGACGATTTTACCCTTAGGGTTAAAATAGTGCAAGAAAGGGCACCCAGGGGTATTTTGGTAATTTACCGAGGGATGTTTCTTGGGAATCGAGCCATCAGAGTACTTGAGCTTGATCAGGGTCCAAGATAACATACCCAGAGCCCAAAAACGTAGCCCATGGAGTATGTGGGAAAAAGTGGCATTAAAATACTATTTTAATGCTGTTTCAATAAAGCAAAGTTACTCGGTCGGCACGATAACCGAGGAGGTGATCAGATAAAGTCTGGGACTTATCTGGATAGCATTGGAAGGCGTGAAAGGTCCCTTCCAGATGCCACATGGCGTCATCTTAGAGGCAGAAGAAAAGTTAAGGACACGTATTACGGTGCAAGACTCTGGACTGGTACTGGATTGGACTGAACTGCTGAGTCAGCTGATGAGGTGTCCAGGAATTGTGACATGTGAAGAATGTGGCGATGAGGTGTCTCGGTGAGGTGTCCTGGATGATGTCATGCATGATGCAGTAAAAAGGAATAAAGAAAATAGGAAAATCCAGAAAAAACCAGGACCACATGTTCAGATGGCTTCAAAATTACAAGAATGTCATCCATTAAAGCTATAAATACCCCCCTTCCCCTCCCATTTTAGGCATCCCACGTTTTTGGCAAGAAAAGAGAGAGAAAGAAGAGAGAGAAGGAGAAAGAAAGAAAGAAAGGAAGTTCTGGTGGAGTTGGAAGCAGTATAGAAGTTCTGGAGCTCTGCTTTTGAGGTAGTAACTAATCCTACCTCTTATGTAATGTCTTTGTGATTTGTTGTGCTATTGTTTGGTTGGATTGTTGTCTTATATGTTATGCTTGAAGCTCTATTGCAATGCTATGATCATATGTTATTGAATATGGAAGCACGCAGCATACTTATCTATACACAATCACAAGCAAGCACCGTCACTCTGCATTACATATATTGTTATGATTATTGCTACTGGGATTCTTTTGAATCTCATTCCCAAAAATAACATTACAGGGGAGGTTCTGTCAAAATAAAATCTGGAAATTTTGAGAGACGCCGTTAGGCTGCCAAAATTCTGGCAACAGAGGAAGGAACAAAGAAAGGAACTGATACGTACTGTGTACGTAGGTGCTGTCTAAGGAGGCTGGAAGTGAGTGGACCTAGCCGGTTCATCCAGTCTTTCCTGGGTACTTACGTAGAATGGTAGTTCCTACGGGAATTACCGAATCGGTACAAGATCGGTTACTTTCTAAAGAAGAATTGTAGCAGTTATGCTGCCGGATTTTAGGCAGGAAAAGATGTAATAGAAATATGATAATTTGCTGTATGCCTTGTTGTATGACATTTTATTATTTAATAATAAATGTTGTTTGGCATGTTCAATTTGTGAATGGGGAATTAAGGGAGAAATTCGCAGGTCCTGAGGTAGCAGTGTTCTGGCCTCAGTTTGACCTAGTAAACGAAGGAGTTTGGCTATGAAATTTGGCAGGTCAGTCGTACACATCTGGGGCATTACATGGATAGGTAATAAGCCTTGTTTGGATGTATAGAATGAGATTAATTAATTTTCAAATTAAAGGTCCAGAATAAGGAACTTAAGAGAAAAATTTTGAATTTCTGGGCTTAAGTTAAGGTATAATCAAGCTAATGTTGCTTCCGCGAGTGTACTCTGAGGAGTCTAAGGGAGGATGTTTCATTTTGGTATCAGAGCAATAGGTTCTGGCATAAACCAGACAGGATTCTGGTTCAGAGCATAAGATTCTGGCATAGAACAGAAGGTTCTGGCTCAGTGATGCTCTGATTTAGAAATGTTATTTCCCTAGAGTACATAGAGGTTTAGAAAAGCCCAGTGGAGGTAAAATTCCCTAGATGAGTAAGTAGTATAACGTAGAGGAGGCTGGCAACTCCAATGAGGTAAATCCTATGCAAGTCATCCTTGCTAGGCTAGAACAGCAGCAGAGGATGATGGAAGAAATGAGGGCGGAACAAGTTCGCCGAGATCAAGAAAGAGATGCCACTATAGCTACTCTTACAGCTATAGTTAATCAATTGCAAACCCCTGATAGACCAGCAGAAGGGATATCACGAATTCCTCCAAATAATGGGCAGTCAAGAATAGAGGATCCAGTGGTAGATCCTAATAGCATTCAGCAATGGATGGAGCGGTTCCAAAAGTACAATCCTCCGGTGTTTGAGGGGACATTTGACGTCCAAGTAGCTGAGGATTGGATAGATCAGCTTGAGAAGATTTTTGAGGTGCTGGATTGCCCATCAGGAAGAAAAGCCCGACTGGCCATTTTCAAGCTAGAGAAGGATGCGCGAAGATGGTGGAGGAATACTGAGCTTATTCTTCAAGCAAAAGGAGTCCCAGTTACATGGGAAATATTTCTGGCTCAGTTTAGGGAAAAATACTTTCCCCAGTCAGTGAGGGACGCGAAGGAAGTTGAGTTCCTAACTTTGAAGCAAGGAGAGAAAGAGTCATTCGATGAGTATTTGGCTAAGTATCTCCGATTGTCGTACTATTCGACATACCTTAGAAGAATGGAGGACGAAGAATGGTCGACAAAAAGATTAGTAGAGGGTCTGAGCAGCACCCTAAAGGAAAGAATAATTCCTCAGCAACTTATGCAGTTCAATAGAGCGGTAGAAGTCTGCAGATTGACAGAGAGAAGTATGAACAATCATGCAGCAACCGGGAACAGCGTAAGGAGCAAGGAGGTAGCTAAGTCAGAAGCAAGAAGTAAAGAAGTATTGGCTAGGAGCACTCTGGGAGGTAACTCAGGTTATGAAGCCAATAATAATAATAACAAGAGAAAGAGGCAACAGTTTAGGCAGGGGACTGATCAAGGTGAGGATCAGGTTGGAGGACAAAGATGTGGAAAGAACCACGGCACAAGGGAGTGTCGAGCAGGGCAAAGCGGCTGTTTCATTTGTGGCGAGAAGGGTCACTTTGCAAGAGTTTGCCCTAAGAATGCTGACATCCCTAGGCCAAAGACAACAGGAAGAGTATTTTCCATTTTTTCAAATAGAGTCTCCAAATCCCCTGAGGTCGACCCTAAGAATGGTTAAGAAGAACCATAGCTGTAAGGGTGACTTAGCTGTAAGAACTGTATGCCTAGATGTAAATGATGTGATTAATGAAGAGTTCCTTTCTGATCTAGAGAATGTGGTTATTGTAACAAGTCATGAGAAATAAGTAGTAAGATAATAAATCTGTCTTAACTCAGTGATGAGGTTGCTGTATGAGGGGTTAGAACATGGATAGCTGTAAGCAACTATAATGAAAGATGTTAGTTGCTAAGAATCCATGTGGAAGGTCTGGGACCAAGCTGTTGCTCCTCTAGACCATCACTGGAGTGAGGATAAGACAGAGAGGGATGATCTTACTGGTTATATATATGACTGCGTTATAAGAATCACATAGCTGTATAGGTCAGTAAGAAGTTCTCTTCAGGAAAGATGAGGTATCCCTTAAAATTTCGAGGACGAAATTTTTAAAAGGGGAGGAGAATTGTAACATCCCGATTTTTGGTCTAGGAGATCGGGACAGTTCATCTAGGTCCAAGATGAGGAATGTGAGAAATGTCCTAAGTCTCAAGCCTAGGAATTCTGCAGGTAGCTTGATATGGACTGGCTCCTGTGTAAGATAACCTGATATGGGCGGGTTGTCGAGCCTTTCAATTAACGATGACTCCCGAAGAGTTTAAGGGATGAGTTATTGAAAGAGAATTTCTAGACCTTAAGATGAGGGATGAGAAGATGAGCAACGAGGCCAGAAAGAGAATGCAGGGGCAAAATCGTAATTATGGGAAAGATCGGGCTGGTAGCCGATGAGTACCATATTTTGCCAGAAAATAGAGAAAATTATGCTGATCATTTCACTGAACTGTGAAATGTGCATACGAGGTCTCTATGAGTATGAAAGAATTATGGAAAGTTTAAGGACAAAAAGGTGGGGTCCTTAAGTGTAATTTTAGCCAAATAAAAAGGGACTTAAATGAAAAGAAGAAAAGTTTCTTGGGGCTAAAGTGTAATTAAAGAAAGTCAGGCCGGAAGTGGTTTAGACTGTCCGACGGCATTTCAGTCCCAGATTTCACCGGTAGAGAGAGCAAGGGACGCTCGGTAATCTGGCTTAATACAGGAATTTTTGAAGACTCCAGATAGCCAGAAATGGACTGATCGTCCAAAAGTTATAAAAATTCATACCGGATATCCTAGATTTCAGATCTAGGTGAGAAAATACAGGATGATGCGTCTTTATGGGGCGGATGTCGGGAAACTGACAGAATACCGATAGGAGGCCTGTAGAAAAAGTTATTCGCAAATTAGAAAATCCAGACGGGAGTGTGAGGCCTCCGGGTATCCGATAGGGAAATTTATCGGTATTTGAAAAGGGACTGAATGAGTTCGGATAACCTCAGTCAGATGACTGATATGACTCACAGGGATGCCTGAACACCGCAGGCCAGTGTATCGGACAGAAGGAGCCGGTGTCCGGATATGTGTATAAACAGTGAATAGTAGATAAAATATTCAATAATTATTAACAGGGGAAGATTCCTCGTAATGCGTGCCATGAAGGTAATGGACCCTGAGAGGCCCAATAATGGCGCCAACAAGGCCCAGTAAGACACTTGGACTGATAGGTGGGCCAGTGTCCGGCAGAACCCCGGAAAAGTGCGAAATTACGAAAATGCCCCTGTGTTGTACTAAAGGGGTAGTAGATGAATGAGGGCATTTTGGTCATTCTGGACAGGCCCAGGAGCCAAGGCTCATACAGATAAAGTTACTTAGAGTCAGTATATATCCTGACAGAATACAGAAGGGTGTGAAATGACGATTTTACCCTTAGGGTTAAAATAGTGCAAGAAAGGGCACCCAGGGGTATTTTGGTAATTTACCGAGGGATGTTTCTTGGGAATCGAGCCATCAGAGTACTTGAGCTTGATCAGGGTCCAAGATAACATACCCAGAGCCCAAAAACGTAGCCCATGGAGTATGTGGGAAAAAGTGGCATTAAAATACTATTTTAATGCTGTTTCAATAAAGCAAAGTTACTCGGTCGGCACGATAACCGAGGAGGTGATCAGATAAAGTCTGGGACTTATCTGGATAGCATTGGAAGGCGTGAAAGGTCCCTTCCAGATGCCACATGGCGTCATCTTAGAGGCAGAAGAAAAGTTAAGGACACGTATTACGGTGCAAGACTCTGGACCGGTACTGGATTGGACTGAACTGCTGAGTCAGCTGATGAGGTGTCCAGGAATTGTGACATGTGAAGAATGTGGCGATGAGGTGTCTCGGTGAGGTGTCCTGGATGATGTCATGCATGATGCAGTAAAAAGGAATAAAGAAAATAGGAAAATCCAGGAAAAACCAGGACCACATGTTCAGATGGCTTCAAAATTAAAAGAATGTCATCCATTAAAGCTATAAATACCCCCCTTCCCCTCCCATTTTAGGCATCCCACGTTTTTGGCAAGAAAAGAGAGAGAAAGAAGAGAGAGAAGGAGAAAGAAAGAAAGAAAGGAAGTTCTGGTGGAGTTGGAAGCAGTATAGAAGTTCTGGAGCTCTGCTTTTGAGGTAGTAACTAATCCTACCTCTTATGTAATGTCTTTGTGATTTGTTGTGCTATTGTTTGGTTGGATTGTTGTCTTATATGTTATGCTTGAAGCTCTATTGCAATGCTATGATCATATGTTATTGAATATGGAAGCACGCAGCATACTTATCTATACACAATCACAAGCAAGCACCGTCACTCTGCATTACATATATTGTTATGATTATTGCTACTGGGATTCTTTTGAATCTCATTCCCAAAAATAACATTACAGGGGAGGTTCTGTCAAAATAAAATCTGGAAATTTTGAGAGACGCCGTTAGGCTGCCAAAATTCTGGCAACAGAGGAAGGAACAAAGAAAGGAACTGATACGTACTGTGTACGTAGGTGCTGTCTAAGGAGGCTGGAAGTGAGTGGACCTAGCCGGTTCATCCAGTCTTTCCTGGGTACTTACGTAGAATGGTAGTTCCTACGGGAATTACCGAATCGGTACAAGATCGGTTACTTTCTAAAGAAGAATTGTAGCAGTTATGCTGCCGGATTTTAGGCAGGAAAAGATGTAATAGAAATATGATAATTTGCTGTATGCCTTGTTGTATGACATTTTATTATTTAATAATAAATGTTGTTTGGCATGTTCAATTTGTGAATGGGGAATTAAGGGAGAAATTCGCAGGTCCTGAGGTAGCAGTGTTCTGGCCTCAGTTTGACCTAGTAAACGAAGGAGTTTGGCTATGAAATTTGGCAGGTCAGTCGTACACATCTGGGGCATTACATGGATAGGTAATAAGCCTTGTTTGGATGTATAGAATGAGATTAATTAATTTTCAAATTAAAGGTCCAGAATAAGGAACTTAAGCGAAAAATTTTGAATTTCTGGGCTTAAGTTAAGGTATAATCAAGCTAATGTTGCTTCCGCGAGTGTACTCTGAGGAGTCTAAGGGAGGATGTTTCAACTCACAAGTGTAATGAGTTGTCCCTAAGTATAAGAGGATGAATGCCCCAAGCCTTAGTCATAAACCAGGAAATGATATACAGAAGAGCTATATCCAGGATCGTTGACTAAGATGCCAAGTAAATTTTGAGGACGAAATTTATTTTAAGGGGGGTAGAAATGTAACACCCCAATTTTTAGGTCTAGAGAGGCCAGAAGGAGAATTCAAGGGCATAATCGTAATTATGGGAAAGATCGGGCTGGTAGCCGATGAGTACCATATTTTGCCAGAAAATAGAGAAAATTATGCTGATCATTTCACTGAACTGTGAAATGTGCATATGAGGTCTCTAGGTGTATGAAAGAATTAGAAATATGACCAGGGGTAAAATGGTCATTTTGGAAAAGTGTGCGTGTGAGTGCTTTTTCAGGCCAAAACAGCCCGGTCCGGATAAAATATCTGAAAATACCGGGAGATAGAGGAAAGGATTCCGGATTGAATGAGGAGTCACAGAATTTTGATTGGAGGTCCCGATTTTTCTGTAAAAATTCCTGAAGATGGGAATTTACAGTTATAATCGGTAAAAGAAAGGCAGTCTGAATAGAAATGATCGGACAATGGCTAGAGGCCATACAGTGTTGTCTAAGGCCCGTAGTGACACCAGGGAAGGCCCAGGCCCATAATATCAGTTCAGGGGTAAGAGGGGCCGGTGTCCGGGAAAAATGTGCAAAATGACGAAAATGCCCTTATGTTATAGAATAACTGAAGAATGAGTAAAGGGTATTTTGGTCATTTGGCTAAGGTTAGACAGTCAAGAAGGGGTATCTGGATAGTTGACCAGGGCCAGAGAATACTCTGGTAAAATATGAAAAGACAATAATGCCCCTAGACCTAGTAAAGGAAATGAAAGGACTTAAGTGCAATTATGGAAAGTTTCAAGGCCAAAAAGGAAAGTAGACAAAAATGTGGGGTCCTTAAGTGTAATTTTAGCCAAGTAAAAAGGGACTTAAATGAAAAGAAGAAAAGTTCCCTGGGGCTAAATTGTAATTAAAGAAAGTCAGGCCGGAAGTGGTTTGGACTGTCCGAAAGCATTTCAGTCCCAGATTTCACCGGTAGAGAGAGCAAGAGACGCTCGGTAATCTGGCTTAATACAGGAATTTTTGAAGACTCCAGATAGCCAGAAATGGACTGATCGTCCAAAAGTTATAAAAATTCATACCGGATATCATAGAATTCAGATCTAGGTGAGAAAATATAGGATGATACGTCCTTATGGGACGGATGTCGGGAAACTGGCAGAATACCGATAGGAGGCCTGTAGAAAAAGTTATTCGCAAATCAGAAAATCCAGACTGGAGTGTGAGGCCTCCGGGGATCCGATAGGGAGATTTATCGGTATTTAAAAAGGGACTGAATGAGTTCGGATGATCTCGGTCAGATGACTGATATGACTCACAGGGATGCCTGAACACCGCAGGCCAGTGTATCGGACAGAAGGAGCCGGTGTCCGGATATGTGTATAAACGGTGAATAATAGATAAAATTTCAATAATTATTAACGGGGGAAGATTCCTCGTAATGCGTGCCATGAGGATATTTGACCCAGAAAGGCCCAATAATGGCGCCAACAGAGGCCCAGTAAGACACTTGGACTGATAGGTGGGTCAGTGTCCGGCAGAACCCCGGAAAAGTGCGAAATTACGAAAATGCCCCTATGTTATACTAAAGAGTAACAGATGAATGGAGGGCATTTTGGTAATTCTGGACAGGCCCAGGAGCCAAGACACGTACAGATAAAGTTACTTAGAGTCAATATATGCCCTGACAGAGTACAGAAGGGTGTAAAATGACGATTTTACCCTTAGGGTTAAAATAGTACAAGAAAGGGCACCCAAGGGTATTTTGGTAATTTGCCAATGGCTGTTTCTTGGGAATCGAGCCATCAGAGTACTTGAGCTTGATCAGGATCCAAGACAACATTCCCAGAGCCCAAAAACGTAGGCCCAGTAATGTGTGGGAAAAAGTGGCATTAAAATAGTATTTTAATGCTGTTTCAATAAAGTAAAGTTACTCGGTTGGCACGATAACCGAGGAGGTGATCAGATAAAGTCCTAGATTTATCTGGATAGCATTGGAAGGCGTGACAGGTGCCAGTAAGATGACACATGGCGCCAACATAAAGGCAGAAGAAAAAGTTGAGGACACGTATTACGAGGCAAGAGACTGGACCGGTGAGTCAGCATGCTGAGTCAGCTGCTAAGGTGTCCAGGATTTCAGACATGTGATAAATGTGGCGCTGAGGTGTCCTGGTGAGGTGTCCCAATGATGTCATGCATGATGCAGTAAAGGAGGAATTAAAGAAAATAGGAAAATCCAGGAAAAACCAGGACCGCAGGATCAAAGTTCATAGAAACTGCAGAATTGCCATTGAAGGCAATTATAAATACCCCCCTCCATTCCATTTTCATTCACGCAAGGCAAGGGAGAAGGGAGAGAAAGAAGAGAGAGAAGGAGAAGGAAAGGAAGAGAGAAAGGAGAAAAGGAAGTAAGGAAGTTCTGGCGGAGCTGAAAGCAGAATAAGGATAGTGGAGTTCTGCTAAGCTAGCCAGGTAGTAACTAATCCTAGCTTTTATGTAATGGCTTTGTGATTTGTTGTGCTATTGTTTGGTTGGATTGTTGTCTTATATGTTATGTCTGAAGCTCTGCTGTAATGCTATGATCATATGTTATTAAGCATGGAAGCACGCAGCATACTTATCTGTACACGATCACAAGCAAGCACTGTCACTCTGCATTACATATATTGTTATGATTGTTGCTACTGAGATTCCCCCGAATCTCATCCCAATAAATATCCCATTACAGGGGAGGTTATGTCGAAATGAATTTTGGGAATTTTAAAGAGACGCCGTTATGCTGCCGATGTAAAGACTGAACATCAGTATATGATAAGTACTGTGTACGTAGTGCTGTCTAAGGAGGCTAGAAGTGAGTGGACCTAGCCGGTTCATCTAGTCTTTCCTGGGTACTACGTAGAATGGTAGTTCTCATGAGGGGATTACCGAATCAGTACGGTTCAGTTCTTTGTACAGATGAAGCGTAGCGGTTATGCTGCCGGAGTTTAGGCAGAAAAAGATGTAATAGAACCATGAGAATTTATGTACATGACCAGATGTAAAACAACTTATTAATTAATAATAATTGTTGTTTGGCATGTTTGACTGTTGTATGATGGATGTATGCATATGTATGCAAAGTAAAAATGCTGAAATTTACCATTGTGAACAGTAACACGTGGTAACCTAGTCATATTTGATAAATGATTGAAAATAGTAAATGGATGAATAAATGTACGAAATTTTTATGGTAAATAGTAGACATACCAAGCTTTAATTTTATATATAAAACGTATCATTTGGATGTCTATACAAGGAGATATAAATTATTAAAGTTGGGACCAGAATGCTGGATTCAGGGAGAAAAACGTGGAATGAACAGTAAAATTGACACGTTGACTGACGTTGACTTGGTCAATTAATGGTCAACGAGTTATTTTTCCCTGAAATATAATTTAGTTAGCTTCATTTATAAATTGGAACCACTTCATTTTGATTTTTCTAGAATTAGTTATGATTTTTCGAAGTCAGGTCACTCATCTGGAATTTTCAAGTGAACAGTACTCGATAAGAGTAAAATTCCACATTGGGGAATTGGACTTCAATGATCTTGAAAGTGGTTCTAAATGCTACTGAATGGTCTCTAAGACATATGAAAGGAAGGATGTTTCAATAAGCTGTACTGAATCTGAGAGTAGTGCCCATTTCTTCCTGTAGAGCCCTCCAAAAATAGAAGTAAATCGAGGATCTCTATCAGACACAATGCTGCTTGGGATACCATGGAGCCTAACGATCTCCTTTATATACAGCTTTGCCAGCTTTTCTAGAGAATCTCTCTTATTGATTGCCAGGAAATGTGCTGACTTTGTCAGTCGATCGATTACTACCCAAACCACATCATGTGTACTTGGTGTCAAGGGTAGTCCTTCCACAAAGTCCATGGCAATCCCATCCCATTTCCACTCAGGGATATCTAAAGGCTGCAACGTTCCTGCTGGCTTTTGATGTTCAACTTTCACTTTCTGGCAGGTTAAGCACTTAGATACGTAAGCTACAACATCTTTCTTCAGTCCAGGCCACCAGAATAACCTTTTAACATCATGGTACATTTTGGTCATACCTGGATGTACCGTATATCGGCTTTTATGTGCTTCCTCCAGAATCCTTTCCCTTAATCCCCCAACATTTGGGATATAGGGTTTTCCCCTAAACTGTAGTAATCCGTCTGGGGACATCTCAAAATTCCTTGTCTTCCCTTTCTCCAGCTTGTCTTTGAATATTGCTGCAAGCTTATCCTGCTCCTGAGCCTCTTTGATCTCATCTTCTATGCAAGCTCTGACATGAACTCCTCCAAAAGGATTCTCCGTCAGTTGCATTTGATATAGAGGGCTCCAGTCGCACATATCTTCTATCAGTTCCAATTCCTTGATCATCATGTATGCAACCTGCACCACCTTTCTACTCAGGGCATCAGCTACCACATTGGCTTTTCCTGGATGGTATTTAATCTGGAAGTCATAATCTTTTAACAATTCCATCCATTGCCGCTGCCTCATGTTCAGCTCTTTCTGATCCTGCAGATACTTCAGGCTTTTGTGGTCGCAAAACAACTCTATCGTTGCTCCGTATAAATAGTGTCTCCATATCTTCAGGGCATAGACCACCGCCGCAAGCTCCAGATCATGAGTGGGATAATTCTCTTCATGTGGCTTTAACTACCAGAGGCGTAGGCTACTACTCGACCTTGCTGCATAAGCACACATCCCAGCCCCTGCTTGCTAGCATCAGTGTAGACTACATAAGTCTGAGTTGGGTCTGGAATAATCAGCACGGGAGTAGTCGTTAATCTCTACTTCAACTACTGGAAGCTAGCCTCACACTTCTCATCCCACTTAAACTGCTGATTCTTTCTGGTCAGCTTGGTAAGTGGTAAGGCAATTCGAGAAAAGTCTTGAATAAATCTTCTGTAGTACCCTGCTAGGCCGAGAAAACTTCTAATCTCCGTCACTGTCCTGGGCTGCTCCCAGCTCAAAATTGCTTCAACTTTGCTAGGATCCACAGCTACCCTGTCTCGGGATATGACATGACCGAGAAATTTGACTTCTGAAAGCCAAAACTCGCACTTACTCAGCTTAGCATAGAGCTTCTTCTCTTTAAGGGTACCAAGAACAATCCTCAAATGCCTTTCATGCTCCTCTGGAGATTTGGAGTACACCAGAATATCATCAATAAAGACCACAACGAACTGATCTAGATAAGGCCTAAAAATCCGGTTCATATAGTCCATGAAAATAGCAGGTGCATTGGTTAGTCCAAAAGGCATCACCAAAAATTCAAAATGTCCGTAGCGCGTTCTGAACGCCGTCTTTGGAATATCATCTGGCTTGACCCTTAGTTGATGGTAGCCAGATCTCAAGTCAATCTTGGAGAATAAGCTCGCTCCTGCCAATTGATCTAGTAGGTCATCAATTCTGGGAAGAGGATACTTGTTCTTAACTGTAAGCTTATTTAATTCCCTGTAGTCAATGCACAGCCTTAAGCTACCATCTTTCTTCTTGACGAATAGTACTGGAGCACCCCATGGCGATACACTGGGTCGTATAAAACCCTTCTCCAATAGCTCCTCAATTTGCTTCTTCAGTTCCATCATTTTGTTAGGAGCCATCCTGTATGGGGCTTTTGATACTGGTCCAGCTCCAGGTACAATGTTGATCACAAACTCCACTTCACGCTCCGAAGGCAATCCTTGAATCTCCTTTGGAAAGACTTCAGGAAATTCATTGACTACAGGAACCTCCTCGATGCCTTCCTCCACTTCTGTTTGAACAGAAAAGAATACCACATATCCCTGACATCCTTTTCGTAGACATTTTTCTGCCTGAGCCTCTGTCACGAAGTTCAGTTGTACTTCTAAGCTCCGATCAGTGATCTTTGGACCAAGAACTAGGGTCTTGTTTCTGCAGTCCAACATCACATTATTGGAGGATAACTAATTTAAACCGAGTATGACCTCAATCTCCTGGAAAGGCATACAGATCAGGTCCAGGGTGGTACTGCAGTGCTCATAACGCACCACAATATTTAGACAGGCATCAGATGTGATCACCCTAGCTTGGTGGGGGTTTTCACCTGTATATCATAACGTAACTTGCTGATCAGAAGGCCTAGGCATTTAGCACATTCATAAGATATAAAGGAATGACTTGCACCCGAATCAAATAGGGCAGTCATAGCATGATCATTGAGATAGATTGTACATTGGATCATCTCAGATGATCGCTGAGCGTCCTCTCTAGTGAGTGCAAACACTCGTCCTGCCGTCCTTGGCCTTGGATCAGTTATAGCTTGAGGACATTCCCTGGAAAAATGTCCGGGCTTTCCGCAGGTGTAGCATACATTCTGGCCCATCAAGCATGGTCTGTCACCATGATTCTTTCCACACTTTTCACATACTGGGGCCTTTGGATCCCTGTTATTGGACCTTCCGCGGAAATTTCCCCTATTAGGCCTCTTGGTCTGCCACGGGCGCTTTCTTTTCTTATAGCCGCTCCCACTGGCCGCTTCTTGATTCCGTCCTGCCTTATCAGGAGTCGCTTGATCTTTACTCCCAGATCTGGATAGTATTCTATGATTCATGTTGTTCTCAACGATTCGACATACTTCCACAGCCTTATTGAACTGGCTGTATTGTTGGGGAGTTAACTTCTCCTTTAACATAGAATTCATCCCTCGAATCATTCTTTCTGTCATCCAGCATTCGTCATCCACTTGGCGTAGGTAAGTTGAATATTGAGATAGCCGGATGAACTTAGCCAAATATTCATCAAAAGCTTCTTTTTCTCCTTGCCTCAGCACAAGGAATTCAGCCTCCCTTTCATCTCTGACAGATTGAGGGAAATATTTCTCATAAAATTGCTCAAGAAATACTTCCCAGGTAACTGGAATGTCTCTTGCTTGGAGAAGTAACTCTGTATTCTTCCACCATCTATCCGCATCCTTTTCCAATTGATAGATGGCCATTTGGGCCTTGGTTCCAGTGGGGCAGTCGAGGACCTTAAAGATCTTCTCTAATCTGCTGACCCAATTTTCTGCTACATGTACTTCAAATGTCCCTTCGAATATGGGAGGATTGTGTTTGCAAAATCGCACCATCCATTGTTGGATGCCAACTGCCTCCTCCCTTGATTCAACCCTTCTCTGGGGCTGTTCCGCCTGCTGTGGTACTTCTTCAGGTTCTCTACTAGTTGCTCCTGAAGGCTCTGGCGGTCTTAAATTATTTACAGCTGCTGCTACTGCCGCGGCTATGGCAGCATCTCTTTCTTGTTCATTTCGTGCTTGAGCATCTCTCATTTCTTCTATCATCTTTTGTTGCTGTTCTAGTCGTTCTAGAATTATTTGATTAAGGTTTCCAGCCTCTCGGGGTTCCTCAGCTGGAATAGTTCTCCTCGTTCGTACCATTTTGTTATACTTAAAAACAGAAGGGAATACGATAAATAACATTATTTCTTTTCATTTTATTTCAAACATAATATACATACAGAGTATATGTACCTATCACAGTACCATTCTAGTCTTTTATACATTGGAAATATTACTCTAATTTTTCTTAAACTTCATTCTAATATATTCTCCTACTAGGTAGATCCAGTCGGATATGGTACAGTATGATTCTCTATCGAAATACTGGTCCAACTCCGATCTCCAGGTAGGAGTCGTCGGCAATACATCATTCATAATTTCTAGCCAAAGCCCCATGGTTAACACATTTGGATCCCAGGCTTGATATATGGCTTTCACCCTTGTGATAAACTCCTGGTAGACCGAATAATCTTGATCTATGTTTTCAATCAGGGTCTGCCTCAACTCGTATAGTTGTCGGGCTAATGCTACCGAGCTCTCAAGTTGCTCTCTACTCAGGTTCCTCCCTGGGACCATTCTTACGATTAAACCTCCCAAATGCATTTCTACTAGAGTCACTTCGGGCCTACTGGGACCTGGCGCATTACTCTGATCATGTACTTGGCTGGATCCTGAACTGTTTGTTATATTCAAGGGTACCACACTTATAGGAATGGCAGGAATAGGGCCTTCTATCACCATCACCTCCTGATCATCACTCGGGAAGTTTGATCCTACCGAGGAACTTTCCTCTTCAGAGTTACCAACTACTGGAGGTGTCCAAGGGTCAGAATCATTGCTCATTATCTCCTCTTCTGAACTATCTGAACTAGAGACCTCTTGTCTAACCTCCCATTGGTTTACTGTAGTTTCAGACCCAAATCTATGTCTAGCCATCCTGCAAACACTAACTTAGTGTCAATTATGACGGCTTTATCATGGTATATCTTTCTATAAATCATCTACTCAGAGTATTTCTTAAGCCAGAATCCTTTGCTCTGATACCAAAATGTCACATCCTTATTTTTATACATCTTAGGGACCATTCATTAGCACTTAAACCACTTTCAGGGTCATTGAAGTCTAAACACTTAATCTGGAATTTGCCACAGTGAACAGTACTCGATATGAATAAAATTCCAGATTAAGTGTTTAGACTTCAATGACCCTGAAAGTGGTTTAAGTGCTACTGAATGGTCCCTAAGATGTATAAAAATAAGGATGTGACACACCTCACATGCTTAGGTGGCATAATAGTGGGGTCCTCATGACACCTCACCAGCTGACTCCGCGCTTCCAGAGAATTCCAGAGTCTTATCCCGGAATGAACGGCTGAGATCGTGCCACGTGTCCTTAGCTTTTTCTTCTTCCTCTAGATTAGTGCCATGTGGCGTCTTGGTGGATTCAATGAAGACACCTTTCATGCCACCTCATGGCTTCCAGATAAGTCCAAAGCTTTATCTGATCACTTCCCTGGCTATCACTTTGACAGGGTAACATTACTTTATTGAAAACTCACCAAAATATGATTTTAATGCCACCTTAACCCACATATTCCTTGGGCTACATTTTTGGACTCTTGGAATCTCATATTGGGTCTCTGATGAAGCCCAAATACTCTGATGGCTTAATTCCCAAGAAATATCCCTTGACAAATTACCAAAATGCCCTTGGTCCCTCTTTATTTACTTTAATGAGTCTAGGGGCATTATTGTCTTTTCACACCTTACCAGAGTATTCCCTGACCCTGGTTAACTATCCCGATAACCTTTCTTGACTGTCTAACCTTAGTCAAATGACCAAAATACCCTTCACTCATTCTTTAACTATTTTATAACATAGGGGTATTTTCCTCATTTTGCACCTTTTTCTGGACACCAACCCCTTTTACCGCTGAACTGATATCATGGGCCTGGGCTTCCCTTGGTGTCATTATGGGCCTCTGTATGATGCCATCTGAGCTCATTCAGTCCCAGTTTGCTTACCGATTAATTTCTCAATCAGATATCGTGCGTTCACAAACTCCCATCTAAATTCACTAAAAAGTGAATAACTTTTTCTACAGAACTCCTTTCGGGATTTTGTCAGTTCCCTGACCTTTGGTTTTACAGGATGCACATTCCTGTAATTTTTCACTTATATCTGAGGTCCAGGAGATCTGATAAAAATTTTAGATAACTTTCAGACTATCATATAAATATCAGCTATCTGAAACTCCAATAAAATTTCCGTATTAGGCTAGATTAACCAGCACAACTTTATCTATCTACTGATAAAATTTGAGACTAAAATGCTTCTGGGCAGTTCTAAGCTACTTCCGGCTCAACTTTCTATAGTTACCATTTTGCCCCTGGAAACTTTTCCTCTTTTCACACTAAAAAGTGAATAACTTTTTCTACAGAACTCCTTTCGGGATTTTGTCAGTTCCCTGACCTTTGGTTTTACAGGATGCACATTCCTGTAATTTTTCACTTATATCTGAGGTCTATGAGATCTGATAAAAATTTCAGATAACTTTCAGACTATCATATAAATATTAGCTATCTGAAACTCCAATAAAATTTCCGTATTAGGCTAGATTAACCAGCACAACTTTCTCTATCTACTGATGAAATTTGAGACAGAAATGCTTCTGGGCAGTTCTAAGCTACTTCCGGCTCAACTTTCTATAATTACCATTTTGCCCCTAAAAACTTTTCCTCTTTTCAATTAAGTCCCTTAACTTTTCATAATTACACTTAATGGTCCACAACTTGTGTCTACTTTCATCTTTGCACCATGGAACTTTTAAACTTTTCACTTTAGTCCCTTTCTTTTCTAAAATGACCATTATACCCCTAGGAACTTTTACTATTTACACATAAGTCCCTATACTTTCACTTATTTGCAGTTTATTCCCTAAAAACCCTCTATATGTTTCTAGGACTTATGCTCAAAGGGGTCTGGTAGCCTATCTATTTCAGGCTACTTTCTGAATCTCTGGGCCTGAAAATTAGGATGTTACAGTTATGCCATAATTATTTCATATATTTTTCTTTACATATAATGGCATATTACATAACATTACATAAGAAGGATAACATACATGCCACGCCATTACTTGTCTACTTCTTCTCTTCTATTTCTTAGCTCATGTATCAAGCATGATTCTTCCATCATAAATAATCTATTATGGTTAGTTATGGGAGGGTGAGATTCTAGAGAATCTCAGTAGCAAACATTCCCACTTAAATATATAAGATGGATGCTAATGCATGATATGTAATTTCATTAAACTTTTTTCATTTAGTGGCATGCCATCATGCTATATGCTTTGTATAAAAATGCACGGTCATGGGAAACATGTTATTCATAACATATTCAACATCATTCATCATGTAACAACATCATTAAATCATCATATACATGTCAACACATAAGCATACAACATCAAGCACATAAAGAGGTAAATCCACTGCCTTAAACATAAGCTTTTCTCTTGTTCTTGCACTTTTGCTCCCTAAGCTTCCAACCAAATATTGGTTGCTTGCTCATCCTCTTTAACTCATTTTCTTTGACATATCATGGCCCTAAACAAAATTACATTGTGCATACAACTCATTAGAGCCATTACATAAACATTATATATCTCAAATTCCTTAAAACCCCCAACTCTTAACTTAATTATTGGAGTTAGTGGTTTAACTATGTAATAATTATTTCCTTAGACCAATCCTATATAATTTTATCCAAGGAATCCAAATATGAGGTTAGAATTTCAAAATTCCAACTCCTCCCTTAACTGCTATACAGAACAAAACATACCCTCATTGTTTTCCCAAAAATTCTCATTTTGATTTCAATGCTTCCAATACTTGTTTCTCTATTTTACTCCACACAATTTTTCATTTTAAACCTATTGAAAGCATCAAAATCATGTAATTCCCACACATGAATAGGGATAAATATAGTAGCAGCCAAGAGCATAAAACCATAATTGTATGCATACTTGAATTTCCAAGCCAATACTACTTGATTCTAGCTTATTCAAGCTTATCTAAACTATACATGACAGAAAATTCATATTCCCATCACCTATGAACAGCCCATCCAACAACAACACCAAAGGGGAAATTCCATAAAAACCACTTGAAACCAAGAGTAAACTTGCAAGAATAAAGTTCAAGAGCTAGGGAATTAATTACCTTGACTGGCTTCTAAATTTAAGTACTTCTTTTTGGCTCAAGTACAAGTTTTGGTAAAGGTTTCTTGAGGTTCCTTAAGGTTCATGAGGCTGCTGAAATGTGAAGGAAAATGGGGGTTATTTATAGATAAAATTGGGTGAAAATGAAAGGCAAAGATTACTTTGGTTACTATTTGATCTAACGGTCCATATTTAATCTTCCACCAAACTTGCCCTAGAAGCCAAAAGTTGACATCATCCATGACATCATCAAGGCCATGTTTGGCGCAAAGTGGAGGAAAAGAAGAGTCTAGAAAAATTCCACTCCAATCCAGAACTGGAGCAGTCCAATTTCCCAAAAATCAGACTGTTTTCTAAATCTAATTTTTTTTACATTCCATAATATGTTTTCTGACCTTAAATCCAGTATCCAGATTCTTCCTACCACTGACATTCTTAGACTAGGTCTAACCCTCATTACTAATCCCTTGTCAAATTACCAAAATGCCCTTGGTTCTTCTTTATTTACTTTAATAACTCTAACGCATTATCGTCTTTTCATACATCACCAGAGTATTCCCTGACCCTGATCAATTATTCAGATACCCTCCTTGACCGTCTAACCTTGGTCAAATAACCATAATGCCCTCTACTCATCTCTTGTTTAGTATTGTAACACCATGGCATTTTCATAATTATACATAACATAATGGCATTTTTGTAATTTTATATTTTTCAGGGTCTTTATTAGCACTCGCCCACATATATAACATCCTTACTTTTATACGTCTTAGGGACCATTCGGTAGCATTTAGAACCACTTACATGACCTTTGAAGTCCATTAGCTATATCTGGAATTTTTACTCTTAGCGAGTTACTGTTCATATGCTATTCCAGATTAGGCGATGAACTTTCAAAAATCATAATTAATTCTAAAAAAATCGAAATGAAGTGGTTCAAAATTCTACTCAAAGCTAACACCTTTAAGTTTTAGACAAAAATAATTTCCTGACAAAATACTTAGCCAATTAATACAGTTTAATCGTTAAATATTACTGTTCATTTGGTCAAAAATTCTAAAAACAGATTCTAGTCCCCATCTTTGGAAAATTGGTTCTCTTTGTACAGATGCCAAAATAAGGTGTTCTTGGTGTCAAAATGAAGCTTGACATGTTAGCTAAATGTCTATAAATATTTATACATTTATTCCATCATTTACTATTTTTCATTATATCATAAACATTGTTGCTTAAACTGGTCATACAGCATCATTACTTGTAACAATTCTACACATAACATCATATAACATTTACATTAACCAATCCTAACTCCTCTTCATGCTTTTTCGTCCTCTTTCATCATTCATAAACCTATTGGGATTGGGATTACATGGAGGGGTGAGATTTCTGGGAAAATCTCAGTAGCAAACAGTACTAAACAATGCATGTATTAATGTAGATACTTGTGCTTGCTTGTGAAAGTGTTAACATTGTGTAATGTGCATGCTTCAATGTATCAAATGAAATACAATTGGCCAAAGTAATCATAGAAATAGAGCTTCAATCATATACACATATACAACACAATTCAACATAGCCATAGCACAACCAAGCATACATTCAATACATACAAGTTTATGATAAGTTTACTACCTTATTGTTTTACTTCCTTTCACTTTAACTTTGCTTCTTCCTTCTTAATTTTCCTTGATGTGTGGCTGCCTCTTTTGAGTACACAATCAAATCCTAACATCACATAATCATCTATTCATTATAATCTAACTTCTCTTGAACATTGAACTTACTTAACTACATTAACTTTCCTTAATCTTTACTAATTGACTTGGCATTTGAATCAATTGATGTTTTGACTTTACCTTACACAATTTCACCTTTTGAATCCATTTATGAGCTTATAATCATGAAATTCCAGCTCCCATGCACTGTTCTGGATAAATTTGAAAAATATGCATAATTCTTCTAAAAATTCTCATTTTGATTCCAATGCTTCCCAAACTTTTTTTCTCTACTTTATCCCACACAACTTTTCATTTTAAAACTATTGGAAGCATCAAAATCATGAAAATCCAATCACTATTCATGCGAGTGAACAGTAATAGAGAAGAATGCCAAATATTACAACCTTCAATTCCAATGCTTCTAAGGCTCAAAACCTATCCAATCATACACAAAATCATCATATAAATTCAATGGAAGTATTAAATCATTGAAATTCCACCTCCTTCTATCATGAACAGTGAAGAATGAAAGGTCTCATCCATGGCAAAGTCAAGAATATCAACTTGATTCAATAACTAATCATCTAATTAACTTGTTTAAGCATCAATTTCATAGTTCTAACTTAATTTTCCTCTTCCTCCTTTAACTTTGAATTTTGGACAGCAAGAGTTCCAAGGGAAGAATGAAGTTTCTAACCATTGAAACCTAAGCTTCTTCCTTCCAAAACACTTATAAATAAACTAGGAAGGATCTCTTACCTTAGATCCTTGCTTAGGTGGCTTCTCCTTAATCTTATTTTGAGTTCTCTCTTCATTTTGGCATGGTTTCCCCAAGGGTCCTCTAGGTGCACGAAATTGTGAAGGAGGAGGGGGTATTTATAGCCAAAACTTTGGCACCTTGGGTCCATAATGTCCTCACTTGTCCTAATTATTACAATGGCCTAATCTTGAATTTGATTGGTTAGTTTTTGGATTAATTAACCTTAATCATTATTAGGTTAATTCTTATATTATTTTATTACATTTTAGCACATGGGATAACCTTCCTTTCTTCTTCTTGGTGCCAAGTGTAAAGCTTGTGAGACCCACCATGTGCAAAACCCTAATTCTCCTTTATCCCTTTTTTTCCTTTTTCAAAAATCCATAAATTATTCATTATTGGACTTGGGCTCCAAGACAACGTTTAGAACTTATTCGGCTGCCCTAGGATGAAATCTTGATCCTTCCTTAGGTCCAATAGCTAATTGGGACAAATCCCAAGGTACTTCCCTTATACCGATATCCTTAAATTACCCTGATCTTAAAAAAAATGCTAAACACCTCTTTTAATGGTTATAATATTTTTAGAAATTCATTCTAATATAAAATGAATTCCCTACAAAGTCTCTTAATTTTTTGAGACCCAGAAGTTCTGATAAAAATTATATATATTTCCTTCAAACCCTTTACCAGTGTCCTTTTTCACCGTAAATTTCATAATTAATTCTACAGGACTCTTTTTTTTTTTTACTTCTGTCAGTTTCATAAATCCTTATATTATTTATAAGAATTTACTACCAAATTTCAACCAATTATGAGGTCCAGAAAATACTATACTAATTCCTCAATCTTCAGAATTTTTTATCAATTAATCGGGACCCCAAATCAAAATTCTATGTTGTGTTAAACTGATCAAATTAACTTTCTCTATGTACTGGGAAAATATGATACTAAACTATTTTTGGGCATTTTTGGGCATTTTTCAGCTCAACTTTCCATAATTACCAATTTGCTCCCTGAACTTTTGAAAATTACACTTTAGGCCCTCAACTTTTCATAATTACACTAAATGGCCCAAAGTTTTTGTTTACTTTCATTTTTCCTCTCATTTCATCATCATAATCCTTTCCAGACCTCTTTCCTCTATCAGTCTTACACATATAGGAAAAATTAGGATATGACAACATACCTATCTAGAAATATCATTGGGCCTGTGAGGCACCATTTTGGGCCTTCTACATGTCCCCTACCTTCATGGGCTCAACTCTTAAGAAATTCTCCCTGACAGTATTTATCGAGTGCTTTATTCTACTAAAAATTTCATAATAAATTCTACATAACTCTTTTTTGAGTTCTGTCAATTTCATAAATTCTCATATTAATTATAAGAATTTACTATAAAATTTCATTTGATTCTGAGGTTCAGAAGATACTGTACTACTTTTTCCAATCTTTAGAAATACATATCAATTCATCGGAACCTCAAATAAAAATTTCGTGTTACGTTAAATTGATCAAAATAATTTTTTCTATTTACTGGTAAAATTTGGGACTGAAATGCTTCCAGACAATTTTGGGCCTTTTCCTGCTCAACTTTTCATAATTACAATTTTGCCCCTGAACTTTTGACAAATTGCATTTAAGCCCTTCAAACTTTTTATAATTACACTTAATAGCCCAAAGCTTATGTCTACTTCCATTTTTCACCATGAAACTTTTAGAATTTTCATTTTAGTCACTTTCTTTTTCAAAATGACCATTATCCTTAAAATTTTCATTAATTGCAACTTAGTCCCTAAACTTTCACTAAATTGCAATTTAGCCCCTCTTTCTTTATAACCTTATACCTTCTTTATTTCTTTGGCTTAAAACTTATCTTAATCATTAGCTTTTATTCTGCTCATCGTCACAATCCTTTCCTTACCTCTTTCCTCTATCAGTCTTCTATAGATAGGGAAAAAATAATTGTCTACAGATAAGGAAAAGAAGGATGTGACATTTCTTTTCCCTTAAATAAATTGTCTTTAAAATTTAACTCGTACCTTAGTCAAATCATTATGGATATGTCTCTCTTATATCGTTCTCTATTTTATTACTAAGGTTCAGGGGCTACTTTTACACAATTGCATCTCTTGTCTTAGCATCTGGCAGAATTTTCTTAGTATCCGTAGAGCTTTATATCCTTCTTTTGTTATCATACTCCTCTTCTGGTTCACTTAATTAGAGTCAAAGTTGGCTTCTTTCTATTCTATTTTTTTCTCATCGATAATTCATTCATCTATTTATAAACGAATCACCATACTGGTCTTGCTAGTAGTGTCAATTTCTTTCATACATAACCCTTCTGAAATTTGATAAAATTCTGAGGTTTCTGTTTGTCAACATACTACTTATCTTATTACAGGTTTCTCTTTCTATATCTTGAGATATCATAAGCCTAACATTCTCTATGACTTACAAATTTGCTAGCCTCTCAGGAGAATATTGCTCTTTTGCTTTTCTTTCTCCTGAAACAAAGTTGTAATCTGAATCTTTCTTTTTAGATCCTCTCTTTGGATCTAACATAAGGGGTTATACTCTCTTGCTTTTCATAACTTTTTCTAACTCTTCTTAGCTCTTCTTATCATCTTACATACTTGTGAATCTATGCCAAACATGTGTGGCATTTGCACCATTTTTCATCACTTCCTAGGGGATCACTGTCACATCCTTATTTTTTATACATCTTAGGGACCATTCAGTAGCACTTAAACCACTTTCAGGGTCATTGAAGTCTAAACACTTAATCTGGAATTTTATTCATATCGAGTACTGTTCACTGTGGCAAATTCCAGATGAGTGACCTGAATTTGAAAATTCATAACTAATTCTAGAAAAATCGAAATGAAGTGGTTCCAATTGCTACATGAAGCTAACTCAAATATATTTCAGGGAAAAATCATTGGTTGACCAATCCTTGACAAATTTAACGTGGGTCAACGTTCTAATATTACTGTTCATCCAATGACTTTATCCTGAATCCAGCATTCTGGTCCCAACTTTAACAATTTATATCTTATGAATGTGCTAAATGCCTAGGCCTTCTGATCAGCAAGTTACGTTATGATATACAGGTGAAAACCCCCACCAACGCTAGGGTGATCACATCTGATGCCTGTCTAAATAGTGTGGTGCGTTATGAGCACTGCAGTACCACCCTGGACTTGATCTGTATGCCTTTCCAGGAGATTGAGGTCATACTCGGTTTAAATTGGTTATCCTCCAATAATGTGATGTTGGACTGCAGAAACAAGACCCTAGTTCTTGGTCCAAAGATCACTGATCGGAGCTTAGAAGTACAACTGAACTTCGTGACAGAGGCTCAGGCAGAAAAATATCTACGGAGAGGATGTCAGGGATATGTGGTATTCTTTTCTGTTCAAACAGAAGTGGAGGAAGGCATCGAGGAGGTTCCTGTAGTCAATGAATTTCCTGAAGTCTTTCCAAAGGAGATTCAGGGATTACCTTCGGAGCGTGAAGTGGAGTTTGCGATCGACATTATACCTGGAGCTGGACCAGTATCAAAAGCCCCATACAGGATGGCTCCCAACGAAATGATGGAACTGAAGAAGCAAATTGAGGAGCTATTGGAGAAGGGTTTTATACGACCCAGTGTATCGCCATGGGGTGCTCCAGTACTGTTCGTCAAGAAGAAAGATGGTAGCTTAAGGCTGTGCATTGACTACAGGGAATTAAATAAGCTTACAGTTAAGAACAAGTATCCTCTTCCCAGAATTGATGACCTGCTAGATCAATTGGCAGGAGCGAGCTTATTCTCCAAAATTGACTTGAGATCTGGCTACCATCAACTAAGGGTCAAGCCAGATGATATTCCAAAGACGGCGTTCAGAACGCGCTACGGACATTTTGAATTTTTGGTGATGCCTTTTGGACTAACCAATGCACCTGCTATTTTCATGGACTATATGAACCGGATTTTCAGGTCTTATCTAGATCAGTTCGTTGTGGTCTTTATTGATGATATTCTGGTGTACTCCAAATCTCCAGAGGAGCATGAGAGGCATTTGAGGATTGTTCTTGGTATCCTTAAAGAGAAGAAGCTCTATGCTAAGCTGAGTAAATGCGAGTTTTGGCTGTCAGAAGTTAAATTCCTCGGTCATGTCATATCCCGAGACGGGGTAGCTGTAGATCCTAGCAAAGTTGAAGCAGTTGTGAGCTGGGAACAGCCAAGGACAGTGACAGAGATTAGAAGTTTTCTCGGCCTAGCAGAGTACTATAGACGATTCATTCAAGACTTTTCTCGAATTGCCTTACCACTTACCAAGCTGACCAGAAAGAATCAGCAGTTTAAGTGGGATGAGAAGTGCGAGGCTAGCTTCCAGCAGTTGAAGCAGAGATTAACGACTACTCCCGTGCTGTTTATTCCAGACCCAACTCAGACTTATGTAGTCTACACTGATGCTAGCAAGCAGGGGCTGGGATGTGTGCTTATGCAGCAAGGTCGAGTAGTAGCCTACGCCTCTCGGCAGTTAAAGCCACATGAAGAGAATTATCCCACTCATGATCTGGAGCTTGCGGCGGTGGTCTATGCCCTGAAGATATAGAGGCACTATTTATACGGAGCAACGATAGAGTTGTTTTGCGACCACAAAAGCCTGAAGTATCTGCAGGATCAGAAGGAGCTGAACATGAGGCAGCGGCGATGGATGGAATTGTTAAAAGATTATGACTTCCAGATTAAATACCATCCAGGAAAAGCCAATGTGGTAGCTGATGCCCTGAGTAGAAAGGTGGTGTAGGTTGCATACATGATGATCAAGAGAAGTAGTAAGAATATGATGCTTAAAGTATGATGAGTAGTTAGAAGAAATTCCCGAATACAGTAATATTCGAGAGAATTTCATTTGAAAGAAATGGACACTACTCATAAGTGCAGTAAGTGGTCCATAAGAGGAAGGTAGATTTCAACTCTGATTGGATTAACCCAGAGAAAGAAAGGCATGTTACGAAGAGATGTAAAGTTATGATGAGTACTTTGCCAGATGTTAAGTTAATTTGGCTATGGTACTGATTAAATTTCGAGGACAAAATTTATTTAAAGGGGAGGAGAAATGTAACATCCCAATTTTCAGGCCTTGAGACACGGAAATAGCCTGAGAATGAGAGGCTACCAGACCCCTTTTGAGCAGAAGTCCCAGAGACATAAGAGAGTTTTTAGGGACTAAGCTGCGAGTAAGTAAAGGTACGGGAACTTATGTGCAAATAGTGGAAGTCCCAAGGGATAGAATGGCCATTTGGGGTGATGTAAAGGTCAAAGGTTGAAGAGTTACGAGCTGACCGTTCTGGTCGCGACTAGAGTAAAGCATGGTCGCGACTAGTGGTTACAGAAAGAGCTATACGCGACGAGAAAGCATTATGGTCGCGACGTAAAAGAAGTATGGTCGCGACTAGAAAGCAGTGATATCGCGACTAATAGTGGCAGAAAGCCTTAGACGCGACTAAAAAGTGTTATGGTCGCGACTAAAATGTGTTGTGGTCGCGACGATAGAATGTTTTGGTCGCGACGAGAAGATGTTTTGGTCGCGACTAATGTACACAGAATTGTAAGGTCGCGACAAGATGATGTTGAGGTCGCGACTAGTGACTAAAGTGGCGCTAAGCGTACGGGCCAAGAGTGGTGAAGGTCCAAGAGAGATAGTTACCCGGTTGGAGATAGACCGGAGGCAGGATATCAGATACAGGAAAGGTTATCTGGAAACCATGAAGTAAACTGATAAGGTATACTCATGGGTCCCACAAGATGCCACATGGCATTAAAGTAATGGTTTAGTAGAATAAAGTTACTCGGTTGGCACAAAAACCGAGGAGGCACGATAACCGAGGAAATGATAAGATAAAGTCAGGGACTTATCTGAGTGGCATTGGGAAGCGTGCAAGGTCTCTTCCAGTCGCCACATGGCATTAGTCTGCAGGAAGCAGATAAAGTTGAGGGCACTTATTACGAGGCAAGAGACTGGACCGGTGAGTCAGCATGATGAGTCAGCATGCTGAGGTGTCCCAGGAATTCAAGCATGTGATAAATGTGGTGCTGAGGTGTCCCGGTGAGTTGGCACGATGATGCAGTAAAAAAGGAATTAAGGAAAATAGGAAAATCCAGGAAAAACCAGGACCGTAGGATCAAAGTTCATGGTAATTACAGAATTGCCATTGAAGCCTATTATAAATACCCCCTCCCCTCATTCCATTCTTGCATCACGCATGGAGAGGAGAATGAGAGAGAAAGAAGAGAGGGAAAGGGAAGGAAAGGAAGAGAGAAAGGAGAAAGGAAGAAAGGAAGTTCTGGCGGAGCTGGAAGCAGAATAGAGATAGTAGGGCTCTGCTGAGCTAGCCAGGTAGTAACTAATCCTAGCTTCTATGTAATGGCTTTGTGATTTGATGTGCTATTGTTTGGTTGGATTGTTGTCTTATATGTTATGTCTGAAGCTCTGCTGTAATGCTATGGTCATATGTTATTAAGCATGGAAGCACGCAGCATACTTATCTGTACACAATCACAAGCAAGCACTGTCACACTGCATTACATATATTGTTATGATTGTTGCTACTGAGATTCCCCCGAATCTCATCCCCATCCATAACCCATTACAGGGAGGTTATGCTGAAGTGGATTTAGAGAATCCTAAGAGACGCCGTTATGCTGCCGGAGTAAAGACTGAATATCAGTATATGATAAGTACTGTGTACGTAGTGCTGTCTAAGGAGGCTAGAAGTGAGTGGACCTAGCCGGTTCATCTAGTCTTTCCTGGGTACTACGTAGAATGGTAGTTCTCATGAGGGAATTACCGAATCAGTACGGTTCAGTTCTTTGTACAGATGAAGTGTAGCGGTTATGCTGCCGGAGTTTAGGCAGAAGAAGAGCTAGTATAGCTTCCGCAAGTGTACTCTGAGGGCTGTATGGGAGGATGTTTCATTTCCTTCTGACATCTGCATAGCTCTTCTGTCTGCTTTGAGCCGTCAACAATCGTTTTCTAATTACCGCAACTTGTTCTGCAGTTTGATCCACTATATCCGGACCAAGCATTCTTCTCTCGCTCAACTCTAGCCAGCATAAGGGGGATCTACATTTCCGTCCATAGAGTGCTTCAAAAGGTGCCATCTGTATACTGGCCTGATAACCATTGTTATATGCAAACTCTATAAGGGGTAAATGGATATCCCAGCTGCCTTTGAAATCTAGGACACATGCTCTCAACATATCCTCTAACGTCTGTATTGTTCTTTCAGATTGACCATCTGTCTGAGGATGATAAGCTGTACTGAATCTGAGAGTAGTGCCCATTTCTTCCTGTAGAGCCCTCCAGAAATTTGAAGTAAATCGAGGATCTCTATCAGACACAATGCTGCTTGGGATACCATGGAGTCTAACGATCTCCTTTATATACAGCTTTGCCAGCTTTTCTAGAGAATCTCTCTTATTGATTGCCAGGAAATGTGCTGACTTTGTCAGTCGATCGATTACTACCCAAACCGCATCATGTCTACTTGGTGTCAAGGGTAGTCCTTCCATAAAGTCCATGGCAATCCCATCCCATTTCCACTCAGGGATATCTAAAGGCTGCAACGTTCCTGCTGGCTTTTGATGTTCAACTTTCACTTTCTGGCAGGTTAAGCACTTAGATACGTAAGCTACAATATTTCATCTTTCTTTGCACTTAACATCATACAGAGAGAGGACTTACGCAGCTATTAAATGTAATATCCTTAATTTTCTGTACTGGTTCCTATGTACAGAATAAACGGAATATATGAGCTCTGTTTCAGGAAAAAGATGTGGTCCTTTATGTAAAGAAAATGATTAAATTGCAAAAGAAAGGAAAAGAAAGGACTTAAATGCAACTGACGGAGAATCCTTTTGGAGGAGTTCATGTCAGAACTTGTATTTTGATAGGCAATATGATAAATAAAATATGCCTTGAGGTTTAGTTAGTCTGATGGATGGTTGAGCAAAGTATGATGATGATATGGCTCTGATACCAAAATGAAACATCCTCCCATACAGCCCTCAGAGTACACTTGCGGAAGCTATACTAGCTCTTCTTCTGCCTAAACTCCGGCAGCATAACCGCTACACTTCATCTGTACAAAGAACTGAACCGTACTGATTCGGTAATTCCCTCATGAGAACTACCATTCTACGTAGTACCCAGGAAAGACTAGATGAACCGGCTAGGTCCACTCACTTCTAGCCTCCTTAGACAGCACTACGTACACAGTACTTATCATATACTGATATTCAGTCTTTACTCCGGCAGCATAACGGCGTCTCTTAGGATTCTCTAAATCCACTTCAGCATAACCTCCCTGTAATGGGTTATGGATGGGGATGAGATTCGGGGGAATCTCAGTAGCAACAATCATAACAATATATGTAATGCAGTGTGACAGTGCTTGCTTGTGATTGTGTACAGATAAGTATGCTGCGTGCTTCCATGCTTAATAACATATGACCATAGCATTACAGCAGAGCTTCAGACATAACATATAAGACAACAATCCAACCAAACAATAGCACATCAAATCACAAAGCCATTACATAGAAGCTAGGATTAGTTACTACCTGGCTAGCTCAGCAGAGCCCTACTATCTCTATTCTGCTTCCAGCTCCGCCAGAACTTCCTTTCTTCCTTTCTCCTTTCTCTCTTCCTTTCCTTCCCTTTCCCTCTCTTCTTTCTCTCTCATTCTCCTCTCATGCGTGATGCAAGAATGGAATGAGGGGAGGGGGTATTTATAATAGGCTTCAATGGCAATTCTGTAATTACCATGAACTTTGATCCTGCGGTCCTGGTTTTTCCTGGATTTTCCTATTTTCCTTAATTCCTTTTTTACTGCATCATCGTGCCAACTCACCGGGACACCTCAGCACCATATTTATCACATGCTTGAATTCCTGGGACACCTCAGCATGCTGACTCATCATGCTGACTCACCGGTCCAGTCTCTTGCCTCGTAATAAGTGCCCTCAACTTTATCTGCTTCCTGCAGACTAATGCCATGTGGCGACTGGAAGAGACCTTGCACGCTTCCCAATGCCACCCAGATAAGTCCCTGACTTTATCTGATCATTTCCTCGGTTATCGTGCCTCCTCGGTTTTTGTGCCAACCGAGTAACTTTATTCTACTAAACCATTACTTTAATGCCATGTGGCATCTTGTGGGACCCATGAGTATACCTTATCAGTTTACTTCATGGTTTCCAGATAACCTTTCCTGTATCTGATATCCTGCCTCCGGTCTATCTCCAACCGGGTAACTATCTCTCTTGGACCTTCACCACTCTTGGCCCGTACGCTTAGCGCCACTTTAGTCACTAGTCGCGACCTCAACATCATCTTGTCGCGACCTTACAATTCTGTGTACATTAGTCGCGACCAAAACATCTTCTCGTCGCGACCAAAACATTCTATCGTCGCGACCACAACACATTTTAGTCGCGACCATAACACTTTTTAGTCGCGTCTAAGGCTTTCTGCCACTATTAGTCGCGATATCACTGCTTTCTAGTCGCGACCATACTTCTTTTACGTCGCGACCATAATGCTTTCTCGTCGCGTATAGCTCTTTCTGTAACCACTAGTCGCGACCATGCTTTACTCTAGTCGCGACCAGAACGGTCAGCTCGTAACTCTTCAACCTTTGACCTTTACATCACCCCAAATGGCCATTCTATCCCTTGGGACTTCCACTGTTTGCACATAAGTTCCCGTACCTTTACTTACTCGCAGCTTAGTCCCTAAAAACTCTCTTATGTCTCTGGGACTTCTGCTCAAAAGGGGTCTGGTAGCCTCTCATTCTCAGGCTATTTCCGTGTCTCAAGGCCTGAAAATTGGGATGTTACAATCACCATTATTGGGCTACTCTGGCCTGAGCACACTTAATTGAAAAGTGCTGATAAAAATATGAAGCACTGGTGCTAATAGGCTCTTACCCTAGTACTTCCCTATCTTGGACCTTACTCATACTATCTTTCTTGGGTCTATCTGGCTCTTATTCTCTTTAATTTCATCTTAGGAACTTATCTGCTTAGACTTGATCTATTCTTATTTCATGTAGGGTACTTTTTTCTTTCTTAGGTATTCTCCTTACAGACTTATTAATACCTTGTACTCAGGACTAAAAACTTTAACTCTGTTGACTATAATTCCTTCTTCGTGTAAGAGGATTATGAGTTCAGTCCACATGTCACATCCTTATTTTTATACATCTTAGGAACCATTTAGTAGCATTTGGAACCACTTTCAGGGTTATTGAAGTCCAAATTCTCAATCTGAAATTTTATTCTTATCGGGTACTGTTCATTGTGGCAAATTCCAGATGAGTGACTTGACTTTGAAAAATCATAACTAATTATAGAAAAATCAAAACGAAGTGGTTCAAAGTGCTACATGAATATAACTCAATTATATTTCATGGAAAAATCATTGGTTGACCATTACTTGACCAATTCAACGTGGGTCAACGTTTCAAATTTACTGTTCATCCAGTGATTTTCTCCTGAATCTAGCATTCTGGTCCCCAACTTTAGCATTTTATATCTTTTCGTGTAGACATCCAAATAGGTCATTCTATATATCAAATTAAATATTAGTAGGTCTACTTTTTACCCTAAACATTTCGTAAATTAATTCAATCATTTACTATTTTTAAAGATTTATCAAACATGAATAGGTCTTCACGAATTACTGTTCACGAGGCCTATTTTCAGCATTTAGTCTTTACATACACATGCATACAACCAACACATATCAGTCATACATGCTAGATAACAATTAATATTAAATAATCAACTGTTATATATCAGTGCATGATTAACCCCCTCATATTTCTATTACATCTTTCACTGTCTAAAATCCGGCAGCATAACTGCTATAATTCTTCTTTAGAAAGTAACCGATGTTGTACCGATTCGGTAATTCCCTCATGAGAACTACCATTCTACGTAGTACCCAGGAAAGACTGGATGAACCTGCTGGGTCCACTCACTTCCAGCCTCCTTAGACAGCACTACGTACACAGTACGTATCAGTTCCTTTCCCTATTCCTGCTTTCTTGCCGGAATTTCGGCAGCATAACGGCGTCTCTTAAAATTTCCAAATTTCATTTTGACATAACCTCCCCTGTAATGTTATGTATGGGAATGAGATTCAAAAGAATCCCAGTAACAATAATCATAACAATATATGTAATGCAGAGTGACGGTGTTTGCTTGTGATTGTGTACAGATAAGTATGCTGCATGCTTCCATATTCAATAACATATGATCATAGCATTGGAATAGAGCTTCAAGCATAACATATAAGACAACAATCCAACCAAACAAAAGCACAACAAATCACAAAGACATTACATAAGAGTTAGAATTAGTTGCTACCTCAAAAGCAGAGCTTCAGAACTTCTCTATTACTTCCAACTCCACCAGAACTTCCTTACTTCTTTCTTTCTCTCACTTTCTCTCTCAAGAACTTCTTTCTTCCTCTCTTTCTTGCTTGTGCTGAAATGAGGAGCTAGGGGGGGTATTTATAGTGTTGAGCAATGGCAATCTCGTAATTATGAAGACTTATGATCCTGTGGTCCTGGTTGTTTCTAGAATTTCCTATTTTCTCTTATTCCCTTTTACTGCATCACCCTAGACACCTCATAGGACACCTCACCCCTCACATTATTCACATGGCGAAATTGAGAGAGGGCTAGAGCCTTCTGGAAGCTTTCCGGTCTAATCCGGTACCGGCCCGGTCTGTCTCCTTGAAAAACATGCTGTTTTTTGAATCTGATTTTTCTGAAAATGCTTTTTATGTCTACTGACCTCACATTTAGTATCTAGACCCTTTATATCATTAAATTCTTAATACTGGGTCCAGACTCAGTTACAGATCCCCTGCGAAATGACCAAAATGCCCTTGGTGCCCTATCTTGTCCTATTTTAACCCTAAGGGCAAAATCGTCATTTCACACCTTTCTGAACCTGGTCAAAGCATATACTGGCTCTAGTCAACCTTATTTAGATATGTCTTAGCCTCTAGGCCTGTCCAGAATGACCAGAATGCCCTCCATTCATCTGCTGCTCTTTTTGTACAACACAGGGGCATTTTCATAATTTCGCACTTTTCCGGGGTTCTGCTGGACACTGGCCCACCTATCAGTCCAGGAGTCTTATTGGGCCTCTAATGGCGCCATTTTTGGGCTTCCTGGGTCCATTACCTGTATGACACGCATTACAAGGAATCTTCCTCTGCCACAATTCACCTAATATTTTAATTATTATTTACCGATTATACACCTTTTCGGACACCGGCTCCTTTTTCCATATACAGTGTCTTACTGTGTTCAGGCATCCCTGTGGGTTATAACAGTCATCTAACTGAAGTCATCCGATCGCATTCAGCCCCTTTAAAAATACCGATAAATCTCCTACCCTGATCCCCGGAGGCCTCACACTCCCGTCTGAATTTGCTATTTTGTGAATAACTTTTTCTACAGACCTCCTATCGGTATTCTGTCAGTTTCCTGACATCCACCCCATAAAGGCGCATCATCCAGTATTTTCTCACTTATATCTGAAAGCTAGGGTATCCGGTAGGAATTTTTATAAGTTTTGGACGATCAGTCCATTTTTGGCTATCTGGAGTCTTCAAAAATTCCGGTATTAGGCTGGCTTACCCAGCTTCACCTGCCCTATCTTCTGGTAAAATCTGGGACTGAAATGCTATCGGGCGGTCCAAACCACTTCTGGCCTATTTTTCTTTAATTACACTTTAGCCCCAGGGAACTTTTTCTTCTTTGCAATTAAGTCCCTTTATTTGGCTAAAATTACACTTTAAGACCCCACATTTTTGTCTACCTTTCTTTCCTAACCTTAAACTTTCCATAATTGCATTTAAGTTCCTTCATTTCCTTTCTTTTGCAATTTAATCCTTTTCTTTACATAAAGACCCACATCTTTTCCTAAAAAATACTCATATATTCCATTAAATTTGTACATAGAAATCAATACAGAAAATTAAGGATATTACATTTCTCTCCCCCTTAAAATAAATTTCGTCCTCGAAATTTACATTACACCTATCCTATAGGAACAATTCCGGATACTTCTCTCTCATCTTTTCTTCTGTTTCCCATGTAGCCTGTTGTTCAGTCAAGCCTTTCCAGATCACTTTAACTAAAGGAATTTGTTTATTCAGTAACTGCTTGACTTTTCTATCAGCAATTCGCACCGGTCCAACCTCATAGGTCAAGTCATCTCGCAGTGCGACCTCATCTTGCTCAATCATATGAGATGGATCTGGAATATACTTCTTTAATTGGGAAACATGAAACACATCATGTATCTGGCTGAGATTCGGAGGAAGAGCCAACTTGTAGGCTATTGCTCCTATCTTTGAGAGAATCTGGAATGGTCCTACGTATCTTGGATGCAACTTCTTCACTTTAATCGATCGTCCGGCTCTCGTGGTTGGAGTTAACTCAAGGAATACATGTTCTCCTTCTTTAAACTCTAACGGCTTCCTTCTGACATCTGCATAGCTTTTCTCTCTACTTTGAGCCGTTAACAATCGCTTTCTAATCATTGCAACTTGTTCTGCGGTTTGATCTACTATATCAGGACCAAGCATTCTTCTCTCGCTCAACTCTAGCCAGCATAAGGGGGATCTATATTTACGTCCATAGAGTGCTTCAAAAGGGGCCATCTGAATGCTAGCTTGATAACTATTGTTATATGCAAACTCTATAAGGGGTAAATGGATATCCCAGCTGCCTTTGAAGTCTAAGACACATGCTCTCAGCGTATCCTCTAACGTCTGTATTGTTCTTTCAGATTGACCATCTGTCTGAGGATGATAAGCTGTACTGAATCTGAGAGTAGTGCCCATTTCTTCCTATAGAGCCCTCCAGAAATTTGAAGCAAATCGAGGGTCTCTATCGGACACAATGCTGCTCGGGATACCATGAAGCCTAACAATCTCCTTTATATACAGCTTTGCCAGCTTTTCAAGAGAATCTCTCTTATTGATTGCCAGGAAATGTGCTGACTTTGTCAGTCGATCAATTACTACCCAAACCGCATCATGTCTACTTGGGGTTAAGGGTAGTCCTTCCACAAAGTCCATGGCAATCCCATCCCATTTCCACTCAGGGATATCTAGAGGCTGCAACATTCCTGCTGGCTTTTGATGTTCAACTTTCACTTTCTGGTAGGTCAAGCACTTAGACACATAAGCTACGACATATTTCTTCAATCCAGGCCACCAAAATAACCTTTTAACATCATGGTACATCTTGGTCATACCTGGATGTACTACATATCGGCTTTTATGTGCTTCCTCCAGAATCCTTTCCCTTAATCCCTCAACGTTAGGGATATAGGGCCTTCCCTGGAACTGTAGCAATCCATCTGGGGAAATCTCAAAATTCCTTGTCTTTCCTCTCTCCAGTTTATCTTTAAATATTTCTGCGAGCTTATCCTGCTGTTGAGCCTCTTTGATCTCATCTTCTAAAAATGCTTCAAAATGAACTCCTCCGTAAGGACTTTCTGTCATCTGCATTTGATACAGAGGACTCCAATCTCGCATATCCTCCATCAATTCTAATTCCTTAATCATCATGTGCGCTACCTGCACCACTTTTCTACTCAGAGCATCAGCTACTACATTGGCTTTTCCCGGATGGTATTTGATCTGAAAATCATAATCCTTTAACAATTCCATCCATCGCCGCTGCCTCATGTTCAGCTCCTTCTGATCTTGTAGATACTTCAGGCTTTTGTGGTCGCAAAACAACTCTATCATTGCTCCATATAAGTAATGCCTCCATATCTTCAGGGCATAGACCACCGCCGCAAGCTCCATACAATTCGAGTTCTTAACCAAATGAGGCGTTATTTGTGTCCATTTAAAGATATGGATCTTATCTATGTTCATGCCAAATTTCACATAAAAACTCGCTGGATAAGCTGTTCAAACTATCGCTGGAAGTAGACTGCCTCTCATCAGATCCAGTGCATGCATTCATTTTACATACCAATATATCATCACATAAATTAAAGGCATGCTTTCCAAGTCATACACCATTCATACATCCACAATTACCTCCTTCCTTGTGATGTTCCAGCACCTAGATCATGGTTATGGGGGGTGAGATTCGAGGAAATCTCAGTAGCAAACAATACCAAACAATGCATGTATTAATGTAAAGACTTGTGCTTGCTTGTGAAAGTGTTATCATAGTGTGATGAGCATGCTTCCATGTATCATATGAAATACAATTGGCCAAAGAAATCATAAAATAACAGAGCTTCAATCATCTACCATATACACACAATTCAACCAAGCCATAGCACAATCAAGCCTACATTACATACATACAAGTTTAGGGTAAGTCTACTACCTTGGATTTAAGCTTTCTTTCTTATGCTTGCACTTGCTTCCCAACCTTTCCAATCATGAAGCTTTTTGGTCAATCATTCCCCAACACCTTCTTAGAGGTTTCAAGGTCCTAAATACATTCATATTCATTACATAATCCATTAAGACCATGAACTCAAACACTACTCAAGACTACCTCTCTTGAACCTTTAACTTGCTTTAACTAACATAACTTTCTTTAATCTTTGCCAATTAACTTGGCCTTTGAACCAATTGATGTCTTGACCTTACCCTACACAATTTCACCTTTTGAATCCATTTATGAACTCAAAATAACCAAATTCTAGCAACAATACACTGTTCTGTACAGATTTGGAAAAGCATACATAAATCTTCCAAAAATTCTCATTTTGATTACAATGCTTCCCATACTTGTTCCTCCACTTTTCCCCCACACAAAATCTCATTTTAAGACCATTGGAAGCATCAAAATCATGAAATTCAAATCACTGTTCACGCGAGTGAATAGTACCGTGAGGAATTTTCAACATTACAACTTTAATTCCAATGGTTTCCAAGGTTCAAAACCTTTCCAATCCCACACAAAATCATCATATAAACTCAATGGAAGCATTAAATCATTGAAATTCCATTTCCTTCTATCATGAACAGTGCAAACCGAAATGGTAAAGTCAAGAACATCAACTTACTTCACAACCAAGCATGTAACTAACTTGTTTAAGCTTGTCTTAACTATCTATGACTTAAAACTCATATTCCTTTCACATATACACAAAAATTCCAGCAGCATCTCCCCAAGATTTAAGCCTCAAAAATCACTTAAACTCAAGCACAAACCATAAGAACAAAAGGTAGAAGCAAGGAGACAACTTACCTTACTTGCTCCTTCAAGACCCTTGCTTCTTCCTTGCTTTCTTCCACTTTCTTTCTCTAGAACTCACTTCTCTTTCTAAAGGAGCTATTGGGTGTGAAGAATGAATGGAAAGGGGGGTATTTATAGCAAAAGTCATGTGCCATTTGAAGGCCAAGATCACATTGGGAACTATTTGATCTAATGGTTAAAGGTTTGATCTTGAAATGTCTTTTCTCTTCACACTCATGACCTTACCACCATGACATCACTAGCATGGCCTACTTGGTACACCTAACCCTTCCTCTTTTTAGGTGCCATTTTGAAGTCCTTGTGGGTCCCACCATGTGCAATACCTAATTCTTACCTTTCTTTTCAAAAATCCATAAATTATTTATTATTGGACTTGGGCTCCAAGATAACTTTTGGGACTTATTGGGCTGGCCTAGGACGAAATGTTGGGCCTCTTTTAGGTCCAATAGCTAATTGGCACAAATCCCAATGTACTTTCCTCATACCGATATCCGTAAATTATCCTGATCTCAGAATAAATGTTAAACACCTCCTTTAATTGTTCTAACATTTTTAGAAATTCATTCTAATATAAAATAAATTCTCTACAAAGTTTCATAATTTTCTGAGACCCAGAAGTCCTGTTAAAAATTACATATGTTTCCTTTAACCCTTTATCGGTGTCCTTTTTCACCGTAAATTCCATAATTAATTCTACAGGACTACTTTTTGACTTCTGTCAACTCCATAAATTCTCATATTAATTATAATAATTTACTATCAAATTTTATCTGATATCCATCCTTTGAATAAAATGACCAAAATGCCCTCCATTTACTTCTAGTTTCTTAGGGCATCACAGTGGCATTTTCGTAATTTTGTACTTTCTTCCTCTTCCAATTTAATCCCTTTCTTTACATAAATAGCCACATCTTTTCCAGATAAATCTCATATATATTTCATTCAATCTGTACATACAACTCAGTACAGAAAATTAGGGATGTTATATTTCTCTCCCCCTTAAAATAAATTTCGTCCTCAAAATTTACTTAGTACCTTAGTCAACAATCTTAAATATACATTCTCTTTAAATCTCTTTCTGCTTTATGACTAAGAATCGGGGTATCCATCTCTTATCTTTTACCTTATTATCTAGCGGAGTACTTTCACTATCCGCTTCCTATTCATGCTATCATTACTTTTCTTATCTGAATCAACTCATTTAGAGTTGAATATTACTTCATGTTGCTACTTACTCACTTGCTATGCATCCATTTGCTTATGGAAAACTCATTGTACTAGACTTGTGAGTAGTGTTCATTTCTTTCATACCAAACTCTTTCAAATATTACTGTATTCAGAAGTTTCCCTCACTCACTCATCACCCTTTCTAACACTTATTCCTTATTACTTCTCTTAGCATCTCGCGGAATTCTTTAACATCTGCAAAGCTTCATCCTCTTTTCGTATAGAAACTCTTATAACTCTATTATTGCTCTTATCATCTTTAATGATTCAATATCATACAGAGAGAGAACTTATACAGTTATTCTTTTCTTTACTTTTAATGCTACGTAAGAGCACATACTCTAACATGCATAATGCCTGGCCAATATCTTGCAGGACTGTATACCTGCTCATGAAGGCAAAGCTCTAACATTGGAGCTCAAGTATTCCTTTTCTGAATATGCACAGCTCTAACACTTGGAGTTTACACAGCTCTAACATTCGGAGCTTTAGCCTATTTTCAAACATAACATTATGCCTGGCATTTTATACAAGGAGTGAAAGCTCTCATCTCTATCTGTAGCATAACATTGGTCATCTTATCCCTTTTTCAATAAGGGGCCTCTCTATTTGTTCATAAAATGCACATTTCTCGTTGTGTGCCACCTTACACATTTATCACAGTGTATCTCATTACATACTTCTGATGCTGTATCATGGTATGTCTAACTAAATCTGGCCATATCATGGCGTATCTTACTCTTTCATAACTTATCTTACCTTATCATGACATATTCTTGAGATACCATAAGTCTAACATTCTCTATCTCATAGAACTACTGGGTTCTATCTTTACTTTATACCTTCTTCTCTAGGTCTCTCTAGCCTTTTAATCTTTTTATCCTTATCTAGAGGATTTATCTGCTCATACTTTTCTATTCTCAAAACATATGGGGTTCTCTTCTTTGTTTCTCAGGCATACTTCTATAAAACTTTTGAATATCACCACTCATACTTTAACTTGGACTCCGTCTTTGTTTAAAGAAAACTAAGTTCAGTCTGTATAATATAGGCTATCTGAGGAAAATCATTATAAATAATTTTTCTGGATGAGTTTATCAACTAGTGAAGCTTCCTTACCTTAACTTCGTCTTTGGCATTCATCTTCCCAAAGAGATACTACATTGTACTCATATCTCATGGCTCATTACTTTCCTTAGGCTAGGTCTAACTGCTACCTCGGGATCTAACTGCGATCAACCGTCAGCCTCTTCAGAATCTAACTGCGACTCTGGAACTGTTAGGATCTAACTGCGACCCTGGAGCCATGCTAGGATCTAACTGTGACCCTCCAGAATCTAACTACGATTCTGTATATCTCCTGAAGATCTTAAACCAACAGACTAAGTTATAGGGTTCACCACTTCTACTTGTTGATAACTCAATAAAAATTTAAAAATATTACATTCAGTAGCCCATATTATTTCCCAAGACTTTACTTATTTCCTCTCTTACTCAAGAGTTCCTTCTCATCTTTCTCTTACTATGGCTTACTATGCCTTGTGCAATCATGGTTTAATCACCTGCCATTGCATTCTGCTTCTATGGCCTCATTATAACTTCTCATGTAAATTTGTGTTCTAACTGCGAGCCATTTGAACTATGCTCTAATTACGAGAAGACTGCATCAGATCCAACTCTTATCTGAAGAGTGATATGTACTCATCTGAATCTAGTCTCTATCTCAGAGTTATCTATTTCAAATCTAACTCTTTCTGTATACTATTCCTTTCAATAGAAATGGCTCTGAGTACTGCATTCGCAAGCCTATAGGAAAACCTGAATCACCCCAATCATAAATCATATCAGAATATCATATCATAACTTATCGTCCCATAAACTGAGACTATCTATCATCCTCAATACATTCCTTATTGCATATCATATGGTATGGGAGCAACATAATTTTCTCATAACTTCCTCACCATATATACTCTACCCTGCATATACTATGAGATGGGAGTATTCATCATGGCATACTCTAACATGCATGTCATTATATGACAACTGCAAGGAGATGCAACTATTCATCATAATTTGCTCAACTATCCATCAGACATTGTAATAAACTAAGTAAGCCTTAAAACATATTTCCTTTATCATATTGCCTATCATATCCTGATCATTCATCCTAAAACATCTATCTATTTCACTTAGGCTGCCATGCTACCCTCTTATCAGGGTATAGACTCGACCCTTCTATCGAATAGGGGAGTTACTTTATCTTTAGAACCGTGGCTATCTTTCTTTTTCTAATCTTGCTTACAGCTACCGCTCTATTGGACTTATGTGACTACCTGAGAAAAACTTTTTTTGTTATAACACGGAATTCAACCCATTAAATGACTTCTTAGTCATTCAACTCTCATTGCTCATGTGGATGAACTTGGCTACATATTTCATCAAAGGGTTCCTCTTTCTCTTTTTAACCCTTAGCCTCACGCTCATCTCTATTTAACTGAGAGGAATACTTTTCATAATCTTACTCAAGAATTACTTCTCAGGTGAGAGGAATAGTCTCTATTTCTCTGGAGTAACATTGGTGTCTTTCTACTATCTCTTAACTCTTTCCGCGCGTATACATCAGTCTTAGTCTACTCTTGACCGGACCATGGTTCATTCCTGGTCTTTTTCTTGATTCTAACCAACTTAGATCACATAAATCTCATTCATCATCTAGCACCATTACTTATGTTCTCTAATAGCCCAGCACCCTTTCACATAGATATTGTCCGCTTTCCCCTTAGGCAGGCCCTAGGCCCACATGAGGTCACGGTTTTATTCTCCAGGCACATGAGGACTTTAACCCCTTAGGCACCCAAAAATGCATCCTCCGGGTATCAGAGTACACAGCGGAAGATATTATCCGGACACGAGGCCACTGCCCCTTAGGCCAGGTTTTGTTTCCCAGCACTGCTTGCCTACCCACTCGTGCCTGCCTACCCCCTCGGGGCGCTTGGTGATGAGAGGAGCTTGGTGAGTACTGGAAACGCGTCCTTGTAGGAAAGGTATCCACACCCTTATAAGGCATGCTTCGTTCACCTCCCCAACCGATGTGGGACTAATATCCTGTTTCAGGGACTTTAGCTTTCGAGAACTTGAAGCCATACATTAGGTATATTTCTTGTGCAAGCCTTATCCTAACTTTTGATTCTTTTGTTCATAAAAGACTAACTGAACAAAGTCTTTCCAAATGTAGATCTACTCTTGATAGTCACATAGAGGATCTACTTCTGAACATCATCTTAGACTAGCATGTATCTCTATTTCTCATACTGTTCAGCTTGCCAACATCATGTGCTAAACCTCTAACTGATAACCTTCAGTGAGGCTAGCATCTTCATCCTTCATCAGGTCCCTGCATATCTTCATCGTGACCTGAGCAACGTATCCATGAACTTTAGTTGTGACTATCTCATTCTACTTATCACGACTAGACAGCTCTACATTCTCTAGTCCCGACCTTGGGTCACCTTTCGTCATGACCTAATTTCTCGGGGACTTCTAGCTGTGTCCTAAATTACTTTACATTCGACCTGGATCTAACTTGATTTAAACATTCCTTTATAATGTTCTTGTCCAGTCTTTACCCTAGCAATGGCTGATCCTTGCACATCAGTTGTGAACCATTTGCCAAAAGATCACTTAGCTTTACATGCCACGTAGGGTATATGGCAATATCTAGCTTATGGCCATCTCATATCATGCTACTAATAGGAAAACTTAATTCAGGTCAATGCCCTCTATCATATCTCTGTTTATCATCCTTGCTATGGCATTGAGGAACTGCAGCTAAACTGACTACTCTTGATTTCTACTTCTTTCCATCCCTTAACCTAAACTAAATAGTTCACTTCCCACAGCCTTCTTGAGACTAGTATAGTCACATTGTCTACCTTTCATAAAGAAGCTGGGGTGGATTAGGGCTAGGAACATCCCTTTAATCTGTATCTATAACCTCATATATTCCTGGACTGCAATAATAGGAAGGGATGTCATAGATTGTAACTGGATCTTAGGCTACTCATATCAAACTTATCCTCAAACTCTAGTAGAGGAGCAATAATATCTGGCCTACCTATAATTCAGTATCAGTTCTCATCTTCCTCAGCCGTAATCTGTCCTCTTATCGAAGGAAGAGAGCTTACCTTAGGGTTAGAGAGCACTCTTATAGCTTCCTTAGTCATGAACTGATAAGCTTCTGTCTCTATTCATAGAGGAAATTGCTTTTTAAATATTATTCTGCTTATTCCATCCACATTGTTTTAATAAACATGAGACCTCATCTGTATCGACTGACTAAGATTAGCCCATTATAATCATATCCTTCGTAAGACTGTAAAGCTCGGGGTACAGTCTCATTTATCTGGGTGTCACTGTCTTTTGCCTAAACCTTTCCAAGTAGTGAATATCATCCCTATATCATACTCTAGGGAGAGAACCATTCAAATTTCTCATTTGTCTAAGAGATCAGTCTAACTAAACCAGAGCATCACTGAGCCAGAACCTTCTGTTCTGTGCCAGAATCTTATACTCTGAGCCCGAACCCTTTGTTCTGTGCTAACTTTATTATGTACTAATGCTAGAAATTATCTGTTCAGAGTATTTCCTAAGCCAGAATCCTTTGCTCTGATACCAAAATGAAACATCCTCCTTTAAACATCTCAGAGTACAGTTACGGAAGTAATCTTAACTTTATTATATCTCTCTTTGCCAAAAATCCTGACAGAAGATAACTGTACTGATTCGGTAAGTCCCATGAGAACTACCATTCTACGTAAGTACCCAGGAAAGACTGGATGAACTGGCTAGGTCCACTCACTTCCAGCCTCCTTAGACAGCACCTACGTACACAGTACTTTTGATATTCTGCCAGTATAACAGCATTCTCTAGTAAATATCCTTAATCTTAATCCTTAAACTTTGACCTTAAATTTTGAGCTTAAACCTTAACATTAATTCTTATACTCAATTGGAACTATTTTAGAATATTGGAATACCTCTTAACCCCAAAAACATGTATTTCCAAGAGTTGGGCTTATGGTACTGTTCACAGTCACTGTTCACTGGGTAATTCCAGATTACAGTCTAAACTTTGGAAATTCATAATTAATTCTAGAAACATTGTATTGAGGTGATTCCAATTTATAATGAAATCTATTTCCTTTAAATTTGATAGAAAAATATGAAAATGAGGTTTCCTTGTCCAGATCAAATCAGTTTATTCGTTGAACTTTACTGTTCATTTGGTAAATCTGGAAATTCCAGTTTCCTTGCCCCATTTTCAAAAATTCATTTCTCCTTGTATACTTATCCAATTGAGTTGAATTACCTATGGATTTAAAGCTCAGAATGTTTAATTTAATATCACTAAATATCAAGGACAAACTCATTCATTTACTATACGAAAACCGCGTCTGAACCTCACTGTATCGTAGGGCTAGTTTTATCTTGATCCAGAGTTTAAGTTCAACTTTGAAAAATCATAACAATTCGAGTTCTTAACCAAATGAGGCGTTATTTGTGTCCATTTAAAGATATGGATCTTATATATGTTCATGACAAATTTTACATAAAAACTCGCTGGATAAGCTGCTCAAACTATCGCTGGAAGTAGACTGCCTCTCATCGGATCCAGTGCATGCATTCATTTTACATACCAATATATCATCACATAAATTAAAGGTATGCTTTCCAAGTCATACACCATTCATACATCCACAATTACCTCCTTCCTTGTGATGTTCCAGCACCTAGATCATGGTTATGGGGGGTGAGATTCGGGGAAATCTCAGTAGCAAACAATACCAAACAATGCATGTATTAATGTAAAGACTTGTGCTTGCTTGTGAAAGTGTTATCATAGTGTGATGAGCATGCTTCCATGTATCATATGAAATACAATTGGCCAAAGAAATCATAAAATAACAGAGCTTCAATCATCTACCATATACACACAATTCAACCAAGCCATAGCACAATCAAGCCTACATTACATACATACAAGTTTAGGGTATACTACCTTGGATTTAAGCTTTCTTTCTTATGCTTGCACTTGCTTCCCAACCTTTCCAATCATGAAGCTTTTTGGTCAATCATTCCCCAACACCTTCTTAGAGGTTTCAAGGTCCTAAATACATTCATATTCATTACATAATCCATTAAGACCATGAACTCAAACACTACTCAAGACTACCTCTCTTGAACCTTTAACTTGCTTTAACTAACATAACTTTCTTTAATCTTTGCCAATTAACTTGGCCTTTGAACCAATTGATGTCTTGACCTTACCCTACACAATTTCACCTTTTGAATCCATTTATGAACTCAAAATAACCAAATTCTAGTAACAATACACTGTTCTGTACAGATTTGGAAAAGCGTACATAAATCTTCCAAAAATTCTCATTTTGATTACAATGCTTCCCATACTTGTTCCTCCACTTTTCCCCCACACAAAATCTCATTTTAAGACCATTGGAAGCATCAAAATCATGAAATTCAAATCACTGTTCACGCGAGTGAATAGTACCGTGAGGAATTTTCAACATTACAACTTTAATTCCAATGGTTTCCAAGGTTCAAAACCTTTCCAATCCCACACAAAATCATCATATAAACTCAATGGAAGCATTAAATCATTGAAATTCCATTTCCTTCTATCATGAACAGTGCAAACCGAAATGGTAAAGTCAAGAACATCAACTTACTTCACAACCAAGCATGTAACTAACTTGTTTAAGCTTGTCTTAACTATCTATGACTTAAAACTCATATTCCTTTCACATATACACAAAAATTCCAGCAGCATCTCCCCAAGATTTAAGCCTCAAAAATCACTTAAACTCAAGCACAAACCATAAGAACAAAAGGTAGAAGAAAGGAGACAACTTACCTTACTTGCTCCTTCAAGACCCTTGCTTCTTCCTTGCTTTCTTCCACTTTCTTTCTCTAGAACTCACTTCTCTTTCTAAAGGAGCTCTTGGGTGTGAAGAATGAATGGAAAGGGGGGATATTTATAGCAAAAGCCATGTGTCATTTGAAGGCCAATATCACATTGGGAACTATTTGATCTAATGGTTAAAGGTTTGATCTTGAAATGTCTTTTCTCTTCACACTCATGACCTTACCACCATGACATCACTAGCATGGCCTACTTGGTACACCTAACCCTTCCTCTTTTTGGGTGCCATTTTGAAGTCCTTATGGGTCCCAGCATGTGCAATACCTAATTCTTACCTTTCTTTTCAAAAATCCATAAATTATTTATTATTGGACTTGGGCTCCAAGATAACTTTTGGGACTTATTGGGCTGGCCTAGGACAAAATGTTGGGCCTCTTTTAGGTCCAATAGCTAATTGGCACAAATCCCAATGTACTTTCCTCATACCGATATCCGTAAATTATCCTGATCTCAGAATAAATGCTAAACACCTCCTTTAATTGTTCTAACATTTTTAGAAATTCATTCTAATATAAAATGAATTCTCTACAAAGTTTCATAATTTTCTGAGACCCAGAAGTCCTGTTAAAAATTACATACGTTTCCTTGAACCCTTTATCAGTGTCCTTTTTCACCGTAAATTCCATAATTAATTCTACAGGACTACTTTTTGACTTCTGTCAACTCCATAAATTCTCATATTAATTATAATAATTTACTATCAAATTTTATCTGATATCCATCCCTTGAATGAAATGACCAAAATGCCCTCCATTTACTTCTAGTTTCTTAGGGCATCACAGTGGCATTTTCATAATTTTGCACTTTCTTCCTCTTCCAATTTAATCCCTTTCTTTACATAAATAGCCACATCTTTTCCAGATAAATCTCATATATATTTCATTCAATCTGTACATACAACTCAGTACAGAAAATTAGGGATGTTACACTTCTCATCCCACTTAAACTGCTGATTCTTTCTGGTCAGCTTGGTAAGTGGCAAGGCAATTTGAGAAAAGTCTTGAATAAATCTTCTATAGTACCTTGCTAGGCCGAGAAAACTTCTGATCTCCGTCACTGTCCTGGGCTGCTCCCAGCTCAATACTGCTTCAACTTTGCTAGGATCCACAGCTACCCCGTCTCGGGATATGACATGACCGAGAAATTTGACTTCTGACAGCCAAAACTCGCATTTACTCAGCTTAGGATAGAGCTTATTTTCTTTAAGGGTACCAAGAACAATCCTCAAATGCCTTTCATGCTCCTCTGGAGATTTGGAGTACACCAGGATATCATCATTGAAGACCACAACAAACTGATCTAGATAAGGCCTGAAGATCCGATTCATGTAGTCCATGAAAATAGCAGGTGCATTGGTTAATCCAAAAGGCATCACCAGGAACTCAAAATGTCCGTAGCGTTCTGAATGCCGTCTTTGGAATATCATCTGACTTAACCCTTAATTGATGGTATCCAGATATCAAGTCAATCTTAGAGAATACGCTCGCTCCTGCCAATTGGTCTAGCAGGTCATCAATTCTGGGGAGAGGATACTTGTTCTTGACTATAATCTTATTTAATTCCCGGTAATCAATGCATAGCCTTAAACTGCCATCTTTCTTCTTGACGAATAGTACTGGAGCACCCCATGGCGATACACTGGGTCGTATGAAACCCTTCTCCAATAGCTCCTCAATTTGCTTCTTCAATTCCATAATTTCATGGGGAGCCATCCGATATGGGGCTTTAGATACTAGTCCAGCTCCAGGTACAACATTGATCTCAAACTCCACTTCACGTTCTGAAGATAATCCCTGAATCTCCTTTGGGAAGACTTCGGGAAATTCATTGACTACTGGAATTTTCTCAATGCCTTCCTCTACTTCTGTCTGAATAGAAAAGAATACCACATATCCCTGACATCCTTTCTGTAGACATTTTTCTGCCTGAGCCTCTGTCATAAAATTCAGTTGTACTCCTGAGCTCCGATCAGTGATCTTTGGACCAAGAACTAGGGTTTTGTTCCTGCAGCCCAACATCACATTATTGGAGGATAACCAATTTAAGCCGAGTATGACATCGATCTCCCGGAAAGGCATACAGATCAAGTCTAGGGTGGTACTGCAGTGTTCATAACACACAACACTATTAAGACAGGCATCAGATATAATTACTCTAGCTTTGGTGGGAGTTTTCACCTGTATATCATAACGCAATTTACTGATCAGAAGGCCTAGGATTTTAGCATATTCATAAGATATAAAGGAATGACTTGCACCCGAATCAAATAGAGCAGTCACAGCATGATCATTGAGATAGATTATACCTTGGATCATCTCAGGTGATCGTTGCGCGTCCTCTCTAGAGAGTGCAAACACTCGTCCTGTTGTCCTCGGCCTTGGATCAGTTATAGCTTGAGGACATTCTCTGGAAAAGTGTCCGGGCTTTCCGCAGGAGTAACATATATTCTGGCCCATTAAGCATGGTCTGTCACCATGATTCTTTCCACATTTTTCACAGACTTGGGCCTTTGAATCTCTATTGTTGGACTTTCTGCGAAAATTTCCCCTATTTGACCTCTTATTCTGCCACGGTCGCTTCCTTTTCTTATAGCCGCTCCCACTGGCAGCTTCTTGATTTCGTCCGGCCTTATCAGGAGTCGCTTGATCTTTATTCCCAGATCTGGACAGCATTCTATGATTCATGTTGTTCTCAACGATTCGACATGCTTCCACAGCCTTATTAAACTGGCTATATTGTTGGGGAGTTAAATTCTCCTTTAGCATAGAGTTTAGTCCTCTAATCATTCTTTCTGTCATCCAGCGTTCGTCGTCCACTTGGCGTAGGTAAGTTGAATATTGAGATAGCCGGATGAACTTAGCCAAATATTCATCAAAAGCTTCTTTTTCTCCTTGTCTCAGCACAAGGAATTCAGCCTCCCTTTCATCTCGGACGGACTGAGGGAAATATTTCTCATAAAATTGCTCAAGAAACACTTCCCAAGTAATATGAATGTCCCTTGCTTGGAGAAGCAACTCTGTATTCTTCCACCATCTATCTGCATCTTTTTCTAATTGATAGATGGCCATTTGGGCCTTAGTTTCAATTGGGTAGTCGAGGACCTTGAAGGTCTTCTCTAATCTGCTGACCCAATTCTTGGCTATCTGTACTTCAAATGTTCCTTCAAACACTGGAGGATTATGTTTGCAAAATCGCACCATCCATTGTTGGATGCCAACTGCCTCCTCCCTTGGTTCAACCCGTCTCTGGGGCTGAACCGTCTGCTGTTGTTCCCCTTCAGGTTCTCTATTAGCTGTTCCTGAAGGCTCCGGTGGTCTAAGATTATTTACAGCTGCTGCTACTGCTACGGCTATGGCAGCATCCCTTTCTTGCTCAGTTCGTACCTGAGCTACCCGTATTTCTTCTATCATCTTTTATTGTTGCTCTAATCGCTCTAAAATTAGTTGATTAAGATTTCCAGCTTCCTGTGGTTCCTCCGCTGGAATCGTTCTCCTTGTTCGTACCATTTTGTTATACTTAAAAAACAGAAGGGAATACGATAAATAACATAATTCCTTTTTCATTCCATTTCAAACATAATATACATACAGAGTATATGTACATATCACAGTCATACAGTACCATTCTTAGTCTTTTATACATACATTGTGTACATTACTCTTTCTATCATACCCTAATTCTTCATAAACTTGATTCTAATAAACTCTCCTACTAAGTAGATCTAGTCGGATACGGTACAGTATGGTTCTTCATCAAAATACTGGTCTAACTCTGATCTCCACGTAGGGGTAGTGGGTAGTACATCATCCATGATAGCTTCCCAAAGACTCATGGTCAGCACATTTGGATCCCAAGCTTGGTATATTGCCTTTACTCTCGTAATGAACTCCTTGTAGACCGTATAATCTTGATCTACATTTCTGTCTAGGGTTTTCCTCAGATCATATAGTTGTCGGGCCAATACTATTGATCTCTCAAATTGTTCCCGACTCAGGTTCTCCCCTGGTACCATTCTTATGATCATATCTCCCAAGGGTATATCTACAGATGTTACTCTGGGTTCATTGGGACCAGGTGCATTAATCTGATCAGGTGCTTGGCTGTATCCTGACAAAGCTGCTATTTTTGGGGGTGCTACATTTATTGGGATGGCAGGAATAGGCTCTTTTAATACCATCTCCTTCTGATTATCCGTCGAAAAGTTTGATCCTACCGAGGAGCTAACTTCTTCAGAGTCACTATCTGTTAGAAGGATCCAGGAATCAGAGTCATTGTTCATCACCTCTTCTTCCCAACTATCTGGACTAGAAACCTCCGGTCTAACCTCCCACTGGTTTACTGTAGTTTCAAACCCAAAACTATGTCCAGCCATCCTGCAATCACTAACTTAGTGTCAATTATGACAGCTTTATTAGGGTATCACTATAATTTATCTATTCAGAGCATTTCCTAAGCCAGAATCCTTTGCTCTGATACCAAAATATCACATCCTTATTTTTATACATCTTAGGAACCATTTAGTAGCATTTGGAACCACTTTCAGGGTTATTGAAGTCAAATTCTCAATCTGAAATTTTATTCTTATCGGGTACTGTTCACTGTGGCAAATTCCATATGAGTGACTTGACTTTGAAAAATCATAACTAATTCTAGAAAAATAGAAATGAAGTGATTCAAAGTGATACATGAAGCTAAATCAATTATCTTTTAGGAAAAAATCATTGGTTGACCATTACTTGACCAATTCAACGTGGGTCAACGTTTCAAATTTACTATTCATCCAATGATTTTCTCCTGAATCTAGCATTCTGGTCCCCAATTTTAGCATTTTATATCTTTTCGTGTAGACATCCAAATAGGGAATTCTATATATCAAATTAAATATTAGTAGGTCTACTTTTTACCCTAAAACTTTCGTACATTAATTCAATCATTTACTATTTTTAATGATTTATCAAACATGAATAGGTCTTCACGAATTACTGTTCACTGAGCCTATTTTCAGCATTTAGTCTTTACATACACATGTATACAACCAACACATATCAGTCATACATGCCAGATAACAATTAATATTAAATAATCAACTGTTATATATCAGTGCATGATTAACCCCCTCATATTTCTATTACATCTTTCACTGTCTAAAATCCGGTAGCATAACTGCTACAATTCTTCTTTAGAAAGTAACCGATGTTGTATCGATTCGGTAATTACCTCATGAGAACTACCATTCTACGTAGTACCCAGGAAAGACTGGATGAACCTGTTGGGTCCACTCACTTCCAGCCTCCTTAGACAGCACTACGTACACAGTACGTATCAGTTCCTTTCCCTGTTCCTGCTTTCTTGCCGGAATTTCGGCAGCATAACGGCGTCTCTTAAAATTTCCACATTTCATTTTGACATAACCTCCCCTGTAATGTTATGTATGGGAATGAGATTCAAAAGAATCCCAGTAACAATAATCATAACAATATATGTAATGCAGAGTGACGGTGCTTGCTTGTGATTGTGTACAGATAAGTATACTGCATGCTTCCATATTCAATAACATATGATCATAGCATTGGAATAGAGCTTCAAGCATAACATATAAGACAACAATCCAACCAAACAAAAGCACAACAAATCACAAAGACATTACATAAGAGTTAGGATTAGTTGCTACTTCAAAAGCAGAGCTTCAGAACTTCTCTACTACTTCCAACTCCACCAGAACTTCCTTACTTCTTTCTTTCTCTCACTTTCTCTCTCAAGAACTTCTTTCTTCCTCTATTTCTTGCTTGTGCCGAAATGAGGAGCTAGGGGGTATTTATAGTGTTGAGCAATGGCAATCTTGTAATTATGAAGACTTATGATCCTGTGGTCCTGTTTTTTCCTGGAATTTCCTATTTTCTTTTATTCCCTTTTACTGCATCACCCTGGACACCTCATAGGACACCTCACCCCTCACATTCTTCACATGGCGAAATTGTGAGAGAGCTAGAGCCTTCTGGAAGCTTTCCGGTCCAATCCGGTACCGGCCCGGTCCGTCTCCTCGAAAAGCGTGCTGTTTTTTTAATCTGATTTTTCTGAAAATCCTTTTTATGTCTACTGACCTCACATTTAGTATCTAGACCCTTTATATCATTAACTTTTTAATACTGGGTCCAGACTCAGTTACAGATCCCCTGCGAAATGACTAAAATGCCCTTGGTGCCCTATCTTGTCCTATTTTAACCCTAAGGGCAAAATCGTCATTTCACACCTTTCTGAACCTGGTCAAAGCATATACTGGCTCTAGTCAACCTTATTTAGATATGTCTTAGCCTCTAGGCCTGTCCAGAATGACCAGAATTCCCTCCATTCATCTGCTGCTCTTTTTGTACAACACAGGGGCATTTTCATAATTTCGCACTTTTCCGGGGTTCTGCTGGACACTGGCCCATCTATCAGTCCAGGAGTCTTATTGGGCCTCTAATGGCGCCATTTTTGGGCTTCCTGGGTCCATTACCTGTATGGCACGCATTACGAGGAATCTTCCTTTGTCACAATTCACCTAATATTTTAATTATTATTTACCCATTATACACCTTTCCGGACACCGGCTCCTTTTCCCAGATACAGTGTCTTACTGTGTTCAGGCATCCCTGTGGGTTATAACAGTCATCTGACTGAAGTCATCCGATTGCATTCAGCCCCTTTAAAAATACCAATAAATCTCCTACCCGGATCCCCGGAGGCCTCACACTCCCGTCTGAATTTGCTATTTTGTGAATAACTTTTTCTACAGACCTCCTATTGGTATTCTGTCAGTTTCCTGACATCCGCCCCATAAAGGCGCATCATCCTGTATTTTCTCACTTATATCTGAAAGCTAGGGTATCCGGTAGGAATTTTTATAAGTTTTGGACGATCAGTCCATTTTTTGGCTATCTGGAGTCTTCAAAAATTCCGGTATTAGGCTGGCTTACCCAGCGTCACCTGCCCTATCTTCTAGTAAAATCTGGGACTGAAATGCTATCGGGCGGTCCAAACCACTTCTGGCCTATTTTTCTTTAATTACACTTTAGCCCCAGGGAACTTTTTCTTCTTTGCAATTAAGTCCCTTTATTTGGCTAAAATTACACTTTAAGACCCCACATTTTTGTCTACCTTTCTTTCCTAACCTTAAACTTTCCATAATTGCATTTAAGTTCCTTCATTTCCTTTCTTTTGCAATTTAATCCTTTTCTTTACATAAAGACCCACATCTTTTCCTGAAAAATACTCATATATTCCATTAAATTTGTACATAGAAATTAGTACAGAAAATTAAGGATATTACACCACATAGTAAAATCATCTGAAAAAAATGATGTGGGTACTTCTCTGTATGAGTTAATCAACTCGTGAGGCTTTCCTACCTTAACCTTGTCCTTGGTAATTGTCTCCCTAGAGAAATACTACACTATACTTATAACTTCATGGCTCATTCATTTCCTTAGGCTTGATCTACTGCAACCTTTAGGATCTATTATGATCTACCGTAAGCCTCTTTAGGATCTAGCTGTTACCCTAGAATTTTGTATGAGCCATGCTAGGATCTAACTGTGATGCTTCAAAATCTAATGCAATTCTGTTGTACTGTGTCATAATTCTCTAGAAGACCTAAAACTAATTGAATAAGTTACAAGGTTAGCCGCCTCTATTCAGTTGGTAACTCAACTGATAATTTCCCCAAAAATGTTTCTTTTAAACAATATTTTTCATTAAGACTTTACTTATTTCCTCTTTCACTCAGGAATTTCTCAATCCATTCTCATCTTTCATTTTAAAACATGACGTTGATCTGTACAGTACTACAAAAAGCTACACAGGCTCAACTATGCACTTACTGCTATAAACTATACATATTATCTTTCTTATTATGGTTATATGCAGAACTACTAAAGAATTTCTTAGCTCATCCGGGGAACATGTGATGAGGTTGATTTGTTGTCGTTCGATCCATCAAAATAATAATAATTGCACCCGATAATATAGTATAAGGTATAACCCTATCATTCTTCTCAAGGAGCCCTTTTTAGTAGAATCCTAGCAAATTGGGTGACAAAACATTGAAAACCTGAGTGAAACTAAAATGGGTTTTGGGTTTGATTGATTTTTTATGTAATAAAATAAGGGTACAGTAAAGTAAAAGTTTTTATATTTTTTATTAAGGTGAAATTGAGTTGGATTGTGAAAGAAATATGTTGAGAAAGACTCTTGATGAGGAAAACATATATATCCTTGCTCTTAATTTGATATTGGAGTTTTGAAATCACTAAGTCTTAAATAAAACCTCAATCGATCGATTGAGTCCAGGGCATTAATAGTTCTTGAACTCCTTTAATCAAAGCTAGCTTAAAAACTTTTAATGCACTGTTAAAAACCACTCAGTGTGTAATTAAATCAGGTGATGAAAATGCCCCAAAATGATCGTCGATCGACAACCACGGATTTCAAGCAATTGAATTAGATATCAATAATCGTTAATAATAGTCCAATTATCCAGAAATCTAAACTAAAATATTTATATTAAAATCAACATTCAAATCATCCAAATTCAATTACAAATACCTAATATGAAAATAATCAATTGATATTCAATCCCTACTCATACAATGAAATCCTTAAATCTAGAAATATCAAAACATGAAACAGGTGCAGATTAAGATAGAAAACTCCTTAGTGCAATCCATGAGCTCAAGATATACGGTCCATCACCAAGAGACTAAAGATCTAGCCTCTCATAACTCCTACTATGCTACAATCGCTATCCAGATATGAAGCCTTGAAGAAAATTGTGGAAAGATGAAGAAAGATAGAAGATGTGTGTGTAGGTTGTGGAGAGAGTATTGAGAGCGTTGAGTACTGCTTAGCCAAATTAGGTAAAAACCAGCCTCCCTTTGCATCTGTGACTTCCCTCTCCTTTTAACATTAGAATGACCTAATAAAAAATGCGTAGCTTCATGATTGTCTTCTTTGGTCGCGACCAAATCCATGTTTTGGTCGTGACTTGTAAACGCATAAAAACTTCCCATAAGAAATGAGGCCACGACCTGAGGACACTTTGGTAGTGACTAAAGACCACAGAAGTTGCTTTCTTGATTTGATTATCTCTTGTGATTTCTTTTCTACTCACATTAGTCCTTGGTTCTCCTCCAAAGTACCTGCAATTCAAAATCAAAGCTCACTGTAAAAGTCACACCAATAAAAGAATAACATATTTGCAGTTTGGAAGAGTTAATTTACCATTTTACCTTTTAAACAGTACATTGCCAAGCACAATCATGTATTACTATAATAGCACAATTATAGGCATGAAATACATGGTAAAGTTATCACAAAACCCTTAAAATGTCACATAAACCATACACAATTTGTATCTTATCAATTCCCCCACACTTGAACCTTTGTACTCCTAGACAAAGAAATGAATTACACCTCAACTAACGCTATTAAATCCGAGATAACAATATAATCCATAGTGTAACCTTAAGACAATTAATTCAATATCTTTTGGGAATGCAGAAGTGATAATATGAGCAATGCAAGTAATCAACTACTAAATAAAATTAACCTTAACTATATGAGCACAATAGATTATCTATAAGGATGTAAGTGTTTAGCTTTCTATATCCTCTCATTGTTAGGGTTCTTTCACTCAAATATAATTTGGAAAATACCCTACCATATGCTTGTAATGACTCTAAATCTCATCTACTATATAACACTTATGCAAAGAGTCCAGAGGTCTTTTAAGGGTGAAATGATAGAGATAGGCCATGTGGAATAGAATATGAAGGATAGAAAGTACTATATGCATTCAATAATGAATATATAGCATGAATTCATGTCTTCAGAGATGTAAACGTGGTAATTGTGCTAATAGGAGTTGATAATAGTGCCTTCTTCATTTCTCTTTCTCTCTATTTTTTTATTTGGTACCTTATACATAGAAGATGTAGCACAACATCACAACAATAATATTTTTTTTACATGAATAAAAATTTTATTTCGAAATGATGTTGTAGCATATATGACTTTCTATACAAAATGATGGAAAGAAAAAGTGATAGGCTCAAAGGGGGTGACTACAGATATAATATGTAATGGGCTTGTGTCTGGGATAAAAGGGTATAGAAATGAATGTCTCTATCATATTCAGTAACATAAATGCTCAAGTAGTTATCAACTCAGAGCTAAGACAAGTTCTAGAGGATATAAACCAATTGAATAATCATTCAATATAGGAATTAAGGCCGAGAATCCTTCAAACTAAGGTTTTCATCTAAATTGCTCATAAGCTAAAGTCTCAAACAATGTTCATCATTCACTAGGCATTAAAATACTTATCACAACTGAAAACCCTCTTAAATAATGATTTAAAAGTTCTAAAGTAATCACTCAGAATCATGTAATAATCCTAAATCTAATAGTAAAAACTTAAGTATTTCCAATCTAATTTCCAAGATTTTTAAAAAATTCAAGTATGAAAATGGTTTCTATAACTCTTTATGCAAAAGGTTAAAAAATAAGAGGGTAATGAATGATTTATAAAAGTACCTTAGCAACTTAAAAGGAATCCTTCTATACAGCATTACACAAAGCAAAGAGAAGGTAAATGGACATTTTCACACTCAGGTCGTGACTGAAAACAGTGAAGGTTGTGACCAAATGTCATAGAGACCATACTAAGTCCAAAATTCATGTTGGGTCGAGACCATACAACACATAGGTTGCAACTAAAAGACACAGAGACTACACTTGATAGTTTTCAAAGCCTAAAACATCCTTTACACTAAAACCATTTTAGCTAACCATAAAACAATTTAAAGAGAATTTTTTATGATGAAAGATTGGATTAATCGAAAAACAGAATTTTTTTACATTCATTAGCATAGAAACAAGAACATCTCTGCCACACTTAAACTTGACAGTGTCCTCACTATCAACAGGATTTTAAAAAGCCAAGCACAATAGTGAAATGATGAGAATCAAGGCATAAGGGACTCCAAACCTTCTTCGAATTCTCCCAAATCATCCAAAATTTCTCCCATAACAAACTAACACACAACTGAATGCAAATTCAGCAGTGAAGTACACAGTCACATTCAAATCATATATCGCAATACAAGTAAAGCAAAGATAACAAGATAGGTAAACTATAGCATGCAATTGAGTGTGTAAATATCTCAGAGCATTAGCAATAAGTAGACAACATAGGAGTATTATTCAAAACAGAAATAAACTAAAAATAAACACTATCGTACTGAATCATCCCTTTTCAATCATCAAACTAACATATCAAACACATTTTACATTAGGAAAAACTTGTAACAGGTAAGAGATAGGAAAGGGACAACCTGGCATTAAGGCAACAAAGTAGATTCCTCATAAGGTTTCAAGAGGTGGCCATTAGCCTAGAAGATTTTGCCCGTCGCCTCCTCTTTCAACTCGATCATCCCAAATTCGTGGACTTTAACAACTGTGTAAGGTCCATCCCAGCTAGTTTTGAATTTACCATGTTTGAACTTGAACCGAGCTTGGTACCTTAACACTCTATCACCTTCTTTAAAAAACTTTCGTAGAATATGAGCATCATGGATTAATTTTGTCTTTTGTTTATAAATTTCATAGCTACTGTAGGAGTCCAATCTAATCTCTTCTAAGTCTTGAATCTGCAATAACCTCTTTGAACTAGCTGCTACAAAGTCCTCATTGTAAGCTTTCACTGCCCAAAATGTCTTGTGCTCTATTTCCACAAGCATATACAAGCTTTCCCAAAAACCATCCTATAGGGGGACATGCCTAGAGCTGTTCTGTATACCTATAAAGCATCATCTAGTTTTAAGTTCTATCCTTATTGGATGGTTTAAAAATCCTTTCTAGAATATGCTTTATTTCCCTATTAGAAACCTCTGCTAGACTATTGGTTTGGGGGTGGTATGGGGTTGAGACTTTATGAGTTACACCATATTTTGCCAATAAGCTATTGATTAACTTATTGCAAAAATGGGTACCTTGATCACTGATTAATGCTTTCGGTACTCCAAATCTACTAAAGATATGAGACCTTATAAACTTGGAGACCGTTTAGGAATCATCTAGTTTTGTAAGGATGGCCTCTACCTACCTAGATAAATATTCTACAGCCAATAAAATGTAATAAAATTCAGTTGAAGGGGAAAAGTTCCCATGAAATCTATTCCCCAAACATCAAAAACCTCACAAAATAGAATAGGTTGTTGTGGTATCTCATGCCTTTTACTAATCCCCCTAAATCTTTGGCACCTATCATGTAACATCCTAATTTTCAGGCCAGAGACTCAGAAAGTAGCCTGAAATAGATAGGCTACCAGACCCCATTGAACAGAAGTCCCAAAAATATACAGAGGGTTTTTAGGGACTAAACTGCAAATAAGTGAAAGTATAGGGACTTATATGTAAATAGTGAAAGTCCCTAGGGGCATAATGGTCATTTTAGAAAAGAAAGGGACTAAAGTGAAAAGTTTAAAAGTTCCATGGTAAGAAATAAAAGTAGACACAAGTTGTAGGTCATTAAAGGTAATTATGAAAAGTTAAGGGACTTAATTGAAAAGAAGAAAAGTTTATAGGGGCAAAATGGTAATTATAGAAAGTTGAGCAGGAAGTGGCTTAGAACTGCCCGGAAGCATTTTAGTTCCAAATTTCATCAGTAGATAGAGGAAATGATACTGGTTAATCTGGCTTAATATAGGAATTTTATTAGATTTCAGATAGCTAAAATTTATCTGATGGTCAGAAAGTTATCTAAAATTTTTATCAGATCTCCTAGACTTCAGATATGAGTGAAAAGTTACAAGAATGTGCGTCTTATGAAGCCGGAGGTTAGGGAACTGACAGAATCCCAAAAGGAGTTATGTAGAAAAAGTTATTCACTTTTTAGTGAATTTAGACGGGAGTTTGTGAACGCCCGATATCCGATTGAGAAATTAATCAGTAAGCAAACTGGGACTGAATGAGCCCAGATGGCGTCACTCAGAGGCCCATAATGACACCAAGGGAGGCCCAGGCCCATGATATCAGTTCAGCGGTAAAAGGGGCCAGTGTCCAGAAAAAGGTGCAAAATGACGAAAATACCCTTGTGTTATAAAATAGTTAAAGAATGTGTAAAGGGTATTTTGGTCATTTGACTAAGGTTAGATAGACAAGAAAGGTTATCTGGATAGTTGAACAGGGTCAGGGAATACCTGGTAAGGTGTGAAAAGACAATAATACCCTTAGACTCATTAAAGTAAATTAAGAGGGACCAAGGGCATTTTGGTAATTTGCCAAGTGATATTTCTTGGGAATTGAGCTATCAGAGTATTTAGGCTTGATCAGAGACCCAAGATGAGATTCCAAGAGTCCAAAAATGTAGCCCAAGGAATATGTGGGTTAAGGTGGCATTAAAATAATATTTTAGTGTGTTTTCAATAAAGTAAAGTTACTCGGTCAAAGTGATAGCCAGGGAAGTGATCAGATAAAGCTTTGGACTTATCTGGAAGCCATGAGGTGGCGTGAAATGAAACATCCTTCCTTTCATATGTCTTAGGGACCATTCAGTAGAATTTAGAACCACTTTCAAGGTTATTGAAGTCCAATTTCTCAATTTGGAGTTTTACTCTTATCGAGTACTGTTCACTTGAAAATTCAAGATGAGTGATCTGACTTCAAAAAATCATAACTAATTCTAGAAAAATCGAAATGAAGTGGTTCCAATTGATAAATGAATCTAACTCAATTATATTTCAGGGAAAAATAAATTGTTGACCATTAATTGACCGAGTCAACGTCAGTCAACGTCACAATTTTACTGTTCATCCAACGTTTTTCTCCTGAATTCAGCATTCTGGTCCCAACTTTGATAATTTATATCTCCTTGTGTAGACATCCAAATGATACGTTTTATATATAAAATTAAATCTTGGTATGTCTACTATCTACCATAAAAATATCATACATTAATTCATCCATTTACTATTTTTAATCATTTATCAAACATGACCTTATCACTACGTGTTACTGTTCACAGTGGTAATTTCCAGCATTTCTACTTTGCATACATACATACATCCATCATATATCAGTCAAACATGCCAAACAACAATTATTATTAAATAATAAGTCATTATACATCAGGGCATGTATGAAATTCTCATATTTCTATTACATCATTTTTTTGCCTAAACTCCGGCAGCATAACCGCTACGCTTCATCTGTACAAAGAACTGAACCGTACTGATTCGGTAATCCCCTCATGAGAACTACCATTCTACGTAGTACCCAGGAAAGACTAGATGAACCGGCTAGGTCCACTCACTTCTAGCCTCCTTAGACAGCACTACGTACACAGTACTTATCATATACTGATGTTCAGTCTTTACTTCGGCAGCATAACGGCGTCTCTTAAAATTCCCAAAATCCATTTCGACATAACCTCCCCTGTAATGGGTTATTTATTGGGATGAGATTCGGGGGAATCTCAGTAGCAACAATCATAACAATATATGTAATGCAGAGTGACAGTGCTTCCTTGTGATTGTGTACAGATAAGTATGCCGCGTGCTTCCATGCTTAATAACATATGATCATAGCATTATAGCAGAGCTTCAGACATAACATATAATACAACAATCCAACCAAACAATAGCACAACAAATCACAAAGCCATTACATAAAAGCTAGGATTAGTTACTACCTGGCTAGCTTAGCAGAACTCCACTATGCTTATTCTGCTTCCAGCTCCGCCAGAACTTCCTTACTTCCTTTTCTCCTTTCTCTCTTCCTTTCCTTCTCCTTCTCTCTCTTCTTTCTCTCCCTTACCCAAGCTATGCGTGAATGCAAATGAGGGGGGTATTTATAACCTCCTCCAATGGCATTTCTGTAATTACCATGAACTTTGATCCTGCGGTCCTGGTTTTTCCTGGATTTTCCTATTTTCTTTAATTCCTCCTTTACTGCATCATGCATGACATCATTGGGACACCTCACCAGGACACCTCAGCGCCACATTTATCACATGTCTGAAATCCTGGACACCTCAGCAGCTGACTCAGCATGCTGACTCACCAGTCCAGTGTCCTGCCTCGTAATACGTGTCCTCAACTTTTTCTTCCTCCTCTGTGATGGCGCCATGTGGCATCTCACTGGCACCTGTCACGCCATCCAATGCTATCCAGATAAATCCAGGACTTTATCTGATCACCTCCTCGGTTATCGTGCCAACCGAGTAACTTTACTTTATTGAAACAGCATTAAAATAATATTTTAATGCCACTTTTTCCCACATACTTCATGGGCTACGTTTTTGGGCTCTGGAAATGTTGTCTTGAATCCTGATCAAGCTCAAGTACTCTGATAGCTCGATTCCCAAGAAACAGCCCTTGGCAAATTACCAAAATACCCTTGGGTGCCCTTTCTTGCACTATTTTAACCCTAAGGGCAAAATCGTCATTTCATACCCTTCTGTACTCTGTCAGGGTATATACTGACTCTCAGTAACTTTATCTGTATGTACCTTGTCTCCTGGGCCTGTTCAGAATTACCAAAATGCCCTTTATTCATCTGTTACACTTTTGTACAACACAAGGGCATTTTCGTAATTTCACACTTTTCCGGGGTTCTGCCGAACACTGGCCCACCTATCAGTCTAAGGGTCTTACTGGGCCTCTGTTGGCGCCATTATTGGGCCTTTCTGGGTCCAATACCTTCATGGCACGCATTACGAGGAATCTTCCCCCGTTAATAATTATTGAATATTTTATCTATTATTCACCGTTTATACACATATCCGGACATCGGCTCTGTCTGTCCGAAACACTAGCCTGCGGTGTTCAGGCATCCCTGTGAGTCATATCAGTCATCTGACTGAGGTCATCCGAACTCATTCAGTCCCCTTTCAAATATCGATAAATCTCCCTATCGGATCCCCGGAGGCCTCACACTCCCGTCTGGATTTTCTGATTTGCGAATAACTTTTTCTACAGACCTCCTATCGGTATTCTGTCAGTTTCCCGACATCCGCCCCATAAGGACGTATCATCCTGTATTTTCTCACCTAGATCTGAATTCTAGGATATCCGGTATGAATTTTTATAACTTTTGGACGATCAGTCCATTTCTGGCTATCTGGAGTCTTCAAAAATTCCTGTATTAAGCCAGATTACTGAGCGTCACTTGCTCTCTCTACCGGTGAAATCTGGGACTGAAATGCTTTCGGACAGTCCAAACCACTTCCGGCCTGACTTTCTTTAATTACAATTTAGCCCCTGGGAACTTTTCTTCTTTTTATTTAAGTCCCTTTTTACTTGGCTAAAATTACACTTAAGGACCCCACATTTTTGTCTACTTTCCTTTTTGGCCTTGAAACTTTCCATAATTGCACTTAAGTCCTTTCATTTCCTTTATTAGGTCTAGGGACATTATTGTCTTTTCATATTTTACCAGAGTATTCTCTGGCCTTGGTCAACTATCCAGATACCCCTTCTTGACTGTCTAACCTTAGCCAAATGACCAAAATACCCTTTACTTATTCTTCAGTTATTCTATAACATAAGGGCATTTTCATCATTTTGCACATTTTCCCGGACACCGGCCCCTCTTACCCCTGAACTGATATTATGGGCCTGGGCCTTCCCTGGTGTCACTGTGGGCCTTAACAACCACTATATGGCCTCTGGCCATAGTCCGATCATCTCTATTCGGACTGCCTTTCCTTTACCGATTATAACTGTAAATTCCCATCTTCAGGAATCTTTACAGAAAAATCGGGACCTCAAATCAAAATTCTGTGACTCCTCATTCAATCCGGAATCCTTTTCTCTATCTCCCGGTATTTTCAGATATTTTATCCGGATCGGGCTGTTTTGGCCTGAAAAAGCACTCACGCGCACACTTTTCCAAAATGACCATTTTACCCCTAGTCACATTTCTAATTCTTTCATGCACCTAGAGACCTCATATGCACATTTCACAGTTCAGTGAAATGATCAGCATAATTTTCTCTATTTTTTGGCAAAATATGGTACTCATCGGCTACCAGTCCGATCTTTCCCATAATTATGATTATGCCCTTGAATTCTCCTTCTGGCATCTCTAGGCCTAAAAATTGGGGTGTTACATGAAAGGTGTCCTCATTGGATCCACCAAGATGCCACATGGCACTAATCTAGAGGAAGAAGAAAAAGCTAAGGACACGTACACGATCTCAGCTGTTTATTCTGGGACAAGACTCTGGAATTCTCTGGAAGCGATGAGTCAGCTGATGAGGTGTCCCAAGGGCCCCACTATTCTGCCACCTAAGCATGTGAGGTGTCCCTTGTTGATGTCACTTTTGATGAGTCATTATGGAGGATGATGTCATCACGATGATGCAGGCGAAGCTTCTTGAGAAAGCAAGCGATCTGAGCTGTTCATCGTGATTCGATCTGAGCCATTCATTCCACTTTGCCTCAACTATAAATAGCCACCCCTCCCTCCCATTCCATTCACAGCAAACACCAAGAGGAGAAGAGAAAAGAAGAGAGAGAAAGAGAAAGAGAGAAAGAAAGAAAGAGAAAGAAAGGAAGAGAAAGAAGGAGTTCTGGCGAAGCTAGGAGCAATCCAATGAGCTTAGGGACTCAGCAAGCTTAGGAAGAAAGTAAGTAAGTTATTATAGTCACTGCTCTAATAAATTAGAGGATTGTTCTTATAAATTAGATAGTTAGAATAGAGAAATATCTCTCTCTATAAGGTTAGTCGTGGATAGAAATAAAGTTAGGGGATTGACAGGATAGGGGTATTATCTCAAGATAAGCTTGAGTTAAGTGGAGTCATACTGAATGAGATAATAATAAAATATTATTATGCTCTGTATAGGCTCTGACCTATGAAAAGGTGAAACCTCTGATCAAAGGTTAAGGACTAAAGAAAGGGCTACATGCCAGGTAGTAAACTTACCTAAACTTGTATGTATTGAATGCATGGTTGATTGTGTTGTGGCTTGATTGATTGATGTTAATATGTAATTGTTGAAGCTCTGTGCTATGATTACCTTGTCCAATTGTATTTCATATGTTACATGGAAGCATGCACATTACATTAAGTTGACACAATCACAAGCAAGCACTAATACCAATCATTAATGCATATATTGTTTAGTACTGTTTACTACTGAGATTTCCCCCAAAATCTCACCCCTTCCATATCAATCCAATTACAGTAGGTCTTCTCAAGATGGAGGAGATAAGGATTCATGAAGAGAAGTTAAGAATTATTTAGCATGATTGATATGTGATTGATGTATGCATATGTATGTAAAGTTGGTTGCTGGAAATTGCCACCATGAACAGTAACTCGTGGTGAAGTAGTCACCTTTGATCTATAATTAAAAATAGTAAATGGTTGAATAAATGTATGATATTTTTATAGTAAATATTAGACATGTAAAGATTCGGTTTGATATATAGAACGTCTTATTTGAATATCTACACATGGAGATATAATTGTTCAAAGTTGGGACCAAAGTGCTGGATTCAGGGGAAAAACAGTGGATGAACAGTAAAGTTGTAGCATTGACTGACGTTGACTTGGTCAATTCGTGGTCAACGAGTTATTTTTCCCTGAAAGAGGATTATGTTAGATTCATTTAGCAATTTGAACCACTTTGTTTCGATTTTTCTAGAATTAGTTATGAGTTTTCAAAGTCAGATCACTTGTCTGGAATTTACACAGTGAACAGTATTCGATAGAGTAAAACTCCAGATTAGGAAATTTGACTTCAAAGACCTTGAAAGTGGTTCCAGATGCTACCAAATGGTCCCTAAGACGTATAAATATTAGGATGTGACATATCACAAGATCTACAAAATTCAAAAGCATCTTTAAAAAGGGAAGGCCAATAGAAACCGGTGATAAACTCATATTTTATTGATTTTTAATATGTTAAAAGAGAGTTTATCATTGATTTTATCCATATTTACTTTTATGTTGAGCAAATTAGTTAATAATATGAAATTGGACAAGTAGGAATTTAAATGATGTGATTTTAGTGCTTAATTGGATAAATAATCTATTAAATGTCCATTTCAGGTGAATACAGTAATCAATCAGCAAAGTAGAGCATCCCTGTGGAATTTAGTTGTGACCTGATGTACTCAACATTGCGACCATACGTTCAATCTGTAGGGAATTGGAAGACACGCAGCGGAAATTAACTTTAAAAATTTTTCCATTCCCAGCCAGGATCTACCGAATGTGTTTAAGTCAAGGAGAAAGAAGTGTTACCTTCGGTTTCAAGCTTTGGTCGCGACCTCAGTGTCCACTAGTCGCGACTCCTCGCCTCTGGAACTTTCAGTCGCGACCTCCTCAGCTTCTAGTCGCGACCTGTCGCCTCTGGAGTTTGTAGTCGCGACCTACTCTTCTTCTAGTCGCGACCTGTCGCCTCTGGAGCTTTTAGTCGCGACCTCTTCAACTTCACGTCGCGACCTGTCTCCTCTTTTCGGATTTCTGACGTTCAGATGCCCGTTTGGTCGCGACCTAAGTGTGTTCTGGTCGCGACCTTTCTTCGTGTCTGGCCGTATCGTAGAAGTCGACAGCTCAGATCGGCTTCCTCTACCGGTATCCACACGAACAGCGTTCCAATTGCGAACGACGTGCTAGCGCCTCTTGTCCCTCTAAGGCTTTCTGGAGATTCCGTCCTCACCGTCTCTATTTCGGCAGTTTCTTATATGCAAACCTTTTGCACTCTCCCTGCCCCCTTTTCTCACGACTGAATGTGTGTGAAGAGATCTATTGTGTGTAGAACCCTAGCTCCTAATGTCAAATATATAGGAAGCTATCGGGCTTCTAATAGGGCCGGGCTTCAGAATTAATCTTATATTAATTCTGAATTAATACAATATCATATATTGCATAATTTAATAAGAAACTGATTAAATAAATATGATTTATATTAAATCCGTCCCACAGATTTAATTCACCTATTTATTTAATTTAAAATAAAGATAAGACAGAATTATATTTGATTTATTCTCATAAATCAAAATTGAGATATCTTATCAATTTGAATTTCAAATTCAAATAGATCATATCCATTTAAATTCAAATTCAAAAATGATAGAGATTTAATTTATCCTTATAAATTAAATCTTACAAATATCTCTTATATTATTTATATAATATATATATAAACTAATTTATATATATATATAAAATATATATCCACCCTAGACTATTCATTGAATTTAGACATCTCTTAGATTCAATGAATCTGGACATCATAGCTCGCATTGGGCTGTTTTGTGTGCGACCCTGTAGGCCCATATGAAGTTGGCAGTGGCCCAGTTACTATACTGACCCACAAGTCGTAAGCGGTCTCTAGCAAGGCATTACGACTACCCAAAACATATGAGGATCGATAAACGATGTAACCTTTCATACAACCATATCACGTCCCTTTTGTCACACGATATTTCGGTCAAGGATGAGGCATGGTGAACGTCATCCTCCTGTTCCTGACCGTTACTTTCTCGATCCCTGAGTAGTCTGAATATAGAAATGGAACTACCCTTCCATTCCAGTATGGCCATACATTTCTCAGACTCACTCATCGAGGGGCCCAGTAATATCTCTCTACGAATGTGAGGGACAAATTCCATCTTGACCATTCACATTCCTCCGCATGAAAACCACTAAGCCCGAGCATAGCCTTTATGATCACTCGGTCAAAAGTGACTTTTGACTAGGTCAAAGCTGAGCGTTTGTCATGTAGGAATCCATGATGATCTCAGGTCAAAGGGCATAGTGACATGGCTTGTATATGAGAGAAGCTTATGACTTGACCCATGCAGCTCTCTCATTGCGGGTCGATCCAACACCCTGTACTCTTACATGTGCTTATGACTTTGATTTATATCTCTATATATCTTCAAAGTCATACTGGTCTTATTTCATCTCTGCTCCCACATAGATGACCGATCAGGGACATTTAGGATAAGATCACGAGTTATCCAAGGATTGTCATCATAGTAAACATGCAAATAATATGATAACTTTATTAAGAAATTCATAAATCAACAATGTTCATAAGATAATGATTGGCCCCTAGGGCACAATCTCCAACATCCTCCCACTTGCACTAGGTACAATCATTAATTTGCCTAATTCCCATTGACCTAACATGACACTCATGTTTTGCTTGCACAAGCGGCTTTGTTAGAGGATCAGCAACATTGTCTTCCCCTGCTACCTTGCATATTTTTATATCACCTCTATCATTGATTTCTCTGATGAGATGAAATCGCCTGAGTATATGCTTGGTCCTTTGATGTGACCTAGGCTCTTTGGCCTGTGCAATGGCACCACTATTGTCACAGAACAAAGTTATTGGATCTGAGATGGTAGGTACCACCCCTAGTTCTGTAATGAACTTCCTGATCCAAACGGCCTCCTTAGCTGCATCAGATGCTGCTATGTACTCAGCTTCCATTGCAGAATCTGCTACAGTGCTCTGCTTAGAGCTCTTCCAGCTTACTGCTCCATTATTCAGGAGGAATATGTATCCAGATTGCGATTTCTGGTCATCCTGGTCAGTTTGGAAACTTGCATCTGTGTAACCAGTTACATAGAGCTCGTCTACCAATCCACCATAGACCAAGAATAAGTCCTTAGTCCTTCTTAAGTACTTAAGGATATTCTTGACAGCAGTCCAATGGCCCTCACCAGGGTCCTGTTGATATCTGCTAGTCATACTTAAGGCAAACGAGACATCCGGTCGAGTACATAACATGGCGTACATGATAGATCCTATGGCCGAGGCATATGGAATCTTACTCATGCGACCTCGCTGATCTGGTGTACTAGGACACAAATCCTTGCTGAGGTGAATACCATGAGACATGGGTATGAAACCCCTTTTTGATTCCTGCATACTGAACCTATGCAGTATCTTGTCTATATATGTGCTCTGACTCAGTCCTAGAAGCCTTTTAGATCTATCTCTATAGATCCTAATTCCTAGGATGTAGGTGGCTTCACCCAAGTCTTTCATCGAGAAAGATTTTCCTAACCAAGACTTGACAATCTGCAAGGTAGGAATGTCATTCCCAATGAGTAGGATGTCATCGACATAGAGTACCAAAAATACAACTGTGCTCCCACTAACCTTCTTGTACACACAAGGTTCATCAATATTTTGAAGAAATCCAAACTCTTTGACTACTTCATCAAAACGATGATTCCAACTCCGAGATGCTTGCTTCAGTCCATAAATGGACCTTTGAAGCTTGCACACCTTACCAGAGTCCTCAGAACGCACAAAACCTTCAGGTTGTGTCATGTACACATCCTCAAGGAGCTTTCCATTAAGGAAGGCTGTCTTGACGTCCATCTGCCATATTTCATAGTCATAATATGCTGCAATGGCAAGGAGGATTCTGATTGATTTGGCCATTGCAACTGGGGAAAAGGTCTCATCATAGTCCACACCATGAGTTTGAGTAAATCCTTTTGCAACCAGTCGTGCCTTGAAGACATTTACATTGCCATCCATGTCAGTTTTCTCTTTAAAAACCCACTTGCACCCGACGGTTTTTATACCTTCAGGCGGGTCGACTAAGGTCCATACCTTATTGTCGTACATGGATTGCATCTCAGACTTCATGGCATTAAGCCATTTCTCAGAGTTTGGTCCCACTATAGCTTCTTGATAGGTAGTGGGCTCATTATGCTCAATGAGCAACACATCACGACTATCAGAAATCAGAAATCCATATCTCTGAGGCTGAAGTCGTGCCCTATTAGATCGCCTTGGGCCTTGCGTGACTTGAGGAGTCTCAACAACTTCTTGTGAGTCTTCTCTACTTTCCATCTCTAGTTCTGTGGCGTCTTGTGGCTCTCGAACTTCTTCGAGGTGTACCTTGCTCCCAGTGGTTCTTTTAGAGATAAATTCTCGTTCTAGAAAGATACCATTTCTGACAACAAACACTTTGTTATCAGTGGGGTTGTAGACATAATATCCCTTGGTTTCCTTAGGATATCCCACAAAAAGGCACTTTGAAGATTTGGGCGCTAACTTATCTGAGGCTTGTTGCTTAACATAGACCTCACATCCCCAAATCTTGAGAAAAGACAAACTAGGTTTCCTCCCAGTCCATATCTCATACGGAGTCTTTTCAACTGCCTTAGATGGAACACGATTCAGTGTGAACGCAGCTGTCTCTAGGACGTGGCCCCAAAAGGATGGTGGAAGATCTGTTCGACTCATCATGGATCGAACCATATCCAATAGTGTTCGATTCCTCCGTTCAGAAACCCCATTCCATTGTGGTGTTCCTGGAGGAGTCAATTGTGAGACTATTCCACAATTCCTAAGATGATCGATAAACTCTTGGCTCAAATATTCACCACCTCGATCAGATCGAAGGGCTTTAATTGTTTTGCCAAGCTGGTTTTGTACTTCATTTTGAAATATCTTGAACATTTCAAAAGATTCGGATTTATGTTTCATTAGATAGACATAGCCATATCTACTGAAATCATCTATGAATGTAATGAAGTACGAATAACCTCTTCTGGCATTTGTATTCATCGGTCCACACACATCTGTATGTATGAGGCCCAACAAATCAGTCGCCCTCTCACTGTGCCCAGTGAAAGGCGACTTTGTCATCTTTCCTAACAAACAAGATTCGCAAGTATCATATGATTCAAAATCAAATGAGTTGAGAAATCCATCTTGATGGAGTTTAGAAATGCGTTTCTCATTTATGTGGCCTAGACGACAGTGCCAGAGGTACGTCGGATTCAAATCATTTGGTTTGATCCTTTTGGCGGTTATGTTATAGATATTTCCATGATTGGGTTGTTCCAAGTTTAATATGTAATGATCAACATGCAAATCACCATGAGCATAGAAAATATCATTACGATAAATGGAACATTTACCATTCCCAGAAATGGAAGTGTAACCTTCCTTATCCAAATAAGAAAGAGAAACAATGTTACTACTCAAAGCAGGAACATAATAGCAATTGTTCAAAACTAACAAAAGCCCAGTGGGCAGAACTAATTCATAAGTGCCTACAGCTAGAGCAGCAACCTTTGCTCTATTTCCAACTCGTAGGTCAACTTCGCCCTTCTTCAGCTTTCTACTGTCCTTTAGGCCCTGCACATTTATACAAATGTGAGAACCACATGTAGTATCTAATACCCATGTAGTGGAAGTAGAGAGATGAATGTCTATAACATAAATACCTGAAGCGATAGCCCCGCTATCCTTCTTGTTCTTTCTCAGATCTTCAAGGTAGAGTTTGCAATTCCTCTTCCAATGACCCGGTTCATTGCAGAAGAAGCAAACTCCTTCCTTTGGAGGCTTTGCCTTCTTTGGTGCAGGCTTGGTTTCGGGCTTGCCTGACTCTTTGGTCTTACCAGATGAGCCATGACCCTTCCCCTTGCCCTTGCCTTTCCTTTTCATACCCTTTCCTTTCTGAACCATCAAAACAGTACTGGGCTTCTTCTTAACAGTCGGCTCAGCAGTTTTAAGCATCCCATGCAGTTCAGAAATAGATTTCTCCATGTTGTTCATGTTGTAGTTCATGACAAACTGGTCATAACTTTCCGGGAGTGAGTTCAAGATCAAATCTGTAGCTAACTCCTGGCTCATGGGAAATCCAAGCCTCTCAAGGTGATCTATGTACCCTTTCATCTTTAAGACATGAGTACTCACTGATGCACCTTCAGCCATCTTGCAGGAATGTAAGGCCTTAGTGGTCTCATACCTCTCTTGCCTTGCTTGTTGCTGGAACATTTCCTTAAGATGCACAATCATCTCATAAGCCTCCATGTGTTCCAAATCTCTTTGGAGCTCCGGAACCATGGTGGCAAGCATCAAGCATCCCACATCAACAGAGTCTTCCTTATGCTTCGCATAAGAATCTCTCTGAGCTCTAGGAGCATTGGCTGCTGGCTCCTCAGGAATGGGTTGATCTAGGACATATGCCTTTCTTTCCTGCTTGAGAACAATTCTCAAGTTCCTGAACCAGTCAAGAAAGTTTGTCCCATTGAGTTTGTCCTTCTCAAGGACAGATCGCAACGATAATGTAGCAGTATTACTAGTCGTCATGATTCTACAATTAAAATATGCAAGCGAATTAGCAATCTCCCACTGAATAAAACAACCCTCAATGTAATAATTAGTGGGCTAAGATCCATATTTGGCTTAAACTTGAGTCCGCTTTGGCTGGACGCTCAACTTTAAGTTATTTAGGTAGGTAACAACTTTACCAATTACATCAAATGTAATTCTTAGATATTTATGGGATTCAATCATCATATGATCCGGCATGTTTTAATCCCATCTAATGCCTTGAGACCCAAAACCGTTTTGATAATCTCAATTAAGTCAAACAATAACAAACATAAGAGCAGCACCATTACTCTTGCTTATCTCCCCAAGATAACTCAAATGCACCCACTTTGGTGGACCTACAAATGAGCGATCGAGGTTTTGACAAGTGTCCATTAATTGATGGCATATGACTTAAGATTTCTTTTAGAGGGTTTAATTAATTATCTGGTTTATAAGATGCATGTATCGCGGTTGTATCTCATACAAGTATTATGCATATTAAAACATACATGCAGTGATCTAATCAAAAGATGCATAATCTTAAACGTGATACAATATGGCTCACCTATCCTAAGTCCCCTCAAGCCAATGAGAGAAGCTGTCTAATTAGAATAGGAAAATTACATAAGGAAACCTCGTTTTAACATTCGAGGGGAGTGAGATGAGAAGAGAATGTACAACAAGAGTCATTAGAGGAAGGCACGACACGCAGGCCGTATTTAGAAAAATTACAACACTTGTAATCTAGAGCCATATTGTTCACCATACCCAAACATTCAAGAATCAAAATTCATACTATTTGAAGGGCAATAAATGTTTCAAAACATTCATATATCAGGAAAGTCAATACATATTACGATTATGTTGCGCTACGATTAAATAGCCACGGCGGTCCCGCTAGCCGGTTAGCGGGCGGGGTGTGGGGCAGCGCCCCAATAGAATTTTTTTTTTTGATAAATAATCAAGAATCTTAATTCTTTTTCCTTAGACCCCATCAATATTAATTGATCAAATCAATTGATATACACCACCGATTTCAGTTTCCTTTTAGATTCCGTATATGTCATACATAAACAGATTCCATATATGTCATACATATCTCGCATGTTATCATATAATCAGCTAAGAAGTCTAACATACATCACATGTATCAACAATCAAACCTATCTTAAACACAAAACGGCATGGCTCTGATACCACTGAAGGGAATTGGAAGACACGCAGCGGAAATTAACTTTAAAAATTTTTCCATTCCCAGCCAGGATCTACCGAATGTGTTTAAGTCAAGGAGAAAGAAGTGTTACCTTCGGTTTCAAGCTTTGGTCGCGACCTCAGTGTCCACTAGTCGCGACTCCTCGCCTCTGGAACTTTCAGTCGCGACCTCCTCAGCTTCTAGTCGCGACCTGTCGCCTCTGGAGTTTGTAGTCGCGACCTACTCTTCTTCTAGTCGCGACCTGTCGCCTCTGGAGCTTTTAGTCGCGACCTCTTCAACTTCACGTCGCGACCTGTCTCCTCTTTTCGGATTTCTGACGTTCAGATGCCCGTTTGGTCGCGACCTAAGTGTGTTCTGGTCGCGACCTTTCTTCGTGTCTGGCCGTATCGTAGAAGTCGACAGCTCAGATCGGCTTCCTCTACCGGTATCCACACGAACAGCGTTCCAATTGCGAACGACGTGCTAGCGCCTCTTGTCCCTCTAAGGCTTTCTGGAGATTCCGTCCTCACCGTCTCTATTTCGGCAGTTTCTTATATGCAAACCTTTTGCACTCTCCCTGCCCCCTTTTCTCACGACTGAATGTGTGTGAAGAGATCTATTGTGTGTAGAACCCTAGCTCCTAATGTCAAATATATAGGAAGCTATCGGGCTTCTAATAGGGCCGGGCTTCAGAATTAATCTTATATTAATTCTGAATTAATACAATATCATATATTGCATAATTTAATAAGAAACTGATTAAATAAATATGGTTTATATTAAATCCGTCCCACAGATTTAATTCACCTATTTATTTAATTTAAAATAAAGATAAGACAGAATTATATTTGATTTATTCTCATAAATCAAAATTGAGATATCTTATCAATTTGAATTTCAAATTCAAATAGATCATATCCATTTAAATTCAAATTCAAAAATGATAGAGATTTAATTTATCCTTATAAATTAAATCTTACAAATATCTCTTATATTATTTATATAATATATATATAAACTAATTTATATATATATATATAAAATATATATCCACCCTAGATTATTCATTGAATTTAGACATCTCTTAGATTCAATGAATCTGGACATCATAGCTCGCATTGGGCTGTTTTGTGTGCGACCCTGTAGGCCCATATGAAGTTGGCAGTGGCCCAGTTACTATACTGACCCACAAGTCGTAAGCGGTCTCTAGCAAGGCATTACGACTACCCAAAACATATGAGGATCGATAAACGATGTAACCTTTCATACAACCATATCACGTCCCTTTTGTCACACGATATTTCGGTCAAGGATGAGGCATGGTGAACGTCATCCTCCTGTTCCTGACCGTTACTTTCTCGATCCCTGAGTAGTCTGAATATAGAAATGGAACTACCCTTCCATTCCAGTATGGCCATACATTTCTCAGACTCACTCATCGAGGGGCCCAGTAATATCTCTCTACGAATGTGAGGGACAAATTCCATCTTGACCATTCACATTCCTCCGCATGAAAACCACTAAGCCCGAGCATAGCCTTTATGATCACTCGGTCAAAAGTGACTTTTGACTAGGTCAAAGCTGAGCGTTTGTCATGTAGGAATCCATGATGATCTCAGGTCAAAGGGCATAGTGACATGGCTTGTATATGAGAGAAGCTTATGACTTGACCCATGCAGCTCTCTCATTGCGGGTCGATCCAACACCCTGTACTCTTACATGTGCTTATGACTTTGATTTATATCTCTATATATCTTCAAAGTCATACTGGTCTTATTTCATCTCTGCTCCCACATAGATGACCGACCAGGGACATTTAGGATAAGATCACGAGTTATCCAAGGATTGTCATCATAGTAAACATGCAAATAATATGATAACTTTATTAAGAAATTCATAAATCAACAATGTTCATAAGATAATGATTGGCCCCTAGGGCACAATCTCCAACACAATCAGCAAAGGAGAGCCTTCTCTATAAATATTAGTCGTGACCTGATGTACCTACCGTCATGACCAAACTTCAATGAAGAAATTAATCAGCGAATAACAGAAGGGATAGCTGGACAGAAGGTGATTTAAGCATGTGATGAATTGAATAGCTGGACTTAACAGACTGCAACCAAAAGATGATAACAAATTGCAAGTGGGAGATCATACATGAGATGGAACATAAAGGAGCACTGTTCACGCGTCTGGCACTGTTCAGACATCATCATACTCCATCTGAATAGAATGAGCAAGTTGCTGACAGCAAGTGGGGAGCATGTGCTGTAAACAGAATTGACATGTGCTAACAAAAGCAAGTGGACTAAAGAAGAGATTGGTTCATGTATCTGATCACCCATTCCATCTGTAGCTATATATCCATCAGATCACAGACTTCAAGGGGGATTGGACACACACATATTCTATTCATTCAATATATCCATTCAGATCACATTCCATTCCATCTGCACCAAACCTTTCACGCAGACCACACTTCTCTTCGTCTTCATCTCCATTTTCCTCTCACATACCACCTGCACTTCTGCTCTATTTTGAGCAGAAGAAATAGAGACCATCCATCTTCATCTTATTCTTCCATCATGACTGCTACTAATCTTCCCATTGCTGCTGAAGTTCAGAGGACAATGTAAGGCTAAGCTATTGTGCTCTCTTGGAGATGACACCAAACCAGAATCCTTAAGCTGAACAGGGAGTGTCATTGTGAGTTTAATTCAGAATTACATGTATCAAGTTTATGTATTTACTTTTGGTTTATTGATGCAATTAGAGTATTAGATGACAAAGGAGTAGGGAACTAAGTTAGATTTCTTATTTCTGCGTAAATGATCCTTTGATTGATTCTCATCTTTGATTGAGTTGAACATAGCTGTGATTAATTGAAGTGAATCTATTTAATTCATATTCTACTATCTCTGAGTTGAATGATTCATATTCTATATTCAATGTTTGCAAGTTTTAGCTTTGATTAAGATTTAGCTAGCGAGTTGTTAGCTAACATATTCTAATTCAACTGATTAACTCTTTATATTCTGTGGATAATGAAGGTAAGGTAATCTCCAAGGGAACACACTTGTCATTGATTAATTTCACCATCTTAATCACTTAAAATCAGAAACAATAGCATAGAATTTACATTTAGTTTTAGTTTAATCATCTCATCACACAATCATCTCATTAACTTGTTAATTTGTGGCTCATTAGATTAATTAGGAACTTAGCAATCCATTTAGGCTCCTTGTGAATCGACCTAGGTTAGCCTCCACTTACTATTGGTTAGCTTAGTTTTGTTTGATAATAGAAATGACAGTTATCAAAATGGCGCCATTGCTGGGGAGCCTTACTTGTTAAGGTTTCCTAAGCAATCTCCTGGGCCCTAAAAATATAAAAAGTAGATAGTTGTTTTGCTTTGTCTACAAATTTTGTGTTTTATATCTGTTAAGTCACGACTAAAGTGCTCTGTGATTTCTAGTCGCAATCAGATACACATTTGGTCGCAACCTGAAATCAGTTTTCAACTCAGAATTATTGTCTGTCACTTTTAGTCGCGACCGGAGTGCTTTTTGGCCGCAACCAAATTTTTTTTATCAAGTTTCATCTTTGTGATTTCTAGTCGCAACCAAATTGACACTTAGTCACGACTAAACCTCTCTATGGTTTTTGGTCGCAACCTGAGTTTATTTTGGTCCCAACCAGAAATTTCTTACTTCAAAAATTTGTTCTTTGTGATTTTTAGTCGCAACAAAAGTGACATTTGGTCGTGACCAAAAATCCTGATTCAAAAATTTTGCTCTCTGTGATTATCAGTCGTGACTTGAAGTTCATTTTTGTCATGATATCTGCTCTCTATGATTTTTAGTCATGACCTAGAGTCCTTTTAGTTGTGACCTGAGCTTTCTGAACTGCGAATAACTGATCTCAGTTGCTGAATTTGCTGCATTGCTGATATATTTGATTTTCTGCATTACTATTAAGCATGAATTGCATGACCAGAAGCTCTGAACTCATTCCTTTAGATAAAGAAATCAATAGGACACTTAAGCAAATTAAGAAAGCTAAAAATCAAGCTAGTGTTACATCTATTGCTGTTGATACTTAACTTGCATCTTGTGATATATTAGATAATCATCTTGTCATGGAGCATATTAATGTAGGTGAAGCTCATACTCATAATCAGAATAATCAACATGAGCAATATGCAAAGTGTAACATCCCAAAATTTCTGTACTAAGTTGTATGTACAGGTTGAATAAAATATATGAGATTTTTATGAAAATATGTGGCCATATTTATGTAAAGAAAAGGATTAATTGGAAGAGGAAGAAAGTCAAAGAGCCAAAGTGCAAAATTATGAAAATGCCACTGTGATGCCCTAAGAAACCAAAAGTAAATAGAGGGCATTCTGGTCATTTCACACAATGGATGGATATCAGAGGAAATTTGATAGTAAATTATTATAATTAATATGAGAATTTATGGAGTTGACAGAAGTCAAAAAGGAGTCCTGTAGAATTAATTATGGAATTTACGGTGAAAAAGGACACCGATAAAGGGTTAAAGGAAACATATATAATTTTTAACAGGACTTCTGGGTCTCAGAAAATTATGAAACTTTGTAGAGAATTTATTTTATATTAGAATGAATTTATAAAAATGTTAGAACAATTAAAGGAGGTGTTTAGTATTTATTCTGAGATCAGGATAATTTAAGGATATCGGTATAAGGAAAGTACATTGGGATTTGTGCCAATTAGCTATTGGACCTAAAATAGGCCCAACATTTCGTCCTAGGCCAGCCCAATAAGGCCCAAAAGTTATCTTGGAGCCCAAGTCCAATAATGAATAATTTATGGATTTTTCAAAAGAAAGAAAAAGAGAATAAAGTAAGAATTAGGTGTTGCACATGGTGGGACCCACAAGGACTTCAAAATGGCACCCAAAAAGAGGAAGGGTTAGGTGTACCAAGTAGGACATGCTAGTGATGTCATGGTGGTAAGGTCATGAGTGTAAAGAGAAAAGATATTTCAAGATCAAACCTTTAACCATTAGATCAAATAGTTCCCAAGGTGATCTTGGCCTTCAAATGGCACATGACTTTTGCTATAAATACCCCCCCTTTCCATTCATTCTTCACACCCAAGAGCTCCTTTAGAGAGAGAAGTGAGTTCTAGAAAAAGAAAGTGGAAGAAAGCAAGGAAGAAGCAAGGGTCTTGAAGGAGCAAGTAAGGTAAGTTGTCTCCTTGCTTCTACCTTTTGTTCTTATGGTTTGTGCTTGAGTTTAAGTGATTTTTGAGGCTTAAATCTTGGGGGGATGCTGCTGGAAATTTTGTATATATGTGAAAGGAATATGAGTTTTAGGTCATAGATAGTTAGGACAAGCTAGTTACATGCTTGGTTGTGAAGTAAGTTGATGTTCTTCACTTTACCATTCCGGTTTGCACTGTTCATGCACTGTTCATGATAGAAGAAAATGGAATTTCAATGATTTAATGCTTCCATTGAGTTTATATGATGATTTTGTGTAGTATTGGAAAGGTTTTGAACCTTGGAAACTATTGGAATTAAAGGTTATAATGTTGAAAATTCCTCACGGTACTGTTCACTCGCGTGAACAGTGATTTGAATTTCATGATTTTGATGCTTCCAATGGTCTTAAAATGAGATTTTGTGTGGGGGAAAAGTGGAGGAACAAGTATGGGAAGCATTTGAATCAAAATGAAAATTTTTAGAAGATTTATGTATGCTTTTCCAAATCTGTACAGAACAGTGTATTCTTGCTAGAATTTGGTTATTCTGAGTTCATAAATGGATTCAAAAGGTGAAATTATGTAGGGTAAGGTCAAGACATCAATTGATTCAAAGGCCAAGTTAATTGGCAAATATTAAAGAAAGTTATGTTAGTTAAAGCAAGTTAAAGGTTCAAGAGAGGTAGTCTTGAGTAGTGTTTGAGTTCATGATCCTAATGGATTATGTAATGAATATGAATGTGTTTAGGACCTTGAAACCTCTAAGAAGGTGTTGGGGAATGGTTGACCAAAAAGCTTCATGATTGGAAAGCTTGGGAAGCAAGTGCATGCATAAGAAAGAAAGCTTAAATCCAAGGTAGTGGACTTACCTTAAACTTGTATGTATGTAATGTATGCTTGATTGTGCTATGGCTTGGTTGAATTGTGTGTATATGGTAGATGATTGAAGCTCTGTTATTTTATGATTTCTTTGGACAATTGTATTTCATATGATACATGGAAGCATGCTCATCACACTATGATAACACTTTCACAAGCAAGCACAAGTCTTTACATTAATACATGCATTGTTTGGTATTGTTTGCTACTGAGATTCCCCCGAATCTCACCCCCCATAACCATGATCTAGGTGTTGGAACATCACAAGGAAGGAGGTAATGGTGGATGTATGAATGGTGTATGACTTGGAAAGCATGCCTTTAATTTATGTGATGATATATTGGTATGTATATTGTATGCATGCACTAGATCCGATGAGAGTCATTCTACTTCCAGCGATAGTTTGAGCAGCTAATCCAGTGAGTTTTTATGTGAAATTTGGTATGAACATATCTAATATATAGATATTTAATTGGACACCAAGAACCCCTCATTTGGTTAAGAACTCGAATTGTTATGATTTTTCAAACTCGGGAGTTAAAATCTGGAATAAGATAATACGACTACTCAGAGGCAGTGAGGTTCATGCGCTAATTTCATATAGTAAATGAATGAGTTTTTCCATGAACTTTTATGAGATTAAATTAAACATTCTGACCTTTAAATACATAGGTAATTCGACTCAATTGGATAAGTATACAAGGAGAAATGAATTTTTGAAAATGGGGCAAAGAAACTGGAACTTCCAGATTTACCAAATGAACAGTAAAGTTCAACGAATAAACTGATTTTATATGGACAAGTAAACATCATTTTGATATTTTTTTATCAAAGTTCAATGGAATATATTTCATTAGAAATTGGAATCACCTCAAAACGATTTTTCTAGATTTGATTATGAATTTTCAAAGTTCAGGCTGTAATCTGGAATTACCCAGTGAATAGTGACAGTAAACAGTACCCGTAAGCCCAATCTTGGAAATTAATGTTTTCAAGTTTAAGAGGTATTCCAATGATCTAAGATAATTCCAATTGGGTATATGTAAGGTTAAGATTTATGGTTAAGCTTTAAGGTTAAGATTTAAAGATATTTACTAGAAAACGCTGTTGTACTAGCAGAATATCAAAAGTACTATGTACGTAGGTGCTGTCTAAGGAGGCTGGAACTGAGTGGATCTAGCCGGTTCATCCAGTCTTTCCTGGGTACTTACATAGAATGGTAGTTCTCATGGGGAATTACCGAATCAGTACAGTTATTTTCTGCCAGAATTTTTGGCAAGAGAGAATAATCCAGTTGAGAGTGCTATAGTAAGAGTACTATGAGAGATGTAAAAAAGGATGTTTCACAAAGAATAACATGAACAATAGAAGGCCACGTAGGAGCATAAGAGAACTCACTTCTTCTAATGCAAACTATGATCCTTTTCACACTTGTCCTGCTTTAGATGTGAACTTTGAGTTGAAAGGTCCTTTGCTGAAAAACTTACCAAAGTATTATGGATTGGCAGGTGAGGATCCTATCAAGCATTTATAGACTATGCAGTAGGTTAGCTCAACCATGAAGCCTGTAGGTGTTGACATGGATGCTGTACAGAGACAAGTCTTTCATTTCACACTGGAATGAAAGGTAAAAGAATTGTTCTATATGCTGCCACATCATGCACCTCAAGCTCTACACTCCTGGAATAACTTGAGAAGTGCCTTCTTGGAGAGATATTTTCCTTCACCAAAGACTGCTACATTAAGGAAGGAAATTTTTGCTGTAAAATAGTATGCTGAAGAATCTTTCTGAGTTTTGGGGCAGATTTCAAGAGTTGCTGGCTAGATGTCCATATCATCAGATTCCAATAGAATATTTGGTGCAGTATTTTCATTCAAGACTATGCCATGCATGCAGAAAGAATTTGGATGCAGTTGTTGGAGGTTCCATTGATGATCTAACTCCTGATAAAGCATGGGACTTAATTGAGAAGGTAGCAAACAATGACCAATAGTATGGGGGATTTGATGCTAGACAAGTGCATAAGGTTTCTGCAAGTTTCTCTCAAGATCATAATAATCTGTCTTCTCAAGTTGCTTCTATGAGTGCTCAAATCAACAACTTAGCTGCTCAACTGGGCAATTCATATATTTAAAGCCCATATTCTCAAAGTCTAGTTGCTTCTATTTGTCAGTTTTGTTCTTCTCCAATGCATATCAGTACAAATTGTCCTTCATATCATGAGGAGGTATCAGCTATCTATCAAGGAAGACTAAACCAGTATCCACAAAGGAATCTATATTCTAATACATATAATGAAGGATGGAGAGAGCATCCTAATTTCAGATGGAGAGGTGGAGCTGGAGCTGTTAGGCATAACAGGTTCAATAATGACAAGCAAGTGGCTGAATCCTCTAGAGCCATAGAAGTGTCTAATGCTGCAAAGGATAATGGAATTTCTGAGATGCTCAAAAGTATCAATGTGATGAACTCAAATATAAATTCCATGAACACACACTTCATCTCTAACTTTAAGGATTTGAGGTCTATAGTGGAGAATAACTTAGCAATGGCAGAATCTAAGTTTGTTGCTTTGGAGGACAAATTAGAACAGTGGGAAACAAAAGCTAAAAACATGAATGGCTATATATCACAGCTAACCAATTCAGTAAATGATGTTTAGGCCAGAATGGGAGGAAGTCTACCTTCAAATATAGTTGTTAACCTAAAATCTGTGAATGCTATGAGCTTGAGAAGTGAGAAAATAGTGGGAAAAATATATACTGATAAGAAGGATAAGGAATCAAATGAGCAGCGAAATGGACCTGAAATTAAAGAATTGATTGAAGAAATATCCTCATTTATTCCAGAATCAAAAAGCAGCAAAAAGAAGGGTATATTATAGCAGCATAATGAGCAAACTAAATTAAAGGATGCTGCACAAGAATCTGATATACATGAAGCAGCTACTAGTGCCAGCAATGCAAGTCAGGAATCCATCAGAAACTAGAATAAAAAGGAGTATGAAGATGCAAAGCAGAATGACAAAGAGATAAGTATTAAACACCTACCTTTTCCTAATGCATATATGTGTCCAAAGAAGTTTTTAAAGGATAAACAGGAACAAGATATTTTGAATCTGCTAGGTAAGTTGGAAGTTAATGTACTACTGTGGATATAATCAAGAGTATATCTAAGTATGGAAAATTTATGAAAGAACTCTACACTAATAAAAGAATCTGCACACTAAATGAAAGGGTTCAAGTAGGATCTAGTGTGTCAGCTTTACTTAAGCCACAACTTCCTATAAAATATGATGATCCAGGTTCATCTATAATTCCTATTACTATTGGCAAGTTTCAGTGTGCTAATGCTTTGTTAGATCTTGGTGCAGCTATTAATGTAATGCCAACTTCCATTTATACATCATTAGGCATATGTAACATCCCTAATTTCTGTACTAAGTTCTATGTACAGATTGAATAAAATATATGAGATTCTTTTAGGAAAATATTTGGCCATATTTATGTAAAGAAAGGGATTAAATTGGAAGAGGAAGAAAGTGTAAGAGCCAAAGTGCAAAATTACAAAAATGCCCCTGTGATGCCCTAAGAAACCAGAAGTGAATGGAGGGCATTTTGGTCATTTCACAATGGATAGATACCAGATAAAATTTGATAGTAAATTATTATAATTAATATGAGAATTTATGGAGTTGACAGAAGTCAAGAATGAGTCCTGTAGAATTAATTATGGAAATTATGGTGAAAAATGACACCGATAAAGGGTTAAAGAAAATGTATGTAATTTTTATCATGACTTCTGGGTCTCAGAAAATTATGAAACTTTGTAGAGAATTCATTTATATTAGAATGAATTTCTAAAAATGGTAGAACAATTAAAAGTGGTGTTTAACATTTGTTCTTAGATCAGGATAATTTAAGGATATCGGTATAAGGAAAGTACATTGGGATTTGGGCCAATTAGCTATTGGACCTGAAAGAGGCCCAACATTTCATCCTAGGCCAGCCCAATAAGGCCCAAAAGTATCTTGGGGCCTAAGTCCAATAATAAATAATTTATGAATTTTTGAAAAGAAAAAAAAAAGAGAATAAAGTAAAAATTAGAGTTTCCACATGGTGGGACCCACAAGGACTTCAAAATGGCGCCAAAGAGGAGGCTTAGGTGTCCCAAGTGATGTCATGTTAGTGATGTCAAGGTGGTGATGTCATAAGGGAGAAGAGAAAAGACATTCCAAGATGAAACCTTTAACCATTAGATCAAATAGTTTCCAAGGTGATCTTGGCCTTCAATTTTCCCAAGATTTTTGCTATAAATAACCCTCATTCTTAGCCAAAACCGTGAGCAAGAAAGAGTAGGGAACCTCTTGCAAAATATTCTCTCAAGCAAGGAAGAAGCAAGGATCTTGAAGAAGCTTGTAAGGTAAGTTGCTCCCTTGCTTCTTGACTTTGTTCTCATGATTTCTTCTTTAGTTTAAGTTGGTTTTGAGGCTTAAATATTGGGGAAATGCTGCTGAAATTTCTGTGGATATGTGATAGGAACATGTGTTTATGTTCTAGATAGTTTGCACAAGCTTGAATCACATGATAATGGCTTAGGAATCCATGTGTGCTTGTGAAACCATGAAGGTGTTCTATTCTGTACAGTACGAAATCACTGTTCATATGTTGGAATTTCATGGTTTCGATGCTTCCAATGGGTTTAGAATGGAATTTTGTGTGGGGTTATAGTAGGAAAACAAGTATTGGAAGCATTGGAACCAAAATGGGAATTTTTGGAAAAAGGGAGCTACTTTTCAGTACTGTGCATAACTTTGGGAAGCAATTGGATTCTGGAATTTTTGATTACATATTTATATTATACATGAAAATTATGTGGAAATGAACCATGAGAGTTTAGTTTAGAAAGATGTAAACAAATGTCACAAAGTAGAGAAAGAAAGGAGCTTATTGAAACTAGACTTGGAATTTGTTTGGAATGGAGTTATAATTTGGTAATTGTCTTGTAATGTCTAGGTTTTGACATTTGTGGCAAGGAAAGACCACTTCAAGAAGGGAAGGACAAGGATCCACAAGAGGTAGCAAGAATACCTAACTATAAACTTATGTGCTTTGATTGATTTGCTTACTTGTTATGCTTGAAGGTTTGGTTGAGCATGGAATATTGTGTGATGATGTTTATGATGATGATGATGTGCTATGAATATGTGCCAGTCCTTGCAATATATGTCATGACAATATGCTTGTTAGAGTTTGCTTATGTATAAGCATGAATTAGCTCCCATTGCAGATAACATGTTAGGCATTTAATCAAACATGCATAACCTTATAGTTTGTATGACTTGCTATTGGGATTTCCATGAAATCTCATTCCTTCCATATAAATAACCATGCTCTAGGTACTGGATCTTCTCAAGGCAAAAGGGTAAATGTAGATGGATGACTGTATATAACTTAAAGAGTGTGCACTTTACTTACAAGATGATGTTTTGATGTGTATGTTGCATGCTACTCCCAAATCCGATCAGAGGTAGTGTGCTTCCAATGATAGTTTAAGTGACTTATCAGTTTCGGTTTCACGTGAAATTTGGCATGAAAATATCGAAGATCTATATCTTTAATCGGACACCAAGAACGCCTCATTTAGTTAAGAACTTGAATTGTTATGATTTTTCAAAATTGGGAGTTAAAATCTGGAATAAGATAATACGACTACTCAGAGGCAGTGAGGTTCATGCGCTAATTTCATATAGTAAATGAATGAGTTTTTCCATACAATTTTATGATATTAAAGTACACATTCTTATATTTAAATCCATAGGTAATTTGACTCAATTAGATAAGTATACAACGAGAAATGAATTTTTGAAGATGGGGCAAAGAAACTGGAACTTCCAGATTTACCCAATGAATAGTAAAGTTCAATGAATAAATTGATTTGATATGAACAAGGAAACCTCATTTTCATATTTTTATCTTAAATTTAAATGAAATATATTTCATTAGAAATTGGAATCACCTCAATATGATTTTTCTAGATTTAATTATGAATTTCCAAAGTTGAGGCTGTAATATGGAATTACCAAGTGAACAGTGACGATGAACAGTACCCGTAAGCCTAACTCTTGGAAATTCATGTTTTTAAGGTTAAGAGGTATTCCAATGATCTAAGATAATTCCAATTGAGTATATTTAAGGTCAAGATTTAAGGTTAAGATTTAAAGATATTTACTAGAAAATGCCGTTGTGCTGGTAGACTATACAGAGTACTGTGTATGTAGGTGCTGTCTAAGGAGGCTGGAAGTGAGTGGACCTAGCCGGTTCATCCAGTCTTTCCTGGGTACTTACGTAGAATGGTAGTTCTCATGGGGAATTACCGAATTAGTACAGTTATATTTTCTGCCAGGATTTCCGACAAGAGAGATATAATCTAGTTGAGAGTGCTATAGCAAGAGTACTCTGAGAGATATAAAGAAGGATGTTTCAGCATAGGCATGGGCTCACTTAAGGAGACTTTAATGATAGTGCAGCTTGCTGATCGAACCACTAGGAAGCCAGAGGTACTGTTAGAGGACATATTAGTGAAGGTCAAAGACTTGATTATACCTGTAGATTTTTATGTCTTAGACATGTCACAACCTACTATCTTGGGTAGGCCATTCCTTAGGACAGCCAACACTGTAATAAGTATGAAAAATGGGAGCATTATAATGGAAGTGAGTGATAATGTCATAACTTTTAATGTCTATGAAGCAATGAGACATCCATTTGAAGATTACTCATTGTTAGGCTTAAGTACAATTGATGCATACATTGAGGAAGCTAAAGATGAACATGAAATGCTACTGCTGCAAAATTCTGATCAAGCTAAATGTGAAATGCTTGAATCTAACATTTTCTTCTTCTTCTAAATTTTCCTTTGATAGTAGTGGTGATGTGTTAAGTATTAACCATATTTTAGTTGATAGCTTACTTTCCACCCTACAATCTTGTTCTTTTGCTGTTACTGATCTGTTTGCTAAGGATCTAATTGCAGGGACAAAATTGGATGTTACAGTACCTGTGATGACAAAATAATTAAAACCTGTTGTAGCTTTGGAAACTAGGAAGTTGGTTCCATCAATTGTTCAGCCACCTGAGTTGGAACTCAAACCACTTCCTAGTAACCTTTAATATGTGTTTTTGGCTGAAAATAATACATTACTGTCATAATTGCTAATGCCCTTTCTGTTTCTGAGGAAGAGAGATTAATTTCAGTCTTAAAAACACATAAGAGAGCAATAGGTTGGGCTCTAGATGATATACCTAGTATAGATGCATCTGTATGCACACATAAAATTCTGTTAAATGATGGAGCCAAGCCTATTAAGCAACAACAAAAAAGACTAAACCCATATCTGATGTAGTCAAGAAAGAGGTGACTAAGTTGTTAAATGCTGGCATTATTTACCCAATTTTAGACAGTGAATGGGTAAGTCCAGTTCATGTGGTGCCTAAGAAGAGCGGTATAACTGTGGTAAGGAATGAAAAGAATGAACTAATCCCTACTAGAATATATAATTCATGGAGAGTGTGCATTGATTATAGGAAATTGAATGATGCAACTAGGAATGACCATTTTTCCTTTACCATTTATAGGTCAAATGTTGGAAAGACTTATTGGAAAGGCTAATTACTATTTTCTTGATGGTTTTTCAGGATATTTTCAAGTTCCAATTGCACCAGAAGATCAAGAGAAAACTACATTCATATGTCCATTTGGTATCTATGCTTATAGGAGGATCCATTTGGCTTGTGCAATGCTCCAGGTACATTTCAAAGAGCTATGATGTGTATATTCAGTGAATTCTTGCAGAAGAACATGGAGGTATTCATGGATGATTTCACAGTGTATGGTGAGGATTTTGATGAATGATTAGAGAGTCTAGATAAAGTCTTAGCAATATGCATTGAGAAAAAACTTGTGCTAAATTTTGAGAAGTGTCATTTTATGGTAGATAAAGGCATAGTTCTAAGACACTTAATATCTAAGAATGGGATTGAGGTAGATAAAGTTAAGATTGAGGTTATTTCTTCTCTTCCCTATCCCAAATCTTTAAAGGAACTAAGGTCATTTGTAACACCCCAATTTTTAGGCCTAGAGATGCTAGAAGGAGAATTCAAGGGCATAATCGTAATTATGGGAAAGATCGGACTGGTGGCCGATGAGTACCATATTTCGCCAGAAAATAGAGAAAATTATGCTGATCATTTCACTGAACTGTGAAATGTGCATATGAGGTCTCTAGGTGTATGAAAGAATTAGAAATATGACCAGGGGTAAAATGGTCATTTTGGAAAAGTGTGCGCGTGAGTGCTTTTTCAGGCCAAAACAGCTCGGTCCGGATAAAATATCTGAAAATACCGGGAGATAGAGAAAAGGATTCCGGATTAAATGAGGAGTCACAGAATTTTGATTTGAGGTCCCGATTTTTCTGTAAAAATTCCTGAAGATGGGAATTTACAGTTATAATCGGTAAAGGAAACGCAGTCCAAATAGAAATGATCGGACAATGGCTAGAGGCCATACAGTATTTTCTAAGGCCCGTAGTGACACCAGGAAGGCCCAGGCCCATAATATCAGTTCAGTGGTAAGAGGGGCCGGTGTCCGGGAAAAATGTGCAAAATGACGAAAATGCCCTTATGTTATAGAATAACTGAAGAATGAGTAAAGGGTATTTTGGTCATTTGGCTAAGGTTAGACAGTCAAGAAGGGGTATCTGGATAGTTGACCAGGGCCAAAGAATACTCTGGTAAAATATGAAAAGACAATAATGCCCCTAGACCTAGTAAAGGAAATGAAAGGACTTAAGTGCAATTATGGAAAGTTTCAAGGCCAAAAAGGAAAGTAGACAAAAAGGTGGGGTCCTTAAGTGTAATTTTAGCCAAATAAAAAGGGACTTAAATGAAAAGAAGAAAAGTTCCCTGGGCTAAATTGTAATTAAAGAAAGTCAGGCCGGAAGTAGTTTGGACTGTCCGAAAGCATTTCAGTCCCAGATTTCACCGGTAGAGAGAGCAAGGGACGCTCGGTAATCTGGCTTAATACAGGAATTTTTGAAGACTCCAGATAGCCAAAAATGGACTGATCGTCCAAAAGTTATAAAAATTCATACCGGATATCCTAGAATTCAGATCTAGGTGAGAAAATACAGGATGATATGTCCTTATGGGACGGATGTTGGGAAACTGACAGAATACCGATAGGAGGCCTGTAGAAAAAGTTATTCGCAAATTAGAAAATCCAGACGGGAGTGTGAAGCCTCGGGAGATCCGATAGGGAGATTTATCGGTATTTGAAAAGGGACTGAATGAGTTCGAATGACCTCAGTCAGATGACTGATATGACTCACATGGATGCCTGAACACCGCAGGCTAGTGTTTCGGACAGAAGGAGCCGGTGTCCGGATATGTGTATAAACGGTGAATAATAGATAAATATTCAATAATTATTAACGGGGCAAGATTCCTCGTAATACGTGCCATGAAGGCAATGGACCCTGAAAGGCCCAATAATGGCGCCAACAGAGGCCCAGTAAGACCCTTGGACTGATAGGTGGGCCAGTGTCCGGCAGAACCCCGGAAAAGTGCGAAATTACGAAAAGTGTAACAGATGAATGGAGGGCATTTTGGTAATTCTGGACAGACCCAGAAGCCAAGGTATATACAGATAAAGCTACTTAGAGTCAGTATATGCCCTGACAGAGTACAGAAGGGTGTAAAATGACGATTTTACCCTTAGGGTTAAAATAGTGCAAGAAAGGGCACCCAAGGGTATTTTGGTAATTTGCCAAGGGCTGTTTCTTGGGAATCGAGCCATCAGAGTACTTGAGCTTGATCAGGATCCAAGATAACATTCCCAAAGCCCAAAAACGTAGCCTATGAAGTATGTGGGAAAAAGTGGCATTAAAATATTATTTTAATGCTGTTTCAATAAAGTAAAGTTACTCGGTTGGCACGATAACCGAGGAGTGATCAGATAAAGTCCTGGATTTATCTGGATAGCATTGGAAGGCGTGACAGGTGCCAGTAAGATGACACATGGCGCCAACATAAAGGCAGAAGAAAAAGTTGAGGACACGTACTACGAGGCAAGATACTGGACCTGTGAGTCAGCATGCTGAGTCAGCATCTGAGGTGTCCAGGATTTCAGACATGTGATAAATGTGGCGCTGAGGTGTCCTGGTGAGGTGTCCCAATGATGTCATGCATGATGCAGTAAAGGAGGAATTAAAGAAAATAGGAAAATCCAGGAAAAACCAGGACCGCAGGATCAAAGTTCATAGAAACTGCAGAATTGCCATTGAAGGCAATTATAAATACCCCCCCTCCATTCCATTCTTGCATTCACGCATGGAAGGGAGAAGGGAGAGAAAGAAGAGAGAGAAGGAGAAGGAAGGGAAGAGAGAAAGGAGAAAAAGGAAGTAAGGAAGTTCTGCTAAGCTAGCCAGGTAGTAACTAATCCTAGCTTTATTGTAATGGCTTTGTGATTCGTTGTGCTATTGTTTGGTTGGATTGTTGTCTTATATGTTATGTCTGAAGCTCTGCTGTAATGCTATGATCATATGTTATTAAGCATGGAAGCACGCAGCATACTTATCTGTACACAATCACAAGCAAGCACTGTCACTCTGCATTACATATATTGTTATGATTGTTGCTACTGAGATTCCCCCGAATCTCATCCCAATAAATAACCCATTACAGGGGAGGTTATGTCGAAATGAATTTTGGGAATTTTAAGAGAAGCCGTTATGCTGCCGAAGTAAAGACTGAACATCAGTATATGATAAGTACTGTGTACGTAGTGCTGTCTAAGGAGGCTAGAAGTGAGTGGACCTAGCCGGTTCATCTAGTCTTTCCTGGGTACTACGTAGAATGGTAGTTCTCATGAGGGGATTACCGAATCAGTAAGGTTCAGTTCTTTGTACAGATGAAGCGTAGCGGTTATGCTGCCGGACTTCAGGCAGGAAAAGATGCAATAGAGATATGAGAATTTATGTACATGGCCAGATGTAAAACAACTTGTTAATTAATAATAATTATTGTTTGGCATGTTTGACTGATATATGATGGATGTATGCATATGTATGCAAAGTTGATTGCTGGAAATTACCACTGTGAACAGTAACACGTGGTGACATGATACTGTTTGATAAATAGTTAAAAATAGTAAATGGATTAATAAATGTTCAAAATTTTTAAGGTAAATAGTAGACATACCAAGATTCGATTTGATATATAGTATGATTCATTTGGATGTCTACACAAGGAGATATAAATTATCAAATTTGGGACCAGAATGCTGGATTCAGGGAGAAAAACGTGGGATGAACAGTAAAGTTGACACGTTGACTGACGTTGACTTGGTCAACTAATGGTCAACGAGTTATTTTTCCCTGAAAGATAATTGAGTTAGCTTCATTTATCAATTGGAATCACTTCATTTAGATTTTTCTAGAATTAGTTATGATTTTTCGAAGTCGGGTCACTCATCTGGAATTTACACAGTGAACAGTACTCGATAAGAGTAAAACTCCAGATTGAGAAATTGGACTTCAATGACCTTGAAAGTGGTTCTAATTGCTACTGAATGGTCCCAAAGACATACGAACGTAAGGATGTTTCATTTTGGTATCAGAGGAAAGGATTCTGGCTTAGGAAATGCTCTGAATAGATAATTTATGGTGTTAGTACATAATAAGGTTAGCACAGAACAAAGGGTTCTGGCTCAGAGCATAAGATTCTGGCACAGAACAGAAGGTTCTGGCTCAGTGATGCTCTGGTTTAGTTAGTTTGATTCCTTAAACAAATGAGAAGTTTGAGTGGTCCTCTCCCTAGAGTAGGATATAGGGATTGTGTTCACTGCTTGGAAAGGTTTAGACAGAAGACAGTGACACCCAGATGTATGAGGCTGGACCCCGAGCTTTATAGTCTTACAAAGGATATGATTATGATGGGCTAATCTTAGTCAGCCGATACAGTCGAGGTCTCGTGTTTATTAACACAATATGGCTGGACTAAGCAGAATAATGTTTAAGAAGCAGTTTCCTCTAGAGATAGAGACAGAATCTGATCAGTTCACGACTAAGGAAGCTGCAAGAGTAGCTCGAGGTATCGTGTTGTAACCAGATACTATAGTGAGGATGCCAGATATCCAAGTTACAACAAGTTAAGTCACGATGAGATGTGGGCAGCCCAGGCTCGCCAAGATCAAGAGCGAGATTCTGCTATCACTACGGCGGTTGCTGCTGCGGTTGCAAGATTACAGCAGTCTGGGAAGGAGGTAGTACCAGAGAATGATATAGAACCTGAACCTCAGCCAGATCATGAGCAGACTGGAATGAATAGACGTCAGGGGTCTATAGGAAATAACAATAACCAGGGAAGTCTGCAAACATGGATGAAGCGATTCCATAAGTTTAATCCGCCCATGTTTGAAGGGACTTTTGACACTCAAGTAGCTGAGGATTGGGTAAGCCAGTTAGAGAAAATCTTTAAGGTTTTAGAATGTCCCACTGAAAGAAAGACCCAGGTGGCAGTTTACAAGCTAGAAAGGAATGTGCAATAACCAGAAAAGAGTGAGCCTACTCCATCAGTACCACTGAAAGTGATGCCACCAGGTTCCCTGAGAAGGAACAATAAGAAGAGAAATGAGCCAGTATATGGGTCAAAAGTTAATAAGAAGCAAGGAAGTAGGCCAGGTAGTGGGCCAAGAGAAGTTAGTAGGCAACCAAGGCCTAATGAATGTAGGAACTGTGGTCAAGACCATGGTATGAGGCCTTGTCCAGTAGGTCAAGGGTTACGCTATAGGTGTGGAAAGTATGGACATTATGCCAGGGAGTGTCCACAGAACACAACAGGTGAAAGATACCCTACTTAGGGAAGAATATATACCCTGACTGGCAACGAGATAAGAAAGTTGCCTGCGCCAAATAAGGTACGAGTTTATTTGTGTTCTATTTCCACTGGCTAATGAACGGATAAATCCTGTATTGGATTGGATTGTATTGTCTAGTATGCATACTATTGAGCTACCCTATACCTAGTATGTTGCCGTTGTATGAGGATGAGTATGACTACATGTTTTAAAAGTAGGAAGTAGAGAAGAGGGGTCTTATGTCGCGACTAATATGTACAGATAAGTTGATGTTGCGACGTGAGAAGACCTTAGGTAGCGATGAGTAATATTGCAGTACGCGACTAGTGTACAAAGGAGTTCAGGTAGCGATGTTATAGGTTACGACTAAAGGACGTAGAGCTGCCAGGTCGTGACGAGTAGTGTGCGACGGTTGCGACTAAAAGTCGCAGAGCATGTGAGTTGTGACTATGCAGTTCTCAAGTCATAACAAAAGATAGCAGAGGCCATATGATAATGAAGGTACCAACCATCGCTGAAGTCCACCAGCTAAAGGATTGGTATAGCATATGGTAAGCCAGACAGTTCAAAGGTACTGAGGTACGAAAGATCAGTTTAAGACAATGTGAAAAAGTAGATCCTCTATGTGATAACTAAGAGTAGATCTACGCTGTAGGGGTTTTATTCAGCTGCTCTGAATAGAAGACCTAAAAGCTGGGATGAGATTTGCCCAGGAATGATCCTAGCATATGGCCTAAGGTGAGAGATGTTCTGGGTAATAGATAAAGAGCTAAATGTTCTCTGAGGAGAGAGATTCCATCACGGAGAAGTAATAGACCTAGAGGAGAATACCCTAGAGAATAGAAGTAATAGTAAAAGATGATGAATGAGATCCATGCGACTCAAGTTCGCTAGGATAAAAAGAAAGATCAATAAGGAACCATAGTCCGGTCAAGAATAGACTGGGACTGATGGATAGATAGAAGAAGTTGAAAGATAGTAAAGAGGTAGCCACAGTTAAGAGATAAAGTGACTCCCCTATATCCTATATGAGATAAAGTAATGAAGGGTTGAGTCTATACCCTGGTAAGAGGGTAGTGTGGCAGCCTAAGTAAGATAGACAGATGTGCTTGTCAGATCCTGATTATGTGATTGATAATCTGACAGATAATGCGATTGATAGTATGATCAGATGATGATCTGACAAATAATATGATAAAGGAAATACGTTTGAGGCTTATTTAGACTATTATGATGTCTAATGGATGGTTGAGCAAAATATGATGATGATATGGCTCATGTTGCCATAAGATATGAAAGTTGCATCTCCTTGCAGTTGTCATATGATGACATGCATGTTAGAGTATGCTATGATGAATGGATACTCCCCTTTTGCAGTGCATGCAGGGTAGAGTATATATGAGTACATATATGAGATGAGAAAGTTATGAGAAAGTATGTTGCTCCCATACCATATGATATGAGGATGATATGATTGTATTAAGGATGATAGATAGTCTTAGTTATGGGACGATAAGTTATGATATGATACTCAGACATGATGTATGATTGAGGTTACTCAGATATGATTGAGGTTACTCAGGTATTTCTATAGGCTTGTGAATACAGTACTCAGGGCCATTTCTATTAATCGGAATGGTATACAGATAACGGTAAAGGGATTGTTTCTAGATCACTCTTCAGATAAGAGTTGGATCTGAAATAGGTGGCTCTCAGATAGAGCTAGATTCAGATGGGTACAGATCACTCTTCAGATAAGAGTTGGATCTAGTATAGATTGCTCGCAGTTAGAGCATAGTTCAAATGGCTCTCAGTTAGAGCACAGGTTGAAAGATGAGAAGGAACTCCTGAGTAAAAGAGGAAGTAAGTAAAGTCTGGGTAAATGATATGAGGCTATAAAATTTTCAAATGTTTATTTATGGAGTTATCAACAGGTGGAAGCAGTTAACCTTATAACTTAGTCTGTTGGTTTAAAATCTTCGGGAGATATACAGTACAACAGAATCGTAGTTAGATTCTGGAGGGTCGCAGATAGATCCTAGCATGGCTCCAGGGTCGCAGTTAGATCCTAACAGCTTCAGAGTCGCAGTTAGATTCTGAAAAGGCTAACGGTTGATCGCAGTTAGATCCCGAGGTCGCAGTTAGACCTAGCCTAAGGAAAGTAATGAGCCATGAGATATGAGTACAATGTAGTATCTCTTTGGGAAGATGAATGCCAAAGACGAAGTTAAGGTGAGGAAGCTTCACTAGTTGATAAACTCACCCAGAGAAATTATTTTATAATGGTTTTCTTAGATAGCCTCTAGTATACAGACTAAACTTAGCTTTCCCTTAGCAAAGACGGAGTTCAAGTCCAAAGCTGAGTACTGATATTCAAAGTTTTGTAGAAGTATGCCTGAGAAGTAAAGAACAGAATCCTCTATGTGTTGAAAATAGAAAAGCATTAGCTAAGAGCACTCTGGGAGGTAGCTCAAGTTGTAAAGCCAATAGCAAGAGAAAGAGGCAATAGTTCAGACAAGGGACTGATCAAGGTAATGATCAGATTGGAGAGCAGAGGTGTCAATATGGTGGAAAGAGCCATGGCACATGGGAGTGTCGAGCAGGGCAAAGCAGTTGTGGTAAGAAAGGCCACTTTGCAAGAGGTTGCCCTAAGAATGCGGACATCCCTAGGAAAGGTATTTGCTCTTACCCCAGACACAGTCTTCAATATTCCCTAAGGTCGACCCTAAGAATGGTTAAGAAGAACCATAGCTGTAAGGGCGACTGAGCTGTAAGGAACTATAAGCCTAGATAATGATGTGGATAATGAAGAGATCTTTTCTGATCTAAAGGAAATGGTAATAAAAGGCCAGAGAGACCTAGAGAAGAGGGTCTAAGGCAAAGATAGAACATAGTTCTATAAGAAAGAGATTGCTAGGGCCTAAAGCTATACAAAGAGTAATCTAGCCCTAACCCAGTAGCACGTTAAATTGAAAGGTGCTAAGGCAAGAGTAGCCTAAAGATATGTAAGCCCTAAGAAGGGATAAGAAAGTGCAAATGCCACAAAGGTTTGGCATAGGTGCATGAAGTTATGAGAATAGTCAAGAAAAGTCAGAGAAGTTATCTGGGATATGATCTCGTATCAGGAGAAAGAAAGTCAGAAGAACAATATTTCTCCTAAGAGATTAGCAAAGTATAAGAGGAGTGAGGTAGACCCCAGAATTACATCAGAATTCTGCGGGATAAAATATGAAAGAAATGGACACTACTCACAAGTGTAATGAGTTGTCCCTAAGTATAAGAGGATGAATGCCCCAAGCCTTAGTCATAAACCAGGAAAGGATATACAGAAGAGCTATATCCAGGATCGTTGACTAAGATGCCAAGTAAATTTCGAGGACGAAATTTATTTTAAGGGGGTTAGAAATGTAACACCCTAATTTTTAGGCCTAGAGATGCTAGAAGGAGAATTCAAGGGCATAATCGTAATTATGGGAAAGATCGGACTGGTGGCCGATGAGTACCATATTTTGCCAGAAAATAGAGAAAATTATGCTGATCATTTCACTGAACTGTGAAATGTGCATATGAGGTCTCTAGGTGTATGAAAGAATTAGAAATATGACCAGGGGTAAAATGGTCATTTTGGAAAAGTGTGCGCGTGAGTGCTTTTTCAGGCCAAAACAGCCCGGTCCGGATAAAATATCTGAAAATACCGGGAGATAGAGAAAAGGATTCCGGATTGAATGAGGAGTCACAGAATTTTGATTTGAGGTCCCGATTTTTCTGTAAAAATTCCTGAAGATGGGAATTTACAGTTATAATCGGTAAAGGAAAGGCAGTCCGAATAGAAATGATCGGACAATGGCTAGAGGCCATACAGTATTTTCTAAGGCCCGTAGTGACACCAGGAAGGCCCAGGCCCATAATATCAGTTCAGTGGTAAGAGGGGCCGGTGTCCGGGAAAAATGTGCAAAATGACGAAAATGCCCTTATGTTATAGAATAACTGAAGAATGAGTAAAGGGTATTTTGGTCATTTGGCTAAGGTTAGACAGTCAAGAAGGGGTATCTAGATAGTTGACCAGGGCCAGAGAATACTCTGGTAAAATATGAAAAGACAATAATGCCCCTAGACCTAGTAAAGGAAATGAAAGGACTTAAGTGCAATTATGGAAAGTTTCAAGGCCAAAAAGGAAAGTAGACAAAAAGGTGGGGTCTTTAAGTGTAATTTTAGCCAAATAAAAAGGGACTTAAATGAAAAGAAGAAAAGTTCCCTGGGCTAAATTGTAATTAAAGAAAGTCAGGCCGGAAGTAGTTTGGACTGTCCGAAAGCATTTCAGTCCCAGATTTCACCGGTAGAGAGAGCAAGGGACGCTCGGTAATCTGGCTTAATACAGGAATTTTTGAAGACTCCAGATAGCCAGAAATGGACTGATCGTCCAAAAGTTATAAAAATTCATACCGGATATCCTAGAATTCAGATCTAGGTGAGAAAATACAGGATGATATGTCCTTATGGGACGGATGTTGGGAAACTGACAGAATACCGATAGGAGGCCTGTAGAAAAAGTTATTCACAAATCAGAAAATCCAGACGGGAGTGTGAGGCCTCGGGAGATCCGATAGGGAGATTTATCGGTATTTGAAAAGGGACTGAATGAGTTCGAATGACCTCAGTCAGATGACTGATATGACTCACAGGGATGCCTGAACACCGCAGGCTAGTGTTTCGGACAGAAGGAGCCGGTGTCTGGATATGTGTATAAACGGTGAATAATAGATAAATATTCAATAATTATTAACGGGGCAAGATTCCTCGTAATGCGTGCCATGAAGGTAATGGACCCCGAAAGGCCCAATAATGGCGCCAACAGAGGCCCAGTAAGACCCTTGGACTGATAGGTGGGCCAGTGTCCGGCAGAACCCCGGAAAAGTGCGAAATTACGAAAATGCCCCTGTGTTGTACAAAAGTGTAACAGATGAATGGAGGGCATTTTGGTAATTCTGGACAGGCCCAGAAGCCAAGGTATATACAGATAAAGCTACTTAGAGTCAGTATATGCCCTGACAGAGTACAGAAGGGTGTAAAATGACGATTTTACCCTTAGGGTTAAAATAGTGCAAGAAAGGGCACCCAAGGGTATTTTGGTAATTTGCCAAGGGCTGTTTCTTGGGAATCGAGCCATCAGAGTACTTGAGCTTGATCAGGATCCAAGATAACATTCCCAAAGCCCAAAAACGTAGCCTATGAAGTATGTGGGAAAAAGTGGCATTAAAATATTATTTTAATGCTGTTTCAATAAAGTAAAGTTACTCGGTTGGCACGATAACCGAGGAGTGATCAGATAAAGTCCTGGATTTATCTGGATAGCATTGGAAGGCGTGACAGGTGCCAGTAAGATGACACATGGCGCCAACATAAAGGCAGAAGAAAAAGTTGAGGACACGTACTACGAGGCAAGATACTGGACCTGTGAGTCAGCATGCTGAGTCAGCATCTGAGGTGTCCAGGATTTCAGACATGTGATAAATGTGGCGCTGAGGTGTCCTGGTGAGGTGTCCCAATGATGTCATGCATGATGCAGTAAAGGAGGAATTAAAGAAAATAGGAAAATCCAGGAAAAACCAGGACCGCAGGATCAAAGTTCATAGAAACTGCAGAATTACCATTGAAGGCAATTATAAATACCCCCCCTCCATTCCATTCTTGCATTCAAGCATGGAAGGGAGAAGGGAGAGAAAGAAGAGAGAGAAGGAGAAGGAAGGGAAGAGAGAAAGGAGAAAAAGGAAGTAAGGAAGTTCTGCTAAGCTAGCCAGGTAGTAACTAATCCTAGCTTTATTGTAATGGCTTTGTGATTCGTTGTGCTATTGTTTGGTTAGATTGTTGTCTTATATGTTATGTCTGAAGCTCTGCTGTAATGCTATGATCATATGTTATTAAGCATGGAAGCACGCAGCATACTTATCTGTACACAATCACAAGCAAGCAGTGTCACTCTGCATTACATATATTGTTATGATTGTTGCTACTGAGATTCCCCCGAATCTCATCCCAATAAATAACCCATTACAGGGGAGGTTATGTCGAAATGAATTTTGGGAATTTTAAGAGACGCCGTTATGCTGCCGAAGTAAAGACTGAACATCAGTATATGATAAGTACTGTGTACGTAGTGCTGTCTAAGGAGGCTAGAAGTGAGTGGACCTAGCCGGTTCATCTAGTCTTTCCTGGGTACTACGTAGAATGGTAGTTCTCATGAGGGGATTACCGAATCAGTATGGTTCAGTTCTTTGTACAGATGAAGCGTAGCGGTTATGCTGCCGAACTTCAGGCAGGAAAAGATGCAATAGAGATATGAGAATTTATGTACATGGCCAGATGTAAAATAACTTATTAATTAATAATAATTATTGTTTGGCATGTTTGACTGATATATGATGGATGTATGCATATGTATGCAAAGTTGATTGCTGGAAATTACCACTGTGAACAGTAACACGTGGTGACATGATACTGTTTGATAAATAGTTAAAAATAGTAAATGGATTAATAAATGTTCGAAATTTTTAAGGTAAATAGTAGACATACCAAGATTCGATTTGATATATAGTATGATTCATTTGGATGTCTACACAAGGAGATATAAATTATCAAAGTTGGGACCAGAATGCTGGATTCAGGGAGAAAAACGTGGGATGAACAGTAAAGTTGACACGTTGACTGACGTTGACTTGGTCAACTAATGGTCAACGAGTTATTTTTCCCTGAAATATAATTGAGTTAGCTTCATTTAAAAATTGGAACCACTTCATTTAGATTTTGCTAGAATTAGTTATGATTTTTCGAAGTCGGGTCACTCATCTGGAATTTACACAGTGAACAGAACTCGATAAGAGTAAAACTCCATATTGAGAAATTGGACTTCAATGACCTTGAAAGTGGTTCTAAATGCTACTGAATGGTCCCTAAGACATACGAACGTAAGGATGTTTCATCATTCCTAGGACATGTTGGATTCTATAGAAGATTCATTAAGGATTTTAGCAAGATTGCATCTCCACTATCTAAACTCATGCAAAAAGATATGGAGTTCTATTTTAATAATACTTGGAAGCGAGCATTTGACACTATTATAGCTATGCTTATCACACTACCTATACTTGTTGCACCTAATTGGCACTTAAATTTTGAGCTTTCATGTGATGCATCCAATAAATCTGTAGGTGCCATGTTAGGATAGAAAGATGATAAGCTATCTAAAGTCATTTTGTCGTATCCTTAATTTTACCCTTAGATATACTCAATTGGAAGTAATTTATACCAATCGATTACCTCTTTATCTTAAAAACATGAATTTTCAAGAAAAAGGCCTCGGCTACTGTTCACTTGGTAATATAGAATATAGCCTGAACTTTGATAATTCATCTTTAAATCTAGAAAAATCAAAATTGGGTGGTTCCAATTTCTAATGAAAGCTATTTAATATAATTTTGAAGAAAAAATATGAAACTGAGGTTTCCTTGTCCAAATGAAATCAGTTTATTTGTTGGAAAACATTGTTCATTTGGTAAGTCAGGCAGTTCTAGTTTCTTTACCTTATTTTCAAAAATTCATTTCTCTTTGTTCACTTATCCAAATAAGACATGTTACATATAGATTTAAAGCTCCATATGTTTACTTTAAGCTCATAAAATTTTGTGGAAAAACTCATCCATTTACTATTTGAAATTCGCACCAGAACCATACTGCCTCTAGGGGCTCGACTTATATTTTTCTAGATTTTATTATCAACTTTGAAAAATCATAACAATTTGAATACTTAACCAATTGAGGCATTCTTGGTATCAATTTAAATCTCTGGATCTTAACTATTTTCATACCAAATGTCAAGTAAAAACACGTTGGATAGATTATAAAAACTATCATCGAAAGTGTACTGCCTCAGACTAGATTCATAGTTACATACATCAAAATATCATCTTTTCAAGTTAAGTGCTCAACTTTAAGTCATATACAAATTAACCATCCACACTTAACCTTTTGCCTTGAGAAGTTCCAGCACCTATAGCATGGTTATATATATGGAAAGAATGAGATTTCATGGAAATCTCAATAGCAAGTCATACAAACTATAATAACAAGCATGCTTGATTAAATGCCTAACATGTGAGCTACTTTATGAACATACATAAGCAACCTCTAACATGCATATTGTCATGACATTAATTGAAAGGAGTTGTAACCATTCATACTTCATCATCATTATCATAAAATTATCTCAAGCTCAACCAAGAATCATACATAACAAGCAAGCATACAATCAAACAAACATAAGATTATAGTTAGGTATTCTTGCTACCTCTTAGATGTCCTTGTTATTTCCTTCTTGGAATGATCTTCCCTTCTCACAAATGTCAAAACCTAGCCATTACAAAGTAACATCAAGTTACAACTCAACTCCAACACAATTCCAAGACTAGGTTCTCACTAAGTTCCATTCTTTCTTTAATTTATGACTTATGCTTCCATCTTCCTAAAATAAATTCTCATGGTTCATTTCCACATAATTTTTCATGTAGAATCCAAATATGAAATCAGATTTTTCAAAATCAATTTGCATCATGGTTTGCTGTATAGAACCAAAATGCCCCTCATGTTCCCCCAAAAATTCTCATTTTGATTCCAATGCTTCCAATACTTGTTTCTCTACTTTTTCCCCACAAAATTTTCCATTTTAAACCCATTGGAAGCATCAAAATCATGAAATTCCAACATATGAGCAGTGATTTGTACAGTACCAGAATAGAACACAATCTTCCATTCACATGCATAATTGGATTTCTAAACTAGTATCACTTGATTCTAGCTTGTTTAAGCTTGTCTAAACTATCTATAACATAAAACTCATATTCTTTTCACATCAAAACATAAAACTCATATTTTGTTATCCAGCAGCACCACCAAGAGAAATATGTCCCAAAAACCTCTGAAAACCAAGAGCAAACTTACTAGAATAAAGTCTAGGATCAAGGGGACTAACTACCTTACTTGTTCCTCCAAGGTGCTTGCTTCTTTCTAGCTTCAATGGAAATTTTGTATGAGTTTCCCCAAGGTCTCCAAGAATGCCGAAGTGATCTGATTTGGGGGGGGGGGAATTTATAGAAAAATTTGGTGAAAATGGAAGGCCAAGATCACTTTGTGCACTATTTGATCTAATGGCTTACATTTATTCTTGGATTTATCTTTTTCTTTAAAGATAATTATGACCTCATCATCCATGACATCATCAAGGGGACACCTCACAAGACATGTGGCAAAATTCCAAGGACAGGAAGCTTTTGGAAAAATTTCAGTCCAATCCAGTAATGGCTCAGTCCGATTTCTCAAAAACTAGACTATTTTCTGAATCTAATTTTTCTGAGATTCCATAATATGTTTTCTGACCTTAAATCCAGTATCTGGATTATTCCTACTATTGACATTATTATAATGGGTTTAACTTAGTTATAGATCCCTTGGAAAATGACCAAAATACCCTTGGTGCATTTTCTTGCACTATATTAACCTTAAGGGCATAATTATCATTTCACACCTCTTTGTACCTTATCAGAGCATATACTGACTCTGACTAACTCTTCTTGTACCTACCTTGGCATTTTGGCCTGTATAAAATGACCAAAATGCCCTCCATTCATCTCTTGCTCCTTGGTACAACACAGGGGTATTTTCGTAATTTCACACTTTTCTGACAAATTTCTGAACACTGGCCCTTTTCCCAGATGAACTGATATCATGGGTCTAGCCTCGGTGTCATTATGGGCCTCTGAGTGATGCCATCTGGGCTTATTCAGTCCCAGTTTGATTACCGATTAATTTCCCAATCGGATATCGGGTGTTCACAAACTCCCGTCAAAATTTACTAAAAAGTTAATAACTTTTTCTACAGAACTCCTTTCGGGATTCTGTCAGTTCCCTGACCTCTGGCTTCACAGAATGCACATTCCTATAACATTTTACTCATATCTGAGGTCCAGGAGATCTGATAAAAATTTCAGATAACTTTCAGACTATCAGATAAATTTTAGCTATCTGAAACTCTAATAAAATTTCTGTATTAAGCTAGATTAACCAGCATCATTTTCTCTATCTACTGATAAAATTTGGGACTAAAATGCTTTCGGGCAGTTCTAAGCCACTTCCGGCTCAACTTTCCATAATTACCATTTTGCCCCTTAAACTTTTGATAAACTACATTTATGTCCGCAAACTTTTTGAAATTACACTTAATGACCCAACATTTTGTCTACATTCTATTTTGGCTTTAAAACTTTTATAATTTCACTTAAGTCCTTGAATTTTCTTTCTTTTTCAATTCAATCCCTTTCCCCACATAAATGGCCACACTTTTCTTAGAAAATCTCACATATATTATGTACAAACTGTACATACAAACTAGAACAGAAAATTAGGGATATTATATTTCTTTCCCCGTTAAAATAAATTTCGTCCTCAAAATTTACAACACATACATCCTAAAGAAACAACTCAGGATACATCTCCCTCATTGTTTCCTCTGTTTCCCATGTAGCTTCACTCTCAGTTAAGCCTTTCCAGATCACTTTGACTAAATAAATTTGCTTATTACGTAGCTGCTTGACCTTTCGATTAGTAATTTATACTGGTCCAACCTCATAAGTTAGGTCATCTCGCAGCTCAACCTCATCTTGTTCAATCACATGTGATGAGTCTGGAACATACATCTTTAGCTGGGAAATATGAAATACATCATGTATCTGGATGAGATTTGGGGGAAGAGCCAGCTTGTAAGCTACTAATCCTATCTTTAAGAGAATTTGAAATGGTTCGATATATCTGGGATGCAATTTCTTCACTTTAATCGATCGTCCTGCTCCCGTAGTTGGAGTCAACTTAAGGAATACATGCTCTCCTTCTTTAAACTCCAATGGTTTCCTTCTGACGTCCGCATAGCTTTTCTGTCTACTCTGAGCCGTCAACAATCTTTTTCTGATAATCTCAATCTGTTCTGCAGTTTAATCTACTATATCAGGACCCATCATCCTTCTCTCACTCAACTCTAACCAGCATAAGGGAGATCTATATTTACATCCGTAGAGTGCTTTGAATGGGGCCATCTGAATACTAGTTTGGTAGCTATTGTTATATGCAAATTCTATTAGTGGTAGATGGATATCCCAACTACCCTTGAAATCCAAAACACATGCTCTTAGCATATCTTCTAGTGTTTGGATTGTTCTCTCAGACTGACCATCCATCTGAGGATGATAAGCTGTGCTAAATCTGAGAGTAGTGCCCATTTCTTTGTGCAAAGCACTCCAAAAATTAGATGTAAATCGTGGGTCTCTGTCTGACACAATACTACTTTGGATACCATGCGACCTAATAATCTCCTTTATATACAATTTTGCCAGCTTCTCTAGAGAATCTCTTTTATTTATTGCCAGGAAATAAGCTGACTTTGACAACCAATCAATTACCACCCATATTGTATCATGCTTAGTCAGAGTCATAGGTAGTCCTTCAACAAAGTCCATGACAATACTATCCCATTTCCATTCAAGGATATCTAAAGGTTGCAATTTTCTTGCTGGCTTCTGATGCTCAATCTTTACTTTCTGGCATGTCAAGCACTTGGACACATAAGCCACAACATCTTTCTTCAATCCAAGCCACCAAAATAAACTTTTAACATCATGATACATATTGGTCATACATGGATGTACTGTATATCAGCTTTTGTGTGCTTCATCTAAAGTTTTCTCCTTTAATCCTATAACATTAGGGATATACGGTCTTCCTCTAAACTGTAGCAATCCGTCCAGAGTAATTTCAAAATTCTTAGTTTTCCCTCTCTCCAGCTTATCTTTAAAAATCACTACGAGCTTATCATGCTTTTGAGCTTCTTTTATCTCATCTTCAATGAAAGCTTTAATTTATAATCCGCCATAAGGACTTTCTGTCATCTGCATCTGGTATAAAGGACTCCAATCTCTGACATCTTCTAACAATTCCATTTCTTTGATCATCAGACTTGCCACCTGTACCACTTTTCCACTTAGAGCATCAGCCACCATATTGGCTTTTCCTGGATGGTATTTAATCTGAAAATCATAATCCTTCAGCAATTCCATCCATCACCACTGTCTCATATTCAACTCTTTTTTATCCTGCAGATACTTTAGGCTTTTGTGGTCACACTACAATTCTATGGTAGCTCCATACAAATAATGTCTCCAAATCTTGAGAGCGTAAACCACCGCTGCAAGCTCCAGATCGTGAGTGGGATAATTTTCTTCATGTGGCTTTAACTGTCGAGAGGCATAGGCTATTACTCGATCTTGCTGCATTAACACGCATCCCAACCCCTGTTTACTAGCAATAGTATAGACTACATAAGTATGAGTTGGGTCTGGAATAATCAGCATGGGAATAGTGGTTAATCTCTGCTTTAACTCTTGAAAACTAGCCTCGCACTTCTCATCCTACTTGAACTGCTGATTCTTTCTGGTCAGCTTGGTTAATGGAAAGGCAATTCGAGAAAAGTCCTTAATAAATCTTCTATAATACCCTGCTAATCTCTGTCACTATCCTTGGCTATTCCCAGCTTAAGACTGCTTCAATTTTGCTAGGATCCACAGCTATTGAAACATCCACCCTTAGACCCCTCAAAGTACACTTGCGGAAGCGATATTAGCTCGATTATATCTTAACTTAAGCCCAGAAATTTAAATTTTACTCTTAAGTTCCTTATTCTAAACCTTTACTTTGAGAATTTATTTATCTCATTCTACACATCCAAATGAGGCTTATTACCTATCCACGTAAAGCCCCATATGTGTGCTACTGGCTCACCAAATTTCGTGGCCAAACTCTTTCATTTACTAGGTCAAACTGAGGTCAGAACACTGCTGCCTCAGGACCTGCGAATTTCTCTCTTAATTTCTTATACACAAGCTGAACATGCCAAACAATATTTATTATTAAATAATAAATCATTATACAACAGGACATGAACAAATCCTCATATTTCTATTACATCTTTCCGGCCGGGAATCCGGCAGTATAACTACTACACTTCATCTTTAAAAATAAATGAACTGTACTGATTCGGTAATTCCCATGAGAACTACCATTCTACGTAAGTACCCAGGAAAGAGTGGATGAACCAACTAGGTCCACTCACTTCCAGACTCCTTAGACAGTACCTAAGTACACAGTACTCATCATATCTTATTTTCACTTTGCCATAATTTTAGCAGCATAAAGCATTCTCAAAATTCACTTTGACGTAACCTCTCTGAAATGGGTTATACATAGGGGATGAGATTCGGGGGAATCTCAGTAGTAACAACCATAACAATATATGTTATGTAGTGTGATAGTGCCTGCTTGTGGTTGTGTACAGATAAGTATGATGCATGCTTCTATACTTAATAATAACATATGATCATAGCATTATGTAATAGAGCATCAGTCATAACATATAAGACAACAATCCAACCAAACAATAGCACATCAAATCACAAAGTCATTACATAAAAGCTAAGATTAGCTACTACCTCACTAGCTTAGCAGAAATCTAATATCTCTATACTGCTTCCGGCTTTGCCAAAACTTCCTTCTTTCTTTCTTCCTCTCACTTTCTCTCTCTAGAACTCACTTCTCTCTCCATTTTCTTGCCTTGATCTGTTCACTGTGTAAATTCCAGATGAGTGACTTGACTTCGAAAAATCATAACTAATTCTAGAAAAATCAAAATGAAGTGGTTCAAATTGATACATGAAGCTAACTTAATCCTATTTCATGGAAAAATAACTCGTTGACTATGCATTGACCAAGTCAATATCAGTCAATGCTACAACTTTACTCTTCATCCAACATTTTTCTCCTGAATCCAACATTTTGGTCCCAAATTTGGTAAATTAAATCTCCGTGTGTAGACATTCAAATAAGGCGTTATATATATCAAATTGAAGCTTTGTGTGTCTACTATTTACTGTAAAAATATCATACATTTATTCAACCATTTACTATTTTTAATTACAGATCAAACATCACTATGTCACCACAAGTTACTGTTCATGGTGGCAAATTCCAGCAACCAACTTTACATACATAGGCATACATTAATCACATATCAATCATGCTAAATAATTCTTAACTTCTCTTCACATATCTTCATCTCCACCATCTTGAGAAGACCTGTTGTAATTAGATTGATATGGAAGGGGTGAGATTTCAGGGGAAATCTCAGTAGCAAACAGTACTAAACAATGTATGCATCAATGATTGGTATTAGTGCTTGCTTGTGATTGCGTCAGCTTAATGTAATGTGCATGCTTCCATGTAACATATGAAATACAATTGGCTAGAGTAATCATAGCACAAACCTTCAACAATTACATATTAACATCAATCAATCAAGCCATAGCACAATTAACCATACATTCAACATATACAAGTTTAGGTAAGTTTACTACCTGGCATGTAGCCCTTCCTTCAGTCCTTAATCTTTAATCTGAGGTTCCACCTTTCATAGGTTAGAGCCTAGACATAGCATAATAATATTTCATTATTATCTTATTCAGCATAACTCCACTCAACTCAAGCATATCTTGAGGTAATACCCCTATTCTGACAATCCCCTAGCTTTCTTTCCATCCACGGCTAACCTTATAGAGAGAGATATTTCTCTATTCTAACTATCTAATTTATAAGAAAAATCCTCTAATTTATTAGAGCAGGGACTAGAATAACTTACTTATCTTATTCCTAAGCTTGCCGAGTCACTAAGCTCCTTGGATTGCTCCTAGCTCCGCCATAACTCCTTCTTTCTCTTCCTTTCTTGTTGCTTGCCGTGATGGAAATGGGAGGGGGTGAGGGGTATTTATACTTGAAGCAAGGTGGAATGGACGGCTCATATCGAATCACGATGAACGGCTCAGATCGCTTGCTTCCTTAAGAAGCTTTGCCTGCATCATCGTCATGACATCCTCCTCCATAATGACTCATCAAAAGTGACATCATCAAGGGACATCTCACACGCTTAGGTGGCGCAATGGTGACACCTCACCAGCTGACTCAGCGCTTCCAGAGAATTCCAGAGTCTTATACCGGAATCAACGGCTGAGATAGTGCCACGTGTCCTTAACTTTTTCTTCTCCCTCTAGATTAATGCCATGTGGCATCTTGATAGGTCCCATAAGGACACCTTTCATGCCACCTCATGGCTTCCAGATAAGTCCAGGACTTTATCTGATCAATTCCCCAGTTATCACGTCAACCGAGTAACCTTACATATTGAAAAAGCACTAAAATAGTATTTTAATGCCACTTTAACCCACATAATTTTTGGGCTACGTTTTTGCACTCTTGGAATGCTATCTTTGTTGGAAATTGTGCCCTAGGGGCCAATCATTGTATCAGGTTATCACATTATTTGCATGTTTACTGTGATGACTATCCTTGGATAACTCATGATCTTATCCTAAATATCCCTGGTCGGTCATCTATGTGGGAGCAGAGATGAAATAAGACTAGTATGACTTTGAAGATATATAGAGATATAAATCAAAGTCATAAGCACATGTAAGAGTACAGGGTGTTGGACCGACCCGCAATGAGAGAGCTGCATGGGTCAAGTCATAAGCTTCTCTCATATACAAGCCATGTCACTATGCCCTTTGACCTGAGATCATCATGGATTCCTACATGACAAACGCTCAGCTTTGACCTAGTCAAAAGTCACTTTTGACCGAGTGATCATAAAGGCTATGCTCGGGCTTAGTGGTTTTTCATGCGGAGGAATGTGAATGGTCAAGATGGAATTTGTCCCTCACATTCGTAGAGAGATATTACTGGGCCCCTCGATGAGTGAGTCTGAGAAATGTATGGCCATACTGGAATGGAAGGGTAGTTCCATTTCTATATTCAGACTACTCAGGGATCGAGAAAGTAACGGTCAGGAACAGGAGGATGACGTTCACCATGCCTCATCCTTGACCGAAATATCGTGTGACAAAAGGGACGTGATATGGTTGTATGAAAGGTTACATCGTTTATCGATCATCATATGTTTTGGGTAGTCGTAATGCCTTGCTAGAGACCGCTTACGACTTGTGGGTCAGTATAGTAATTGGGCCACTGCCAACTTCATATGGGCCTACAGGGTCGCACACAAAATAGCCCAATACGAGCTATGATGTCCAGATTCATTGAATCTAAGAGATGTCTAAATTCAATGAATAATCTAGGGTGGATATATATTTTATATATATATATATAAATTAGTTTATATATATATTATATAAATAATATAAGAGATATTTGTAAGATTTAATTTATAAGGATAAATTAAATCTCTATCAATTTTGAATTTGAATTTAAATGGATATGATCTATTTGAATTTGAAATTCAAATTGATAAGATATCTCAAATTTGATTTATGAGAATAAATCAAATATAATTCTGTCTTATCTTTATTTTAAATTAAATAAATAGGTGAATTAAATCTGTGGGACGGATTTAATATAAACCATATTTATTTAATCAGTTTCTTATTAAATTATGCAATATATGATATTGTATTAATTCAGAATTAATATAAGATTAATTCTGAAGCCCGGCCCTATTAGAAGCCCGATAGCTTCCTATATATTTGACATTAGGAGCTAGGGTTCCACACACAATATAGATCTCTTCACACACATTCAGTCGTGAGAAAAGGGGGCAGGGAGAGTGCAAAAGGTTTGCACATAAGAAACTGCCGAGATAGAGAGGGTGAGGACGGAATCTCAGAAAGCCCTAGAGGGACAAGAGGCGCTAGCACGTCGTTCGTGATTGGAACGCTGTTCGTGTGGATACCGGTAGAGGAAGCCGATCTGAGCTGTCGACTTCTACGATACGACCAGACACGAAGCAAGGTCGCGACCAGAACACGCTGAGGTCGCGACCATACTGGCATCTGAATGTCAGAAATCCAAAAAGAAGAGGCAGGTCGCGACTTGAAGCTGACGAGGTCGCGACTACAAACTCCAGAGACTTCAGGTCGCGACGAGAAGCATAGGAGGTCGCGACTAAAATGTTCCAGAGGCGAAGAGTCGCGACTAGTGGACACTGAGGTCGCGACCAAAGCTTGAAACCGAAGATAACACTTCTTTCTCCTTGACTTAAACACATTCGTTAGATCCTGGCTGGGAATGGAAAAATTTTTAAAGTTAATTTCCGCTGCGTGTCTTCCAATTCCCTTCAGTGGTATCAGAGCCATGCCGTTTTGTGTTTAAGTTAGGTTTGATTGTTGATACATGTGATGTATGTTAGACTTCTTAGCTGATTATATGATAACATGCGTGATATGTATGACATATATGGAATCTATTTATGTATGACATATACGGAATCTAAAAGGAAACTGAAATCGGTGGTGTATATCAATTGATTTGATCAATTAATATTGATGGGGTCTAAGGAAAAAGAATTAAGATTCTTAATTATTTATCAAAAAAAAATTTCTATTGGGGCGCTGCCCCACACCCCACCCGCTAACCGGCTAGTGGGACCGCCGTGGCTATTTAATCGTAGTGCAACATAATCGTAATATGTATTGACTTTCCTGATATATGAATGTTTTGAAACATTTATTGCCCTTCAAATAGCATGAATTTTGATTCTTGAATGTTTGGGTATGGTGAACAATATGGCTCTAGATTACAAGTGTTGTAATTTTTCTAAATACGGCCTGCGTGTCGTGCCTTCCTCTAATGACTCTCGTTGTACATTCTCTTCTCATCTCACTCCCCTCGAATGTTAAAACGAGGTTTCCTTATGTACTTTTCCTATTCTAATTAGAGAGCTCCTCTCATTGGCTTGAGGGGACTTAGGATAGGTGAGCCATATTGTATCACGTTTAAGATTATGCATCTTTTGATTAGATCACTGCATGTATGTTTTATATGCATAATACTTGTATGAGATACAACCGCGATACATGCATCTTATAAACCAGATAATTAATTAAACCCTCTAAAAGAAATCTTAAGTCATATGCCGTCAATTAATGAACACTTGTCAAAACCTCGATCGCTCATTTGTAGGTCCACCAAAGTGGGTGCATTTGAGTTATCTTGGGGAGATAAGCAAGAGTAATGGTGCTACTCTTATGTTTGTTATTGTTTGACTTAATTGAGATTATCAAAACGGTTTTGGGTCTCAAGGCATTAGATGGGATTAAAACATGCCGGATCATATGATGATGGAATCCCATAAACATCTAAGAGTTACATGTGATGTAATTGGTAAAGTTGTTACCTACCTAAATAACTTAAAGTTGAGCGTCCTGCCAAAGCGGACTCAAGTTTAAGCCAAATATGGATCTTAGCCCACTAATTATTACATTGAGGGTTGTTTTATTCAGTGGGAGATTGCTAATTCGATTGCATATTTTAATTGTAGAATCATGACGACTAGTAATACTGCTACATTATCGTTGCGATCTGTCCTTGAGAAGGACAAACTCAATGGGATAAACTTTCTTGACTGGTTCAGGAACTTGAGAATTGTTCTCAAGCAGGAAAGAAAGGTATATGTCCTAGATCAACCCATTCCTGAGGAGCCAGCAGCCAATGCTCCTAGAGCTCAAAGAGATTCTTATGCGAAGCATAAGGAAGACTCTATTGATGTGGGATGCTTGATGCTTGCCACTATGGTTCCGAAGCTTCAAAGAGATCTGGAACACATGGAGGCTTATGAGATGATTGTGCATCTTAAGGAAATGTTCCAGCAACAGGCAAGGCAAGAGAGGTATGAGACCACTAAGGCCTTACATTCCTGCAGGATGGCTGAAGGTGCATCAGTGAGTACTCATGTCTTAAAGATGAAAGGGTACATAGATCACCTTGAGAGGCTTGGATTTCCCATAAGTCAGGAGCTAGCTACAGATTTGATCTTGAACTCACTCCCGGAAAGTTATGACCAGTTTGTCATGAACTACAACATAAATAACATGGAGAAATCTATTTCTGAACTGCATGGGATGCTTAAAACTGCTGAGCCGACTGTTAAGAAGAAGCCCAGTACTATTTTGATGGTTCAGAAAGGAAAGGGTATGAAAAGGAAAGGCAAGGGCAAGGGGAAGGGTCATGGCTCATCTGGTAAGACCAAAGAGTCAGGCAAGCCCGAAACCAAGCCTGCACCAAAGAAGGCAAAGCCTCCAAAGGAAGGAGTTTGCTTCTTCTGCAATGAACCGGGTCATTGGAAGAGGAATTGCAAACTCTACCTTGAAGATCTGAGAAAGAACAAGAAGGATAGCGGGGCTATCGCTTCAGGTATTTATGTTATAGACATTCATCTCTCTACTTCCACTACATGGGTATTAGATACTGCATGTGGTTCTCACATTTGTACAAATGTGCAGGGCCTAAAGGACAGTAGAAAGCTGAAAAAGGGCGAAGTTGAGGAGTTGGAAATAGAGCAAAGGTTGCTGCTCTAGCTGTAGGCATTTATGAATTAGTTCTGCCCACTGGGCTTTTGTTAGTTTTGAACAATTGCTATTATGTTCCTGCTTTGAGTAGTAACATTGTTTCTCTTTCTTATTTGGATAAGGAAGGTTACACTTCCATTTCTGGGAATGGTAAATGTTCTATTTATCGTAATGATATTTTCTATGCTCATGGTGATTTGCATGTTGATCATTACATATTAAACTTGGAACAACCCAATCATGGAAATATCTATAACATAACCGCCAAAAGGGTCAAACCAAATGATTTGAATCCGACTTACCTCTGGCACTGTCGTCTGGGCCAGATAAATGAGAAACGCATTTCTAAACTCCATCAAGATGGATTTCTCAACTCATTTGATTTTGAATCATATGATACTTGCGAATCTTGTTTGTTAGGAAAGATGACAAAGTCGCCTTTCACTGGGCACAGTGAGAGGGCCACTGATTTGTTGGGCCTCATACGTACAGATGTGTGTGGACCGATGAATACAAATGCCAGAAGAGGTTATTCGTACTTCATTACATTCATAGATGATTTCAGTAGATATGGCTACGTCTATCTAATGAAACATAAATCCGAATCTTTTGAAATGTTCAAGATATTTCAAAATGAAGTACAAAACCAGCTTGGTAAAACAATTAAAGCCCTTCGATCTGATCGAGGTGGTGAATATTTGAGCCAAGAGTTTATCGATCATCTTAGGAATTGTGGAATAGTCTCACAATTGACTCCTCCAGGAACACCACAATGGAATGGGGTTTTTGAACGGAGGAATCGAACACTATTGGATATGGTTCGATCCATGATGAGTCGAACAGATCTTCCACCATCCTTTTGGGGCCACGCCCTAGAGACAGCTGCGTTCACACTGAATCGTGTTCCATCTAAGGCAGTTGAAAAGACTCCGTATGAGATATGGACTGGGAGGAAACCTAGTTTGTCTTTTCTCAAGATTTGGGGATGTGAGGTCTATGTTAAGCAACAAGCCTCAGATAAGTTAGCGCCCAAATCTTCAAAGTGCCTTTTTGTGGGATATCCTAAGGAAACCAAGGGATATTATGTCTACAACCCCACTGATAATAAAGTGTTTGTTGTCAGAAATGGTATCTTTCTAGAATGAGAATTTATCTCTAAAAGAACCACTGGGAGCAAGGTACACCTCGAAGAAGTTCGACAGCCACAAGACGCCATAGAACTAGAGATGGAAAGTAGAGAAGACTCACAAGAAGTTGTTGAGACTCCTCAAGTCACGCAAGGCCCAAGGCGATCTAATAGGGCACGACTTCAGCCTCAGAGATATGGATTTCTGATTTCTGATAGTCGTGATGTGTTGCTCATTGAGCATAATGAGCCCACTACCTATCAAGAAGCTATAGTGGGACCAAACTCTGAAAAATGGCTTAATGCCATGAAGTCTGAGATGCAATCCATGTACGACAATAAGGTATGGACCTTAGTTGACCCGCCTGAAGGTGTAAAAACTGTCGGGTGCAAGTGGGTTTTTAAAGAGAAAACCGACATGGATGGCAATGTAAATGTCTTCAAGGCACGACTGGTTGCAAAAGGATTTACTCAAACTCATGGTGTGGACTATGATGAAACCTTTTCCCCAGTTGCAATGGCCAAATCAATCAGAATTCTCCTTGCCATTACAGCATATTATGACTATGAAATATGGCAGATGGACGTCAAGACAGCCTTCCTTAATGGAAAGCTCCTTGAGGATGTGTACATGACACAACCTGAAGGTTTTGTGCGTTCTGAGGACTCTGGTAAGGTGTACAAGCTTCAAAGGTCCATTTATGGACTGAAGCAAGCATCTCGGAGTTGGAATCATCGTTTTGATGAAGTAGTCAAAGAGTTTGGATTTCTTCAAAACATTGATGAACCTTGTGTGTACAAAAAGGTTAGTGGGAGCACAGTTGTGTTTTTGGTACTCTATGTCGATGACATCCTACTCATTGGGAATGACATTCCTACCTTGCAGATTGTCAAGTCTTGGTTAGGAAAATCTTTCTCGATGAAAGACTTGGGTGAAGCCACCTACATCCTAGGAATTAGGATCTATAGAGATAGATCTAAAAGGCTTCTAGGACTGAGTCAGAGCACATATATAGACAAGATACTGCATAGGTTCAGTATGCAGGAATCAAAAAGGGGTTTCATACCCATGTCTCATGGTATTCACCTCAGCAAAGATTTGTGTCCTAGTACACCAGATCAGCGAGGTCGCATGAGTAAGATTCCATATGCCTCGTCCATAGGATCTATCATGTACGCCATGTTATGTACTCGACCGGATGTCTCATTTGCCTTAAGGATGACTAGCAGATATCAACAGGACCCCGGTGAGGGCCATTGGACTGCCGTCAAGAATATCCTTAAGTACTTAAGAAGGACTAAGGACTTATTCTTGGTCTATGGTGGATTGGATGAAGAGCTCTGTGTAACTGGTTACACAAATGCAAGTTTCCAAACTGACCAGGATGACCAGAAATCGCAATCTGGATACATATTCCTCCTGAATAATGGAGCAGTATGCTGGAAGAGCTCTAAGCAGAGCACTGTAGCAGATTCTGCAATGGAAGCCAAGTATATAGCAGCATTTGATGCAGCTAAGGAGGCGGTTTGGATCAGGAAGTTTATTACTGAACTAGGGGTGGTACCGACCATCTCAGATCCAATAACTTTGCTCTGTGACAATAGTGGTGCAATTGCACAGGCCAAAGAGCCTAGGTCACGTCAAATGACCAAGCATATACTTAGACGATATCATCTCATTAGAGAAATCAATGATAGAGGTGATATAAAAATATGCAAGGTAACAGGAGAAGACAATGATGCCGATCCTCTAACAAAACCGCTTGTCCAGGCAAAACATGAGCGTCATGTTAGGTCAATAGGATTGAGACAAATTAATGATTGTTCCTAGTGCAAGTGGGAGGATGTTGGAAATTGTGCCCTAGGGGCCAATCATTGTATCAGGTTATCACATTATTTGCATGTTTACTGTGATGACTATCCTTGGATAACTCATGATCTTATCCTAAATGTCCCTGGTCGGTCATCTATGTGGGAGCAGAGATGAAATAAGACCAGTATGACTTTGAAGATATATAGAGATATAAATCAAAGTCATAAGCACATGTAAGAGTACAGGGTGTTGGACCGACCCGCAATGAGAGAGCTGCATGGGTCAAGTCATAAGCTTCTCTCATATACAAGCCATGTCACTATGCCCTTTGACCTGAGATCATCATGGATTCCTACATGACAAACGCTCAGCTTTGACCTAGTCAAAAGTCACTTTTGACCGAGTGATCATAAAGGCTATGCTCGGGCTTAGTGGTTTTTCATGCGGAGGAATGTGAATGGTCAAGATGGAATTTGTCCCTCACATTCGTAGAGAGATATTACTGGGCCCCTCGATGAGTGAGTCTGAGAAATGTATGGCCATACTGGAATGGAAGGGTAGTTCCATTTCTATATTCAGACTACTCAGGGATCGAGAAAGTAACGGTCAGGAACAGGAGGATGACGTTCACCATGCCTCATCCTTGACCGAATATCGTGTGACAAAAGGGACGTGATATGGTTGTATGAAAGGTTACATCGTTTATCGATCATCATATGTTTTGGGTAGTCGTAATGCCTTGCTAGAGACCGCTTACGACTTGTGGGTCAGTATAGTAACTGGGCCACTGCCAACTTCATATGGGCCTACAGGGTCGCACACAAAACAGCCCAATACGAGCTATGATGTCCAGATTCATTGAATCTAAGAGATGTCTAAATTCAATGAATAATCTAGGGTGGATATATATTTTATATATATATATATAAATTAGTTTATATATATATTATATAAATAATATAAGAGATATTTGTAAGATTTAATTTATAAGGATAAATTAAATCTCTATCAATTTTGAATTTGAATTTAAATGGATATGATCTATTTGAATTTGAAATTCAAATTGATAAGATATCTCAAATTTGATTTATGAGAATAAATCAAATATAATTCTGTCTTATCTTTATTTTAAATTAAATAAATAGGTGAATTAAATCTGTGGGACGGATTTAATATAAACCATATTTATTTAATCAGTTTCTTATTAAATTATGCAATATATGATATTGTATTAATTCAGAATTAATATAAGATTAATTCTGAAGCCCGGCCCTATTAGAAGCCCGATAGCTTCCTATATATTTGACATTAGGAGCTAGGGTTCCACACACAATATAGATCTCTTCACACACATTCAGTCGTGAGAAAAGGGGGCAGGGAGAGTGCAAAAGGTTTGCACATAAGAAACTGCCGAGATAGAGAGGGTGAGGACGGAATCTCTAGAAAGCCTTAGAGGGACAAGAGGCGCTAGCACGTCGTTCGCGATTGGAACGCTGTTCGTGTGGATACCGGTAGAGGAAGCCGATCTGAGCTGTCGACTTCTACGATACGACCAGACACGAAGCAAGGTCGTGTCCAGAACACGCTGAGGTCGCGACCATACGGGCATCTGAACGTCAGAAATCCGAAAAGAAGAGGCAGGTCGCGACTTGAAGCTGACGAGGTCGCGACTACAAACTCCAGAGACTTCAGGTCGTGACGAGAAGCATAGGAGGTCGCGACTAAAATGTTCCAGAGGCGAAGAGTCGCGACTAGTGGACACTGAGGTCGCGACCAAAGCTTGAAACCGAAGGTAACACTTCTTTCTCCTTGACTTAAACACATTCGGTAGATCCTGGCTGGGAATGGAAAAATTTTTAAAGTTAATTTCCGCTGCGTGTCTTCCAATTCCCTTCAGTGGTATCAGAACCATGCCCTTTTGTGTTTAAGTTAGGTTTGATTGTTGATACATGTGATGTATGTTAGACTTCTTAGCTGATTATATGATAACATGCGTGATATGTATGACATATATGGAATCTGTTTATGTATGACATATACGGAATCTAAAAGGAAACTGAAATCGGTGGTGTATATCAATTGATTTGATCAATTAATATTGATGGGGTCTAAGGAAAAAGAATTAAGATTCTTAATTATTTATCAAAAAAAAATTTCTATTGGGGCGCTGCCCCACACCCCACCCGCTAACCGGCTAGTGGGACCGCCGTGGCTATTTAATCGTAGTGCAACATAATCGTAATATGTATTGACTTTCCTGATATATGAATGTTTTGAAACATTTATTGCCCTTCAAATAGCATGAATTTTGATTCTTGAATGTTTGGGTATGGTGAACAATATGGCTCTAGATTACAAGTGTTGTAATTTTTCTAAATACGGCCTGCGTGTCGTGCCTTCCTCTAATGACTCTCGTTGTACATTCTCTTCTCATCTCACTCCCCTCGAATGTTAAAACGAGGTTTCCTTATGTACTTTTCCTATTCTAATTAGAGAGCTCCTCTCATTGGCTTGAGGGGACTTAGGATAGGTGAGCCATATTGTATCACGTTTAAGATTATGCATCTTTTGATTAGATCACTGCATGTATGTTTTATATGCATAATACTTGTATGAGATACAACCGCGATACATGCATCTTATAAACCAGATAATTAATTAAACCCTCTAAAAGAAATCTTAAGTCATATGCCGTCAATTAATGAACACTTGTCAAAACCTCGATCGCTCATTTGTAGGTCCACCAAAGTGGGTGCATTTGAGTTATCTTGGGGAGATAAGCAAGAGTAATGGTGCTACTCTTATGTTTGTTATTGTTTGACTTAATTGAGATTATCAAAACGGTTTTGGGTCTCAAGGCATTAGATGGGATTAAAACATGCCGGATCATATGATGATGGAATCCCATAAACATCTAAGAGTTACATGTGATGTAATTGGTAAAGTTGTTACCTACCTAAATAACTTAAAGTTGAGCGTCCTGCCAAAGCGGACTCAAGTTTAAGCCAAATATGGATCTTAGCCCACTAATTATTACATTGAGGGTTGTTTTATTCAGTGGGAGATTGCTAATTCGATTGCATATTTTAATTGTAGAATCATGACGACTAGTAATACTGCTACATTATCGTTGCGATCTGTCCTTGAGAAGGATAAACTCAATGGGATAAACTTTCTTGACTGGTTCAGGAACTTGAGAATTGTTCTCAAGCAGGAAAGAAAGGTATATGTCCTAGATCAACCCATTCCTGAGGAGCCAGCAGCCAATGCTCCTATAGCTCAAAGAGATTCTTATGCGAAGCATAAGGAAGACTCTATTGATGTGGGATGCTTGATGCTTGCCACTATGGTTCCGAAGCTTCAAAGAGATCTAGAACACATGGAGGCTTATGAGATGATTGTGCATCTTAAGGAAATGTTCCAGCAACAGGCAAGGCAAGAGAGGTATGAGACCACTAAGGCCTTACATTCCTGCAGGATGGCTGAAGGTGCATCAGTGAGTACTCATGTCTTAAAGATGAAAGGGTACATAGATCACCTTGAGAGGCTTGGATTTCCCATAAGTCAGGAGCTAGCTACAGATTTGATCTTGAACTCACTCCCGAAAAGTTATGACCAGTTTGTCATGAACTACAACATGAACAACATGGAGAAATCTATTTCTGAACTGCATGGGATGCTTAAAACTGCTGAGCCGACTGTTAAGAAGAAGCCCAGTACTATTTTGATGGTTCAGAAAGGAAAGGGTATGAAAAGGAAAGGCAAGGGCAAGGGGAAGGGTCATGGCTCATCTGGTAAGACCAAAGAGTCAGGCAAGCCCGAAACCAAGCCTGCACCAAAAAGGTCAAGTACTCTGATGGCTCGATTCCCAAGAAACATCCCTTGGCAAATTACCAAAATGCCCTTGGCTCCTCTTTCTTTACTTTAATGAGTCTAGGGGCATTACTATATTTTCACATCTTACTAGAGTATTCTCTGACCCTGGTCAACTATCCAGATAACCTTTCTTGACTGCCTAACCTTAGTCAAATGACCAAAATACCCTTTACTCATTCTTTAGCTATTTTATAATATAGGGGTATTTTCGTCATTTTGCACCTTTTTCTGGACACCGGCCCCTTTTACCGTCGAACTGATATCCTGGGCCTAGGCCTTCCTTGGTGTCATTATGGGCCTCTACGTTACGTCATCTGGGCTCATTTAGTCCCAGTTTACTTACTACTAAATCTTCTTATCGGATACCAAGAGTTCACAAACTCCTGTCTAAATTCACTAAAAAATGAATAACTTTTTCTATAGAACTCCTTTCGAGATTCTGTCAGTTCTCTGACCTCCGTCTTCACAGGACGCACATTTCTGTAACTTTTTACTCATATCTGAGGTCCAGGAGATCTGATAAAAATTTCAGATAACTTTTTGTGAAACGTCCTTACTTTCGTACATTTTAGGGATCATTTGGTAGCATTTAGAACCACTTTCAAGGTCATTGCAATCCAATTTCTCAATCTGGAATTTTTTTCTTCTTGAGTACTGTTCACTGTAGAAATTCCAGATGAGTGACCTAACTTCAGAAAATCATAATTAATTATAGAAAAATCGAAATGAAGTGGTTCCAATTGCTACATAAAGCTGACTCAATTATCTTCAAGGGAAAAATCACTCATTGACCAATATTTGACCAAGTCAACGTGGGTCAATGTTACAACTGTACTGTTCATCCAACATTTTTCTCCTAAATCCAGCATTCTGGTCCCAACTTTGTGAATTTATATATTAATGTGTAGATATCCAAATGATGCATACTATATATCAAATCGAAGATTAATATGTCTACTATTCACAATAAAAATTTCATACATTTATTGATCCATTTACTATTTTTAATTATGGGTCAAACATCGTTAGGTCACCATGGGTAACTGTTCACAGTGGTAATTTTCAGCAAGTAACTTTACACACATATGCAGATATCCATCACATATCAGTCAATCATGACAAACAGTACTTATCATTAAACAATAAGTTATTATATATCAGGGAATATACAAAATCCCCATATTTCCATTACATCTTTTTCTGCCTGAAATCCGGCAGCATAACTGCTACGCTTCATCTTTAGAAAGTAACTGATCTTGTACCGATTTGGTAATTCTCGTGAGAACTACCATTCTACGTAAGTACCCAGGAAATACTAGATGAACCGGCTAGGTCCACTCACTTCCATCCTCCTTAGATAGTACCTACGTACACAGTACGTATCAGTTCATCTCTTTACCACTTTGCCGGAATTTCGGCAGCCTAACGGCGTCCTTCAAGATTTCCAAAATTTACTTTGACATAGCCTCCCCTGTAATGGGTTATTTGGGATGAGATTCGAGGGAATCTCAGTAGTAATAATCATAACAATATATGTAATGCAGAGTGACGGTGCTTGCTTGTGATTGTGTACAGATAAGCATGCTGCGTGCTTCCATATTCAATAACATATGATCATAGAATTGTAATAGAGCTTTAAGCATAACATATAAGACAATAATACAACCAAACAATATCACAACCAATCACAAAGACATTACATAAAAGCTAGGATTAGTTACTACCTCAAAAGCTTAGCAGAACTCCAGAACCTCTATACTGCTTCCAACTCCGCCAGAACTTCCTTTCTTCTTTCTTTCTCTCACTTTCTCTCTCAAGAACTTCCTTATCTCTCTAAAATGCTCCTTGGCCATGATGAATGAAGAGCTAGGGGGTATTTATAGTTTTGATGGATGGCATTTTCTTAATTTTGAAGCCATCTGAACTTGTGGTCCTGGTTTTTCTGAAATTTCCTATTTTTCTTTATTCCATTTTACTGCATCATCAAGGGACACCTAAGGGGACACCTCACCCCTCACATTTATCACATGGAGCAATTTGAGGAGCAAGAAGCCTTCTGGAAGATTTCCAGTCCAATCCGGTTCCGGCCCGGTCCGTCTCCTTGAAAATTGGACCGTTTTCTGAATCTAATTCTTTTAAAAATCCATATTATGTCTTCTGACCTTAAATTTAGTATCTGGATCCTTTATATCATTAACATTTTTATACTGGGTCTAAACTCAATTACAGATCCCCTGCGAAATGACCAAAATACCCCTGGGTGCCCTTTCTTGCACTATCTTAACCCTAAGGATAAAATCGTCATTTTACACCTTCCAGTACCCTCTCAGGGCATATACTGACCCTGGTTAACCTCACCTGTTTATGTCTTGGCTTCTAAGCCTATCCAGAATGACCAAAATGCCCTTCATATACCTACTACCCCTTTAGTACTACAGAGGGGCATTTTTGTAATTTCACACTTTTCTGGGGTTCTGCTGTACACTGGCCCACCTATCAGTCCAAGAGTCTTGTTGGGCCTTTGATGGCGCCATTATTGGGCCTTTCAGGGTCCATTACCTTCATGGCACGCATTATGAGGAATCTTCCCCCAACACAGTTCATCGAATATTTTAACTATTATTCACCATTATCACACATCCCCGAACACCGGGTCCTTTTACCAGATACACTGGCCTACTATGTTTAGGCATCCCTGTGGGTTATAATAGTCATCTGACTGAGGTCATCCAAACTCATTCAGTCCCTTTTTAAATACCGATAAATTTCCTAATCGGATCCCCGGAGGCCTCACACTCCGTCTGTATTTTCTAATTTGTGAATAACTTTTTCTACAGACTTCCTATCGGTATTCTGTCAGTTTTCTGACCTCCGCCCTATCAGGACGCATCATCCTGTAATTTTTTACTTATATCTGAAATCTAGGATATCCGGTAGGAATTTTTATAACTTTTAGACTATCAAATCAATTTTGGCTATCTAGAGTCTTGAAAAATTCCTGCATTAAGCTGGATTACCCAGCATCACTTGCTCTCTCTACTGGTGAAATCTGGGACTGACATGCTTTCGGGCAGTCTAAACCACTTCTGGCCTAATTTTTTTTAATTACACTTTAGCCCCAGGGAACTTTTTCTTCTTTACACTTAAGTCCCTTTATTTGGCTAAAATTACACTTTAAGACCCCACATTTTTGTCTACCTTTCCTTCTTAGCCTTAGACTTTCCATAATTGCAATCAAGTCCCTTCATTTCCTTTCTCTTTCAATTTAATCCCTTTCTTTACATAAATAACCACATCTTTTTCCTGAAAAATAATTCATATATTTCATTCAATCTGTACGTAGAAATTAGTACAGAAAATTAGGGATATTACATTTCTCTCCCCCTTAAAATAAATTTCGTCCTCAAAATTTACATTATACACATCCTATGAAAATAACTCAGGATACTTTCCTCTCATCTTTTCTTCTGTTTCCCACATAGCTTCATGCTCAGTCAAGCCTTTCCAGATCACTTTAACTAGAGGAATTTTCTTATTATGTAACTGCTTGACCTTTCAATCAGTAATTCGTACCGGTCCAACCTCATAGGTCAGATCATCTCGTAGTGCGACTTCATCTTGATCAATTACATGAGATGGATCTGGAACATACTTCTTTAATTGGGAAACATTAAACACATCATGTATCTGGCTAAGATTTGGAGGAAGAACTAATCTATAGGCTACTGTCTCCACCTTGGAGAGAATTTGGAATGGTCTGATGTATCTTGGATGTAACTTCTTCACTTTGATCGATCGCCCAGCTCCCGTAGTTGGAGTTAACTTAAGGAATACATGCTCTCCTTCATCAAACTCCAACGGCTTCCTTCTAACATCTGCATAGCTTTTCTGTCTTCTTTGAGCCGTCAGCAATCTTTGTCTAATCATTGCGATCTATTTTGCAGTTTGATCCACTAGATCAGGACCAAGCATTCTCCTCTCGCTCAACTCTAGCCAGCATAAGGGGGATCTATATTTACATCCATAGAGTGTTTCAAAGGGTGCCATCTGGATGCTAGCCTGATAACTATTATTATACACAAACTCTATGAGTGGTAGATGGATATCCCAACTGCCTTTGAAATCCAAAACACATGCTCTCAACATATCTTCTAGCGTTTGGATTGTTCTCTCCAACTGACCATCCGTCTGAGGATGATAAGCTATACTAAATCGAAGAGTAGTGCCCATTTCTTCCTGTAAAGCCCTCCAAAAATTAGAAGTAAATCGAGGGTCTCTATTGGACACAATGCTCCTTGGGATACCATGTAGCCTAACAATTTCTTTTATGTACAACTTTGCCAGCTTTTCTAGAGAATCCCTTTTATTGATTGCCAGGAAATATGCTGACTTTGTCAATCGATCAACTACTACCCATACTGCATCATGTTTACTTGGAGTCATGGGTAGTCCTTCCACGAAGTCCATGGCAACACCATCCCATTTCCATTCAGGGATATCTAGAGGCTGTAATGTTCCCGCTGGCTTTTGATGCTCAATTTTTACTTTCTTATAGGTCAAGCACTTGGACACATAAGCCACTACATCCTTCTTCAATCCAGGCCACCAAAACAATCTTTTAACATCATGGTACATCTTGGTCATACCTGGATGGACTGTATACCGGCTTTTATATGCTTTCTCCAGAATCTTTTCTCTTAATCCCATAGCATTAGGGATATAGGGCCTTCCCCTGAACTGCAATAATCCATCTGGGAAAATCTCAAAATTCCTGGTCTTCCCTCTCTCCAGCTTATCTTTGAATATTGCTACGAGCTTATCCTGCTTTTGAACCTCTTTTATCTCATCTTCTATGCAAGCTCTGACATGAACTCCTCCGTAAGGACTCTCCATCAGTTGCATTTGATATAGAGGACTCCAATCGCACATATCTTCTATCAATTCCAACTCCTTGATCATCATGTGTGTAACCTGCACCACTTTTCTACTTAGGGCATCAGCTACCACATTGGCTTTTCCTGGATGGTATTTAATTTGGAAGTCAGAATCTTTCAATAATTCCATCCATCGCCGTTGCCTCATATTCAGCTCTTTCTGATCCTGAGATACTTCAGGCTTTTGTGGTCATAATACAACTCTATAGTTGCTCCACATAAATAGTGTCTCCATATCTTCAGAGCGTAAACTGTAACATCCTGATTTTTGGGTCTAGGAGAACTGGGAAGTAGTCTGATATGGGCAGGCTGCTAAACCCGTAGTCCCAGGGTAGTAATCTGATATGGGCGGATCACTTACCTGTATTTTGTAGGATCCGAGGGATGAGCGAAGTCCTTCAGGATGTAAAGATGAGTTAAGTCTTTAACCTACAGAATCGGGACAGTTCACCTAGGTTTAAAATGAGGAATGTGAGGAATATCCTAAGTCTTAAGCCTAGGAATTCTGCAGGAAGCTTGATATGGGCTGGCTCCTATGTAAGAAACCTGATATGGGCGGGTTCTCGAGCCTTTCAATTAACAATGACTCCCGAAGAGTTTAAGGGATGAGTTATTGAAAGAGAATTTCTAGAACTTAAGATAAAGGATGAGAAGATGAGCAATGAGGCCAGAAAGAGAATGCAGGGGCAAAATCGTAATTATGGGAAAGATCGGGCTGGTAGCCGATGAGTACCATATTTTGCCAGAAAATAGAGAAAATTATGCTGATCATTTCACTGAACTGTGAAATGTGCATATGAGGTTTCTATGTGTATGAAAGAATTAGAAATATGACCAGGGGTAAAATGGTCATTTTGGAAAAGTGTGCGCGTGAGTGCTTTTTCAGGCCAAAACAGCCCGGTCCGGATAAAATATCTGAAAATACCGGGAGATAGAGAAAAGGATTCCGGATTGAATGAGGAGTCACGGAATTTTGATTTGAGGTCCCGATTTTTCTGTAAAAATCCCTGAAGATGGGAATTTACAGTTATAATCGGTAAAGAAAAAGCAGTTCCGATAGGGATGATCGGACTGTGGCCAGGGGGCCGTATAGTGTTTCTAAGGCCTTTAGTGACACCAGGGAAGGCCCAGGCCCATTATATCAGTCCAGTGGTAAAAGGGGCCGGTGTCCGGGAAAAAGGTGCAAAATGACGAAAATGCCCCTATGTTATAGAACAGTTGAAGAATGAGTAAAGGGTATTTTGGTCATTTGCCTAAGGTTAGACAGTCCAGGGAAGTTATCTGGATAGTTGACCAGGGTCAAAGAGTACTCTGGTAAGAGGTGAAAAGACAATAATGCCCCTAGACCTAATAAAGTAAAGAAAGAGAGACTAAGGGCATTTTGGTAATTTGCCAAGGGGTGTTTCTTGGGAATCGTGCCATCAGAGTACTTGGGCTGGATCAGAGACCCAAGATGATATTCTCAGGCCCAAAAACGCAGGCCCAGTGATTCAGGGGGAAAAGTGGCATTAAAATAATGATTTAATGACTTTTCAGTAAAGTAAAGTTACTCGGTCGGCACGATAACCGAGGAGGTGATCAGATAAAGTCCGGGACTTATCTGGATAGCATTGGAAGGCGTGAAAGGTCCCTTCCAGATGCCACATGGCATTAGTCTGGAGAAAGCAGATAAAGCTGAGGACACGCTTTACGAGGCAAGAGACTGGACCGGTGAGTCAGCCTGCTGAGTCAGCTGCTGAGGTGTCTAGGAATTTCAGCATGTGGAAAATGTGGCGATGAGTCAGCTGCTGAGGTGTCCACTGAGGTGTCCTGGATGATGCAGTAAAAAGGAATAAAAGAAAATAGGAAAATCCAGGAAAAACCAGGACCACATGTTCAGATGGCTTCAAAATTACATAAATGCCATCCATTAAAGCTATAAATACCCCCTTCCCCTCCCATTTTATGCATCCCACGTTTTTGGCAAGAAAAGAGAGAGAAAGAAGAGAGAGAAGGAGAAAGAAAGAAAGAAAGGAAGTTCTGGTGGAGTTGTAAGCAGTATAGAAGTTCTGGAGTTCTGCTTTTGAGGTAGTAACTAATCCTAGCTTTTATGTAATGGCTTTGTGATTTGTTGTGCTATTGTTTGGTTGGATTGTTGTCTTATATGTTATGCTTGAAGCTCTACTGCAATGCTATGATCATATGTTATTGAGTATGGAAGCACGCAGCATACTTATCTGTACACAATCACAAGCAAGCACTATCACACTGCATTACATATATTGTTATGATTGTTGCTACTGAGATTCCCCCGAATCTCATCCCCATCCATAACCCATTACAGGGAGGTTATGCTGAAGTGGATTTTGAGAATCCTAAGAGACGCCGTTATGCTGCCGAAGTAAAGACTGAACATCAGTATATGATAAGTACTGTGTACGTAGTGCTGTCTAAGGAGGCTAGAAGTGAGTAGACCTAGCCGGTTCATCTAGTCTTTCCTGGGTACTACGTAGAATGGTAGTTCTCATGAGGGGATTACCGAATCAGTACAGTTCAGTTCTTTGTACAGATGAAGCGTAGCGGTTATGCTGCCGGAGTTTAGGCAGAAAGAGATGTAATAGAGATAGCAAGATTATGTATATGTCTTGTTGTGTATGCCATGCTGTATGACATTATATTATTAAATAATAAATATTGTTTGGCATGTTAAACTTGTGTATGACAAATTAAGGGAGAAATTCGCAGGTCCTGAGGTAGCAGTGTTTTGACCTCAGTTTGACCTAGTAAACGAAGGAGTTTGGCCACGAAATTTGGCAAGCCAGTCGTACACATCTGGGACATTACGTGGATAGATAATAAGCCTTATTTGGATGTGCAGAATGAGATTAGTCAGTTCTCAAATTAAAGGTCCAGAATAAGGAACTTAAGAGTATAAATTTTAATTTCTGGGCTTAAGTTAAGATATAATTAAGCTAATACTGCTTCCGCAAGTGTACTCTGAGGAGTCTAAGGGAGGATGTTTCATAAACCACCGCCGCAAGCTCCAGATCATGAGTGGGATAATTCTCTTCATATGGCTTTAACTGCCGAGAGGCGTAGGCTACTACTCCACCTTGCAGCATCAGCACACATCCCAACCCTTGCTTACTAGCATCAGTGTAGACTACGTAAGTCTAAGTTGGGTCTGGAATAATCAGCACGGGAGTAGTGGTTAATCTCTGCTTCAACTCTGGAAGCTAGCCTCGCACTTCTCATCCCACTTAAACTGCTGGTTCTTTCTGGTAAGCTTGGTAAGTGGCAAGGCAACTTGAGAAAAGTCTTGAATAAATCTTCTATAGTAACCTGCTAGGCCAAGAAAGCTTCTGATCTCTGTCACTGTCCTCAGCTGCTCCCAGCTCAAAACTGCTTCAACTTTGCTAGGATCCACAGCTACCCCTTCTCGGGATATGACATGACCGAGAAATTTGACTTCTGAAAGCCAAAACTTGCACTTAATCAGCTTAGCATAAAGCTTATTTTCTTTAAGGGTACTAAGAACAATTCTCAAATGCCTTTCATGTTCCTCTACAGAGTTGGAGTACACCAGGATATCATCAATGAAGACCACAACGAACTGATCTAAATAAGGCCTAAAGATCCAGTTCATATAATCCATGAAAATAGCAGGTGCATTCGTTAGCCCAAAAGGCATCACAAGGAATTCAAAATGTCCATAGCGCATCCTGAAAGCAGTCTTTGGAATATCATCTGACTTCACCCTTAGCTGATGATAGCCAGATCTCAAGTCAATCTTAGAGAATAAGCTCGCTCCTGCTAATTGGTCTAGCAGATCATCAATTCTGGGGAGAGGATACTTATTCTTGACCGTAATCTTATTCAATTCCTGATAGTCAATGCATAGCCTTAGGCTGCCATCCTTCTTCTTGACAAATAGCATAGGAGCACCCCATGGTGATACACTGGGTCTTATGAAAACCTTCTCCAATAGCTCCTCAATTTGCTTCTTCAGTTCCATCATCTCATTAGGAGCCATTCTGTATGGGGCTTTGGATACTGGTCCAGGTCCAGGTACAATATCAATTGCAAACTCCACTTCACGTTCTGAAGGCAATCCTTGAATCTCCTTCGGAAAGACTTCAGGAAATTCATTGACTACTGGGATCTCATTAATTCCTTCTTCTACCTCTGTTTGAACAGAAAAGAATACCATATAACCCTGACATCCTTTCCGTAGATATTTATCTGCCTGAGCCTCCGTTATGAAATTCAATCTTACTTCTGGACTCAGATCAGCTACCTTTGGGCCAAGAACTAGGATCTTGTTCCTGCAGTCCAGTATTACATTATTGGAGGCTAACCAATTTAAACCAAGTATGACATCGATCTCTCGAAAAGGCATACATATTAAGTCTAGGGTGGTATAGCAGTGCTCATAACGCACTATACTATTCAAACAGGTATCAGATGTAACTACCCTAGCATTGGTGGGAGTTTTCACATGTATATCATAACATAACTTGCTAATCCGAAGGCCTAGGCGTTTAGCACACTCATAGGAAATAAAGGAATGACTTGCACCCGAATCAAATAGAGTAGTCACAGCATGATCATTGAGATAGATTGTACCTTGGATCATCTCAGGTGATCGCTAAGCATCCTCCCTAGTGAGTGCAAACACTCTTCCTGGTGTCCTTGGCCTTGGATTTGTTATAGCTTGAGGGCATTCTCTGGAAAAATGTCCGAGCTTTCCGCAGGTGTAATAAATATTTTGGCCCATTAAACATGGTCTGTCACCATGATTCTTTCCACACTTGTCACAGGTTTGGGCCTTCGTATCTCTGTTGTTGGACCTTCCGTGGAAATTGCCTCTATTCGGCCTCCTGTTTTGCCATGGTCGCTTTCTCTTCCTGTAGCCGCTACCACTTGCAGCTTCTTGATTTCGACCGGCTTTGTCAGGAGCTGCTTGATCCCTGGTTCCCGATCTGAATAGCATTCGGTGGCTTATGCTATTTTCAACAATACGGCATGCCTCCACAGCCTTATTAAACTGGCTATATTGTTGAGGAGTTAACTTCTCTTTTAGCATAGAGTTCATCCCTGGAATCATTCTTTCTGTCATCCAGCGTTTATCATCCACTTGGCACAAATAAGTGGAATATTGAGATAACCAAATGAACTTAGCAAGATATTCATCAAACGACTCATTCTCTCCTTGTCTTAGTACAAGGAATTCTGCCTCTCTTTCATCTTTCACTAATTGAGGAAAATATTTTTCATAAAACTGCTCAAGAAATACTTCCCAGGTGATCGGGATGTCTCTTGCTTGCAGAAGTAACTCAGTGTTCTTCCACCACTAATCAGCATCTTTCTCTAGCTGATAGATAGCCATCTGAGCTTTGGTTTCTATTGGGCAGTCAAGAACCTTGAAGATCTTTTCTAATATGCTAATCCAATCCTCAGCTATCTGCACCTCGAACGTTCCTTCAAACACTGGAGGATTGTACTTGCAGAATCTGATCATCCAATTGCTGGATGCTAGCTGCATCCTCTCTCGGATCAACCCGTCTCTGGGGCTGTACCGGCTGCGATTCTCTACTAGCTGATCCTGAAGGCTCGGGTGGCCTCAGGTTGCTTACTGCTGCAGCTATGGCAGCATCTCTTTCCTGCTCATTGTGTGCCTGAGCTGCCCGTATTTCCTCAATCATCCTTTGTTGTTGTTCTAATCGCTCTAAAATTATTTGATTTATATTTCTAGCCTCCCGTGGTTCTTCAGCTGGAATAGTTCTTCTTGTTCGAACCATGTTGTTATACTATAATACAGAAGGGAATGCGATAAATAACAATTCTCATATCATTTCAAACATAGTATACAAGGTATACATTACAGTCATACATTACTAGTCCTTTATACATTGAAAACATTACCCTAATCTTTCTTAAACTTTATTCTAATAAACTCTCCTACCAAGTAGATCCAGTCGGATACAGTACAATATGGTTCTTCATCAAAATATCGATCCAACTCTATTCTCCAGGTAGGAGTAGTTGGCAACATATCATCCATAATTTCTAGCCAAAGCCCTAGGGTTAATACATTTGGATCCCAGGCTTGATATATGGCTTTTACCCTTGTGATAAAATTTTGATAAACCACATAATCTTGATCTACATTTTTGATCAGGGTCTGCCTCAGCTCATATAGCTATTGGGCTAATACTACCGATTTCTCAAATTGTTCTCTACTCAGGTTCTTCCCTGGTACCATCCTTATGATCAGATCTCCCAAAGGTATCTCTACTAGTGTCACTCTGGGCCTACTGGGACCTGGTGCATCAATCTGATCAAGTACTGGACTGGATCCTGTAATGTCTGCTATGTTTAGAGGTACCGCATTTATTGGAATGGCAGGAATAGGACCTTCTATCACCATCTCCTCCTGATCATTCACCATAAAATTTGATCCTACTGATGAACTGTCCACTTCAGAGTCACTAACTACTGGAGATATCCAAGGATTAGAATCATTGTTCATTATCTCCTCTTCCGAACTATCCGAACTAGAGACCTCTGGTCTAGGATCCCACTGGTTCACCATGGTTTTGGATCCAGATCTATACCTAGTCATCCTGCAAATACTAACTTAGTGTCAATTATGATAGCTTTATCATGGTATATCTATCTATAAATCTTCTACTCAGAGCATTTCCTAAGCCATAATCCTTTGCTCTGATACCAAAATGAAACGTCCTTACTTTCGTACATTTTAGGGATCATGTAATATCTTTAATTTTCTGTACTGGTTCCTATGTACAGATTAAACGGAATATATGAGTTCTGTTTCAGGAAAAACATGTGGTCCTTTATGTAAAGAAAAGGATTAAATTGTAAAAGAAAGGAAATTAAGGAACCTAAATGCAATTATGGAAAGCTTAAAGTTAGGAAAGAAAGGTAGACAAAAATGTGGGGTCTTAAAGTGTAATTTTAGCCAAATAAAGGGACTTAATTGTAAACAAGAAAAAGTTCCCTGGGGCTAAAGTGTAATTAAAGAAAAATAGGCCACAAGTGGTTTGGACCGCCCGACAGCATTTCAATCCCAGATTTTACCAGAAGATAGGGCAGGTGGCGCCGGGTAACCCAGCCTAATACCAGAATTTTTGAAGACTCCAGATAGCCAGAAATGGACTGATCGTACAAAACTTATAAAAATTAATACCGGATACCCTAGATTTCAGGTATAAGTGAGAAAATACAGGATGATGCGCCTTTATGGGGCGGATGTCAGGAAACTGACAGAATACCGATAGGAGGCATGTAGAAAAAGTTATTCACGAAAGAAAAAAATCCAGAGGAGTGTGAGGCCTCCGGGGATCCGGGTAGGAGATTTATCGTTATTTTTAAAGGGGCTGAATGCGATCGGATGACCTCAGTAGATGACTGTTATAACCCACAGGGATGCCTGAACACAGTAAGACACTGTATCTGGGAAAACGAGCCGGTGTCCGGAAAAATGTATAATCGGTAAATAATAATTAAAATATTAGGTAAATTGTGGCAGAGGAAGATTCCTCGTAATGTGTGCCATACAGGTAATGGACCCGGGAAGCCAAAAAATGGCGCCATTAGAGGCCCAATAAGACTCTTGGACTGATAGGTGGGTCAGTGTCCAGCAGAACCCCGGAAAAGTGCGAAATTACGAAAATGCCCTGTGTTGTACAAAAAGGGTAGCAGATGGATGGAGGGCATTCTGGTCATTCTGGATAGGCCTAGAGGCTAAGACATATCTAAATAATGTTGACTAGAGCCAGTATATGTTTTGACCAGGTTCAGAAAGGTGTGAAATGACAATTTTGCCCTTAGGGTTAAAATAGGACAAGATAGGGCACCAAGGGCATTTTGGTCATTTTGCAGGAGATCTGTAACTGAGTCTGGACCCAGTATTAAAAAGTTAATGATATAAAGGGTCTAGATACTAAATATGAAGTTAGTAGACATAAAAAGGATTTTCAGAAAAATCAGATTCAGAAAACAACATGTTTTTCGAGGAGACGGACCGGGCCGGTACCGGATTGGACCGGAAAGCTTCCAGAAGGCTCTAGCTCTCTCCAAATTTCTCCATGTGAAGAATGTGGGTGGTGAGGTGTCCCATGAGTTGGCATTGAGTGATGTCATGTATGATGCAATAAAAAGGAATAAAAGAAAATAGGAAATTCAGGAAAAACCAGGACCACAGGATCATAAGTCTTCCAAATTACAAGATTGCCATTGCTCAACACTATAAATACCCCCCTAGCTCTTCATTTTGGCACAATCAAGAAAGAGAGGAAGAAAGAAGTTCTTGAGAGAGAAAGTGAGAGAAAGAAAGAAGTAAGGAAGTTCTGGTGGAGTTGGAAGTAGTAGAGAAGTTCTGAAGCTCTGCTTGTAAGGTAGCAACTAATCCTAGCTCTTATGTAATGTCTTTGTGATTTGTTGTGCTTTTGTTTGGTTGGATTATTGTCTTATATGTTATGCTTGAAGCTCTATTCCAATGCTATGATCATATGTTATTGAATATGGAAGCATGCAGCATACTTATTTGTACACAATCACATGCAAGCACCATCACTCTGTATTACATATATTGTTATGATTATTGCTACTGGGATTCTTTTGAATCTCATTCCCAAATATAACATTACAGGGGAGGTTCTGTCAAAATAAAATATGAAAATCTTAAAAGACGCAGTTATGCTGCCGAAATTCCGGCAAGGAAGCAGGAACAGGGAAAGGAACTGATACGTACTGTGTACGTAGTGCTGTCTAAGAGGCTGGAAGTGAGTGGACCCAGCAGGTTCATCCAGTCTTTCCTGGGTACTATGTAGAATGGTAGTTCTCATGAGGGAATTACCGAATCGGTACAACATCGGTTACTTTCTAAAGAAGAATTGTAGCAGTTATGCTGCCTGATTTTAGACAGTGAAAGATGTAATAGAAGTATGAGGGGGTTAATCATGCACTGATATATAACAGTTGATTATTTAATATTAATTGTTATCTGGCATATATAACTGATATGTGTTGGTTGTATGCATGTGTATGTAAAGACTAAATGCTGAAAATAGGCTCAGTGAACAGTAATTCGTGAAGACCCATTCATGTTTGGTAAATCATTAAAAATAGCAAATGATTTAATTAATGTACGAAACTTGTAGGGTAAAAAGTAGACATACTAAGATTTAATTTGATATATATAATGCCCCATTTGGATGTCTACAAGAAAAGATATAAAATTCTAAATTTGGGGACCAGAATGCTGAATTCAGGTGAAAATCACTGGATGAACAGTAAATTTGAAACGTTGACCCACGTTGAATTGGTCAAGTAATGGTCAACCAATTATTTTTCCCTGGAATATAATTGAGTTAACTCCATGTATCACTTTGAACCACTTCGTTTTGATTTTTATAAAATTAGTTATGATTTTTCAAAGTCAAGTCACCCGTCTGGAATTTGCCGTAATGAACAGTACCCGATAAGAATAAAATTCCAGATTGAGAATTTGGACTTCAATAACCCTGAGAGTGGTTCTAAATGCTACTGAATGGTCCCTAAGATGTATAAAAATAAGGATGTGACAGATCATTTGGTAGCATTTAGAACCACTTTCAAGGTCATTGAATTCCAATTTCTCAATCTGGAATTTTTTTCCTCTCGAGTACTGTTCACTATATAAATTCTAGATGAGTGACCTGACTTTGGAAAATTATAATTAATTATAGAAAAATCAATATGAAGTGGTTCCAATTGCTACATAAATCTTACTCAATTATCTTCAAGGAAAAAATACTCATTGACCAATCTTTGACCAAGTTAACATGGGTCAATGTTACAACTTTACTGTTCATCCAATGTTTTTCTCCTAAATCCAGCATTCTGGTCCCAACTTTGTGAATTTATATATTCATGTGTAGATGTCCAAATGATGCATACTATATATCAAATCGAAGATTAATATGTCTACTATTCACCATAAAAATTTCATACATTTATTGATCCATTTACTATTTTTAATTATGGGTCAAACATCATTAGGTCACCATGGGTAACTGTTCATAGTGGTAATTTTCAGCAAGTAACTTTACACACATATGCAGATATCCATCACATATCAGTCAATCATGACAAACAATACTTATCATTAAACAATAAGTTATTATATATCAGGGAATATACAAAATCCCCATATTTCCATTACATCTTTTTCTGCCTGAAATCCGGCAGCATAACTGCTACGCTTCATCTTTAGAAAGTAACTGATCTTGTACCGATTCGGTAATTCTCCTGAGAACTACCATTCTATGTAAGTACCCAGGAAATACTGGATGAACCGGCTAGGTCCACTCACTTCCAGCCTCCTTAGACAGTACCTACGTACACAGTACGTATCAGTTCATGTCTTTACCACTTTGCCGGAATTTCGACAGCCTAACGGCGTCCTTCAAGATTTCCAAAATTTACTTTGACATAGCCTCCCCTGTAATGGGTTATTTGGGATGAGATTCGAGGGAATCTCAGTAGTAATAATCATAACAATATATGTAATGCAAAGTGACGGTGCTTGCTTGTGATTGTGTACAGATAAGCATGCTGCGTGCTTCCATATTCAATAACATATGATCATAGCATTGTAATAGAGCTTCAAGCATAACATATTAGACAACAATCTAACCAAGCAATAGCACAACCAATTACAAAGACATTACATAAAAGCTAGGATTAGTTACTACCTCAAAAGCTTAGCAGAACTCCAGAACCTCTATACTGCTTCCAACTCCGCCAGAACTTCCTTTCTTCTTTCTTTCTCTCACTTTCTCTCTCAAGAACTTCCTTATCTCTCTAAAATGCTCCTTGGCCGTGATGAATGAAGAGCTAGGGGGTATTTATAGTTTTGAAGGATGGCATTTTCATAATTTTGAAGCCATCTGAACTTGTGGTCCTGGTTTTTTTGAAATTTCCTATTTTTCTTTATTCCCTTTTACTGCATCATCAAGGGACACCTAAGGGGACACCTCACCCTTCATATTTATCACATGGCACAATTTGAGGAGTAAGAAGCCTTCTGGAAGATTTTCGGTCCAATCCGGTATCGGCCCGGTCCGTCTCCTCGAAAACTGGACCATTTTCTGAATCTAATTCTTTTGAAAATCCATATTATGTCTTCTGACCTTAAATTTATTATCTGGATCCTTTATATCATTAACATTTTTATACTGGGTCTAAACTCAATTACAGATCCCCTGCGAAATGACCAAAATTCCCCTGGGTGCCTTTTCTTGCACTATCTTAACCCTAAGGGTAAAATCGTCATTTTACACCTTCCAGTACCCTGTCAGGGCATATACTGACCCTGGTTAACCTCACCTATGTATGTCTTAGCTTCTAAGCCTGTCCAGAATGACCAAAATGCCCTTCATATACCTACTACCCCTTTAGTACTACACAGGGGCATTTTCTTAATTTCGCACTTTTCCGGGGTTCTGCTCTACACTGGCCCACCTATCAGTCCAAGAGTCTTATTGGGCCTTTGATGGCGCCATTATTGGGCCTTTCAGGGCCCATTACCTTCATGGCACGCATTATGAGGAATCTTCCCCCGACACAATTCATCGAATATTTTAACTATTATTTACCATTATCACACATCCCCGGACACCGGGTCCTTTTACCAGATACACTGGCCTACTGTGTTTAGGCATCCCTGTGGGTTATAATAGTCATCTGACTGAGGTCATCCAAACTCATTCAGTCCCTTTTTAAATACCAATAAATTTCCTAATCGGATCCCCGGAGGCCTCACACTCTGTCTGTATTTGCTAATTTGTGAATAACTTTTTCTACAGACCTCCTATCGGTATTCTGTCAGTTTTTTGACCTCCGCCCTATCAGGACGCATCATCCTGTAATTTCTTATATCTGAAATCTAGGATATCCAATAGGAATTTTTATAACTTTTAGACTATCAAATCAATTTTGGCTATCTAGAGTCTTGAAAAATTCCTGTATTAAGCTGGATTACCCAGCATCACTTGCTCTCTCTACTGGTGAAATCTGGGACTGAAATGCTTTCGGGCAGTCCAAACCACTTCTGGCCTAATTTTCTTTAATTACACTTTAGCCCCAGGGAACTTTTTCTTCTTTACACTTAAGTCCCTTTATTTGGCTAAAATTACACTTTAAGACCCCACATTTTTGTCTACCTTTCCTTCTTAGCCTTAGACTTTCCATAATTGCAATCAAGTCCCTTCATTTCCTTTCTCTTTCAATTTAATCCCTTTCTTTACATAAATAACCACATCTTTTTCCTGAAAAATAATTCATATATTTCATTCAATCTGTACATACAAATTAGTACAGAAAATTAGGGATATTACATTTTGACTATTAGATAAATTTTAGCTATCTGGAACTTTAATAAAATTCCTGTATTAAGCCAGATTAACCAGCATCATTTCCTCTATCTACTAGTAAAATATGGGACTGAAATGCTTTCGGGCAGTTCCAAGCCACTTTCGGCTCAATTTTCTATAATTACCATTTTGCCCCTGGAAACTTTTCTCCTTTTCAATTAAGTCCCTTAACTTTTCATAATTACACTTAATGGCCCACAACTTGTGTCTACTTTTATTTCTTACCATGGAACTTTTAACCTTTTCAGTTTAGTCCCTTTCTTTTCTAAAATGACCATTATGCCCTAGGGACTTTCATTATTTACATATAAGTCCCTGTACTTTCACTTATTTGCAGTTTAGTCCCTAAAAACTCTCTGTATGTTTCTGGGACTTCTGCTAAAAGGGGTCTAGTAGCCTATCTATTTTAGGCTACTTTTTGAGTCTTTGGGCTTGAAAATTGGGATTTTACAAAAAGCCAAGTAGGCTTTACCAACTCTGTCTATAAAATCTTGATAGATCCTATAATCCTGATCCACCTCTCTGACCAAGAGTCATCCTAAATCATACAACTGCCTAGCCAATTCCACAGATCTCTTAAACCGTTCCTCATTCATATTCCTTCCAGGTACTAGTTATATGATTTGTTTTTTCAAGCGTATCTCTACAATTGGCACCTTTGGTTTGCTAGAACTTGGAATATCTGTCGGATCTGGTAACTGGCTAGGTCCTAAAATATCTAGGTTAATAGGCAGTCTAGGGGTAGGTTCCACTATACCCACAACCTGAGAATGGTGTTCATCAGGCTATAATGGTTGAGGTAATGCTATGTCTTCTTCATTCCTCGAAACTGCCTTAATAATTGAACTAAAATTTGTTGGATCTGGAGGTACAATATTTCTAAGAGGAGCTAGGATAAGTTCTTCTGACATACTATCCATAAAGTTTGATCCCACTGAAGAGCTATCAGATCTATCTATTTCGGAATCACTAGAATCAGGAATATGTATTACTGGAGGTAACAAGAAATTAGGATCATTATCCATCATAAATTCCTCCTATGAATTCAACCCAGATTTATCCAAACTAAAAACCTCAAGCATAGGATCTCCTTGATTAACCGTGGTTTTTGATCCGGTCTTACGTTTAGCCATCTTGTAAACACTAACTTAGTGTCAATTATGAAAGTTTTTAATTAGGTATCTATCTATAAATCATTTAGTCAGAGCATTTCCTAAGCCATAATCCTTTGCTCTGATACCAAAATGTCGTATCCTTAGTTTTACACTTAGATAAACTCAATTGGAAGTAATTTATACCAATCGATTACCTCTTTATCTTAAAAACATGAATTTTCAAGAAAAAGGCCTCGGCTACTGTTCATGGCTACTGTTCACTTGGTAATCCAGAATACAGCTTGGACTTTCATAGTTCATTTTTAAATCTAGAAAAATCAAAATATGGTGGTTTCAATTTCTAATGAAAGCTCTTTCATTGAATTTTGAAGGAAAAATATGAAACTGAGGTTTCCTTGTCCAAATGAAATTAGTTTATTCGTTGGAAAACACTGTTCATTTGGTAAGTCTGGAAGTTCCAGTTTCTTTACCTTATTTTCAAAAATTCATTTCTCTTTGTTCACTTATCCAAATAAGAATTTTTACATATGGATTTAAAGCTCCATATGTGTACTTTAAGCTCATAATATTTTGTGGAAAAACTCATCCATTTACTATTTGAAATTCGCACCAGAACCATACTGCCTCTAGGGGCTCGACTTATATTTTTCTAGATTTTATTATCAACTTTGAAAAATCATAACAATTTGAATACTTAACCAATTGAGGCATTCTTGGTATCCATTTAAATCTCTGGATCTTAACTATTTTCATACCAAATGTCAAGTAAAAACACGTTGGATAGATTATAAAAACTATCGTCGAAAGTGTACTACCTCAGACTAGATTCATAGTTACATACATCAAAATATCATCTTTTCAAGTTAAGTGCTCAACTTTAAGTCATATACAAATTAACCATCCACACTTAACCTTTTGCCTTGAGAAGTTCCAGCACCTATAGCATGGTTATATATATGGAAAGAATGAGATTTCATGGAAATCTCAATAGCAAGTCATACAAACTATAATAACAAGCATGCTTGATTAAATGCCTAACATGTTATCATGACATGGGAGCTACTTTATGAACATACATAAGCAACCTCTAACATGCATATTGTCATGACATTAATTGCAAGGAGTTGCAACCATTCATACGTCATCATTATCATCATAAAATCATCTCAAGCTCAACCAAGAATCATACATAAAAGCAAGCATACAATCAAACAAACATAAGATTATAGTTAGGTATTCTTGCTACCTCTTAGATGTCCTTGTTATTTCCTTCTTGGAATGATCTTCCCTTCTCAAAAATGTCAAAACCTAGCCATTACTGTAATATCCCTAATTTTCTGTACTGATTTGTATGTACATATTGAATGAAATATATGAATTATTTTTCAGGAAAAAGATGTGGTTATTTATGTAAAGAAAGGGATTAAATTGAAAAAGAAAGGAATGAAAGGACTTAATTGTAATTATGGAAAGTTTAAGGCTAGGAAGGGAAGGTAGACAAAAATGTGGGGTCTTAAAGTGTAATTTTAGCCAAATAAAGGGACTTAAGTGCAAAGAAGAAAAAGTTATTTGGGGCTAAAGTATAATTAAAGGAAATTAGGCCAGAAGTGGTTTGGACTTCCCGAGAGCATTTCAGTCCCAGATTTCACCAGAAGATAGGGCAGGTGATGTTAGGTAATCCAGCTTAATACAGGAATTTTTCAAAACTCCAGATAGCCAAAATTGATCTGATAGTCTAAAAGTTATAAAAATTCCTACCGGATATCCTAGATTTCAGATATAAGTGAGAAATTACAAGATGATGCGTCCTGATGGGGCGGATGTCAGGAAACTGACAGAATACCGATAGGAGGTCTGTAGGAAAAGTTATTCACAAATTAGCAAATACAGACGGGAGTGTGAGGCCTCCGGGGACCCGATTAGGAGATTTATCGGTATTTAAAAAGGGACTGAACGAGTTCAGATTACCTCAGTCAGATGACTGTTATGACCCACAGGGATGCCTAAACACAGTAGGTCAGTGAATCTGGTAAAAGGACCCGGTGTCCGGAGATGTGTATAAACGGTGTATAATAGTTAGAATATTCGATGAACTGTGCAGGGGGAAGATTCCTTGTAATGCGTGCCATATAGGTAATAGACCCTGAAAGGCCCAATAATGGCACCATCAAAGGCCCAGTAAGACTCTTGGACTGATAGGTGGGCCAGTGTGCAGCAGAACCCCGAAAAAGTGTAAAATTATGAAAATTCCCCTATATTGTACTAAAGGGTAGCAGATGAATGGAGGGCATTTTGGTCATTCTGGACAGGCCCAGAAGCTAAGACATGCACAGGTAAGGTTAACCAGGGTCAGTATATACCCTAACAGGGTACAGAAAGGTGTAAAATGATGATTTTACCCTTAGGGTTAAGATAGTGCAAGAAAGGGCATCCACGGGTATTTTGATCATTTCGCAGGGGATCTGTAATTGAGTTTAGACCCAGTATAAAAATGTTAATGATATAAAGGACCCAGATACAAAATTTAAAGTCAGAAGACATAATATGGTTTTTCAGAGAAATTGGATTCAGAAAACAGTCCAGTTTTAGAGGAAACAGACTAGGCCGGTACCGGATTGGACTGGAAAGCTTCCAGAAGGCTTCTTGCTCCCTCAAATTTCACCATGTGAAGAATGTGAGGGTGAGGTGTCCCCTTAGGTGTCCCTTGATGATGCAGTAAAAGGGAATAAAGAAAAATAGGAAATTCCGGAAAAACCAAGACCACAAGTTCAGAAGGCTTCAAAATTACGAAAATGCCATCCATCAAAACTATAAATACCCCCCTTGCCTTCATTCATCATGGCCTAGAGCACTTTTAGAGAGAGAAAGAAGTTCTTGAGAGAAAAGGAGCAAGGAAGAAAGAAGAAAGGAAGTTCTGGAGGAGTTGAAAGCAGTACAGAAATTCTAGAGTTCTGCTAAGCTTTTGAGGTAGTAACTAATCCTAGCTTTTATGTAATGTCTTTGTGATTGTTTGTGCTATTGTTTAGTTGGATTGTTGTCTTATATGTTATGCTTTAAGCTCTATTACAATGCTATGATCATATGTTATTGAATATGGAAGCACGCAGCATACTTATCTGTATACAATCAAAAGCAAGCACTGTCACTCTGCATTACATATATTGTTATGATTATTACTACTGAGATTCCCCCGAATCTCATCCCAATAAATAACCCATTACAGGGGAGGTTATGACAAAGTAAATTTTGGGAATTTTAAGAGACGCCGTTATGCTGTCGAAATTATGACAAGATGGCAATAGTAAAGAAAGGATCTGATACGTACTGTGTACGTAGGTGCTGTCTAAGGAGGCTGAAAGTGAGTGGACCTAGCCGGTTTATCCAGTCTTTCCTGGGTACTTACATAGAATGGTAGTTCTCACGGGAATTACTGAATCGGTATAAGATCAGTTACTTTCTAAAGATGAAGCGTAGCAGTTATGCTGCCGGATTTCAGGCAGAAAAAGGTGTAAGGGAAATATGAGAATTTTGTATAATCCCTGATGTATAACAACTTAATATTTAATGATAAGTATTGTTTGTCATGTCTGACTGATATGTGATGGATATATGCATATGTATGTAAAGTTGATTGCTAGAAATTACCACTATGAATAGTAACTCGTGGTGACCTAATGATGTTTGACCCATAATTAAAAATAGTAAATGGATGAATAAATGTATGAAATTTTTATGGTAAATAGTAGACATACTAAGCTTAGATTTTATATATATAATGCCTCATTTGGATGTCTACACATGGAGATATAAATTATTAAAGTTGGGACCAGATGCTGGATTTAGGGGAAAATTGCTGGATGAACAGTGAAATTGTAACGTTGCCCTACATTGACCTGGTCAAAGAATGATAAATGATTGATTTTTCCCTAAAATATAATTTATTTATCTTTATGTATCAATTGGAACCACTTCATTTCTATTTTTATAGAATTAGTTATGATTTTCCGAATTCAGGTCACTCATCTGGAATTTATACAGTGAACAGTACTTGAGAAGAGAAAAATTCCAGATTGAGAACTTGGACTTCATTGACCTTGAAAGTGGTTCTAAATACTACCAAATGATCTCTAAAATGTACGAAAGTAAGAACGTTTCAATTACAAAGTAACATCAAGTTACAACTCAACTCCAACACAATTCCAAGACTAGGTTCTCACTAAGTTCCATTCTTTCTTTAATTTATGACTTATGCTTCCATCTTCCTAAAATAAATTCTTATGGTTCATTTCCACATAATTTTTTATTTAGAATCCAAATATGAAATCAGAATTTCCAAAATCAAATTGCATCATGGTTTGCTGTACAGAACAGAAAAGCCCCTCATGTTCCCCCAAAAATTCTCATTTTGATTCCAATGCTTCCAATACTTGTTTCTCTACTTTATCCCCACACAATTTTCCATTTTAAACCCATTGGAAGCATCAAAATTATAAAATTCCAACATATGAGCAGTGATTTGGATAGTACCAGAATAGAACACAATCTTCCATTCACATGCATACTTGGATTTCTAAACTAGTATCACTTGATTCTAGCTTATTTAAGCTTGTCTAAACTATCTATAACATAAAATTCATATTTTTTTCACATCAAAACAGAATATCCAGCAGCATCATCAAGAGAAATATGTCCCAAAAACCTCTTAAAACCAAGAGCAAACTTACTAGAATAAAGTCTAGGATCAAGGGGACTAACTACCTTACTTGTTCCTCCAAAGTGCTTGCTTCTTTCTAGCTTCAATGGAAATTTTGCAAGAGTTTCCCCAAGGTCTCGAAGAATGCCGAAGTGATCTGATTTGGGGGGAGTATTTATAGAAAAATTTGGTGAAAATGGAAGGCCAAGATCACTTTGTGCACTATTTGATCTAATGGCTTACATTTATTCTTGGATTTATCTTTTTCTTTAAAGATAATTATGACATCATCATCCATGACATCATGAAGGGGACACCTCACAAGACATGTGGTGAAATTCCAAGGGCAGGAAGCTTCTGGAAAAACTCTAGTCCAATCCGGTACCTGCTCAGTCCGATTTCCCAAAAACTGGACTATTTTCTGAATCTAATTTTTCTGTGATTCCATAATATGTTTTCTGACTGTAAATCTAGTATCCATATTCTTCCTACCATTGACATTCTTATATTGGATTTAACTTAGTTACAGATACCTTGGAAAATGACCAAAATACCCTTGGTGCCCTTTCTTACACTATATTGATCCTAAGGGCATAATTGTCATTTCACCCCTCTTTGTACCATATCAGAGCATATACTGACTCTGACTAACTCTGACTAACTCTTCCTGTACCTGCCTTGGTGTTTTGGCCTATCGAAAATGATCAAAATTCCATCCATTCATCTTTTGCTCCTTGGTACAACATAGGGGCATTTTCGTAATTTCACACTTTTCTGGTAAATTTCTGAACACTGGCCCTTTTCCCCGATGAACTGATATCATGGGTCTAGCCTCAGTTGGTGTCATTATGGGCCTCTGAGTGACGCCATCTGGGCTCATTCAGTCCCAGTTTGCTTATCGATTAATTTCCCAATAGGATATCGGGTGTTCACAAACTCCCGTCAAAATTCGCTAAAAAGTGAATAACTTTTTCTACATAACTCCTTTCGGGATTCTGTCAGTTCCCAGACCTCTGGCTTCACAGGACACATATTCTTGTAACTTTTTACTCATATCTGAGGTCCAGGAGATCTGATAAAAATTTCAGATAACTTTTAGACTATCAGATAAATTTTAGCTATCTGAAACTCTAATAAAATTTCTGTATTAAGCTAGATTAACCAGCATCATTTTCTCTATCTACTGATAAAATTTGGGACTAAAATGCTTTCGGGCGGTTCTAAGACACTTCCGGCTCAACTTTCCATAATTACCATTTTGCCCCTTGAACTTTTGGTAAATTATATTTATGTCCGCAAACTTTTTGGAATTACACTTAATGACCCAACATTTTTGTCTACATTCTATTTTGGCCTTAAAACTTTTGTAATTTCACTGAAGTCCTTGAATTTTCTTTCTTTTTCAATTCAATCACTTTCCTCACATAAATGGCCACACTTTTCTTAGAAAATCTCACATATATTACATACAAACCAGAATAGAAAATTAGGGATATTACACATTTCATATGCCTCTAAGACATTAGATAGTGCTCAACAGAACTACACTACTACAGAAAAAGAACTCTTCGCTATAGTGTTTGCACTTGACAAATCTAGATCTTATCTTTTGAGTTCTAAAGTGATTATATACACTGATCATGCTGCTATAAAGTTCTTGTTTAAAAAGCCACAGTCTAAGCCTAGACTTTTGAGATGGATGCTGCTAATCCGAGAATTTGATGTAGAGATAAAGGATAAAATTAGAGCAAAAAATATGGTAGCTGACCCTTTGAGCAGATTGCCTAGAAATACAAGGGGAGTATTAGATTCTGACATCATTTATGCTACATTTAGAGATTAATCTGTTTCTATGATTTCTATAATTACACCTTGGTATTGCCATATAGTAAACTACATTGTTACTAGTCTGATTTCAGCTTCTTTATCTCATTTCTAGGACCAGAAGATCAAGCATGAGGCAAAATTTTACATTTGGGAACCACCCATCCGATGGAAGAGATGTAGTGATCAAGTTATAAGAAGGTGTGTGCCAAGTGAAGAAGTAGATAGCATTCTTACAGCATGTCATTCTTCTGTTGTGGAGGATATTTTAGTGCAAAGAAGACTTCCAAAAAGATTTTGGATGCTGGTTTTTATTGGCCACAGATATTTAAAGACTGCTATGAATACTGCAAAGTTTGTGACAGGTGTCAATATTTCGGTGGACTGACTAAGAGACATGAAATGCCTCAGCAGCCTACGCTGTTTTGTGAGGTATTTGAAGTATGGGGCATTGACTTCATGGGACCATTTCTACCATCTTTTGGTTATGCATATATTCTGCTAGCTATGGATTATCTCTCGAGATGGGTGGAAGCTATTCCAACAAGAAAAGATGATGCAATGACAGTTTCCAAGTTTCTTAAGTCCAACATCTTTTCAAGGTTTGGTGTGCCAAGAGCTATAGTGAGTGATCAAGGCTCTCATTTTTGTAATAAGATTTTAGGAGGGTTATTTGTCAAGTTTAGGATCAAGCACAAGGTTTCAACAGCTTATCATCCTTAAACAAATGGTCAAGTTGAGAATTCTAACAAAGCTATTAAGAGGATTCTGGAGAAGATAGTAAGACCCTCAAGGAAAGATTGGAGTAGAAGGTTAGATGAAGTTTTGTGGGCATACAAAATAGCTCATAAAACACCACTTGAGATGTCCCCATACCGAATGGTCTATGGTAAAACATGTCATCTACTAGTAGATGTTGAGCATAAAGCATTCTAGGCAGTTAAAACTTGTAACATGGATTTTGACACTGCTGAGAAGAAAGAATGTTACAGATTCAGGAACAAGAAGAAATAAGACTCGATGCCTATGAGAATTCCATAATCTATAAAGAAAAGGCCAAGCTTTTTCATGATAAGTAGATCTTGCGCAAGGAATTTCATGTTGGAGATAAAGTTCTAAGATTTAAGGCTAGATATGCTTTCAAACCTGGAAAACTTGCTGCAAGATAGGATGGTCCATATGTGGTAACTAAGATCCATGACTATGGAATAATTGAATTGATGGATGAAGCAAATGGTACAGTATTTCAGGTCAATGGCCACTTATTAAAGCTGTACAAGAAGAACTTCAAACCCCCATGATATTCAGGTTGTCTCCTTCCTTGTTTCCCCACTTACAATAGTATGCTTTAATCAGTTTTCCTATATACTTGAGCTATATTTGTTGATTAAGTGTGGGGGAGGAGACTAAGTCAGTAGGGTAGGTAAATAATCCCATAAATAAATTTTAGATTTTGGTTTAGTGTTGTCATGGTCATTACTGCTACTTTTGTATGTGTTCATTGCTTCTTCATATTGAGGGCAATGTAGAATTTAAGTGTGGGAGAGGATGAACTTAATGGGTGAATAAAAATCAAATATTTGCTGTGATTTTGTCTTTTGGTCGCGACCTCATGCTGTTTTTGTAGCAACTAACGTGTTCAAACTGTCAAAATTCTTCTCTATGAGAACTAGTCGCGACCTTTGCATATTTTTGTCAAAAGTTCATATTTTCTGATATTTACCTATCTGTAATGTTTAGTCATGGTCTGTGCTTTATCGATGTCGCGACTAGAACTCCATGAATTTTGGTCGCAACTGGATTATCATTTGGTCGAGACTAGAACATATGTGTTTAACAAGTTTACTCTCGGTGATTTGTAGTCGCGACCAATGTCAATTTTTGTCTCGACCAATATTCCCTAGTTTCTAAAAATTCCTTCTCTGTGTAAAACAGTCAAGACCATATGTCCATTTTATCGCGACTACCATTGATCCTTTGCTAAAAATGATTCTATTTCATTCTAATTGGTGCTTGGTTTTTGGAATTTACTGTCATGGATTCAAAATTGAACTTTGAACATATACTTTTGACATTGGCAAGCTTGATGAAGTGTTAGTTGCTTGTTTCATTAATTCACTACTGGAAATTGTGCATCATGAATGATTAATCTCATGTATTTTGTTTAAAATTCATGCAATCTAGTCATGTGAGTTGATTAGAGTAAGTGTAACATCCCAATTTTTATCCTTATATTTAAGTAAAATTTAAAATATTATTTATCAATGATTTAAAAATATTATCTAATTAAATTATTATAGTTTAGTATTTTTATTATTTTTAATAAAATATGATATAATATATAGATTATCCTATTTTATCTTATTTAGAATCTTATGATTTGATTGTTACTATTAATTAAAAATTTATTAGGATTTGGATTCAAATTTAGATATACAATTTTATTTTGAAAATATGGTTTAAATTTTAAAATACCTGATAGAATTCTGATAAAAATAATAATATACATCTATCTTTGATTAAATATACATAGAATAATATATGTATTTATACTATACTAATAATATAGTTTAAATTTTAAATTACTATATCTGATAAGATTTTAATAAAGATAAGATATGAATTTGAATTTTAAATGATTATTATGGCTTTATAAATAGAGCTAATACCCTGAGTTATTCTTCAAACATGATTATTGAGTCGGCTTTTCTCTTCTTAGTCATCTCTCTCAGTCCCTCCTCTATTCCCAAAGAAGGTAACCACTTTCTACTTGTTGTGTGTGCTAATATGATATTTGTGAGTGTTTTGATATATATAAATCTATTGGTATTGATATAATTATATTGAGAAAAATTATTTGGTTATTTTTATTAAAAATAGTCTTATGGGACTTTAAGTTTAATTTAAAAAATTTGAGTTGAAATTATGAACTTGTTATATCTTGATATTGAAATTGAAGAAAGTTATTATCATGAGAAAAACCTTTTTGTGATATTATCAAGCTATTGAGATTTTGATTAATATGATTATTTTGAGAATTATGCATTGGGAATGGGTGATGATGGAGTTGTGTTTCTACCACGTGGTATAGCCACTATTGGAGCTCGATGGTTGGCTTTTGTCCCACCAGTTTATCAAGGGATGTGCCCCACCTATTTACCGAGGGGCTGTGACACCCCTACCTGTTTACCGAGGGGGAATGGACCCATGGTCCGGTTAGGTGCTCTGTGGATTTTGGCCTATCCATATCACTTGATCGATTAGCTGTTCGAGGGTAGTTACCACTAGCCCATGGGTTCGGTCGGCGGAAATAAGGTGGTTCGGTTGGTTTGAGGGGAGGAACTTGGGTGGGTTATCCATTTGATTTTATTATGATAATTTATTATTTTCTATATATTGTATTTTATGATTGGTCCCACTTGACACCTCATGAGCACATGTTAGTACTCATGATGAGTAGAATTGATGGTTACTGAGACGTTAGTCTCACCCTATTTTTATAACATTTTTCAGATGATAGTCTCATCTTAAGACCCTAGGGAAAACTTCATAGGCTTGATTAAAGCTATATTGATTGTATAGCCTTCTCCTTTGAAGGTATGTGTAGAATACTTGTATATTGCCACAATATATTTTATTTTGCATACTCATATATCATATTATTTTATTTATATTTTAAGAAAGATCTTTTTTATAACCATAGTAGAGTTCATTTAAATTTTTGTTAAACTCTTTTCTACCATAGTTAGCTCTTTTAAAATAAAATAAATTTATTTATAATATTCTTTTTTAAATTATATTGGATGCAAAATATGTCTAAATAATTAATAATAGTTATATTTTAAGAGGATTTTACAGTAAGCCAGATGGAATCATTTTGAGCCTTCAAGATATACTCCTTTACCTTGTGTGACACCATCTAGTTTGGTAACTTTGCAGGACTAGTCTTAATCCTTGATTCAAAACCACATTAGCTCAATGGAATTGTGAAAATGATAAGGGCATTCTTTCAAAACGCTCTTGACCAAACAGAAACCATATAAATAGAAAATCCTTTGCTTTACCCCTTTGAGACTTTCATTTTCTTTAAAAATTCCATCCTTGATTAATGAATACTGTGCAAGATAGTTGATTGTAATATCCCTAATTTCTGTACTGATGAGTATGTACAATTTATACTTAATATATATGAGATTTTCTAAGAAAAATGTGGCCAATTATGTAAAGAAAGGGGATTGTATTGAAAAGGAAGAAAATTCAGGGACTTAAATGCAATTTACAAAAGTTTAAGGCCAAAAGAAAAAGTAGACAAAAATGTGGGGTCCTTAAGTGTAATTTTAGCCAAATATAAGGACATAAGTACAATTTATGAAAAGTCAAGGGGCAAAAGTGTAATTATGAAGAATTGGAACGAAAATAGGCCAAAAATGCCTGGAGTCAGATCAAACCCAAATTTTACCAGTAGATAGAGAAAATTATTCCAGTTAATTTGATGCAACACAGAATTTTGATTTAAGGTCCCGAAAAATTGATATAAATTTCTGAAGTCAGATAAAATTATTATAGTATTTTTTGGATCTCAGAATCAGATGAGACCTTACAGTAAATTCCTATAATTAATATATGAATTTATAAAATTGACAGGATCAGAAAAGGAATCCTGTAGAATTTTTAATGGAATTTACAGTGGAATAAAATACCCGATAAATATCGTCTGGAGAGATTTCTAGGGATTCGTGCCATACAGGTAGTAAAACCTAAAAAGGCCCAAAAATGGCGTCATGCTGACCCTATAAAATGATTGGACTGATAGGTGGGCCAGTGTCCCAAGGAACCCCGAAAAAGCGCGAAATTACGAAAATATCCCTGTGTTGCATTAAGGAGCAATAGATGAATGGAGGGCATTTTGGTCATTTTGGACAGGCCAAAACGCCAAGGCATGTACAGGAAGGGTTAGAAAGAGTCAGTATATGCTCTGATAAGGTACAAAGAGGTGTGAAATGGCGATTATGCCCATAGGGTTGAAGTAGTACAAGAAAGGACGCCAAGGGTATTTTAGTCATTTTCTAAGGATCTGTAATTGAGTTTAAACCCAGTATAAGAATGTCAATCATAGAAAGAATCTAGATATTGGATTTAAGGTAAGAAAACATATTATGAAATCTCAGAAAAATTAGATTTAGAAAACAGTCCGATTTTCGGGAAATCAGACCGAGCCGGTACCGGATTGGACTGAAATTTTTCTAGGAGCTTCCCACCATGAGAATGGTGCCAAGTGTCCTATGAGGTGTTCCTCTTGATGATGTCATGGTGGTGATGTCATAATTATTAAAGAAAAGAAAATCCAAGATTAAATCTAAGCCCTTAGATCAAATAGTGTACAAAGTGATCTTGGCCTTATATTTTCCCTAAATTTTCCCCAAATTTTCCATGAAATCTCATTCCTTCCATATAAATAACCATGCTATAGGTGCTGGATCTTCTCAAGGCAAGAGGGTAAATATGGATGGATAATTGTATATGACTTAAAGGGTGTGCACCTAACTTAGAAGATGATGTTTTAGTGTGTATAATGTATGCTTTCACAAATCCAATCCGAGGCAGTACATTTCCAATGATAGTTTTCATAACCTATACCACGAGTTTTCCACTGGTGGAAAATTGGCAATCGAAATCCCCATTTTTAAACCGGTCAATGCGGAGACGGTTTTAAAAAAATGAGCGGTGGCATTTTTGTAAATAGAATGAAATATTCACACCGTATTTACTCGTGACCGATGTGGAAATATTTAGTCCGGTTTAGATGTTTAATTTCTACAGCGGATGTTATAGAGACCGATGTGAAAATATTTAGTCCGGTTTAGATATTTACTTTCTACAGCGTATTTATATTGACCGAGGTGGAAATATTTAGTCCGGTGTCTTTTTTATAAAAAAATTAAATTTTTACACCAGTTTTAAAAGTAACCGATTTAAATATAAACACCCGGTGCAGATTAGCTTCGTCTTATCTGCCTCTTCAGTTTCCTGTCTATGCTTTCCCGCTCGCTTTCTTTATTTGTCAGACCGTTCATTTCACTTCTTTGGTTCCCAACGTTTGTAGTCATTATGATAGAAGGCCAATTGCATTCTTCTATATTCTTATTGATCATGAACGTTAACCATATATATATATGTATACCATTCTTCTGTTTTATTTTCTTTTCATCTATCTGACTCCTCCAATGGCCTCTTCCTCACGCACGCCTCCTTCTCCGCCCCACAAAAGAAACAGAGACGACTTTGAAGACAAACATCCTGATCCTCACCCTTCTGTTCCTTCTCCTCCTCCCCTGGTTGTGACTCTGATGGATAGCCTTGAGGAACTCATACTGCGCTTCAATGGGCTGGAGGACTCCATGGAAGAACTGAATCGCAAAGTTGACAGACTGAAAGCAAGTTTCAGAGATTTTCGCTCAGAAGTTCGCCGCCATCAACCCCGTGATAGCTTCTTTAATCCTGTTGATCTCACCCAATCTGATGACTCCCAAAACTCTGAGTCTGACGAGTAGTGAAAGATTGCAACTTTTATATATTCTGATATATATATTTTTTTGTGTGTAAAAGTTGATGACATGGTCTCTGTATGACATGAAAAAAGAACTGATATATTTTACACCGGCCCATATATATTGAACGGTGTAAAATATACTCTATACAACTTTTATATGTATATCTACACCGGTGTAACATTTTGTCCGGTGTATATTTTCTTACAAAATAAACTTTTTTTTTATTTTTTTACCAAATACTCTTTTATTTGGTACATTTCTCGCGCCTTCCATCTCTCATTTTCCCCTGGTTCACGCGTTAAGACTTCTCGGCATTAAGACTTCTCTCCATGCATTAGCTGCAACGTAATGGTTTAATTTCTTGTTTTCTGCTTTTCTATTCTTATAGTCTTCCACAAATATGGATCGTAGCTGGATAAATGCTAAACGAACAAGTGTTGAGTATGCTGAGGGGGTGAAGGAGTTTTTGGATTTTGCTAAACGGAATGGTGATGATGACAATGGAAGGTTCTATTGTCCTTGTGTGAGTTGTTTGAATGAGAGGAAACAAAGTCCTGCTGATATTTACACTCATCTAATTTGCGAGGGGTTTTGCAAGAGTTACACGGTATGGGTATGACATGGTGAACAGGTGGAACAGACCTTTGACGATGACATGGATACTGATGATAGAGTAGAGGACATGATTCGTGATGTTGGAGAAGATGCTTTTATGCGGTCACATGCATATGGTAATATGTGCAATGATGCAGAAAAGCCTCTATACCCAGGGTGCAGAAAATACAACCTGTTGAATGCAGTGTTGAGATTTTACCAAGGTTTAAGCAACTTTTTTCTAATGAAGATGATGCAAAGAAATTGTTATGGCATGCAAATGAAAGGATTAATGATGGAAAGATTCGTCATCCTGCTGACTCTTTGCAATGGAAGAAGATTGATGACTTATTTCCCGAGTTCGGCAATGAACCACGAAACCTAAGGCTTGGACTTAGTATGGATAGAATGAACCCTTATAGTAGCCTTAGTAGTATACATAGTTCATGGCCCGTCCTTCTGGTGATTTACAACCTATCTCCCTTGCTGTGTATGAAACGGAAGTATGTAATATTGTCTATGCTGATCTCAGGACCAAAACAACCGGGAAATAACATAGACATTTACCTAACACCCTTGATCGAAGATTTGAAGAAGCTATGGGAAGGTATGGATGTTTTTGATACTGCTAAGAAGGAGGTCTTCAATATGCGGGCCATGATCTTTTATACAATTAATGACTTTCCTGCATACAGAAATTTGTCAGGGTATAGTGTTAAGGGCCATAAAGCATGTCCGATTTGTGAGGAAGGGACTTGCTACTATCAACTTCATCATGGACGAAAGACAGTCTACCTAGGTTATAGGAGATTTCTAAGACAAGCCCACCCATACCGTCGACTGAAGAAGAAATTTTATGGCTGCCAAGAATTTGAAAATGCTCCAAAGCCATTGACTGGCGAACAAGGTTATGAAAAGGTGAGAGACATCAATGTCACTTTCGGTAAGCTTACCAAGAAAAGTGAGAAAAATGTATGGAAAAAAATATCTGTGTTCTTTGAGCTTCCTTATTGGCGACATCTTCATGTAAGGCACTGTCTTGATGTGATGCATGTGGAGAAAAATGTGTATGACAGCATTGTTGGAACACTTCTCAACACACATGGTAGTTCCAAAGACAGTTTGAAAGCAAGATTGGATTTGGAAGAAATGGGAATACGGGAGGAGTTACATCCGAGGCCAGATGGTGAGGGGAGCTATCATGTTGAAGAGACTAACATTTTGTTCAAGGCTGAGAGAAGAAGTATTTGTGAGTGTTTGCAAGGAATCAAAGTTCCCTCTGGGTACTCATCTACTCTTAAGAGGATTGTGTCCATGAAAGATTTGAAATTAGTAGGCCAAAAGTCTCATGATTGTCATGTATTGATGCAACAATTACTCCCAGTGGCTGTTCGAGGAATCCTTCAAGATGATTTGAGACACATTGTAACCCGACTTTGCTTCTTCTTTAATGCTATATGTGGCAAAGTCTTTGAGACTGAAAAGTTGGAGGAATTGGAGCACGAGGGTTATGTTATTTTGTGCCAGCTTGAAGAACAGTTTCTTCCTGCCTTTTTTGACATCATGGTACACCTCATCGTTCATCTAGTGCGAGAGATAAAATTGTGTGGCCCTGTATACTTATGATGGATGTACCCATTTGAAAGATACATGAAAATCCTTAAAGGGTATATGAAGAATCCAAATCGGCCAGAAGCATCTATTGTTCAAAAATATGTTGCCGAAGAAGCTATGGATTTTTGTCAACAATACCTGTCTAAAGTAAGACTTACAGGTCTCCACAAACCCATTGCCAAACAGGGGGGTCAACGCGGAATGTCAGTGAGGAGTGTTGATCGTAATGAACTGCAGCAAGTACACTTACACATCTTGAATAACATTGATGAAGTTCAAGACTATATTGCTGTTCATAAAGATCTTGTCCGAAAAAGAAATAATAGGATGACAGAGCAAAGGCTGATTAGAGAACACAACAAATCTTTCGCACATTGGTTCAAATTGGAGGTTGAAAATGAGGATTGTGTTTCTGATACAGTTAGATGGTTGGCATGTGGTCCTGAACATAATGTGATCTGTTGGAATTCATTTGATATCAACGGGTATTCCTTTTATATGAAGTCCCTAGATGATAGAAGTAGCGTGCAAAATAGTGGTGTTATGTTAGTGGCTGAAGCTATGCATTTCTCTAGTTCAAAAGACAACAATCCTAAATTAGCAGTCATCCCTTATTATGGCATTGTTGAAGAGATTTGGGAGGTGGACTACTCCAAATTCAAAGTTCCGTATTCAAAGGCAACTGGGCTAATGTAAACAACGGTGTTATGGTCGATCAGTTAGGATTTACACTAGTGGATTTGAATAATATAAGTTTTGGGGATGAACCTTTCATTATGGCAGACCAAGCAAAGCAAGTGTTCTTTATCACTGATCCTCAAAATGAAAGATGGTCTGTCGCGCTCCAAGGAAAAAGGGTTGTTGACAATGATGATTCTTTTTATGAGATCCCTTCTTTTTCAGTAGGTTTACCACAATTAAATGAAGAAGAAGTGGATTCTGATTAATTTCTATGTGTTTCTTGTTTTTGATGTAGTCTAAACATGCAATTTTAAGTTTCTTGTTATGATTGCGTATATGATTTTGATGTAATAATAACAGAGACAGATTCTTGTTCGATAAGAATGTTGTGACGCCAAGGATTGGATGATATATGATGATGTAGTTTAAAAAAATAACTACAACATTAACACCGGTCTTAAGTGCTATCCGGTGTAAAAAGTCTAATTTGTAAATAAATTATAGTTAGATTTTACACCGGGTTATACTTTATCCGGTGTTATACTTTATCCGTGTTATTTTTTACACCGGTTGTAAAAATTATCCGGTGTAAAATGTATCAATTTTACGCCGTTTATGTTTTTGTCCAGTTTAGAATAATTTACACCCGGTGTTAAATGTTTATATTCATTTTTTAAGCCCGCCCCTTGGCGCGATGACCTTCATTCTCCTTTCTCACGTACTCTGTCATATCGCCGCTCGTCGTGCTCTGTGGTTCTCGCGAGGCTTCTCCATGCTCTATCAGTCGTTCTTCTCTATTGTCTCTCTCGTTTTGCTATTTCGTGTACGTGTTCTCTGCATTTTTTTCCCTGTGTACGTGCGTTACCATTTTTATGTTCGTTTAATCTAGGTTTTCTATTTTTCCTGATGAATGCTGGCACATCTTTCCATTCACAACTGCTAAAGGAACAAGTTTTGTGTATTCTGACGGGTTGAAGGAAAAAGGGTTAAGTCTATTTTCAATGTTTTTGATGTTGTTATTGCGTACATAGGAATATTGAGGATAGAGTTACTCAAATTGAGGCTAGCGATGCTCCAAGCGCCACTACGCAAAGGAAGGGCAGAAGTACGACTCGTTTGAAAGACATTACGAAGGACAGGATAAAGGGGAAACTGCTTCCGATAGAGTTTGACAGAAACTGGAACCCAACTGGTGAACACAGGACAAAGTACGTAAGTTTTGTCAGCCTCCTAGCACGTAACAAGCCTAGCATCACCTATTTGACTTGGGATGCTGTGGATGATCGCGTGAAGAATCAAATTTGGGACACTATCCGGGTATAGGAACTATCTAATATTGCATGCAGAGCAATACCAAATACACAACTGTTTGTTGATTACTCTGCTTTCAATGGAAAATATTGCAGCTCACTTACGATGTGCCCAACAATGAGTTCTTGAAGAAGAAGACGTTGTCTTATTGAGCTGAGCGTTGGAGGGCATTCAAGACACAACTAGCTCATCAGTATCTGCATGGACAAGACAGAAGTAGTCATCCTCAACCTTCTCCATGCAGCAAGTATCAATTCATTGACGAAGCTGCGTGGGAACAATTTGTTAGGAATCGGACCACGCCAGTAGCAATGGTGAGTGTATCCTTTTGTATGTGGTTGCAAAAAATGTATCAGAGTATCATATGTATTGATTTTAAATACTTCATGTCTTGTAGGAAAAAAGAGCAAAAGCGATTGAATACGCCCTCAAGAATGATTGCCCCCACACAATATCTCGAGGGGGTTATACGAAGGCAGAAAGAGAGTTGTTGGGGGCCAAGAGGAAGAGGCTAGAAGAAAATGCTGGGTCGGATCCTAGTGTTCTTCTTGACCCCCCCCCCCTCTCTGATACGTCGCGAAGAAAAATGGTTGTACGCTCGCCAAAGAAAGAGCGGAACTTTTACAAGCAACAATGCTCGCATGATTGCTGAAAAAATTGTAAGCACTACTTGCATTATTTTGTGTTAGTAGACTATATATAATTATATCATTTTCCTTATGTTTATTCTTTCTATGTTATAGAGTGATCTTAAACAACAAGAGTCCCATGGATCTTTCAAGTCAGATGGTAGGAATGACATCTTGACTGTTGCCACTAGGAAACAAGAACATGGGGGCCGTGTCAGGGGAGTTGGAAGAGGTGTGGGTATAAGAGATTACTTTGGAGCATCTCAAACACGTTCCCCACATGTGGTGCCGAGGGCAGAGTTGGCATCCTTGCTCTGCACCATAAGGGCAGAGGCTAAGGAAGAGGCTTGGATAGAGGCTAGGCACAAGCAGAAGCTTCAATTGAGGCGCGATTACAAGAGGGGTTCGCAAAGATGAAGGAAGAAATGTTGTCCATGATGACATCAAGGCAGCAAGAGCAAACTGATCCCCTCCCGCCCTCAACTGCAGTCCGTCCAAGCACTAAGGGGAGTTATTGCTTGCCGCTGTCAGAGGATGCAGAACATTGTGATCTATATGTTGAGGATCCTCTTAGACGCTTAGTGGCAGGTGGCTCCATCCATAGCCTAGGGGCAACTGTTCACCACAGCCAAATTCAGGACGATCAATTAAGGGTGACAGTTGAAGCCGTGCTAATTGGAGATGCTCTTGTCCCAATTCCCACTGATGAGGTGAAGACAGTGAGCCAAGCAAAAGGGACTTTCATATTGTGGCCAAAGCATCTTGTTTCGGATCACATCGCCTCATCCCCAAGCCAACTTCCCACCCCTCCCACTTTGAATGCCATGCAACGTGTGATCCTATTGGCATATGACAAAATGTTCCATGTGGACTCGTTGCCTATGGATTCAATTGTGGGCGACGTGGGGGCACCGGCCTTCCTGGACCATGCGGACGTTAAATCTCTGATCACTCCCAAGGAAGAACTGACCTACGGCTGCATCCAAGTATTTTTGAGGTAAGTATAATTTAAATGTAAATATATGTAATAACAAAGTTCAAGTCTTACAACTATGTCGTTTATGCATTGCCTGTAGGTACATGCAAGCTGAGTTGGTTTCCTCCAAGGGCAAACAAAAAAAGTTCGGATTCCTATGCCCACTTCAGATTTATGCTAGAGGGACCTCTCAATCTTCGAGGCTTGCATACATTTCAAGTAGGCTCGGTGAAACCGATATTGATTGTTTCTTCGCACCATATATGCAGGAGTAAGAATAATAATATTTCATTTTATTTCATATATACTAGTTTTGTATTTGCTTAATTGTAATACTCATTCTCTTTTAACTAATCTCTACAGCAATCATTGGCAACTTGTCATCCTATGTAAGCATAGCTATAAAGTTTTCTTCTTATGCTCCCTCCATTACAAGCCCTCAGTTGATGTCAGGAAGATCATGAACACGTGAGTTATCTTCTATACACAATGATCTTTGTGATAAATGGGTTACTAACTTATTAACTTTAATTTGGTCATAGGGCTATGAGGACGTTCGCAGTTGCAAGGGGCCTTAAGCACGCTAATTTGGTGAGGGACCCTGTCACACCAAATTAACTTGATTTTGACCCAGAGAAATCAACTTGTGCGGCTTCTACATAGTTAGACACATGGTCAATATTATCTTGTCAAATAGGATTGACCTAACTGAGGAGGTAAAATTGTATTTTTGATGATTTCGTATTTCTTAATTCTCAATCTAATCTATATTAGTAATGCCTTAATTTCTTTGATTTTGATTTCATATTTCAGATGTTTAATCAACCTGATCCATTTCCTGACCAAGATATTAAGGACCTGCGTAATCGGTGGGCAGAGTTTTTGGTTCAATTCCTTCCTTCTCAATAGTATTTGTATTTCACTGAATACCTTTTTCTACTTGTCTGTTCAAATTGTAGCATTTTTGTATTGAGTTTTATTCAATGAATAATATAATGAGCAATTGAATTATATATATGTCTCTGGCATCTTGGACTGATGATGATCGATGATTGAGTCGTATATTATATTTGGGCAGTTTATTTCTGAAGCTTCAGGCCAACGAAATGTATTAAATATAAATTTAATAACATCTACAGCGGAGGTATATACCTACCAGTGTAGAAAGAACATATATCATAATATATAAATTAAATTTAATAACATCTACACCGTCCCATTATTCAACCGGTGTTAAAATTTGAATAATCTACACCGTCCCAATATTCAGACCGGTGTAGATGTTAAAACATAATACACCGGATGTAAATGTGAACCGCTTTAACATGTAGACCGGTGTAAGAAAGTATACATTCTACACACCGTCCCATATTTAACCGGTGTTAACATTTGAAAAATCTACACCGTCCCAATATTCAACCGGTGTAGATGTTAAAAATAATACACCGGATGTAAATGTGAACCGATTTAAACTTTAGTCCGGTGTAAAAAATCAAACATTCTACACTGGTTACGTGACCGGTGTAAAAGGTCTCACTTTTTACATGGTCCGTTTCTACACCAGTTGTGTGTGCGATGTTGAATGCCATTTTCAACCGGTGTTGAAATGCTTTTTTCCAGCCGTGTTCACGTGAAATTTGGCATGAACATAGCTAAGATCTAGAGATTTAAATGGACACTAAGAACACCTCAATTGGTTAAGAATTCAAATTGTTATGATTTTTCAAAGTTGGGATTAAAATCTGGATCGAGATAAAATGAAACATCCTCCCTTAGTCCCCTCAGAGTACACTTGCGGAAGCTAGATAACTCGATTATCCCTTAACTTAAGCCCAGAAATTTAAAATTTCACTCTTAAGTTCCTTATTCTGAACCTTTAATTTGAAAACTAATTTATCTCGTTCTACACATCCAAATGAGGCTTATTACCTATCCACGTAATGCCCCCGATGTGTGCCACTAGCTCACCAAATTTCGTGGTCAAATTCCTCCGTTTACTAGGTCAAACTGAGGTCAAAACACTGCTACCTCAGGACTTGCGAATTTCTCTCTCATAATTTCTCATACACAAATTTAATATGCCAAACAATATTTATTATTAAATAATAAATTGTCATACAATAGGGCATACACAAAATCCTCATATTTTTATTACATCTTTTTCTGCCTGAAATCCGGTAGTATAACGGCTAGGCTTCATCTTTAAAAGTAACTGATCTTGTACTGATTCGGTAATTCCCGTGAGAACTACCATTCTACGTAAGTACCCAGGAAAGACTGGATGAATCTGCTAGGTCCACTCACTTCCAGCCTCCTTAGATAGTACCTACGTACACAGTACGTGTCAGCTCCTTTACTCATTACTGCCACTTTGCCAGAATTTTGGCAGCATAACGGTGTCTATCCGCATTCTTAAATTTCATTTTGACATGACCTCCCTGTAATGGGTTATATATGGGGATGGGATTTAGGGGAATCTTAGTAGTAATAATCATAACAATATATGTAATGGAGGGTGATAGTGCTTGCTTGCTATCGTGTACAGATAAGTATGCTGCGTGCTTCCATACTCAATAACATATGATCATAGAATTGTAATAGAGCTTCAAGCATAACATATAAGACAACAATCCAACCAAACAATAGCACATCAAATCACAAAGCCATTACATAAAAGCTAGGATTAGTTACTACCTCAAAAGCTTAGCAGAACTCTATAATCTCTATACTGCTTCCAGCTCCGCCAGAACTTCCTTCCTTCCTTTCTTCCTTTCTCTCTTTCTTTCTTTCTCCTTCTCTCTCTTCTTTCTCTCTCTTTTCCTTGCAAAACCGTGAAGACAAATGAATGGGGAAGGGGGTATTTATAGTTTCCACCGATGGCACTTCCGTAATTCTCAAGAACTCTGAACTTGTAATATCCTTAATTTTCTGTACTGGTTTCTATGTACAGAATAAACGGAATATATGAGCTCTGTTTCAGGAAAAAGATGTGGTCCTTTATGTAAAGAAAATGATTAAATTGCAAAAGAAAGGAAAAGAAAGGACTTAAATGCAAATATGGAAAGTTTAAGGTAAGGAAGGAAAGGTAGACAAAAATGTGGGGTCTTAAAGTGTAATTTTAGCCAAATTAAGGGACTTAATTATAAAGAAGGAAAAGTTCCCTGGGGCTAAAGTATAATTAAAGAAAATTGGCCAGAAGTGGTTTGCACCGCCCGACAGCATTTCAGTCCCAGATTCTACCAGAAGGTAGGGCAGGTGACGCCGGGTAACCAAGCCTAATACCGGAATTTTTGAAGATTCCAGATAGCCAGAAATGGACTGATCGTCCAAAAGTTATAAAAATTAATACCGGATACCCTAGGTTTCAGATATAAGTGAGAAAATACAGGATGATGCACCCTTATGGGGCGGATGTCGGGAAACTGACAGGATACCGATAGGAGGTCTGTAGGAAAAGTTATTCACAAAATAAAAATTCCAGACGGGAGTGTGAGGCCTCCAGGGATCCGGGTTGGAGATTTATCGGTATTTTTAAAGGGGCTGAATGCGATCGAATGACTTCGGTCAGATGACCGTTATAACCCCCAAGGATGCCTGAACTGAAACATCCTTCCTTTCATATGTCTTAGGGACCATTCAGTAGCATTTAGAACCACTTTCAAGGTCATTGAAGTCCAATTTCTCAATCTGGAGTTTTACTCTTATCGAGTACTGTTCACTGTGTAACTTCCAGATGAGTGACCCGACTTTGAAAAATCATAACTAATTCTAGAAAAATCGAAATGAAGTGGTTCCAATTTCTAAATGAAGCTAACTCAATTATATTTCAGGGAAAAATAACTCGTTGACCATGCATTGACCGAGTCAACTTCAGTCAACGTTTCTATTTTACTGTTCATCCAGCGTTTTTCTCCTGAATCCAGCATTCTGGTCCCAACTTTGATAATTTATATCTCCTTGTGTAGACATCCAAATGAGACGTTTTATATATCAAATTAAATATTGGTATGTATACTATTTACCATAAAACTTTCGTACATTTATTCATCCATTTACTATTTTTAATCATTTATCAAACATGACCCTGTCACCACGTATTACTGTTCATAGCGTTAATTTTCAGCATTTCTACTTTGCATACATATGCATACATCCATCATATATCAGTCAAACATGCCAAACAACCATTATTATTAATTAATAAGTTGTTTTACAATCTGGGTATGTACAAAAATTCTCATATCTCTATTGCATCTTTTCCTGCCTGAGGTCCGGCAGCATAACCGCTACGCTTCATCTGTACAAAGAACTGAACCGTACTGATTCGGTAATCCCCTCATGAGAACTACCATTCTACGTAGTACCCAGGAAAGACTAGATGAACCGGCTAGGTCCACTCACTTCTAGCCTCCTTAGACAGCACTACGTACACAGTACTTATCATATACTGATGTTCAGTCTTTACTTCGGCAGCATAACGGCGTCTCTTAAAATTCCCAGAATTCATTTTGACATAACCTCCCCTGTAATGGTTTACTTATTGGGATGAGATTCGGGGGAATCTCAGTAGCAACAATCATAACAATATATGTAATGCAGAGTGACAGTGCTTGCTTGTGATTGTGTATAGATAAGTATGCTGCGTGCTCCCATGCTTAATAACATATGATCATAGCATTACAGCAGAGCTTCAGACATAACATATAAGACAACAATCCAACCAAACAATAGCACAATGAATCACAAAGCCATTACAATAAAGCTAGGATTAGTTACTACCTCAAAGGCTCAGCAGAGCTCTACTATCTCTATTCTGCTTCCAGCTCCGCCAGAACTTCCTTTCTTTCTTTCTTCCTCTCACTTTCTCTCTCTAGCACCTCCTCCTCTCTCCAAAAAGGCCCTTGGCCGTGGCATATGAAGGCAAAGGGGGGTATTTATAACCTCCTCCAATGGCAATCTCGTAATTACCATGAACTTTGATCCTGCGGTCCTGGTTTTTCTTGGATTTTTCCTATTTTCTTTAATTCCTCCTTTACTGCATCATGCATGACATCATCGGGACACCTCACTGGGACACCTCAGCGCCACATTTATCACATGTCTAAAATCCTGGACACCTCAGCAGCTGACTCAGCATGCTGACTCACCGGTCCAGTCTTTTGCCTCGTAATACGTGTCCTCAACTTTTTCTTCTGCCTTTATGTTGGCGCCATGTGTCATCTTACTGGCACCTGTCACGCCTTCCAATGCTATCCAGATAAATCCAGGACTTTATCTGATCACCTCCTCGGTTATCGTGCCAACCGAGTAACCTTACTTTATTGAAACAGCATTAAAATAGTATTTTAATGCCACTTTTTCCCACATAACACTGGGCCTACGTTTTTGGGCTCTGGGTATGTTATCTTGGATCCTGATCAAGCTCAAGTACTCTGATGGCTCGATTCCCAAGAAACAGCCCTTGGCAAATTACCAAAATACCCTTGGGTGCCCTTTCTTGCACTATTTTAACCCTAAGGGTAAAATCGTCATTTTACACCCTTCTGTACTCTGTCAGGGCATATACTGACTCTAAGTAGCTTTATCTGTGTATACCTTAGCTTCTGGGCCTTTCCAGAATGACCAAAATGCCCTTCATTCATCTGTTACACTTTTGTACAACACAGGGGCATTTTCGTAATTTCGCACTTTTCCCGGGTTCTGCCGGACACTGGCCCACCTATCAGTCCAAGTGTCTTACTGGGCCTCTGTTGGCGCCATTATTGGGCCTTTCTGGGTCCAATATCCTCATGGCACGCATTACGAGGAATCTTCCCCTTTTAATAATTATTAAATATTTTATCTATTATACACCGTTTATACACATATCCGGACACCGGCTCCTTCTGTCCAAAACACTAGCCTGCGGTGTTCAGGCATCCCTGTGAGTCATATCAGTCATCTGACTGAGATCATCCGAACTCATTCAGTCCCTTTTTAAATACCGATAAATCTCCCTATCGGATCCCCCGAGGCCTCACACTCCCGTCTGGATTTTCTGATTTGCGAATAACTTTTTCTACAGGCCTCCTATCGGTATTCTGTCAGTTTCCCGACATCCGCCCCATAAGGACGTATCATCCTGTATTTTCTCACCTAGATCTGAATTCTAGGATACCCGGTATGAATTTTTATAACTTTTGGACGATCAGTCCATTTCTGGCTATCTGGAGTCTTCAAAAATTCCTGTATTAAGCCAGATTACTGAGCGTCACTTGCTCTCTCTACCGGTGAAATCTGGGACTGAAATGCTGTCGGACAGTCCAAATCACTTCCGGCCTGACTTTCTTTAATTACAATTTAGCCCCAGGGAACTTTTCTTCTTTTCATTTAAGTCCCTTTTTATTTGGCTAAAATTACACTTAAGGACCCCATATTTTTGTCTACTTTCCTTTTTGGCCTTGAAACTTTCCATAATTGCACTTAAGTCCTTTTATTTCCTTTACTAGGTCTAGGGGCATTATTGTCTTTTCGTATTTTACCAGAGTATTCTCTGGCCCTGGTCAACTATCCAGATACCCCTTCTTGACTGTCTAACCTTAGCCAAATGACCAAAATACCCTTTACTTATTCTTCAGTTATTATATAACATAAGGGCATTTTCGTCATTTTGCACATTTTTCCCGGACACCGGCCCCTCTTACCACTGAACTGGTATTATGGGTCTAGGCCTTCCCTGGTGTCACTACGGAACTTAGAAAACACTGTATGGCCTCTGGCCATAGTCCGATCATCTCTATTCAGACTGCCTTTCCTTTACCGATTATAACTGTAAATTCCCATCTTCGAGAATTTCTACAGAAAAATCGGGACCTCAAATCAAAATTCTGTGTTGCGTCATTCAACCCGGAATCCTTTTCTCTATCTCCCGGTATTTTCAGATATTTTATCCGGACCGGGCTATTTTGGCCTGAAAGTACGCTCCCGCGCACACTTTTCTAAAAATGACCATTTTACCCTTGGTCATATTTCTAATTCTTTCATACACATAGAGACCTCATATGCACATTTCACAGTTAAGTGAAATGATCAGCATAATTTTCTCTATTTTCTAGCAAAATATGGTACTCATCGGCTACCAGCCCGATCTTTCCCATAATTACGATTATGCCCTTGATTTCCCTTTCTGGCATCTTTAGGCCTAAAAATTAGGGTGTTACATTTCTACCCCCCTTAAAAATAAATTTCGTCCTCGAAATTTACTTGGCATCTTAGTCAACGATCCAGGATATAATTCTTCTGTATATCCTTTCCTGGTTTATGACTAAGGCTTGGGGCATTCATCCTCTTATACTTATGGACAATTCATTACACTTGTGAGTAGTGTCCATTTCTTTCATATCTTATCCCTTAGAATTTTTATGTAATTCTGGGATCTACATCACCCCTCTTACACTTTGCTAATCTCTCAGGAGAGATATTGTTCTTCTAACTTCCTTTCTCCTGATACGAGATCATAACCCAGATAACTTCTCAGACTTTTTCTTAACTGTTCTCATAACTTCATGTACCTATGCCAAACCTTTGTGGCATTTGCACTTTCTTATCCCTTCTTAGGGATTACATATCATTAGGCTACTCTTGCCTTAGCACCTTTCAATTTAACGTGTTACTGGGTTAGGGCTAGATTACTCTTTATATAGCTTTAGGCCCTCTTCTCTAGGTCTCTCTGGCCTTTTAATCTCTCATGACTTGTTATCATAATCACTTTCTTTAGATCCGAAAAGAACTCTTCATTATCCATATCATCATTTAGGCATATAGTTCCTTACAGCTCAGTCGCCCTTACAGCTATGGTTCTTCTTAACCATTCTTAGGGTCGACCTTAGGGAATATTGAAGACTGTGTCTGGGGTAAGAGCAAATACCTTTCCTAGAGATGTCCGCATTCTTAGGCAACCTTTTGCAAAGTGGCCTTTCTTACCACAACTGCTTTGCCCTGCTCGACATTCCCATGTGCCATGGCTCTTTCCACCACATTGACAACTCTGCTCTCCAATTTGATCATTACCTTGATCAGTCCCTTGTCTGAATATCGCCTCTTTCTCTTGCTATTGGCTTTATAACTTGAGCTACCTCCCAGAGTGCTCTTAGCCAATGCTTTTCTATTCTCAACACATAGAGGATTCTGTTCTTTTCTGCTTCTCAAGCATATTTCTACAAAACTTTAAATATCAGTACTCAGCTTTGGGCTTGGACTCCGTCTTTGCTAAGGGAAAGCTAAGTTTAGTCTGTATACTAGAGGCTACCTGAGAAAACCATTATAAAATAATTTCTCTGGGTGAGTTTATCAACTAGTGAAGCTTCCTCACCTTAACTTCGTCTTTGGCATTCATCTTCCCAAAGAGATACTACATTGTACTCATGTCTCATGGCTCATTACTTTCCTTAGGCTAGGTCTAACTGCGACCTCGGGATCTAACTGCGATCAACCGTTAGCCTCTTCAGAATCTAACTGCGACTCTGAAGCCGTTAGGATCTAACTGCGACCCTGGAGCCATGCTAGGATCTAACTGTGACCCTCCAGAATCCAACTGTGATTCTGTTGTACTGTATATCTCCCAAAGATATTAAACCAACAGACTAAGTTATAAGGTTAACTGCTTCCACCTGTTGATAACTCCATAAATATTTGAAAAATTTTATAGCCTCATATCATTTACCCAGACTTTACTTACTTTCTCTCTTACTCAGGAGTTCCTTCTCATCTTTCAACCTGTGCTCTAACTACGAGCCATTTGAACTATGCTCTAACTGCGAGCATTCTACATCAGATCCAACTCTTATCTGAAGAGTGATCTAGAAACAACTCCTTTACCGTTATCTGTATACCATTCCGCTCAATAGAAATGGCCCTGAGTACTATATTCACAAGCTTATAGAAATACCTGAGTAACCTCAATCATACATCATATCTAAATATCATATCATAACTTATCGTCCCATAAACTGAGACTATCTATCATCCTCAATACATGTCGTATGGTATGGGAGCAACATACTTTCTCATAACTTTCTCATCTCATATTTGTACTCATATATACTCTACCCTGCATGCACTGCAAAAGGGAAGTATTCATTCATCATAGCATACTCTAACATGCATGTCATCATATGACAACTGCAAGGAGATGCAACTATCATAACTTATGGCACATAAGCCATATCATCATCATATTTTGCTCAATCATCCATTAGATATCGTAACAATCTAAGTAAGCCTCAAAACATATTTCCTTTATTATATTATTTGTCAGATCATTATCTGATCATAAAATCTATCGCATTATCTGTCAGATTATCAATCACATGCTCAGGATCTGACAGGCACCTCTGTCTATCTTACTTAGGCTGCTACATTACTCTCTTACCAGGGTATAGACTCAACCCTTCACTACTTTATCTCATATAGGATATAGGGGAGTCACTTTATCTCTTAACTGTGGCTACCTCTTTACTATCTCTCAACTTCTTCTATCTTTCCATCAGTCCCTATCAGTCCTGGTCTATTCTTGACCGGACTATGGTTCCTTATTGGTCTTTCTCTTTATCTTAGCGAACTTGAGTCGCATGGATCTCGTTCATCATCTTTTACTATTATTTCTACTTTCTAGGGTACTATGCCCTAGGTCTATCACTTCTTCGTGATGGAATCTCTCTCCTCAGAGAACATTGAGCTCTTTATCTATTACCCATCACGTCTCTAACCTTAGACCATGTGCTAGGATCATTCCTGGGCAAATCTTATCCCAGCTTTTAGGTCTTCTTTCAGATTAGCTGAATAAAACCCCTGTAATGTAGATCTACTCTTAGTTACCACATAGAGGATCTACTTTTTCACATTGTCTTAAATTGATCTTTCGTACCTCAGTACCTTTGTACTGTCTAGCTTATCATATGTTATACCAATCCTCTAGCTGGTAGACTTCAGCGAGTTTGGTACCTTCATTATCTTCATCATATGGCCTCTGCCAATTATAGTCGCGACTTGAGAACTGCATAGTCACAACTCACATGCTCTGCGACTTTTAGTCGCAACCGTCGCACACTACTCGTCACGACCTGGCATCTCTGCATCCTTTAGTCGCAACTTATAACATCACTACCTGAACTCCTTTATACACTGGTCGCGTACTGCAATATTACTCATCGCGACCTGAGGTCTTCTCACGTCGCAACATCAACTTATCTGTACATATTAGTCGCGACATAAGACTCCTCTTCTCTACTTCCTACTTTTAAAACATGTAGTCATACTCATCCTCATACAACGACAACATACTAGGTATAGGGTAGCTCAATAGTGTGCATACTGGACAATACAATCCAATCACATACAGGATTTATCCGTTCATTAGCCAGTGGAAACAGAACACAAATAAACTCGTACCTTAGTTTGGCACAGGAGACTTTCTTATCTCGTTGCCAGTCAGGGTATATATTCTTCCCTAAGTCGGGTATCTTTCGCCTGTTGTGTTCTGTGGACACTCCCTGGCATAATGTCCATACTTTCCACACCTATAGCGTAACCCTTGACCTACTGGACAAGGCCTCATACCATGGTCTCGACCACAGTTCCTACATTCATTAGGCCTTGGTTGCCTACTAACTTCTTTTGGCCCACTACCTAGCCTACTTCCTTGTTTCTTATTAACTTTTGACCCATATACTGGCTCATTTCTCTTCTTACTGTTCCTTCTCAAGGAACCTGGTGGCATCACTTTCAGTGGTACTGATGGAGTAAGCTCACTCTTTTCTGGTTATTGCACATTCTTTTCTAGCTTGTAAACTGCCAGCTGGGTCTTTCTTTCAGTGGGACATTCTAAAACCTTAAAGATTTTCTCTAACTAGCTTACCCAATCCTCAGCTACTTGGGTGTCAAAAGTCTCTTCAAACATGGGCGGATTAAACTTATGGAATCGTTCCATCCATGTTTGCAGACTTCCCTGGCTATTGTCATTTCCTATAGACCCCTGACGTCTATTCATTCCAGTCTGCTCATGATCCAGCTGAGGTTCAGGTTCTATACCATTCTCTGGTACTACCTCCTTCCCAGACTGCTGTAATCTTGCAACCGCAGCAGCAACCGTCGTAGTGATAGCAGAATCTCGCTCTTGATCTTGGCGAGCCTGGGCTGCCCACATCTCATCGTGACTTAACTTGTTGTAACTTGGATATCTGGCATCCTCACTACAGTATCTGGTTACAACACGATACCTCGAGCTACTCTTTGCAGCTTCCTCAGTCGTAAACTGATCAGCTTCTGTCTCTATCTCTGGAGGAAACTGCTTCTTAAACATTGTTCTGCTTAGTCCAGCCATATTGTGTTAATAAACACGAGACCTCGATTGTATCGGCTGACTAAGATTAGCCCATCATAATCATATCCTTCGTAAGACTATAGAGCTCGGGGTCCAGCCTCATACATCTGGGTGTCACTATCTTCTGTCTAAACCTTCTCAAGCAGTGAACACCATCCCTATATCATACTCTAGGGAGAGGACCACTCAAACTTCTCATTTGTTTAAGGAATCAAATTAACTAAACCAGAGCATCACTGAGCCAGAACCTTCTGTTCTGTGCCAGAATCTTATGCTCGGAGCCAGAACCCTTTGTTCTATGCTAACCTTATTCTGTACGAACACCATAAATTATCTATTCAGAGCATTTCCTAAGCCAGAATCCTTTGCTCTGATACCAAAATGAAACATCCTTCCTTTCATATGTCTTAGGGACCATTCAGTAGCATTTAGAACCACTTTCAAGGTCATTGAAGTCCAATTTCTCAATCTGGAGTTTTACTCTTATCGAGTACTGTTCACTGTGTAACTTCCAGATGAGTGACCCGACTTCGAAAAATCATAACTAATTCTAGAAAAATCTAAATGAAGTGGTTCCAATTTCTAAATGAAGCTAACTCAATTATATTTCAGGGAAAAATAACTCGTTGACCATGCATTGACCGAGTCAACTTCAGTCAACGTTTCTATTTTACTGTTCATCCAGCGTTTTTCTCCTGAATCCAGCATTCTGGTCCCAACTTTGATAATTTATATCTCCTTGTGTAGACATACAAATGAGACGTTTTATATATCAAATTAAAGCTTGGTATGTCTACTATTTACCATAAAAATTTCGTACATTTATTCATCCATTTACTATTTTTAATCATTTATCAAACATGACCCTGTCACCACGTATTACTGTTCATAGCGTTAATTTTCAGCATTTCTACTTTGCATACATATGCATACATCCATCATATATCAGTCAAACATGCCAAACAACCATTATTATTAATTAATAAGTTGTTTTACAATCTGGGTATGTACAAAAATTCTCATATCTCTATTGCATCTTTTCCTGCCTGAGGTCCGGCAGCATAACCGCTACGCTTCATCTGTACAAAGAACTGAACCGTACTGATTCGGTAATCCCCTCATGAGAACTACCATTCTACGTAGTACCCAGGAAAGACTAGATGAACCGGCTAGGTCCACTCACTTCTAGCCTCCTTAGACAGCACTACGTACACAGTACTTATCATATACTGATGTTCAGTCTTTACTTCGGCAGCATAACGGCGTCTCTTAAAATTCCCAGAATTCATTTTGACATAACCTCCCCTGTAATGGTTTACTTATTGGGATGAGATTCGGGGGAATCTCAGTAGCAACAATCATAACAATATATGTAATGCAGAGTGACAGTGCTTGCTTGTGATTGTGTACAGATAAGTATGCTGCGTGCTCCCATGCTTAATAACATATGATCATAGCATTACAGCAGAGCTTCAGACATAACATATAAGACAACAATCCAACCAAACAATAGCACAATGAATCACAAAGCCATTACAATAAAGCTAGGATTAGTTACTACCTCAAAGGCTCAGCAGAGCTCTACTATCTCTATTCTGCTTCCAGCTCCGCCAGAACTTCCTTTCTTTCTTTCTTCCTCTCACTTTCTCTCTCTAGCACCTCCTCCTCTCTCCAAAAAGGCCCTTGGCCGTGGCATATGAAGGCAAAGGGGGGGTATTTATAACCTCCTCCAATGGCAATCTCGTAATTACCATGAACTTTGATCCTGCGGTCCTGGTTTTTCTTGGATTTTTCCTATTTTCTTTAATTCCTCCTTTACTGCATCATGCATGACATCATCGGGACACCTCACTGGGATACCTCAGCGCCACATTTATCACATGTCTAAAATCCTGGACACCTCAGCAGCTGACTCAGCATGCTGACTCACCGGTCCAGTCTCTTGCCTCGTAATACGTGTCCTCAACTTTTTCTTCTGCCTTTATGTTGGCGCCATGTGTCATCTTACTGGCACCTGTCACGCCTTCCAATGCTATCCAGATAAATCCAGGACTTTATCTGATCACCTCCTCGGTTATCGTGCCAACCGAGTAACCTTACTTTATTGAAACAGCATTAAAATAGTATTTTAATGCCACTTTTTCCCACATAACACTGGGCCTACGTTTTTGGGCTCTGGGTATGTTATCTTGGATCCTGATCAAGCTCAAGTACTCTGATGGCTCGATTCCCAAGAAACAGCCCTTGGCAAATTACCAAAATACCCTTGGGTGCCCTTTCTTGCACTATTTTAACCCTAAGGGTAAAATCGTCATTTTACACCCTTCTGTACTCTGTCAGGGCATATACTGACTCTAAGTAGCTTTATCTGTGTATACCTTAGCTTCTGGGCCTGTCCAGAATGACCAAAATGCCCTTCATTCATCTGTTACACTTTTGTACAACACAGGGGCATTTTCGTAATTTCGCACTTTTCCCGGGTTCTGCCGGACACTGGCCCACCTATCAGTCCAAGTGTCTTACTGGGCCTCTGTTGGCGCCATTATTGGGCCTTTCTGGGTCCAATATCCTCATGGCACGCATTACGAGGAATCTTCCCCTTTTAATAATTATTAAATATTTTATCTATTATACACCGTTTATACACATATCCGGACACCGGCTCCTTCTGTCCAAAACACTAGCCTGCGGTGTTCAGGCATCCCTGTGAGTCATATCAGTCATCTGACTGAGATCATCCGAACTCATTCAGTCCCTTTTTAAATACCGATAAATCTCCCTATCGGATCCCCCGAGGCCTCACACTCCCGTCTGGATTTTCTGATTTGCGAATAACTTTTTCTACAGGCCTCCTATCGGTATTCTGTCAGTTTCCCGACATCCGCCCCATAAGGACGTATCATCCTGTATTTTCTCACCTAGATCTGAATTCTAGGATACCCGGTATGAATTTTTATAACTTTTGGACGATCAGTCCATTTCTGGCTATCTGGAGTCTTCAAAAATTCCTGTATTAAGCCAGATTACTGAGCGTCACTTGCTCTCTCTACCGGTGAAATCTGGGACTGAAATGCTGTCGGACAGTCCAAATCACTTCCGGCCTGACTTTCTTTAATTACAATTTAGCCCCAGGGAACTTTTCTTCTTTTCATTTAAGTCCCTTTTTATTTGGCTAAAATTACACTTAAGGACCCCATATTTTTGTCTACTTTCCTTTTTGGCCTTGAAACTTTCCATAATTGCACTTAAGTCCTTTTATTTCCTTTACTAGGTCTAGGGGCATTATTGTCTTTTCGTATTTTACCAGAGTATTCTCTGGCCCTGGTCAACTATCCAGATACCCCTTCTTGACTGTCTAACCTTAGCCAAATGACCAAAATACCCTTTACTTATTCTTCAGTTATTATATAACATAAGGGCATTTTCGTCATTTTGCACATTTTTCCCGGACACCGGCCCCTCTTACCACTGAACTGGTATTATGGGTCTAGGCCTTCCCTGGTGTCACTACGGAACTTAGAAAACAATGTATGGCCTCTGGCCATAGTCCGATCATCTCTATTCAGACTGCCTTTCCTTTACCGATTATAACTGTAAATTCCCATCTTCGAGAATTTCTACAGAAAAATCGGGACCTCAAATCAAAATTCTGTGTTGCGTCATTCAACCCGGAATCCTTTTCTCTATCTCCCGGTATTTTCAGATATTTTATCCGGACCGGGCTATTTTGGCCTGAAAGTACGCTCCCGCGCACACTTTTCTAAAAATGACCATTTTACCCTTGGTCATATTTCTAATTCTTTCATACACATAGAGACCTCATATGCACATTTCACAGTTCAGTGAAATGATCAGCATAATTTTCTCTATTTTTTGGCAAAATATGGTACTCATCGGCTACCAGCCCGATCTTTCCCATAATTACGATTATGCCCTTGATTTCTCTTTCTGGCATCTTTAGGCCTAAAAATTAGGGTGTTACATGAACACAGTAGGACACTGTATCTGGGAAAAAGAGCCGGTGTCCGAAAAAGGTGTATAATCGGTAAATAATAGTTAAAATATTCAATGAACTGTGTTAAAGGAAGATTTCTCGTAATGCGTGCCATACAGGTAATGGACCCAGGAAGCCCAAAAATGGCGCCATTAGAGGCCCAATAAGACTCTTGGACTGATAGGTGGGCCAGTGTCCAGCAGAACCCCGGAAAAGTGCGAAATTATGAAAATGCCCCTATGTTGTACAAAAAGGGCAGCAGATGAATAAAGGGTATTCTGGTCATTTTGGACAGACCCAGAGGTCAAGACATGTCTAAATAAGGTTGACTAGAGCCAGTATAAGCTTTGACCGAGTCCAGAAAGGTGTGAAATGACGATTTTGCCCTTAGGGTTAAAATAGGACAAGATAGGGCACCAAGGGCATTTTGGTCATTTCGCGGGGGATCTGTAATTGAGTCTGGACCCAGTATTAAAAAGTTAATGATATAAAGGGTCTAGATACTAAATGTGAGGTCGGTAGACATAAAAAGGATCTTCAGAAACATCAGGTGCAGAAAACAGCACGTTTTTCGAGGCGATGGACCGGGCCGGTACCGGAGTGGACCGGAAAGCTTCCGGAAGGCTCTAGCTCCCTCTCAATTTCGCCATGTGAAGAATGTGGGAGGTGAGGTGTCCCATGAGTTGGCATTGAGTGATGTCATGCATGATGCAGTAAAAGGAATAAAGAAAAATAGGAAATTCAGGAAAAACCAGGACCACAAGATCATAAGTCTTCAAAATTACAAGATTGCCATTGCTCAACACTATAAATACCCCCCCTTACCCCTTCATTTCGGTGCAAGCAAGAAAGAGAGGAAGAAAGAAGTTCTTGAGAGAGAAAGTGAGAGAAAGAAAGAAGTAAGGAAGTTCTGGTGAAGTTGGAAGTAGTAGGGAAGTTCTAAAGCACTGCTTTTGAGGTAACAACTAATCCTAGCTCTTATGTAATGTCTTTGTGATGTGTTGTCTTGTTTGGTTGATTGTTGTCCTATATGTTATGCTTGAAGCTCTATTCCAATGCTATGATCATATGTTATTGAATATGGAAGCATGCAGCATACTTATCTGTACACAGTCACAAGCAAGCACCGTCACTCTGCATTACATATCTTGTTATGATTATTGTTACTGGGATTCTTTTGAATCTCATTCCCAAACATAACATTACAGGGGAGGTTCTGTCAAAATAAAATTTGGAAATCTTAAGAGACGCCGGTAGGCTGCCGAAATTCCGGCAACGAAGACGGAACAAAGAAAGGAACTGATACGTACTGTGTACGTAGTGCTGTCTAAGGAGGCTGGAAGTGAGTGGACCCAGAAGGTTTATCCAGTCTTTCCTGGGTACTACGTAGAATGGTAGTTCTCATAAGGGAATTACCGAATCGGTACAACATCGGTTACTTTCTAGAAAAGAATTGTAGCAGTTATGCTGCCGGATTATAGACGGAGAAGGATGTAATAAAATATGAGAGAATTAATCATGCACAGATATATAACAGTTGATTATTTGATATTAATGGTTATCTGGCCTGTATGACTGATATGTGTTGGTTGTATGCTTGGGTATGTAAAGACTAAATGCTGAAAATAGGCTCAGTGAACAGTAACTCGTGAAGACCCATTCATGTTTGATAAATCATTAAAAATAGTAAATGATTGAATTAATGTACGAAATTTTTAGGGTATAAAGTAGACATACTAAGCTTTAATTTTATATATATAAGGTCTAAATTGGATGTATACACGAAAAGATATAAATGGTTAAAGTTGGGACCAGAATGCTGGATTCAGGAGAAAGTCATTGGATGAACAGTAATATTTGAACGTTTACCCACGTTAAATTTGTCAAGTATTGGTCAACCAATGATTTTTACCTGAAATATATTTGAGTTAGCTTCACGTAGCAATTGGAACCACTTCATGTAGATTTTTCTATAATTAGTTATGAATTTTCAAAGTCAGGTCACTCATCTGGAATTTGCCACAGTGAACAGTACTCGATATGAATAAAATTCCAGATTAAGTGTTTAGACTTCAATGACCCTGAAAGTGGTTTAAGTGCTACTGAATGGTCCCTAAGATGTATAAAAATAAGGTTGTGACATTTTGGTATCAGAGCAAAGGATTCTGGCTTAAGAAATGCTCTGAGTAGATGATTTATAGAAAGATATACCATGATAAAGCCGTCATAATTGACACTAAGTTAGTGTTTGCAGGATGGCTAGACATAGATTTGGGTCTGAAACTACAGTAAACCAATGGGAATTAAGACCAGAGGTCTTTAGTTCAGATAGTTCAGAAGAAGAGATAGTAAGCAATGATTCTGACCTCTGGACACCTCCAGTAGCTGGTGATTCTGAGGAGGATAGTTCCTCGGTAGGATCAAACTTTCCAATTGATGATCAGGAGGTGATGATAACAGAAGGCCCTATTCCTGCCATTCCCATAAGTGCGGTACCCTTGAATATAACAGACAGTTCAGGATCCAGTCAAGTACGTGTTCAGAGTAATGCGCCAGATCCCAGTAGGCCCGAAGTGACTTTAGTAGAAATGTATTTGGGAGGTTTAATCGTAAGAATGGTCCCAGGGAGGAACCTGAGTAGAGAGCAACTTGAGAGCTCGGTAGCATTAGCCCGACAACTATAAGAGTTGAGGCAGACCCTGTTCGAAAACATAGATCAAGATTATTCGGTCTACCAGGAGTTTATCACAAGGGTGAAAGCCATATATCAAGCCTGGGATCCAAATGTGTTAACCATGGGGCTTTGGCTAGAAATTATGAATGATGTATTGCCGAAGACTCCTACCTGGAGATCGGAGTTAGACCAGTATTTTGATAGAGAATCATATTGTACCATATCCGACTGGATCTACCTAGTAGGAGATTATATTAGAATGAAGTTTAAGAAAAATTAGAGTAATATTTCTAATGTATAAAAGACTAGAATGGTACTGTGATATGTACATATACTCTGTATGTATATTATGTGTGAAATGAAATGAAAAGGAATTATGTTATTTATCGTATTCCCTTCTGTTTTTAAGTATAACAAAATGGTACGAACGAGGAGAACTATTCCAGCTGAGGAACCCCGAGAGGCTGGAAACCTTAATCAAATGATTCTAGAACGATTAGAACAGCAACAAAAGATGATAGAAGAAATGAGAGCTGCTCAAGCACGAAATGAACAAGAAAGAGATGCTGCCATAGCCGCGGCAGTAGCAGCAGCTGTAAATAATTTAAGACCGCCAGAGCCTTCAGGAGCAACTAGTAGAGAACCTGAAGAAGTACCCCAGCAGGCGGAACAGCCCCAGAGAAGGGTTGAATCAAGGGAGGAGGCAGTTGGCATCCAGCAATGGATGGTGCGATTTTGCAAACACAATCCTCCCATATTCGAAGGGACATTTGAGGTACATGTAGCAGAAAATTGGGTCAGCAGATTAGAGAAGATCTTTAAGGTCCTCGACTGCCCGACTGAAACCAAGGCCCAAATGGCCATCTATCAATTGGAAAAGGATGCGGATAGATGGTGGAAGAATACAGAGTTACTTCTCCAAGCAAGAGATATTCCAGTTACTTGGGAAGTATTTCTTGAGCAATTTTATGAGAAATATTTTCCTCAATCTGTCAGAGATGAAAGGGAGGCTGAATTCCTTGTGCTGAGGTAAGGAGAAAAAGAATCTTTTGACAAATATTTGGCCAAGTTCATCCGGCTATCTCAATATTCAACTTACCTACGCCAAGTGGATGACGAACGCTGGATGACAGAAAGAATGATTCGAGGGCTGAATTCTATGTTAAAGGAGAAGTTAACTCCCCAACAATACAGCCAGTTCAATAAGGCTGTGGAAGCATGTCGAATCGTTGAGAACAGCATGAATCATAGAATGCTGTCCAGATCTGGGAGTAAAGATCAAGCGACTCCTGATAAGGCCGGACGGAATCAAGAAGCGGCCAGTGGGAGCGGCTATAAGAAAAGAAAGCGCCCGTGGCAGACCAAGAGGCCTAATAGGGGAAATTTCCGCGGAAGATCCAATAACCGGGATCCAAAGGCCCCAGGATGTGAAAAGTGTGGAAAGAATCATGGTGACAGACCATGCTTGATGGGCCAGAATGTATGCTACACCTGCGGAAAGCCTGGACATTTTTCCAGGGAATGTCCTCAAGCTATAACTGATCCAAGGCCAAGGACGGCGGGACGAGTGTTTGCACTCACTAGAGAGGATGCTCAGCGATCATCTGAGATGATCCAAGGTACAATCTATCTCAATGATCATGCTGTGACTGCCCTATTTGATTCGGGTGCAAGTCATTCCTTTATATCTTATGAATGTGCTAAATGCCTAGGCCTTCTGATCAGCAAGTTACGTTATGATATACAGGTGAAAACCCCCACCAACGCTAGGGTGATCACATCTGATGCCTGTCTAAATAGTGTGGTGCGTTATGAGCACTGCAGTACCACCCTGGACCTGATCTGTATGCCTTTCCAGGAGATTGAGGTCATACTCGGTTTAAATTGGTTATCCTCCAATAATGTGATATTGGACTGCAGGAACAAGACCCTAGTTCTTGGTCCAAAGATCACTGATCGGAGTCTAGAAGTACAACTGAACTTCGTGACAGAGGCTCAGGCAGAAAAATGTCTACGGAAAGGATGTCAGGGATATGTGGTATTCTTTTCTGTTCAAACAGAAGTGGAGGCAGGCATCGAGGAGGTTCCTGTAGTCAATGAATTTCCTGAAGTCTTTCCAAAGGAGATTCAGGGATTGCCTTCGGAGCGTGAAGTGGAGTTTGCGATTGACATTGTACCTGGAGCTGGACCAGTATCAAAAGCCCCATACAGGATGGCTCCCAACGAAATGATGGAACTGAAGAAGCAAATTGAGGAGCTATTGGAGAAGGGTTTTATACGACCCAGTGTATCGCCATGGGGTGCTCCAGTACTGTTCGTCAAGAAGAAAGATGGTAGCTTAAGGCTGTGCATTGACTACAGGGAATTAAATAAGCTTACAGTTAAGAACAAGTATCCTCTTCCCAGAATTGATGACCTGCTAGATCAATTGGCAGGAGCGAGCTTATTCTCCAAAATTGACTTGAGATCTGGCTACCATCAACTAAGGGTCAAGCCAGATGATATTCCAAAGACGGCGTTCAGAACGCGCTACGGACATTTTGAATTTTTGGTGATGCCTTTTGGACTAACCAATGCACCTGCTATTTTCATGGACTATATGAACCGGATTTTTAGGCCTTATCTAGATCAATTCGTTGTGGTCTTTATTGATGATATTCTGGTGTACTCCAAATCTCCAGAGGAGCATGAGAGGCATTTGAGGATTGTTCTTGGTACCCTTAAAGAGAAGAAGCTCTATGCTAAGTTGAGTAAGTGCGAGTTTTGGCTTTCAGAAGTCAAATTTCTCGGTCATGTCATATCCCGAGACGGGGTAGCTGTGGATCCTAGCAAAGTTGAAGCAGTTTTGAGCTGGGAACAGCCAAGGACAGTGACAGAGATTAGAAGTTTTCTTGGCCTAGCAGGGTACTACAGACGATTCATTCAAGACTTTTCTCGAATTGCCTTACCACTTACCAAGCTGACCAGAAAGAATCATCAGTTTAAGTGGGATGAGAAGTGCGAGGCTAGCTTCCAGCAGTTGAAGCAGAGATTAACGACTACTCCCGTGCTGATTATTCCAGACCCAACTCAGACTTATGTAGTCTACACTGATGCTAGCAAGCAGGGGCTGGGATGTGTGCTTATGCAGCAAGGTCGAGTAGTAGCCTACGCCTCTCGGCAGTTAAAGCCACATGAAGAGAATTATCCCACTCATGATCTGGAGCTTGCGGCGGTGGTCTATGCCCTGAAGATATGGAGGCACTATTTATACGGAGCAACGATAGAGTTGTTTTGTGACCACAAAAGCCTGAAATATCTGCAGGATCAGAAGGAGCTGAACATGAGGCAGCGGCGATGGATGGAATTGTTAAAAGATTATGACTTCCAGATTAAATACCATCCAGGAAAAGCCAATGTGGTAGCTGATGCCCTGAGTAGAAAGGTGGTGCAGGTTGCATACATGATGATCAAGGAATTGGAACTGATAGAAGATATGCGCGACTGGAGCCCTCTATATCAAATGCAACTGACGGAGAATCCTTTTGGAGGAGTTCATGTCAGAGCTTGCATAGAAGATGAGATCAAAGGGGCTCAGGAACAGGATAAGCTCGCAGCAATATTCAAAGACAAGCTGGAGAAAGGGAAGACAAGGAATTTTGAGATGTCCCCAGACGGATTGCTACAGTTTAGGGGAAAACCCTATATCCCAAATATTGGGGGATTAAGGGAAAGGATTCTGGAGGAAGCACATAAAAGCCGATATACGGTACATCCAGGTATGACCAAAATGTATCATGATGTTAAAAGGTTATTCTGGTGGCCTGGACTGAAGAAAGATGTTGTAGCTTACGTATCTAAGTGCTTAACCTGCCAAAAAGTGAAAGTTGAACATCAAAAGCCAGCAGGAACGTTGCAGCCTTTAGATATCCCTGAGTGGAAATGGGATGGGATTGCCATGGACTTTGTGGAAGGACTACCCTTGACACCAAGTAGACATGATGCGGTTTGGGTAGTAATCGATCGACTGACAAAGTCAGCACATTTCCTGGCAATCAATAAGAGAGATTCTCTAGAAAAGCTGGCAAAGCTGCATATAAAGGAGATCGTTAGGCTCCATGGTATCCCAAGCAGCATTGTGTCTGATAGAGATCCTCGATTTACTTCAAATTTCTGGAGGGCTCTACAGGAAGAAATGGGCACTACTCTCAGATTCAGTACAGCTTATCATCCTCAGACAGATGGTCAATCTGAAAGAACAATGCAGACGTTAGAGGATATGCTGAGAGCATGTGTCCTAGATTTCAAAGGTAGCTGGGATATCCATTTACCCCTTATAGAGTTTGCATATAACAATGGTTATCAGGCTAGTATACAGATGGCACCTTTTGAAGCACTCTATGGACGGAAATGTAGATCCCCCTTATGCTGGCTAGAGTTGAGCGAGAGAAGAATGCTTGGTCCGGATATAGTGGATCAAACTGCAGAACAAGTTGCGGTAATTAGAAAACAATTGTTGACGGCTCAAAGCAGACAGAAGAGCTATGCAGATGTCAGAAGGAAGCCGTTGGAGTTTGAAGAAGGAGAACATGTATTCCTTAAGTTAACTCCAACCACAGGAGCCGGACGATCGATTAAGGTGAAGAAGCTGCATCCAAGATACATCGGGCCATTCCAGATTCTCTCAAAGATAGGAGCAGTAGCCTACAAGTTGGCTCTTCCTCCAAATCTCAGCCAGATACATGATGTGTTCCATGTTTCCCAATTAAAGAAGTATATTCCAGATCCATCTCATGTGATAGAGCAAGATGAGGTCGCACTGCGAGATGACTTGACCTATGAGGTTGGACCGGTACGAATTACTGATAGAAAAGTCAAGCAGTTGCGGAATAAGCAAATTCCTTTAGTTAAAGTGATCTGGAAAGGCTTGACTGAACAAGAGGCTACATGGGAAACAGAAGAAAAGATGAGAGAAAAGTACCCTGAATTATTTGTATAGGATAGATGTAATGTAAATTTCGGGGACGAAATTTATTTTTAGGGGGAGAGAAATGTAATATCCTTAATTTTCTGTACTGGTTTCTATGTACAGAATAAACGGAATATATGAGCTCTGTTTCAGGAAAAAGATGTGGTCCTTTATGTAAAGAAAATGATTAAATTGCAAAAGAAAGGAAAAGAAAAGACTTAAATGCAAATATGGAAAGTTTAAGGTAAGGAAGGAAAGGTAGACAAAAATGTGGGGTCTTAAAGTGTAATTTTAGCCAAATTAAGGGACTTAATTATAAAGAAGGAAAAGTTCCCTGGGGCTAAAGTATAATTAAAGAAAATAGGCCAGAAGTGGTTTGCACCGCCCGACAGCATTTCAGTCCCAGATTCTACCAGAAGGTAGGGCAGGTGACGCCGGGTAACCAAGCCTAATACCGGAATTTTTGAAGATTCCAGATAGCCAGAAATGGACTGATCGTCCAAAAGTTATAAAAATTAATACCGGATACCCTAGGTTTCAGATATAAGTGAGAAAATACAGGATGATGCACCCTTATGGGGCGGATGTCGGGAAACTGACAGGATACCGATAGGAGGTCTGTAGGAAAAGTTATTCACAAAATAAAAATTCCAGACGGGAGTGTGAGGCCTCCAGGGATCCGGGTTGGAGATTTATCGGTATTTTTAAAGGGGCTGAATGCGATCGAATGACTTCGGTCAGATGACCGTTATAACCCCCAAGGATGCCTGAACACAGTAGGACACTGTATCTGGGAAAAAGAGCCAGTGTCCGAAAAAGGTGTATAATCGGTAAATAATAGTTAAAATATTCAATGAACTGTGTTAAAGGAAGATTTCTCGTAATACGTGCCATACAGGTAATGGACCCAGGAAGCCCAAAAATGGCGCCATTAGAGGCCCAATAAGACTCTTGGACTGATAGGTGGGCCAGTGTCCAGCAGAACCCCGGAAAAGTGCGAAATTACGAAAATGCCCCTATGTTGTACAAAAAGGGCAGCAGATGAATAAAGGGTATTCTGGTCATTTTGGACAGACCCAGAGGTCAAGACATGTCTAAATAAGGTTGACTAGAGCCAGTATAAGCTTTGACCGAGTCCAGAAAGGTGTGAAATGACGATTTTGCCCTTAGGGTTAAAATAGGACAAGATAGGGCACCAAGGGCATTTTGGTCATTTCGCGGGGGATCTGTAATTGAGTCTGGACCCAGTATTAAAAAGTTAATGATATAAAGGGTCTAGATACTAAATGTGAGGTCGGTAGACATAAAAAGGATCTTCAGAAACATCAGGTGCAGAAAACAGCACGTTTTTCGAGGCGATAGACCGGGCCGGTACCGGAGTGGACCGGAAAGCTTCCGGAAGGCTCTAGCTCCCTCTCAATTTTGCCATGTGAAGAATGTGGGAGGTGAGGTGTCCCATGAGTTGGCATTGAGTGATGTCATGCATGATGCAGTAAAAGGAATAAAGAAAAATAGGAAATTCAGGAAAAACCAGGACCACAGGATCATAAGTCTTCAAAATTACAAGATTGCCATTGCTCAACACTATAAATACCCCCCTTACCCCTTCATTTCGGTGCAAGCAAGAAAGAGAGGAAGAAAGAAGTTCTTGAGAGAGAAAGTGAGAGAAAGAAAGAAGTAAGGAAGTTCTGGTGAAGTTGGAAGTAGTAGGGAAGTTCTAAAGCACTGCTTTTGAGGTAACAACTAATCCTAACTCTTATGTAATGTCTTTGTGATGTGTTGTCTTGTTTGGTTGATTGTTGTCCTATATGTTATGCTTGAAGCTCTATTCCAATGCTATGATCATATGTTATTGAATATGGAAGCATGCAGCATACTTATCTGTACACAGTCACAAGCAAGCACCGTCACTCTGCATTACATATCTTGTTATGATTATTGTTACTGGGATTCTTTTGAATCTCATTCCCAAACATAACATTACAGGGGAGGTTCTGTCAAAATAAAATTTGGAAATCTTAAGAGACGCCGGTAGGCTGCCGAAATTCCGGCAACGAAGACGGAACAAAGAAAGGAACTGATACGTACTGTGTACGTAGTGCTGTCTAAGGAGGCTGGAAGTGAGTGGACCCAGAAGGTTCATCCAGTCTTTCCTGGGTACTACGTAGAATGGTAGTTCTCATAAGGGAATTACCGAATCGGTACAACATCGGTTACTTTCTAGAAAAGAATTGTAGCAGTTATGCTGCCGGATTATAGACGGAGAAGGATGTAATAAAATATGAGAGAGTTAATCATGCACAGATATATAACAGTTGATTATTTGATATTAATGGTTATCTGGCCTGTATGACTGATATGTGTTGGTTGTATGCTTGGGTATGTAAAGACTAAATGCTAAAAATAGGCTCAGTGAACAGTAACTCGTGAAGACCCATTCATGTTTGATAAATCATTAAAAATAGTAAATGATTGAATTAATGTACAAAATTTTTAGGGTATAAAGTAGACATACTAAGATTTAATTTGATATATATAAGGTCTAAATTGGATGTATACACGAAAAGATATAAATGGTTAAAGTTGGGACCAGAATGCTGGATTCAGGAGAAAGTCATTGGATGAACAGTAATATTTGAACGTTTACCCACGTTAAATTTGTCAAGGATTGGTCAACCAATGATTTTTCCCTGAAATATATTTGAGTTAGCTTCACGTAGCAATTGGAACCACTTCATTTCGATTTTTCTATAATTAGTTATGAATTTTCAAAGTCAGGTCACTCATCTGGAATTTGCCACAGTGAACAGTACTCGATATGAATAAAATTCCAGATTAAGTGTTTAGACTTCAATGACCCTGAAAGTGGTTTAAGTGCTACTGAATGGTCCCTAAGATGTATAAAAATAAGGTTGTGACAGAACTTGTGGCCACCATTTTTCCTAGAATTTCTTATTTTCTTTTCCATTTATGACATCATCACCATGACATCATCCAAGGAACACCTTATGGGACACCTAATCTGTCACATGGCGCAAATAAGGGCCCACAGGACACCTCACCAGCTGACTCAGCGCTTCCAGAGAATTCCAGAGTCTTGTACCGGAATACACGGTTGAGATCGTGCCACGTGTCCTTAACTTTTCTTCTTCCTCTATGTTGGCGCCATGTGGCATCTTGCTGGCACCTTTCACTCCATCCAATGTTATCCAGATAAGTCCAGAACTTTATCTGATCATTTCCTCGGTTATCGTGCCGCCCGAGTAACTTTACTTTATGAAAACAGTATTAAAATATTATTTTAATGCCACTTTTTCCCACATATATGTTGGGCTACGTTTTTGGGCCTTGGAATATCATCTTGGATTTCTGATCCAGTCCAAGTACTCTGATGGCTCAATTCCCAAGAACCATCCTTTGGTAAATTACCAAAATGCCCTTGGTTCCTCTTTATTTATTTTAATGGATCTAGGGACATTATTGTCTTTTCATATCTTACCAGAGTATTCTCTGACCCTGGTCAACTATCCAGATACGCTATCTTGACTGTCTAACCTTAGCCAAATGACCAAAATACCCTTTACCCATTCTTTCACTATTTTATAACATAAGGGCATTTTCGTCATTTTGCACCTTTTTCCCGGACACCGTCCCCCTTTTACCACTGAACTGATATCCTTGGCCTGGGCCTTCCCTGGTGTCACTATGGGCCTTAGAAACACTATATGGCCTCTGGCCACAGTCCGATCATCTCTATTCGGACTGCTTTTCCTTTACCGATTATAACTGTAAATTCCCATCTTCAGGAATTTTTACAGAAAAATCGGGACCTCAAATCAAAATTCCGTGACCCCTCATTCAACCCAAAATCCTTTTCTCTATCTCTCGGTATTTTCAGATATTTAATCCGGACCGGGCTATTTTTGCCTGAAAGTACGCTCACGCGCACACTTTTCAAAAATGACCATTTTACCCTTGGTCACATTTCTAATTCTTTCATACTCATAGGGGCCTCATATGCACATTTCATATTTCAGTGAAATGATCAGCGTAATTTTCTCTATTTTGTGGCAAAATATGGTACTCATCGGTTACCAGCCCGATCTTTCCCATAATTACGATTATGCCCCTATGTTCTCTTTCTGACATCTTTTCTCATCTTCTTATCCTTCATCTTAAGTTCTAGGAATTCTCTTTCAGCAACTCATCCCCTGAACTCTTCAGAAGTCATCGTTAATTGAAAGGCTCGACAACCCGCCCATATCAGGTTATCTTACACAGGAGCCAGCCCATATCTAGCTGCCTGCATAATTCCTAGGCTTAAGACTTAGGATACTCCTTACATTCCTCTTTTTGAACCTGGTGAACTGTCCCTATTTCATAGGTCAAAGACTAACTCATCTTTAAATTCTGAGGAACTTAGCTCATCCCTCGGATTCCTAAAAAATACAGGTAAGTGATCTGCCCATATCAGATTACTACCCTGGGACTATGGGTTTAGCAGCCTGCCCATATCAGACTACCTCCCATTTCTCCTAGACCAAAAATTGGGATGTTACATAAAACCAATACCCAGAGGCAGTGAGGTTCATGCGCCAATTCCAAATAGTAAATGAATGAGTTTTTCCACGAAATTTTATGAGCTTAAACTAGACATATGTAGCTTTAAATACATATGTAACACGCCTTATTTGGATAAGTACACAAAGAGAAATGAATTTTTGAAAATAAGGTAAAGAAATTAGAACTTCCAGACTTACCAAATGAACAGTATTTTTCAATGAATAAACTGATTTCATTTGGCAAGGAAACCTCATTTTCATATTTTTCCTTCAAAATTTAATGGAAGAGATTTTATTAGAAATTAGAACTACCTCATTTCAATTTTTTTAGATTTAATTATGAATTTCTAAAGTTCATGATGTAATATGGATTTACTAAATGAACAGTACTATGAACAGTACCCCCCGATAACCCAATTCTTGGAAATTCATGTTTTTAAGTTAAAATGGTGTTCCATTGATCTAAGATACTTCCAATTGAGTATATGTAAGGATAAAATTAAGGATACGATATTTTGGTATTAGAGCAAAGGATTCTGACTTAGGAAATACTCTGAATAAATGATTTATAGATAGATACACAATGATAAAGCTGTCATAATTGATATTAAGTTAGTGTTTGCAGGATGGCTAAATGTATGACCAGATCAGAAACCACTGTTAACTAAGGAGACCCCAGGCCTGAGGTTCTTTGTTCAGATAAATCTGGATTGAATTCAGAGGAGGAGGAGATGATGGACAATGATCCTGATTTCTGGTTACCCCAATAGTTCATATTCCCGATTCCAGTGATTCAAAAATAGATAGATTTGATATTTCTTCGGTAGGGTCAAACTTTATGGCTGATACACCAGAGGGTAGTATGTCAGAGGAAGAACCTATTCTATCCCCTCCCATAAATATTATAATTAGACCCAGCAGATTCTGGTTCAGGTATTGAGGGAGTCCAGAGGGATGAAGAAGATGTAGTATACCCTCAACCAGTACAACCTGATGCACATTCTTCTCAGGTTATGGGCATAGTGGAACCTACCCCTAGATAGCCAGATGACCTAGATATGCCTGGACCCAGTCCAGTGCCAAAAGCGGTAATACAGTTAGAGATGCAAAGGATAACACTAGAACCTACTGATAATGACCTGAATGAGGAACAGTTTGAGAGAGCGGTGGAATTAGCCCGACAGCTATATGACTTGGAAAGACCCTTAGTCCGAGAGATAGACCAAGGCTATAGAGTCTACCAAGATTTTATCACTGGGGTATGGGATACTTACCGAGCCTTTGATCCAGATACCATTACTCTTAGTGATTGGACCAACATCATGGATGACATTTTGCCTACTACCCACACCTGGAGAGTAGGGTTAGATGCTTACTTTGAGGAAGAACCATATTCTAGCATCACCAACTGGATCTTAATGTAGAAGAATTTATTAGAATAAATTTTAAGAAGGACTAGGGTATGTTTGAAATGGCAATGTTCTCCATGTACTGATGTAATATAAAAGACCAGTATGATAATGTATGTATGACTTTACTGACTCTATGTGTATGATATGTTTTGGAATGGAATGTAAATTATGTTATTTATCGTATTCCTCTCTTGTTTAGATAAGTAAAACAAAATGGTTTGAACTAGAAGGACTGTTCTGACAGAGGAACCACGAGATATGGGAAACGTTAATCAGATAATTTTAGAACGTTTAGAGCAGCAGCAAAAGATGATAGAAGAGATACGCACAGCTCAAGCTCGCAGTGAACAAGATCGAGATGCCGCCATAGCAGCTGCAGTAGCAGAGGCGGTAGGTAACCTGAGACAGCCAGGGCCTACAGGAGTATCTAGTGTAAAACCTGAAACTATGCAGCAGCCTGAAGAGCCACCTAGGCGAACTGAGCAGGTGGTTGATACTATTAACATCTAACAGTGGATGACAAGGTTTTTCAAGCATAATCCTCCAGTATTTGAAGGAATATTCGATGTCCAGATAGCAGAGGATTGGATTAGTAGGCTGGAAAAGATTTTTAAAGTACTCGATTGTTCGACTGAGACGAAGGCCCAGATGGCTTTCTATCAGTTAGAGAAAGATGCTGATAGGTGGTAGAAGAATACGGAATTGCTGCTACAAGCAAGAAATATTCCAATTACCTGGGAAGTGTTTCTTGAACAATTCTACGAGAAGTATTTCCCTCAGTCTGTCCGAGATGAAAGGGAAGTTGAATTCCTTGTACTGAGACAAGGAGAGAAAGAATCATTTGACGAGTATTTGGCTAAGTTTATCCGTCTATCTCAGTATTCACTTATCTGTGCCAAGTGGATGATGAGCGCTAGATGACTGAGAGGATGATTAGGGGATTGAATACTATTCTAAAAGAAAAGCTAACTCCTCAACAATACATCCAGTTCAACAAGGTAGTGGAAGCATGCCGTATAGTTGAGAATAGTATGAATCATCGGGTATTGTTCTGACCTGTGAACAAGGAATAGGAAACTCCTGAAAAGGCCAGTCAGAATCGAGATGCTGCTAGTGGTAACGACTATAAAAAGAGAAAAAGATAGTGGCAGAACAAGAGACCGAATAGACGGAGTTTTCGAGGAAGGTCTAACAACAGAGCCTCGAGGGCCCGAGCGTGTGATAAATACGGAAAGAATCATGGAGACAGACCATGTCTGATGGGCCAGAATGTCTGCTACTCATGCGAAAAGCCTGGACATTTTTCTCGGGAGTGCCCTCAAGTAGTAAACAATCAAAGGCCAAGGACGCAAGGGTGAGTATTTGCACTCAATAGGGAAGATGCCCGACGATCACCTGAAATGATCTAAGGTACAATTTATCTCAATGTTCATGTTGTGATTGCTCTGTTTGATTCAGGCGTAAGCCATTCCTTTGTTTCTTATGAGTGTGCTGAACGCCTAGGCCTTGAGATTAGTAAGTTGAATTATGACATATGTGTGACAACTCCCACCAATGCTAGAGTAGTTACATCTGATATTTTTCTGAATAATGTTGTGCGGTATGAGCATAGTTGCACTACTCTAGATTTGATATGTATGCCTTTTCGAGAAATTGATGTCATAATTGGATTGAATTGGTTATCTTCCAATAACGTGATGCTGGATTGCAAGAACAAGGCTTTAGTTCTGGGTCCAAAGGTAGCAGATCTGAGTTCAGAAGTAAGACTGAATTTTATAACGGAGGCTCAGGAAGATAAGTGGCTGCAGAAAGGATGTCAAGGCTATATGATCTTCTTTTCTATTCAAGCAGAAGTAGAAGAAGGGATTGAGGAGATCCCAGTGGTCAAGGAATTTCCTGAAGTTTTTCCAAAGGAAATTCAAGGATTACCTCCAGAGCGAGAAGTGGAATTTGCCATTGATATTGTGCCTGGAGCTGGACCAATATCCAAAGCCCCATATCGTATGGCTCCTCATGAAATGATTGAATTAAAGAAGCAAATTGAGGAGCTATTAGAGAAGGGTTTCATATGACCCAGTATTTCATCATGGGGTGCTCTAGTGCTATTTGTTAAGAAGAAGGATGGCAGTCTCAGATTATGTATTGACTATAGGGAATTGAATAAGGTTACTGTTAAGAACAAGTGCCCTCTTCCCATAATTGATGACCTGCTAGATCAATTGGCTAGAGCAAGTATGTTCTCTAAAATTGATTTAAGATCAGGCTACCATCAACTGAGAGTTAAATCAGATGGTGTCTCAAAAATAGCTTTCAGGCCTCGATATGGTCATTTTGAATTTCTGGTGATGCCTTTTGGTCTGACGAATGCGCCTGCAATTTTTATGGATTACATGAACGGAATCTTCAGGCCTTACTTAGATCAATTTGTTGTGGTCTTCATTGATGATAACCTGGTGTACTCCAAGTCTGCTGAGGAGCATGAAAGGCATTTGAGAATTATTCTTGGTACCCTTAAAGAGATATAGATCTATGCTAAGCTCAGTAAGTGTGAGTTTTGGCTTTCAGAAGTCAAATTTCTCGGTCATGTCATATCCCACGAAGGGGTAGCTGTAGATCCTAGCAAAGTTGAAGCAGTTTTAAGCTGGGAGCAGCCAAGGACAGTGACAAAGATTAGAAGTTTTCTGGGCTTGGTAGGGTACTATAGGAGATTCATTAAAGACTTTTCTCAAATTACCTTGCTGTTAACCAAGATGACCAGAAAGAATCAGCAGTTCAAGTGGGACGAGAAGTGCGAGGCTAGTTTTCAAGAGTTAAAGAAGAGATTAACCACTACTCCTGTGCTGATTATTCCAGACCCAACTCAGACTTATGTAGTCTATACTGATGTTAGTAAGCAGGAGTTGGGATGCATGTTGATGCAGCAAGGTCGAGTAGTAGCCTATGCCTCTCGACAGTTAAAGCCACATGAAGAAAATTATCCTACTCATGATCTGGAGCTTGCAGCGGTGGTTTATGCTCTCACGATATGGAGACATTATTTGTATGGAGCTACCATAGAATTGTATTGTGACCACAAAAGCCTGAAGTATCTGCAGGATCAAAAAGAGTTCAATATGAGGCAGCGACAATGGATGGAATTATTGAAGGATTATGATTTTCAGATTAAATACCATCCAGGAAAAACCAATGTGGTGGCTGATGCTCTAAGTAAAAAAGTGGTGCAGGTGGTGAGTCTGATGATTAGAGAGTTGAAATTGTTAGAAGATGTCAGAGATTGGAGTCCTCTCTATCAGATGCAAATGAAAGAAAGTCCTTACGGAGGAGTACAAGTCATAGCTTTCATTGAGGATGAAATAAGAGAAGCTTAAAAGCATGATAAGTTCGCAGCTATTTTTAAAGATAAGCTGGAGAGGGGGAAAACTAAAAATTTTGAAGTTTCCCAAGATGGATTGTTACGGTTTAGAGGAAGACCGTATATCCCTAATGTTATGGGATTGAAAGAGACAATTCTAGATGAAGCACACAAAAGCCGATATACAGTACATCAAGGTATGACCAAGATGTATCATGATGTGAAAAGTCTATTTTGGTAGCCTGGATTGAAGAAGGATGTTGTGGCTTACGTGTCCAAGTTGTCACATCCTTAATTTCATCCATACATATACTCAAATAAAAGTATCTTAGATCATTGGAACACTATTTCTGTAACACCCTAATTTTAGGCCTAGAGATGCCAGAAGGAGAAATCAAGGGCATAATCGTAATTATGGAAAAGATCGGGCTGGTAGCCAATGAGTACCATATTTTGCTAGAAAATAGAGAAAATTATGCTGACCATTTCACTGAACTGTGAAATGTGCATATGAGGTCTCTAGGTGTATGAAAGAATTAGAAATATGACCAGGGGTAAAATGGTCATTTTGGAAAAGTGTGCGCGTGAGTGCTTTTTCAGGCCAAAACAGCCCGGTCCGGATAAAATATCTGAAAATACCGGGAGATAGAGAAAAGGATTCCGGATTGAATGAGGAGTCACAGAATTTTGATTTAAGGTCCCGATTTTTCTGTAAAAATTCCTGAAGATGGGAATTTACAGTTATAATCGGTAAAGGAAAGGCAGTCCGAATAGAAATGATCGGACAATGGCTAGAGGCCATACAGTATTTTCTAAGGCCCGTAGTGACACCAAGGAAGGCCCAGGCCCATAATATCAGTTCAGTGGTAAGAGGGGCCGGTGTCCGGGAAAAATGTGCAAAATGACGAAAATGCCCTTATGTTATAGAATAACTGAAGAATGAGTAAAGGGTATTTTGGTCATTTGGCTAAGGTTAGACAGTCAAGAAGGGGTATCTGGATAGCATTGGATGGCGTGACAGGTGCCAGTAAGATGCCACATGGCGCCATCACAGAGGAGGAAGAAAAAGTTGAGGACACGTACTACGAGGCAGGACACTGGACCGGTGAGTTAGCCTACTGAGTCAGCTGCTGAGGTGTCCAGGAATTTCAGCATGTGGAAAATGTGGCGCTGAGGTGTCCTGGTGAGGTGTCCCAATGACGTCATGCATGATGCAGTAAATGAGGAATTAAAGAAAATAGGAAAATCCAGGAAAAACCAGGACCGCAGGATCAAAGGTCATGGTAATTACGAGATTGCCATTGGAGGAGGTTATAAATACCCCCCCTTTGCCTTCATATGCCACGGCCTAAGGTGCTTTTAGAGAGAGGAGGAGGTGTTAGAGAGAGAAAGTGAGATTAAGAAAGACAGAAAGAAAGGAAGTTCTGGCGGAGCTGGAAGCAGAATAGAGATAGTAAAGCTCTGCTAAGCCTTTGAGGTAGTAACTAATCCTAGCTTTTATGTAATGGCTTTGTGATTTATTGTGCTATTGTTTGGTTGGATTGTTGTCTTATATGTTATGTCTGAAGCTCTGCTGTAATGCTATGATCATATGTTATTAAGCATGGAAGCACGCAGCATACTTATCTGTACACAATCACAAGCAAGCACTGTCACTCTGCATTACATATATTGTTATGATTGTTGCTACTGAATTCCCCTGAATCTCATCCCAATAAATATCCCATTACAGGGGAGGTTATGTCGAAATGAATTTTGGGAATTTTAAGAGACGCCGTTATGCTGCCGAAGTAAAGACTGAACATCAGTATATGATAAGTACTGTGTACGTAGTGCTGTCTAAGGAGGCTAGAAGTGAGTGGACCTAGCCGGTTCATCTAGTCTTTCCTGGGTACTACGTAGAATGGTAGTTCTCATGAGGGGATTACCGAATCAGTACGGTTCAGTTCTTTGTATAGATGAAGCGTAGCGGTTATGCTGCCGGATTTCAAGCAGAAAAAGATGTAATAGCAGTATGAGAGTTTATGTACATACCCAGATGTAAAACAACTTATTAATTAATAATAATTGTTGTTTGGCATGTTTGACTGTTGTATGATGGATGTATGCATATTTATGCAGAGTAGAAATGCTAAAATTTACCACTATGAACAGTAACACGTGGTAACCTAGTCATATTTGATAAATGATTAAAAATAGTAAATGGATGAATTAATGTATAACATTTTTAAGGTAAATAGTAGACATACTAAGATTCGATTTGATATATAGTATGACTCATTTGGATGTGTACACAAGGAGATATAAATTATCAAAGTTGGGACCAGAATGCTGGATTCAGGGAGAAAAACGTGGGATGAACAGTAACGTTGACACGTTGACTGACATTGACTTGGTCAAATAATGGTCAACGAGTTATTTTTCCCTGAAATATAATTGAGTTAGCTTCATTTATCAATTGGAACCACTTCATTTTCGATTTTTCTAGAATTAGTTATGATTTTTCGAAGCCAGGTCACTCATCTGGAATTTTCAAGTGAACAGTACTCGATAAGAGTAAAATTCCAGATTAGGGAATTGGACTTCAATGACCTTGAAAGTGGTTCTAAATGCTACCAAATGGTCCCTAAGACACATGAAAGTAAGGATGTTTCAATTTCAGCTTAAAAACATGAATTTCCAAGAATTAGGTTATCGAGTACTGTTCATAGCACTATTTATTTGGTAAATCCAGATTATACAATGAAATTTGGAAATTCATAATTAAATCTAGAAAAATCAAAATAAGGTTGTTCCAATTTCTAATGAAATCTATTTCGTTAAAATTTGAAGGAAAAATATGAAAATGAGGTTTCCTTGTCCAAATGAAATCAGTTTATTCGTTGCAAAATACTGTTCATTTGGTAAACCTAAAAGTTCCAGTTTCTGTGCCTTGTTTTCAAAAATTCATTTCTTCTTGTATACTTATCCAAATGAGTCTTATTACATATGGATTTAAATCTCCATATGTGTACTTTCAGCTCACAAAATCTCGTGTAAAAATTCGTTCATTTGCTATTTGAAAATCGCGCTTAAACTTCACTGTCTCTAGACATTCGTTTTATCTTAATCCAGATTTTAGTCCTGATTTTGAAAAATCATAACAATTCGAATTCTTAACCAAATTAGGGGTTCTTGCTGTCCAATTAAAGCTCTGGATCTTATATATTTTCATGCCAAATTTCACATGAAAAAGCGTAAGATAAGTCACTTAAACTATCGATGGAAACGTTCTTCCTCGGATCGGATCCAGTGAGTGCATGCATTTTACATACCAATACAACATCTTCTAGATTTAAATACATACTCCTTAGGTCATATACAAATTATTCATCCACAATTACCCTCTTCCTTGAGAATTGTCAGCACCTAGAGCATGATTATATATATGGAAGGAATGAGATTTCATGGAAATATCAATAGCAAGTCATATCAACTATAAGGTTATACATGCTTGATTAAATGCCTAACATGTTATCATGCAATGGGAGCTAATTCATGATCATACATAAGCAAACTCTAACATGCATATTGTCATGACATAAGTTGCAAGGATTTGCAAGTATTCATAACTCATAATCATCATCACATATCATTCCATGCTCAACCAAACTTCATGCATATCAAGCAAGCATAAAAATCAAACAACATAAGTTTATAGTTAGGTATTCTTGCTACCTCTTATATATCTTTGCAAGTTCCTTATTGACTTGATCCTTCCTTCCTACAAATGTCAAAACCTAGGCATAACAAAGCAATTACCAAATTATAACTCAATTCTAATCCAATCTCAAGGCTAGGGTTTCATTAAGTCCCTTTCTTTCTCTAATTTGTGACTTATGATTACATCTTTCTAAACTAAACTCTCATGATTCATTTCCACATAATTTTCCATTTAGAATCTAAATATGCATTCAGAAATTCCAGAATCCAATTGCTTCTCAAGGTGCTGTACAGAACCAAAAAGTTATACCAATTTTTCCAAAAATTCTCATTTTCATTCCAATGCTTCCAATATTCGTTTCTCTACTATATCCCCACACAATTTTCCATTCTAACCTATTGGAAGCATCAAAACCATGAAATTCCAACATATGAACAGTAATTTCGCACTATACAGAACAGAATGCAATCTTGGATTCACTAGCATACTTGAATTCCTATGCCATTACCACTTGATTCTAACTTGTTGAAGCTTGTCTAAACTATTCATAACCTAAAACTCATGTTCCTTTTACATGCACATCAAAATTCCAGCAGCACCTCCACGAGATTTATGCCTCTAAACCACTTAAACTCAAGAGCAAATCTACTAGAACATAGTCAGGATGAAGGAAACAACTTACCTTACTAGTTCCTTCAAGGTGCTTGCTTCCTTTTGGCTTGAATGAAAATTTTGCAAGAGTTTCCCTAGGGTTGTCATGTGTAACATCCCGATTTTTGGTCTAGGAGATCGGGACAGTTCATCTAGGTCCAAGATGAGGAATGTGAGGAATATCCTACGTCTTAAGCCTAGGAATTCTGCAGGTAGCTTGATATGGGCTGGCTCCTGTGTAAGATAACCTGATATGGGCGGGTTGTCGAGCCTTTCAATTAATGATGACTCCCGAAGAGTTTAAGGGATGAGTTATTGAAAGAGAATTTCTAGAACTTAAGATGAAGGATAAGAAGATGAGAATAGATGCTAGAAAGAGAATGCAGGGGCAAAATCGTAATTATGGGAAAGATTGGGCTGGTAGCCGATGAGTACCATATTTTGCCAGAAAATAGAGAAAATTATGCTGATCATTTCACTGAACTGTGAAATGTGCATATGAGGTCTCTATGTGTATGAAAGAATTAGAAATGTGACCAGGGGTAAAATGGTCATTTTGGAAAAGTATGCGCGTGAGTGCTTTTTCAGGCCAAAACAGCCCGGTCCGGATAAAATATCTGAAAATACCGGGAGATAGAGAAAAGAATTCCGGGTTGAATGAGGAGTCACGGAATTTTGATTTGAGGTCCCGATTTTTCTGTAAAAATTCCTGAATATGGGAATTTACAGTTATAATCGGTAAAGGAAAAGCAGTTCCGATAGGGATGATCGGACTGTGGCCAGGGGGCCGTATAGTGTTTCTAAGGCCTTTAGTGACACCAGGGAAGGCCCAGGCCCATTAGATCAGTCCAGTGGTAAAAGGGGCCGGTGTCCGGGAAAAAGGTGCGAAATGACGAAAATGCCCCTATGTTATAGAACAGCTGAAGAATGAGTAAAGGGTATTTTGGTCATTTGCCTAAGGTTAGACAGTCCAGGGAGGTTATCTGGATAGTTGACCAGGGTCAAAGAATACTCTGGTAAGATGGGAAAAGACAATAATGCCACTAGTCCTAATAAAGTAATGAGAGAGAGACTAAGGGCATTTTGGTAATTTGCCAAGGGGTGTTTCTTGGGAATCGTGCCATCAGAGTACTTGGGCTGGATCAGAGACCCAAGATGATATTTCCAGGCCAAAAAACGCAGGCCCAGTGATTCAGGGGGAAAAGTGGCATTAAAATAATGATTTAATGACTTTTCAGTAAAGTAAAGTTACTCGGTTAGCACAAAAACCGAGGAGGTGATCATATAAGTCTGGGACTTATCTGGATAGCATTGGGAAGCGTGCAAGGTCTCTTCCAGGCGACACATGACATTAGTCTGGAGAAAGCAGATAAAGCTGAGGACACGCTTTACGAGGCAAGAGACTGGACCGGTGAGTCAGCATGCTGAGTCAGCTGCTGAGGTGTCCAGGATTTCAGACATGTGATAAATGTGGCGATGAGGTGTCCCGGTGAGGTGTCCCGGTGAGGTGTCCTGGATGATGTAATGCATGATGCAGTAAAAAGGAATAAAAGAAAATAGGAAAATCCAGGAAAAACCAGGACCACAAGTTCATATGGCTTCAAAATTACAGGAATGCCATTGAAGGAAACTATAAATACCCCCTCCCCCTCCCATTTCATGCATCCCACGGTTTTGGCAAGAAAGGAGAGAGAAGGAGGTGCTAGAGAGAGCAAGTGAGAGGAAGAAAGAAAGAAAGGAAGTTCTGGCGGAGCTGGAAGCAGAATAGAGATAGTAGAGCTCTGCTAAGCCTTTGAGGTAGTAACTAATCCTAGCATTTATGTAATGGCTTTGTGATTTGTTGTGCTATTGTTTGGTTGGATTGTTGTCTTATATGTTATGCTTGAAGCTCTACTGCAATGCTATGATCATATGTTATTGAGTATGGAAGCACGCAGCATACTTATCTGTACACAATCACAAGCAAGCACTATCACACTGCATTACATATATTGTTATGATTGTTGCTACTGAGATTCCCCCGAATCTCATCCCCATCCATAACCCATTACAGGGAGGTTATGCTGAAGTGGATTTTGAGAATCCTAGGAGACGCCGTTATGCTGCCGAAGTAAAGACTGAACATCAGTATATGATAAGTACTGTGTACGTAGTGCTGTCTAAGGAGGCTAGAAGTGAGTGGACCTAGCCGGTTCATCTAGTCTTTCCTGTGTACTACGTAGAATGGTAGTTCTCATGAGGGGATTACCGAATCAGTACAGTTCAGTTCTTTGTACAGATAAAGCGTAGCGGTTATGCTGCCGGAGTTTAGGCAGAAAGAGATGTAATAGAGATAGCAAGATTATGTATATGTCTTGTTGTGTATGCCATGCTGTATGACATTATGTTATTCAATGATAAGTGTTGTTTGGCATATTCAATTTATGTATGGTAAATTAAAGGGAAATTCGCAGGTCCTGAGGTAGCAGTGTTTTGACCTCAGATTGACCTAGTAAACGAAGGGGTTTGGCCACGAAATTTGGCAGGCCAGTCGTACACATCTGGGGCATTACGTGGATAGGTAATAAGCCTCATTTGGTTGTGTAGAATGAGATTAATTAATTTTCAAATTAAAGGTTCAGAATAAGGAACTTAAGAGTGAAATTTTGAATTTCTGGGCTTAAGTTAAGATATAATCGAGCTAATATCGCTTCCGTAAGTGTACTCTGAGGAGTCTAAGGGAGGATGTTTCATTTTGGTATCAGAGCAATAGGTTCTGGCATCAACCAGAAAGGATTCTGGTTCTGAGCATAAGATTCTAGCACAGAACAGAAGGTTCTAGCTTAGTGATACTCTGATGTAGAAAGGTTATTTCCCTTGAGTACATAGAGGTTTAGAAAAGCCCAGTGGAGGTAAAGATCTTAATTGAGAAAGTGAGATAAGGTAGACCCCGGAATTACGTCAAGATGGGGTAAGATATGAAGGAAATGGACACTACTCACAAGTCCAGTAAGTTGTCCATAAGCATAAGCAGATAAATAGATGATAAAAGATTGATGAGCTAATTAGAATGAGGTAGATCCTCCATGTGATACCTAGGAGTAGATCTACAATGTAAAGGTCTTATTCAGCTGGGCTGAATAGAAGACCTAAGAGCTAGAATGAGATAGCTAGCATGAGGTTGGTCCAAGAATGAGCTTAGGACATGGCCTAAGGTTAGAGATGTGATGGGCTGATGTTCCCTAGGCAGAGGGATTCCATCACGAAGAAGTAGTAACCTAGGGTAGAGTACCCTAGAGAACAGAAATGATATGATTGAGGATGATAGATAGTCTCAGTTATGGGACGATAAGTTATGATATTCAGATAGAGAAGCATTGGCTAAGAGCACTCTGGGAGGTAGCTCAAGTTGTGAAGCCAATAGCAAGAGAAAGAGGCAATAGTTCAGGCAGGGGACTGATCAAGGAGAAGATCAGGTTGGAGAGCAGAGATGTCAAAGTAGTGAGCTGTGGTACATAGGAGTGTCGAGCAGGGCAATGCAGTGGTGAGACAAAGGCCACTTTGCGAGAGTTGCCTACGAATGCCGACATCCCTCGGAAAGGTGTTTGTTACCCCAGACAGAGTCTCCAAATTTCCCCTGAGGTCGACCCTAAGAATGGTTAGAGGAACCATAGCTGTAAGGGCGACTGAGCTGTAAGGAACTATATGCCTAGATGATAATGTGGACGAAGAGTTCTTTTCTGATCTAGAGAATGTGGTTATTATAATGAGTCATGAGAAATAATTAGTAAGATAATAAATCTGTCTTAGCTCAGTGATGAGGTTGCTGTATGAGGGGTTAGGACATGGATAGCTGTAAGCAACTATAATGAGAGATGTTAGTTGCTAAGAATCCATGTGGAAGGTCTGGGACCAAGCTGTTGCTCCTCTAGACCATCATTAGAGTGAGGATAAGACAGAGAGGGATGATCTTACTGGTTATATATATGACTGTGTTATAAGAATCACATAGCTGTATAGATCAGTAAGAAGTTCTCTTCAGGAAAGATGAGTTATCCCTTGAAATTTCGAGGACGAAATTTTTAAAAGGGGAGGAGAATTGTAACATCCCGATTTTTGGTCTAGGAGATCGGGACAGTTCATCTAGGTCCAAGATGAGGAATGTGAGGAATATCCTAAGTCTTAAGCCTAGGAATTCTGCAGGTAGCTTGATATGGGCTGGCTCCTGTGTAAGATAACCTGATATGGGCGGGTTGTCGAGCCTTTCAATTAATGATGACTCCCGAAGAGTTTAAGGGATGAGTTATTGAAAGAGAATTTCTAGAACTTAAGATGAAGGATAAGAAGATGAGAATAGATGCTAGAAAGAGAATGCAGGGGCAAAATCGTAATTATGGGAAAGATTGGGCTGGTAGCCGATGAGTACCATATTTTGCCAGAAAATAGAGAAAATTATGCTGATCATTTCACTGAACTGTGAAATGTGCATATGAGGTCTCTATGTGTATGAAAGAATTAGAAATGTGACCAGGGGTAAAATGGTCATTTTGGAAAAGTGTGCGCGTGAGTGCTTTTTCAGGCCAAAACAGCCCGGTCCGGATAAAATATCTGAAAATACCGGGAGATAGAGAAAAGAATTCCGGGTTGAATGAGGAGTCACGAAATTTTGATTTGAGGTCCCGATTTTTCTGTAAAAATTCCTGAAGATGGGAATTTACAGTTATAATCGGTAAAGGAAAAGCAGTTCCGATAGGGATGATCGGACTGTGGCCAGGGGGCCGTATAGTGTTTCTAAGGCCTTTAGTGACACCAGGGAAGGCCCAGGCCCATTAGATCAGTCCAGTGGTAAAAGGGGCCGGTGTCCGGGAAAAAGGTGCGAAATGACGAAAATGCCCCTATGTTATAGAACAGCTGAAGAATGAGTAAAGGGTATTTTGGTCATTTGCCTAAGGTTAGACAGTCCAGGGAAGTTATCTGGATAGTTGACCAGGGTCAAAGAATACTCTGGTAAGATGGGAAAAGACAATAATGCCCCTAGACCTAATAAAGTAATGAGAGAGAGACTAAGGGCATTTTGGTAATTTGCCAAGGGGTGTTTCTTGGGAATCGTGCCATCAGAGTACTTGGGCTGGATCATAGACCCAAGATGATATTTCCAGGCAAAAAAACGCAGGCCCAGTGATTCAGGGGGAAAAGTGGCATTAAAATAATGATTTAATGACTTTTCAGTAAAGTAAAGTTACTCGGTTAGCACGAAAACCGAGGAGGTGATCATATAAGTCTGGGACTTATCTGGATAGCATTGGGAAGCGTGCAAGGTCTCTTCCAGGCGACACATGACATTAGTCTGGAGAAAGCAGATAAAGCTGAGGACACGCTTTACGAGGCAAGAGACTGGACCGGTGAGTCAGCATGCTGAGTCAGCTGCTGAGGTGTCCAGGATTTCAGACATGTGATAAATGTGGCGATGAGGTGTCCCGGTGAGGTGTCCTGGATGATGTCATGCATGATGCAGTAAAAAGGAATAAAAGAAAATAGGAAAATCCAGGAAAAACCAGGACCACAAGTTCATATGGCTTCAAAATTACAGGAATGCCATTGAAGGAAACTATAAATACCCCCTCCCCCTCCCATTTCATGCATCCCACGGTTTTGGCAAGAAAGGAGAGAGAAGGAGGTGCTAGAGAGAGAAAGTGAGAGGAAGAAAGAAAGAAAGGAAGTTCTGGCGGAGCTGGAAGCAGAATAGAGATAGTAGAGCTCTGCTAAGCCTTTGAGGTAGTAACTAATCCTAGCTTTTATGTAATGGCTTTGTGATTTGTTGTGCTATTGTTTGGTTGGATTGTTGTCTTATATGTTATGCTTGAAGCTCTACTGCAATGCTATGATCATATGTTATTGAGTATGGAAGCGCGCAGCATACTTATCTGTACACAATCACAAGCAAGCACTATCACACTGCATTACATATATTGTTATGATTGTTGCTACTGAGATTCCCCCGAATCTCATGAAGGGAATTGGAAGAACGCAGCGGAAATTAACTTTAAAAATTTTTCCATTCCCAACCAGGATCTACCGAATGTGTTTAAGTCAAGGAGAAAGAAGTGTTACCTTCGGTACTCGAGCTTTGGTCGCGACTTCAGTGTCCACTAGTCGCGACTCTTCGCCTCTGGAACATTTTAGTCGCGACCTCCTCTGCTTCTCGTCGCGACTTGAAGTCTCTGGAGTTTATAGTCGCGACCTCGTCAGCTTCAAGTCGCGACCTGCCTCTTCTTTTCAGATTTCTGACGTTTAGATGCCCGTATAGTCGCGACCTCAGCGTGTTCTGGTCGCGACCTTGCTTCGTGTCTGGTCGTATAGTAGAAGTCGACAGCTCAGATCGGCTTCCTCTACCGGTATCCACACGAACAGCGTTCCAATCGCGAATGACGTACTAGCGCCTCTTGTCCCTCTAGGGCTTTCTAGAGATTCCGTCCTCACCCTCTCTATCTCGGCAGTTTCTTATGTGCAAACCTTTTGCACTCTCCCTGCCCCCTTTTCTCACGACTGAATGTGTGTGAAGAGATCTGTATTGTGTGTAGAACCCTAGCTCCTAATGTCAAATATATAGGAAGCTATCGGGCTTCTAATAGGGCCGGGCTTCAGAATTAATCTTATATTAATTCTGAATTAATACAATATCATATATTGCATAATTTAATAAGAAACTAATTAAATAAATATGGTTTATATTAAATCCATCCCACAGATTTAATTCACCTATTTATTTAATTTAAAATAAAGATAAGACTGAATTATATTTGATTTATTCTCATAAATCAAATTTGAGATATCTTATCAATTTGAATTTCAAATTCAAATAAATCATATCCATTTAAATTCAAATTCAAAAATGATAGAGATTTAACTTATCCTTATAAATTGAATCTTACAAATATCTCTTATATTATATATATAATATATATATAAACTAATTTATATATATATATAAAATATATATACACCCTAGATTATTCATTGAATTTAGACATCTCTTAGATTCAATGAATCTGGACATCATAGTTCGCATTGGGCTGTTTTGTGTGCGACCCTGTAGGCCCATATGAAGTTGGCAGTGGCCCAGTTACTATACTGACCCACAAGTCGTAAGCGGTCTCTAGCAAGGCATTACGACTACCCAAAACATATGAGGATCGTTAAACGATGTAACCTTTCATACAACCATATCACGTCCCTTTTGTCACACGATACTTCGGTCAAGGATGAGGCATGGAGAACGTCATCCTCCTGTTCCTGACCGTTACTTTCTCGATCCCTGAGTAGTCTGAATATAGAAATGGAACTACCCTTCCATTCCAGTATGGCCATACATTTCTCAGACTCACTCATCGAGGGGCCCAGTAATATCTCTCTACGAATGTGAGGGACAAATTCCATCTTGACCATTCACATTCCTCCGCATGAAAAACCACTAGGCCCGAGCATAGCCTTTATGATCACTCGGTCAAAAGTGACTTTTGACTAGGTCAAAGCTGAGCGTTTGTCATGTAGGAATCCATGATGATCTCAGGTCAAAGGGCATAGTGACATGGCTTGTATATGAGAGAAGCTTATGACTTGACCCATGCAGCTCTCTCATTGTGGGTCGGTCCAACACCCTGTACTCTTACATGTGCTTATGACTTTGATTTATATCTCTATATATCTTCAAAGTCATACTGGTCTTATTTCATCTCTGCTCCCACATAGATGACCGACCAGGGACATTTAGGATAAGATCACGAGTTATCCAAGGATTGTCATCATAGTAAACATGCAAATAATATGATAACTTTATTAAGAAATTCATAAATCAACAATGTTCATAAGATAATGATTGGCCCCTAGGGCACAATCTCCAACATCTCATCCCCATCCATAACCCATTACAGGGAGGTTATGCTGAAGTGGATTTTGAGAATCCTAGGAGACGCCGTTATGCTGCCGAAGTAAAGACTGAACATCAGTATATGATAAGTACTGTGTACGTAGTGCTGTCTAAGGAGGCTAGAAGTGAGTGGACCTAGCCGGTTCATCTAGTCTTTCCTGGGTACTACGTAGAATGGTAGTTCTCATGAGGGGATTACCGAATCAGTACAGTTCAGTCCTTTGTACAGATAAAGCGTAGCGGTTATGCTGCCGGAGTTTAGGCAGAAAGAGATGTAATAGAGATAGCAAGATTATGTATATGTCTTGTTGTGTATGCCATACTGTATGACATTATGTTATTCAATGATAAGTGTTGTTTGGCATATTCAATTTATGTATGGTAAATTAAAGGGAAATTCGCAGGTCCTGAGGTAGCAGTGTTTTGACCTCAGATTGACCTAGTAAACGAAGGGGTTTGGCCATGAAATTTGGCAGGCCAGTCGTACACATCTGGGGCATTACGTGGATAGGTAATAAGCCTCATTTGGTTGTGTAGAATGAGATTAATTAATTTTCAAATTAAAGGTTCAGAATAAGGAACTTAAGAGTGAAATTTTGAATTTCTGGGCTTAAGTTAAGATATAATCGAGCTAATATCGCTTCCGTAAGTGTACTCTGAGGAGTCTAAGGGAGGATGTTTCATCATGCATGCCAAATTGAATCTGATTTGGGGGGGTATTTATAGGCAAACTTGAGTGGAAATGAAAGGCCAAGATCATTTTGGGTACTATTTGATCTAGTGACTTAGATTTAATCTTGGATTTTCTTTTCTTTTCCATTTATGACATCACAACCATGACATCATCCAAGAAACACCTCATGGGACACCTAATCACACATGTGGCAAAAATAAAGGTCCAAGAAGCCTCTGGAAAAATTCTAATCCAGGCCGGTACCGGCACGGTCCAATTTCTCGTAAACCAGACTATTTTCTGAATCTAATTTTTCTGAGATTCCATAATAAGTTCTCTGACTTTAAATCTAGTATCTGAATTCTTTCCATCATTAACATCCTTACACTAGGTTTAAACTTAATTACAGATCCCCTGGGAAATGACCAAAATACCCTTGGTGCCCTTTCTTGCACTATCTTAACCCTAAGGGTAAAATCATCATTTCATACCTTTTTGTACCTTGTCAGAGCATATACTGACTCTGACTAAACCCTCCTATACTTGCCTGTCCAAAATGACCAAAATGCCTTCCATTCGTCTATTACTCCTTAGGACAACGCAGGGGCATTTTCGTAATTTTGCACTTTTTAGGGGTCCACTGGACACTGGCCCACCTATCAGTCCAAGTGTTTTATTGGGCCATCATGACGCCATTTTTGGGCCTTTTTAGGGTTTACTACCTTTACGGAACGAATCTCGAGAAACCTCTTCCGGCGATATTCATCGGTTATTTTTGCCATTATACACAATTTCTACACCTTTTCAGACACCGGCTCCTTTTATCAGATAAACTGCTATACTGAATGTAGGCATCCCTTTGTGTCATTACGGGCCTCTGACTGATATCTTCTGAGCTCATTCAGTCTCAATTTGAATACTGAAAAATCTCCCAATCGGATATCCGGAGGTCACAAACTCCCGTCTAAATCCACTAATTTATGAATAACTTTTTCTACAGACCTCCTTTCGCTATTCTGTTAGTTCCCTGACATCCGTCTCTACAGGACGCATCTTCCTGTAGTTTTTCACTCATATCTGAGGTCTAGGAGATCCGATAAGAATTTTTTTATACTTTTAGACTATCAGATAAATTTTGGCTATCTGGAGTCCTGATAAAATTCCTGTATTAAGCTGGATTACCCAGCATCACTTGCTCTATCTACTGGTAAAATATGGGGCTAATCTGAATATGATCAATTTTTGCCTGTTTTCGGTCCAAGTTTTCATAATTACACTTTTGCCCCTTGACTTTTCATAAATTGTACTTATGTCCTTACATTTGGCTAAAATTACACTTAAGGACCCCACGTTTTTATCTACTTTTTCTTTTGGCCTTAAACTTTTGTAAATTGCACTTAAGTCCTTGCAATGGCCACATTTTTCTTAGAGAATCTCGCATATATTACATACAAACTGTACATACTATCCAGTACAGAAAATTAGGGATATTACATTTCTTTCCCCCTTAAAATGAATTTTGTCCTCGAAATTTACAATATACATATCCTATTGAAACAACTCAGGTTACCTTTCCCTCCTCTTTTTCTCTGTTTCCCACGTAGCTTCATTCTCTGTACTAAATTGGAGAGTAGTGCCCATTTCTCTCTGTAGAGCTCTCCAGAAATTTGAGGTAAAGTGAGGATCCCTGTCGGACACAATACTGTTTGGGATACCATGTAGCCTAACAATCTCTTTTATGTATAACTTTGCCAGCTTCTCTAGAGAATCCCTCTTATTTATTGCCAGGAAATGAGCTGACTTCGTCAACCGATCAATAACTACCCATATCGCATCATGCTTAGTCAAAGTCATGGGTAATCCTTCCACAAAATCCATGGCAATACTATCCCATTTCCATTCAAGGATATCAAAAGGTTGCAATGTTCCTGCTGGCTTCTGATGTTTAATTTTTACTTTTTGGCATGTCAAGCACTTAGAAACATAAGCCACTACATCTTTCTTCAATCCAGGCCACCAAAACAACCTTTTCACATCATGATACATCTTGGTCATACCTGGATGTACTGTATATCAGCTTTTGTGTGCTTCACCTAGAATCTTCTCTCTTAATCCCATAGCATTGGGAATATAGGGTCTTCCCCTGAACTGTAGCAATCTATCTAGGGAAATCTCAAAATTCCTAGTTTTTCCTCTCTCCAGTTTATCTTTAAGGATTATTGCGAGCCTGTCCTGCTTTTGAGCCTCTTTTATCTCTTCTTCCATGCAAGTTCTGACATGAACTCCTCCGTAAGGACTCTCTGTCATTTGCATATGATAGAGAGGACTCCAATCTCTGACATCTTCTAACAGTTTCAGTTCTTTGATCCTCAGACTCGCCACCTGCACTACCTTTCTACTTAGAGCATCAGCCACCACATTGGCTTTTCCTTGATGATATTTAATCTAAAAATCATAATCCTTTAGCAATTCCATCCACCGTCGTTGTCTCATATTCAGCTCTTTCTAATCTTGCAAATACTTCAGGCTTTTGTGGTTACAGTATAATTCAATTGTAGCTCCATATAAATAATGGTTCCATATCTTTAGAGTATAGACCACCGCTGCAAGCTCCAGATTGTGAGTGGGATAGTTGCCTTCATGCGGCTTTAGCTGTCGAGAGGCGTAGGCTACTACTCTACCTTGCTGTATCAGTACACATCCCAACCCCTGTTTGCTAGCATCAGTGTAGACTGCATAAGTCTGAGTTGGGTTTGGAATAATTAGCACAGGAGCAGTGGTTAATTTCTACTTTAACTCTCGAAAACTAGCCTCGCACTTCTCGTCCCACTTAAACTGTTGATTCTTTCTGGTCAGCTTGGTGAGTGGCAAGGCAATTATAGAAAAGTCTTTAATAAATCTTCTATAGTACCCTACTAAGCCCATAAAACTTCTGATCTCTGTCACTGTCTTTGGCTGCTCCCAGCTTAAGACTGCTTTAACTTTGCTAGGATCAACAGCTACCCATTCTTGGGATATAACATGACCGAGAAATTTGACTTCTGAAAGCCAAAACTCATACTTACTAAGCTTAGCATAGAGCTGCCACTCTTTAAGGGTACCAAGAACAACTCTCAAATGCCTTTCATGCTCCTCCGCAAACTTGGAGTACACTAGAATATCATCGATGAAGACCACAACAAACTGATCTAAGTAAGACCTAAAGATCCGGTTCATATAATCATAAAAATTGCAGGTGCATTAGTCAGACTAAAGGGCATCACAAGAAATTCAAAATGTCCATAGCGTGTCCTAAAAGCAGTCTTTGAAATGTCATCTGACTTAATCCTCAGCTGATGATAGCCAGATCTCAAATCAATCTTGGAAAATAAGCTTGCTCCTGCCAATTGGTCTAGCAGGTCATCAATTCTGGGGAGAGGGTATTTGTTCTTGACTGTGATCTTATTCAGCTCTCTGTAGTCAACACATAATCTTAAACTGCCATCCTTCTTTTTAACAAACAGCACTGGAGCACCCCAATGTGAAACACTGGGTCGTATAAAACCTTTCTCTAATATATCCTCAACCTGCTTCTTTAACTCGCTCATTTCATTAGGAGCCATTCGATATGGGGCTTTGGATACTGGTCCAGCTCCAAGTACAATGTCAATAGCAAACTCTACTTTTCGTTATGGAGGCAATCCTTGAATCTCCTTTGGAAAAACTTCAGGAAATTCATTGACTACTGGAATATTATCAACCTCTTCTTCAACTTTTGCGTGGAAAGAAAAGAAAACCATATATCCTTGACATCCTTTTCGCAGATATTTATCTGCCTGAGCCTCCATTATAAAACTCAGTCGTACTTCTAGACTCACATTTGCTACTTTTGGCCCAAGAACTAGCGTCTTGCTCTTGCATTCCAGCATTACATTATTAGAGGATAACCAATTCAACCCAAGTATGACATCGATCTCTCGAAAAGGCATGCATATCAAATCTAGAGTAGTGTTACAATGCTCATACCGCACCACATTATTTAGCCAAACATCATATGTAACTACTCTAGCATTTGTGGGAGTTGTCACACATATGTCATAATTCAACTTACTAATCACAAGGCCTAGGCGTTTAGCACACTCATAAAAAATAAAGGAATGACTTGCACCCTAATCAAATAGAGCAATCACAGCATGATCATTGAGATAAATTGTACCTTGAATCATCTCAGGTGATCGTTGGGCGTCTTCCCTGGTGAGTACGAATACTCGCCCTTGTGTCCTTGGCCTTTGATTATTTCCCGCTTGAGGGCACTCCCGGGAAAAATGTCCTGGTTTCCTGCATGTGTAGCAAACATTCTATCCCATTAGACATGATCTATCTCTATGATTCTTTCCACATTTCTCACATACTCGGGCCCTTGAATCTTTGTTGTTAGACCTTCCTCGAAAACTCCCTCTATTCAGTCTTTTATTTTGTCACTTCCTTTTTCTCTTTTTATAACCGCTACCACTAGCAGCATCTCGATTCTGACTAGCCTTTTCAGGAGTTGCCTGTTCCTTGTTCACAGGTCAGAACAATATCCAATAATTCATACTATTCTCAACTATACATCATGCTTCCACCGCCTTGTTGAACTAGCTGTATTGTTGGGGAGTCAACTTTTCTTTTAGCATAGTATTCAATCCCCTAATCATCCTTTCCGTCATCCAGCGTTCATCGTCCACTTGGCGTAGATAACTAGAATACTGAGATAGACGGATGAACTTAGCCAGATACTCGTCAAATGATTCTTTTTCTCCTTGTCTAAGTACAAGGAATTCGGCTTCTCTTTCATCTCTTACAGACTGAGGGAAATACTTTTCGTAGAATTGTTCAAGAAACACTTCCCAGGTAATTGGAATGTTTCTTGCTTGTAAGAGCAGTTCCGTGTTCTTCCACTGAAATATCCTTACTTTCGTACGTCTTAGGGACCATTTGGTAGCATTAGAACCACTTTCAAGGTCATTGAAGTCCAATTTCTCAATATGGAGTTTTACTCTTATTGAGTACTGTTCACTGTGTAAATTCCAGATGAGTTACCTGACTTCAAAAAATCATAATTAATTCTAAAAAAATTGAAATGAAGTGTTTCAAATTGCTACATGAAGCTAACTCAATTCTATTTTAGGGAAAAATAACTCGTTGACCATTACTTGACCAAGTCAACGTCAGTCAACGTTACAACTTTACTGTTCATCCAGCGTTTTTCCCTGAATCTAGCATTTTGGTCCCAACTTTGATAATTTATATCTCCATGTGTAGACATCCAAATGAGGCATTCTATATATCAAAGTGAAGCTTGGTATGTATACTATTTACCATAAAAATATCATATATTTATTTAATCATTTACTATTTTTAATTAAAGATCAAACATTACTGTGTCACCGTGAGTTACTGTTCACGCCGGCAATCAACTTTACATACATATGCATAACATCTCTTAATTTCTCATACACAAGCTGAACATGCTAAACAATATTTATTATTAAATAATTGTTATCCAAAAGGGCATGAACAAAACCCCATATCTTTATTACATTTTTTCTGAAATCTGGCAGTATAACTACTATACTTCATCTTTAATAATAACTGATCTGTACTGATTCGGTAATTCACATGAGAACTACCATTCTACATAAGTACCCAGGAAAGACTGGATGAACCGACTAGGTTCACTCGCTTCCATCCTCCTTAGACAGTACCTACGTACACAGTACGTTTCATCTTATCCTATCTTCATTCTGCCGTAATTTTAGCAGCATAACAGCATCTTTAAGCATTCTCAAAATTTACTTCAACATAACTTCCCTGTAAAGGGGTTATACATGGGGAGTGAGATTCAAGGGAATCTCAGTAGTAATAATCATAATAATATATGTAATGCAGTGTGATAGTGCTTGCTTGTGATTGTGTACAGATAAGTATGCTGCATGCTTCCATACTCAATAATAACATATGATCATAGCATTATGTAGTAGAGCTTCAGACATAACATATAAGATAACAATCCAACTAAACAATAGCACATCAAATGACAAAGCCATTACATAAAAGCTAGGATTAGTTACTACCTCAAAAGCTTAGTAGAACTCTACTATCTCTATACTGCTTCCGATTCCGCCAGAACTTCCTTCTCTCTTTCTCTTTCTTTCTCTTTTTCTCTCTTTCTCTTTCTATCTCTTCTTGCTCTCCAAAACTGTGGGATGAATGAAAATGGGAGGGGGAGGGGTATTTATAGTTTTCATGGATGGCATTTCTGTAATTCTCAAGAACTTTGATCTTGTGGCCACCGTTTTTCTTGGAATTTCCTATTTTCTTTAATCCAACTTATTGCATCATCATGGTGATGTCATCTTGATAACTCATGGCCTTTCATAATTACCTGCTAACTCAACATGCTGACGCAGTGTTCCAGAGAATTCCAGAGTCTTTTCCTGGAATAAGCGGCTGAGATCGCGCCACGTGTCCTTCACCTTTTTCTTCTTCCTTATACTCATGCCATGTGGCGCCTTGTGGGTCCCATGAGGACACCTTTTTCACCACCTCATGACTTCCAGATAAGTCCAGGATTTTATCTGATCACCTCCCCGGTCCTCATGCCAACCGAGTAACTTTATTAAAAAGTCACTAAAACATTATTTTAACGTCACTTTTTCTCACATAATTCATAGGCTACGTTTTTGGGCCTTTGGAATGTCATCTTGGGTTTCTGATCCAGCCCAAGTACTCTGATAGCTCAATTCCCAATAACCATCCCTTGGTAAATTACCAAAATGCCCTTGGTTCCTCTTTATTTACTTTAATGAATCTAGGGGCATTATTGTCTTTTCATATCTTACCAGAGTATTCTCTGACCCTGTTCAACAATCCAGATACCCTGTCTTGACTGTCTAACCTTAGCCTAATGACCAAAATACCCTTTACTCCTTTCACTATTTTATAACATAAGGGCATTTTCGTCATTTTGTACATTTTCTGGACACTGGCTCCTTTTATCATATAGACTGTCATACTGACTCTAGACACCCCTTCGTGTCATTACATGCCTCTGAATGATGTCATCTAAGCTCATTCAGTCTTAGTTTGAATACCGATAAATCTCCTAATTGGATACCCGAAGGTCACAAACTCCCGTCTCAATTTAATAATTTGTGAATAATTTTTTGTATAGACCTCCTTTCGGTATTCTGTTAATTCCATGACATCTGCCTCTACAGGATACATCTTCCTGTAGTTTTTCACTCATATCTGAGGTCTAGGATATCCGATAAGAAATTTTTATACTTTTAGTCTATCAGATAAATTTCGGCTATCTGGAGTCCTGATAAAATTCCTGTATTAAGCTGGATTACTCAGCATCCTTTTCTCTTTTTGCTGATGAGATTTGGGACTGAAATGCTTCCGGGCTAAGCCATTTCTGGCTCATCTTTCTATAATTACACTTTTGCCCTTGGAATTTTTCTTCTTTTTAATTAAGTCCCTTTTATTTGGCTAAAATTACACTTAAAGACCCCACATTTTTGTCTACTTTCTCTTTTAACCTTGAAGCTTTCATAATTTCACTTAAGTCCTTGGATTTTCTTCCTTTTTCAATTAAATCCCTTTCTTTACTAAAATGACTATTATACCCTTAGGACTTTTACTATTTACATATAAGTCCTTGTACTTTCACTTATTTGCAGTTTAGTCCCTAAAATCCTTTGTATGTTTCTGGGACTTCTGCTTAAAGGGGTCTGGTAGCTTATCTATTTTAGGCTACTTTCGAGTCTCTAGGCCTGAAAATTGGGATATTACATCCACCATCTGTTAGCATCCTTCTCTAGCTGATAGATGGCCATTTGAGCCTTCATCTCAGTTGGACAATCAAGTACTTTAAAGATTTTTTCCAATCTACTGATCCAATCCTCATCTATTTGAACATCAAATGTTCCTTCGAACACTGGAGGATTATGCTTGCAAAACCTGATCATCCACTATTGAATACTAACCACATCCTCTCTCTGATCAGCTCGTCTCTGTGACTGTTCCGATGACTACTGTACTCTCTCTGGTTCTCTACCAGCTATTCCTGAAGGCTCTGGAAGTCTTAGATTACCTATAGCTTCTGCTACTGATGTGGCTATGGCTGCATCTCTCTCCTGTTCATTTCATGCCTAAACTGCATGCATCTCTTCTATCATCTTTTGTTGCTGCTCTAAACATTCTAAAATTAGCTGGTTAATATTCCAAGTGTCACGTGGTCCCTCTGTTGAAACAGTTCTTTTAGTCTGAACCATTTTGTTTTACTTATCTAAACAAGAGAGGAATACGATAAATAGCATAATTTACATTCCATTCCAAACATAATGTACATACAGGGTATGCATACATTGTCACAGTCATACATACATTACCATACTGGTCTTTTATATATTACATATGTACATAGAGAACATTACCATCTCTAAACACACCCTATTCCTTCTTAAAAGTTATTCTAATAAACTCTTCGACTAGGTAAATCCAGTTAGGTATGCTGCAGTAAGGTTATTCCTCAAAATGTTCATCTAACCCTGTTCTCCAGGTAGGAGTAGTTGGTAAAATATCATCCATAATATTTGTCCAGTCATTTAGAGTCAGAGTATCTGGATTAAAAGCTCAGTATACACCTCTTATCCTCGTAATAAAATCCTGATAAACTCTGTAATCTTGGTCTATGACCCTGACTAGCAGTCTTCCAAGATCATACAGCTGCCGGGCTAACTCTACTGCCCTCTCAAATCGCTCTCCATTCATATTCTTTCCAGGTACTAGCTCTATAATTTGGGTTCCCACATGTATCTCTACCATAGTCAGCTTTGGTTTACTAGAACCTTGCATATTTATCGGGTCTGGCACTCGACTGGGCCCTGGAATATCTCCTTGATCAGTTTCCATACCAGTATCTGCTATGCTTGAGGGTACTAAACTTACAGGAATAGCTGGAATAGGTTCCTCCCTCTGGATCCCCTCTAGTATCATAAAGTTTGATCCTACCGAGGAACTATCCACTTCATAATCACTAACCACAGGAGGTGTCCATAGATAAGAATCATTGTTCATTATCTCCTCCTCTTCCTCTGATCTCACTCCAAAACTGTCCAGACTAGAGACCTCTGGTCTAAGATCCCCTTGGTTCACTGTGGTTTCGGATCTGGTTCTATGCCTAGCCATCCTGCAAGCACTAACTTAATGTCAATTATGACAGCATTACTATAATGTATATATCTACAAATCATCTATTCAGAGCATTTCCTAAGCCAGAATCCTTTGCTCTAATACCAAAATGTCGCATCCTTAATTTCATCCGTACATATACTCAAATAAAAGTATCTTAGATCATTAGAACACCATTTTAGCTTAAAAACATGAATTTCTAAGAATTAGGTTATCGAGTACTATTCACGGCACTATTCATTTGGTAAATCCAGATTATACCATGAAATTTGAAAATTCATAATTAAATTTAGAAAAACCGAAATAAGGTGGTTCCAATTTATAATGAAAGTTATTTTGTTAAACATTGAAGGAAAAATATGAAATTGAGGTTTCCTTGTCCAAATGAAATCAGTTTATTCGTTGAAAAATACTGTTCATTTGGTAAACCTGAAAGTTCCAGTTTCTGTGCCTTGTTTTCAAAAATTCATTTCTTCTTGTATACTTATCCAAATGAGTCTTATTACATATGGATTTAAATCTCCATATGTGTACTTTAAGCTCACAAAATCTTGTGTAAAAATTCGTTCATTTGCTATTTGAAAATCGCGCTTAAACTTCACTGTCTCTAGACATTCGTTTTATCTTAATCTAGATTTTAGTCCTATTTTGAAAAATCATAACAATTCGAATTTTTAACCAAATTAGGAGTTCTTGGTGTCCAATTAAAGCTCTAGATCTTAGCTATTTTCATGCCAAAGTTCATGTGAAAACTCGGATCAGATCCAGTGAGTGCATGCATTTTACATACCAATACAACATCTTATAGATTTAAATACATACTCCTTAGGTCATATACAAATTATTCATCCACAATTACCCTCTTCCTTGAGAATTGCCAGTACCTAGAGCATGATTATATATATGGAAGGAATGAGATTTCATGGAAATCTCAATAGCAAGTCATATCAACTATAAGGTTATGCATGCTTGATTAAATGCCTAACATGTTATCATGCAATGGGAGCTAATTCATGATCATACATAAGCAAACTATAACATGCATATTGTTATGAAATAAGTTGCAAGGATTTGCAAGTATTCATAACTCATCATCATCATCATCACATATCATTCCATGCTCAACCAAACTTCATGCATAACAAGCAAGCATAAAAATCAAACAATATAAGTTTGTAGTTAGGTATTCTTGCTATCTTTGCAAGTTCCTTCTTGACTTGATCCTTCCTTCCCACAAATGTCAAAACCTAGGCATAACAAAGCAATTACCAAATTATAACTCAATTCCAATCCAATCTCAAGGCTAGGGTTTCATTAAGTCCCTTTCTTTCTCTAATTTGTGACTTATGATTACATCTTTCTAAACTAAACTCTCATGGTTCATTTCCACATAATTTTTCATGTAGAATCTAAATGTGCATTCAGAAATTCCAGAATCCAATTGCTTCTCAAGGTGCTGTACAGAACAGAAAAGCTATACCAATTTTTCCAAAAATTCTCATTTTGATTCCAATGCTTCCAATATTCGTTTCTCTACTATATCCCCACACAATTTTCCATTCTAAACCTATTGGAAGCATCAAAACCATGAAATTCCAACATATGAACAGTAATTTCGCACTGTACAGAACAGAATCCAATCTTGGATTCACAAGCATACTTGAATTCCTAAGCCATTACCACTTGATTCTAACTTGTTGAAGCTTGTCTAAACTATCCATAACCTAAAACTCATGTTCCTTTTACATGCACATCAAAATTCCAGCATCACCTCCACGAGATTTATGCCTCTAAACCACTTAAACTCAAGAGCAAGTCTACTAGAACATAGTCAGGATCAAGGAAACAACTTACCTTACTAGTTCCTTCAAGGTGTTTGCTTCCTTTTGGCTTGAATGAAAATTTTGCAAGAGTTTCCCTAGGGTTGTCATGCATGCCAAATTGAATCTGATTTGGGGGGTATTTATAGGCAAACTTGAGTGGAAATGAAAGGCCAAGATCATTTTGGGTACTATTTGATCTAGTGGCTTAGATTTAATCTTGGATTTTCTTTTCTTTTCCATTTATGACATCACAACCATGACATCATCCAAGAGACACCTCATGGGACACCTAATCACACATGTGGCGAAAATGAAGGTCCAAGAAGCCTCTGGAAAAGTTCTAGTCCAGCCCGGTACAGGCACGGTTCAATTTCTCGTAAACCGGACTATTTTCTGAATCTAATTTTTCTGAGATTCCATAATAAGTTCTCTGACTTTAAATCCAGTATCTGAATTCTTTCCATCATTAATATCCTTATACTAGGTTTAAACTTAATTACAGATCCCCTGGGAAATGACCAAAATACCCTTGGTGCCCTTTCTTGCACTATCTTAACCCTATGGGTAAAATCGTCGTTTCATACCTTTTTGTACCTTGTCAGAGCATATACTGACTCTGACTAACCCCTCCTGTACTTGCCATGGCGTTTTGGCCTGTCCAAAATAACCAAAATGCCTTCCATTCGTCTATTACTCCTTAGGACAACACAGGGGCATTTTCTTAATTTTGCACTTTTTGGGGGTCCACTGGACACTGGCCCACCTATCAGTCCAAGTATTTTATTGGGCCATCATGACGCCATTTTTGGGCCTTTTTAGGGTTTACTACCTTTATGGCATGAATCTCGAGAATCCTCTCCCGGCGATATTCATCGGTTATTTTTGCCATTATACACAGTTTCTACACCATTTCCATCTTCCACTTCCTCCAGACGTTTTCTCACCTCCATCCTCCATATTTCCATTGCTTCTTCATGGCACCACTTCTGGACAGCGATTGCAGTGCAGCAGAGTTCATGAGAGGCTAAACCCTTAGTCTCTTGGTGATTGATTTCGTATTCTTGAGCTCAGGAGTTTAATTGGGGAGTTTCTTCTGTTCTAATTTGCATCTTGTCGTATTGTGTTTGCTGCTAGATCTAGGGTTTGCATGATATGAACAAGCTTTGAATATCGATTGATAATTCTCATTTTAGACAGTGTAATTTGCCTTGGATGTTTTGAATGCTGGGATTTTATTATAATACTTCAGTTGTGATTTTAAGATAGTTGAATGGTTGTCAACGATTGTTGTTAATTGATTCGATTGCTTGAAATCTAGGGTTAGTCGATCGACGCTCACTTGAGGGCATTCTTTACAATCTGATTTGAATTGCACACTAAGTGGTACAATTAACAGTTCACTAATATTCTTTAAGCTAGCTTTGATCAAAGGAGTTTAAAGAATGTTAAGGTTCTGGACTCAATCGATCGATTGAGGTTCATCTTACACAAGACTTAGTGATTTCGAACTCTAAATGAATTGAGAGTAAGGATAGATATATGTTTTCATCATCAAGAGGCTGTCATAATAAATCCATTTCATCTATACAAAAACACAAAAACATGTATTTTACTGCACCTTTATTTTCTGCACCCAACAAAACCCCAAAACCATTTACCCTCAACTCAGGTTTTCAATGAATTTAACATCCGATTTGCTAGGATTCCTTTAGAAAGGCTCCTTGAGAAGAACGATAGGGTTGTGCCTTATACTACATTATTAGGGTGCAATTCACTTAATTTTGATGGCTCGGACTGCGACAATTCGGAGCTCTCATCAGAGAGCTTTACAGCAAGAAATGGGCACTACTCTCAGATTTAGTACGGCCTATCATCCTCAGACGGATGGTCAGTCTGAGAGAATAATCCAAATGCTAGAAGATATACTAAGAGCATGTGTTTTGGATTTTAAGGGCAGTTGGGATATCCATTTACCACTCATAGAGTTTGCATATAATAACAGTTATCAGGCTAGTATTCAGATGGCCCCTTTTGAAGTACTCTATGGACGTAAATGTAGATCTCTCTTGTGTTGGCTAGAGTTGAGCGAGAGAAGGATGTTTGGTCCTGATATAGTAGATCAAACTGCAGAAGAGATTGCAATGATCAGAAAAAGATTGTTGATGGCTCAAAGTAGACAGAAAAGCTATGCAGATGTCAGAAGGAAACCATTAGAGTTTGAAGAAAGAGAGCATGTATTCCTTAAGTTAACTCTAACTACAGGAGACGGACGATCAATTAAAGTGAAAAAATTACATCCCAGATACATCGGACCATTTCAGATTCTCTCGAAGATAGGATCAGTAGCCTACAAGTTAGCTTTTCCTCCAAATCTCAGCCAGATACATGATGTGTTTCATGTTTCCCAGTTAAAGAAGTACGTTCTACATCCATCACAAGTGATTGAACAAGATGAAGTTGCGCTGCGAGATGACCTGACATATGAGGTTGGACCAGTGCAAATTATTGATCGAAAGGTCAAGCAGCTACGTAATAAGCAAGTCTCTTTACTCAAAGTGATATGGAAAGGCTTAACTGAGAATGAAGCTACATGGGAAACAGAAGAAAGAATGAGGGAGATGTACCCTGAATTATTTCATTAGGATGTATTGTAAATTTCGAGGACAAAATTTATTTTAAGGGGGAGAGAAATGTAATATCCCTAATTTCTATACTGATGAGTATGTACAGTTTGTACTTAATATATATGATATTTTCTAAGAAAAATATGGCCAATTATGTCAAGAAAGGGGATTGTATTGAAAAGGAAGAAAATTCAGGGACTTAAGTGCAATTTACAAAAGTTTAAGGCCAAAAGAAAAAGTAGACAAAAATGTGGGGTCCTTAAGTGTAATTTTAACCAAATGTAAGGACATAAGTACAATTTATGAAAAGTCAAGGGACAAAAGTGTAATTATGAAGAATTGGAACGAAAACAGGCCAAAAATGCCCGGAGTCATATCAGACCCAAATTTTACCAATAGATAGAGAAAATTATTCTGGTTAGTTTGATGTAACAGAATTTTGATTTGAGGTCCCAAAAAATTGATATAAATTTCTGAAGTCAGATAAAATTATTACAGTTTTTTTTAGATCTCAGAATCAGATGAGACCTTACAGTAAATTCCTATAATTAATATATGAATTTATAAAATTGACAGGATCAGAAAAGGAATCCTGTAGAATTTTTAATAGAATTTACAGTGGAATAAAATACCCGATAAATATTGCCGGGAGAGACTTCTAGGGATTCATGCCAAAAAGATAGTAAACCCTAAAAAGGCCAAAAAATGGCGTCATGATGGCCCTATAAAATGATTGGACTGATAGGTGGGCCAGTGTCCCGAGGAACCCCGGAAAAGCGCGAAATTACGAAAATACCCCTGTGTTGCATTAAGGAGCAATAGATGAATGGAGGGCATTTTGGTCATTTTGGATAAGCCAAAACACCAAGGCATGTACAGGAAGGGTTAGACAGAGTCAATATATGCTCTGATAAGGTACAAAGAGGTGTGAAATGACGATTATGCCCATAGGGTTAAAGTAGTACAAGAAAGGACACCAAGGGTGTTTTAGTCATTTTCTAAGGGATCTGTAATTGAGTTTAAACCCAGTATAAGATGTCAATGATAGAAAGAATTCGGATATTGGATTTAAGGTCAGAAAACATATTATGAAATCTCAGAAAAATTAGATTTAGAAAACAGTCCGTTTTTCAGAAAATCAGACCGGGCCGGTACAGGATTGGACTGGAATTTTTCTAGGAGCTTCCCACCATGAGAATGGTGCCAAGTGTCCTATGAGGTGTCCCTCTTGATGATGTCATGGTGGTGATGTCATAATTATTAAAGAAAAGAAAATCCAAGATTAAATCTAAGCCCTTAGATCAAATAGTGTACAAAGTGATCTTGGCCTTCTATTTTCCCCAAATTTTTCTATAAATACCCCCCAATTTCATACCATTTCGGCGAGCACAAGAACCTTGGGGAAACTCTTGCAAAATTACCACTCAAGCTTGGAGGAAGCAAGCACCTTGAAGAAACTAGTAAGGTAAGTTGTCCCCTTGATCCTAGAATATGTTCTAGCAAGTTTGTTCTTAGTTTTAAGAGGTTTTTGGGACATATTCCTCTTGATGGTGCTGCTGTCCATTCTGTTTTGATGTGAAAGGAAGATGATTTTTATGTTATAGATAGTTTAGATAAGCTTAAACAAGCTATAATCAAGTGGTAATAGCTTGGAAATTCAAGTATACTTATGAATCAAAGATCGTGTTCTGTTCTGGTAATGTATGAAACACTGTTCATATGTTGGAATTTCATGATTTTGATGCTTCCAATGGGTTTAGAATGGAAAATTGTGTGGGGATATAGTAGAGAAACCAATATTGGAAGCATTGGAATCAAAATGAAAATTTTTGGAAACATGAGAGGTGTTTTCGGTTCTGTACAGTAGCATGGGATGTAATTTGATTTTGGAGAATCTGAATGCATATTTGGATTCTACATGAAAAATTATGGGGAAATGAACCATGAGAATTTGTTTTAGAAAGATAGAAGCATAAGTCATAAATTAAAGAAAGAATGGAACCTAGTTGAAACCCTAGTCTTGGAATTGTGTTGGAAGTAAATTGTAACTTGATGTTACTTTGTAATGGCTAGGTTTTGACATTTGTGATAAGGAAGGATCAATCCAAGAAAGGAATAGCAAAGACACGTAAGAGGTAGCTAGAATACCTAACTATAATCTTATGCTTGATTGATTGTATGTTTGCTTGTTATGTATGATTATTGGTTGAGCATGAGATGATTTTATGATGATGATGATGAGATATGAATGGTTGCAACTCCTTGCAATGAATGTCATGCCAATATGCATGTTATAGGTTACTTATGTATGTTCATGAAGTAGCTCCCATGTCATTATAACATGTTAAGCATTTAATCAAGCATGCATGTTATTATAGTTTGTATGACTTGCTATTGAGATTTCCATGAAATCTCATTCCTTCCATATAAATAACCATGCTATAGGTGCTGGATCTTCTCAAGGCAAGAGGGTAAATATGGATGGATAATTGTATATGACTTAAAGGGTGTGCATCTAACTTAGAAGATGATGCTTTGGTGTGTATAATGTATGCTTTCACAAATCCGATCCGAGGCAGTACATTTCCAATGATAGTTTTCATAACCTATACCACAAGTTTTCACATGAAATTTGGTATGAACATATCTAAGATCTAGAGATTTAAATGGACACCAAGAACGTCTCAATTGGTTAAGAATTCAAATTGTTATGATTTTTCAAAGTTGGGATTAAAATATGGATCGAGATAAAACCAATACCTAGAGGCAGTGAGGTTCATGCGCGAATTCCAAATAGTAAATGAATGTGTTTTTTGTAACATCCCAATTTTCAGGCCTTGAGACACGGAACTAGCCTGAGAATGAGAGGCTACCAGACCCCTTTTGAGCAGAAGTCCCAGAGACATAAGAGAGTTTTTAGGGACTAAGCTGCGAGTAAGTAAAGGTACGGGAACTTATGTGCAAACAGTGGAAGTCCCAAGGGGTAGAATGGCCATTTGGGGTGATGTAAAGGTCAAAGGTTGAAGAGTTACGAGCTGACCGTTCTGGTCGCGACTAGAGTAAAGCATGGTCGCGACTAGTGGTTACAGAAAGAGCTATACGCGACAAGAAAGCATTATGGTCGCGACGTAAAAGAAGTATGGTCGCGACTAGAAAGCAGTGATATCGCGACTAATAGTGGCAGAAAACCTTAGACGCGACTAAAAAGTGTTATGGTCGCGACGATAGAATGTTTTGGTCGCGACGAGAAGATGTTTTGGTCGCGACTAATGTACACAAAATTGTAAGGTCGCGACAAGATGATGTTGAGGTCGCGACTAGTGACTAAAGTGGCGCTAAGCGTATGGGCCAAGAGTGGTGAAGGTCCAAGAGAGATAGTTACCCGGTTGGAGATAGACCGGAGGCAGGATATCAGATACAGGAAAGGTTATCTGGAAACTATGAAGTAAACTGATAAGGTATACTCATGGGTCCTGCAAGATGCCGCATGGCATTAAAGTAATGATTCAGTAAAGTAAAGATACTCGGTTGGCGTGATAACCGAGGAGGCACGTAAACCGAGGAGGTGATCAGATAAGTCTGGGACTTATCTGGGTGGCATTGGGAAGCGTGCAAGGTCTCTTCCAGTTGCCACATGGCATTAGTCCGCAGAAAGCAGATAAAGCTGAGGGCACGTATTACGAGGCAGGAGACTGGATCGGTGAGTCAGCATGGTGAGTCAGCATGCTGAGGTGTCCCGGGAATTCAAGCATGTGAAAAATGAGGCGCTGAGTCAGCATGGTGAGTTGGCACGATGATGCAGTAAAGTAGAAATAAAAGAAAATAAGAAAATCCAGGAAAAACCAGGACCGCAGGATCAAAGTTCATGGTATTTACGATTGTGCCATTGAGGGAGGCTATAAATACCCCCCCCATGGCCTTCACTTGCGCAAGAGCAAGAGGAGAATGAGAGAGAAAGAAGAGAGGGAAAGGGAAGGAAAGGAAGAGAGAAAGGAGAAAGGAAGAAAGGAAGTTCTGGCGGAGCTGGAAGCAGAATAGAGATAGTAGAGCTCTGCTGAGCCTTTGAGGTAGTAACTAATCCTAGCTTCTATGTAATGGCTTTGTGATTTGATGTGCTATTGTTTGGTTGGATTGTTGTCTTATATGTTATGTCTGAAGCTCTGCTGTAATGCTATGGTCATATGTTATTAAGCATGGAAGCACGCAGCATACTTATCTGTACACAATCACAAGCAAGCACTGTCACACTGCATTACATATATTGTTATGATTGTTGCTACTGAGATTCCCCCGAATCTCATCCCCATCCATAGCCCATTACAGGGAGGTTATGCTGAAGTGGATTTAGAGAATCCTAAGAGACGCCGTTATGCTGCCGGAGTAAAGACTGAACATCAGTATATGATAAGTACTGTGTACGTAGTGCTGTCTAAGGAGGCTAGAAGTGAGTGGACCTAGCCGGTTCATCTAGTCTTTCCTGGGTACTACGTAGAATGGTAGTTCTCATGAGGGAATTACCGAATCAGTACGGTTCAGTTCTTTGTACAGCTGAAGCGTAGCGGTTGTGCTGCCGAAGTTTAGGCAGAACGAGATATAATAGAGATATGAGGACTATGTATATGTCTTGTTGTATATGCCATATTGTATGACATTTTATGATTCAATGATAAATAATGTTTGGCATATTCAAATTTTGGATTATGAAGCTAACGCATAATAAAGCTAATATTGCTTCCGCTAGTGTACTCTGAGGGCTGTAAGGGAGGATGTTTCATTTTGGTATCACAGTATCTGGTTACAACAAGTTAAGTCATAAGTCACGATGAGATGTGGGCAACCCAGGCTCGCCAAGATCAAGAGCGAGATTCTGCTATCACTACGGCGGTTGCTGCTGCGGTTGCAAGATTACAGCAGTCTGGGAAGTAGGTAGGATTAACCCAGAGAAAGAAAGGCATGTTACGAAGAGATGTACAGTTATGATGCGTACTTTGCCAGATGTTAAGTTAATTTGGCTATGGTACTGATTAAATTTCGAGGACGAAATTTATTTAAAGGGGAGGAGAAATGTAACATCCCAATTTTCAGGCCTTGAGACACGGAACTAGCCTGAGAATGAGAGGCTACCAGACCCCTTTTGAGCAGAAGTCCCAGAGACATAAGAGAGTTTTTAGGGACTAAGCTGCGAGTAAGTAAAGGTACGGGAACTTATGTGCAAACAGTGGAAGTCCCAAGGGGTAGAATGGCCATTTGGGGTGATGTAAAGGTCAAAGGTTGAAGAGTTACGAGCTGACCGTTCTGGTCGCGACTAGAGTAAAGCATGGTCGCGACTAGTGGTTACAGAAAGAGCTATACGCGACAAGAAAGCATTATGGTCGCGACGTAAAAGAAGTATGGTCGCGACTAGAAAGCAGTGATATCGCGACTAATAGTGGCAGAAAACCTTAGACGCGACTAAAATGTGTTGTGGTCGCGACGAGAAGATGTTTTGGTCGCGACGAGAAGATGTTTTGGTCGCGACAAATGTACACAGAATTGTAAGGTCGCGACAAGATGATGTTGAGGTCGCGACTAGTGACTAAAGTGGCGCTAAGCGTATGGGCCAAGAGTGGTGAAGGTCCAAGAGAGATAGTTACCCGGTTGGAGATAGACCGGAGGCAGGATATCAGATACAGGAAAGGTTATCTGGAAACCATGAAGTAAACTGATAAGGTATACTCATGGGTCCTGCATGATGCCGCATGGCATTAAAGTAATGATTCAGTAAAGTAAAGATACTCGGTTGGCGTGATAACCGAGGAGGCACGTAAACCGAGGAGGTGATTAGATAAGTCTGGGACTTATCTGGGTGGCATTGGGAAGCGTGCAAGGTCTCTTCCAGTTGCCACATGGCATTAGTCCGCAGAAAGCAGATAAAGCTGAGGGCACGCATTACGAGGCAGGAGACTGGATCGGTGAGTCAGCATGGTGAGTCAGCATGCTGAGGTGTCCCGGGAATTCAAGCATGTGAAAAATGAGGCGCTGAGTCAGCATGGTGAGTTGGCACGATGATGCAGTAAAGGAGAAATAAAAGAAAATAGGAAAATCCAGGAAAAACCAGGACCGCAGGATCAAAGTTCATGGTATTTACGATTGTGCCATTGAGGGAGGCTATAAATACCCCCCCATGGCCTTCACTTGCGCAAGAGCAAGAGGAGAATGAGAGAGAAAGAAGAGAGGGAAAGGGAAGGAAAGGAAGAGAGAAAGGAGAAAGGAAGAAAGGAAGTTCTGGCGGAGCTGGAAGCAGAATAGAGATAGTAGAGCTCTGCTGAGCCTTTGAGGTAGTAACTAATCCTAGCTTCTATGTAATGGCTTTGTGATTTGATGTGCTATTGTTTGGTTGGATTGTTGTCTTATATGTTATGTCTGAAGCTCTGCTGTAATGCTATGGTCATATGTTATTAAGCATGGAAGCACGCAGCATACTTATCTGTACACAATCACAAGCAAGCACTGTCACACTGCATTACATATATTGTTATGATTGTTGCTACTGAGATTCCCCCGAATCTCATCCCCATCCATAGCCCATTACAGGGAGGTTATGCTGAAGTGGATTTAGAGAATCCTAAGAGACGCCGTTATGCTGCCGGAGTAAACACTGAACATCAGTATATGATAAGTACTGTGTACGTAGTGCTGTCTAAGGAGGCTAGAAGTGAGTGGACCTAGCCGGTTCATCTAGTCTTTCCTGGGTACTACGTAGAATGGTAGTTCTCATGAGGGAATTACCGAATCAGTACGGTTCAGTTCTTTGTACAGCTGAAGCGTAGCGGTTGTGCTGCCGAAGTTTAGGCAGAACGAGATGTAATAGAGATATGAGGACTATGTATATGTCTTGTTGTATATGCCATATTGTATGACATTTTATGATTCAATGATAAATAATGTTTGGCATATTCAAATTTTGGATTATGAAGCTAACGCATAATAAAGCTAATATTGCTTCCGCTAGTGTACTCTGAGGGCTGTAAGGGAGGATGTTTCATTTTTCCACTAAATTTTATGAGCTTATACTATATATATGTATATTTAAATCCATATGTAACACGCCTCATTTGGATAAGTACACAAAGAGAAATAAATTTTTGAATATAAGGTAAAGAAACTGGAACTTCCAGACTTACCAAATGAACAGTATTTTTCAATGAATAAACTGATTTCATTTGGACAAAGAAACCTCAGTTTCATATTTTTCCTTAAAAATTTAATGGAAGAGCTTTTATTAGAAATTGGAACCACCTCATTTCAATTTTTCTATATTTAATTATGAATTTCCAAAGTTCATGATGTAATATGGATTTACTAAATGAACAGTACTATGAACAGTACCCGATAACCCAATTCTTGGAAATTCATGTTTTTAAGCTAAAATGGTGTTCCATTGATCTAAGATACTTCCAATTGAGTATATGTAAGGATGAAATTAAGGATACAACATTGCTGCTACATTAAGTCTTTGATTGTGAATGATTGCTAAGTTGCAATTACTTGTTGAATCTCTAAACTTCAATATATTTGCTATCTGGTTCAAGAAAATGAAAACAAAGGAAAATACAGAGAAAAGAAAAAGAAAAGTACAAAGAAAAGAGAAAGAAAGAATAAAGAAAAGAAAAACCATGTGCAAAAAGTGTTATTCAACTAGTATGAAAAGAATTAGTTTGTGACTTGCAACTGCATGATTGGAACTTTGATTGTGTATAATATTTCATTAATCATTGACATGTATTTCCATTTCATCATCTAGCCTTTCCAACATTACAACCCTAATAAAGACCCTTTGATTCATAAACATTATGGCAATTATTGGTGGAGATATAGGATGGTTACAAGCCTATGGGAAGCCTAAGCTAGATGGTTGAATGAAATTACCTTAATAAGAGAGTGAGTGAAACACTTTTCCTTGTGAGGAAATCTCAACCTAGTTGCTTACTATGATTTAATTGCATAAATTAGATCCTTTTATTGTTATGAAATTAGTATGGATTGTTGTCAATTGAAGGGATATGATTAATGACTACAAGTGCTTATGCTAAATCTATTTTGCCAAATTTGCTGAACATGTGTATTTGAATTTCAGTTTTAATCCATAATTTTGCTCGAAGTGCAAAAGCTAAGTGTGGGGGAATTGATAAACTCATATTTGTATTGATTTTTAATATGTTAAAAGAGAGTTTAACATTGATTTTATCCATATTTACTTCTATGTTGAGCAAATTAGTTAATAATATGAAATTGGACAAGTGGGAATTTAAATGATGTGATTTTAGTGCTTAATTGGATAAATAATCTATTAAATGTCCATTTCAGGTCAATACAGCAATCAATCAACAAAGTAGAGCATCTCTGTGAAATTCAGTCGCGACCTGATATACCTACCGTCGTGACCAAACTTCAATGCAGAAATCAATCAGTGAATAACAGAAGGGATAGCTGGACAGAAGGTGATTTAAGCATGTGATGAATTGAATAGCTGGACTTAACAGACTGCAAACAAGAGCTAATAACAAATTACAAGTAGGAGATCATGCATTATCTGACACATAAAGGAGCACTGTTCACGCGTCTAGCACTGTTTACATATCAGCATACTCCATCTGAACAGAATGAGCAAGTTGTTGACAGCAAGTGGGGAGCATGTGCTGTAAACAAAATTGACATGTGATAACAAAAGCAAGTGGACTAAAAAAGGGATTTGTTCATGTATCTGATCATCCATTCCTTCTGCAGCTATATATCCATCAGATTACACACTTCAAGGGGTACTGGACAACCACATATTCCATTCATACCATCTATCCATTCAGATCACATTCCATTCCATCTGCACCAGACCTTTCATGCAGACCACACTTCTCTTCGTCTTCATCTCCATTTTCCTCTCACATACCATATGTACTTCGCTCTGTTTTGAGCAGAAGAAATAGAGACCAATTGTAACATCCCGATTTTTGGTCTAGGAGATCGGGACAGTTCATCTAGGTCCAAGATGAGGAATGTGAGAAATGTCCTAAGTCTCAAGCCTAGGAATTCTGCAGGTAGCTTGATATGGGCTGGCTCCTGTGTAAGATAACCTGATATGGGCGGGTTGTCGAGCTTTTCAATTAACGATGACTCCCGAAGAGTTTAGGGGATGAGTTATCGAAAGAGAATTTCTAGAACTTAAGATAAGGGATGAGAAGATAAGTAATGAGGCCAGAAAGAGAATGCAGGGGCAAAATCGTAATTATGGGAAAGATCGGGCTGGTAGCCGATGAGTACCATATTTTGCCAGAAAATAGAGAAAATTATGCTGATCATTTCACTGAACTGTGAAATGTGCATACAAGGTCTCTATGAGTATGAAAGAATTATGGAAAGTTTAAGGACAAAAAGGTGGGGTCCTTAAGTGTAATTTTAGCCAAATAAAAAGGGATTTAAATGAAAAGAAGAAAAGTTCCTTGGGGCTAAAGTGTAATTAAAGAAAGTCAGGCTGGAAGTGGTTTGGACTGTCCGACGGCATTTCAGTCCCAGATTTCACCGGTAGAGAGAGCAAGGGACGCTCGGTAATCTGGCTTAATACAGGAATTTTTGAAGACTCCAGATAGCCAGAAATGGACTGATCGTCCAAAAGTTATAAAAATTCATACCGGATATCCTAGATTTCAGATCTAGGTGAGAAAATACAGGATGATGCGTCCTTATGGGGCGGACGTCGGGAAACTGACAGAATACCGATAGGAGGCCTGTAGAAAAAGTTATTCGCAAATTAGAAAATCCAGACGGGAGTGTAAGGCCTCCGGGTATCCGATAGGGAAATTTATCGGTATTTGAAAAGGGACTGAATAAGTTCGGATAACCTCGGTCAGATGACTGATATGACTCACAGGGATGCCTGAACACCGCAGGCCATTGTATCGGACAGAAGGAACCGGTGTCCGGATATGTGTATAAACGGTGATTAATAGATAAAATATTTAATAAACATTAACGGGGGAAGATTCCTCGTAATGCGTGCCATGAAGGTAATGGACCCTGAAAGGCCCAATAATGGCGCCAACAAAGGCCCAGTATGACCCTTGGACTGATAGGTGGGCCAGTGTCCGGCAGAACCCCGGAAAAGTGCAAAATTACGAAAATGCCCCTGTGTTGTACTAAAGGGGTAGTAGATGAATGAGGGCATTTTGGTCATTCTGGACAGGCCCAGGAGCCAAGGCTCATACAGATAAAGTTACTTAGAGTCAGTATATATCCTGACAGAGTACAGAAGGGTGTGAAATGACGATTTTACCCTTAGGGTTAAAATAGTGCAAGAAAGGGCACCCAGGGGTATTTTGGTAATTTGCCGAGGGATGTTTCTTGGGAATCGAGCCATCAGAGTACTTGAGATTGATCAGGATCCAAGATAACACACCCAGAGCCTAAAAACGTAGCCCATGGAGTATGTGGGAAAAAGTGGCATTAAAATACTATTTTAATGCTGTTTCAATAAAGTAAAGTTACTCGGTCGGCACGATAACCGAGGAGGTGATCAGATAAAGTCCAGGACTTATCTGGATAGCATTGGAAGGCGTGAAAGGTCCCTTCCAGATGCCACATGGCGTCATCTTAGAGGCAGAAGAAAAGTTAAGGACCCGTATTACGGTGCAAGACTCTTGACCGGTACTGGATTGGACTGAACTGCTGAGTCAGCTGATGAGGTGTCCAGGAATTGTGACATGTGAAGAATGTGGCGATGAGGTGTCCCGGTGAGGTGTCCTGGATGATGTCATGCATGATGCAGTAAAAAGGAATAAAAGAAAATAGGAAATTCCAGGAAAAACCAGGACCACAAGTTCATATGGCTTCAAAATTACATGAATGCCATTGAAGGAAACTATAAATACCCCCTCCCCCTCCCATTTCATGCATCCCACGGTTTTGAGCCTTTTAGAGAGAGGAGGAGGTGCTAGAGAGAGAAAGTGAGAGGAAGAAAGAAATAAAGGAAGTTCTGGCGGAGCTGGAAGCAGAATAGAGATAGTAGAGCTCTGCTAAGCCTTTGAGGTAGTAACTAATCCTAGCTTTTATGTAATGGCTTTGTGATTTGTTGTGCTATTGTTTGGTTGGATTGTTGTCTTATATGTTATGCTTGAAGCTCTACTGCAATGCTATGATCATATGTTATTGAGTATGGAAGCACGCAGCATACTTATCTGTACACAATCACAAGCAAGCACTATCACACTGCATTACATATATTGTTATGATTGTTGCTACTGAGATTCCCCCGAATCTCATCCCCATCCATAACCCATTACAGGGAGGTTATGCTGAAGTGGATTTTGAGAATCCTAGGAGACGCCGTTATGCTGCCGAAGTAAAGACTGAACATCAGTATATGATAAGTACTGTGTACGTAGTGCTGTCTAAGGAGGCTAGAAGTGAGTGGACCTAGCCGGTTCATCTAGTCTTTCCTGGGTACTACGTAGAATGGTAGTTCTCATGAGGGGATTACCGAATCAGTACAGTTCAGTTCTTTGTACAGATAAAGCGTAGCGGTTATGCTGCCTGAGTTTAGGCAGAAAGAGATGTAATAGAGATAGCAAGATTATGTATATGTCTTGTTGTGTATGCCATGCTGTATGACATTATGTTATTAAATAATAAATATTGTTGGGCATGTTAAACTTGTGTATGAGGAATTAAGGAGAAATTCGCAGGTCCTGAGGTAGCAGTGGTTTGACCTCAGTTTAACCTAGTAAACGAAGGAGTTTGGCTATGAAATTTGGTGAGCCAGTAGTACACATCTGGGGCATTCCGTGGATAGGTAATAAGCCTTATTTGGATGTGTATAACGAGATTAATCAGTTTTCAAATTAAAGGTTCAGAATAAGGAACTTAAGAGTGAAATTTTCAATTTTTGGGCTTAAGTTAAGATATATCAAGCTAATATCGCTTCCGTAAGTGTACTCTGAGGAGTCTAAGGGAGGATGTTTCATTTTGGTATCAGAGCAATAGGTTCTGGCATAGACCAGAAAGGATTCTGGTTCAGAGCATAAGATTCTGGCATAGAACAGAAGGTTCTGGCTCAGTGATGCTCTGATTTAGAAATGTTATTTCCCTAGAGTACATAGAGGTTTAGAAAAGCCCAGTGGAGGTAAAGCTCTTAAATGAGAAAGTAAGATAAGGTAGACCCCAGAATTACGTCAAGATGGGGTAAGATATGAAAGAAATGGACACTACTCACAAGTCCAGTAAGTTGTCCATAAGAAGGAGAGCAGATAGTATGAAAAAGGTGCAAAGTTTGATGAGATAGGGAGAATGAGATTTGCCTAGGAATAATCCTAGGACATGGCCTAATGCTAGAGATGTGATAGGCTGATGTTCCCTAAGTAGAGGGATTCCATCACAGATAAGTAGTAAACCTAGGGTAGAGTACCCTAGAGGATAGAAATGATAGTAAGAGATGATGAATGAGATCCATGCGACTGAAGTTCGCTAGGATCAAGAAAAAGAGGTAGGGAAGCATTGGCTAAGAGTACTCTGGGAGGTAGCTCAAGTTGTGAAGCCAATAGCAAGAGAAAGAGGCAATAGTTCAGGCAGGGGACTGATCAAGGAGAAGATCAGGTTGGAGAGCAGAGATGTAAAAGTGGTGAGCCATGGCACATAGGAGTGTCGAGCAGGGCAATGCAGTGGTGAGAGAAAGGCCACTTGGCGAGAGTTGCCTATGAATGCTGACATCCTAGGAAAGGTGTTTGCTACCACAGACAGAGTCTCGAAATTCCCCTGAGGTCGACCCTAAGAATGGTTAAGAAGAACCATAGCTGTAAGGGCGACTGAGCTGTAAGGAACTATATGCCTAGATAATGATGTGGATGATGAAGAGTTCTTTTCTGATCTAGAGGATGTGGTTATTATAACGAGTTATGAGAAATAATTAGTAAGATAATAAATCTGTCTTAGCTCAGTGATGAGGTTGCTGTTTGAGGGGTTAGGACATGGATAGCTGTAAGCAACTATAATGAGAGATGTTAGTTGCTAAGAATCCATGTGGAAGGTCTGGGACCAAGCTGTTGCTCCTCTAGACCATCACTGGAGTAAGGATAAGACAGAGAGGGATGATCTTACTGGTTATATATATGATTGCGTTATAAGAATCACATAGCTGTATAGATCAGTAAGAAGTTCTCTTCAGGAAAGATGAGGTATCCCTTAAAATTTCGAGGACGAAATTTTTAAAGGGGAGGAGAATTGTAACATCCCGATTTTTGGTCTAGGAGATCGGGACAGTTCATCTAGGTCCAAGATGAGGAATGTGAGAAATGTCCTAAGTCTCAAGCCTAGGAATTCTGCAGGTAGCTTGATATGGGCTGGCTCCTGTGTAAGATAACCTGATATGGGCGGGTTGTCGAGCTTTTCAATTAACGATGACTCCCGAAGAGTTTAGGGGATGAGTTATCGAAAGAGAATTTCTAGAACTTAAGATAAGGGATGAGAAGATAAGTAATGAGGCCAGAAAGAGAATGCAGGGGCAAAATCGTAATTATGGGAAAGATCGGGCTGGTAGCCGATGAGTACCATATTTTGCCAGAAAATAGAGAAAATTATGCTGATCATTTCACTGAACTGTGAAATGTGCATACAAGGTCTCTATGAGTATGAAAGAATTATGGAAAGTTTAAGGACAAAAAGGTGGGGTCCTTAAGTGTAATTTTAGCCAAATAAAAAGGGACTTAAATGAAAAGAAGAAAAGTTCCTTGGGGCTAAAGTGTAATTAAAGAAAGTCAGGCTGGAAGTGGTTTGGACTGTCCGACGGCATTTCAGTCCCAGATTTCACCGGTAGAGAGAGCAAGGGACGCTCGGTAATCTGGCTTAATACAGGAATTTTTGAAGACTCCAGATAGCCAGAAATGGACTGATCGTCCAAAAGTTATAAAAATTCATACCGGATATCCTAGATTTCAGATCTAGGTGAGAAAATACAGGATGATGCGTCCTTATGGGGCGGACGTCGAGAAACTGACAGAATACCGATAGGAGGCCTGTAGAAAAAGTTATTCGCAAATTAGAAAATCCAGACGGGAGTGTAAGGCCTCCGGGTATCCGATAGGGAAATTTATCGGTATTTGAAAAGGGACTGAATAAGTTCGGATAACCTCGGTCAGATGACTGATATGACTCACAGGGATGCCTGAACACCGCAGGCCATTGTATCGGACAGAAGGAACCGGTGTCCGGATATGTGTATAAACGGTGATTAATAGATAAAATATTTAATAAACATTAACGGGGGAAGATTCCTCGTAATGCGTGCCATGAAGGTAATGGACCCTGAAAGGCCCAATAATGGCGCCAACAAAGGCCCAGTATGACCCTTGGACTGATAGGTGGGCCAGTGTCCGGCAGAACCCCGGAAAAGTGCAAAATTACGAAAATGCCCCTGTGTTGTACTAAAGGGGTAGTAGATGAATGAGGGCATTTTGGTCATTCTGGACAGGCCCAGGAGCCAAGGCTCATACAGATAAAGTTACTTAGAGTCAGTATATATCCTGACAGAGTACAGAAGGGTGTGAAATGACGATTTTACCCTTAGGGTTAAAATAGTGCAAGAAAGGGCACCCAGGGGTATTTTGGTAATTTGCCGAGGGATGTTTCTTGGGAATCGAGCCATCAGAGTACTTGAGATTGATCAGGATCCAAGATAACACACCCAGAGCCTAAAAACGTAGCCCATGGAGTATGTGGGAAAAAGTGGCATTAAAATACTATTTTAATGCTGTTTCAATAAAGTAAAGTTACTCGGTCAGCACGATAACCGAGGAGGTGATCAGATAAAGTCCAGGACTTATCTGGATAGCATTGGAAGGCGTGAAAGGTCCCTTCCAGATGCCACATGGCGTCATCTTAGAGGCAGAAGAAAAGTTAAGGACCCGTATTACGGTGCAAGACTCTTGACCGGTACTGGATTGGACTGAACTGCTGAGTCAGCTGATGAGGTGTCCAGGAATTGTGACATGTGAAGAATGTGGCGATGAGGTGTCCCGGTGAGGTGTCCTGGATGATGTCATGCATGATGCAGTAAAAAGGAATAAAAGAAAATAGGAAATTCCAGGAAAAACCAGGACCACAAGTTCATATGGCTTCAAAATTACATGAATGCCATTGAAGGAAACTATAAATACCCCCTCCCCCTCCCATTTCATGCATCCCACGGTTTTGAGCCTTTTAGAGAGAGGAGGAGGTGCTAGAGAGAGAAAGTGAGAGGAAGAAAGAAATAAAGGAAGTTCTGGCGGAGCTGGAAGCAGAATAGAGATAGTAGAGCTCTGCTAAGCCTTTGAGGTAGTAACTAATCCTAGCTTTTATGTAATGGCTTTGTGATTTGTTGTGCTATTGTTTGGTTGGATTGTTGTCTTATATGTTATGCTTGAAGCTCTACTGCAATGCTATGATCATATGTTATTGAGTATGGAAGCACGCAGCATACTTATCTGTACACAATCACAAGCAAGCACTATCACACTGCATTACATATATTGTTATGATTGTTGCTACTGAGATTCCCCCGAATCTCATCCCCATCCATAACACATTACAGGGAGGTTATGCTGAAGTGGATTTTGAGAATCCTAGGAGACGCCGTTATGCTGCCGAAGTAAAGACTGAACATCAGTATATGATAAGTACTGTGTACGTAGTGCTGTCTAAGGAGGCTAGAAGTGAGTGGACCTAGCCGGTTCATCTAGTCTTTCCTGGGTACTACGTAGAATGGTAGTTCTCATGAGGGGATTACCGAATCAGTACAGTTCAGTTCTTTGTACAGATAAAGCGTAGCGGTTATGCTGCCTGAGTTTAGGCAGAAAGAGATGTAATAGAGATAGCAAGATTATGTATATGTCTTGTTGTGTATGCCATGCTGTATGACATTATGTTATTAAATAATAAATATTGTTGGGCATGTTAAACTTGTGTATGAGGAATTAAGGAGAAATTCGCAGGTCCTGAGGTAGCAGTGGTTTGACCTCAGTTTAACCTAGTAAACGAAGGAGTTTGGCTATGAAATTTGGTGAGCCAGTAGTACACATCTGGGGCATTCCGTGGATAGGTAATAAGCCTTATTTGGATGTGTATAACGAGATTAATCAGTTTTCAAATTAAAGGTTCAGAATAAGGAACTTAAGAGTGAAATTTTCAATTTTTGGGCTTAAGTTAAGATATATCAAGCTAATATCGCTTCCGTAAGTGTACTCTGAGGAGTCTAAGGGAGGATGTTTCACCATTCATCTTCATCTTATTCTTCCATTATGACTACTGCTAAGCTTCCCATTACTGCTGAAGTTCAGAGGATAATGCAAGGCTAAGCTATTGTGCTATCTTGGAGATGACACCAAACCAGAATCCTTGAGCTGAACAGGGAGTGTCATTGTGACTTTAATTCAGAATTAAATGTATCGAGTTGATGTATTTACTTTTGGTTTATTGATGCAATTAGAGTAGTAGATAACAAAGGAGTAGGGAACTGAGTTGGATTTCTTATTTTTGCATAAATGATCCTTTGATTGATTCTCATCTTTGATCGAGTTGAATATAACTGTGATTAATTTAAGTGAATATGTTTAATTCATATTCTACTATCTATGAATTGAATGATTCATATTCTCTATTCAATGTCTGCGAGTTGTAGCTTTGATTGAGATTTAGCTAGCGAGTTGTTAGCTAACATATTCTAATTCAACTGATTAACTCTTGATATTCTATGGATAATGAAGGTAAGGTAATCTCCAAGGGAACACACTTGTCATTGATTCATTTCACCATCTTAATCACTTAAAATCAGAAACAATAGCATAGAATTTACATCCAGTTTTAGTTCAATCATCTCATCACATAATCATCTCATTAACTTGTTAATTTGTGGCTTATTAGATTAATTTGGAACTTAGCAATCCATTTAGGCTCCTTGTGAATCGACCTAGCTTAGCCTCCACTTACTATTGGTTAGCTTAGTTTATTTGATAATAGAAATGACAGTTATCAACCGAATTCAAGGACCCTTCTTGTAGTCCTTTCCCCCTCAAAATGATCCCTACAAGCCCATGAATGGCAAGCTTCTAAAACTGATTTGTGATCTTGGTCTGGGACATATCATCTTAATACTTGATATGAGCACAATCTCCATAGAAAAGGTTTGTCCCAAATGAAGTATTTTGATTTACTCTTGAGCTTTTGGGCCTAAAATCTAGACAAATGAGAAGGGATTAGGCCAGTTTCAATGAAATTAACCAAATGAGCGTACTAAGGTTCTACAATAGCAACCAAACAAAGAGATTGACTAGGGGAAAATCATAAATAAGATCAGAACTAAGTACTCTCCTCGTTTCTATTGGTAATCTGCTTAGGTAATATGCAACATGGTTTACATTTTTAGCTCGATCCCTCACTTCTATATCAAACTCTTGGAGCAGTAGCATATATCGGAGAAGTCTTGATTTAGACTAAGGTTTATGGAACAAATACTTGACTACTGCATGATCTGTGTAGACAATAACTTTGTAGTTAATGAGATATGCTCTGAATTTATCCAAAGTCACTACAATAGCAAACAATTATTTCTCAATAGTGGTATAATTAATTTGAGTAGCATCAAGTGTTTCCGAGGCATAGGCAATCACTCTAGATAAATTACCTTCCTTTTGACCTATCATAGCTCCCACAACATAATTGGAAGCATCACATGATGGTTCAAAAATAAGATCCCAATCTGGTAAAGTTAGAATAAATGGATAAATCAACATATCCTTTAATTTTTCAAAAGCCTCTTTGCAATCAATGGAAAAAAAACAAATTTAGTGTCTTTTTGTAGAAGCTTTGAGAGTGGCAAAGCAATTTTACTAAGTCTTTGATGAATCTTCTATAAAATCTAACATGCCCCAGAAAAGATTGAATTTCTTTTAAAGTTGTGGGGTAGGGCAACGATGATATGACTACAATATTTACTTTATCTACCTCAATTCCCTTGCTATATATAAGATTTCCAAGTACTATTCCATGATCAACCATGAAATGGCACTTGTCAAAATTCAAAACCAATTTTTTCTCAACACATCTAGCAAGGATTATATCAAGGCTCTCTATACACTCATCAAAATAATTTCTATATACAATAAAATCATCCATGAACACATCCATGCATTTTTCAATGAAATCAGCAAATATAGAAAGCATACAATGCTGAAATGTGCCAGGAGCATTACACAAACTGAATGGCATTCTTTTATAGGCATATGTACCAAAGGGACATATAAATGTGGTTTTTTCTTGGTTCCTCAGGTCTATTGGGATCTGAAAATATCCTAAATACCCATCTAGGAAACAATAATGACTTTTCCATGCTAATGTCTCAAGCATTTGATCAATAAAAGGTAAGGGAAAATGATCTTTTCTAGTAGAGTAATTGAACTTCCTATAATCAATACAAATCCTACATGAATTTTGCACTCTAGTAGGTATCAATTCATTATTCTCATTCTTTACTATTGTCAGTCTGCTCTTTTTAGGCACTACATGCACAGGAGATACCCATTCACTATCTAAAATAGAATATATGATTCCTGCCTTTAACAATTTACTAATCTCCTTCCTAACCACATTAGAGATTAATAGGTTTAATCTCCTTTAGGGTTGTTTAATTGGGTTAGAATCTTGGTTCAGCAAAATCCTATGAGTGAAAACAGTGGCATCTATCCCTTTTATATCAGCAATTGCCAACCCAAAGCCTATCTATTCTTCCTAAGCACACTTAATAACCTAGACTCTTCACTAACAGTTAAAGAATTAGAAATTATTACTGGCAATTTTGTGTCTGGCTCAAGATAAGCATACTTCATGTTAGAAGGTAAATCTTTTAGCTCTAATTATGGGGGTTGAACAATAGAAGGGATAAGATGGGGGAAATCATTTAAATTAGTAATACTCCCTTTTGTAGGCTCTTAGAGGTTGCTTATGTTCAGCTCATTAGGACTTTCTATCTTGCCTTTAATTTCTTCAGGAGTTGTACCAAGGTTAAGTTGGTCCACAGCTGTAACATAGTTGAGGTCACTCTTTTCCATACCTGCATCATTATTAGAGATCAAATCATTTAAGAATCTTAAAATATGAGAGGTAATTTTGGAATGAGGGTGAGGATAAGTAGAGTTAGAACATATTGGCCCTTTAACCAAAATAGTGGAACGTGGAACTGAAGGCATTAGAAATTCACTAGTTGTGTCTAATATTTCCAGTCGCGACCTCTCAGCATTATTTTCAACTTCTCGTCGTGACCCATGTTGACAGAGAGCGTCTCTAGATCTTCTGGTCACGACTTGCTCATCCAATGGTCGACACTCACAGTCTCAGGATATTTTAGTCATGACATTATCATTCTCAAGTCCAGACCCATTTTCACAGAGAGTCTCTTCCTCAGCAAGTTCATATCTGGTCGAGACTTGGAGGTCTTCGTGTTACAACTTGGGATCACATAAGCTTGACCCCTCTTCGTTGGTTCTACTTCCAGCTTCCAAATTATCTTATGACCCTGTAAAATTACTCACAAATTCCTTCCCAAAAATATTATCACTGCAATTGATGAAATCGAATCAAAATTTGATAATAAGAGATCTTGGGATACTTAAAGCATGCTATTTACATCAAAACAATTGAAACATGATGCATTGCCTTCACAAGAATAGGAAAAAGAATAAACAGAAGAAAGAGATTGAAAATAGTCATCATAAACCCTCAAAGATGAATTTGAATCCTCATGCTCCTAAAATGCTTCATGGAAATTATGTGACAGAGAATTATACCCATCATGCAAACTCAATTTATGCTCATCCCTAGTCTCTTCAACAACATAGTCAATGGCATTCAACCCAGCAAAGGCAGAATTATCAAAAGGGTATTTCATTGCTTCATCATATTGAAAGTTACTATATGTTCTCCAACTTCCATTGTAATGGAACTATGCTTCATACTAATAATCATCTTGGAAGTTTAAAGGAAAGGTATGCTTAGGATCAAAGTGCTCTTATTCACTAGCTCACTAGACATGTCCAGAACATAAAAATCAGTTAGGAACACTAAGTCCTTGACTCGCACTAGAATATCCTCAAAACTTCCCTTAGGATACCTAATTGATCTATCAGCCAATTGGAGCACTATACTTGTGTCTCTAAGATTATCAATACCTAAAGCTAAGTATACTGATCAAGTCATTACATTAATGGTAGCCCCTAGATCTAATAACACTCCCTTAATATGAACATTTCCTATTGTGCATGGGATAGTGTAAGATCCTGGGTCTTGGCACTTAACCGGTAATTCAGCCTTAAACAGTGATGACATATTAGCACTCACCTAAATTCTCTAAAAGGGCCTAAACTTCTTTTTATCGGCACATAATTCTTTTAAAAATTTAGCATACTTAGGGTTTCTCTTGAGGAATTCAACCATAAGGATATTTATTTCTAACTTATTGAATAGAGTATAAGCATCTTTAGCAAAATCAGTGTCAATCTTTTTCTTTCCAGAAAAGTAAGAGTTAGGAAAGGGGAGATCTTTAATACTTACCTCCTTACCTTTGTGCATAGAGGCTCCTTGCTTGCTCGACTCTGGCTTCTCCTCAGGTTGCTTTCCTTTGTATGCTAAACTTGGTACTGTCGTTACCTCTTCTTACAGTTCTTGTATCTCCACTTGGGCTTGTGAGTTTCCCTCTTAGGTGGGCTTCTTCATTATAAGTAGCTGCTCTTTAGCACCTTCAGATTTCCCAACTTGCATCTGTGGCAGAGATGAATTCTCGATTTCAACATCTTCTTCATCCTTGTCTGGTGTTTTAGCTTTTTCAAATTACACTTGTCTTCCACTTCTTAGAGATATAGAATTCAGACCCCATGGATTAATGACAGTTTTTGAAGGTATGCTGCCATTGCTCTTCCCTTAAATGTCACTCACTGTATTGGAAACTTGAGTTAAGTGACTTGTGATATCTGTATTCTTACAACTTAACTCTTCAAGTTTTCTGTGTACATATGCATTATCTTTTTGCATACTTTGGAGAATTGGAGCTATGGAGGTGAACTGACCATCATTCTCCTTAAACTTATGGTCTATATTGGTCATTCTACCATCCATATTATTCCTTTGTGCTGCCATACTCTTCAATAATTGAGAGGTCTCATCTGGCCTTGATGCCACTAAAGCATTAGGTTGTGTTGGAACCACAGACCTTGCATTACTTTGGTAGTTGCTTGAAGAAGCACCACCTCCTTGGAATTGATTTGGCCTATCACTCCCCCACCTAAAGTTTGGGTGGTCTCTCTAGCCAGGATTATATGTGTTGGAGTATGGGTCTCTCTTCTAGTAATTATTCTCTCTTCCTTGATACATTGCTATAACTTCTTCAAACTGTCTATCATATGTACTTGTAGCATGCATCATTAAACCACAGGATTCACATCCTGTAACTAAGGTTCGTGTGGTATCCACTGCATGAACTTGTTTGGATGGAATTCGTAGAGAGATATTACTGGGCCCCTCTATAAGTGAGTCTGAGAAATGTATGGCCATACTGTAATGGAAAGGGAGTTCCATTTTTATAGTCAGACTACTCAGGGATCGAGAAAGTAACAGTCAGGAATAGGAGGATGACGTTCCCCATGCCTCATCCTTGACCAAAATATCGTAACTTCTTATTTCAATCTGTGCTCTAACTGAGAGAAACTCTATCTGAACTATGCTCTATCTGTGAGCAATCTGTATCAGATCTAACTCTTTTCTGAAGAGTGATATGAAAACAATATCTTTATTGTTATCTACTAATCTTTTAGTATACCATTTCTTTTGATAGAGTTATAATACTACCATCTTCTTGGTATTTACTGTAGCCCTAATATAAGAAATGGCCATGAGTACTGTATTCACAAGCCAATAGAAATACCTGAGTAACCCCAATCATACTTTAACTTACTGTCCCACTTACTAAGACTGTCTATCATCCTAGGTACATTCCTAATTGCATGTCGTATGGCATGGGAGCAATATAACTTTCTCATCACATATACTCTACCTTACATGAACTACGAAAGGGGAGTATTCATTCATCATAGCATACTCTAACATGCATGTCATCATATAACAATTGCAAGGAGATGTAACTATTCATCATAACTTATGGCAACATAAGCCATATCATCATAATTTGCTCAACCATCCATCATACAACTAAGTAAACTTTAAATTATTCCTTAATTCAGGTTTCTCATCTGATTAGCTCATCTAACTTAAGCTGCCATATTACCCTCTTGCTAGGGTATAGACTCAACCCTTAACTGCTCTTGCTCATTACTCTTTCTTAAACAGGGGAGTCCCTTTATTTTCTAAATTATATGATAAGACACAATTTTGTGTATGGTTTTTATGACATTTTTAAGGGTTTTGTAACAACTTTACCATTCATTTTATGCCTGAAATTGTGCTTTTGTGGTAATACATGATTGTGCTTGGCAATGTACTAATAAAAGGGTAAAATGGTAAATTACATCTTGCAAACTGCATATATGTTTATCTTTTGTGAGTTGGACTACTACAGTGAGCTTTAGTTTTGAATTGCAGGTATTCTGGAGGAGCAAGGACTAATGTGAGCAGAAAAAAATCATAAGACAAAAAGAATCAAATCAAGGAAGCAGCTTTGAAGGTGAACTGGTCACAACCAAAACATGGATCTGGTCATGACCAAAGAAGATAATCAGTGAAGCTACGCATTTTTTATTAGGTCAATCTGAAAATAAAATAAGGGGAAGCCGTAGACACAAGGGAGGCTAGCTTTTGACCTGATTAGGCTAAAAAGTAGTGCTCGAACTCTCTCTCAACTCCCTCTGCCACCTACACATCATCTCCATCATTCATCTTTCCATCACCCTTTCTATTTTCTCCATGGCATCGTATCCAGGCAGCGATTGCAACACAATAGGAGTCATGAGAGGCTAAATTCTTAGGCTCTTGGCGATAGATCTCATATCTTGAGCTCATGGATTGCACTAGAGAGTTTTCTATTTTAATCTGCACCTTTTTCATATTTTAATGCTGCTAGATCTAGGGTTTTCATTATATGAACAAGGGATTGAATGTCGATTGATTATTCTTAGATTATACAATTGTAATTGACTTTGGATGCTTTGAATGTAGGTTTCTAATATAATATTTCAGTTTCAACTTTAAGATAGTTGGACTATTATCAACGATCGTTGCTAATTAATTCAATTGCTTGAAATCTAGGGTTTGTCGATCGATGACCATTAGAGGGCATTTTCATCATCTGATTTAAATTACACACTAAGTGTTTTTTAACATTCATTAAGAGTTTTTAAACTACCTTTGATCAAAGGAGTTTAAGAAATATTAATGCTCTGGACTCAACCGATCGAGGTTTTATTTAAAACTTAGTGATTTCAAAACTCCCATATCAAATTAAGAGCAAGGATATATATGTTTTCATCATTAATAGTCTATCGTGACATATTTCTTCACAAACCAACTCATTTTCATCTTAATAAAAAATACAAAAACATTTACTTTACTACACCCTTATTTTACTGCATCAAAAAATCAATCAAACCCAAAACTCATTTTACTTTGACTCAGATTTTCAATGGTTTTATATCAATTTTTTGGGACCTCAAATCAAAATTCTGTGTTACGTCAAACTAACCGGAATAATTTGTAGGGAATTGGAAGACACGCAGCGGAAATTAACTTTAAAAAATTTTCCATTTCCTGCCAGGATCTACCGAATATGTTTAAGTCAAGGAGAAAGACGTGTTACCTTCGGTATTCGAGCTGCAGTCGCGACCTCAGTATCCACTAGTCGCGATTATTTGCCTCTGGAGTTTTCAGTCGTGACCTACTCAGCTTCTAGTCTTGACCTGTCACCTCTGGAGTTTTTTGTTTGACCTCCTCAGTTCTAGTCGCGACCTGTCGTCTCTGGAGTTGTCAGTCATGACCTCCTCAGCTTCTAGTCGTGACCTGTAGTCTCTTTTTGATTTTTTGATGTTCAGGACGCCTGTAAGGTCGTGACCTCAGTGTCTACGAGTCGCAATGCGTCATCGTACCTGGTGCTCTCTCCTCGATCTCAAGAAGTCGACAACTTAGATCGACTTCCTCTACCAGTATCCACACGAACAGTGTTCCAATCATGAACAATGTGCTAGCGCCTCTTGTCCCTCTAGGGCTTTCTCAAGAATCCGTCCTCACCATCTCTATTTTGACAGTTTCTTATCTACAAACCTTTTGCACTCTCCCTACCCCTTTTTGTCTCGTATAGAACCCTAGCCCCTAATGTCAAATATATAGGATGCTATCGGGCTTCAATTGGGCTGGGCTTCAGAATTAATCTTATATTAATTCTAAAATTAATACAATATCATATATTACATAATTTGATAAGAAACTAATTAAATAAATATGGTTTATATTAAATCCGTCCCACAAATTTAATTCACCTATTTATTTAATTTAAAATAAAGATAAAACAGAATTATATTTGATTTATTCTCATAAATCAAATTTGAGATATCTTATCAATTTAAATTTCAAATTCAAAAGTGATAGAGATTTAATTTATCCTTATAAATTAAATCTTACAAATATCTCTTATATTATATATAATATAATATATATATACAAATTTATATATATATATAAAATATATATATCCACCCTAGATTATTCATTGAATCTAGACATGTCTTGGATTCAATGAATCTAGACATCATAGCTCGTGTTGGGCTATTTTGTGTGCGACCCTGTAGGCCCATATGAAGTTGGCAGTGGGCCAGTTACTATACTGACCCACAAGTTGTAAGCGGTCTCTAGCAAGACATTACGACTACTCAAATCATATGAGGATCGATGAACGATGTTACCTTTCATACAACCACATCATGTCCCTTTTGTCACACGATATTTTGGTCAAGGATGAGGCATGGAGAACGTCATCCTCCTATTCCTGACCGATACTTTCTCGATCCCTGAGTAGTCTGACTATAAAAATGGAACTACCTTTCCATTACAGTATGGCCATACATTTCTCAGACTCACTCATAGAGGGGCCCAGTAATGTGAGGGACAAATTCCATCTTGACTATTCATATTCCTCCGCATGAAAAACCACTGAGCCCGAATGTAATATCCCGATTTTTGGTCTAGGAGAACTGGGAGGTAGTCTGATATGGGTAGACTGCTAAACCCATAGTCCCAAGGTAATAATCTGATATGGGCAGATCACTTACCTGTATTTTGTAGGAATTTGAGGGATGAGCTAAGTTCCTCAGGATTTAAAGATGAGTTAAGTCTTTGACCTATAAAATAGGGACAGTTCACCTAGGTTCAAAAAGAGGAATGTAAGGAGTATCCTAAGTCTTTAGCCTAGGAATTCTGCAGGTAGCTAGATATGGGCTAACTCCTGTGTAAGATAACCTGATATGGGCGGGTTGTCTAGCATTTCAATTAACGATGACTCCTGAAGAGTTCAGGGGATGAGTTGTTGAAAAAGAATTCCTAGAACTTAAGATGAAGGATAAGAAGATAAGAAAAGATGTCAAAAAGAGAACATAGGGGCATAATCGTAATTATGGGAAAGATCAGGCTGGTAACCGATTAGTACCATATTTTGCCAGAAAATAGAGAAAATTATGCTGATCATTTCACTGAACTGTGAAATGTGCATATGAGGCCCCTATGAGTATGAAAGAATTAGAAATGTAACCGAGGGTAAAATGGTCATTTTTGAAAAGTGTGCGCGTGAGCGTACTTTCAGGCAAAAATAGCCCAGTCCGGATTAAATATCTGAAAATATCAGGAGATAGAGAAAATGATTCTAGTTTGAATGAGGAGTCACATAATTTTGATTTGAGGTCCTGATTTTTCTGTAAAAATTCCTAAAGATAGGAATTTACAGTTATAATCGGTAAAGGAAAAGCAGTCCGAATAGAGATGATCGGACTGTGGCCAGAGGCCATATAGTGTTTCTAAGGCCCATAGTGACACTAGGGAAAGTCCAGGCCCATGATATCAGTTCAGTGGTAAAAAGGGCCGGTGTCCGGGAAAAAGGTGTAAAATGACGAAAATGCCCTTATGTTGTAAAATAGTGAAAGAATGAGAAAAGGGTATTTTGGTCATTTGACTAAGGTGAGACAGTCAAGAAAGGATATCTGGATAGTTGAACAGGGTCAGAGAGTACTCTGGTAAGAGGTGAAAAGATAATAACGCCCCTAGACTCATTAAAGAAAAGAAAAAGGAACCAAGGCATTTTGGTAATTTGCCAAGGGATATTTCTTGGGAATCGAGCCATCAGAGTACTTGAGCTTGATCAGGGCCCAAGATAGCAGTCCCAAGGTGCAAAAACGTAGCCCAGCATATATATGGGGAAAAAGTGGCATTAAAATAATATTTTGATACTATTTCCATAAAGTAAAGTTACTCAGGCGGCACGATAATCGAGGAAGTGATCAGATAAAGTTCTGAACTTATCTGGATAGCATTGGATGGTGTGAAAGGTGCCAGCAAGATGCCACATGGCGCCAACATAGAGGAAGAAGAAAAGTTAAGGACACGTGGATCTCAGCCGTTGATTCCGGTGCAAGACTCGCGAACTATCTGGTGAGGTGTCCCAGGAGCCCTCATTTGTGCCATGTGATAGATTAGGTGTCCCATGAGATGTCCCTTGGATGATGTCATCATGATGATGTCATAAATGGAAAAGAAAATAAAAATTCCAGGAAAAACGGTGGCCACAAGTTTAGAGTTCTTGAGAATTACGGAAGTGCCATCGGTAGAAACTATAAATACCCCCTTCCCCATCATTTGTCTTCACAGTTTTGCAAGGAAAAGAGAGAGAAAGAAGAGAGAGAAGGAGAAAGAAAGGAAGGAAGTTATGGCAGAGCTGGAAGCAGTATAGAGATTCTAGAGTTCTGCTAAGCTTTTGAGGTAGTAACTAATCCTAGCTTTTATGTAATGACTTTGTGATTTGATGTGCTATTGTTTGGTTGGATTGTTATCTTATATGTTATGTCTGAAGCTCTACTGCAATGCTATGATCATATGTTATTGAGTATGGAAACACGCAGCATACTTATCTGTACACAGTCACAAGCAAGCACTGTCACACTGCATTACATATATTGTTATGATTATTTACTACTGAGATTCCCCCGAATCTCATTCCCCATGTCTAACCCATTACAGGGAGGTTATGTTGAAATGAATTTTGAGAATTTTAAGAGATGCCGTTATGCTGCCGAAATTCTGGCAAAGTGGCAGTAATGAAGAAAGGAGCTGACACGTACTGTGTACGTAGGTACTGTCTAAGGAGGCTGGAAGTGAGTGGACCTAGCCGGTTCATCCAGTCTTTCCTGGGTACTTACGTAGAATGGTAGTTCCCACGGGAATTACCGAATCGGTACAAGATCAGTTACTTTCTAAAGATGAAGTGTAGCGGTTATGCTGCCGGATTTTAGGCAGGGAAAAATGTAATAGAAATATGAGAATTTTATGTATGCCCTGTTGTATAACAATTTAATATTTAATAACAAAAATTGTTTGGCATATTAAATTTGTGTATGAGAAATTATGAGAGAGAAATTCGCAGGTCCTGAGGTAGCAGTGTTTTGACCTCAGTTTGACCTAGTAAACGGAGGAATTTGGCCACGAAATTTGGTGAGCCAGTAGCACACATCTGGGGCATTACGTGGATAGGTAATAACCCTCATTTGGATGTGTAGAATGAGATAAATCAGTTTTCAAATTAAAAGTTCAGAATAAGGAACTTAAGAGTAAAATTTTAAATTTCTGGGCTTGAGTTAAGGTATAATCGAGCTATCTAGCTTTCGCAAGTGTACTCTGAGGGGTCTAAGGGAGGATGTTTCACCGAACATAGCCTTTATGATCACTCAGTCAAAAGTGACTTTTGACTAGGTCAAAGATAAGCGTTTGTCATGTAGGAATCCATGATGATCTCAGGTCAAAGGGCATGTGACATGGTTTGTATATGAGAGAAGCTTAAGACTTAACCCATATAGCTCTCTTGTAACATCCCGATTTTTGGTCTAGAAGAACTGGAAAGTAGTCTGATATGGGCAGGCTGCTAAACCCGTAGTCCCAGGGTAGTAATCTGATATGGGCGGATCACTTACCTGTATTTTGTAGGATCTGAGGGATGAGCTAAGTCCTTCAGGATGTAAAGATGAGTTAAGTCTTTAACCTACAGAATCGGGACAGTTCGCCTAGGTTCAAAATGAGGAATGTGAGCAATATCCTAAGTCTTAAGCCTAGGAATTCTGCAGGAAGCTTGATATGGGCTGGCTCCTGTGTAAGATAACCTGATATGGGCGGGTTGTCGAGCTTTTCAATTAACGATGACTCCTGAAGAGTTTAAGGGATGAGTTATTGAAAGAGAAGTTCTAGAACTTAAGATAAAGGATGAGAAGATGAGCAATGAGGCCAGAAAGAGAATGTAGGGGCAAAATCGTAATTATGGGAAAGATCGGGCTGGTAGCCGATGAGTACCATATTTTGCCAGAAAATAGAGAAAATTATGCTGATCATTTCACTGAACTGTGAAATGTGCATATGAGGTCTCTATGAGTATGAGAATTATGGAAAGTTTAAGGACAAAAAGGTGGGGTCCTTAAGTGTAATTTTAGCCAAATAAAAAGGGACTTAAATGAAAAGAAGAAAAGTTTCTTGGGGCTAAAGTGTAATTAAAGAAAGTCAGGCCGGAAGTGGTTTGGACTGTCCGACGGCATTTCAGTCCCAGATTTCACCGGTAGAGAGAGCAAGGGACGATCGGTAATCTGGCTTAATACAGGAATTTTTGAAGACTCCAGATAGCCAGAAATGGACTGATCGTCCAAAAGTTATAAAAATTCATACCGGATATCCTAGATTTCAGATCTAGGTGAGAAAATACAGGATGATGCGTCTTTATGGGGCAGATGTCAGGAAACTGACAGAATACCGATAGGAGGCCTGTAGAAAAAGTTATTCGCAAATTAGAAAATCCAGACGGAGTGTGAGGCCTCCGGGTATCCGATAGGGAAATTTATCGGTATTTGAAAAGGGACTGAATGAGTTCGGATAACCTCGGTCAGATGACTGATATGACTCACAGGGATGCCTGAACACCGCAGGCCAGTGTATCGGACAGAAGGAGCCGGTGTCCGGATATGTGTATAAACGGTGAATAATAGATAAAATATTCAATAATTATTAACAGGGGAAGATTCCTCGTAATGAGTGCCATGAAGGTAATGGACCCTGAGAGGCCCAATAATGGCGCCAACAAGGCCCAGTAGACACTTGGACTGATAGGTGGGCCAGTGTCTGGCAGAACCACGGAAAAGTACAAAATTACGAAAATGCCCCTGTGTTGTACTAAAGGGGTAGTAGATGTATGAGGGCATTTTGGTCATTCTGGACAGGCCCAGGAGCCAAGGCACATACAGATAAAGTTACTTAGAGTCAGTATATGCCCTGACAGAGTATAGAAGGGTGTGAAATGACGATTTTACCCTTAGGGTTAAAATAGCGCAAGAAAGGGCACCCAAGGGTATTTTGGTAATTTGCCAAGGGATGTTTCTTGGGAATCGAGCCATCAGAGTACTTGAGCTTGATCAGGATCCAAGATAACATTCCCAGAGCCAAAAAACGTAGGCCCAGTGATATGTGGGAAAAAGTAGCATTAAAATACTATTTTAATGTTGTTTCAATAAAGTAAAGTTACTCGGTCGGCACGATAACCGAGGAGGTGATCAGATAAAGTTTGGGACTTATCTGGATAGCATTGAAAGGCGTGAAAGGTCCCTTCCAGGTGCCACATGGCGCAATCTTAGAGGCAGAAGAAAAGTTGAGGACACATATTACGGTGCAAGACTCTGGACCGGTACTGGATTAGACTGAACTGCTGAGTCAGCTGATGAGGTGTCCAGGAATTGTGACATGTGAAGAATGTGGCGATGAGGTGTCCCGGTGAGGTGTCCTGGATGATGTCATGCATGATGCAGTAAAAAGGAATAAAGAAAAATAGGAAAATCCAGGAAAAACCAGGACCACATGTTCAGATGGCTTCAAAATTACAGAAATGCCATCCATTAAAGCTATAAATACCCCCTTCCCCTCCCATTTTATGCAACCCACGTTTTTGGCAAGAAAAGAGAGAGAAAGAAAAGAGAGAAGGAGAAAGAAAGAAAGAAAGGAAGTTCTGGTGGAGTTGGAAGCAGTATAGAAGTTCTGGAGTTCTGCTTTTGAGGTAGTAACTAATCCTAGCTCTTATGTAATGTCTTTGTGATTTGTTGTGCTATTATTTGGTTGGATTGTTGTCTTATATGTTATGCTCGAAGCTCTATTACAATGCTATGATCATATGTTATTGAATATGGAAGCACGCAGCATACTTATCTATACACAATCACAAGCAAGCACCGTCACTCTGCATTACATATATTGTTATGATTATTACTACTGAGATTCCCCCGAATCTCATTCCCAAATATAACATTACAGGGGAGGTTCTGTCAAAATAAAATCTGGGAATTTTAAGAGACGCCGTTATGCTGCCAAAATTCTGGCAACGAAGAAAGAACAAAGAAAGGAACTGATACGTACTGTGTACGTAGGTGCTGCCTAAGGAGGCTGGAAGTGAGTGGACCTAGCCGGTTCATCCAGTATTTCCTGGGTACTTACGTAGAATGGTAGCTCCTACAGGAATTACCGAATCGGTACAAGATCGGTTACTTTCTACAGAAGGAATGTAGCAGTTATGCTGCCGGATTTTAGACAGGAAGAGATGTAATAGAAATATGATAATTTTCTGTATGCCTTGTTGTATGACATTTTATTATTTAATAATAAATGTTGTTTGGCATGTTCAATTTGTGAATGGGGAATTAAGGGAGAAATTTGCAGGTCTTGAGGTAGAAGTGTTCTGACCTCAGTTTGACCTAGTAAATGAAGGAGTTTGGCTATGAAATTTGGTGAGCCAGTAGTACACATCTGGGGCATTCCCTGGATAGGTAATAAGCCTTATTTGGATGTGTAGAATGAGATAAATTAATTTTTAAATTAAAGGTCCAGAATAAGGAACTTAAGAGTGAAATTTTGAATTTTTGGGCTTAAGTTAAGATATAATTAAGCTAATATCGCTTCCGTAAGTGTACTCTGAGGGGTCTAAGGGAGGATGTTTCATCTCTCATAGCGAGTCGGTCCAACACTTGTACTCTTACATGTGCCTATGACTTTGATTTATATCTCTATATATCTTCAAAGTCATACTGGTCTTATTTCATCTCTACTCCCGCATAGATGATCGACCAGGGACATTTAGGATAAGATCATGAGTTATCCATGGATGGTTATCATAGTAAACATGCAAATAATGTGATAACATAATTAAGAGATTCATAATCAACAATGTTCATAATACAATGATTGGCCCCTAGGGTACAATTTTCAACATAATTTTCTCTAGCTACTGGTAAATTTTGGGACTGAACTGATTCTAGGCATTTTTGGGCCTTTTCTGGCTCAACTTTCTCATAATTACACTTTTTCCCCTTGAACTTTTGATAAATTACATTTAGGTCCTTAAACTTTTGAAAATTACACTTTAGGCCCTCAACTTTTCATAATTACACTTAATGGCCCAAAGTTTATGTCTACTTTACATTTTGCACCATTGAGCTTTTATACTTTTTAATTTAGTCCCTCTTCTTTAAACCTTCATCTAATCATTCTTTTCTTTTCCATTCATCATCACAATCCTTTCCAAACCTCTTTCCTCTATCATTATTATACAGATAGGGAAAAATTAGGATATGGCATTTCTACCCCTCTTAAAATAAATTTCGTCCTCGAAATTTACTTGGTACCTTAGTTAACTATCTTGGATATATATATCTTCTGTATATCTCTTTCTGCTTTATGACTCGGGGTATCTATCTCTTATGTACTATCTTCTCATCTAGCGGAGTGCTTTCATTATCCGTTTTATGTCCTTGCTGTCATTACTCTTCTTATCTGAATTAACTCAATTAGAGTTGAACTTTACTTCATTTCGGTACTTACTCACTTTTTATGCATCTATTTGCTTATGGACAACTCATTATACTAGACTTGTGAGTAGTATCCATTTCTTTCATATCAAACTCTCTCAAATATTACTGTATTCGGGAGTTTCCATCAATTACTCATCGTACTTTCTAGCACTTATCTCTTATTACTTCTCTTAGCATCTCGTGGAATTCCTTAGCATCCGTAACGCTTCATCTCTCTTTTCGTATAATCATATTTCTCTTAACATCTTCAATAATTCAGCATCATACAGAGATAGGACTTATGCAGTTATTCTTTTCTTTACTTTACTGCTAATTAGGAGCACATACTCTAACATGCATAATGCCTGGCCCACATATTGCAGGACTATATGCCTTCTCATGAATACAAAGCTCTAACATCGGAGCTCTAGCATTTCTTTCTTGAATATGCACAGCTCTGACACTGCATATTTTACAAACATAACATAGTGCCTGGCATTTCATGCAAGGAGTGAAAGCTCTCACTTACTGTTCCATCCCTAACATAATATTTAAACATCTTATCCCTTTCAAAAAGGGAGCCTCTATCTGTTCATAAGTTACTTCTTACTATACTTTTCAATACACATCTCTCATTAGGTGTCACATTACATGTTTATCATGGTGTATCTCATTAGATACTTCTTATGTCGTATCTTAGCATATCTTGCCAAATCTGACTACATCATGGTGTATCTTACTCTTTCATGACTTATCTTTCCTTGTCATGATATATACTGATATACCATAAGTCTAGCATTCTCTTTAACTTATAACTTTGTCAGCCTCTTACGAGAATATTGCTCTTTTGCTTCTCTTTCTCTTGAGCCAAGCCATAATTTAAATCTTTTATTTAAAATTCACTCTATTTGGACTTGACATAAGGGTGCTAATCCTTTACTGTTCATAACCCTTTCTAACTTTTCATAACTCTTTTTATCATTTTACATAACTTTGTGCTTATATGCCAAACTTATTTGGCATTTACACTCTTTTCTTATTACTTCCTAGGGGTTACCCTTCATTGGGCTCCTCTTGCGTGAGCACATTTAGCTGAAGAGTACTAATAAAAATCTGAAGAACTGGTGCTAATAGGCTCTAACCCTAGTTCTTTAATTTCTTAGACCCTTTTTATAAATCTCTTTGGCTTTTCAACCTTTTTATCCTCACCTGGAGGATCTATCTAGTTTTCATTCTCATTCTCTTTATCCTCATCTTAGGAACTTCTACTAACTTCGCTTTATTTTTCATGTAAGAAGTGAAACATCCTCCCTTAGACCCCTCAATGTACACTTGCAGAAGCGATATTAGCTCGATTATATCTTAACTTAAGCCCAAAAATTAAAATTTTACTCTTAAGTTCCTTATTCTGAACCTTTACTTTGAGAACTGATTTATCTCATTCTACACATCCAAATGAGGATTATTACCTATCCAAGTAAAGCCCCAGATGAGTGTTACTAGCTCACCAAATTTCCTGGCCAAACTCTTTCGTTTACTAGGTCAAACTGAGGTTGGAACACCGCTACCTCAGGACCTGCGAATTTCTCTCTTAATTTCTTAGCTTTTCAATTACTCTCATAATTATTTTTCTTATGTATAACCCATTATTCTAGCTACTTATACACAAGCTGAACATGCCAAACAATATTTATTATTAAATAATAATTGTTATATAACAGGACATGAACAAATCCTCATATCTCTATTACATCTTTCCTGCCGGGAATCTGGCAGTATAACTAATATACTTCAACTTTAAAAATAACTGAACTATACTGATTCGGTAATTCCCATGAGAACTACCATTCTATATAAGTAGCGAGGAAAGACTGGATGAACCCACTAGGTCCACTCACTTCCAGACTCCTTAGACAGTACCTACATACACAGTACTCATCATATCCTATCTTTATTATGGACATTCTGCCATAATTTTGGCAGCATAACGACGACTTTAGCATTCTCAAAATTCACTTCGACGTAACCTCTCTGGAATGGGTTATACATAGGGGATGAGATTTGGGGAAATCTCAGTAGTAACAACCATAACAATATATGTAATGCAGTGTGTAGTGCCTACTTGTGATTGTGTACAGATAAGTATGATGCGTGCTTCTATACTTAATAATAACATATGATCATAGTATTATGTAATAGAGCTTCAAACATAAGATATAAGATAACAATCCAACCAAACAATAGCACATCAAATCACAAAGCCATTACATAAAAGCAAAGATTAGTTACTACCTTACAAGCTTAGCAGAACTCTAATATCTCTATACTGCTTCTGGCTCCGCCAGGACTTTCTTCTTTCTTTCTTTTCTTCCTTCCTCTCACTTTCTCTCTCTAGAACTCACTTCTCTCTCTAAATTGGTGTTCTTGGACGTGCTCCTTATGAAGGGGAGGGGGTATTTATAGGTTTCACGAATGGCATTTTGGTAATTCTTAAGAACTTTAATCCTGCGGCCACTATTTTTCATGGAATTTTCTATTTTCTTTAATCCATTTTATTGCATCATCATGGTGATGTCCTCATGATGACTCATGGCCCTTCATAAGTACCTGCTGATTCAAAAGTTGTAATTATTACTTTTATTTTATTTTTATTTTTTATTATTTTTTTCTTTTCTTGGCTTAATCACCAAGTAACATTAAAAGCATGTGGGAACCACCTTTGGCAGCACACATGGCAAAATTGGGAGCCTTGGGAGCCTTCCAGAAGCTTTCAGAAGTATTCCTTCCAAACCGGAACCGATTCGGTCACATTTTGGAAAAATGCCTAATAAATATTTCCTAGGGTATTTTCATCTTCACCCTTCACAAAAGTTCCTCAAAATAATATTTCCTATTTTCTAGAATTTTTGGAAATTTTATGCACATATTCGAAAATCACTACCTTTCGACACGAATAATACGATTTTGCCCTTGATCTAGTCTGGCCTCATCTAGACATCTTGGGCTTCCCCTGGGCCTACCATGACTTAGTCTCACTTATATCTGGGCCTTAGAAATACTATATGGATTCTGGACACAGTCCGATCATCTCTATTCGAACTGTTTTTCCTTTACTGATTATAATTGTAAATTCCCATCTTTAGGAATTTTTACAGAAAAATCGGGACCTCAAATCAAAATTCCACGTGGTGTCATTCAACCCAGAATTCTTTTCTCTATCTCCCAGTACTTTCAAATATTAAATCTGGACCAGGGCTATTTTGTCCTGAAAGTACGCTTGCGCGCAGTTTTCAAAATGACCATTTTACCCTTGGTCACTTTTCTAATTCTTACATACTTATAGGGACCTCATATGCATATTTCACAGTTCAGTGAAATGATCAACATAATTTTCTCTATTTTATGGTAAAATATGGTACTCATCGGCTACTAGCCCGATCTTTCCCATAATTACGATTATGCCTCTATACTCTCTTTCTAACCTCTTTACTTATCTTCTTATCCTTCATCTTAAGTTCTCAAAATTCTCTTCAACAACTCATCCCCTGAACTCTTCAGGAGTCATTGTTAATTGAAAGGCTCGATAACCCGCCCATATCAGGTGAACTGTCTAGCTACCTGCAGAATTCCTAGGCTTAAGACTTAGGATATTCCTTACATTCCTCTTGTTGAACCTAGGTGAACTGTCTCTATTTTATAGGTTAAAGACTTAACTCATCTTTAAATCCTGAGGGACTTAGCTTATTCCTCAGATTCCTACAAAATATAGGTAAGTGATCTGCCCATATCAGATTACTATCCTGGGACTATGGGTTTAGCAGCCTGCCCATATCAGACTACCTCCCAGTTCTCCTAGACCCAAAAATCAAGATGTTACAAGAAGATTCTGAGTTCAGTCTATAATAATAATAAGGCTATCTGAAACTAACATCGTGGGTACTCTCTCTGCTATAAGTTAACAACTTGTGAAGCTTCTTTACTTCAGCTTGTCCTTGGTATTTGTCTTTCCAAAGAAATACTGTACTTATGGATCATTCATTTTCTTTCTTTAGGCTAGGTCTAATGTGACCCTTGGGATCTACTGTGATCAACCGTAAGCCTCTTCAGGATCTAATTGTGACCCTGGAATTCTGTTCTCTGTGAGCCATGCTAGAATCTAACTTCGATCCTCCATAATCTACTGCGATTTTGTTGTACTGTATTCTTATCTCTAGAAGATCTAACCAACGGACTAAGTTACAAGGTTAGTTACTTCCACTTAGTTGCTAACTCAACAGATAATTCCACAAGACTGTTCATAGAAGCCCATATTATATATTAAGACTTTTCTCATTTTCTCTATCATTCAGGAATTTCTCATTTCATTCTCATCTTTTTTAACTTTACTATATCTAGTGCTGCAGAGAGCCACTAATGCTCTATCATTCATATATCTATCATAATCTGTTTATCTCGTCTGATGGACATGGCTTTATCATGAGCTTCACTGTCCATGCTTTCAGCTCTATTTCATGAGCAGTTTGACTCTATCGCAAGAGCAATCTAGCTCTATTATGAGAACGTTAACTTCTATTACATAGACGCTGCTCCCTCTCAGAGCTGCATCATCTTTCATAACCGTGTCTCATTTCATGTTCAAGGAACATCATTTACATATCTCATCCCCTACTGAAGGGATATGTCCTGAGTATTATAATCATATGTCTATAGTATTGTCATCAACATTCATCTCTAATCTCATTCTCTGTCAAACTGGCTATCACTATCTGTCTTAGATTCTCATTCTAAACTTTAGGATCGACTGGCTAACATCTCGTTTATCACTTTTCTATTGATTTATTATCATTACCAAGTTAAATTATCTTATTGCGTGTTGTATGGTATGGGAGTAACACAACTTTCTTATCATATATACTCTAGCTCCATGTATTACGAAGGAGAGTATTCATTCATCATAGCATACTCTAACATGCATAATATGCAAGGAGATGCAATTATTTACGCATTATCTAATATGCATGTCATCACATGACATGCAAGGAGATGCAACTGATCATCATAACTTATGGCAACAAAAGCCATATCATCATCCCATAATTTGCTCAATCATCCATTATACGCATATTGCAATTAAACCATTTGCTAGGTAACCTTTGTAAGCATTCTTTCCCTTCATCACCTTCTCTGTCAGATCCCAATTATTCATCCATGAACTTGAGATGAATATTTATTTACTTAGGCTGCCACGTTACCCTTTTATAGGGTACGAACTTAACCCTTCACTACTCTTTCTTACATAAAGGATAGGGGAGTCACTCCATCTTTAAAATTGTGGCTACCTTTCTCTCTCTAGGCATTATACATTTCTGTTTCTATTCTTGTATACATTTACCGCTCTATTAAACTTCAGTGAATAACTGAGAAAAATTCTTTATAGCACAAAATTCAATTATGTGAATTAACTTCTCAATCATTCAACTCTCTCTGTTCATATAGATTGGCTAAGTATTCATCAAAGGGTTTCTCTTCCTCTGCTTCAACCCTTAGCCTCACGCTTATCTCTATCTCACTGAGAGGAATACTTTTCATAGACTTACTCGATAAACTTCTCAGGTGAGCGGATAAATCTCCATCTCTATGGAGTAACTTTTGCATCTCTCTACTATCTCTTAACTCTTTCTGTATGTATATCAATCTCAGTTTGCTCTTGCCCAGACTATAGTTCCTTTCTAGTCTTCTTCTTTATCTTAGCGAACTTAAGTCGCATGGATTTCATTCATCAACTACTATTATTACTTCTGTTCTCTAGGGTGCTCTTCCCTAGGTCTACTAGGTTACTATTTCTTTGTGATGGAATCCCTCTGTCTTGGGAACATTAGCTCTCTAACTGTTAACCATCACATCTCTAATCTTAAGCCATATATTAGGCTCATTTCCAGGAAAGTCTCATTCTAACTTTTAATTCTTTTGTTCAAGAAACACCAACTGAACAACTTGTTTCATAATGTAGATCTACTCCTGATGGTCATACAAAGGATCTACTTCTGAACATCTTTTTAACTGATCTATATCTCTGTATCTCATACTGTTTAGCTTGCCTACATCTACTACTAAACCTCTAACTGATAAACTTCAGCGAGGTTGGTATCTTTATTCATCATCAGGTCTCTATGCTTTCTAGACGAGGCCTAAGTATTGGCTTGTCGTAACTCATATTCCCTGTAAACTTTAGTCGCGACCTCAGGACTTATCTCGTCGCGACTTAAACTGCTCTATGACCTGACTCATTGCAACCTAATACCTCTGTAACTTTTCATCGTGGCCAATGGTCTTTACTCGTCATGACCAAAACATATTTGTAAATATTTGTCATGACCCGTGGCTTAACTAGTTACGACTTAACTTCTCTGGAACTTCTAGTAGCGACCTAAACTGCTTCTCATCGCAACCTGGACACAACTTTCTCTAAACATTCCTTTCTAATGTCCTTGTCCAGTCTTTACTCTAGCAATGGTTGATCCTTGTTCTTAACTTTGATGAGCTTTAGTAATTTAAAACTCATCCATATCTATCATAATTAAATTAAATAGGGAACATATTCACATAGATGTTCAACCAACTATCATTTCATTATATCACATCAAAACTCATATTTCATATCACCATAACATTTGTAAATACATCACATACATGTCAATTACAAATATGGGGTAAGTTATAACTATTATATATTTATGTAATTACTTTACTTTACACTGTTTACATATTTACATTACCCTTCATCCCTATTTACATACTTGTCTAGGGAATTATAAACTGCAAATACTTCTGCATACGGAAATACCACCCTTGTATATTAGCTGGTGGATCATTTTCCAGAAACTCACTTAGCTCTATATGCCATGTAGGAGTATATGGCAATATCTGACTTATGACCATCTCATGCAAATCTTCTAGATTGTACACCTGATTTAGGTCAATACCCTCTATCGTATATTGAAACATCCTCCCATACAGCCCTCAGAGTACACTTGCGGAAGCTATACTAGCTCTTCTTCTGCCTAAACTCCGGCAGCATAACCGCTACACTTCATCTGTATAAAGAACTGAACCGTACTGATTCGGTAATTCCCTCATGAGAACTACCATTCTACGTAGTACCCAGGAAAGACTAGATGAACCGGCTAGGTCCACTCACTTCTAGCCTCCTTAGACAGCACTACGTACACAGTACTTATCATATACTGATGTTCAGCCTTTACTCCGGCAGCATGACGGCGTCTCTTAGGATTTTCTAAATCCACTTCAGCATAACCTCCCTGTAATGGGTTATGGATGGGGATGAGATTCGGGGGAATCTCAGTAGCAACAATCATAACAATATATGTAATGCAGAGTGACAGTGCTTGCTTGTGATTGTGTACAGATAAGTATGCTGCGTGCTTCCATGCTTAATAACATATGACCATAGCATTACAGCAGAGCTTCAGACATAACATATAAGACAACAATCCAACCAAACAATAGCACATCAAATCACAAAGCCATTACATAGAAGCTAGGATTAGTTACTACCTGGCTAGCTCAGCAGAACCCTACTATCTCTATTCTGCTTCCAGCTCCGCCAGAACTTCCTTTCTTCCTTTCTCCTTTCTCTCTTCCTTTCCTTCCCTTTCCCTCTCTTCTTTCTCTCTCATTCTCCTCTTGCTCTTGCGCAAGTGAAGGCCATGGGGGGGTATTTATAGCCTCCCTCAATGGCATATCCGTAGTTTCTATGAACTTTGATCCTGCGGTCCTGGTTTTTCCTGGATTTTCCTATTTTCTTTTATTTCTCCTTTACTGCATCATCGTGCCAACTCACCATGCTGACTCAGCGCCTCATTTTTCACATGCTTGAATTCCCGGGACACCTCAGCATGCTGACTCACCATGCTGACTCACCGGTCCAGTCTCTTGCCTCGTAATGCGTGCCCTCAGCTTTATCTACTTTCTGCAGACTAATGCCATGTGGCAACTGGAAGAGACCTTGCACGTTTCCCAATGCCACCCAGATAAGTCCCAGACTTATCTGATCACCTCCTCGGTTTACGTGCCTCCTCGGTTATCACGCCAACCGAGTATCTTTACTTTACTGAATCATTACTTTAATGCCATGTGGCATCTTGTGGGACCCATGAATATACCTTATCAGTCCACCTCGTGGTTTCTAGATAACCTTTCCTGTATCTGATATCCTGCCTCCGGTCTATCTCCAACCGGGTAACTATCTCTCTTGGACCTTCACCACTCTTGGCCCATACGCTTAGCGCCACTTTAGTCACTAGTCGCGACCTCAACATCATCTTGTCGCGACCTTACAATTCTGTGTACATTAGTCGCGACCAAAACATTCTATCGTCGCGACCACAACACATTTTAGTCGCGACCATAACACTCTTTAGTCGCGTCTAAGGCTTTCTGCCACTATTAGTCGCGATATCACTGCTTTCTAGTCGCGACCATACTTCTTTTACGTCGCGACCATAATGCTTTCTTGTCGCGTATAGCTCTTTCTGTAACCACTAGTCGCGACCATGCTTTACTCTAGTCGCGACCAGAACGGTCAGCTCGTAACTCTTCAACCTTTGACCTTTACATCACCCCAAATGGCCATTCTACCCCTTGGGACTTCCACTGTTTGCACATAAGTTCCCGTACCTTTACTTACTCGCAGCTTAGTCCCTAAAAACTCTCTTATGTCTCTGGGACTTCTGCTCAAAAGGGGTCTGGTAGCCTCTCATTCTCAGGCTACTTCCGTGTCTCAAGGCCTGAAAATTGGGATGTTACATTTCTCCTCCCCTTTAAATAAATTTCGTCCTCGAAATTTAATCAGTACCATAGCCAAATTAACTTAACATCTGGCAAAGTACGCATCATAACTGTACATCTCTTCGTAACATGCCTTTCTTTCTCTGGGTTAATCCAATCAGAGTTGAAATCTACTTTCCTCTTATGGACCACTTACTGCACTTATGAGTAGTGTCCATTTCTTTCATATGAAATCCTCTCGAATATTACTGTATTCGGGAATTTCTTCTAACTACTCATCAAACTTGAGCATTTCATCTTTCTTTGCACTTAACTTCATACAGAGAGAGGACTTACGCAGCTATTCTTTCTTTACTTTGCTGCTAAACAAAAGCACCTACTCTAACATGCATAATGCTTGGCCAACATACTGCAGGACTGCATACCTGCTTATGAATGCAAAGCTCTAACATCGGAGCTTAAGCATTCCTGTTCTAACTAGGCACAGCTCTAACACTCGGAGCTTGCATAGTTTTAGCATAATCATTAAGCCTAACATCTCATGCAAAGAGTGAAAGCTCTCATTTTCTATTCTCTTTCATAGCATAACATTCAAACATCTGATTCCTACCAAACAGGGAGCCTCTCTGTCTGTTCATACAATGCACATCTCTAGGTGCGTGTCATATTACACGTTTACTACCGTGTATCTCATTACATGCCTTTGATACGTTATCATGGCATATCTAGCCCACTCTAGCTATCTCATGGTGTATTTCACCCTTTCATAACTTATCTTGTCTTATCACAAAACTAACATAAGACTGGCTTTCTCTTTTCATAGAACTGCGTTCTATCTCAGCCTTGCCTTAGACCCTCTTCTCTAGGTCTTCTCTAGCCTTTTAATCTCTTTACCCCTCATCTGGGTAATCTTTATCTACTCATACTTTTCTATTCTTATTACATTGAGGATTTTCTTCTCTGCTTCTCAGAGGATTCTCTTCTCTGCTTCTTATTACACAGAGGATTCTCTTCTCTGCTTCTCAGACATACTTCTACAAAACTTTGAATCTCAGTACTCAGATTTAAACTTGGACTCCATCTTCGTTTAAGGGAAAGCTAAGTTCAGTCTGTAGACTAGAGGCTACCTGAAGAAAATCATTATAAAACAATTTCTCTGGGTCAGGTTATCAACTAGTGAAACTTCCTTACCTTAACTTCGTCTTTGGCATTCATCTTCCCAAAGAGATACTACATCGTACTCATGTCTCATGGCTCATTACTTTCCTTAGGCTAGGTCTAACTGCGATCTCGGGATCTAACTGCGATCAACCGTTAGCCTCTTCAGAATCCAACTGTGACTCTGGATCTGATAGGATCTAACTGCGACCCTGGAGCCATGCTAGGATCTAACTGTGACCCTCCAGAATCTAACTGCGATTCTGTTATACTGTATATCTCCCGAAGATCTTAAACCAACAGACCAAGTTATAAGGTTAACTGCTTCCACCTGTTGATAACTCCATAAAAATTTTATAGCCTCACATCATTTACCCAGACTTTACTTACTTCCTCTCTTACTCAGGAGTTCCTTCTCATCTTTCTTACTTTACTGTGGCTTACCATTGGCTTGTGCCATCATGGTCTAACCACCTGCCATTGCATTCTACTGCTATGGCCTCATCATAACTCATCTGCGCTCTAACTGTGAACCATTTGAACTATGCTCCAACTGCGAGCATCCTGTATCAGATCCAACTCTTATCTGAAGAGTGATCTATACTCATCTGAATCTAGCTCTATCTGAGAGCCATCTGTTTCAGATCCCACTCTTATCTGAAGAGTGATCTAGAAACAATCTCTTTACTCTTATCTGCTTTCCTTCTGTCTACCATTCCTTTCAACAGAAATGGCTCTGAGTACTGTATTCACAAGTCTGCAGAATTACCTGAGTATCCTCAATCATAACATATCTGAATCTCATAGCTTATTGTCCCATGAACTGAGACTATCTATCATCCTCAATACATATCTCATTACATGTCATATGGTATGGGAGCAACATACTTTCTCATCTCATATATACTCTACCCTTCATGCACTGTAAAAGGGAGTATTCATTCATCATGGCATACTCTCACATGCATGTCATCATATGACAATTGCAAGGAGATGCAACTATCATAACTTATGGCATCATAAGCCATATCATCATCATACTTTGCTCAACCATCCATCAGACTAACTAAACCTCAAGGCATATTTTATTTATCATATTGCCTATTATATCTTGGTCAGTCATCCTGAAACATCTGTCTATCTCAGGCTGCCACGCTACCCTCTTATTAAGGTACAGACTCAACCCTTCATCACTCTTTCTTGCATAGGGGAGTCACTGTATCCCGTAATCTGTGGCTACCTTCTACTATCTCATTTCCCCTTTTGTCTATCTATCAGTCTCAGTCTATTCTTGACCAGACTGTGGTTCCTTATCGGCCTTTACTGTAACAGCCTAGAACCCCTTTACAAAGATATTATCCGCTTTCCCCTTAGGTAGGCTTGGTGCCCACATGAGGTCACGGTTTTGTTTTCCAGACACACGAGCCACAGCCCTTAAGCACCTGAAAACGCATCTTTCTCTTAATCCTAGCGAACTTCAGTCGCCTAGATCTCATTCATTATCTTTTACTATTATTTCTATTCTTTAGGGTACTCTACCCTAGATCTCTGTGATGGAATCCCTCTGCTTAGGGAATTTTAACTCTTTACCTATTAACCATCACGTCCTTAGCCTTAGCCTTAGGTCATATCAAACATCATCACATCTCTAGCCTTTAGGCTATGCCCTAGGATTACTCCGAGGCAAACGTCATACTAGCTATCCCATTCTAGCTCTCAGGTCTTTTATTCAACTAGGTTGAATAAGACTTTTACCATGTAGATCTACTCCTCGTAATCACATGGAGGATCTGTCTCATTCTAGCTATCTCATCTAGCTAGCTCATCTTAACATTATCATCCTTTGCGGCCTATCCTACCTAGCAAGGATGACTTGCTTATTGGAGTTGCCAACTTCCTCTATGCATGACTTCTCCACTCAAGCTCTATGTTCATGCTTTGTGTTCACCTGTCTTTTCCTTTACAACGAAACATGAACACCTCTTATTCCATCTAGGAGCTTTATCTCCACGGGCTCTTCTAAACCCATAATAGTCCCGATCTGAATCTTCTAACGTCATACCAGGACATCTCTGTCATTCCGTCGCGATATGAGTATTGGGTAATCGCTATTCATAGCCTCTATGATTCTTCATTACCCTTAACTCCTCACGACTTATCATTTCTATCCTTTAGTCGTGACCTACAGCTTCAGACGTCGCGTCCTTAACATTTTCTGTCTTCTAGTCGCGACCTAAATCTTCTTTCGTCGCGACTCAACTCCTCTACCGTCGCGACCAGGATATTTTCTCGTCGCGACTTATGTCTCTTCACGTCGCAACCATAGCCATTTCTAGTCGCGACATTAAACTTTTCTCGTCACAACCTTAGCTCTCTCTTAAATAACGTCGCGACCTAGGAACATACTCGCCGCGACCAAATATTTCTGTGAATAACCGTTGAGACCTATAAACTTAAGCGTCGCGCCTAAACCTCTCATTGAGGCTACCCGTCGCGACATAAACCACGTTAGTCGCGACCGTAGTGCTATTCTGTCGTACTAAGGGCTAAATCAGAGCATCACTGAGCCAGAACCTTCTGTTCTGTGCCAGAATCTTATGCTCTGAACCAGAGTCCTTTCTGGTTGGTGCCAGAACCTCTTGCTCTGATACCAAAATGAAACATCCTCCCATACAGCCCTCAGAGTACACTTGCGGAAGCTATACTAGCTCTTCTTCTGCCTAAACTCCGGCAGCATAACCGCTACACTTCATCTGTACAAAGAACTGAACCGTACTGATTCGGTAATTCCCTCATGAGAACTACCATTCTACGTAGTACCCAGGAAAGACTAGATGAACCGGCTAGGTCCACTCACTTCTAGCCTCCTTAGACAGCACTACGTACACAGTACTTATCATATACTGATGTTCAGCCTTTACTCCGGCAGCATGACGGCGTCTCTTAGGATTTTCTAAATCCACTTTAGCATAACCTCCCTGTAATGGGTTATGGATGGGGATGAGATTCGGGGGAATCTCAGTAGCAACAATCATAACAATATATGTAATGCAGAGTGACAGTGCTTGCTTGTGATTGTGTACAGATAAGTATGCTGCGTGCTTCCATGCTTAATAACATATGACCATAGCATTACAGCAGAGCTTCAGACATAACATATAAGACAACAATCCAACCAAACAATAGCACATCAAATCACAAAGCCATTACATAGAAGCTAGGATTAGTTACTACCTGGCTAGCTCAGCAGAACCCTACTATCTCTATTCTGCTTCCAGCTCCGCCAGAACTTCCTTTCTTCCTTTCTCCTTTCTCTCTTCCTTTCCTTCCCTTTCCCTCTCTTCTTTCTCTCTCATTCTCCTCTTGCTCTTGCGCAAGTGAAGGCCATGGGGGGGGTATTTATAGCCTCCCTCAATGGCATATCCGTAGTTTCTATGAACTTTGATCCTGCGGTCCTGGTTTTTCCTATTTTCTTTTATTTCTCCTTTACTGCATCATCGTGCCAACTCACCATGCTGACTCAGCGCCTCATTTTTCACATGCTTGAATTCCCGGGACACCTCAGCATGCTGACTCACCATGCTGACTCACCGGTCCAGTCTCTTGCCTCGTAATGCGTGCCCTCAGCTTTATCTGCTTTCTGCAGACTAATGCCATGTGGCAACTGGAAGAGACCTTGCACGTTTCCCAATGCCACCCAGATAAGTCCCAGACTTATCTGATCACCTCCTCGGTTTACGTGCCTCCTCGGTTATCACGCCAACCGAGTATCTTTACTTTACTGAATCATTACTTTAATGCCATGTGGCATCTTGTGGGACCCATGAATATACCTTATCAGTCCACCTCGTGGTTTCTAGATAACCTTTCCTGTATCTGATATCCTGCCTCCGGTCTATCTCCAACCGGGTAACTATCTCTCTTGGACCTTCACCACTCTTGGCCCATACGCTTAGCGCCACTTTAGTCACTAGTCGCGACCTCAACATCATCTTGTCGCGACCTTACAATTCTGTGTACATTAGTCGCGACCAAAACATTCTATCGTCGCGACCACAACACATTTTAGTCGCGACCATAACACTCTTTAGTCGCGTCTAAGGCTTTCTGCCACTATTAGTCGCGATATCACTGCTTTCTAGTCGCGACCATACTTCTTTTACGTCGCGACCATAATGCTTTCTTGTCGCGTATAGCTCTTTCTGTAACCACTAGTCGCGACCATGCTTTACTCTAGTCGCGACCAGAACGGTCAGCTCGTAACTCTTCAACCTTTGACCTTTACATCACCCCAAATGGCCATTCTACCCCTTGGGACTTCCACTGTTTGCACATAAGTTCCCGTACCTTTACTTACTCGCAGCTTAGTCCCTAAAAACTCTCTTATGTCTCTGGGACTTCTGCTCAAAAGGGGTCTGGTAGCCTCTCATTCTCAGGCTACTTCCGTGTCTCAAGGCCTGAAAATTGGGATGTTACATTTCTCCTCCCCTTTAAATAAATTTCGTCCTCGAAATTTAATCAGTACCATAGCCAAATTAACTTAACATCTGGCAAAGTACGCATCATAACTGTACATCTCTTCGTAACATGCCTTTCTTTCTCTGGGTTAATCCAATCAGAGTTGAAATCTACTTTCCTCTTATGGACCACTTACTGCACTTATGAGTAGTGTCCATTTCTTTCATATGAAATCCTCTCGAATATTACTGTATTCGGGAATTTCTTCTAACTACTCATCAAACTTGAGCATTTCATCTTTCTTTGCACTTAACTTCATACAGAGAGAGGACTTACGCAGCTATTCTTTCTTTACTTTGCTGCTAAACAAAAGCACCTACTCTAACATGCATAATGCTTGGCCAACATACTGCAGGACTGCATACCTGCTTATGAATGCAAAGCTCTAACATCGGAGCTTAAGCATTCCTGTTCTAACTAGGCACAGCTCTAACACTCGGAGCTTGCATAGTTTTAGCATAATCATTAAGCCTAACATCTCATGCAAAGAGTGAAAGCTCTCATTTTCTATTCTCTTTCATAGCATAACATTCAAACATCTGATTCCTACCAAACAGGGAGCCTCTCTGTCTGTTCATACAATGCACATCTCTAGGTGCGTGTCATATTACACGTTTACTACCGTGTATCTCATTACATGCCTTTGATACGTTATCATGGCATATCTAGCCCACTCTAGCTATCTCATGGTGTATTTCACCCTTTCATAACTTATCTTGTCTTATCACAAAACTAACATAAGACTGGCTTTCTCTTTTCATAGAACTGCGTTCTATCTCAGCCTTGCCTTAGACCCTCTTCTCTAGGTCTTCTCTAGCCTTTTAATCTCTTTACCCCTCATCTGGGTAATCTTTATCTACTCATACTTTTCTATTCTTATTACATTGAGGATTTTCTTCTCTGCTTCTCAGAGGATTCTCTTCTCTGCTTCTTATTACACAGAGGATTCTCTTCTCTGCTTCTCAGACATACTTCTACAAAACTTTGAATCTCAGTACTCAGATTTAAACTTGGACTCCATCTTCGTTTAAGGGAAAGCTAAGTTCAGTCTGTAGACTAGAGGCTACCTGAAGAAAATCATTATAAAACAATTTCTCTGGGTCAGGTTATCAACTAGTGAAACTTCCTTACCTTAACTTCGTCTTTGGCATTCATCTTCCCAAAGAGATACTACATCGTACTCATGTCTCATGGCTCATTACTTTCCTTAGGCTAGGTCTAACTGCGATCTCGGGATCTAACTGCGATCAACCGTTAGCCTCTTCAGAATCCAACTGTGACTCTGGATCTGATAGGATCTAACTGCGACCCTGGAGCCATGCTAGGATCTAACTGTGACCCTCCAGAATCTAACTGCGATTCTGTTATACTGTATATCTCCCGAAGATCTTAAACCAACAGACCAAGTTATAAGGTTAACTGCTTCCACCTGTTGATAACTCCATAAAAATTTTATAGCCTCACATCATTTACCCAGACTTTACTTACTTCCTCTCTTACTCAGGAGTTCCTTCTCATCTTTCTTACTTTACTGTGGCTTACCATTGGCTTGTGCCATCATGGTCTAACCACCTGCCATTGCATTCTACTGCTATGGCCTCATCATAACTCATCTGCGCTCTAACTGTGAACCATTTGAACTATGCTCCAACTGCGAGCATCCTGTATCAGATCCAACTCTTATCTGAAGAGTGATCTATACTCATCTGAATCTAGCTCTATCTGAGAGCCATCTGTTTCAGATCCCACTCTTATCTGAAGAGTGATCTAGAAACAATCTCTTTACTCTTATCTGCTTTCCTTCTGTCTACCATTCCTTTCAACAGAAATGGCTCTGAGTACTGTATTCACAAGTCTGCAGAATTACCTGAGTATCCTCAATCATAACATATCTGAATCTCATAGCTTATTGTCCCATGAACTGAGACTATCTATCATCCTCAATACATATCTCATTACATGTCATATGGTATGGGAGCAACATACTTTCTCATCTCATATATACTCTACCCTTCATGCACTGTAAAAGGGAGTATTCATTCATCATGGCATACTCTCACATGCATGTCATCATATGACAATTGCAAGGAGATGCAACTATCATAACTTATGGCATCATAAGCCATATCATCATCATACTTTGCTCAACCATCCATCAGACTAACTAAACCTCAAGGCATATTTTATTTATCATATTGCCTATTATATCTTGGTCAGTCATCCTGAAACATCTGTCTATCTCAGGCTGCCACGCTACCCTCTTATTAAGGTACAGACTCAACCCTTCATCACTCTTTCTTGCATAGGGGAGTCACTGTATCCCGTAATCTGTGGCTACCTTCTACTATCTCATTTCCCCTTTTGTCTATCTATCAGTCTCAGTCTATTCTTGACCAGACTGTGGTTCCTTATCGGCCTTTACTGTAACAGCCTAGAACCCCTTTACAAAGATATTATCCGCTTTCCCCTTAGGTAGGCTTGGTGCCCACATGAGGTCACGGTTTTGTTTTCCAGACACACGAGCCACAGCCCTTAAGCACCTGAAAACGCATCTTTCTCTTAATCCTAGCGAACTTCAGTCGCCTAGATCTCATTCATTATCTTTTACTATTATTTCTATTCTTTAGGGTACTCTACCCTAGATCTCTGTGATGGAATCCCTCTGCTTAGGGAATTTTAACTCTTTACCTATTAACCATCACGTCCTTAGCCTTAGCCTTAGGTCATATCAAACATCATCACATCTCTAGCCTTTAGGCTATGCCCTAGGATTACTCCGAGGCAAACGTCATACTAGCTATCCCATTCTAGCTCTCAGGTCTTTTATTCAACTAGGTTGAATAAGACTTTTACCATGTAGATCTACTCCTCGTAATCACATGGAGGATCTGTCTCATTCTAGCTATCTCATCTAGCTAGCTCATCTTAACATTATCATCCTTTGCGGCCTATCCTACCTAGCAAGGATGACTTGCTTATTGGAGTTGCCAACTTCCTCTATGCATGACTTCTCCACTCAAGCTCTATGTTCATGCTTTGTGTTCACCTGTCTTTTCCTTTACAACGAAACATGAACACCTCTTATTCCATCTAGGAGCTTTATCTCCACGGGCTCTTCTAAACCCATAATAGTCCCGATCTGAATCTTCTAACGTCATACCAGGACATCTCTGTCATTCCGTCGCGATATGAGTATTGGGTAATCGCTATTCATAGCCTCTATGATTCTTCATTACCCTTAACTCCTCACGACTTATCATTTCTATCCTTTAGTCGTGACCTACAGCTTCAGACGTCGCGTCCTTAACATTTTCTGTCTTCTAGTCGCGACCTAAATCTTCTTTCATCGCGACTCAACTCCTCTACCGTCGCGACCAGGATATTTTCTCGTCGCGACTTATGTCTCTTCACGTCGCAACCATAGCCATTTCTAGTCGCGACATTAAACTTTTCTCGTCACAACCTTAGCTCTCTCTTAAATAACGTCGCGACCTAGGAACATACTCGCCGCGACCAAATATTTCTGTGAATAACCGTTGAGACCTATAAACTTAAGCGTCGCGCCTAAACCTCTCATTGAGGCTACCCGTCGCGACATAAACCACGTTAGTCGCGACCGTAGTGCTATTCTGTCGTACTAAGGGCTAAATCAGAGCATCACTGAGCCAGAACCTTCTGTTCTGTGCCAGAATCTTATGCTCTGAACCAGAGTCCTTTCTGGTTGGTGCCAGAACCTCTTGCTCTGATACCAAAATGAAACATCCTCCCATACAGCCCTCAGAGTACACTTGCGGAAGCTATACTAGCTCTTCTTCTGCCTAAACTCCGGCAGCATAACCGCTACACTTCATCTGTACAAAGAACTGAACCGTACTGATTCGGTAATTCCCTCATGAGAACTACCATTCTACGTAGTACCCAGGAAAGACTAGATGAACCGGCTAGGTCCACTCACTTCTAGCCTCCTTAGACAGCACTACGTACACAGTACTTATCATATACTGATGTTCAGCCTTTACTCCGGCAGCATGACGGCGTCTCTTAGGATTTTCTAAATCCACTTTAGCATAACCTCCCTGTAATGGGTTATGGATGGGGATGAGATTCGGGGGAATCTCAGTAGCAACAATCATAACAATATATGTAATGCAAAGTGACAGTGCTTGCTTGTGATTGTGTACAGATAAGTATGCTGCGTGCTTCCATGCTTAATAACATATGACCATAGCATTACAGCAGAGCTTCAGACATAACATATAAGACAACAATCCAACCAAAAAATAGCACATCAAATCACAAAGCCATTACATAGAAGCTAGGATTAGTTACTACCTGGCTAGCTCAGCAGAACCCTACTATCTCTATTCTGCTTCCAGCTCCGCCAGAACTTCCTTTCTTCCTTTCTCCTTTCTCTCTTCCTTTCCTTCCCTTTCCCTCTCTTCTTTCTCTCTCATTCTCCTCTTGCTCTTGCGCAAGTGAAGGCCATGGGGGGGGTATTTATAGCCTCCCTCAATGGCATATCCGTAGTTTCTATGAACTTGGATCCTGCGGTCCTGGTTTTTCCTGGATTTTCCTATTTTCTTTTATTTCTCCTTTACTGCATCATCGTGCCAACTCACCATGCTGACTCAGCGCCTCATTTTTCACATGCTTGAATTCCCGGGACACCTCAGCATGCTGACTCACCATGCTGACTCACCGGTCCAGTCTCTTGCCTCGTAATGCGTGCCCTCAGCTTTATCTGCTTTCTGCAGACTAATGCCATGTGGCAACTGGAAGAGACCTTGCACGTTTCCCAATGCCACCCAGATAAGTCCCAGACTTATCTGATCACCTCCTCGGTTTACGTGCCTCCTCGGTTATCACGCCAACCGAGTATCTTTACTTTACTGAATCATTACTTTAATGCCATGTGGCATCTTGTGGGACCCATGAATATACCTTATCAGTCCACCTCGTGGTTTCTAGATAACCTTTCCTGTATCTGATATCCTGCCTCCGGTCTATCTCCAACCGGGTAACTATCTCTCTTGGACCTTCACCACTCTTGGCCCATACGCTTAGCGCCACTTTAGTCACTAGTCGCGACCTCAACATCATCTTGTCGCGACCTTACAATTCTGTGTACATTAGTCGCGACCAAAACATTCTATCGTCGCGACCACAACACATTTTAGTCGCGACCATAACACTCTTTAGTCGCGTCTAAGGCTTTCTGCCACTATTAGTCGCGATATCACTGCTTTCTAGTCGCGACCATACTTCTTTTACGTCGCGACCATAATGCTTTCTTGTCGCGTATAGCTCTTTCTGTAACCACTAGTCGCGACCATGCTTTACTCTAGTCGCGACCAGAACGGTCAGCTCGTAACTCTTCAACCTTTGACCTTTACATCACCCCAAATGGCCATTCTACCCCTTGGGACTTCCACTGTTTGCACATAAGTTCCCGTACCTTTACTTACTCGCAGCTTAGTCCCTAAAAACTCTCTTATGTCTCTGGGACTTCTGCTCAAAAGGGGTCTGGTAGCCTCTCATTCTCAGGCTACTTCCGTGTCTCAAGGCCTGAAAATTGGGATGTTACATTTCTCCTCCCCTTTAAATAAATTTCGTCCTCGAAATTTAATCAGTACCATAGCCAAATTAACTTAACATCTGGCAAAGTACGCATCATAACTGTACATCTCTTCGTAACATGCCTTTCTTTCTCTGGGTTAATCCAATCAGAGTTGAAATCTACTTTCCTCTTATGGACCACTTACTGCACTTATGAGTAGTGTCCATTTCTTTCATATGAAATCCTCTCGAATATTACTGTATTCGGGAATTTCTTCTAACTACTCATCAAACTTGAGCATTTCATCTTTCTTTGCACTTAACTTCATACAGAGAGAGGACTTACGCAGCTATTCTTTCTTTACTTTGCTGCTAAACAAAAGCACCTACTCTAACATGCATAATGCTTGGCCAACATACTGCAGGACTGCATACCTGCTTATGAATGCAAAGCTCTAACATCGGAGCTTAAGCATTCCTGTTCTAACTAGGCACAGCTCTAACACTCGGAGCTTGCATAGTTTTAGCATAATCATTAAGCCTAACATCTCATGCAAAGAGTGAAAGCTCTCATTTTCTATTCTCTTTCATAGCATAACATTCAAACATCTGATTCCTACCAAACAGGGAGCCTCTCTGTCTGTTCATACAATGCACATCTCTAGGTGCGTGTCATATTACACGTTTACTACCGTGTATCTCATTACATGCCTTTGATACGTTATCATGGCATATCTAGCCCACTCTAGCTATCTCATGGTGTATTTCACCCTTTCATAACTTATCTTGTCTTATCACAAAACTAACATAAGACTGGCTTTCTCTTTTCATAGAACTGCGTTCTATCTCAGCCTTGCCTTAGACCCTCTTCTCTAGGTCTTCTCTAGCCTTTTAATCTCTTTACCCCTCATCTGGGTAATCTTTATCTACTCATACTTTTCTATTCTTATTACATTGAGGATTTTCTTCTCTGCTTCTCAGAGGATTCTCTTCTCTGCTTCTTATTACACAGAGGATTCTCTTCTCTGCTTCTCAGACATACTTCTACAAAACTTTGAATCTCAGTACTCAGATTTAAACTTGGACTCCATCTTCGTTTAAGGGAAAGCTAAGTTCAGTCTGTAGACTAGAGGCTACCTGAAGAAAATCATTATAAAACAATTTCTCTGGGTCAGGTTATCAACTAGTGAAACTTCCTTACCTTAACTTCGTCTTTGGCATTCATCTTCCCAAAGAGATACTACATCGTACTCATGTCTCATGGCTCATTACTTTCCTTAGGCTAGGTCTAACTGCGATCTCGGGATCTAACTGCGATCAACCGTTAGCCTCTTCAGAATCCAACTGTGACTCTGGATCTGATAGGATCTAACTGCGACCCTGGAGCCATGCTAGGATCTAACTGTGACCCTCCAGAATCTAACTGCGATTCTGTTATACTGTATATCTCCCGAAGATCTTAAACCAACAGACCAAGTTATAAGGTTAACTGCTTCCACCTGTTGATAACTCCATAAAAATTTTATAGCCTCACATCATTTACCCAGACTTTACTTACTTCCTCTCTTACTCAGGAGTTCCTTCTCATCTTTCTTACTTTACTGTGGCTTACCATTGGCTTGTGCCATCATGGTCTAACCACCTGCCATTGCATTCTACTGCTATGGCCTCATCATAACTCATCTGCGCTCTAACTGTGAACCATTTGAACTATGCTCCAACTGCGAGCATCCTGTATCAGATCCAACTCTTATCTGAAGAGTGATCTATACTCATCTGAATCTAGCTCTATCTGAGAGCCATCTGTTTCAGATCCCACTCTTATCTGAAGAGTGATCTAGAAACAATCTCTTTACTCTTATCTGCTTTCCTTCTGTCTACCATTCCTTTCAACAGAAATGGCTCTGAGTACTGTATTCACAAGTCTGCAGAATTACCTGAGTATCCTCAATCATAACATATCTGAATCTCATAGCTTATTGTCCCATGAACTGAGACTATCTATCATCCTCAATACATATCTCATTACATGTCATATGGTATGGGAGCAACATACTTTCTCATCTCATATATACTCTACCCTTCATGCACTGTAAAAGGGAGTATTCATTCATCATGGCATACTCTCACATGCATGTCATCATATGACAATTGCAAGGAGATGCAACTATCATAACTTATGGCATCATAAGCCATATCATCATCATACTTTGCTCAACCATCCATCAGACTAACTAAACCTCAAGGCATATTTTATTTATCATATTGCCTATTATATCTTGGTCAGTCATCCTGAAACATCTGTCTATCTCAGGCTGCCACGCTACCCTCTTATTAAGGTACAGACTCAACCCTTCATCACTCTTTCTTGCATAGGGGAGTCACTGTATCCCGTAATCTGTGGCTACCTTCTACTATCTCATTTCCCCTTTTGTCTATCTATCAGTCTCAGTCTATTCTTGACCAGACTGTGGTTCCTTATCGGCCTTTACTGTAACAGCCTAGAACCCCTTTACAAAGATATTATCCGCTTTCCCCTTAGGTAGGCTTGGTGCCCACATGAGGTCACGGTTTTGTTTTCCAGACACACGAGCCACAGCCCTTAAGCACCTGAAAACGCATCTTTCTCTTAATCCTAGCGAACTTCAGTCGCCTAGATCTCATTCATTATCTTTTACTATTATTTCTATTCTTTAGGGTACTCTACCCTAGATCTCTGTGATGGAATCCCTCTGCTTAGGGAATTTTAACTCTTTACCTATTAACCATCACGTCCTTAGCCTTAGCCTTAGGTCATATCAAACATCATCACATCTCTAGCCTTTAGGCTATGCCCTAGGATTACTCCGAGGCAAACGTCATACTAGCTATCCCATTCTAGCTCTCAGGTCTTTTATTCAACTAGGTTGAATAAGACTTTTACCATGTAGATCTACTCCTCGTAATCACATGGAGGATCTGTCTCATTCTAGCTATCTCATCTAGCTAGCTCATCTTAACATTATCATCCTTTGCGGCCTATCCTACCTAGCAAGGATGACTTGCTTATTGGAGTTGCCAACTTCCTCTATGCATGACTTCTCCACTCAAGCTCTATGTTCATGCTTTGTGTTCACCTGTCTTTTCCTTTACAACGAAACATGAACACCTCTTATTCCATCTAGGAGCTTTATCTCCACGGGCTCTTCTAAACCCATAATAGTCCCGATCTGAATCTTCTAACGTCATACCAGGACATCTCTGTCATTCCGTCGCGATATGAGTATTGGGTAATCGCTATTCATAGCCTCTATGATTCTTCATTACCCTTAACTCCTCACGACTTATCATTTCTATCCTTTAGTCGTGACCTACAGCTTCAGACGTCGCGTCCTTAACATTTTCTGTCTTCTAGTCGCGACCTAAATCTTCTTTCGTCGCGACTCAACTCCTCTACCGTCGCGACCAGGATATTTTCTCGTCGCGACTTATGTCTCTTCACGTCGCAACCATAGCCATTTCTAGTCGCGACATTAAACTTTTCTCGTCACAACCTTAGCTCTCTCTTAAATAACGTCGCGACCTAGGAACATACTCGCCGCGACCAAATATTTCTGTGAATAACCGTTGAGACCTATAAACTTAAGCGTCGCGCCTAAACCTCTCATTGAGGCTACCCGTCGCGACATAAACCACGTTAGTCGCGACCGTAGTGCTATTCTGTCGTACTAAGGGCTAAATCAGAGCATCACTGAGCCAGAACCTTCTGTTCTGTGCCAGAATCTTATGCTCTGAACCAGAGTCCTTTCTGGTTGGTGCCAGAACCTCTTGCTCTGATACCAAAATGAAACATCCTCCCATACAGCCCTCAGAGTACACTTGCGGAAGCTATACTAGCTCTTCTTCTGCCTAAACTCCGGCAGCATAACCGCTACACTTCATCTGTACAAAGAACTGAACCGTACTGATTCGGTAATTCCCTCATGAGAACTACCATTCTACGTAGTACCCAGGAAAGACTAGATGAACCGGCTAGGTCCACTCACTTCTAGCCTCCTTAGACAGCACTACGTACACAGTACTTATCATATACTGATGTTCAGCCTTTACTCCGGCAGCATGACGGCGTCTCTTAGGATTTTCTAAATCCACTTTAGCATAACCTCCCTGTAATGGGTTATGGATGGGGATGAGATTCGGGGGAATCTCAGTAGCAACAATCATAACAATATATGTAATGCAGAGTGACAGTGCTTGCTTGTGATTGTGTACAGATAAGTATGCTGCGTGCTTCCATGCTTAATAACATATGACCATAGCATTACAGCAGAGCTTCAGACATAACATATAAGACAACAATCCAACCAAACAATAGCACATCAAATCACAAAGCCATTACATAGAAGCTAGGATTAGTTACTACCTGGCTAGCTCAGCAGAACCCTACTATCTCTATTCTGCTTCCAGCTCCGCCAGAACTTCCTTTCTTCCTTTCTCCTTTCTCTCTTCCTTTCCTTCCCTTTCCCTCTCTTCTTTCTCTCTCATTCTCCTCTTGCTCTTGCGCAAGTGAAGGCCATGGGGGGGGTATTTATAGCCTCCCTCAATGGCATATCCGTAGTTTCTATGAACTTTGATCCTGCGGTCCTGGTTTTTCCTATTTTCTTTTATTTCTCCTTTACTGCATCATCGTGCCAACTCACCATGCTGACTCAGCGCCTCATTTTTCACATGCTTGAATTCCCGGGACACCTCAGCATGCTGACTCACCGGTCCAGTCTCTTGCCTCGTAATGCGTGCCCTCAGCTTTATCTGCTTTCTGCAGACTAATGCCATGTGGCAACTGGAAGAGACCTTGCACGTTTCCCAATGCCACCCAGATAAGTCCCAGACTTATCTGATCACCTCCTCGGTTTACGTGCCTCCTCGGTTATCACGCCAACCGAGTATCTTTACTTTACTGAATCATTACTTTAATGCCATGTGGCATCTTGTGGGACCCATGAATATACCTTATCAGTTTACTTCATGGTTTCCAGATAACCTTTCCTGTATCTGATATCCTGCCTCCGGTCTATCTCCAACCGGGTAACTATCTCTCTTGGACCTTCACCACTCTTGGCCCATACGCTTAGCGCCACTTTAGTCACTAGTCGCGACCTCAACATCATCTTGTCGCGACCTTACAATTCTGTGTACATTAGTCGCGACCAAAACATTCTATCGTCGCGACCACAACACATTTTAGTCGCGACCATAACACTCTTTAGTCGCGTCTAAGGCTTTCTGCCACTATTAGTCGCGATATCACTGCTTTCTAGTCGCGACCATACTTCTTTTACGTCGCGACCATAATGCTTTCTTGTCGCGTATAGCTCTTTCTGTAACCACTAGTCGCGACCATGCTTTACTCTAGTCGCGACCAGAACGGTCAGCTCGTAACTCTTCAACCTTTGACCTTTACATCACCCCAAATGGCCATTCTACCCCTTGGGACTTCCACTGTTTGCACATAAGTTCCCGTACCTTTACTTACTCGCAGCTTAGTCCCTAAAAACTCTCTTATGTCTCTGGGACTTCTGCTCAAAAGGGGTCTGGTAGCCTCTCATTCTCAGGCTACTTCCGTGTCTCAAGGCCTAAAAATTGGGATGTTACATATATTGGTTTATCATCCTTGCTATGGCATTGAGGAAATGCAGATAAACTGACTGCTCTTGATCTCTACTTCTATCTATCCCTTGACCTAAACTGAGTAGTTCACTCTCCACTGCTTTCTTGAGACTGATATAGTCAACATTATCTGTCTTTCGCAAAGAAGGCTAGGGTTGGCTAGGACCAGGAATATCCCACTGATCTTTATCTATAACGTCATATATTCCTGGACTGGGAGAATAGGAAGGGATTGTCATAGGTTGTGACTGGATCTCTGGATTAAGGAATTATTGTATGTTACTCATATCTAACCTATCCTCAAACTCTAGTGGAGGAAGAATAATATCTGGTCTACCTGTAATCCAGTACCAGTACTTAGCTTCCTTAGCCGTAATATGTCCTCTCATCGGAGAAATAGAGCTTATATCAGGGTTAGAGGCCACTCCAACAAACTCATACTGTCTGGAATTACTAGATTCATCATTATCTAGTGCAGCATCATCTGGTGTATGCACAATATCATGCTGAATCTCTACATAATCTCCAGACTGTAGGTTTGAGTCTACAGAAACATCTATGGGATATTCTACTATAAATCTTCCTGACTGATCCCCTATACTATCATTCGAATTCTCTTCACTATCTGAAGAAGGATTATAGTCTGGATAAACATCTTCATAAATCACTATTGGTCGGGGGTCTCCCTTATTAATTGATGGCTCAGACTTAACCTTATGAAATCCCATATCTACTCCTTCAAAATTTGCTCAACTATTCCAATAAATACCCTAACTTAACAACATACTTATTACTTAGAGTTAGGGTCTGGGGATTATCCTATCTGATAACAGAAACTTCTGCTCTGATACCAAAATGAAACATCCTTACTTTCGTACGTCTTAGGGACTATTCGGTAGCATTTTGAACCACTTACAAGACCTTTCAAGTCCATTAGCTAAATCTGGAATTTTTACTCTTGGCGAGTTACTATTTATATGGTATTCCAGATTAGGCAACAAACTTTGAAAAATTATAATTAATCCTAGAAATATCGGAATGAGGCGGTTCAAAATTCTACTAGAAGCTAACATCTTGAAATTTAATGAAAAAATAATTTTCTGACCAAATACTTATCCAATTGATATAGTTTATTTGTCAAAATTTACTGTTTATTTGGTCAAAAAATCCTAAAAACAGATTTTGTTCTCCATTTTTGAAAAATTCATTCTCTTTGTACAAGCATCAGAATAAGGTGTTATTGGTCTCAAAATGAAGCTTGACATGTTAATTAATTTTCTTTAAAATTTCATACATTTATTCCGTCATTTACTATTTTTCTCACATCATAAACATTATTGCTTAAACTATGCATATAGCATCATTACTTGCAAGAATTCTTTACATAACATCATATAACATTTACATTGACCAATCCCTAACCCCTCTTCATGCTTCTTCATCCTCTTTCCTCATTCATAAACCTGTGGGGATTAGGATTACATGGATGGGGTGTGATTTCAAGGGAAATCTCAGTAGCAAATGATACTAAACAATGCATGTATTAATGTAATTGCTTGTGCTTGCTTTTGAAAGTGTTACCATATTGTAATGAGCATGCTTCCATGTATCATATGAAATACAATTGGCCAAAGTAAACATAGAAATAGAGCTTCAATCATCTACACATATGCACACAATTTAACAAAGCCATAGCACAATCAAACATAACATTCAATACATACAAGTTTAGGGTAAGTTTACTACCTCATATACTTGACTTTCTTTCACTTCAACTTTGATCTTTCTTCTTACTTCTCCTTCATGTGTGGCTGCCTCTTTAGAGAACACTACCAAATCCTAACATCACATAATCATCCATTCATCACCATCTAACTCTCTTGAACATTAAGCTTACTTTAACTAACATAACTTCCTTTAATCTTTACCAATTGACTTGGACTTTGAATCAATTGATGTCTTGACCTTACCCTACACAATTTCATCTTTTGAATCCATTTATGAGCTTAGAATCATGAAATTCCAGCTCCCACGCACTTTTCTAGACAGATTTGAGAAAACATACATAATCCTTTCAAAAATTCTCATTTTGATTCCAATGCTTCCCATACTTGTTTCTCTACTTTACCCTACACAAATTTTTATTTTAAAACCATTGGAAGCATCAAAATCATGAAATTCTAATCACTGTTCATGTGAGTAAACAGTGACCGAAAAGAACTTCAAACATTACAACTTTCAATTCCAATGTTTCCAAGGTTCAAAACCTATCCAATCCTACACAAAATCATCATATGAATTCAATGGAAGCATTAGATCATTGAAATTCCATCTCCTTCAATCATGAACAGTGCATGAACAGTGCAACCGAATTGTTTCATGAAGGGAATTGGAAGACACGCAGTGGAAATTAACTTTAAAATTTTTCCCATTCCCAGCCAGGATCTACCGAATGTATTTAAGTCAAGGAGAAAGGAGTGTTACCTTCGGTATTCAAGCTTTGGTCATGACCTCAGTGTCCACTAGTCATGACTCTCGCCTCTGGAACTTTTAGTCGCGACCTACTCAGCTTCTTGTCATGACCTGTCGCCTCTGGAGTTGTTAGTCGCAACCTCCTCTGCTTCTAGTCGCGACCTGTCACCTCTGGAATTTTTAGTCGCGACCTCCTCAGCTGCTAGTCGCGACCTGTAGCCTCTTTTCGAATTTCTGACGTTTAGATGCCCGTATGGTCGCGACCTTAGTGTCAATAGGTCGAGACCTGTCTTCGTGTCTAGTTTCTTTTCTCGATCACAAGAAGCCGACAGCTCAGATCGGCTTCCTCTACCGGTATCCACATGAACAGCGTTCTGATCATGAACGACATGCTAGCACCTCTTGTTCCTCTAGGGCTTTCTAGAGATCCCGTCCTCACTGTCTCTATTTTGGCAATTTCTTATCTGAAAACCTTTTGCACTCTCCCTGCCCCCTTTTCTCACGTCTGTATAGATGTGTAGATTTAGATGTGTGTTTAACCCTAGCTCCTAATGTCAAATATATAGGATGCTTTGGGGCTTCTTATTAGGCCGGGCTTCAGAATTAATTTTATATTAATTCTGAAATTAATACAATATCATATATTGCATACTTTAATAAGAAACTAATTAAATAAATATGGTTTATATTAAATCCGTCCCACAGATTTAATTCACCTATTTATTTAATTTAAATAAAGACAAGACGGAGTTAAATTTGATTTATTCTCATAAATCAAATTTGAGATATCTTATCAATTTGAATTTCAAATTCAAATAGATCATATCCATTTAAATTCAAATTCAAAAGTGATAAAAATTTAATTTATCCTTATAAATTAAATCTTGCAAATATCTCTTATATTATATATATAATATATATACAAATTTATATATATATATAAAATATATATATCCACCCTAGATTATTCATTGAATCTAGACATCTCTTAGATTCAATGAATTTGGACATCATAGCTCGCATTGGGCAATTTTGTGTGTGATCCTGTAGGCCCATATGAAGTTGGCAATGGGCCAGTTACTATACTGACCCACAAGTCGTAAGCGGTCTCTAGTAAGGCATTACGACTACCCAAATCATATGAGGATCGATAAACGATGTTACCTTTCATACAACCATATCACGTCCCTTTTGTCACACGATATTTCGGTCATGGATGAGGCATGGAGAACGTCATCCTCCTGTTCCTGACCGTTACTTTCTCGATCCCTGAGTAGTCTGAATATAGAAATGGAACTACCCTTCCATTCCAGTATGGCCATGCATTTCTCAGACTCACCCATCGAGGGGCCCAGTAATATCTCTCTACGAATGTGAGGGACAAATTCCATCTTGACCATTCACATTCCTCCGCATGAAAAACCACTAAGCCCTAACATAGCCTTTATGATCACTCGGTCAAAAGTGACTTTTGACTAGGTCAAAGATGAGCGTTTGTCATGTAGGAATCCATGATGATCTCAGGTCAAAGGGCATAGTGACATGGCTTGTATATGAGATAAGCTTATAACTTGACCCATGCAGCTCTCTCATGGTAGGTCGGTCTGACACCCTGTACTTTTACATGTGCCTATGACTTTGATTTATATCTCTATATATCTTCAAAGTCATACTGGTCTTATTTCATCTCTACTCCCGCATAGATGACCGACCAGGGACATTTAGGATAAGATCACGAGTTATCCAAGGATTGTCATCATAGTAAACATGCAAATAATATGATAACATAATTAAGAAATTCATAAATCAACAATATTCATAAGGTAATGATTGGCCCCTAGGGCACAATCTCCAACATTTCATCCATGGCAAAGTCAAGAATATCAACTTGATTCAACAACCAATCATCTAACTAGCTTGTTTAAGCTTTAATCTCATAATTCTAACTTTAATTTCTTCTTTCTCCTTTCATCTAAGGTTTTGGACAGCATATACACCTTAGAGAAAACTCAACTTTCTTCTATGAAAACCCTAAGTTCAAGCTCCCAAATCAAAGGAAAATAAGCTAGGATAGATTGCTTACCTTTAATCTCTAGCTTGGTTGAACTTTGGACCCTAGATTTTTCTTTGTCTTTGCTTGAGTTTTCATTTTGCCATAGCTTCCCCAAGGCTTCTTGCTTCACGATTTTGCATCAGAAAAATGGGGGTATTTATAGAAAAATCCAATGGAAAATAGATGGCCAATATCACTTTGTGCACTATTTGATCTAATGGCTCATATTTCTCTTGGATTAGCTTGCCCTAGAATCCAATGAGATGACATCATCCATGACATCATCAAGGGACACCTCATAGCCCATGTGATGAAATTATGAAGGGAGGAAGCATCTGGAAAAATTCCAGACCAATCTGGTACCGGCTTAGTCCGATTTCCTAAAAACCAGACTATTTTCTGAATCTAATTTTTCTGAGTTTTCATAATATGTTTTCTGACCTTAAATCCAGTATCCGGATTCTTCCTACCATTGACATTCTTGTACTGGGTCTAAACTTAATTACAGATCCCTTGGCAAATTACCAAAATACCCTTGGTGCCCTTTCTTGCACTATATTAACCCTAAGGGTATAATTATCATTTTGCACCTCTTTATACCTTATTAGGGCATATACTGACTCTGAGTACTAATTCTTGAACTTGCTTTGGCATTTTGGCCTATCCAAAATGACCAAAATGCCCTCCATTCATCCCTTGTACATTATTATAACCTAGGGGCATTTTCATAATTTTACACTTTTCTGGGATTCCTCTGGACACAAGCCCACATAATTGTTTAGTTACCTTATTAGGCCTTTGTGACGCCATTTTGGGCCTTTATATGGTCCACTACCTTTATGGCATAAATCCCGAGAAACCTCTCCCGAAGGTATTTTCGGGTATTTTATTACATTGTAAATTCTATTAAAAATTCCACAGGATTCCTTTTCTGATCCTGGTAGTTTTATAAATTCTCATATTAATTATAAGAATTTACTGTAAAGCTTCATCTGATTCGGAGGTCCAAAAAACACTGTAATAATTCTCAATGAACTGTTCATTATATAAGGAGATGGAATTTCAATGATCTAATGCTTCCATTGAATTCATATGATGATTTTGTGTAGGATTGGATAGGTTTTGAACCTTGAAAACATTGGAATTGAAAGTTGTAATGTTTGAAGTTCTTTTCAGTTACTGTTCACTCGCATGAACAGTGATTGGAATTTCATGATTTTGATGCTTCCAATGGTTTTAAAATGAAAATTTGTATGGGGTAAAGTAGAGAAACAAGTATGGGAAGCATTGGAATCAAAATGAGAATTTTTGAAAGGATTATGTAGGTTTTCTCAAATCTGTCTAGAAAAGTGTGTGGGAGCTGGAATTTCATGATTCTAAGCTCATAAATGGATTCAAAAGATGAAATTGTGTAGGGTAAGGTCAAGACATCAATTGATTAAAAGGCCAAGTCAATTGGTAAAGATTAAAGGAAGTTATGTTAGTTAAAGTAAGCTTAATGTTCAAGAGAGTTAGATGGTGATGAATGGATGATTATGTTATGTTAGGATTTGGTAGTGTACTCTAAAGAGGCAACCACACATCAAGGAGAAGTAAGAAGAAAGAGCAAAGTTGAAGTGAAAGAAAGTCAAGTATATGAGGTAGTAAACTTACCTTAAACTTGTATGTATTGAATGTTATGCTTGATTATGCTATGGCTTTGTTAAATTGTGTGCATATGTGTAGATGATTGAAGCTCTATTTCTATGTTTACTTTGGCCAATTGTATTTCATATGATACATGGAAGCATGCTCATTACACTATGGTAACACTTTCACAAGCAATTACATTAATACATGCATTGTTTAGTATTGTTTGCTACTGAGATTTTCCTCAAAATCTCACCCCATCCATGTAATCCCAATCCCCACAGGTTTATGAATGAGGAAAGAGGATGAAGAAGCATGAAGAGGAGTTAGGGATTGGTCAATGTAAATGTTATATGATGTTATGTAAATAATTCTTGCAAGTAATGTTGTTGTATGCATAGTTTAAGCAATAATGTTTATGATATGAGGAAAAATAGTAAATGATGGAATAAATGTATGAAATTTTATAGACAATTAATTAATATGTCAAGTTTCTTTTTGAGATAAAGAACACCTTATTCTCATGTCTGTACAAAGAGAACGAATTTTCAAAAGATGGGGACCAGAATCTGTTTTCAGGATTTTTTTGACTAAATGAATAGTAAATTTTGACTAATAATTGTATCAATTGGCTAAGTATTTGGTCAGAAAATATTTTTTCATTAAATTTCAAGATGTTAGCTTCGAGTAGAATTTTAAACCGCCTCATTCCTATATTTCTAGAATTAATTATGATTTTTCAAAGTTTGTTGCCTAATCTGGAATACCATATGAACAGTAACTCGCCAAGAGTAAAAATTCCAGATTTAGCTAATGGATTTGAAAGGTCATGTAAGTGGTTCGAAATACTACCAAATGGTCCCTAATACGTACGAAAGTAAGGATGTTTCATTTGTCACCAATTTGCTAGGTCTCTAATAAAAAGGCTCCTCGAGAAGAACGATATGGTTGTGCCTTATACTATATTATTGGGTGCAATTATTATTATTTTGATGGATCAGACGATGACAATGTGAGCTGCTCATCAATGGCGCCATTGCCGGGGAGCCAAGTAATTGGTTCCTTAGTAAATGATTGTCAATTCCATTATTTACCTAAGTCATTTTGTTTTAATTTTAGTTTTTGTTTTTTTATTGCATAGCATTATGCATTTTTCTTTTTAAAAGTTTATGTGAAATCACTATCTGTGACATTGAGTCGCGACCAAACCTCATTTGTGTCGCGATCAAGTCACTTTACTATGGTACTGATTACTCTCTGTGAACTTCAGTCGCGATGTTCACAACTTCTGATCGCGATGGTTTTTGTCATATCCCTACTTTTCTTATATGGTATGTATGTACAGTTTGTACGCAATAGATATGAGATTTTCTAAGGAAAGTGTTGCAATTTAAGGAAGGAAAGGGATTGAATTGAAAATAATAGAAAGTTCAAGGACCTAAGTGAAATTTATAAAAGTTTTAGGGCCAAAGTATAAGGTAGACATAAATGTTTGGTCATTAAGTGTAATTTCAAAAAGTTTAAGGACTTAAATGTAATTTATCAAAAGTTCAAGGGGCAAAAGTGTAATTATGAAGAAATTGAGCTGGAAAATGCCCAAAAATAGTCGGGAATAGATTAGTCCCAAATTTTACCAGTAGCTAGAGAAAATTATTCCGGTTAGTTTGACGCAACACAGAATTTCGATTTGAGGTCCTGATAAATTGATATAAATTTTTGAAGTTAGGAAAAATTATTATAGTATTTCTTGGACCTCAGAATCAGATGAAGCTTTACAGTAAATTCTTATAATTAATATAAAAATTCATAAAACTGACAGGGTTAGAAAAGGAACCCTGTAAAATTTTTAATAGAATTTACAGTAGAATAAAATACACGATAAATACCTTCGGGAGAGGTTTCTTGGGATTTGTGCCATAAAGGTAGTGGACCCATATAAAGGCCCAAAATGGCATCCCAAAGGCCCAGTAAGCTAGCTAAGCAGTTATATAGGCCAGTGTCCAGAGGAACCCGGAAAGGTACGAAATTATGAAAATACCCCTGGGTTATACTAATGTATAAGAGATGATTGGAGGGCATTTTGGTCATTTTGGACAGTCCAAAATGCCAAGGCAAGTACAGGAATGACTACTCAGAGTCAGTATATGTCCTGATAAGGTATAAAGAGATGTGAAATGACAATTTGCCCTTAGGGTTAATATAGTGCAAGAAAGGGCACCAAGGGTATTTTGGTCATTTCTCAAAGGATGGATAGCAGATAAATACTCAGTATAACAATGTCAATGGTAGGAGAAACCTAAACACTAGTTTTTATGACATAATACATATTCTGGAATATTATAAAAATTGGGAACTTAAAACATTCTGGTTTTTATGACACTGACCCGATCAGTACTGGACTGGACTAGAATTTTTTCTATCAGTATTTTCCACTTTATTGCGCCAAACATAGCCTTCATGATGTCATGTATGTTGTCATTAATGAGGTTTCTAGGGAAAGCTTCTTGCAAGGTGGATTATGGAGCCTTAGATCAAATAGTAACCAAAGTAATCTTGGCCTTCCATTTCCACCAAATTTTTCTATAAATACCCGCTCAAATCAGACTTGGGTTGGCATTCTTGGTACCTTAGGGAACCTCTTGCAAAATTTCTATTAAAGCAAGAAAGAAGCAAGCAACTTGGAAGAACAAGAAAGGTAACTAGTTCCCTTGATTTGAACTCTATTCTAGCAAGTTTGCTCTTAGTTTTAAGAGGGTTTTGTGACATTTTCCTTGGTGGTGCTGCTGGACATTCAGTTTTCATGTGAAAGGAATATGAGTTTTATGTTATAGATAGTTTAGATAAGCTCAAACAAGCTAGAATCAAGTGGTACTAGCTTGGAAATCCAAGTATGCATGTGAATGGAATGTTGTGTTCTTGGCTGTTACTGTATGAAACACTGTTCATATGTTGTAATTTCATGATTTTGATGCTTCCAATGTGTTTAAAAATGAAAATTGTGTGGGGATAAAGTAGATAAACAAGTATTGGAAGCATTGGAATCAAAATGAGAATTTTTGGAAAATGTAGGAGGCATTTCGGTTCTGTGCTACGCCAATGATGTGATTTGATTTTGGAAATTCTGATTTCATATTTGGATTCTACATGAAAAATTATGTGGAAATGAACCATGAGAAATTATTTTAGGAAGATGGAAATATAATTCATAAATTAAAGAAAGAATAGAATCTAGTGAGAACCTAGTCTTGGAATTGTTTGGAAGTTGAGTTGTAACTTGATGTTACTTTGTAATGGTTAGGTTTTGACATTTGTGTGGGAAGAAGATCATGTCAAGAAGAGAGTGACAAGGATAGGTAAGATGTAGCAAGAATGCCTAACTATAATCTTATGTTTGTTTGATTGTATGCTTGCTTGTTAATTATGATTCTTGGTTAAGCTTAAGATGATACTTTGATGATTATGATAAAGTATGAATGATTGCAACTTATTGCAATGAATGTCATGATAATATACATGTTAGATTTTGCTTATGTATGTGTGAAAAGTAGCTCCCATATCGTGATAACATGTTAGGCATTTAATCAAGCATGCATGTTATTATAGTTTGTATGACTTGCTATTGAGATTTCCATGAAATCTCATTCTTTCCATATACATAACCATGTTTTAGGTGCTGGAACATCTCAAGGAAAAAGGGTAAATATGAATGGTTGAATTTGTGTATGAATTAAAGTTGAGTACTTGACCTTAGAAGATGATATTTTGATATGCATGGTGTATGATACTATGTACCTATTCCGAGCCAGTACTCTTTTAACAGTAGTTTTCATGACTTAGCCAACGCATTTTGCCGTGAAATTTGGCATGAAAATAGTTAAGATCTAGAGCTTTAAATGGAAATAAAGAACTCCTCAATTGGTTAAGTATTCGATTTGTTATGATTTTTTCAAAGTTGAAAATCAAATCTGGAACAAGATAAAACTAGCCATTAGAGGCAGTGAGGTTCATGGGCGAATTTCAAATAGAAACTGAACGAATTTTTCTATGAAATTTTATGAACTTAAAGTACACATATGGAGATTCAAATCCATATGTAACACGCCTCAATTGGATAAGTGAACAAAGAGAAATGAATTTTTGAAAATAAAGTAAGGAAACTGGAACTTCTAGATTTACCAAATAAACAGTATATTTCAACAAATAAACTGATTTCATTTGGACAAGGAAACCTCAATTTAATATTTTTTCTTCAATGTTCAATAAAATAGATTTCATTAGAAATTGGAACCACCCTATTTCGATTTTTCTAGATTTAATTATAAGTTTTCAAAATTTAGACTGTATTCTGGATTACCAAATGAATAGTGCCAGTAAATAGTAACCGATAACCCTTTTCTTGAAAATTCATGTTTCTAAGCTAAAGAGGTAATCAATTGGTATAAGCTACTTCCAATTGAGTATATGTAAAGGTAAAATTAAGGATACGATATTTTGGTATCAGAGCAAAGGATTCTGGCTTAGTAAATGCTCTGAATAGTTTATTTATAGATAGATACATAATTGAAAATTGTCATAATTGACATTAAGTTAGGGGTTGCAGGTTAAAGATGACTAAACATAGGACTGGATCAGAAACCACAGTTAATCAAGGAGATCCTATGCAAGAGGTTTTTAGTTCAGATAAGTCTGGATTAAACTCAAAAGAGGAGTTTATGATGGATAATGACCCCGACTATTGGCTTCCTCCAGTAATACATGTCCCAGATTCTAGTGACTCTGAGTCAGACCGATCTGATAGTTTTTTAGTAGGATCAAATTATAGATGATACATCAGAGGATAGTATACCAGAAGAACCTATTCCAGCTTCTCCTATAAATTTTATACCTCCAGACCTAGTAGATTCTAGTTCAGGTGTTGAGGCAATTCAGGGGAATGAAGAAGACATAGCACTCCCTCAACCATTACAGCCTGATGAACTCCATTCTCAGGTTGTGGGTACAGTGGAACCTATCCCCAGACAGCCTGTTGTCTAGATATTCCAGGACCTAGTCAACAACCAAATCAAACAGATATTCCATGTCCTAATAATTCAAAGGTACCACACGCAGTGATACACCTAGAAACACCAAAACATAGAACTAGTACCTAGAAAGAATATGAATGAGGAACAGTTTAAGAGAGCTGTGGAATTAGCCAGACAGTTATATGATTTAGGGCGACTTTTGGTTAGGGAGATAGATCAGGATTATATGATCTATCAAGATTTTATAGTCAAAGTTGGTAAAGCCTATTTGGCTTTTGATCCAAATACCCTTACCCTTGATGATTGGACCAATATCATGCATGACATCTTGCCCATTACTCAGACCTGGAGAGCAGGATTGGATCGTTACTTTGAAGAAGAGCCATATGATAGCATTCCAGACTGGATCTTCATGGTGGAAGAGTTTATTATAAGAACTTTTAAGAAAGAATAGTGTATACTTATGAATGATAATAGTATCCATGTACTTAAGTAATGTATAAAAGATCTGTATGATGGTAAAACAAAATGGTACAAACAAGAAGAACTGTTCCGTCAGAAGGACCACAAAATACTGTGAATATTAACCAGATAATTCTAGAATGTCTAGAGCAACAACAAAAGATGATCGAGGAAATACGAGCGGCTTAAGCACGAAGTGATCTGGAGAGAGATACTGCTATAGTAACAACAGTAGCAGAAGCTGTAGGTAATTTAAGGCATCCAGAACCTACAGGAGCACCAATATAGATCTAGAGATTGTGTAGCAGCCTTTAGAGACACCTAGGTGGGCTGAACAGGCGGTTGATGGAATTAGTATTCTGCAGTGGATGACAAAGTTCTGTAAGCACAATCCTCCAGCATTTGAAGGAGATTTGATGTTCAAATGGCGGAGAACTGGATCAGTCAGTTAGAGAAGATTTTTAAAGTACTCAACTGTCCAACTAAAACTAAAGCTCAAATGGCCATTTATCAGTTAGAAAAAGATGCAGACAGGTGGTGGAAGAATACTGAGCTGTTGTTACAAGCAAGAAATATTCCGATCATATGGGAGGTATTTCTTGAACAATTTTATGAGAAATACTTTCCCCAATCAGTACGTGATGAAAGAGAAGCTGAATTCCTTGTACTAAGACAAGGGGAGAAAGAGTCATACGATGAATACTTGCCTAAATTTATTCGTCTATCCCAACATTCCACTTATCTTCGTCAAATGGATGAAGAGCGCTGGATGACAGAAAGAATGATTAGGGGATTGAATGTTACGTTGAAAGAGAAGATGACTCCCCAACAGTATAGCCAATTCAACAAAGCGGTGGAGGCATGTCGAATAGTTGAAAATAGTTTAAATCATCGAATGTTACTCAAGCTTATAGCCAGGGGGAATGTAACTCCTGAAAAGACCAATCAAAATCGAGATGCTACCAGTGGCAGTGGCTATAGAAAGTGAAAAAGGCAATGGTAGAGTAGAAGGCCTGATAGAGGAAACTTTCGAGGATATATTGGCAACAGAGACTCAAGGTCCCAAGTATGTGACATGTCATATCCTAATTTTTCCCTATCTGTATAAGACTGATAGAGGAAAGAGATTTGGAAGGGATTGTGACGATAAATAGAAAGAAAAGATAATGATTAAGATGAGTTTTAAGCCAAAGAATGAGAGAAGGTATAAAGTTGTAAAGAAAAAGGGGTTAAATTGCAATTTAGAGAAAGTCTAGGGACTAAATTGCAATTAATGAAAGTTTCAAGGACATAAAGGTTATTTTGGAAAAGAAATGGACTAAAGTGAAAATTCTAAAAGTTCCATAGTACAAAATGGAAGTAGACATAAACTTTGGGCCATTAAGTGTAATTATGAAAAGCTGAGGGCCTAAAGTGTAATTTTCATAAGTTTAAGAGCAAAATGGTAAATATGGAAAGTTGAGCCCGAAAAGGCCCAAAAATGCCCGAAATCAGTTCAGTCCCAAATTTTTCCATTAAATAGAGAAAATTATTCTGATTAGTTTGACGTAACACAGAATTTTAATTTAAGGTCCCCAAAAATTTATATGAATTTTTAAAGAAAGGGAAATTAATAGAGTATCCTCTGGACCTCAAAATTAGATGAAATTTGGTAGTAAACTCTTATAAATAATATATGGATTTATGAAACTAAGAGAAGTAAAAAAGGAGTCCTGTATAATTAATTATGGAATTTAAGGTGAAATCGGACACCGATAAAGTGTTTTGGGGAAACGTAGAGAATTTTTATCAGGACTTATGGGTTTTAGAAAATTATGAAAATTTGCAGAGAATTCAATTTATATTAGAATGAATTTATAAAAATGTTAGAACCATTAAAAGAGATTTTTAACATTTATTCCAAGATTAGGCTAATTTTAAGGATATGAGTATAAGGGAAGTACATTGGGATTTGTACCAATTAGCTATTGGACCTAAAAGAGGCTCAAGATTTCATCCTAGGGCAGCCCAATAAGTCCCAAAAGTTGTATTGGATCCCAAGTCCAATAATGAATAATTTATGAATTTAAAAAAAAAAGAAAAGAAAAAGGATAAAGGTGAATTAGGGTTTTGCACGTGGTGGGTCCCACAAGCTTTACACATGGCACCAAGAAGAGAAAAGGAAGATTATCCCATGTGCTAAAATGTAATAAATAATATAAGAATTAACCTAATGATTATTAAGGTTAATTAATCTAAAAACCAACCAATCAAGTTCAAGATTAGGCCATTGTAATAATTAGGATAAGTGAGGACATTATGGACCCAAGGTGCCAAAGTTTTGGCTATAAATACCCCCTTCCTCCTTCACAATTTCGTGCACCTAGAGGACCCTTGGGGAAACCATGCCAAAATGAAGAGAGAACTCAAAATAAGATCAAGGAGAAGCTACCTAAGCAAGTACCTAAGCTAAGAGATCCTTCCTAGTTTATTTATAAGTGTTTTGGAAGGAAGAAACTTAGGTTTCAATGGTTAGAAACTTCATTCTTCCCTTGGAACCCTTGCTGTCCAAAATTCAAAGTTAAAGGAGGAAGAGGAAAATTAAGTTAGAACTATGAAATTGATGCTTAAACAAGCTAGTTAGATGATTGGTTATTGAATCAAGTTAATATTCTTGACTTTGCCATGAATGAAACAATTTGGTTGCACTGTTCATGCACTACTCATGATAGAAGGAGATGGAATTTCAACGATCTAATGCTTTCATTGAATTTGTATGATGATTTTGTGTAGGATTGGATAGGTTTTGAACCTTGGAAACATTGGAATTGAAAGTTGTAATGTTTGAAGTTCTTTTCTGTTACTGTTCACTCGCATGAACAGTGATTGGAATTTCATAATTTTGATGATTCCAATGGTTTTAAAATCAAAAGTTGTGTGGGATAAAGTAGAGAAACAAGTATGGGAAGCATTGGAATTAAAATGAGAATTTTTGAAAGAATTATGTATGTTTTTCAAATCTGTCCAGAATAGTGCATCGGAGCTAGAATTTCATGATTCTAAGCTCATAAATGGATTCAAAAGATGAAATTGTGTAGGATAAAGTCAAGACATCAATTGATTCAAAGGCCAAGTCAATTAGTAAAGGTTAAAGCAAGTCAATGTTCAAGAGAAGTTAGATTGTAATAAATGAATGATAATGCAATGTTAGGATTTGGTTTGTGAGCTCAAAGAGGGAAGCCACACATCAAAGAGAAGTAAGAAGCAAGAGGTAAAGAGAAATGATAGAGAAAGCAAGGAGTATGAGGTAGTGAACTTACCTACTTGTATGCTTATGTTGCTTGGATGCTTTATGTGATGTTTACTTACTTTGATGATGTGAAGCATGTATGATTAAGTAATGCTCTATTTCTTTTTATGCTATGGCCATATTTTAAAATTAAGGGACATGGAAGCATGTAAGTATCATTATTGAAGCATGATCATTAAGTGCACACATAGTAACATCAAGCATGTAATTGTATACATTGTATGGTTTCTGTTTGCTACTGAGATTTTCCCCAAAATCTCACCCCCTCCATGTCACCCCAACACCAACAGGTTCTTCAAAGATGGAAGAAGATGAAGATGCAAGAAGAGGAGTTAGGGAATAGATGGCATAATTGAGTGTAATTTATGTTATGACTTATGTGTTGAATGCATGAAAAGCATTGACCTTTATGATGTAATGAAAAATAGTAAATGATAGAATAAATATATAAAATTTTACTAGCATTTAGTTAATATGTAAAGATTCATTTTGACACCAAGAATGCCTTATTCCAACGTCAATACAAAGAGAATGAATTTTTCAAAGTTAGGGAACCAAATCTGGAAACGGTGAAACTGACCAAAAGAACAGTAATTTCCACGCCAAAACTGTATTAATTGGTCTAGAGTTTGGTCAGATTCATATTTTTACTTAAAAGAGACTTATGTTAGCTTCGTATAGCAACTTGAACCACTTTATTTCAATTTTTATATAATTAGTCATGTTTTTTTAAAGTTAAGTAGCTTGTCTGGAATTTTACCACATGAACAGTAACTCGTGGTCATAAATTCCAGATTGTGCCATTTGACTTTATTGATCGTATAATTGGTTCCAGATGCTATTGTTTGGTCCTTAAGATGTTCAAAAGTAAGGATGTTATATTTTGGTATCAGAGCAAAGTTTCTGGCATTAGATAGGATAATTCCCAGATCCTAAACCTAAGTAATTAACATTATGTTAAGGTTAGGGTACTTAATGAGAAGTTAATATCACTTAGGTGAACCAAGAAGATCCCATCCCTAGATGATTGGTTTACTACTTAAAGTAGAATTCAGATAAGGAACCTTAGGAAGAGAATGTTTAGGGAAAGATATGTACAGGTCACGATGCAAGAACACAGAGCTGTCTGGTCGTGACGTGTTAAGTGAGTTAGTCGCGACGGAAGTTCACAGAGTACATGAGTCGCAACTAGCCAATACTCAGGTCGTGACTTGAATGCACAGAGGATGTTAGACACAGTGAGCAGTATGATGGACAAAGTAACGGTAGATTGGTCTTAGTTAGCCAATACCTCTGAGGTCTCGTGTTTCTTAACACAATATGGCTGGACTAAGTGGAACAGCGATGGAGAGCAGTTCCTTCTGCTGACAAAGACAGAAGCTTACCAGTCTAAAGTCAAAGAAGTTGACTAGTTCCAGATCAAGAAAGCTAAGATACAAGAGTTAGTTCAAGATAACGCTAGGGGAACTAAACATAATCATTTCGTGAACCTAAAATCCCTAGAAATAGAGATTATACCCTACGGGAACGATGAGAACAAAGGCGTAAACCTCGCTGAAGTTTATCAGCTAAAGGTTTAGTACGAGGTGCAGGCAAGCCAGACGTGCGAGGAGCTAGGATATAGAAGACTAGCTGAAGAAGGTGTTCAGAGGTAGATCCTCCGTAAGATAGTCAGGAGTTGATCTATGTTGTGAAAACTTCGTTAAGTTAGTCTTTCCTGAACAGAAAGTTTAGAATTATGAGACCGAGACAAAGAGCTAATGTTTTTGAAATAGTGAAACCCCATCACGAAGGGACCTGTAGACCAGTGTAGACATTTCAAAAGCAGATGTAATGGCAGCAGACGATAGATGGAATCCTGACAACTCAAGTTCGCCAAGAACAAGAAAGAGATGTTATTATCACATTAACCGTAACAGCAGCTGTTGTTGATTTATGACGATTAGTGAGAGAAGTCATCAAGGAGTTACAGTTCAGGTAGGAATAGACCAAGACTAGCAGATGGTCAGAATTTGCTGAAGAAGAAGATAGTATTCACTTATATAATAGTACAAAAGTTACTCTATGAAGATAGAAAATGATTTTCTTAATTAGGAAGTTTTTCTTGAGCAGTTTTATGAGAAGCAATCACCTCAGTCAGATATAGATGAGCATGAGGCTAAGTTAAAATGTTAAAGTAGGGTAAGAGGAACCCTCTGATGAATACTTAGCCGAGTTCATCTCTGTGAACAGTGAGAGTTAAATGATTGAGAAGTCAACTCACAGATTGAATTCTATGCTGCAAGAAAGAAAATTTCCCAGGAAGTTGCGGAGGTTAAATGAAGTGGTAGAGGTAATAAGAAGTAGTTAAGAAGTAGAAGAGTAGTAAGCTAGGAGATGCAGACATGCAATTAGAGTCTATCATATATGAGAACTATAGTAGAGACCACGGGAATAGGCTTTGATTGGCAGGTTAAGGAAGTTGCTATAGATGTGGCAAGCTGGGACATTTTTCCAGGGAATATTTACAGAATAAGACAGGTAAAAGATTCCATATACAGAAGAAAGTTTTGCACTGATATGAGAGGAGGCAAGAAAGTCGCCTGAGGTAATCTAAAGAAATGATTATGGGTTAACAATCGATAAGTAGATGCGATATGTGATTCAGGCACCAGTCATTTGGTAACAACGATGACTATAAATGCAATTACTCCCATTGGTTTGAGGTGAAACACCTTATGCATATTTAAATGGTAATGTCTGGCATGCACACAGTAGACTTATCCCAGACCTAGTATGTTTGCTCCATATGATTAGAGAAATAGATAAGGTAGTTAGTGTTAGTTAATCCTCAAGGATTAGGACTAAGAGTAGAATGGAAATTAAGATTAGAATTAGAGTTAGAATAAAGTTAGGAATAGGAATAAGAGTTTGAGATAAGATACTAATGAGAGTCAGTTAGATGAGGAACCTAAAATAGGTAAGCAATATAATGTTCCCAGAATAACAGACAGTCCTAGTAAGTGGGACAGTCAGTTACAGTATGATAGGGGTTACTCAAGTATTTCTACAAGCTTATGGATACAGTACTCAGGGCCATTTCTTATGGTAGGGTTACAGCAAGTACCAAGAAAGTGGTAGTGTTATAACTCTATCGAAAGAAATGGTATACAGAAAGAACAGCAGACAATAGTAAAGAGATTATGTCCAAATCACTCTTTATATAAGAGTTGGATCTGAAATGAATGGCTATCAGATAAAGCTAGACTCAGTTGAGCTAAGATCACTCTTTAGATAAGAGTTAGATCTTATACATTTTGCTCGCGGATAGAGCACAGATTTAAATGAGATGAGATGAGATGAGAAAGTTATGATACATATCTGTAATAACAGAAGGCAATGGCGATTTACATATGGCTAGGTCATGATTGCAAATGGCAATAGCTTATGGTAAGTCATAAGAAAGAAAGAAAGTTAAGAAGAACTCCTGAGTAAAAGAGAGATTAAGTAAAGTCTTGATAAGTAAGATGGGCTATGGAACATAGTGCTGGAGAATTATCTGTTGAGTTATCAACTATAGGGGAGTAGCTAACCTTGTAACTTAGTTCATTGGTTAAAGTCTTTCAGAAGAATTACAGTTGATCCTAACATGATTCACAAGGGATTGATATCCCAGAATCTGATATTTCTTAAACAGGCTTAGGAAGACAACGGGTGATTCCGAGTCATGAAATAACCTAGCCTAAGGATAGGATAATATGAATCATGAAGAAGAGTACAACTTGATATCTTTCTGATAAGACAATCACCAAGAACAAGGTGTTGATAAACTCATACAGAGAGAGTATCCATGACATTTCCAGTTAGCCTCTAGACTGAACTTAGTTCTCTTAAACGAAGACGGAGTCCAAAATTTCAAATCTGAGTACGGAAATTAAAAAGATTGTAGGAATATGCTTGAGGAACAAAAGAGAAAACCCCATATATCTTAAAGAATATACAAGTATAAGCAGATAGATCCTCCAGATGAGGATGAAGAGATTAAAAGGCCAAAGAGACCCACATTGGGTTTAAGGTAGAGTAAATTTAGAACACAGTTATATGAGAAAAATAATGCTAGGGCTCAGAGCCATACGAAGTGTAACCTAGCCCTAACCCAGTAGCACGCTTAATTGAAAGATGCTCAGGCCAGAGTAGCCTAGAGATGGGTGACCCACTGGGAAATACAATGTTGAGTCACAAAGTTAGAAAGATATTCTAGAACAATGAGAAAGAAAATTGCTAGCTAGCATTGAAAGAAACAAAATAGCATAATAAAATGAAAGAAGAACATAAGCAGAGAATAGTATAAGTGCTCAGTAGAGAGAAAATAAGGGATACTATTATTCCCTTATACCAGTTCCAAATAACGGAACTATAAAGAAAGAAAGAGATAGTTAGATGAAGAGTATTTCCTTATACCAGTTCCCATAAGAGGAATTGTGGAAAGGAAAGAGACAAATAGATAGACAAAAAAGTTAGAAAGAGTCATGAGAGGTAAGGGATTAGCTCCCTTATGTCAGATCTAAGTAGAGAAGATCTGAAATAAAAGATTCAAGTTACAGTTTTATATTAGGAGGAGGTTAGAAATACTTAAGAGCAAGATCCTCCCGAGAGACCGGCAAAGCTATAAGTCAAAGATTATTCTAGAATGCAGAAAGAAAAGTGTGAAGAAAGATGCACAATGCGTAATGAGAAATAAGCAATACGTAAGAAAAGATACGTAATGAGAAGTGCGATATATGACAAATACTTCAGAATTACATCAAATTTCTGGAAGATTATGTATGAAAGAAATGGACACTACTCACAAGTCCAGTACAGTGAGTTGTCTATCAGTATGAGTAGATAGATAGATGACAAGATAGAAGATAAGAGATAGATACCCCGAGCCTTAGTCATAAAACAAGAAAGGATATAAAGAGGAGATATATCCAATGTAGTTGACTAAGGTACCAAGTAAATTTCGTGGACGAAATTTATGTTAAGGGGGTGGAAATGTCATATCCTAATTTTTCTCTATTTGTATAAGACTGATAGAGAAAAGAGGTTTGGAAGGGATTGTGATGATAAATAGAAAGAAAAGATAATGATTAAGATGAGTTTTAAGCCAAAGAATGAGAGAAGGTATAAAGTTGTAAAGAAAAAGGGGTTAAATTGCAATTTAGAGAAAGTCTAGGGCAATTAATGAAAGTTTCAAGGACATAAAGGTCATTTTGGAAAAGAAAGGGACTAAAGTGAAAATTCTAAAAGTTCCATGGTACAAAATGGAGGTAGACATAAACTTTGGGCCATTAAGTGTAATTATGAAAAGTTGAGGGCCTAAAGTGTAATTTTCATAAGTTCAAGGGAAAATGGTAAATATGGAAAGTTGAGCCGAAAAGGCCCAAAAATGCCAGGAATTAGTGCATTCCCAAATTTTTCCAGTAAATAGAGAAAATTATTCTGATTAGTTTGACACAACACAGAATTTTAATTTGAGGTCCTGAAAAATTGATATGAATTTTTAAAGAAAGGGAAATTAATAAAGTATCCTCTGGACCTCAAAATTGGATGAAATTTGGTAGTAAATTCTTATAAATAATATATGGATTTATGAAACTAAGAGAAGTAAAAAAGGAGTCCTGTAGAATTAATTATGGAATTTAAGGTGAAATCGGACATCGATAAAGTGTTTTGAGAAAACGTAGAGAATTTTTATCAGGACTTTTGGATTTCAGAAAATTATGAAACTTTGTAGAGAATTCAATTGATATTAGAATGAATTTATAAAAATGTTAAAACCATTAAAAGAGGTTTTTAACATTTATTCCAAGATCAGGCTAATTTTAAGGATATTGGTATAAGGGAAGTATATTGGGATTTATGCCAATTAGCTATTGGACTTAAAAGAGGCTCAAGATTTCATCCTAGGGCAGCCCAATAAGTCCCAAAAGTTGTCTTGGAGCCCAAGCCCAATAATGAATAATTTATGAATTTAAAAAAAAAAGAAAAGAAAAAGGATAAAGGTGACTTAGGGTTTTGCACATGGTGGGTCCCTGACGAGGCTCTCGGATTGTCACAGTCCGAGCCATCAAAATAAAGTTAGTTGCACCCAATATAATATAGTATAAGGCACAACCCTATCGTTCTTCTCAAGGAGCCTTTCTATTAGAAACCTAGCAAATTGGATGTCACAATCGATGAAAACCTGAGTAAAGGTAAAAAATGGTTTTGGGGTTTTGAGTGCTTGATAAAATTAATTTGCAGGAAAGTAAATGTTTTTTTATTTTCTTTTGATTGAGATGAGAAGAGTGGGTTTGTTTGAGAAATATGTAATGGTAGACTCTTGATGATGAAAACTTATCTATCCTTGCTCTTATGTTAAATTGGAGTTTTAAATCACTAAACCTCAAAGAAAAACCTCAATCGATCGATTGAGTCCAGAACCCTAATATTCCTTAAACTCCTTTAATCAAAGCTAGTTTAAGAACTATTAGTGAACTGTTAGAAACCACTTAGCGTGTAACTAACCCTAGATTGATGAGAACACCCTCGAATGGTCGTCGATCAAAAACCCTAGATTTCAAGCAATTGAATTGATTTGCAACGATCGCTGAAAGCAACCCAACTTTCTTAAAATCGAAACTGAAATATTAAATTGAAATCAAACATTCAAATCATCTAGAATCAAATACAATCAGTCTAATTCGAGAATGATCAATCGATATTCAATCCTTAAACATAGAATGAAAACCCTAGATCTAGCAGCAATCATAACATGTAAAGGAATACAAATTAGAATAGTAAGAACTCCTCGTTTCAGTCCATGAGCTCAAGATATTAGATCCATCACCAAGAGACTAAAGGTTTAGCCTCTCATGACTTCTATTGCACTGCCATCACTGTTCAAATGTGATGCCATGAAGAAACGATGAAGAGATGAAGGGTGAATGGTGTAGAGATGTGTAGAAATCCATGGAAAGGTGTAGAAGGATAGAATATATGGGGAAGGTGTGTAGAGAGCACTCGAGTACTGCTTCTTAGCCTAATTAGGTCCAAAAATCAGCCTCCCCCTGACGGAAGCCTCCGTCTCTTCTTATAATAGCATGACCTAATTCAAAACGCGCAGTTTTAGCGATTTCGCATTTTAGTCGCGACCATATACATTTTTTGGTCGCGACCTATGAACACAGGGAATCTTCCAGAAAAATTAAAGGTTGCGACTTGAGGTCTCTTTAGTCGCGACTATATAGCGCAGAAGCATGCTTTCACTTTTATTGACCTATGATTTCTTTCCTTGTCCTTGCTCTCTTCCAAAGTACTTGCAATTCAACATAAAAGCTCATTGTAAAAGTCCAAATCAGTAGATAACATAATATATGCAGTTTGGAAGGTTAATTTACCATTTTACCCTTTAAATTAGCACATCGCCACGCACAATCATGTAATACACAAAAGTACAATTTAAGGATGAAATGAATGGTAAATTCATAATAAAACTATCAAAATTGTCATAGAAACCATATACAAAATGTGTCTTATCAAGTCCCCCACACTTGAACCTTTGTACTCCTGGACAAAGAAATGAATTACACCTAGAACAACACTAGTAAATCCAAGATAATAACATAATCCATAGTGCGACCTGAAAACAATTAATCCACCATCTTTTGGGAATACAGAAGTGATAATGTGAGCAATGCCAAGTAATCAACTACTAAATGAAATCAACCTCAACTGTATGAGCGCAATAGATTCTCTGTAAGGATGTAAGTGTTTAGCTCTCTCTATCCTCTCATTGTTAGGGTTCTTTTACTCAGATTCAATTTGGACAACATCCTACCATATGCTTGTAATGGCTCTAAATCTCAGCAACTATATAGCACTTATGCAAAGAATCAAGAGGTCTTTTAGGGTTGTAATGATGGAGATGGGCTACATGGAATGGAATATGAAGAATAGAAAGTACTACATGCATTTAATAATGAATATGTAGATGAATTCATGTCTCTAGAGATCTAGAAGTGATAATTGTGCTAATAAGAGTTAATAATAGTGCCTTATTCATTTCTCTTTTCTTTTCTTTTTGTTTTCTTTTCTTGCATCTTTTCTTGGACTGTCCTCTCTTTTTTTTTCAGTGCAACATGCTTTTTTTGCTCTTTTTCTTTTATTTGGCACCTCATGCATAGAACATGTAGCACAACCACAACAATAATGAATTTTTGACATGAATAGAATTTTATTCTGCAAATGAAGTTTATGCATATATGACTTTCTATATAAAAGATGGATGGAAGAAAAATGATGGGCTCAAAGGGGGTGACTAAGGATATAATATGTAGTGGGCTTGTGTTTGGGATAAAATGGTTTAGAAATGAATGCCTCTATCATGTTCAATTCATAAATGCGCAAGTCATTCTCAACTTAGAGCTAAGATAAGTTTTAAAGGATATAAACCAATTGAATAATCACTCAATATAGAAATTTAGGCTGAGAATCCTTCCAACTAGGGTTTTGATCTAAATTGCTCATTAGCTAAAGTCTCAAACAGAGTTCATCACTCACTAGGCATTAGAACACTTATCACAACTGAAAACCCTCTAAACGATGATTTAAAATTTTCAGAGTAATCACTTAGAATCATGTAATAATCCCAAATTCAATAGCAAAAATTTAGGTGTTACAAATTCAATTTCCAAGATTCTCAAAGAAAAATTCAAGTGTGGCAATGGTTTCGAAGGACTAAAAAGGTTTTGAAATAAGGGGACAATGAATCATTTGTGAAAGCATCTTAGTAGTTCAAAAGAAATCTGATAAGACACTTTGGTATATGGTTTCTATGACAATTTTGACAGCTTTATAATAACTTTACCATTCATTTCATGCCTTAAATTGTACTTTTGTGTTGGTACATGATTGTACAGGGCAATGTGCTAATTAAAGGGTAAAATGGTAAATCAACCTTCCAAACTGCATATATTCTGTTATTTACTGATTTGAACTTTTACAACGAGCTTTTATTGAATTGCAGGTATTTTGGAAGAGAGCAGGGATGAGGAAAGAAACCACAAAGTCAAATCACGCCTTTGTGCTATTTAGTCGCGACTCATAATTCTTCTGGAAGATTCTCCATGTTCATAGGTCACGATGAACAAATGTATCTGGTCGCGACTAAAAGTACAAAATCGCTGAAACTGCGCGTTTTGAATTTGGTCATGCTATTATAAGAAGGGAGGGAGGCTGCCGTCAAGGGCAGGCTAGTTTTTGGACATGATTAGGCTAAGAAGCAGTACTCGAGGGATCTCTACACACCTTCTACATATCTCTACCCCTTTCACCCTTCATCTCTTCATCGTTTCTTCATGGCATCATATCTGAACACCGATTGCAGTGCAGCAGAAGTCATGAGAGGCTAGACCTTTAGCCTCTTGGTGATGGATCCAGTGTCTTGAGCTCATGGACTGAACAGGGAGTTTCTTCTGTTCTAATTTATATCTTGTCATATTTTGATTGCTTCAAGATCTAGGGTCTTTTATCATATGAACAAATTTTGAATATCGATTGATTATTCTCAAATTAGACGATTGTAATTTACTTTGGGTGTTTTGAATGATGGTTTTAATATAATATTTCAGTTTTGAGTTTAAGCTAGTTGAACGGTTGTCAACGATCGTTGCTAATTAATTCGATTGTTTGAATTCTAGGGTTAGTCGATCGACGCTCATTCGAGGGCATTCTTCCATCTGGTTTAAATTACACATTAAGTGATCCTTAGCAGTTCAATAATAGTCTTTAAACTAGCTTTGATCAAAGGATTTTAAAGAATATTAGGGTTCTAGACTCAATCGATTGATTGAGGTTCTATTCAAGACTTAGTGATTTCAAACTCCATATACATTGAGAGCAAGGATAGATATTTTTCATCATCAAGAGCCTATCATCATAAATTACTTTCACAAACCAACCATTTTCCATCTTAAACAAAAATATAAAAACATCTATTTTACTGCATCTTTATTTTATTGCACCCACAAAACCACAAAACCATTTACTCTTTACTCAGGTTTACCATTGAGTTTGACATCCAATTCGCTAGGATTCCTTTAGAAAGGCTCCTTGAGAAGAACGATAGGGTTGTGCCTTATACTACATTACTAGGGTGCAATTCACTTAATTTTGATGGCTCGGACCACGACAATCCGAAGCTCTCGTCAATGGCGCCGTTGCCGGGGAGCCAAGTAATTGGTTCCCTAGTAATTGTTTGTCAATTCTACTGCCTACCTGAGTCATTTTCCTTGTTTTTCATTGCATTTTAGTTTTTAGTAGTTTTCAACTTGCATTTCATACTGCATTCTTTTTCTGACTTTTTTGTAGAATCGATCTCTATGACTTTAAGTCGCGACCTTACCTGACCTGAGTAACGATAGTTACTCTCTGTCATTTTGAGTCGCGACCTACAATACTTAAAGTCGCGACTAATTGCTATCTGTGATATTTGACTGCTCTCTGCGAAAACCAGTCATGACATTTAAAACTTTTAGGCGCGACTGCTGCTCTCTGTGACTTTAAGTCACAACTCCAAGATACTTTTATTGCGACCAATTGAAAACTTTCTGCTATGCAACTTCTGAATCTTAATCTGACTGTTTGCATTGATTATTTTTTATTGTTTTTGCATTGCATGCTTAAAAGAACTGAACCATTAGTGCCTTTTGAACCTGAAATTGAGAGAAGACTTAGGAAACTAAGGAGAGAATTTAGGGAATTTAGAGAAGAAGAAGCAAAATCTAATTCCTCCTCTAGTATCCTGGAGTATGAAACTGAATTGAATTTAGAGTTTCCATTAGCAACTTCTAACATGGCTGAGATTAATCATAATGGGCCTAATGGGCATGGAGAGAATGAAATGAACGTAGAAGATAATAGAAGTGTTAGGGAAATTAATCATTCGCATGTGAATTATGATCCTAATGGTTTCTATACTGAAGAGGCAAATTTTGAAATTAAAGGAGCTTTGATTGCAGCCTTACCTAAATTTCATGGTTTTGCAGGAGAATGCCCACACATGCCCTACAAACTATGCACATGATCTGTTCTTCAATGAAGCCTCCAATGGCCACTTTGGATGACGTCTTGAGGAGGTGTTTCCATTTTACTTTGGAAGGGAAGGCTAAGGAGTGGCTGTACAATTTGCCAACCTATTTTTCAACTCTTACATGGGATCAGCTGAAGTCTACTTATCTGGAGCAGTTTTTCCCAGCCTCCAAGACTACTCGGATGAAGAAGGAGATCACTAATGTTATGCAACAGGATGGGGAGTCTTTGTATGAGTATTGTACAAGATTCATTAACCTTCTGGCTCGATGTCCCCACCACAACATCACTAAGGCTGATTTAGTAGATATCTTCTTTGATGGTCTACTACCCCATAATAAAGTATCCTTGAATGCTGCTGCGAATGGGTTATTGAGAGATAAGACCCCACAAGTAAGTTGGGATTTGTTCCAAAAAATGGCTAATGAGGACCATCAAACTGGATATCCAAGAAGATTACCACCCTCATCTTCAAGTAATTCAAATGTGATCTTAACTGAGATAGCAGCCTTGGGAAATCGAATGGAAAAGATGATGAGTTTGATTGAAAGGGAGCTGTACTCCACAAAACAAGTTCATGCAGTGGACACCTCACAAGCCCTAGTTACAGGATGTAAATCATATGGTTTGATGATGCATGCTATAAGTACATGTGATGGACAGTATCAGGAAGTGGCAGCTATATATCAAGGGAGAGAGAATAACTTCCAGAAGAAAGATCCATACTCTAACACATATAATCCTGGCTGGAGAAACTACCCAAATTTTAGGTGGGGGAGTGGAGAAAATAGATCTAATCAATTTCAAGGAGGTGGTGCTTCCTCAAGCAACTACCAAGGTAATGCAAGGTCTATGGTCCCCACACAACTTAATGCTTTAGTGCCTTTAAGACCAGAAGAGACCTCTTAATTGTTAAAGAGTATGGCAGCACAAATGAATAACATGGATGGTAGAATGACCAATATTGATTAAAAGCTCAAAGAGAATGATGGTCAGTTCACCTCCATAGCTTCAATTCTCCAGAGTATGTAGAAGGATAATGCAGATGTTCACAGAAAACTTGAGGAGTTAAGTTGTAAGAATGCAGATATCACAAGCCACTTAACTCAAGTTTCTAATACAATGAGGACATCCAAGGAAAGAACAGTGGCAGCATACCTTCGAACACTGTTATTAATCCAAGAGGGGTGAATGCCATATCTCTAAGAAGTGGAAAATAGGTGCACTTTAAGGAAGCTGATACACCACAGGAGGATAAGGAAGATGCTGAATTTCATGATTCATCACTGCCACAGGTTCAGATTAGTAATTCTGAAAGCACCAAAGAAAGGTTTCTTGCAAGTAAGAAGGCAACCCAAGAGGAGAACTCACAAACACAAGCTGCAGTATAAGAGCTGCAGGAGGAAGAAGTAACAGTACCAACTCCAGCATATAAAGGAAAGAAACCTGAGGAGAAGCCAGAGACGAGCAAGCAAGGAGCCTCAATGCTTGCTGGTAAGGAGGTAAGTATAAAAGATCTCCCTTTTTACAAATCTTATTTTGCTGGAAAGAAAAAGGTTGATCCTGATTTTGCAAAAAATGCTTACAATCTGTTCAATAAATTGGAAATAAACGTCCCTATGGTTGAATTCCTCAAGAGAAACCCTAAGTATGCTAAATTTTTAAAAGAATTGTGCTGATAAAAAGAAGTTTAGGCCTCTTGAGAGAATTCAGGTGAGTGCTAATGTGTCTTCCCTTTTTAAAGCTGAACTACTGGTTAAGTGCCAAGACCCAGGCGCCTATACAATCCCATGCACTATAGGCAATGTTCCTATTAAGGGAGCGTTGCTAGATCTAGGGGCGGCCATTAATGTAATGCCTTGGTCAGTTTATCAGGCTTTAAGTGTCAACAATATGAGAGACACAAATGTAGTACTCCAACTAGCTAATAGGTCAATTAGGTATCCTAAAGGAATCCTTGAGGATATTCTAGTGCAGGTCAAAGACTTAGTGTTCCCAGCAGACTTTTATATTCTGGATATGTCTAATGAGCTAGTAAACGACAGCACTTTGATCCTAGGCTGACCTTTCCTCCAAACTTCCAAAACCATCATTAGTATGAAGCATAGTTCCATTACTATGGAAGTTGGAGAACATGTGGTTAGTTTTAACATGAATGAAGCAATGAGATATCTGAAACATCCTTCTTTATATCTCTCAAAGTACTCTTGCTATGGCTCTCTTGAAGTGGATTATATCTCTCTTGCCAGAAATCCTGGTAGAAAATAACTGTACTGATCCGGTAATTCCCCATGAGAACTACCATTCTACGTAAGTACCCAGGAAAGACTGGATGAACCGGTGAAACATCCTTCCTTTCATATGTCTTAGGGACCATTCAGTAGCATTTAGAACCACTTTCAAGGTCATTGAAGTCCAATTCCCCAAATCTGAAATTTTACTCTTATCGAGTACTGTTCACTTGAAAATTCCAGATGAGTGACCTGACTTCGAAAAATCATAACTAATTCAAAAAAAATATAAATGAAGTGGTTCCCATTGCTACATGAAGCTAACTCACTTATCTTTCAGGGAAAAATAATTCGTTGACCATTCGTTGACCGAGTCCACGCAAGTCAACGTTTCAACTTTACTGTTCATTCCACGTTTTTCTCCCTGAATCCAGCATTCTGGTCCCAACTTTGATAATTTATATCTCCTTTTGTAGACATCCAAATGATACGTTTTATATATCAAATTAAAGCTTGGTATGTATACTATCTACCATAAAAAGTTCATACATTTTTTCATCCATTTACTATTTTTAATCATTTATCAAACATGACTAGGTTACCACGTGTTACTGTTCACAGTGGTAAATTTCAGCATTTCTACTTTGCATACATATGCATACATCCATCATACATCAGTCAAACATGCGAAACAATATTTATTATTAATTAATAAATTGTTATACATCTGGGCATGTACATAAATTCTCATGCTTCTATTACATCTTGGTCTGCTGAAATCCGGCAGCATAACCGCTACGCTTCATCTGTACAACGAACTGAACCGTACTGATTCGGTAATCCCCTCATGAGAACTACCATTCTACGTAGTACCCAGGAAAGACTAGATGAACCGGCTAGGTCCACTCACTTCTAGCCTCCTTAGACAGCACTACGTACACAGTACTTATCATATACTGATGTTCAGTCTTTACTTCGGCAGCATAACGGAGTCTCTTAAAATTCCCAAAATTCATTTCGACATAACCTCCCCTGTAATGGGTTATTTATTGGGATGAGATTCGGGGGAATCTCAGTAGCAACAATCATAACAATATATGTAATGCAGAGTGACAGTGCTTGCTTGTGATTGTGTACAGATAAGTATGCTGCGTGCTTCCATGCTTAATAACATATGATCATAGCATTACAGAAGAGCTTCAGACATAACATATAAGACAACAATCCAACCAAGTAATAGCACAACAAATCACAAAGCTATTACATAAAAGCTAGGATTAGTTACTACCTCAAAGGCTCAGCAGAGCTCTACTATCTTTATTCTGCTTCCAGCTCCGCCAGAACTTCCTTTCTTTCTTTCTTCCTCTCACTTTCTCTCTCTAGCACCTCCTCCTCTCTCTAAAATTGCTTGAGCCGTGATGCATATGAATGAAGGGGGGTATTTATAACCTCCTCCAATGGCATTTCTGTAATTACCATTAACTTTGATCCTGCGGTCCTGGTTTTTCCTGGATTTTCCTATTTTCTTTAATTCCTCCTTTACTGCATCATGCATGACATCATTGGGACACCTCACCAGGACACCTCAGCACCACATTTTCCACATGCTGAAATTCCTGGACACCTCAGCAGCTGACTCAGCAGTCTGACTCACCGGTCCAGTCTCTTGCCTCGTAATACGTGTCCTCAACTTTTTCTTCTGCCTTTATGTTGGCGCCATGAGTCATCTTACTGGCACCTGTCACGCCTTCCAATGCTATCCAGATAAATCCAGGACTTTATCTGATCACCTCCTCGGTTATCGTGCCAACCGAGTAACTTTACTTTATTGAAACAGCATTAAAATAATATTTTAATGCCACTTTTTCCCACACATTACTGGGCCTACGTTTTTGGGCTCTGGGAATGTTATCTTGGATCCTGATCAAGCCCAAGTACTCTGATGGCTCGATTCCCAAGAAACAGCCCTTGGCAAATTACCAAAATGCCCTTGGGTGCCCTTTCTTGTACTATTTTAACCCTAAGGGTAAAATCGTCATTTTACACCCTTCTGTACTCTGTCAGGGTATATACTGACTCTAAGTAACTTTATCTGTATGTATCTTGGCTCCTGGGCCTGTCCAGAATGACCAAAATGCCCTCCATTCATCTGTTACACTTTTGTACAACACAGGGGCATTTTCGTAATTTCACACTTTTCTGGGGGTCTGCCGGACACTGGCCCACCTATCAGTCCAAGGGTCTTACTGGGCCTCTGTTGGCGCCATTATTGGGCCTTTCTGGGTCCAATATCCTCATGGAACGCATTACGAGGAATCTTCCCCCGTTAACAATTATTGAATATTTTATCTATTATTCACCGTTTATACACATATCCGGACACCGGCTCCTTCTGTCCGATACACTGGCCTGCGGTGTTCAGGCATTCCTGTGAGTCATATCAGTCATCTGACTGAGGTCATCCGAACTCATTCAGTCCCTTTTTAAATACCGATAAATCTCCCTATCGGATACCCGGAGGCCTCACACTCCCGTCTGGATTTTCTGATTTGTGAATAACTTTTTCTACAAGCCTCCTATCGGTATTCTGTCAGTTTCCCAACATCCTCCCACAAGGACGCATCATCCTGTATTTTCTCACCTAGATCTGAAATCTAGGATATCCGGTATGAATTTTTATAACTTTTGGACGATCAGTCCATTTCTGGCTATCTGGAGTCTTCAAAAATTCCTGTATTAAGCCAGATTACCGAGCGTCACTTGCTCTCTCTACCGGTGAAATCTGGGACTGAAATGCTGTCGGACAGTCCAAACCACTTCCGGCCTGACTTTCTTTAATTACAATTTAGCCCCAGGGAACTTTTCTTCTTTTCATTTAAGTCCCTTTTTATTTGGCTAAAATTACACTTAAGGACCCCACATTTTTGTCTACTTTCCTTTTTGGCCTTGAAACTTTCCATAATTGCACTTAAGTCCTTTCATTTCCTTTACTAGGTCTAGGGGCATTATTGTCTTTTCATATTTTACCAGAGTATTCTCTGACCCTGGTCAACTATCCAGATACCCCTTCTTGACTGTCTAACCTTAGCCAAATGACCAAAATACCCTTTACTCATTCTTCAGTTATTCTATAACATAAGGGCATTTTCATAATTTTGCACATTTTTCCCCGGACACCGGCCCCTCTTACCACTGAAATGGTATTATGGGCTTGGGCCTTCCCTGGTGTCACTACGGGCCTTAGACAACACTGTATGGCCTCTAGCCATTGTCCGATCATTTCTATTCGGACTGCCTTTCCTTTACCGATTATAACTGTAAATTCCCATCTTCAGGAATTTTTACAGAAAAATCGGGACCTCAAATCAAAATTCTGTGACTCCTCATTCAATCCGGAATCCTTTTCTCTATCTCCCGGTATTTTCAGATATTTTATCCGGACCGGGCTGTTTTGGCCTGAAAAAGCACTCACGCGCACACTTTTCCAAAATGACCATTTTACCCCTGGTCATATTTCTAATTCTTTCATACACCTAGAGACCTCATATGCACATTTCACAGTTCAGTGAAATGATCAGCATAATTTTCTCTATTTTCTGGCAAAATATGGTACTCATCGGCTACCAGTCCGATCTTTCCCATAATTACGATTATGCCCTTGAATTCTCCTTCTGGCATCTCTAGGCCTAAAAATTGGGGTGTTACATTTCTACCCCCCTTAAAATAAATTTTGTCCTCGAAATTTACTTGGCAACTTAGTCAACGATCCTGGATATAGCTCTTCTGTATATCCTTTCCTGGTTTATGACTAAGGCTTGGGGCATTCCTCCTCTTATGCTTATGGACAATTCATTACACTTGTGAGTAGTGTCCATTTCTTTCATATCTTATTCCGCAGAATTTTGATGTAATTCTGGGTTTACCTTACTCCTCTTACACTTTGCAAATCTCTCAGGAGAAATATTGTTCTTCTGACTTCCTTTCTCCTGATACGAGATCATAACCCAGATAACTTCTCTGACTTTTCTTAACTGTTCTCATAACTTCATGCATCTATGCCCAACTTTTGTGGCATTTGCACTTTTTATCCCTTCTTAGGGCTTACATATCTTTAGGCTACTCTTGCCTTAGCACCTTTCAATTTAACGTGCTATTAGGTTAGGGCTAGATTACTCTTTATATAGCTTTAGGCCCTAGCAATCTCTTTCTTATAGAACTACGTTCTATCTCTGCTTTGCCTTAGAACCTCTTCTCTAGGTCTCTCTGGCCTTTTAAACTCTCATGACTTGTTATCATGATCACTTTCTTTAGATCCGAAAAGAACTCTTCATTACCCATATCATCATCTAGGCATATAGTTCCTTACAGCTCAGTCGCCCTTACAGCTATGGTTCTTCTTAACCATTCTTAGGGTCGACCTTAGGGAATATTGAAGACTGTGTCTGGGGTAAGAGCAAATACCTTTCCTAGGGATGTCCGCATTCTTAGGGCAACCTCTTGCAAAGTGGCCTTTCTTACCACAACTGCTTTGCCCTGCTCAACACTCCCATGTGCCATGGCTCTTTCCACCATATTGACATCTCTGCTCTCCAATCTGATCATTACCTTGATCAGTCCCTTGTCTGAACTATTGCCTCTTTCTCTTGCTATTGGCTTTACAACTTGAGCTACCTCCCAGAGTGCTCTTAGCCAATGCTTTTCTATTCTCAACACATAGAGGATTCTGTTCTTTGCTTCTCAGGCATACTTCTACTAAACTTTGAATATCAGTACTCAGCTTTGGACTTGGACTCCGTCTTTGCTAAGGGAAAGCTAAGTTTAGTCTGTATACTATAGGCTATCTGAGAAAAACCATTATAAAATAATTTCTCTGGGTGAGTTTATCAACTAGTGAAGCTTCCTCACCTTAATGTCGTCTTTGGCATTCATCTTCCCAAAGAGATACTACATTGTACTCATATCTCATGGCTCATTACTTTCCTTAGGCTAGGTCTAACTGCGACCTCGGGATCTAACTACGATCAACCGTTAGCCTTTTCAGAATCTAACTGCGATTCTGAAGCTGTTAGGATCTAACTGCGACCCTGGAGCCATGCTAGGATCTAACTGTGACCCTCCAGAATCTAAATGTGATTCTGTTGTACTGTATATCCCTCGAAGATATTAAACCAACAGACTAAGTTATAGGGTTAACTGCTTCCACTTGTTGATAACTCCATAATTAAACATTTGCAAATTTTATAGCCTCATATCATTTACCCAGACTTTACTCACTTCCTCTCTTACTCAGGAGTTCCTTCACATCTTTCAACTTGTGCTCTAACTACGAGCCATTTGAACTATGCTCTAACTGCGAGCATTCTATATCAGATCCAACTCTTATCTGAAGAGTGATCTATACTCATCTGAATCTAGCTCTGTCTGAGAGCCATCTGTTTCAGATCCAACTCTTATCTGAAGAGTGATCTAGAAACAATCCCTTTACCGTTATCTGTTACTTTTTCTGTACATCATTCATTTCAATAGAAATGGCCCTGAGTACTGTATTCACAAGCCTATAGAAATACCTGAGTAACCTCAATCATAATTCATATCTGAATATCATATCATAACTTATCGTCCCATAAACTGAGACTATCTATCATCCTTAATGTATTCATATCATCCTCCTATCATATGGTATGGGAGCAACTGACTTTCTCATAACTTTCTTATCTCATATATGTACTCATATATACTCTACCCTGCATGTACTGCAAAAGGGGAGTATCCATTCATCATAGCATACTCTAACATGCATGTCATCCTTTGACAACTGCAAGGAGATGCAACTATCACATCTTATGGCACATAAGCCATATCATCATCATATTTTGCTCAACCATCCATTAGACATCATAATAATCTAAGTAAGCCTCAAACGTATTTTCCTTTATCCTATTATTTGTCAGATCATCATCTAATCATACTATCTATCGCATTATTTGTCAGATTATCAATCACATGATCAGGATCTGACAGGCACATCTGTCTATCTTACTTAGGCTGCCACACTACCCTCTTACCAGGGTATAGACTCAACCCTTCATTACTCTATCTCATATAGGATATAGGGGAGTCACTTTATCTCCTAACCGTGGCTACCTCTTTACTATCTTTCAACTTCTTCTATCTATCCATCAGTCCCAGTCTATTCTTGACCGGACTATGGTTCCTTATTGATCTTTCTTTTTATCCTAGCGAACTTGAGTCGCATAGATCTCATTCATCATCTTTTACTATTACTTCTATTCTCTAGGGTATTCTCCCCTAGGTCTATTACTTATCCATGATGGAATCTCTCTCCTCAGAGAACATTTAGCTCTTTATCTATTACCCATCACGTCTCTCACCTTAGGCCATGTGCTAGGATCATTCCTAGGCAAATCTCAATCTAACTTTTAGGTCTTCTATTCAGAGCAGCTGAATAAAACCTCTGTAATGTAGATCTACTCTTAGTTACCACATAGAGGATCTACTTTTTCACATTGTCTTAAACTGATCTTTCATACCTCAGTACCTTTGTACTGTCTGGCTTACCATATGCTATTCCAATCCTCTAGCTGATGGATTTCAGCAATGGTTGGTACCTTCGTTATCATATGGCCTCTGCTAATTATAGTCGCGACTTGAGAACTGCATAGTCACAACTCACATGCTCTGCGACTTTTAGTCGCAACCTATAACATCACTACCTGAACTCCTTTGTACACTGGTCGCGTACTGCAATATTACTCATCGCGACCTGAGGTCTTCTCATGTCGTAACATCAACTTATCTGTATATATTAGTCGCAACATAAGACCCCTCTTCTCTACTTCCTACTTTTAAAACATGTAGTCATACTCATCCTCATACAACGGCAACATACTAGGTATAGGGTGACTCAATAGGGTGCATACTGGACAATACAATCCAATCACATACAGGATTTATCCATTCATTAGCCAGTGGAATCAGAACACAATTAAACTCGTACCTTGGTTTGGCACAGGCGACTTTCTTATCTCGTTGCCAGTCAGGGCATATACTCTTCCCTGAGTCGGGTATCTTTCGCCTGTTATGTTCTGTGGACACTCCCTGGCATAATGTCCATACTTTTCACACCTATAGCGTAACCCTTGACCTACTGGACAAGGCCTCATACCATGGTCTCGACCACAGTTCCTACATTCATTAGGCCTTGGTTGCCTACTAACTTCTCTTGGCCCACTACCTGGCCTCCTTCCCTGTTACTTATTAACTTTTGACCCATATGCTGGCCCATTTCTCTTCTTACTGTTCCTTCCAAAGAACCTGGTGGCATCACTTTCAGTGGTACTGATGGAGTAGGCTCACTCTTTTCTAGCTTGTAAACTGCCAGCTGGGTCTTTCTTTCAGTGGGACATTCTAAAACCTTAAAGATTTTCTCTAACTGGCTTACCCAATCCTCAGCTATTTGGGTGTCAAATCAAACATGGACGGATTAAACTTATGGAATCGTTCCATCTATGTTTGCAGACTTTCCTGGTCATTATTATTTCTTATAGACCCCTGATGTCTATTCATTCCAGTCTGCTCATGATCTGGTTGAGGTTCAGGTTCTATATCATTCTCTGGTACTACCTCCTTCCCAGACTGCTGTAATCTTGCAACCGCAGCAGCAACCGCCGTAGTGATAGCAGAATCTCGCTCTTGATCTTGGCGAGCCTGGGTTGCCCACATCTCATCGTGACTTATGATTTAACTTGTTGTAACTTGGATATCTGGCATCCTCACTACAGTATCTGGTTGCAACACGATACCTCGAGCTACTCTTTGCAGCTTTCTTAGTCGTAAACTGATCAGCCTCTGTCTCTATCTCTGGAGGAAACTGCTTCTTAAACCTTGTTCTGCTTAGTCCAGCCATATTGTGTTAATAAACACGAGACCTCGACTGTATCGGCTGACTAAGATTATCCCATCATAATCATATCCTTCGTAAGACTATAAAGCTCAGGGTCCAGCCTCATACATCTGGGTGTCACTGTCTTCTGTCTAAGCCTTTTCAAACAGTGAACACCATTCCTATATCATACTCCAGGGAGAGGATCACTCAAACTTCTCATTTGTTTAAGGAATCAAACTAACTAAACCAGAGCATCACTGAGCCAGAACCTTCTGTTCTGTGCCAGAATCTTATGCTCGGAGCCAGAACCCTTTGTTCTGTGCTAACCTTATTCTGTACTAACACCATAAATTATCTATTCAGAGCATTTCCTAAGATAGAATCCTTTGCTCTGATACCAAAATGAAACATCCTTCCTTTCATATGTCTTAGGGACCATTCAGTAGCATTTAGAACCACTTTCAAGGTCATTGAAGTCCAATTCCCCAAATCTGAAATTTTACTCTTATCGAGTACTGTTCACTTGAAAATTCCAGATGAGTGACCTGACTTCGAAAAATCATAACTAATTCAAAACAAATCTAAATTAAGTGGTTCCAATTGATACATGAATCTAAATCACTTATCTTTCAGGGAAAAATAATTCGTTGACCATTCGTTGACCGAGTCCACGCCAGTCAACGTTTCAACTTTACTGTTCATTCCACGTTTTTCTCCCTAAATCCAGCATTCTGGTCCCAACTTTGATAATTTATATCTCCTTTTGTAGACATCCAAATGATACGTTTTATATATCAAATTAAATCTTGGTATGTCTACTATCTACCATAAAAATTTCATATATTTTTTCATCCATTTACTATTTTTAATCATTTATCAAACATGACTAGGTTACCACGTGTTACTGTTCACAGTGGTAAATTTCAGCATTTCTACTTTGCATACATATGCATACATCCATCATACATCAGTCAAACATGCGAAACAATATTTATTATTAATTAATAAATTGTTATACATCTGGGCATGTACATAAATTCTCATGCTTCTATTACATCTTGGTCTGCCTGAAATCCGGCAGCATAACCGCTACGCTTCATCTGTACAACGAACTGAACCGTACTGATTCGGTAATCCCCTCATGAGAACTACCATTCTACGTAGTACCCAGGAAAGACTAGATGAACCGGCTAGGTCCACTCACTTCTAGCCTCCTTAGACAGCACTACGTACATAGTACTTATCATATACTGATGTTCAGTCTTTACTTCGGCAACATAACGGCGTCTCTTAAAATTCCCAAAATTCATTTCGACATAACCTCCCCTGAAATGGGTTATTTATTGGGATGAGATTCGGGGGAATCTCAGTGGCAACAATCATAACAATATATGTAATGCAGAGTGACAGTGCTTGCTTGTGATTGTGTACAGATAAGTATGCTGCGTGCTTCCGTGCTTAATAACATATGATCATAGCATTACAGCAGAGCTTCAGACATAACATACAAGACAACAATCCAACCAAACAATAGCACAACAAATCACAAAGCCATTACATAAAAGCTAGGATTAGTTACTACCTCAAAGGCTCAGCAGAGCTCTACTATCTCTATTCTGCTTCCAGCTCCGCCAGAACTTCCTTTCTTTCTTTCTTCCTCTCACTTTCTCTCTCTAGCACCTCCTCCTCTCTCTAAAATTGCTTGAGCCGTGATGCATATGAATGAATGGGGGGTATTTATAACCTCCTCCAATGGCATTTCTGTAATTACCATGAACTTTGATCCTGCGGTCCTGGTTTTTCCTGGATTTTCCTATTTTCTTTAATTCCTCCTTTACTGCATCATGCATGACATCATTGGGACACCTCACCAGGACACCTCAGCACCACATTTTCCACATGCTGAAATTCTTGGACACCTCAGCAGCTGACTCAGCAGGCTGACTCACCGGTCCAGTCTCTTGCCTCGTAATACGTGTCCTCAACTTTTTCTTCTGCCTTTATGTTGGCGCCATGAGTCATCTTACTGGCACCTATCACGCCTTCCAATGCTATCCAGATAAATCAAGGACTTTATCTGATCACCTCCTCGGTTATCGTGCCAACCGAGTAACTTTACTTTATTGAAACAGCATTAAAATAATATTTTAATGCCACTTTTTCCCACACATGACTGGGCCTACGTTTTTGGGCTCTGGGAATGTTATCTTGGATCCTGATCAAGCCCAAGTACTCTGATGGCTCCATTCCCAAGAAACAGACCTTGGCAAATTACCAAAATGCCCTTGGGTGCCCTTTCTTGTACTATTTTAACCCTAAGGGTAAAATAGTCATTTTACACCCTTCTGTACTCTGTCAGGGTATATACTGACTCTAAGTAACTTTATCTGTATGTATCTTGGCTCCTGGGCCTGTCCAGAATGACCAAAATGCCCTCCATTCATCTGTTACACTTTTGTGCAACACAGGGGCATTTTCGTAATTTCGCACTTTTCTGGGGCTCTGCTGGACACTGGCCCACCTATCAGTCCAAGGGTCTTACTGGGCCTCTGTTGGCGCCATTATTGGGCCTTTCTGGGTCCAATATCCTCATGGAACGCATTACGAGGAATCTTCCCCCGTTAACAATTATTAAATATTTTATCTATTATTCACCGTTTATACACATATCCGGGCACCGGCTCCTTCTGTCCGATACACTGGCCTGCGGTGTTCAGGCATTCCTGTGAGTCATATCAGTCATCTGACTGAGGTCATCCGAACTCATTCAGTCCCTTTTTAAATACCGATAAATCTACCTATCGGATACCCGGAGGCCTCACACTCCCGTCTGGATTTTCTGATTTGTGAATAACTTTTTCTACAAGCCTCCTATCGGTATTCTGTCAGTTTCCCAACATCCTCCCACAAGGACGCATCATCCTGTATTTTCTCACCTAGATCTGAAATCTAGGATATCCGGTATGAATTTTTATAACTTTTGGACGATCAGTCCATTTCTGGCTATCTGGAGTCTTCAAAAATTCCTGTATTAAGCCAGATTACCGAGCGTCACTTGCTCTCTCTACCGGTGAAATCTGGGACTGAAATGCTGTCGGACAGTCCAAACCACTTCCGGCCTGACTTTCTTTAATTACAATTTAGCCCCAGGGAACTTTTCTTCTTTTCATTTAAGTCCCTTTTTATTTGGCTAAAATTACACTTAAGGACCCCACATTTTTGTCTACTTTCCTTTTTGGCCTTGAAACTTTCCATAATTGCACTTAAGTCCTTTCATTTCCTTTACTAGGTCTAGGGGTATTATTGTCTTTTCATATTTTACCAGAGTATTCTCTGACCCTGGTCAACTATCCAGATACCCCTTCTTGACTGTCTAACCTTAGCCAAATGACCAAAATACCCTTTACTCATTCTTCAGTTATTCTATAACATAAGGGCATTTTCGTCATTTTGCACATTTTTTCCCGGACACCGGCCCCTCTTACCACTGAACTGGTATTATGGGCTTGGGCGTCCCTGGTGTCACTACGGGCCTTAGACAACACTGTATGGCCTCTAGCCATTGTCCGATCATTTCTATTCGGACTGCCTTTCCTTTACCGATTATAACTGTAAATTCCCATCTTCAGGAATTTTTACAGAAAAATCGGGATCTCAAATCAAAATTCTGTGACTCCTCATTCAATCCGGAATCCTTTTCTCTATCTCCCGGTATTTGCAGATATTTTATCCGGACCGGGCTGTTTTGGCCTGAAAAAGCACTCACGCGCACACTTTTCCAAAATGACCATTTTACCCCTGGTCATATTTCTAATTCTTTCATACACCTAGAGACCTCATATGCACATTTCACAGTTCAGTGAAATGATCAGAATAATTTTCTCTATTTTCTGGCAAAATATGGTACTCATCGGCTACCAGTCCGATCTTTCCCATAATTATGATTATGCCCTTGAATTCTCCTTCTGGCATCTCTAGGCCTAAAAATTGGGGTGTTACAACCGGCTACGTCCACTCACTTCCAGCCTCCTTAGACAGCACCTACGTACACAGTACTTTGTATAGTCTATCAGCACAACGATATTTTCTAGCAAATATCTTTAAATCTTAACCTTAAAACCTTGACCTTAATTTTGAACTTAAACCTTAACCTTACTTATACTCAATTGGAACTATTTTAGAATATTAGAATACCTCTTAACCTCAAAAACATGAATTTCCAAGAGTTGGGCTTACGAGTACTGTTCACTGCAACTATTCACTGGGTAATTCCAGATTACAACCTGAACTTTGGAAATTCATACTAAATCTAGAAAAATCGTTTTGAGGTGATTCCAATTTATAATGAAATCTGTTTCATTTAAGTTTGATATAAAAATATGAAAATGAGGTTTCCTTGTCCATATCAGATCAGTTTATTCGTTGAACTTTACTGTTCATTTGGTAAATATGGAAATTCCAGTTTCCTTGCCCTATTTTCAAAAATTCATTTCTCCTTTTATACTTATCCAATTGAGTTTAATTACCTATGGATTTAAATCTCCATATGTCTACTTTAAGATCATAAAATTTTGTGGAAAAAATCATTCATTCACTACATGCAGTCTAACAATTTCCTTTATGTACAATGTTGCCAACTTCTCTAGAGAATCCCTCTTATTTATTGCCAGGAAATGAGCTGACTTTGTCAACCGATCAATCACCACCCATGTCGCATCATGCTTAGTTGGGGTCATAGGTAGTCCTTCTACAAAGTCCATGGCAATATTGTCCCACTTCCATTCAGGGACATCTAGAGGTTGCAATGTTCCTGCTGGCTTCTGATGCTCAATCTTCACTTTCTGGCATGTTAAGCACTTGGTGTCACATCCTTATTTTTATACCTCTTAGAAACCATTTAGTAGCATTTGGAACCACTTTCAGGGTTATCAAAGTCCAAATTCTCAATCTGAAATTTTATTCTTATCGGGTACTGTTCACTATGGCAAATTCCAGATGAGTGACTTGACTTTGAAAAATCATAACTAATTCTAGAAAAATCGAAACGAAGTAGTTCAAAGTGATACATGAAGCTAACCCAACTATATTTTAGGTAAAAATCATTTTTTGACCATTTCTTGACCAATTCATCATGGGTCAACATTTCAAATTTACTGTTCATCTAGTGATTTTCTCCTGAATCCAGCATTCTGGTCCCCAACTTTAGCATTTTATATCTTTTCGTGTAGACAACAAAATGGGGTATTATATATATAAAATTAAATCTTAGTAGGTCTACTTTTCACCCTAAAAATTTCGTACATTAATTCAATCATTTACTATTTTTAATGATTTATCAAACATGAATAGGTCTTCACAAATTACTGTTCACTGAGCCTATTTTCAGCATTTAGTCTTTACATACACATGCATACAACCAACACATATCAGTCATACATGCCAGATAACAATTAATATTAAATAATCAACTGTTATATATCAGTGCATGATTAACCCCCTCATATTTCTATTACATCTTTCACTGTCTAAAATCCGGCAGCATAACTGCTACAATTCTTCTTTAGAAAGTAACCGATGTTGTACGATTCGGTAATTCCCTCATGAGAACTATCATTCTACGTAGAGCCAGGAAAGACTGGATGAACCTGTTGGGTCCACTCACTTCCAGCCTCCTTAGACAGCACTACGTACACAGTACGTATCAGTTCCTTTCCCTGTTCCCGCTTTCTTGCCAGAATTTCGGCAGCATAACGGCGTCTCTTAAAATTTCCAAATTTCATTTTGACATAACCTCCCCTATAATGTTATGTATGGGAATGAGATTCAAAAGAATCCCAGTAACAAAATCATAACAATATATGTAATGCAGAGTGACGGTGCTTGCTTGTGATTGTGTACAGATAAGTATGTTGCATGCTTCCATATTCAATAACATATGATCATAGCATTGGAATAGAGCTTCAAGCATAACATATAAGACAACAATCCAACCAAATAAAAGCACAACAAATCACAAAGACATTACATAAGAGTTAGGATTAGTTGCTACCTCAAAAGCAGAGCTTCAGAACTTCTCTACTACTTCCAACTCCACCAGAACTTCCTTACTTCTTTCTTTCTCTTACTTTCTCTCTCAAGAACTTCTTTCTTCCTCTCTTTCTTGCTTGTGCCGAAATGAGGAGCTAGGGGGTATTTATAGTGTTGAGCAATGGTAATCTTGTAATTTTGAAGACTTATGATCCTGTGGTCCTGGTTTTTCCTGGAATTTCCTATTTTCTTTTATTCCCTTTTACTGCATCACCCTGGACACTTTAGAGGCCATACAGGTAATGGACCCAGGAAGCCCAAAAATGGCGCCATTAGAGGCCCAATAAGACTCTTGGACTGATAGGTGGGCCAGTGTCCAGCAGAACCCCGAAAAAGTACAAAATTACGAAAATGCCCCTGTGTTGTACAAAAAGGGAAGCAGATGAATGGAGGGCATTCTGGTCATTTTGGACAGGCCTAGAGGCTAAGACATATCTAAATAAGGTTGACTAGAGCCAGTATATGCTTTGACTAGGTTCAGAAAGGTGTGAAATGATGATTTTGCCCTTAGGGTTAAAATAGGACAAGATAGGGCACCAAGGGCATTTTGGTCAGGGTGATGCAGTAAAAGGGAATAAAAGAAAATAGGAAATTCCAGGAAAAACCAGGACCACAGGATCATAAGTCTTCAAAATTATAAGATTGCCATTGCTCAACACTATAAATACCCCCCTAGCTCCTCATTTCGGCACAAGCAAGAAAGAGAGGAAGAAAGAAGTTCTTGAGAGAGAAAGTGAGAGAAATAAAGAAGTAAGGAAGTTCTGGTGGAGTTGGAAGTAGTAGAAAAGTTCTGAAGCTCTGCTTTTGAGGTAGCAACTAATCCTAACTCTTATGTAATGTCTTTGTGATTTGTTGTGCTTTTGTTTGGCTAGATTGTTGTCTTATATGTTATGCTTGAAGCTCTATTCCAATACTATGATCATATGTTACTGAATATGGAAGCATGCAGCATACTTATCTGTACACAATCACAAGCAATCACCGTCACTCTACATTACATATATTGTTATGATTATTGTTACTGGGATTCTTTTGAATCTCATTCCCATACATAACATTACAGGGGAGGTTATGTCAAAATGAAATTTGGAAATTTTAAGAGACGTCGTTATGCTGTCGAAATTTCGGCAAGGAAGCAGGAACAGGGAAAGGAACTGATACGTACTGTGTACGTAGTGCTGTTTAAGGAGGCTGGAAGTGAGTGGACCCAGCAGGTTCATCCAGTCTTTCCTGGGTACTACGTAGAATGGTAGTTCTCATGAGGGAATTACCGAATCGGTACAACATCGGTTACTTTCTAAAGAAGAATTGTAGCAGTTATGCTGCCGGATTTTAGACAGTGAAAGATGTAATAGAAATATGAGGGGGTTAATCATGCACTGATATATAACAGTTGATTATTTAATATTAATTGTTATCTGGCATGTATGACTGATATGTGTTGGTTGTATGCATGTGTATGTAAAGACTAAATGCTGAAAATAGGCTCAGTGAACAGTAATTTGTGAAGACCTATTCATGTTTGATAAATCATTAAAAATAGTAAATGATTGAATTAATGTACGAAATTTTTAGGGTGAAAAGTAGACCTACTAAGATTTAATTTTATATATATAATACCCCATTTTGTTGTCTACACGAAAAGATATAAAATGCTAAAGTTGGGGACCAGAATGCTGGATTCAGGAGAAAATCACTGGATGAACAGTAAATTTGAAACGTTGACCCACGTTGAATTGGGCAAGTAATGGTCAAAAAATGATTTTCCCTGAAAGATAATTGAGTTATCTTCATGTATATCTTTGAACCACTTCGTTTCGATTTTTCTAGAATTAGTTATGATTTTTCAGAGTCAAGTCACTCATCTGGAATTTACCACAGTGAACAGTACCCGAGAAGAATAAAATTTCAGATTGAGAATTTGGACTTCAATAACCCTGAAAGTGGTTCCAAATGCTACTAAATGGTTCTTAAGATGTATAAAAATAAGGATGTGATATTTTGGTATCAGAGCAAAGGATTCTGGCTTAGGAAATGCTCTGAATAGATAAATTATAGAGATACCCTAATAAAGCTGTCATAATTGACACTAAGTTAGTGATTGCAGGATGGCTAGACATAGTTTTGGGTCTGAAACTACAGTAAACCAGTGGGAGGTTAGACCGGAGGTTTCTAGTCCAGATAGTTGGGAAGAAGAGGTGATGAACAATGAGTCTGATTCCTGGATCCTTCCAACAGATAGTGACTCTGAAGAAGTTAGCTCCTCGGTAGGATCAAACTTTCCGACTGATGATCGGAAGGAGATGGTGTTAAAAGTGCCTATTCCTGCCATCCCAATAAATGTAGCACCCCCAAAAATAGCAGCTATGTCAGGATACAGCCAAGCACCTGATCAGACTAATGCACCTGGTCCCAGTGAAACCAGAGTAACATTTGTAGATATACCCTTGGGAGATATGATTATAAGAATGGTACCAGGGGAGAACCTGAGTAGGGAGCAATTTGAGAGATCAATAGTATTGGCCTGACAACTATATGATCTGAGGCAAACCCTAGACAGAAATATAGATCAAGATTATACGGTCTACAAGGAGTTCATTACGAGAGTAAAGGCAATATACCAAGCTTGGGATCTAAATGTGCTGACCATGAGTCTTTGGGAAGCTATCATGGATGATGTACTACCCACTACCCCTACGTGGAGATCAGAGTTGGACTGGTATTTTGATGAAGAACCATACTGTACCGTATCCGACTGGATCTACTTAGTAGGAGAGTTTATTAGAATCAAGTTTAAGAAGAATTAGGGTATGATAGAAAGAGTAATGTACACAATGTATGTATAAAAGAGTAGAATGGTACTGTATGACTGTGATATGTACATATACTCTGTATGTATATTATGTTTGAAATGGAATGAAAAAGGAATTATGTTATTTATCGTATTCCCTTCTGTTTTTAAGTATAACAAAATGGTACGAACAAGGAGAACTATTTCAGCTGAGCTGGAAATCTTAATCAAATGATTCTAGAACGACTAGAACAGCAAAAAAAGATGATAGAAGAAATGCGGGTAGCTCAGGCACGAACTGAGCAAGAAAGGGATGCTGCCATAGCCGCAGCAGTAGCAGCAGGGAGCCTTCAGGAACAGCTAATAGAGAACCTAAAGGGGAATAACAGCATACGGTTCTGCCCCAGAGACGGGTTGAATCAAGGGAGGAGGCAGTTGGCATCCAACAATGGATGGTGCGATTTTGCAAACACAATCCTCCAGTGTTTGAAGGAACATTTGAAGTACAGATAGCAGAGAATTGGGTCAGCAGATTAGAGAAGATCTTCAAGGTCCTCGACTGCCCAACTGAAACTAAGGCCCAAATGGCCATCTATCAATTAGAAAAAGATGCAGATAGATGGTGGAAGAATACAGAGTTGCTTCTCCAAGCAAGGGACATTCCTATTACTTGGGAAGTGTTTCTTGAACAATTTTATGAGAAATATTTCCCTCAGTCCGTCCGAGATGAAAGGGAGGCCGAATTCCTTGTGCTGAGGCAAGGAGAAAAAGAAGCTTTTGATGAATATTTGGCCAAGTTCATCCGGCTATCTCAATATTCAACTTACCTACGCCAAGTGGACGACGAACGCTGGATGACAGAAAGAATGATTAGAGGACTGAACTCTATGCTAAAGGAGAAGTTAACTCCCCAACAATACAGCCAGTTTAATAAGGCTGTGGAAGCATGTCGAATCGTTGAGAACAGCATGAATCATAGAATGCTATCCAGATCTGGGAATAAAGATCAAGCGACTCCTGATAAGGCCGGACGGAATCAAGAAGCGGCCAGTGGGAGTGGCTATAAGAAAAGAAAGCGCCCGTGGCAGAACAAGAGGCCAAATAGGGGAAATTTCCGCGGAAGGTCCAACAATAGAGATTCAAAGGCCCAAGTCTGCGAAAAATGTGGAAAGAATCATGGTGACAGACCATGCTTAATGGGCCAGAATGTATGTTACACCTGCGGAAAGCCCGAACACTTTTCCAGAGAATGTCCTCAAGCTATAACTGATCCAAGGCCCAGGACAACAGGACGAGTGTTTGCACTCTCTAGGGAGGATTCGCAGCGATCACCTGAGATGATCCAAGGTACAATCTATCTCAATGATCATGCTGTGACTGCTCTATTTGATTCGGGTGCAAGTCATTCCTTTATATCTTATGAATGTGCTAAAAGCCTAGGCCTTCTGATCAGCAAATTACGTTATGATATACAGGTGAAAACTCCCACCAACGCTAGAGTAATTACATCTGATGCCTGTCTCAATAGTGTTGTGCGTTATGAGCACTGCAGTACCATCCTAGACTTGATCTGTATGCCTTTTCGGGAGATCGATGTCATACTTGGCTTAAATTGGTTATCCTCCAATAATGTGATGTTGGACTGTAGGAACAAAACCCTAGTTCTTGGTCCAAAGATCACTGATCGGAACTCAAGAGTACAATTGAATTTCATGACGGAGGCTCAGGCAGAAAAATGTCTGTGGAAAGGATGTCAGGGATATGTGGTATTCTTTTCTATTCAGACAGAAGTAGAAGAAGGCATCGAGAAAATTCCAGTAGTCAATGAATTTCCCGAAGTCTTCCCAAAGGAGATTCAGGGATTGCCTTCAGAACGTGAAGTGGAGTTTGCGATTGACATTGTACCTGGAGCTGGACCAGTATCTAAAGCCCCATACCGGATGGCTCCCCATAAAATGATGGAACTGAAGAACAAATTGAGGAGCTATTGGAGAAGGGTTTCATACGACCTAGTGTATCGCCATGGGGTGCTCCAGTACTATTCGTCAAGAAGAAAGATGGCAGTTTAAGGCTATGCATTGACTACCAGAAATTAAATAAGATTACAGTCAAGAACAAGTATCCTCTCCCCAGAATTGATGACCTACTAGACCAATTGGCAGGAGCGAGCGTATTCTCCAAGATTGACTTGAGATCTGGCTACCATCAATTAAGGGTTAAGTCAGATGATATTCCAAAGATAGCATTCAGAACGCGCTATGGGCATTTTGAGTTCCTCGTGATGCCTTTTGGATTAACCAATGCACCTGCTATTTTCATGGACTACATGAATCAGATCTTCAGGCCTTATCTAGATCAGTTCGTTGTGGTCTTCATTGATGATATCCTGGTGTACTCCAAATCTCCAGAGGAGCATGAAAGGCATTTGAGGATTGTTCTTGGTACCCTTAAAGAAAAGAAGCTCTATGCTAAGCTGAGTAAATGTGAGTTTTGGCTGTCAGAAGTCAAATTTCTCGGTCATGTCATATCTCGAGACGGGGTAGCTGTGGATCCTAGTAAAGTTGAAGCAGTTTTGAGCTGGGAGCAGCCCAGGACAGTGACGGAGATCAGAAGTTTTCTCGGCCTAGCAGGGTACTACAGAAGATTTATTCAAGACTTTTCTCGAATTGCCTTGCCACTTACCAAGATGACCAGAAAGAATCAGCAGTTTAAATGGGATGAGAAGTGCGAGGCTAGCTTCCAGCAGTTGAAGCAAAGATTAACGACTACTCCCGTGCTGATTATTCCAGACCCAACTCAGACTTATGTAGTCTACACCGATGCTAGCAAGCAGGGGCTGGGATGTGTGCTTATGCAGCAAGGTCGAGTAGTAGCCTACGCCTCTCGGCAGTTAAAGCCACATGAAGAGAATTATCCCACTCATGATCTGGAGCTTGCGGCGGTGGTCTATGCCCTGAAGATATGGAGGCATTACTTATATGGAACAACGATAGAGTTGTTTTGCGATCACAAAAGCCTGAAGTATCTACAAGATCAGAAGGAGCTGAACATGAGGCAGCGGTGATGGATGGAATTGTTAAAAGATTATGATTTTCAGATCAAATACCATCCAGGAAAAGCCAATGTGGTAGCTGATGCTCTGAGTAGAAAAGTGGTGCAAGTAGCGCACATGATGATTAAGGAATTAGAATTGATGGAGGATATGCGAGATTGGAGTCCTCTGTATCAAATACAGATGACAGAAAGTCCTTACGGAGGAGTTCATTTTGAAGCATGTTTAGAAGATGAGATCAAAGAGGCTCAACAGCAGGATAAGCTCGCAGAAATATTTAAAGATAAACTGGAGAGAGGAAAGACAAGGAATTTTGAGATTTCCCTAAATGGATTGCTACAGTTCCGGGGAAGGCCCTATATCCCTAATGTTGAGGGATTAAGGGAAAGGATTCTGGAGAAAGCACATAAAAGCCGATATACAATACATCCAGGTATGACTAAGATGTACCATGATGTTAAAAGGTTATTTTGGTGGCCTGGATTGAAGAAAGATGTGGTAGCTTACGTGTCTAAGTGCTTAACCTGCCAGAAAGTGAAAGTTGAACATCAAAAGCCAGCAGGAACGTTACAGCCTCTAGATATCCCTGAGTGGAAATGGGATGGGATTGCCATGGACTTTGTGGAAGGACTACCCTTGACTCCAAGTAGACATGATGCAGTTTGGGTAGTAACTGATCGATTGACGAAATCAGCGCATTTCCTGGCAATCAATAAGAGAGATTCTCTTGAAAAGCTGGCAAAGCTGTATATAAAGGAGATTGTTAGGCTTCATGGTATCCCGAGCAGCATTGTGTCCGATAGAGACCCTCGATTTACTTCAAATGTCTGGAGGGCTCTACAGGAAGAAATGGGCACTACTCTCAGATTCAGTATAGCTTATCATCCTCAGACAGATGGTCAATCTGAAAGAACAATATAGACGTTAGAGGATATGCTGAGAGCATGTGTCTTAGACTTCAAAGGCAGCTAGGATATCCATTTACCCCTTATAGAGTTTGCATATAACAATAGTTATCAAGCTAGCATTCAGATGGCCCCTTTTGAAGCACTCTATGGACGTAAATGTAGATCCCCCTTATGCTGGCTAGAGTTGAGCGAGAGAAGAATGCTTGGTCCTGATATAGTAGATCAAACCGCAGAACAAGTTGCAATGATTAGAAAGAGATTGTTAACGTCTCAAGGTAGACAGAAAAGCTATGCAGATGTCAGAAGGAAGCCGTTGGAGTTTGAAGAAGGAGAACATGTATTCCTTCAGTTAACTCCAACCACGGGAGCCGGACGATCGATTAAAATGAAGAAGTTGCATCCAAGATACATAGGACCATTTCAGATTCTCTCAAAGATAGGAGCAGTAGCCTACAAGTTGGCTCTTCCTCCGAATCTCAGCCAGATACATGATGTGTTTCATGTTTCCCAATTAAAGAAGTATATTCCAGATCCATCTCATGTGATTGAGCAGGATGAGGTCGCACTGCGAGATGACTTGACCTATGAGGTTGGACCAGTGCGAATTATGGATAGAAAAGTCAAGCAGTTGCGGAATAAGCAAATTCCTTTAGTAAAAGTGATCTGGAAAGGCTTGACTGAGGATGAAGCTACATGAGAAACAGAAGAAAAGATGAGGGAAAAATATCCTGAGTTGTTTCCATAGGAGGGATGTAATGTAAATTTCGAGGACGAAATTTATTTTAAGGGGGAGAGAAATGTAATATCCTTAATTTTCTGTACTGATTTCTATGTACAGATTTAATGGAATATATGAGTATTTTTTAGGAAAAGATGTGGGTCTTTATGTAAGAAAAAGGATTAAATTGGAAAAGAAAGGAAAGGAAAGGACCTAAATGTAAATATGAAAAGTTTAAGGTATGAAATGAAAGGTAGACAAAAATGTGGGGTCTTAAAGTGTAATTTTAGCCAAAATTAAGGGACTTAATTACAAAGAAGAAAAGTTTCCCGGGGCTAAAATATAATTAAAGAAAGATAGGCCAGAAGTGGTTTGGACTGCCCGACAGCATTTCAGTCCCAGATTCTACCAGAAGTTAGGGCAGGTGACGCTGGGTAACCCAGCCTAATACCGGAATTTTTGAAGACTCCAGATAGCCAGAAATGGACTGATCGTCCAAAACTTATAAAAATTCCTACCAGATACCCTAGCTTTCAGATATAAGTGAGAAAATACAGGATGATGCGCCTTTATGGGGCGGATGTCAGGAAACTGACAGAATACCGATAGGAGGTCTGTAGAAAAAGTTATTCACAAAATAGCAAATTCAGACGGGAGTGAGAGGCCTCCGGGGATCCGGGTAGGAGATTTATCGGTATTTTTAAAGGGGCTGAATGCAATCGGATGACTTCAGTCAGATGACTGTTATAACCCATAGGGATGCCTGAACACAGTAAGACACTGTATCTGGGAAAAGGAGCCAGTGTCCGGAAAGGTGTATAATCGGTAAATAATAATTAAAATATTCGGTGAACTGTGGCAGAGGAAGATTCTTCGTAATGCGTGCCATATAGGTAATGGACCCAGGAAGCCCAAAAATGGCGCCATTAGAAGACCAATAAGACTCTGGGACTGATAGGTGGGCCAGTGTCCAGCAGAACCCCGGAAAAGTACAAAATTACGAAAATGCCCCTGTGTTGTACAAAAAGGGCAGCAGATGAATAGAGGGCATTCTGATCATTCTGGATAGGCCTAGAGGCTAATACATATCTAAATAAGGTTGACTAGAGCCAGTATATGCTTTGACCAGGTTCAAAAAGGTGTGAAATGACGATTTTACCCTTAGGGTTAAAATAGGACAAGATAGGGCACCAAGGGCATTTTGGTCATTTCGCAGGGGATCTGTAACTGAGTCTGGACCCAGTATTAAAAATTTAATGATATAAAGGGTCTAGATACTAAATGTGAGGTCAGTAGACATAAAAAGGATTTTCAGAAAAATCAGATTCAGAAAACGGCACATTTTTTTAGGAGACGGACCGAGCCGGTACCGGATTGGACCGGAAAGCTTCCAGAAGGCTCTAGCTCTCTCTCAATTTCATCATGCGAAGAATGTGAGGGGTGAGGTGTCCTATGAGGTGTCCAGGGTGATGCAGTAAAAAGGAATAAAAGAAAATATTAAATTCCAGGAAAAACCAGGACCACAGGATCATGAGTCTTCAAAATTACAAGATTGCCATTGCTCAACACTATAAATACCCCCCTAGCTCCTCATTTCGGCACAAGCAAGAAAGAGAGGAAGAAAGAAGTTCTTGAGAGAGAAAGTGAGAGAAAGAAAGAAGTAAGGAAGTTCTGGTGGAGTTGGAAGTAGTAGAAAAGTTCTAAAGCTCTGCTTTTGAGGTAGCAACTAATCCTAACTCTTATGTAATGTCTTTGTGATTTGTTGTGCTTTTGTTTAGCTGGATTATTGTCTTATATGTTATGCTTGAAGCTCTATTCCAATACTATGATCATATGTTACTGAATATGGAAGCATGCAGCATACTTATCTGTACACAATCACAAGCAATCACCGTCACTCTGCATTACATATATTATTATGATTATTGTTACTGGGATTCTTTTGAATCTCATTCCCATACATAACATTACAGGGGAGGTGATGTCAAAATGAAATTTGAAAATTTTAAGAGACGTCGTTATGCTGCCGAAATTTCGACAAGGAAGCAGGAACAGGGAAAGGAACTGATACGTACTGTGTACGTAGTGCTGTCTAAGGAGGCTGGAAGTGAGTGGACCCAGCAGGTTCATCCAGTCTTTCCTGGGTACTACATAGAATGGTAGTTCTCATGAGGGAATTACCGAATCGGTACAACATCGGTTACTTTCTAAAGAAGAATTGTAGCAGTTATGCTGCCGGATTTTAGACAGTGAAAGATGTAATAGAAATATGAGGCGGTTAATCATGCACTGATATATAACAGTTGATTATTTAATATTAATTGTTATCTGGCATGTATGACTGATATGTGTTGGTTGTATGCATGTGTATGTAAAGACTAAATGCTGAAAATAGGCTCAGTGAACAGTAATTCGTGAAGACCTATTCATGTTTGATAAATCATTAAAAATAGTAAATGATTGAATTAATGTACGAAATTTTTAGGGTGAAAAGTAGACCTACTAAGATTTAATTATATATATATAATACCCCGTTTGGATGTCTACACGAAAAGATATAAAATGCTAAAGTTGGGGACCAGAATGCTAGATTCAGGAGAAAATCACTGGATGAACAGTAAATTTGAAACGTTGACCCACGTTGATTGGGCAAGTAATGGTCAAAAAATGATTTTCCCTGAAAGATAATTGAGTTATCTTCATGTATCACTTTGAACCACTTCGTTTCGATTTTTCTAGAATTAGTTATGATTTTTCAGAGTCAAGTCACTCATCTGGAATTTGCCACAGTGAACAGTACCCGAGAAGAATAAAATTTCAGATTGAGAATTTGGACTTCAATAACCCTGAAAGTGGTTCCAAATGCTACTAAATGGTTCTTAAGATGTATAAAAATAAGGATGTGACAATCATCATGGGAGTAGTGGTTAATTTCTTCTTTAGCTCTTGAAAACTAGCCTCGCACTTCTCGTCCCACTTAAACTGCTGATTCTTTCTGGTAAGCTTGGTTAGTGGCAAGGCAATTTGAGAAAAACCCTGGATGAATCTTCTGTAATACCCTGCTAAGCCTAAGAAACTTCTGATCTCTGTCACCGTCTTTGGCTGTTCCCAGCTCAAAACAGCTTCAACTTTGCTAGGATCCACAGCTACCCCGTCTTGGGATATGACGTTACTAAGAAATTTGACTTCTGAAAGCCAAAACTCATACTTATTAAGCTTAGCGTAGAGCTGCCTCTCTTTAAGGGTACCAAGAACAATTCTCAAATGCCTTTCATGCTCCTCAGCAGACTTGGAGTAAACTAGAATATCATCTATGAAGACCACCACAAATTGATCTAAATAAGGCTTGAAGATCCGGTTCATATAATCCATGAAAATTGTAGGAGCATTAGTCACACCAAAAGGCATAACTAAAAACTCAAAATGCCCATAACGTGTTCTGAAAGCAGTCTTTGAAATGTCATCTGACTTAATTCTCAACTGATGATAGCCAGATCGTAAATCAATCTTGGAGAATAGACTCGCTCCAGCTAATTGATCTAGCAAATCGTCAATTCTGGGGAGAGGGTAATTGTTCTTAACCGTGATCTTGTTCAGCTCTCTGTAGTTGAAACATCCTTCTTTAAACATCTTAGAGTACACTTACGGAAGTAATCTTAACTTTATTATATCTCTCTTTGCCAAAAATCCTGGCAGAAGATAACTGTACTGATTCGGTAAGTCCCATGAGAACTACCATTCTACATAAGTCCCAGGAAAGACTGGATGAACCGGCTAGGTCCACTCACTTCTAGCCTCCTTAGACAGCACCTACGTACACAGTACTTTTGATATTCTGCCAGTATAACAGCATTCTCTAGTAAATATCCTTAATCTCAATCCTTAAACCTTGACCTTAAATTTTGAGCTTAAACCTTAACCTTACTTATACTCAATTAGAACAATTTTAGAACATTGGAATACCTCTTAACCTCAAAAACATGAATTTCCAAGAATTGGGCTTACGGTACTGTTCACTGCCACTATTCGCTGGGTAATTCCAGATTACAACCTGAACTTTGGAAATTCATAACTAAATATAGAAAAATCATTTTGAGGTGATTCCAATTTATAATGAAATATATTTCATTTAAATTTGATATAAAAATATGAAAATGAGGTTTTCTTGTCCAGATCAAATCAGTTTATTCGTTGAACTTTACTGTTCATTTGGTAAATCTAGAAATTCCAGTTTCCTTGCCCTATTTTCAAAAATTCATTTCTCCTTGTATAATTATCCAATTGAGTTGAATTACATATGGATTTAAATCCCCATATGTTTACTTTAAGATCACCAAATTTCGTGGAAAAACTCATTCATTCACTACATGAAATTAGAGCATGAACCTCACTGCCTCTGAGTAGTCGTTTATCTTATTCCAGATTTCAACTCCTGACTTTGAAAAATCATAACAATTCGAGTTCTTAACCAAATGAGGCATTCTTGGTGTCCATTTAAAGCTATGGATCTTATATATGTTCTTGACAAATTTCACATAAAACCTCGTTGGATAACCTTCTCAAACTATCGCTGGAAGTAGACTGCCTCTCATCGGATCCAGTGCATTCATACAATATACATACCAATATATCATCAAATAAACTAAAGGCATGCTTTCCAAGTCATACACCATTCATACATCCACAATTACCTCCTTCCTTGTGATGTTCCAGCACCTAGATCATGGTTATGGGGGGTGAGATTCGGGGGATTCTCAGTAGCAAACAATACCAAACAACGCATGTATTAATGTAAAGACTTGTGCTTGCTTGTGAAAGTGTTATCATAGTGTGATGAGCATGCTTCCATGTATCATATGAAATACAATTGGCCAAAGTAACCATAAGAACAGAGCTTCAATCATCTACACATATACACACAATTCAACCAAGCCATAGCACAATCAAGCATACATTACATACATACAAGTTTAGGGTAAGTCCACTACCTTGGATTTAAGCTCTCTTTCTTATGCTTGTACTTGCTTCCCAAGCTTTTCAATCATGAAGCTTTTTAGTCAATCATTCCCCAACACCTTCTTAGAGGTTTCAAGGTCCTAAACACATTCATATTCATTACATAATCCATTAGGACCATGAACTCAAACACTACTCAAGACTACCTCTCTTGAACCTTTAACTTGCTTTAACTAACATAACTTTCTTTAATCTTTGCCAATTAACTTGGCCTTTGAATCAATTGATATCTTGACCTTACCCTACACAATTTCACCTTTTGAATCTATTTATGAACTCAAAATAACCAAATTCCAGCAAGAATGCACTGTTCTGTACAGATTTGAAAAACATGCATAATTCTTTCAAAAATTCTCATTTTGATTCCAATGCTTCCCATACTTGTTCCTCCACTTTCCCCCACACAAAATCTCATTTTAAGACCATTGGAAGTATCAAAATCATGAAATTCAAATCACTGTTCATGCGAGTGAACAGTACCAAAAGGAATTTTCAACATTACAACCTTTAATTCCAATGGTTTCCAAGGTTCAAAACCTTTCCAATCCTACACAAAATCATCATATAAACTCAATGGAAGCATTAAATCATTGAAATTCCATCTCTGTCTATCATGAACAGTGCATGAACAGTGCAAACCGAAATGTTCTTCCATGGTAAAGTCAAGAACATCAACTTAATCCAACAACCAACCATGCAACTAGCTTGTTTAAGCTTGTCTAAACTATCTGACCTAAAACTCATATTCCTTTCATATATACACAAAATTTCCAGCAGCATCCCCCCAAGATTGAAGCCTAAAAAATCACTTAAACTCAAGCACAAACCATAAGAAAAAAAGGTAGAAGCAAGGAGACAACTTACCTTACTTGCTCCTTCAAGACCCTTGCTTCTTCCTTGCTTTCTTCCACTTTCTTTCTCTAGAACTCACTTCTCTCTCTAAAGGAGCTATTGGGTGTGAAGAATGAATGGAAAGGGGGTATTTATAGCAAAAGTCATGTGCCATTTGAAGGCCAAGATCACTTTGAAAACATTTGATCTAATGGTTAAAGGTTTGATCTTGGAATGTCTTTTCACTTTTCACTTTTCACTCAAGACCTTGCCACCATGACATCACTAGCATGTCCTCTCTTGGTACACCTAACCCTTCCTCTTTTTGGGTGCCATTTTGAAGTCCTTGTGGGTCCCACCATGTGCAACACCTAATTCTTACTTTATTCTCTTTTTCTTTCTTTTCAAAAATCCATAAATTATTCATTATTGGACTTGGGCTCCAAGATAAATTTTGGGCCTTATTGGGCTGGCCTAGGACGAAATGTTGGGCCTCTTTTAGGTCCAATAGCTAATTGGCACAAATCCCAATGTACTTTCCTTATACTGATATCCTTAAATTATCCTGATCTCAGAATAAATGCTAAACACCTCCTTTAATTTTTCTAACATTTTTAGAAATTCATTCTAATATAAAATGAATTCCCTACAAAGTTTCATAATTTTCTGAGACCCAGAAGTCTTGTTAAAAATTACATATGTTTCCTTTAACCCTTTATCGGTGTCCTTTTTCACCGTAAATTCCATAATTAATTCTACAAGACTCCTTTTTGACTTCTATCAACTCCATAAATTCTCATATATTTTATTCAATCTGTATATACAACTTAGTACAGAAATTAGGGATGTTACATTTCTCTCCCCCTTAAAATAAATTTCGTCCTCAAAATTTACTTAGTACCTTAGTCAACAATCTTAAATATACATCCTCTTTAAGTCTCTTTCGTCTTTACGACTAAGAATCGGGGTATCCATCTCTTATCTTTTATCTTATTATCTAGTGGAGTACTTTCAATATCCGCTTCATGTCCTTGCTGTCATTACTCTTTTTGTATGAGTCAACTTAATTGAAGTTTATTTCTACTTCATCACAGCACTTGATCTTGTGCTATGCATCCATTTGCTTATGGACAACTCCTTGTACTAGACTTGAGAGTAGTGTCCATTTCTTTCATATCAAACTCTCTCGAATATTATTGTATTCGGGAGTTTCCCTCACTCACTCATCATACTTTCTAACACTTATCCCTTATTACTTCTCTTAGCATCTCGCAGAATTCTTTAACATCCGCAAAGCTTCATCCTCTTTTCGTATAGAAACTCTTATAACTCTATTGTTGCTCTTATCATCTTTAATGATTCAACATCATATAGAGAGAGGACTTTGCAGTTATTCTTTTCTTTACTTTACTGCTAAGTAGGAGCATATACTCTAACATGCATAATGCCTGGCCAATATCTTGTAGGACTGTATACTTGCTCATAAATGCAAAGCTCTACTATTCGGAGCTTTAGCGTATTTTCAAAAATAATGCCTGGCATTTTATGCAAGGAGTGAAAGCTCTCATCTCTATCTGTAGCCTAACATTCGTCATCTTACCCCTTTTACAATAAGGGGCCTCTCTATTTGCTCATAAAATGCACATTTCTCATTGCATGCCACCTTACACATTTATCATAGTGTATCTCATTACATACTTCTCATGCTGTATCGTGGCATATCTAACCAAGTCTGGCTATATCATGGTGTATCTTACTCTTTCATAACTTATCTTATCATGACATATTCTGAGATACCATAAGTCTAACATTCTCTTATGACTTTATCAGCCTCTCAGGAGAGTATTGCTCTTTTGCTTCTCGTTCTCCTGAACAAAGTCATAATTTAAATCTTTCATTTCAAATCCACTCTTATTTGGACTTGGCAGAAGGGTTTTAATCCTTTAATGTTCATAACCTTTCTAACTTTTCATAACTTTGTTTATCATTCATCATATATATGCCAAACTTCTATGGCATTTACACTCTTTCTTAGACTACTCTTGCCTAAACATCTTTCTGGATGAAGGCTACATTACTCTTCTAAGCTTAGCATTCTCTATCTCATAGAACTACTGGGTTCTATCTTTACTTTAGACCTTCTTCTCTAGGTCTCTTTAGCCTTTTAATCTTTTTATCCTCATCTGGAGGATTTATCTGCTCATACTTTTCTGTTCTCAAAACATATGGGGTTCTCTTCTTTGTTCCTCAGGCATACTTCTATAAAACTTTTGAATATCAGCACTCAGACTTTAACTTGGACTTCGTCTTTGTTTAAAGAAAACTAAGTTCAGTCTGTATAATATAGGCTATCTGAGGAAAATCATTATAAATAATTTTTTTGGATGAGTTTATCAACTAGTGAAGCTTCCTTACCTTAACTTCGTCTTTGGCATTCATCTTCCCAAAGAGATACTACATTGTACTCATATCTCATGGCTCATTACTTTCCTTAGGCTAGGTCTAATTGCGACCTCAGGATCTAACTGCAATCAACCGTCAGTCTCTTCAGAATCTAACTACGACTCTGGAACTGTTAGGATTTAACTGTGACCCTAGAGCCATGCTAGGATCTAACTGTGACCCTCCAGAATCTAACTGCGATTCTGTATATCTCCCGAAGATCTTAAACTAACAGACTAAGTTATAGGGTTCACCGCTTCTACTTGTTGATAACTCAATAAAAATTTAGAAATATTACGTTCAGTAGCCTATATTATTTCCCAAGACTTTACTTATTTCCTCTCTTACTCAGGAGTTTCTTCTCATCTTTCTCTTACTGTGGCTTACCATGCCTTGTGCAATCATGGTTTAACCACCTGCCATTGCATTCCGCTTCTATAGCATTATCATAACTTCTCATGTAAATCTGTGCTCTAACTGCGAGCCATTTGAACTATGCTCTAACTGCGAGCAGACTACATCAGATCCAACTCTTATCTGAAGAGTGATCTGTACTCATCTGAATCCAGTCTCTATCTCAGAGTCATCTGTTTCAAATCTAACTTTTTCGGTATACCATTCCTTTCAATAGCAATAGCTCTGAGTACTGCATTCGCAAGCCTATAGAAAAACCTGAATCACCCCAATCATAAATCATATCAGAATATCATATCATAACTTATCGTCCCATAAACTGAGACTATCTATCATCCTCAATACATTCCTTATTGCATATCATATGGTATGGGAGCAACAAAATTTTCTCATAACTTTCTCACCATATATACTCTACCCTGCATATACTACAAAATGGGAGTATTCATCATGGCATACTCTAATATGCATGTCATTATATGACAACTGCAAGGAAATGCAACTATTCATCATCATAATTTGCTCAACCATCCATCAGACATTGTAATGAACTAAGTAAGCCTCAAAACATATTTCCTTTATCATATTGCCTATCATATCCTGATCATTCATCCTGAAACATCTATCTATTTCATTTAGGCTGCCATGCTACCCTCTTATCAGGGTATAGACTTGACCCTTCTATCGAATAGGGGAGTTACTTTATCTTTAGAACTGTAGCTATCTTTCTTTTTTCTAATCTTGCTTATAGCTACCGCTCTATTGAACTTCTGTGACTACCTGAGAAAAATTTTTCTTTATAACATGAAATCCAATCCGTAAATTAACTCTTTAATCATTCACTCTCTCTGTTCATATATATGAACTTGGCTAAACATTAGTCAAAAGGGTTTCTCTTTCTCTATTTAACCTTTAGCCTCACACTCATCTCTATTTAACTGAGAGGAATACTTTTCATAAACTTTACTCAAGGAATACTTCCCAGGTGAGCGGAACAGTCTCCATTTCTCTGAAGCAACTTTGGTATCTTTCTACTATCTCTTAACTCTTTTTGCGCATATACATCAGTCTCAGTCTACTCTTGACCGGACTATGGTTCCTTCCTGGTCTTTTTCTTGATTCTAACCAACTTAGATCACATAAATCTCATTCATCATCTAGCACCATTACTTATGTTCTCTAACAGCCCAGCACCCTTCCACATAGATATTGTCCGCTTTCCCCTTAAGCAGGCCCCAGGCCCACATGAGGTCACGGTTTTGTTCTCCAGGCACATGAGGACTTTAACCCCTTAGGCACCCGAAAACGCATCCTCCGGGTATAAGAGTACACAGCGGAAGATATTATCCTGACACGAGGCCACTGCCCCTTAGGGCAGGTTTTGTTCCCCAGTACTGCCTGCCTACCCACTCGTGCCTGCCCACCCGCTCGAGGAGCTTGGTGACGAAAGGTGCTTGGTGAGTACTGGAAACGCGTCCTTGAGGGAGAGGTATCCACACCCTTATAAGGCATGCTTCGTTCACCTCCCCAACCAATATGGGACTAATATCCTGTTTCAGGGACTTTAACTTTCGAGAACTTGAAGCCATATGTTAGTCTCATTTCTTGCACAAGCCTTATCCTAACTTTTGATTCTTTTGTTCATAAAAGACTAACTGAACAAAGTCTTTCCAAATGTAGATCTACATCTGAACATCATCTTAGACTAGCATGTATCTCTATTTCTCATACTGTTCATCTTGCCTACATCATGTGCTAAACCTCTAACTGATAAGCTTTAGTGAGGCTGGCATCTTCATCCATCATCAGGTCCCTGCGTATCTTCATTGTGACCTGAGTATGAACTAGGCGCAATGCATCCATAAACTTTAGTTGTGACCATCTCATTCTACTTGTCATGAAGGGATATCTCTACACTCTTTAGTCATGACCTCGGGTCACCTTTCGTCATGGCCTAACTTCTCGAGGACTTCTAGCTGTGTCCCAAACTGCTTTACATCCGACCTGGATCTAACTTGCTTTAAACATTCCCTTAAAATGTTCTTGTCCAGCCTTTACCCTAGCAATGGTCGATCCTTGCACATCAGTTGTGAACCATTTACCAAAAGCTCACTTAGCTTTACATGCCACGTAGGGTATATAGCAATATCTAGCTTATGTCCATCTCATATCATGCAACTAACATGAAAACTTAATCCAGGTCAATGCCCTCTATCATATCTCTGTTTATCATCCTTGCTATGGCATTGAGGAACTGCAGCTAAACTGACTGCTCTTGATTTCTACTTCTTTCCATCCCTTAACCTAAACTAAGTAGTTCACTTCCCACAGCCTTTCTTGAGACTAGTATAGTCACATTGTCTGTCTTTCATAAAGAAGGCTGGGGTGGATTAGGGCTAGGAATATCCCTTTAATCTTTATCTATAACCTCATATATTCCTGGACTGGGATAATAGGAAGGGATGTCACAGATTGTAACTGGATCTTAGGCTACTCATATCAAACTTATCCTCAAACTCTAGCAGAGGAGGAATAATATCCAGCCTACCCATAGTACAGTACCAGTACTCAGCTTCCTCAGATGTAATCTGTCCTCTCATCGGAGGAATAGAGCTTATATCAGGGTTAGAGAGTACTCTATCAAACTCATCCTGTACATAATTACTAGACCCATCATTATCTAGTGCAACATTATCTGGTGCACACACAATATCTGACTGAATTTCTCATATTCTCCAGACTGTAAATTTGAGTCTATAAAAGTATGCATGGGGTACCTTACTATAAATCTTTCTGATTGATTCCCTTATGCTGTTATATGAACTCTCTTCACTACCTGAAGAGTCAAAGTCTGGGTGTACATCATCTTTATACAGCGTTACAAGTTGGGGGTCTCACTGATCAACTGATGTTTCAAGCCTAACTTTATGAATCCCCATGTCTACTACTACAACATTTGCTCTCTATTCTGTCGTTGCGACCAAAAGTCTTCTCTCATCGTGACTTATGACTTAACTTATTACAACTTGGACACCTGGCATCCTCACTATAGTATCTGGTCACAACACGGTACCTCAAGCTACTCTTGTAGCTTCCTTAGTAGTGAACTGATCAGCTTCTATCTCTATCCATAGAGGAAATTGCTTCTTAAACATTATTCTGCTTAGTAAATCCACATTATTTTAATAAACATGAGACCTCGGCTGTATCGGCTGACTAAGATTAGCCCATCATAATCATATCCTTTGTAAGACTATAAAGCTCAGGGTACAGTCTTATTCGTCTAGTGTCACTGTATTCTATTTAAACCTTTCTAAGCAGTGAACACCATCCCTATATCATACTCTAGGGAGAGAACCACTTAAACTTCTCATTTGTTTAAGGGATCAGTCTAACTAAACCAGAGCATCACTGAGCCAGAACCTTCTGTTTTGTGCCAGAATCTTATGCTCTGAGCCAGAACCCTTTGTTCTGTGCTAACTTTATTCTGTACTAACGCCAAAAATCATCTGTTTAGAGCATTACCTAAGCCAGAATCCTTTGCTCTGATACCAAAATGAAACATCCTCCTTTAAACATCTTAGAGTACACTTACGGAAGTAATCTTAACTTTATTATATCTCTCTTTGCCAAAAATCCTGGCAGAAGATAACTGTACTGATTCGGTAAGTCCCATGAGAACTACCATTCTACGTAAGTACCCAGGAAATACTGGATGAACCGGCTAGGTCCACTCACTTCCAGCCTCCTTAGACAGCACCTACGTACACAGTACTTTTGATATTCTGCCAGTATAACAGCATTCTCTAGTAAATATCCTTAATCTCAATCCTTAAACCTTGACCTTAAATTTTGAGCTTAAACCTTAACCTTACTTATACTCAATTAGAACAATTTTAGAACATTGGAATACCTCTTAACCTCAAAAACATGAATTTCCAAGAATTGGGCTTACGGTACTGTTCACTGCCACTATTCGCTGGGTAATTCCAGATTACAACCTGAACTTTGGAAATTCATAACTAAATATAGAAAAATCATTTTGAGGTGATTCCAATTTATAATGAAATATATTTCATTTAAATTTGATATAAAAATATGAAAATGAGGTTTTCTTGTCCAGATCAAATCAGTTTATTCGTTGAACTTTACTGTTCATTTGGTAAATCTGGAAATTCCAGTTTCCTTGCCCTATTTTCAAAAATTCATTTCTCCTAGTATAATTATCCTATTGAATTTAATTACCTATGGATTTAAATCCCCATATGTGTACTTTAAGATCACAAAATTTTGTGGAAAAACTCATTCATTCACTACATGAAATTAGAGCATGAACCTCACTGCCTCTGAGTAGTCGTTTATCTTATTCCAGATTTAAACTCCCGACTTTGAAAAATCATAACAATTCGAGTTCTTAACCAAATGAGGCATTCTTGGTGTCCATTTAAAGCTATGGATCTTAACTATGTTCTTGACAAATTTCACGTAAAACCTCGTTGGATAAGCTTCTCAAACTATCACTGGAAGTAGACTGCCTCTCATCGGATCCAGTGCATTCATACATCCACAATTACCTCCTTCCTTGTGATGTTCCAGCACCTAGATCATGGTTATGGGGGGTAAGATTCGGGGGAATCTCAGTAGCAAACAATACCAAACAACGCATGTATTAATGTAAAGACTTGTGCTTGCTTGTGAAAGTGTTATCATAGTGTGATGAGCATGCTTCCATGTATCATATGAAATACAATTGGCCAAAGAAATCATAAAATAACAGAGCCTCAATCATCTACCATATACACACAATTCAACCAAGCCATAGCACAATCAAGCATACATTACATACATACAAGTTTAGGGTAAGTCCACTTCCTTGGATTTAAGCTCTCTTTCTTATTCTTGTACTTGCTTCCCAAGCTTTTCAATCATGAAGCTTTTTAGTCAATCATTCCCCAACACCTTCTTAGAGGTTTCAAGGTCCTAAACACATTCATATTCATTACATAATCCATTAGGACCATGAACTCAAACACTACTCAAGACTACCTCTCTTGAACCTTTAACTTGCTTTAACTAACATAACTTTCTTTAATCTTTGCCAATTAACTTGGCCTTTGAATCAATTGATATCTTGACCTTACCCTACACAATTTCACCTTTTGAATCCATTTATGAACTCAAAATAACCAAATTCCAGCAAGAATGCACTGTTCTGTACAGATTTGAAAAACATGCATAATTCTTTCAAAAATTCTCATTTTGATTCCAATGCTTCCCATACTTGTTCCTCCACTTTCCCCCACACAAAATCTCATTTTAAGACCATTGGAAGTATCAAAATCATGAAATTCAAATCACTGTTCATGCGAGTGAACAGTACCGAAAGGAATTTTCAACATTACAACCTTTAATTCCAATGGTTTCCAAGGTTCAAAACCTTTCCAACCCTACACAAAATCATCATATAAACTCAATGGAAGCATTAAATCATTGAAATTCCATCTCTGTCTATCATGAACAGTGCATGAACAGTGCAAACCGAAATGTTCTTCCATGGTAAAGTCAAGAACATCAACTTAATCCAACAACCAACCATGCAACTAGCTTGTTTAAGCTTGTCTAAACTATCTGACCTAAAACTCATATTCCTTTCACATATACACAAAATTTCCAGTAGCATCCCCCCAAGATTGAAGCCTAAAAAATCACTTAAACTCAAGCACAAACCATAAGAAAAAAAGGTAGAAGCAAGGAGACAACTTACCTTACTTGCTCCTTCAAGACCCTTGCTTCTTCCTTGCTTTCTTCCACTTTCTTTCTCTAGAACTCACTTCTCTCTCTAAAGGAGCTATTGGGTGTGAAGAATGAATGGAAAGGGGGGTATTTATAGCAAAAGTCATGTGCCATTTGAAGGCCAAGATCACTTTGAAAACATTTGATCTAATGGTTAAAGGTTTAATCTTGGAATGTCTTTTCACTTTTCACTTTTCACTCAAGACCTTGCCACCATGACATCACTAGCATGTCCTCCCTTGGTACACCTAACCCTTCCTCTTTTTGGGTGCCATTTTGAAGTCCTTGTGGGTCCCACCATGTGCAACACCTAATTCTTACTTTATTCTCTTTTTCTTTCTTTTCAAAAATCCATAAATTATTTATTATTGGACTTGGGCTCCAAGATAAATTTTGGGCCTTATTGGGCTGGCCTAGGACGAAATGTTGGGCCTCTTTTAGGTCCAATAGCTAATTGGCACAAATCCCAATGTACTTTCCTTATACTGATATCCTTAAATTATCCTGATCTCAGAATAAATGCTAAACACCTCCTTTAATTGTTCTAACATTTTTAGAAATTCATTCTAATATAAAATGAATTCTCTACAAAGTTTCATAATTTTCTGAGATTCAGAAGTCCTGTTAAAATTTACATATGTTTCCTTTAACCCTTTATCGGTGTCCTTTTTCACTGTAAATTCCATAATTAATTCTACAAGACTCCTTTTTGACTTCTATCAACTCCATAAATTCTCATATATTTTATTCAATCTGTACATACAACTTAGTACAGAAATTAGGGATGTTACAGTAGTCAATACACAGTCTTAAGCTGCCATCTTTCTTCTTAATAAATAGAACTAGAGCACCACAGGGAGAAACACTAGGTCGTATGAAACGCTTCTCTAAAAGCTCCTCAATCTGCTTCTTCAGCTCACTCATTTCATTAGGAGCCATCCGATATGGGGCTTTGGATACTGGTCCCGCTCCAGGCACAATATTGATTGCAAACTCCACTTCTCGCTCCGGAGGCAATCCTTGAATTTTCGTTGGAAAGACTTCAGGAAATTCATTAACTACTACAATCGTCTCAATTCCTTCTTCGGCTTTTGCTTGAGCAGAGAGGAAAACCATGTATCCTTGACATCCTTTTTGCAGGTATTTGTTTGCTTGTGCCTCCGTTATGAAATTCAGTCGTACTTCTGGACTCAGGTCTGCTACCGTCAAACCAAGAACTAGCGTCTTGTTTTTGCAGTCCAGCATTACATTATTGGAGGACAACCAATTTAAACCAAGTATAACCTCCATCTCTCAGAAAGGCATGCATATTAAGTCTAGGGTTGTATAACAGTGCTCATACCACACAATAATATTCAAACAAGCATAGGAGGTAACTACCCTAGCACTTGTGGGAGTTGTCACATATATGTCATAATGCAATTTACTAATCATCAGGCCTAGACATCTAGCACAATCATAGGAAATAAAAGAATGACTTGCACCAGAATCAAATAGAGCAATCACTGAGTGATCATTGATATAGATTATACCTTGAATCATCTCAGGTGATTTCTGTGCATCTTCTCTACAGAGTACAAATATGCGTCCTTGCGTCCGCGGCCTTTGATTAGCTGCTGCCTGAGGACATTCCCGAGCAAAATGTCCCAGCTTTCCACAAGTATAGTAGACATTTTGGCCCACCCAACAAGGCCTATCCCCATGATTTTCCCATATTTGTTGCACACTCGTGCTCTGGGGTCTCTGTTACTCGGCCCTCATCGGTAATTTCCTCTGCCAGGTCTCCTATTCTGCCATGGTTGCTTCCTTTTTCTATAGTTATTACTTTTTGCAGCATTTTGGCTTTGACCAGCCCTCTCAGGAATTGTTTGTTCCTTGCTTACAGGCTTAGACAACATCCTGTGATTCATACTGTTCTCTACTATACAGCATCCCTCTACAGCCTTGTTGAACTGGCTGTATTGTTGGGGAGTTAACTTCTCCTTCAGTGTAGAGTTCAATCCTCTAATCATCCTTTCCGTCATCCAGCGCTCATTATCAACTTGGCGCAGGTAAGTAGAATACTGAGATAGATGGATAAACTTAGCAAGGTATTCATCAAACGACTCTTTCTCTCCTTGTCTCAGTACAAGGAATTCGGCTTCTCTTTCATCTCTGGTTGATTGAGGGAAATATTTTTCATAAAACTGTTCAAGAAATACTTCCCAAGTAACTGGAATGTTGCTTGCTTATAGAAGCAGTTCAGTGTTCTTCCACCACCTATCAGCATCCTTCTCCAGCTGATAGATGGCCATTTAAGCCTTAATCTCGGTTGGACAATCAAGTACTTTAAAGATCTTCTCCAACCTACTGATCCAATCCTCAGCTATCTGAACATCGAATGTTCCTTCAAAAACTGGAGGATTATGCTTGCAAAATCTGATCATCGACTACTGGATGCCAACTACATCTTCTCTGTGATCAGCCCATCTTTGGGGTTGTACTGGCTGCTGCTGTACCCTCTCAAGTTCTCTACTGGCTGTTCCTGAAGGCTCTAGGGGCCTTAGGTTGCTTACTGCTTCTGCTACTACTGTAGCTATAGCGGCATCGCTCTCCTACTCATTGCGTGCCTGAGCTGCACGCATTTCTTCAATCATCTTTTGTTGCTATTCTAACCATTCTAGAATTATTTGATTAATATTCCCCGTATCTCTTGGTTCCTCTGTTGGAACGGTTCTTCTTATTCGAACCATTTTGCTTTACTATCTAGTAGAAACTCTAACAGAAGAGGAATACGATAAATAACATAATTTATATTCCATTCAAAATAGGTCATATACATACAGCCATTAAAAGTTATACAGATAGTGCCATACTGGTCTTTATACATAACATAACAACATGGAGAACATCATTATTTCTAAACATACCATAATCCTTCTTAAACTTGATTCTAATAAATTCCCCTACCATGTATATCCAATCTAAAATATCCTCATATGGTTCCTCATCAAAATATTGGTCCAATCCTACTTTCCATATCTGGGTAGTAGGCAGAATATCATTCATAATAGAGGTCCAGTTATCCAGGTTTAATGTATCTGGAGGAAAAGCTTGGTATACACTCCCTACTCTTACAATGAAGTCTTTGTAGACTACGTAGTCCTGATCCTTGCCCCTGTCTAGAAGTCCTCTAAGAGTGTACAGCTGTTGAGCTAACTCTATAGCCCTCTTAAAGTGCTCTTCACTCATATGCTCAGCTGGTGACATCTCTATAACGTGGTCTCCCAAATAAAACACTACCTTCGTTAGTCTGGGTCTATTAGGACCTGGGATGTTTGTCTGATCAGGCACTCTGCTAGGTCCTGGGATATCTGGGTCTACTGACCATCTCAGAGTATGTCCCACTGTACCTCCAACCTGGGAATACTGATCATTAGGCTACCTGATTGGGCTCCTTGATTGGTTTCCACATCTGTACCTGCTATAGCTACGTATACTGTAGTTAGAGGCATAGCTGGAATAGGTTCTTATATTCCCTTTGGTGTCCTGGCCGGAATATTGGACCCTGCTGCGGAACTAATCTCCTTAGCATTACTAACCATAGGAGGGATCCACATATCCGAATCACTATCCAGTATCTCTTCCTCTTCCTATGAACTATCCAGGACATAGACATCTGGTCTAGGGTCTCCTTGGTTTACGGTGGTTTCGGATCTAGTTCTACCTCTAGCCATCCTGCAAGTATTAATTTAATATCATTTATGACACCTTTACTAATGGGTATGTATCTATTATCTATTCGGAGTATTTCCTAATCCAGAATCCTTTGCTCTGATACCAAAATGAAATATCCTTCTTTATATCTCTCAAAGTACTCTTACTATAGCTCTCTTGAAGTGGATTATATCTCTCTTGCCGGAAATCCTGGTAGAAAATAACTGTACTGATTCGGTAATTTCTCATGAGAACTACCATTCTACGTAAGTACCCAGGAAAGACTGGATGAACCGGTTAGATCCACTCACTTCCAGCCTTCTTAAACAACACTTACGTACACAGTTCTTTGTATAGTCTACCAGCACAATGGCATTTTCTAGCAAATATCTTTAAATCTTAACCTTAAAACCTTGACCTTAATTTTGAACTTAAACCTTAACCTTACTTATACTCAATTGGAACTATTTTAGAATATTGGAATACCTCTTAACCTCAAAAACATGAATTTCCAAGAGTTGGGCTTATGGGTACTATTCACTGTCACTATTCACTGGGTAATTCCAGATTACAACCTAAAATTTGGAAATTTATAACTAAATATAGAAAAATCGTTTTGAGGTGATTCCAATTTCTAATGAAATCTATTTCATTTAAATTTGATATAAAAATATGAAAATGAGGTTTCCTTGTCCAGATCAAATCAGTTTATTCATTGAACTTTACTGTTCATTTGGTAAATCTGGAAATTCCAGTTTCCTTGCCCTATTTTCAAAAATTCATTTCTCCTTTTATACTTATCCAATTGAGTTTAATTACCTATGGATTTAAATCTCCATATGTCTACTTTAAGATCACAAAATTTCATGGAAAAAATCATTCATTTACTATATGAAATTAGCGCATGAACCTCACTGCCTCTGAGTAGTCATTTTATCTTATTCCAGATTTCAACTCCCAATTTTGAAAAATCTTAACAATTCGAGTTCTTAACCAAATGAGGCGTTCTTGGTGTCCATTTAAATCTATAGATCTTAGCTATTTTCATACCAAATTTCATATGAAAAATCGTCAGATAAGTCACCTAAACTATCGTTCAAAGTATACTATCTCAGATTGGATTTATGAGTAGCATGCATCATACAAACCAAAACATCATCTTGTAATTAAAGTGCACACTTTTTAAGTTATGTACAGTCATCCCTCAACATTTACCCTCTTGCCTTGAGAAGATCCAGCACCTAGAGCATGGTTAATTATATGGAGGGAATGAGATTTCATGGTAATCCCAATAGCAAGTAATATAAACTATAAGGTTATGCATGTTTGATTAAATGCCTAACATTTTATCATGCAATGGGAGCTAATTCATGCTTATACATAAGCAAACTCTAACATGCATATTGTCATGACATATATTGCAAGGAGTGGCACATATTCATGGCACATCATCACACAACATTCCATGCTCAACCAAACCTTCATGCATAACAAGTAAGCAAATCAATCAAAGCACATAAGTTTATAGTTAGATATTCTTGCTACCTCTTGTAGATCCTTGTCCTTCCTTTCTTGAAATGGTCTTTCCTTGCCACAAATGTCAAAACCTAGACATTACAAGATAATTACCAAATTATAACTTCGTTCCAAACACATTCCAAGTCTAGGCTTCAATATGCCCCTTTCTTTCTCTACTTTGCGACATTTGTTTACATCTTTCTAAACTAAACTCTCATGGTTCATTTCCAAATAATTTTTCATGTAGAATCTAAATATGCATTCAAAAATTCCAGAATCCAATTGCATCTTACATTTCTGTACAGAACCGAAAAGTGACCTCTTATTTTCCAAAAATTCTCATTTTGTCTCCAATGCTTCCAATACTTGTTTTCCTACTATAATCCCACACAAAATTCCATTCTAAACCCATTGGAAGCATCAAAACTATGAAATTCCAACATATGAACAGTGATTTCGTACTGTACAGAAAGAACACCTTTATGGATTCACAAACACACATGTATTCCTAAGCCATCATCATGTGATTTAAGCTTGTTCAAACTAGAACATAAACACATGTTCTTATCACATATCCAAAGAAATTTCAGCAGCATTTCCCCAAGATTCAAGCCCCAAAACTAACTTAAACTCAAGGAGAAATCATAAGAACAAAGTCTAGAAGCAAGGGAGCAACTTACCTTACAAGCTTCTCCAAGATCCTTGCTTCTTCCTTGCTTGAGAGAGAATTCTTCAAGAGCTTCCTTCTCCTTTCTTTCTCACGATTTTGGGCTAGGAAATGAGGGGTATTTATAGCAAAAGTCATGTGCCATTTGAAGGCCAAGATCACCTTGGGAACTATTTGATCTAATGGTTAAAGGTTTGATCTTGAAATATCTTTTCTCTTCACACTCATGACCTTACCACCATGACATCACTAGCATGGCCTACTTGGTACACCTAACCCTTCCTCTTTTTGGGTGCCATTTTGGAGTCCATGTGGGTCCCACCATGTGCAAAACCTAATCCTTACTTTATTCTCTTTTTCTTTCTTTTCAAAAATCCATGAATTATTTATTATTGGACTTGGGCTCCAAGATAACTTTTGGGCCTTATTGGGCTGGCCTAGGATGATATGTTGGGTCTCTTTTAGGTCCAATAGCTAATTGGCCCAAATCCCAATGTACTTCCCTTATACCGATATCCTTAAAATTAGCCTAATCTTAGCATAAATGCTAAACACCTCTTTTAATTGTTCTAACATTTTTAGAAATGCATTCTAATATAAAATGAATTCTCTACAAAGTTTCATAATTTTCTGAGACCCAAAAGTCTTGTTAAAAATTACATACATTTCCTTTAACTTTATCGGTGTCCTTTTTCACCGTAAATTCCATAATTAATTCTACAGTACTCCTTTTTGACTTCTGTTAACTCCATAAATTCTCATATTAATTATAATAATTTACTATCAAATTTCCTCTGATATCCATCCATTGTGTAAAATGACCAAAATGCCCTCCATTTACTTCTAGTTTCTTATGGCATCACAGTGGCATTTTTGTAATTTTGCACTTTGGCTCTTATACTTTCTTCCTCTTCCAATTAATCCTTTTCTTTACATAAATATGACCTCATATTTTCCTAAAAATATCATATATTTTATTCAACCTGTACATATAACTTAGTACAGAAATTAGGGACGTTACAATATCCCTATGATAACTCTGCTTTTACTGCTTTAAATGCCATTGATTATGATGTCGAAGAGGTTAAGGATGAATATGAATTGAGTTTGCATGATAATGATAGAGATAATGCACTTGCAAAAGGTTTGTTGAGTGATTTTGCAGGATCCCAAGGTGTTTTGGAAGCTGAAAGTCCAACAATTGAAGATGGGTTGAGTTTCTGTGATAAAAGGTCACGACCCAATGACCATAACGTCGTGACCAACTATCAGTCTGCAGCCCACTGTGAACATGAATCGCCACCAAATGAATATAAGGTCGTGACACAAAACTCCAGAGATGACCAGTCGTAACCCGAAGATATATGTGTCACGACTAACCCTCAATTTGCTGAGGAACAGCCTTCCTGTGAATATGAGTCACGATCAGATGGTTTTCAGGTCGAGACACAAAACTCCAGAGAGCACAAGTCGCGACAAGATGAAAAGAAGGTTGTGACTAATACCTTCGGAGGTGCACCCTGTCATTATCAGTCGCGACAATACGCTGAAAGGTCGCGACCCCCTAAACCAGGCGCATCCAATGAACTGAAAATTCCTTCAGATCACCTTCCCCTATTTTGGTTAAAGGGCCAATGTGTTCTAACCCTACTTCTCCTCGTTCTCATTCCAAGATTACTTCCCATACCTTAAAATTATTGAAAGATTTGATCCCTAATAATGATGCAGGTATAGAGAAGCATGACCCACTCTTGTTGCAATTGTAGACCAACCTCATCTTGGTGCGACGCTTGCAAAAGTAGAGGACAAATTGGGGAACCCACACAAGCTGGATAAGAGCAGTCGCAAGGAATGTACGAAGGATGTGAAGGGCAAACCTCCAAACTCTGTTGCTGTTACATGCCAACTGTAACATCCCGATTTTTGGTCTAGGAGAACTGGGAAGTAGTCTGATATGGGCAGGCTGCTAAAACCGTAGTCCCAGGGTAGTAATCTGATATGGGTGGATCACTTACCTGTATTTTGTAGGATCCGAGGGATGAGCTAAGTCCTTCAGGGTGTAAAGATGAGTTAAGTCTTTAACCTACAGAATCGGGACAGTTCGCCTAGGTTCAAAATGAGGAATGTGAGGAATATCCTAAGTCTTAAGCCTAGGAATTCTGCAGGAAGCTTGATATGGGCTGGCTCCTGTGTAAGATAACCTGATATGGGCTGGTTGTCGAGCTTTTCAATTAACGATGACTCCCGAAGAGTTTAGGGGATGAGTTATTGAAAGAGAATTTCTAGAACTTAAGATGAAGGATAAGAAGATGAGAATAGATGCCAGAAAGAGAATGTAGGGGTAAAATCGTAATTATGGGAAAGATCGGGCTGGTAGCCGATGAGTACCATATTTTGCTAGAAAATAGAGAAAATTATGCTGATCATTTCACTGAACTGTGAAATGTGCATATGAGGTCTCTAGGTGTATGAAAGAATTAGAAATATGACCAGGGGTAAAATGGTCATTTTGGAAAAGTGTGCGCGTGAGTGCTTTTTCAGGTCAAAACAGCCCGGTCCGGATAAAATATCTGAAAATACCGGGAGATAGAGAAAAGGATTCCGGGTTGAATGAGGAGTCACGGAATTTTGATTTGAGGTCCCGATTTTTCTGTAAAAATTCCGGAAGATGGGAATTTACAGTTATAATCGGTAAAGGAAAAGCAGTCCCGATAGGGATGATCGGATGGTGGCCAGGGGGCCGTATAGGGTTTCTAAGGCCCTTAGTGACACCAGGGAAGGCCCAGGCCCATTATATCAGTCCAGTGGTAAAAGGGGCCGGTGTCCGGGAAAAAAGTGCGAAATTACAAAAATGCCCCTGTGTTGTACTAAAGGGGTAGGAGATGAATGAGGGCATTTTGGTCATTCTGGATAGGCCCAGGAGACAAGGCACATACAGATAAAGTTACTTAGAGTCAGTATATGCCCTGACAGAGTACAAAAGGGTGTGAAATGATGATTTTACCCTTAGGGTTAAAATTGCGCAAGAAAGGGCACCCAAGGGTATTTTGGTAATTTGCCAAGGGGTGTTTCTTGGGAATCGTGCCATCAGGGTACTTGCGCTGGGTCAGAGACCCAAGATAATATTCCCAGGCCCAAAAACGCAGGCCTAGTGATTCAGGGGGAAAAGTGACATTAAATAATGATTTAATGACTTTTCAGTAAAGTAAAGTTACTCGGTTGGCACGATAACCGAGGAGGTGATCAGATAAAGTTCGGGACTTATCTGGATAGCATTGGAAGGCGTGAAAGGTCTCTTCCAGATGCCACATGGCATCATCTTAGAGGCAGAAGAAAAGTTAAGGACACATGGCACTGATCTAAAGGAAGCAGATAAAGCTAAGGACACGTATTACGGTGCAAGACTCTGGACCGGTGAGTCAGCAGGCTGAGTTAGCTGATGAGGTGTCCCGGGTTTTAGACATGTGAGAAATGTGCTGCTGAGGTGTCCGCTGAGGTGTCCACTGAGGTGTCCTGGATGATGCAGTAAAAAGGAATAAAAGAAAATAGGAAATTCCAGGAAAAACCAGGACCACATGTTCAGATGGCTTCAAAATTACAGGAATGCCATTGAGGGAAACTATAAATACCCCCTCCCCCTCCCATTTCATGCATCCCACGGTTTTGGCAAGAGAAAGAGAGAGAGAGAAGAGAGAGAAGGAGAAAGAAAGAAGAAAGGAAGTTCTGGCGGAGCTGGAAGCAGTATAGAGATAGTAGAGTTCTGCTAAGCTTTTGAGGTAGTAACTAATCCTAGCTTTTATGTAATGGCTTTGTGATTTGTTGTGCTATTGTTTGGTTGGATTGTTGTCTTATATGTTATGCTTGAAGCTCTACTACAATGCTGTGATCATATGTTATTGAGTGTGGAAGCACGCAGCATGCTTATCTGTACACAATCACAAGCAAGCACTGTCACACTGCATTACATATATTGTTATGATTATTTACTACTGAGATTCCCCCGAATCTCATTCCCCATATCTAACCCATTACAGGGAGATTATGTTGAAGTGAATTCTAAGAATTTTGAGAGACGCCGTTATGCTGCCGAATCTAAGACTGAACATCAGTATATGATAAGTACTGTGTACGTTTGTGCTGTCTAAGGAGGATGGAAGTGAGTGGACCTAGCCGGTTCATCCAGTCTTTCCTGGGTACTTATGTAGAATGGTAGTTCTCATGAGGGGATTACCGAATTAGTACGGTTCAGTTCTTTGTACAGATGAAGCCTAGCGGTTATACTGCCGAAGTTCGGGCAGGAAAAGATGTAAAAGAATATGAGAATGTTGTGTATGACTTGTTGTATGACATTGTATTATTTAGTAATAAATATTGTTTGGCATGTTCAATTTGCGAATGAGAAATGAAAAGAAATTCGCAGGTCCTGAGGTAGCAAGGTTCTGTCCTAAGTTTGACCTAGTAAACGAAAGAGTTTGGCCACGAAATTTGGTGAGCCGGTTGTACACATCTGGGGCATTACGTGGATAGGTAATAAGCCTTGTTTGGATGTGTAGAATGAGATTAATCAGTTCTCAAATTAAAGGTTCAGAATAAGGAACTTAAGAGTAAAATTTTAATTTTTGGGCTTAAGTTAAGATATGATCGAGCTAATATCGCTTCCGTAAGTGTACTCTGAGGGGTCTAAGGGAGGATGTTTCACCAACCACAGTTGGGCAAGTTCAAGTTTAAAAAGGGAAGATTCAAGACAAGCTTGGACGAATCTCAGCACGAAATGCACTATTGTGGCACTTTAAAGTGGAGAGAGAAAGCAATGGGGGAGATCGTCCATTCAAACAGCTATCTCTCAAAGGTTATTGAGTTCCCCCGCCACCTTGAGGCTAAGTTGTCTCTTTCCTATCTCCTACCTTTTACACATTCTTCTATTGATGATGATCGCTATGCTAGGTTGAGTATAGGAAAGGGATGATTCAGTAGATTAGATTCCATTTTCAGTTTAGTTCTGTTTGTCTTCAGTTTATTTATGTTTATTCTAGGATTATTTCTGCTTTGTTCCACTTCCCCGTTACTGTCCATGTGTTGCACGCTCATCAATGGATACCTTTCCATCCACACACTCACATGCATGACTTTAGCTTACCCATCCTGTCATCTTTGCTTTACTTGTACTGCTTTGTATGACCTGAATGTGACTGCATGCCTCATTGACAAATTTGCATTGAGTGATAAGATCATTTGCTATGTTTGAGCTAGATTTGTTTGACTCCATACAGTGATGTCATTTCTGGTTCTGTTGACAGTGAGGACATTGTCAAGTTTAAGTATGGGGGAGGATGTTTTGCTCTTGCCTTTTTTGTAATTAATCCAATCTTTCATCACAAAACTTTTGTTTTTGATCTTAACATGTGGCGAATTGCTGAAAATTGGACCTCTACCTTAAACAAAATTGTTAATTGGTAAAAAGGATTTAGCTTGAAAATCATTTTTGGACTTTGAAAACTGTGACTTAGTAGTCTCTGTGAATAATTGTCGCGACATATGTGATTTAGGGTCGCGACCTATAATGGAATTTTGGACAAACATGCTCTCTATGAACTACAGTCGTGACCTATGTGCTGTATGGTCGCGATAATACCTCTCTATCAATTTGTGTCGCGACTATAGTACCTGATTTATCGTGACTGTTCCTCTCTGTGTATTTTAGTCGCGATAGGCAATTTCATTAGTCGCGACCAATTATTGAAAACTTCTGAGCATCCACCCCAGTGAAAATAGGTCGCGACCATAACTGTTTTAAGTCACGACTCACTTTTGGAAAATGTCCATTTACCTTCTCTTTGCCTTGTACAATGCTGGAAAGAAGGATTCCTTTTGAACTACTAAGATGCTTTCACAAATGATTCATTGTCCCCTTACTTCAAATCCTTCTTAATCCTTCGAAACCATTACCACACTTGAAATTTTTCTTTGAATCTTGGAAATTGAATTTGAAACACCTAAACTTTTGACATTGAATTTGGGATTATTACATGATTCTAAGTTATTACTTTTAAACTTTTAAACCATCGTTTAGAGGGTTTCAGTTGTGATAAGTATTCTAATGCCTAGTAAATGATGAACTTTGTTTGGGACTTTAGCTTACGAGCAATTTAGATCGAAACCCTAGTTGGAAGGATTCTCGGCCTAAATTTCTATATTGAGTGATCATTCAATTGGTTTATATCCTCTAGAACTTGTCTTGGCTCTGAGTTGAGAATGACTTGCGCATTTATGAATTGAACATGATAGAGGCATTCATTTCTAATCCCTTTTATCCCAAACATAAGCCCACTACATCCATATCCTTAGTCACTCCTTTGAGCCCATCATTTCTCTTTCATCCATCATTCATATAGAAAGTCATATATGCATAAACTTTATTTACAAAATAAAATGTTATTCATGTCAAACATTCATTATTATTGTGATGTGTGCTACAGGTTCTGTGCATGAGGTGCCAAAGAAAAAAAGAAAAGAAAAGAGAAATGAAGAAGGCACATTTATCAACTCTTATTAGCACAAGTATTACTTCTAGATCTCTAGAGACATGAATTCATGCTACATATTCATTGTTAAATGCATATAGTACTTTCTATTCTTCACATTACATTCCATATAGCCCATCTCCATCATTACAACCCTAAAAGACCTCTTGATTCTTTGCATAAGTGCTATATAGTTGCTGAGATTTAAAGCCATTACAAGCATATGGTAGGATGTTTCCCAATTTGAATTTGAGTGACAGAACCCTAACAATGAGAGGATAGAGAGAGCTAAACACTTACATGATTAGAGAGGATCTATTGCGCTCATACAGTTGAGGTTGATTTCATTTAGTAGTTGATTGCTTGGCGTTTCTCACATTATCACTTATGCATTCCCAAAATATGGTGGATTAATTGTTTTCAAGTCACACTATGGATTATGTTATTATCTTGGCTTTAATATTGATTGTTCTAGGTGTAATTCATTTCTTTGTCTAGGAGTACAAAGGTTCAAGTGTGGGGGAATTGATAAGACACATTTGGTATATGGTTTCTATGACAATTTTGACGGCTTTATAATAACTTTACAATTCATTTCATGCCTTAAATTGTACTTTTATGTTGGTACATGATTGTGTGGGGCAATGTGCTAATTAAAGGGTAAAATGGTAAATCAACCTTCCAAACTACATATATTCTGTTATTTACTGATTTGAACTTTTACAGCGAGCTTTTATTGAATTGCAGGTATTTTGGAAGAGAGCAAGGACCAGGAAAGAAATCACAAAGTCAAATCACGCCTTTGTGCTATTTAGTCGCGACCAAAGAGCCCTAAAGTCGTGACTCATAATTCTTCTGGAAGATTCTCCATGTTCATAGGTCACGATGAACAAATGTATCTGGTCGCGACTAAAAGTATGAAATCGCTAAAATTGCGCGTTTTGAATTAGGTCATGCTGTTATAAGAAGGGAGGGAGGCTACCGTTAAGGGCAGGCTAGTTTTTGGACCTGATTAGGCTAAGAAGCAGTACTCGAGCGATCTCTACACACCTTCTACACATCTCTACCCCTTTCACCCTTCATCTCTTCATCATTTCTTCATGGCATCATATCTGAACAGCGATTGCAGTGCAGCAGAAGTCATGAGAGGCTAGACCTTTAGTCTCTTGGTGATGGATCCAATGTCTTGAGCTCACGGACTGAACGGGGAGTTTCTTCGGTTCTAATTTGTATCTTGTCATATTTTGATTGCTTCTAGATCTAGGGTTTTTCATCATATGAACAAATTTTGAATATCGATTGATTATTCTCAAATTAGACGATTGTAATTTACTTTGGGTGTTTTGAATGCTGGTTTTAATATAATATTTCAGTTTTGAGTTTAAGCTAGTTGAATGGTTGTCAACGATCGTTGCTAATTGATTCGATTGCTTGAATTCTAGGGTTAGTCGATCGACGCTCATTCGAGGGCATTCTTCTATCTGGTTTAAATTACACATTAAGTGATCCTTAGCAGTTCAATAATAGTCTTTAAACTAGCTTTGATCAAAGGAGTTTAAAGAATATTAGGGTTCTAGACTCAATCGATTGATTGAGGTTCTATTCAAGACTTAGTGATTTCAAACTCCATATACATTGAGAGCAAGGATAGATATTTTTCATCTTCAAGAGCCTATCATCATAAATTACTTTCACAAACCAACCATTTTCCATCTTAAACAAAAAACATAAAAACATCTATTTTACTGCACCCATAAAACCACAAAACCATTTACTCTTTAATCAGGTTTACCATTGAGTTTGACATCCAATTCGCTAGGATTCCTTTAGAAAGGCTCCTTGAGAAGAACGATAGGGTTGTGCCTTATACTACATTACTAGGGTGCAATTCACTTAATTTTGATGGCTCAGACCGCGACAATCCGAAGCTCTCGTCAGAATCCTTCTTTCCAGCATTGCTTAAGGCAAAGAGAAGGTAATTAGACATTTTTTCAAACTTGGGTTGCGACTTAAAACGGTTAAGGTCGCGACCTATTTTCATAGGGGTGCATGCTCAAAAATTTTCAAACATTGGTCGCGACTAATGAAATTTCCTATCGCGACTCAAAAACACAGAGAGGAGCAGTCGCGACAAATAAGGTATTCTTGTCGCGACGTGAATCGACAGAGAGGTATTGTCGCAACCATACAACACATAGGTCATAACTATAGTTCACAGAGAGCATGTTAGTCCAAAATTTTATCACAGGTCGCGACCATAAATCACATATGTCGCGACCATTTTTCACAGACTACCAAGTGACAGTTTTCAAAGTCCAAAAATGGTTTTCAGCTAAATCTTTTTTACCAATTAACAATTTTGTTTAAGGTGGAGGTCCAATTTTCAGCAATTCACTACATATTAAGATCAAAAATAAAAATTTTGTGATTGAAAGATTGGATTAAGCACAAAAGCAAAAGCAAACATCCTCCCCCACACTTAAACTTGACAGTGTCCTCACTGTCAATAGAACCAGAGAAATTGATAATGTTATCAGTTAAATCTAGCCTCAATACAGTAGGTAATCATAACGCTCAATGCAATTTTCGCAATGAAGCTCGCAGTCACATTCAAGTCATACAAAGCAATACAAGTAAAGCAAAGATGATAGGATGGGTAAGCTAAATTCATGCATGTGAGTGTGTGGATGGAAAGGTATCCATTGATGAGTGTACAACACATGGACAGTAACGGGGAAGTGGAATAAAGCAGAAATAATCCTAGAATAAAAAGAAATAAACTGAAGACAAACAGAACTAAACTAAAAATGCAATCTAATCTACTGAAACATCCTTTTCCTATACTCAACCTAACCAATAAACATCAAACCGAAAAACTCGTAAACGGTGAGAGATAGGAAAGAGACAACCTGGCCTCAAGGTGGCGGGGGGAACTCAATAAACTTTGAGAGATAGCTATTTGATTTGACAATCTCCCCCATTGCTTTCTCTCTCCACTTTAAAGTACCACAGTCGTGTATTTTGTGCTGAGATTCATCCAAGCTTGTCTTGAATCTTCCCTCTTTAAACTTGAACTTGCCTAACTGTGGTTGGCATGTAGCAGTAACAGAGTTGGGAGATTTTCCCTTTGCATCCTTAGTACATTCCTTGCAGTTGCTCTTATCCATCTTGTGTAAACACTCTAATTTATCATCTGGTTCCCCAAGCATCGCTCCAAGCTGAAGTTGGTCTACAACTGCAATATTCTTAGGGTTATTCCTTCCCATACCTGCATCAGTGTCAGAAAGAAAATCATTCAAAAATCTTAAGGTATGAGAAGTAATTTTGGAATGAGAATGAGGGGAAGTAGGGTTAGAACACATTGGCCATTTAGCCAAAGCAGTGGAAGAATGATCTGAATGAATTTTTAGTTCATTGGATGCGTCTGGTATATAGAGTCGCGATATTTCAGCGTATTGTCGTGACTGAAGCTGATAGGGTGCATCTCTAGAACTACTAGTTGTGACTTTATATTCTTCCTGTCGCGACGTGTGTTCTCTGGAGTTTTGTGTCGCGACCTGTAAACCATGTGGTCGCTACTCAGATTCACAGATAGGCTGTCCCTCAGCAGATTGAGGTTTAGTCGCGACACCTATATCTTTGAGTTACGACTGGTCGTCTCTGGAGTTTCAAGTCGCGACCTTAAATTCATTTGGTCGTGACTCATGTTCACAATGGGCTACATACTGATGTTTGGTCGCGACGTTATGGTTATTGGGTCACAATATTTTATCACAGAAACTCGAACCGTCTTCCATTATTGGACTTTTAGCTTCCAAAACACCTTGGGATCCTACAAAATCACTCAAGAAACCCTTTGCAAGTGCATTATCTTTATCATTATCATGCAAACACGGCTGGAATTCTACACCGGTTGAAAATGGCATTCAACATCCACATACAACCGATGTAGAAACGGACCGTGTAAAAAGTGAGACATTTTACACCGGTCACAAGACCGGTGTAGAATGTATACTTTTGTACACCGGTTTAAATTTTACAGCGGTTCACATTTACATCCGGTTTATTATTTTTAACATCTACACCGGTTGAATATTGGGACGGGGTAGATTATTCAAATGTTAACATCGGTTGAATATTGGGACGGTGTGTAGAATGTATACTTTTTTACACCGATCTACATTTTAAAGCGGTTCGCATTTACATCAGGTGTATTATTTTTTAACATCTACACCGGTTGTATATTGGGACGGTGTAGATTATTCAAATGTTAACACCGGTTGTAATACGTCCGATGTAGATGTTATTAAAGTTATATTATAATATATGTTCTTTCTACACCGGCAGGTATATACCTCCGATGTAGATGTTATTAAGTTTATATTTAATACATTTCGTTGGCCTGAAGCTTCATAAATAAACTGCCCAAATATAATATAGGACTCAATCATCGATCATCATCAGTTCAAGATGCCAGAGACATATATAATTCAATTGCTCATTATATTATTCATTTAATAAAATTCAATACAAAAATGCTACAATTTGAACAGAAAAGTAGAAAAAGGTATTAAGTGAAAGACAAATACTATAGATCAGGAAGGAATTGAACAAAAAACTCTGCCCACCGATTACGCAGGTCCTCAATCTCTTGGTCAGGAAATGGATCAGGTTGATCAAACATCTAAAATATGAAATCAAAATCAAAGAAATTAACGTATTGCTAATATAGATTAGATTGACAATTAAGAAATATGAAATCATTAAAAATACAATTTTACCTCCTCAATTAGGTCAATCCTATTTGCCAAGATAATATTGACCATGTGTCTGACTATGTAGAAGCCGCACAAGTTGCTTTCTCTGGGTTGCCTTTGACTCTGTAATGTTAACAAGATAAAAATTATTTCTCATCATCAAAATGGGGAACCTAGCTAACACCTAATATATACTTTTATTACCTTCGGTGTGATCCATTCAGGGTCCCTCACCAAATTAGCATGCTTAAGGCCCCTTGCAACTGCGAACGTCCTCATAGCCCTATGACCAAAGTTAATAAGTTAGTAACCCATTTATCACAAAGATCATTGTGTATAGAAGAGAACTCACGTACATGTTCATGATCTTCCTGACATCAACCGAGGGCTTGTAATGGAGGGAGCATAAGAAGAAAACTTTATAGCTATGCTTACATAGGATGACAAGTTGTCAATGATTGCTGTAGAGATTAGTTAAAAGAGAATGAGTATTATAATTAAGCAAATACAAAACTAGTATATATGAAATAAAATGAAATATTATTATTCTTACTCCTGCATATATGGTGCGAAAAAACAATCAATATCGGTTTCACTGAGCCTCCTTGAAATGTATGCAAGCCTCGAAGATTGAGAGGTCCCTTTAGCATAAATCTGAAGTGGGCATATGAATCCGAACTTTTTTTGTTTGCCCTTTCAGGAAACCAACTCAGCTTGCATGTACCTACAGGCAATGCATACACGACATTAGTTGTAAGACTTAAACTTTGTTATTACATATATTTACATTTAAATTATACTTACATAAAAAACACTTGGATGCAACCGAAGGTCAGTTTTTCCTTGGGAGTGATCAGAGATTTGACTTCCGCATGGTCCAGGAAGGCCAGTGCCCCCATGTCACCCACAGCTGAATCTATAGGCAACGCGTCCACATGGAACATTTTGTCATATGCCAATAGGATCACACGTTGCATGGCATTCAAAGTGAGAGGGGTGGGAAGTTGGCTGGGGGATGAGGCGACGTGATCCGAAACAAGATGCTTTGGCCATAATATGAAAGTCCCTTTTGCTTGGCTCACTGTCTTCACCTCATCAATGGGAATTGGGATAAGAGCATCTCTAATTAGCACGTCTTCAACTGTCACCCTTAATTGATCGTCCTGAATTTGGATGTGGTGAATAGTTTCCCCTAGGCTATGGATGGAACCACGTGCCACTAAGCGTCTAAGAGGATCCTCCACATATAGATCACAATGTTTTGCATCCTTTGACAGCGGCAAGTAACAACTCTCCTTAGTGCTTGGACGGGCTGCATTTGAGGGCGAGAGGGGATCAGTTGGCTCTGCTTGCTGCCTTGATGTCATCATGGACAACATTTCTTCCTTCATCTTTGCGAAACCCCTGTTGTAATCGCACCTCAATTGATGCTTCTGCTTGTGCCCTAGCCTCTATCCAAGCCTCTTCCTTAGCCTCTGCCCTCGGTACCATATGTGGGGAACGTCTTTGAGATGATCCAAAGTAATCTCTTATACCCACACCTCTTCCAACTCCCCTGACATGGCCCCCATGTTCTTGTTTACCAGTGGCAATAGTCAAGATGTCATTCCTACCATCTGACTTGAAGGATCCATTGGGACTCTTGTTGTTTAAGATCACTCTATAACATAGAAAGAACAAACATAAGGAAAATGATATGATTATAGTCTACTAAAACAAAATAATGCAAGTAGTGCTTACAATTTTTTCAGTAATCATGCGAGCATTGTCGCTTGTAAATGCTCCGCTCTTTCTTTGGCGAGCGTACAACCATTTTTCTTCGCGACGTATCAGAGAGGGGGTTCAAGAAGAACACTAGGTTTCGACCCAGCATTTTCTTCTAGCCTCTTCCTCTTGGCCCCCAACAACTCTCTTTCTGCCTTCGTATAACCCCCTCGAGACATTGTGTGGGGGCAATCATTCTTGAGGGCGTATTCAATCGCTTTTGCCCTTTTTTCCTACAAGACATGAAGTAGTTAAAATCAATACATATGATATTCTGATACATTTTCTGCAACACATACAAAAGGATACACTCACCATTGCTGCTGGCGTGGTCCGAATCCTAACAAATTCTTCCCACGCAGCTTCGTTATTAATTGATACTTGCTGCATGGAGAAGGTTGAGGATGACCACTTCTGTCCTGTCCATGCACATACTGACTGTAATATCCTTAATTTTCTGTACTGATTCCTAGGTACAGATTAAACAGAATATATGAGTTATGTTTCAGGAAAAAGATGTGGTCCTTTATGTAAAGAAAATGATTAAATTGTAAGAGAAAGGAAATGAAGGGACTTAAATGCAATTATGGAAAGTTTAAGGTTAGGAAAGAAAGGTAGACAAAAATGTGGGGTCTTAAAGTGTAATTTTAGCCAAATAAAGGGATTTAATTACAAAGAAGAAAAAGTTCCCTGGGGCTAAAGTGTAATTAAAGAAAAATAGGCCAGAAGTGGTTTGGATCGCCCGACAGCATTTTAGTCCCAGATTTTACCAGAAGATAGGGCAGGTGACGCTGGGTAAGCCAGCCTAATACCAGAATTTTTGAAGACTCCAGATAGCCAAAAATGGACTAATCGTCCAAAAGTTATAAAAATTCATACCGGATACCTTAGAATTCAGATATAAGTAAGAAATTACAGGATGATACGTCCTTATGGGACGGATGTCAGAAAATTGACAGAATACCGATAGGAGGTCTGTAGAAAAAGTTATTCACAAATTAGAAAATCCAGACGGGAGTGTGAGGCCTCCAGGGATCCGATAGGGAGATTTATCGGTATTTAAACTAAGACTGAATGAGGTCAGGTAACAACAGTCAGATGCCCGTTGTGACCCAAATGGCTTCCTAGACACAGTAGGGCAATGTATCTGACAGAAGGAGCCAGTGTCCGGATATGTATGTAAACGGTGCATAAAATAATAAAATATTCAATGAACTGTGCCAGAGGAAGATTTCTCGAAATACGTGCCATAATGGTAATAGACCTAGAAAGGCCCAAAAATGGCGCCAACAAAGGCCCAATAAGACTCCTGGACTGATAGGTGGGCCAGTGTCCAGCAGAACCCCGGAGAAGTGCGAAATTACGAAAATGCCCCTGTGTTGTACTAAAGGTTAGCAGATGAATGGAGGGCATTCTGGTCATTCTAGACAGGCCCAAAGGCTAAGACATATCTAAATAAGGTTGACTAGAGTCAGTATATGCTTTGACCAGGTACAGAAAGGTGTGAAATGACAATTTTGCCCTTAGGGTTAAAATAGGACAAGAAAGGGCACCAAGGGCATTTTGGTCATTTCGCAGGGGATCTGTAATTGAGTTTAGACCCAGTATTAAAATGTTAATGATATAAAGGATACAAATACTAAGTTCAAGGCCAGAAGACATAATATGGGTTTTCAGAAAAATTAGATTCAGAAAACGGTCCAGTTTTCGAGGCGACAGACCGGGCCGGTACCGGATTGGACCGGAAAGCTTCCAGAAGGTTTCTCCCCTCTCCATTTTCGCCATGTGAAGAATGTGGGTGGTGAGGTGTCCCATGAGGTGGCATTGAGTGATGTCATGCATGATGCAGTAAAAGGAATAAAGAAAAATAGGAAATTCTGGAAAAACCAGGACCACAGGATCAGAGGGCTTCAAAATTACAAGAATGCCATTGACCAAAACTATAAATACCCCCCTAGCTCTTCATTTAGCATGGCCCAAGCAAGGTTTAGAGAGATAAGGAAGTTCTTGAGAGAGAAAGTGAGAGAAAGAAAGAAGAAAAAGGAAGTTCTAGTGGAGTTGGAAGCAGTAGAGAAGTTCTAAAGTTCTGCTTTTGAGGTAGTAACTAATCCTAGCTTTTATGTAATGGCTTTGTGATTTGTTGTGCTATTGTTTGGTTGGATTGTTGTCTTATATGTTATGCTTGAAGCTCTACTACAATGCTGTGATCATATGTTATTGAGTATGGAAGCACGCAGCATGCTTATCTGTACACAATCACAAGCAAGCACTGTCACACTGCATTACATATATTGTTATGATTATTTACTACTGAGATTCCCCCGAATCTCATTCCCCATATCTAACCCATTACAGGGAGATTATGTTGAAGTGAATTCTAAGAATTTTGAGAGACGCCGTTATGCTACCGAATCTAAGACTGAACATCAGTATATGATAAGTACTGTGTACGTTTGTGCTGTCTAAGGAGGCTGGATACTTATCTGTACAATGCTATGATCATATGTTATTGAATATTGAAGCATGCAGCATACTTATCTGTACACAATCACAAGCAAGCACCGTCACACTGCATTACATAAATTGTTATGATTGTTGCTAGTGAGATTCTTTTGAATCTCATTCCCATATATAACATTACAGGGGAGGTTCTGTCAAAATAAAATCTGGAAATTTTAAGAGACGCCGTTATGCTGCCGAAATTCTAGCAACGAAGCAGGAACAAAGAAAGGAACTGATACGTACTGTGTACGTAGGTGCTGTCTAAGGAGGCTGGAAGTGAGTGGACCTAGCAGGTTCATCCAGTCTTTCCTAGGTACTTACGTAGAATGGTAGCTCCTACGGGAATTACCGAATTGATACAAGATCGGTTACTTTCTACAGAAGGAACATAGCAGTTATGCTGCCGGATTTTAGACAACGAGAAATGTAATAGGAACATGAGGGAGTTAATCATGCACTGCTGTATAACAGTTGATTATTTAATAATGATTGCTATCTAGCATGTTTAACTGATATGTGATGCATGTATGATATGTAAGATTGGTTGTTGAAAAATGACTCTGTGAACAGTAATCCGTGGAGACCAATTGATGTTTGGTAAATCATTAAAAATAGTAAATGGTTGAATAAATGTATGATATTTTTATGGTAAATAGTAGACATACTAAGCATTAATTTGATATATAGAATGACTCATTTGGATGTATACACGAAAAGATATAAATTGTTAAAATTGGGACCAGAATGCTGGATTCTGGAGAAAGTCATTGGATGAACAGTAAAGTTGAAACGTTAACCCACGTTGAATTTGTCAAGGAATGGTCAACCAATGATTTTTACCTGAAATATAATTAAGTTATCTTCATGTATCAATTTGAAACACTTCATTTAGATTTTTATAGAATTAGTTAGGATTTTTCAAAGTCAGGTCACTCATCTGGAATTTGCCATAGTGAACAGTACCCGATAAGAATAAAATTCCAGATTAAGAGTTTAGACTTCAATGACCCTAAAAGTGGTTCTAAGTGCTACTGAATGGTCCCTAAGATGTATAAAAATAAGGATGTGACACTGACGAGCTAGTTGGGTCTTGCATGCCCTCCAACGCTCAGCGCAATAGGACAACGTCTTCTTCTTCAAGAACTCATTGTTGGGGACATCGTAAGTGAGCTGCAATGTTTGCCATTGAAAGCAGAGTAATCAACAAACAGTTGTGTATTTAGTATTGCTCTACATGTTGTAACATCTCGATTTTTGGTATAGGAGAACTGGGAGGTAGTCTGATATGGGCAGGCTGCTAAACCCGTAGTCCTAGGGTAGTAATATGATATGGGCGGATTACTTACCTGTATTTTGTAGGAATTCGAGGGATGAGCTAAGTCCTTTAGGATTTAAAGATGAGTTAAGTCTTTAACCTACAGAATAGGGACAGTTCACCTAGGTGCAAAATGAGGAATGTGAGGAATATCCTAAGTCTTAAGCCTAGGAATTCTGTAGGTAGCTTGATATAGGCTGGCTCCTGTGTAAGATAACCTGATATGGGCGGGTTGTCGAGCCTTTCAATTAACGATGACTCCCGAAGAGTTTAAGGGATGAGTTATTGAAAGAGAATTTCTATAACTTAAGATGAAGGATAAGAAGATGAGAATAGATGCCAGAAAGAGAATGCAGGGGTAAAATCGTAATTTTGGGAAAGATCGGGCTGGTAGCGGATGAGTACCATATTTTGCCAGAAAATAGAGAAAATTATGCTGATCATTTCACTGAACTGTGAAATATGCATATGAGGTCTCTATGTATATGAAAGAATTAGAAATGTGACCAGGGGTAAAATTGTCATTTTGGAAAAGTGTGCGCGGGAGCGCTTTTTCAGGCCAAAACAGCCCGGTCCGGATAAAATATCTAAAAATACCGGGAGATAGAGAAAAGGATTCCGGGTTGAATGACGCAACACGGAATTTTGATTTGAGGTCCCGATTTTTCTGTAAAAATTCCTGAAGATGGGAATTTACAGTTATAATCGGTAAAGAAAAGGCAGTCCGAATAGAGATGATCGGACTGTGGCTAGAGGCCATACAGTGTTTTCTAAGGCCCATAGTGACACCAGGGAAAGCCCAGGCCCATAATAGCAGTTCAGTGGTAAAAGGGGCCGGTGTCCGGGAAAAATGTGCGAAATGACGAAAATGCCCCTATGTTATAGAATAACTGAAGAATGAGTAAAGGGTATTTTGGTCATTTGCCTAAGGTTAGATAGTCAAGAAAGGGTATCTGGATAGTTAACCAGGGTCAGAGAATACTCTGGTAAGATGGGAAAAGACAATAATGCCCCTATACCTAGTAAAGTAAAGAAAGAGAGACTAAGGGCATTTTGGTAGTTTGCCAAGTGGTGTTTCTTGGGAATCATGCCATCAGAGTACTTGGGCTGGATCAGAGACCCAAGATGATATTCCTAGGCCCAAAAACGCAGGCCCAGTGATACAGGGGGAAAAGTGGCATTAAAATAATGATTTAGTGACTTTTCAGTAAAGTAAAGTTACTCAGTTTGCACGATAACCGAGGAGGTGATCAGATAAAGTCTAGGACTTATCTGGATAGCATTGGAAGGCGTGAAAGGTCCCTTCCAGATGCCACATGGCGTCATCTTAGAGGCAGAAGAAAAGTTAAGGACACATGGCACAATCTCAGCCGTTGAGTTCGGTTTGTGGGAAATCGGACCGGACCGGTACTGGATTGGACTGGAAATGCTGAGTCAGCAGATGAGGTGTCTAGGAATTGTGACATGTGAAGAACGTCACGATGAGGTGTCCCGGTGAGGTGTCCTGGGTGATGCAGTAAAAAGGAATAAAAGAAACTAGGAAATTCCAGGAAAAACCAGGACCACATGTTCAGATGGCTTCAAAATTACAAGAATGCCATTGAGGGAAACTATAAATACCCCCTCCCCCTCCCATTTCATGCATCCCATGGTTTTGGCAAGAGAAAGAGAGAGAAGGAGAAAGGAAGTTCTGGCGGAGCTGGAAGCAGTATAGAGATAGTAGAGTTCTCCTAAGCTTTTGAGGTAGTAACTAATCCTAGCTTTTATGTAATGGCTTTGTGATTTGTTGTGCTATTGTTTGGTTGGATTGTTGTCTTATATGTTATGTCTGAAGCTCTACTGCAATGCTATGATCATATGTTATTGAGTATGGAAGCACGCGGCATACTTATCTGTACACAATCACAAGCAAGCACTGTCACTCTGCATTACATATATTGTTATAATTATTACTACTGAGATTCCCCCGAATCTCATTCCCCATGTCTAACCCATTACAGGGAGATTATGTTGAAGTGAATCTTAAGAATTTTGAGAGACGCCGTTATGCTGCCAAATTTAAGACTGAACATCAGAATATGATAAGTACTGTGTACGTAGGTGCTGTCTAAGGAGGCTGGAAGTGAGTGGACTTAGCCGGTTCATCCAGTCTTTCCTGGGTACTTACGTAGAATGGTAGTTCTCATGAGGGAATTACCGAATCAGTACAGTTCAGTTCTTTGTACAGATGAAGCCTAGCAGTTATACTGCCGAAATTCGGGCAGAAAAAGATGTAATAGAAATATGTGATTTTTGTGTATATTCTGTTGTATGACATTTTATTATTTAATAATAAATATTGTTTGGCATGTTCAATTTGTGAATGGGGAATTAAGGGAGAAATTCGCAGGTCCTGAGGTAGCAGTGTTTTGACCTCAGTTTGACCTAGTAAATGAAGGAGTTTGGCCACGAAATTTGGTGAGCCAGTGGTACACATTTGGGGCATTCCGTGGATAGGTAATAAACCTTGTTTGGATGCGTAGAATGAGATTAATCAGTTCTCAAATTAAAGGTTCAGAATAAGGAACTTAAGAGTAGAAATTTTAATTTCTGGGCTTAAGTTAAGACATAGTTGAGCTAATATCGCTTCCGTAAGTGTACTCTGAGGGGTCTAAGGGAGGATGTTTCACATGCAATATTAGATAGTTCCTATACCCGGATAGTATCCCAAATTTGATTCTTCACACGATCATCCATAGCATCCCAAGTCAAATAGCTGATGCTAGGCTTGTTGCGTGCTAGGAGGCTGACAAAACTTACGTACTTTGTCCTATGTTCACCAGTTGGATTCCAGTTTCTGTCAAACTCTATCGAAAGCAGTTTCCCGTCTATCCTGTCCTTCGTAATGTCTTTCAAATGAGTCACACTTCTGCCCTTCCTTGGCGTAGTGGCGGTTGGAGCATCGCTAGCCTCAATCTGAGTAACTCTATCCCCCATATTCCTATGTACGCAATAACAACATCAAAAACATTAAAAACAGACTTAACCCTTTTTCCTTCAACCTATCAGAGTACACAAAACTTGTTCCTTTAGCGGTTATGAATGGAAAGATGTGCAAGCATTCATTAGGAAAAATAGAAAACCTAGATTAAACGAACATAAAAACGGTGAAGCACGTACACAGGGGAAAATAATGCAAAGAACACGTACACGAAATAACAGAATGAGAGAGACAACAGAGAAGAATGACTGATCGAGCGCGGAGAAGCCTCGCGAAAACCACAGAGCACGACGAACAGAGATATGACAGAGTACGTGAGAAATGAGAATGATGGTCGCGCCAAGGGGCAGACTTAAAAATGAATATAAACATTTTACAGCGGATATAAATTATTCTAACTCGGGTTAAAAAATAACCGATCTAAACTTGATCCATTTTACACCGGATAAAGTATAAAATCGGTGTAAAATATAACACCATCTAAAATATAACACCGGATAAAGTATAACCCGGTGTAAAATCAAACTCAATTTATTTACAAATTAGACTTTTTACACCGGATATCGCTTAAGACCAGTTTTAATGTTGTAGTTATTTTTTTAAACTCCATCATCAGATATATCATTCCATCCTTGGCGTCACAACATTCTTATCAGAACAAGAATCTGTATCTGTTATTATTACATCAAAATCATATACGTCAAGAATCTGTCTCTGTTATTATTTAGACAACATCAAAAACAAGAAACACAGAAATTAATCAGAATCCACTTCTTCTTCATTTAATTTTGGTAAGCCTACTGAAAAAGAAGGGATCTCATAAAAAAAATCATCATTATCAACAAACATTTTTCCTTGGAGCGCGACAGACGATCTTTCATTTTGAGGATCAGTGATATAGAACACTTGCTTTGCTTGGTCTACCATAATGAAAGGCTCATCCCCAAAACTTGTATTATTCAAATCCACCAGTGTAAATCCTAACTGATCGACCATAACACCGTTGTTTACATTAGCCCACTTGCATTTGAACACGGGAACTTTGAATTTGGAGTAGTCCACCTCCCAAATCTCTTCAACAAGGCCATAATAAGGGATGGCTGCTAATTTAGGATTGTTGTCTTTTGAACTAGAGAAATGCATAGCTTCAACCACTAACATAACACCACTATTTTGCACGCTACTTCTATCATCTAGGGACTTCGTATAAAAGGAATACCCGTTGATATCAAATGAATTCGAACAGATCACATTATGTTCAGGACCACATGCCAACCATCTAACTGTATCGGAAACACAATCCTCATTTTCAACCTCCAGTTTGAACCAATATGCAAAAGATTTGTTGTGTTCTCTGATCAGCCTTTGCTCTGTCATCCTATTATTTTTTTTTCGGACAAGATCTTTATGAACAGCAATATAGTCTTGAACTTCATCAATGTTATTCAAGATGTGTAAGTGTATTTGCTGCAATTCATTACGATCAACACTCCTCACCGACATTCCGTGTTGACCCCCTTGTTTGGCACGGGGTTTATGGAGACCAGTAAGTCTTACTTTAGAAAGGTATTGTTGACAAAAATCCATAGCTTCTTTGGCAACATATTTTTGAACAATGGATGCTTCAGGCCGATTTGGATTCTTCATATACCCTTTAAGGATTTTCATGTATCTTTCAAATGGGTACATCCATCGTAAGTATACAGGGCCACACAGTTTTATCTCTCGCACTAGATGAACGATGAGGTGTACCATGATGTCAAAAAAGGCAAGAAGAAACTGTTTTTCAAGCTGGCACAAAATAACATAACCCTCGTGCTCCAATTCCTCCAACTTTTTAGTCTCAAAGACTTTGCCACATATAGCATTAAAGAAGAAGCAAAGTCGGGTTACAATGTGTCTCAAATCATCTTGAAGGATTCCTCGAACAGCCACTGGGAGTAGTTGTTGCATCAATACATGACAATCATGAGACTTTTGGCCTATTAATTTCAAATCTTTCATGGACATAATCCTCTTAAGATTAGATGAGTACCCAGAGGGAACTTTGATTCCTTGCAAACACTCATAAATACTTCTTCGCTCAGCCTTGGACAAGATGTTAGTCTCTTCAACATGATAGCTCCCCTCACCATCTGGCCTTGGATGTAAATCCTCTCGTATTCCCATTTCTTTCAAATCCAATCTTGCCTTCAAACCGTCTTTGAAACTACGATATGTGTTGAGAAGTGTTCCAATAATGTTGTCACACACATTTTTCTCCACATGCATCACATCAAGACAGTGCCTTACATGAAGATGTCGCCAATACGGAAGCTCAAAGAACACATATCTTTTTTTCCATACATTTTTCTCACTTTTCTTGGTAATCTTACCGAAAGTGACATTGATGTCTTTCACCTTTTCATAAACTTGTTTAGTCGACAGTATGGGTGGGCTTGTCTTAGAAATCTCCTATAACCTAGGTAGACTGTCTTTCTTCCATGACGAAGTTGATAGTAGCAAGTCCCTTCCTCACAAATCGGACATGCTTTATGGCCCTTAACACTATACCCTGACAAATTTCCGTATGCAGGAAAGTCATTAATTGTACAAAAGATCATGGCCCGCATATTGAAGACCTCCTTCTTAACAGCATCAAAAACATCCACACCTTCCCATAGCTTCTTCAAATCTTCGATCAAGGGTGTTAGGTAAACGTCTATGTCATTTCCTGGTTGTTTTCGTCCTGAGATCAACATAGACAACATTATATACTTCCGTTTCATACACAACAAGGGAGATAGGTTGTAAATCACCAGAAGGACAGGCCATGAACTATGTATACTACTAAGGCTACTATAAGGGTTCATTTCATCCGTACTAAGTCCAAGCCTTAGGTTTCGTGGTTCATTGCCGAACTCGGGAAATAAGTCATCAATCTTCTTCCATTGCAAAGAGTCAGCAGGATGACGAATCTTTCCATCATTAATCCTTTCATTTGCATGCCATAACATTTTCTTTGCATTATCTTCATTAGAAAAAAGTCGCTTAAACCTTGGTAAAATTGGAAGATACCATAACAACTTGGCAGGAGAGTTGTTTGATATGTACCTTGGTGTCTTACATATTGGACACTTCTCCTCATCTTCAAACTCTTTCCTGTACAATATGCAATCATTTGGGCATGCATGAATCTTTCTATACTGCATGCCTAAAGGACCTATTATTTTCTTTGCATCATAGTAGCGTTTGGGTAACGCATTTTCTTCAGGAAACATGTCCTGTAACAACTCAAGCAATTCTGAAAAACCACTGTCACTCCACCCATGTCGAGCTTTCACACTTACCAATCTCAACACCGTATTCAACAGGTTGTATTTTCTGCACCCTAGGTATAGAGGCTTTTCTGCATCATTGCACATATTACCATATGCATGTGACTGCATAAAAGCATCTTCTCCGACATCATGAATTATGTCCTCTACTAAATCATCAGTATCCATGTCATCGTCAAAGGTTTGTTCCACCTGTTCACCATGCCATACCCATACCGTATAACTCTTGCAAAACCCCTCACAAATTAGATGAGTGTAAATATCAGCAGGACTTTGCTTCCTCTCATTCAAATAACTCACACAAGGATAATAAAACCTTCCATTGTCATCATCACCATTCCGTTTAGCAAAATCCAAAAACTCCTTCAACCCCTCAGCATACTCAACACTTGTTCGTTTAGCATTTATCCAACTATGATCCATATTTGTGGAAGACTAAGAAACTAGAAAAATAGAAAATAAGAAACCATTATGTTGCAGCTAATGCATGGAGAGAATAAATTTTTAGTTCTCGAGAGGAGTTCAAAATAAAACTCACCGTTTGTGAAGCGCCGAGAAGACTTAACGCGCGAACCAGGGAAAAATGAGAGATGGAAGGCGCGAGAAATGTACCAAATAAAAGAGTATTTGGTAAAAAAAATAAAAAAAAAAGTTTATTCTGTAATAAAATATACACCGGACACTATATATACGCCGGTGTAGATATATATATCAGTTGTAGAGAGTATATTTTACACCGGCCACTATATATTAACCGGTATAAAATATATTAGTTTTTTTAAGTGATAGACCGTACCATACGTACTTTGTCATCAACTTTTACACAAAAAAAATATATATATCAGAATATATAAAAGTTGTAATCTTTCACTACTCATCAGACTCGGAGTTTTGGGAGTCATCAGATTGGGTGAGATCAACAGGATTAAAGAAGCTATCACAGGGTTGACGGCGGCAAACTTCTGAGCGAAAATCTCTGAAACTTGCTTTCAGTCTGTCAACTTTTCGATTCAGTTTTTCCACGGAGTCCTCCAGCCCATTGAGCGCAGTATGAGTTCCTCAAGGCGCTCCATCAGAGTCAGAACCAGGCGAGGAGGAGAAAGAACAGAAGGGTGAGGATCAGGATGTTTGTCTTCAAAATCATCTCTGTTTCTTTTGTGGGGCAGAGAAGGAGGCGTGCGTGAGGAAGAGGCCATTGGAGGAGTCAGATAGATGAAAATAAAATAAAATAGAGATAAAGTCAGATAGATCAATCATAGGAATGGTATACATATATATATGGTTCATGATCAATAAGAATATAGAAGAATGCAATTGGCCTTCTATCATAATGACTACAAATGTTGGGAATCGAAGAAGTGAAATGAACGGTCTGAAGAATAAAGAAAGCGAGCGGGAAAGAATAGACAGGAAACTGAAGAGGCAGATAAGACGAAGCTAATCTGCACCGGGTAGTTATATTTTAAATCGGTTACTTTTAAAACCGGTGTAAAAATTTATTTTTTTCTAAACCGTCTTCTCCTCAGTGACTGGTTTAAAAGTGGGATTTAGATGAAAAATAAATAGATCATCAGCAACGTATGCAGAACAAGAAACCTGTTAAAACTTTATTATATTCATTCAAATTAAACTTTACTAACTAACTTTATATCTTGAAATCTAAAAAAAAAAGACCTCGCTCTATCAACCTAGCTAGCTATATAAATACAATATCATCAACTCCTCATTAATTCTTTTTATTACATCAAAAAGGAGGTGGGGAATAGAGAAAGGCAGGGGTGACCCCATTTTCACTGATCATCATCATCATCTTCCGAATCAGGGTTTTGGGAGTCATAATTGGGATCACCAATAGGATGAAATAAACTATCATTATCCTGTTGATGGTGACGAACTTTAAAACGGAAGGCTCTGAAACGTTCATTCATCCTTTCCACTTTCAGAGCCAGTTCTTCCACCGAGCACTCTAGGGCATCGAAGAAGGAGGGGTGGATGAGGAAGAAGCCATTGGAGATGTAAGATAGAAGAATAGAAGAAATGAATATAAAACAGATATCGGAGAAGGTGATCATGATGAAATACTGTGCATGTCTGAGAAGACTTGACATAAAATGGCGGGAAAGGATACTGACGGAGTTCATCAAAACTGGACTAAATATTTCCACATCGGTCAATATAAATACGCTGTAGAAATTAAAAATCTAAACCAAACTAAATATTTCCACATCGGTCTATATAAAATCCGCTGTAGAAAGTAAACATCTAAACCGGACTAAATATTTCTACATCGGTCACGAGTAAATACGGTGTGAATATTTCATTTTATTTACAAAAATGCCACCGCTCATTTTTTTAAAACCGTCTCTGCATTGACCGGTTTAAAAATGGGGATTTCGATTGCCAATTTTCCACCAGTGAAACTCAATTCATATTCATCCCTAATCTCTTCAATAGCATAGTTAATGGCATTTAAAGCAGTAAAAGCAGAATTATCATAGGGATGTCTCATTGCTTCATTCATGTTAAAACTTACCACATGTTCTCCAACCTCCATTGTAATGGAACTATGCTTCATACTAATGATGGTTTTGGAAGTTTGGAGGAAAGGTCGGTCTAGGATCAAAGTTCTATCATTTACTAGCTCATTAGACATATCCAGAACATAGAAGTCAGCTGGGAACACTAAGTCTTTAACCTGTACTAAAATATCCTCAAGAATTCCCTTGGGATACCTATTGACCTATCAGCTAATTTGAGTACTACATTTATGTCTCTAAGATTGTTGATACCTAAAGCTTGATAAACCGACCAAGGCATTACATTAATGGAAGTCCCTAGGTCTAGTAACGCTCCCTTAATAGGAACATCTTCTATAGTGCATGGGATTGTATAAGAGCCTAGGTCTTAGCACTTAACCGGTAGTTCAGCTTTAAAAAGGGATGACACATTAGCACTCACCCGAATTCTCTCAAGAGGCCTAAATTTCTTTTTATCAGCACACAATTCTTTTAAAAATTTAGCATACTTAGGGTTTCTCTTGAGGAATTCAACTATAGGGATGTTTATTTCCAATTTATTGAACAATTTGTAAGCATCTTTTGCAAAATTAGGATCAACCTTTTTCTTTCCAGCAAAATAAGAGTTAGGAAAAGGGAGATCTTTTATACTTACCTCCTTACCAGTATGCATAGAGGCTCCTTGCTTGCTTGACTCTGGCTTCTCCTCAGGTTTCTTTCCTTTATATGCTGGAGTTGGTACTATTACCTCTTCTTCCTGCAGCTCTTGTACTGCAGCTTGTGCTTGTGAGTTCTCCTCTTGAGTTACCTTCTTACTCACAAGCAACAGTTCTTTGGCACTTTCAGAATTACCAATCTGCATCTGTGGCAGTGATGAATCATCAAATTCAAAATCTTTCTTATCCTCCTGTAGTGTATCAGCTTCCTTAAAATGCACCTGTCTTCCACTTCTTAGAGATATGGCATTCACCCCTCTTGGATTAATAACACTGTTCGAAGGTATGCTGCCTCTGTTCTTTCCTTGGATGTTACTCACTGTATTAGAAACTTGAGTTAAGTGGCTTGTGATATCTGCATTCTTACAACTTAACTCCTCAAGTTTTCTGTGTACATCTACATTATTTTTCTGCATACTTGGGAGAATTAAAGCTATAGGGTGAACTGACCATCATTCTCTTTTTGCTTATGATCAATATTGGTCATTCTGCCATCCATGTTATTCATTTGTGCTGCCATAATCTTTAACAATTGAGATGTCTCATTTGGTCTTGAAGGCATTAAAGCATTAGGTTGTGTGGGGACCATAGACCTTGCATTACCTTGGTAGTTGCTTGAGGAAGCACCACCTCCTTGAAATTGATTAGATCTGTTTTCCCCACTCCCCCACCTAAAGTTTGGGTGGTCTCTTCAGCCAGGATTATATGTGTTAGAGCATGGATCTCTCTTCTGGAAGTTATTCTCTCTCCCTTGATACATAGCTGCCACTTCCTCATACTATCTATCACATGTACTTATAGCATGCATCATTGAACCAAATGATTCACATCCTGTAACTAGGGCTTGTGAGGTATCCACTACATGAATTTGTTTTGTGGAGTGCAGCTCCCTTTCAATCAAACCCATCCTCTTCTCCATTCGATTTCCCAAGGCTGCTATCTCAACTAAGATCGCATTCGAACTACCTGAAGATAAGGGTGGTAATCTTCTTGGATCTCCAGTTTGATGGTCCTCATTAGCCATTTTCTAGAACAAATCCCAACTTGCTTGTAGGACCTTATCTCTCAATGAACCATTCGCAGCAGCATTCAAAGACACTTTATTGTGGGGTAGTAGACCATCAAAGAAGATGTCTACTAAATCAGCCTTAGTGATGTTGTGGTACGGACATTGTCACATCCTTATTTTTATACATCTTAGGGACCATTCAGTAGCACTTAAACCACTTTCAGGGTCATTGAAGTCTAAACACTTAATCTGGAATTTTATTCATATCGAGTACTGTTCACTGTAGCAAATTCCAGATGAGTGACCTGATTTTGAAAATTCATAACTAATTCTAGAAAAATCGAAATGAAGTGGTTCAAATTGATACATGAAACTAACTCAAATATATTTCAGGGAAAAATAATTGGTTGACCAATCCTTGACAAATTTAACGTGGGTCAACGTTCCAATATTACTGTTCATCCAATGACTTTCTCCTGAATCCAGCATTCTGGTCCCAACTTTAACAATTTATATCTTTTCGTGTATACATCCAAATTATAAATTATATATATCAAATTAAAGCTTAGTATGTATACTTTTTACCCTAAAAATTTCGTACATTAATTCAATCATTTACTATTTTTATTGATTTATCAAACATGAATGGGTCTTCACGAGTTACTGTTCACTGAGCCTATTTTCAGCATTTAGTCTTTACATACCCAAGCATACAATCAACACATATCAGTCATACAGGCTAGATAACAATTAATATCAAATAATCAACTGTTATATCTCAGTGCATGATTAACTCTCTCATATTTTATTACATCCTTCTCTGTCTAAAATCCGGCAGCATAACTGCTACAATTCTTCTTTAGAAAGTAACCGATGTTGTACCGATTCGGTAATTCCCTTATGAGAACTACCATTTTACGTAGTACCCAGGAAAGATTGGATGAACCTTCTGGGTCCACTCACTTCCAGCCTCCTTAGACAGCACTACGTACACAGTACGTATCAGTTCCTTTCTTTGTTCCGTCTTCGTTGCCGGAATTTCGGCAGCCTACCGGCGTCTCTTAAGATTTCCAAATTTTATTTTGACAGAACCTCCCCTGTAATGTTATGTTTGGGAATGAGATTCAAAAGAATCCCAGTAACAATAATCATAACAAAATATGTAATGCAGAGTGACGGTGCTTGCTTGTGACTGTGTACAGATAAGTATGCTGCATGCTTCCATATTCAATAACATATGATCATAGCATTGGAATAGAGCTTCAAGCATAACATATAGGACATCAATCAACCAAACAAAACAACACATCACAAAGACATTACATAAGAGCTAGGATTAGTTGTTACCTCAAAAGCAGAGCTTCAGAACCTCTCTACTACTTCCAACTCCACCAGAACTTCCTTACTTCTTTCTTTCTCTCACTTTCTCTCTCAAGAACTTCTTTCTTCCTCTCTTTCTTGCTTGCACCGAAATGAAGGAGTAAGGGGGGGTATTTATAGTGTTGAGCAATGGCAATCTTGTAATTAGGAAGACTTATGATCCTGTGGTCCTGGTTTTTCCTGGAATTTCCTATTTTCTTTAATTCTCTTTTACTGCATCAACCTAGACACCTCAGGGGACACCTCATAGGACACCTCACCACCCATATTCTTCATGTGACGAAATTTGGAGGTTCTGGAAGCTTTCCGGTCCAATCCGGTACCGGCCCGGTCCATCGCCTCTAAAAACGTGCCGTTTTCTGAATCTGATGTTTCTGGAGATCCTTTTTATGTCTACTGACCTCACATTTAGTATCTAGACCCTTTATATCATTAACTTTTTAATACTGGGTCCAGACTCAATTACAGATCTCCTGCGAAATGATCAAAATGCCCTTGGTGCCCTATCTTGTCCTATTTTAACCCTAAGGGCAATATCGTCATTTCACACCTTTCTGGACTCGGTCAAAGCTTATACTGGCTCTAGCCAACCTTATTTAGACATGTCTTGACCTCTGGGTCTGTCCAAAATGACCAGAATACCCTTTATTCATCTGCTGCCCTTTTTGTACAACATAGGGGCATTTTCGTAATTTCGCACTTTTCCGGGGTTCTGCTGGACACTGGCCCACCTATCAGTCCAAGAGTCTTATTGGGCCTCTAATGGCGCCATTTTGGGCTTCCTGGGTCCATTATCTGTATGGCACGCATTACGAGGAATCTTCCTTTAACACAGTTCATTGAATATTTTAACTATTATTTACCGATTATATACCTTTTCCGGACACCGGCTCTTTTTCCCAGATACAGTGTCCTACTGTGTTCAGGCATCCTTGGGGGTTATAACGGTCATCTGACCGAAGTCATTCGATCGCATTCAGCCCCTTTAAAAATATCGATAAATCTCCAACCCGGATCCCCGGAGGCCTCACACTCCCGTCTGGATTTTCTAATTTGCAGATAACTTTTCCTACAGACCTCCTATCGGTATTCTGTCAGTTTCCTGACATCCGTCCCATAAGGGTGCATCATCCTGTATTTTCCCACTTATATCTGAAATCTAGGGTATCCGGTATAAATTTTTATAACTTTTGGACGATCAGTCCATTTCTGGCTATCTGGATTCTTCAAAAATTCCGGTATTAGGCTTGGTTACCCGGCGTCACCTGCCCTACCTTCTGGTAAAATCTGGGACTGAAATGCTGTCGGGCGGTGCAAACCACTTCTGGCCTATTTTCTTTAATTATACTTTAGCCCCAGGGAACTTTTCCTTCTTTATAATTAAGTCCCTTAATTTGGCTAAAATTACACTTTAAGACCCCACATTTTTGTCTACCTTTCCTTCCTTACCTTAAACTTTCCATATTTGCATTTAAGTCCTTTCTTTTCCTTTCTTTTGCAATTTAATCCTTTTCTTTACATAAAGGACCACATCTTTTTCCTGAAATAGAGCTCATATATTCCGTTTAATCTGTACATAGGAACCAGTACAGAAAATTAAGGATATTACATTTCTCTCCCCCTAAAAATAAATTTCGTCCCCGAAATTTACATTACATCTATCCTATACAAATAATTCAGGGCACTTTTCTCTCATCTTTTCTTCTGTTTCCCATGTAGCCTCTTGTTCAGTCAAGCCTTTCCAGATCACTTTAACTAAAGGAATTTGCTTATTCCGCAACTGCTTGACTTTTCTATCAGCAATTCGCACCGGTCCAACCTCATAGGTCAAGTCATCTCGCAGTGCGACCTCATCTTGCTCAATCACATGAGATGGATCTGGAATATACTTCTTTAATTGGGAAACATGGAACACATCATGTATCTGGCTGAGATTCGGAGGAAGAGCCAACTTGTAGGCTACTGCTCCTATCTTTGAGAGAATATGGAATGGCCCGATGTATCTTGGATGCAACTTCTTCACCTTAATCGATCGTCCGGCTCCTGTGGTTGGAGGTAACTTAAGGAATACATGTTCTCCTTCTTCAAACTCCAACGGCTTCCTTCTGACATCTGCATAGCTCTTCTGTCTGCTTTGAGCCGTCAACAATCATTTTCTAATTACCGCAACTTGTTCTGCAGTTTGATCCACTATATCCGGACCAAGCATTCTTCTCTCGCTCAACTCTAGCCAGCATAAGGGGGATCTACATTTCCGTCCATAGAGTGCTTCAAAAGGTGCCATCTGTATACTGGCCTGATAACCATTGTTATATGCAAACTCTATAAGGGGTAAATGGATATCCCAGCTGCCTTTGAAATCTAGGACACATGCTCTCAGCATATCCTCTAACGTCTGTATTGTTCTTTCAGATTGACCATCTGTCTGAGGATGATAAGCTGTACTGAATCTGAGAGTAGTGCCCATTTCTTCCTGTAGAGCCCTCCAGAAATTTGAAGTAAATCGAGGATCTCTATCAGACACAATGCTGCTTGGGATACCATGGAGCCTAACGATCTCCTTTATATACAGCTTTGCCAGCTTTTCTAGAGAATCTCTCTTATTGATTGCTAGGAAATGTGCTGACTTTGTCAGTCGATCGATTACTACCCAAACCGCATCATGTCTACTTGGTGTCAAGGGTAGTCCTTCCACAAAGTCCATGGCAATCCCATCCCATTTCCACTCAGGGATATCTAAAGGCTGCAACGTTCCTGCTGGCTTTTGATGTTCAACTTTCACTTTCTGGCAGGTTAAGCACTTAGATACGTAAGCTACAACATCTTTCTTCAGTCCAGGCCACCAGAATAACCTTTTAACATCATGGTACATTTTGGTCATACCTGGATGTACCGTATATCGGCTTTTATGTGCTTCCTCCAGAATCCTTTCCCTTAATCCCCCAACATTTGGGATATAGGGTTTCCCCCTAAACTGTAGCAATCTGTCTGGGGACATCTCAAAATTCCTTGTCTTCCCTTTCTCCAGCTTGTCTTTGAATATTGCTGCGAGCTTATCCTGTTCCTGAGCCTCTTTGATCTCATCTTCTATGCAAGTTCTGACATGAACTCCTCCAAAAGGATTCTCCGTCAGTTGCATTTGATATAGAGGGCTCCAGTCGCGCATATCTTCTATCAGTTCCAATTCCTTGATCTTCATGTATGCAACCTGCACCACCTTTCTACTCAGGGCATCAGCTACCACATTGGCTTTTCCTGGATGGTATTTAATCTGGAAGTCATAATCTTTTAACAATTCCATCCATCGCCGCTGCCTCATGTTCAGCTCCTTCTGATCCTGCAGATACTTCAGGCTTTTGTGGTCGCAAAACAACTCTATCGTTGCTCCGTATAAATAGTGCCTCTATATCTTCAGGGCATAGACCACCGCCGCAAGCTCCAGATCATGAGTGGGATAATTCTCTTCATGTGGCTTTAACTGCCGAGAGGCGTAGGCTACTACTCTACCTTGCTGCATAAGAACACATCCCAGCCCCTGCTTGCTTGCATCAGTGTAGACTACATAAGTCTGAGTTGGGTCTGGAATAATCAGCACGGGAGTAGTCGTTAATCTTTGCTTCAACTGCTGGAAGCTAGCCTCGCACTTCTCATCCCACTTAAACTGCTGATTCTTTCTGGTCAGCTTGGTAAGTGGTAAGGCAATTCGAGAAAAGTCTTGAATGAATCGTCTGTAGTACCCTGCTAGGCCGAGAAAACTTCTAATCTCTGTCACTGTCCTTGGCTGTTCCCAGCTCAAAACTGCTTCAACTTTGCTAGGATCCACAGCTACCCCGTCTCGGGATATGACATGACCGAGAAATTTGACTTCTGAAAGCCAAAACTCGCACTTACTCAGCTTAGCATAGAGCTTCTTCTCTTTAAGGGTACCAAGAACAATCCTCAAATGCCTTTCATGCTCCTCCGGAGATTTGGAGTACACCAGAATATCATCAATAAAGACCACAACGAACTGATCTAGATAAGGCCTGAAAATTCGGTTCATATAGTCCATGAAAATAGCAGGTGCATTGGTTAGTCCAAAAGGCATCACCAAAAATTCAAAATGTCCGTAGCGCGTTCTGAACGCCGTCTTTGGAATATCATCTGGCTTGACCCTTAGTTGATGGTAGCCAGATCTCAAGTCAATTTTGGAGAATAAGCTCGCTCCTGCCAATTGATCTAGCAGGTCATCAATTCTGGGAAGAGGATACTTGTTCTTAACTGTAAGCTTATTTAATTCCCTGTAGTCAATGCACAGCCTTAAGCTACCATCTTTCTTCTTGACGAACAGTACTGGAGCACCCCATGGCGATACACTGGGTCGTATAAAACCCTTCTCCAATAGCTCCTCAATTTGCTTCTTCAGTTCCATCATTTCGTTGGGAGCCATCCTGTATGGGGCTTTTGATACTGGTCCAGCTCCAGGTACAATGTCGATCGCAAACTCCACTTCACGCTCCGAAGGCAATCCCTGAATCTCCTTTGGAAAGACTTCAGGAAATTCATTGACTACAGGAACCTCCTCGATGCCTTCCTCTACTTCTGCTTGAACAGAAAAGAATACCACATATCCCTGACATCCTTTCCGTAAATATTTTTCTGCCTGAGCCTCTGTCACGAAGTTCAGTTGTACTTCTAGGCTCCGATCAGTGATCTTTGGACCAAGAACTAGGGTCTTGTTTCTGCAGTCCAACATCACATTATTGGAGGATAACCAATTTAAACTGGGTATGACCTCAATCTCCTGGAAAGGCATACAGATCAGGTCCAGGGTGGTACTGCAGTGCTCATAACGCACCACACTATTTAGACAGGCATCAGATGTGATCACCCTAGCGTTGGTGGGGGTTTTCACCTGTATATCATAACGTAACTTGCTGATCAGAAGGCCTAGGCATTTAGCACATTCATAAGATATAAAGGAATGACTTGCACCCGAATCAAATAGGGCAGTCACAGCATGATCATTGAGATAGATTGTACCTTGGATCATCTCAGATGATCGCTGAGCATCCTTTCTAGTGAGTGCAAACACTCGTCCCGCCGTCCTTGGCCTTGGATCAGTTATAGCTTGAGGACATTCCCTGGAAAAATGTCCGGGCTTTCCGCAGGTGTAGCATACATTCTGGCCCATCAAGCATGGTCGGTCACCATGATTCTTTCCACACTTTTCACATACTGGGGCCTTTGGATCCCTGTTATTGGACCTTCCGCGGAAATTTCCCCTATTAGGCCTCTTGGTCTGCCACGGCCGCTTTCTTTTCTTATAGCCGCTCCCACTGGCCGCTTCTTGATTCCGTCCGGCCTTATCAGGAGTCGCTTGATCTTTACTCCCATATCTGGACAGCATTCTATGATTCATGCTGTTTTCAACGATTCGACATGCTTCCACAGCCTTATTGAACTGGCTGTATTGTTGGGGAGTTAACTTCTCCTTTAACATAGAATTCAGCCCTCGAATCATTCTTTCTGTCATCCAGCGTTCATCATCCACTTGGCGTAGGTAAGTTGAATATTGAGATAGCCGGATGAACTTGGCCAAATATTCATCAAAAGATTCTTTTTCTCCTTGCCTCAGCACAAGGAATTCAGCCTCCCTTTCATCTCTGACAGATTGAGGAAAATATTTCTCATAAAATTGCTCAAGAAATACTTCCCAGGTAACTGGAATATCTCTTGCTTGGAGAAGTAACTCTGTATTCTTCCACCATCTATCCGCATCCTTTTCCAATTGATAGATGGCCATTTGGGCCTTGGTTTCAGTCGGGCAGTCGAGGACCTTAAAGATCTTCTCTAATCTGCTGACCCAATTTTCTGCTACATGTACTTCAAATGTCCCTTCGAATATGGGAGGATTGTGTTTGCAAAATCGCACCATCCATTGCTGGATGCCAACTGCCTCCTCCCTTGATTCAACCCTTCTCTGGGGCTGTTCCGCCTGCTGGGGTACTTCTTCAGGTTCTCTACTAGTTGCTCCTGAAGGCTCTGGTGGTCTTAAATTATTTACAGCTGCTGCTACTGCCGCGGCTATGGCAGCATCTCTTTCTTGTTCATTTCGTGCTTGAGCAGCTCTCATTTCTTCTATCATCTTTTGTTGCTGTTCTAATCGTTCTAGAATCATTTGATTAAGGTTGCCAGCCTCTAGGGGTTCCTAAGCTGGAATAGTTCTCCTCGTTCGTACCATTTTGTTATACTTAAAAAACAGAAGGGAATATGATAAATAACATAATTCCTTTTCATTTCATTTCACACATAATATACATACAGAGTATATGTACATATCACAGTACCATTCTAGTCTTTTATACATTAGAAATATCACTCTAATTTTTCTTAAACTTCATTCTAATATATTCTCCTACTAGGTAGATCCAGTCGAATATGGTACAATATGATTCTCTATCAAAATACTGGTCCAACTCCGATCTCCAGGTAGGAGTCTTCGGCAATACGTCATTCATAATTTCTAGCCAAAGCCCCATGGTTAACACATTTGGATCCCAGGCTTGATATATGGCTTTCACCCTTGTGATAAACTCCTGGTAGACCGAATAATCTTGATCTATGTTTTCGAACAGGGTCTGCCTCAACTCGTATAGTTGTCGGGCTAATGCTACCGAGCTCTCAAGTTGCTCTCTACTCAGGTTCCTCCCTGGGACCATTCTTACGATTAAACCTCCCAAATACATTTCTACTAGAGTCACTTCGGGCCTACTGGGACCTGGCGTATTACTCTGAACACGTACTTGGCTGGATCCTGAACTGTCTGTTATATTCAAGGGTACCGCACTTATGGGAATGGCAGGAATAGGGCCTTCTGTTATCATCACCTCCTGATCATCAATTAGAAAGTTTGATCCTACCGAGGAACTATCCTCCTCAGAATCACCAGCTACTGCAGGTGTCCAGAGGTCAGAATCATTGCTTACTATCTCTTCTTCTGAAATATCTGAACTAGAGACCTCTGGTCTTAATTCCCATTGGTTTACTGTAGTTTCAGACCCAAATCTATGTCTAGCCATCCTGCAAACACTAACTTAGTGTCAATTATGACGGCTTTATCATGGTATATCTTTCTATAAATCATCTACTCAGAGCATTTCTTAAGCCAGAATCCTTTGCTCTGATACCAAAATGTCACATCCTTATTTTTATACATCTTAGGGACCATTCAGTAGCACTTAAACCACTTTCAGGGTCATTGAAGTCTAAACACTTAATCTGGAATTTTATTCATATCGAGTACTGTTCACTGTAGCAAATTCCAGATGAGTGACCTGATTTTGAAAATTCATAACTAATTCTAGAAAAATCGAAATGAAGTGGTTCAAATTGATACATGAAGCTAACTCAAATATATTTCAGGAAAAAATAATTGGTTGACCAATCCTTGACAAATTTAACGCGGGTCAACGTTCCAATATTACTGTTCATCCAATGACTTTCTCCTGAATCCAGCATTCTGGTCCCAACTTTAACAATTTATATCTTTTCGTGTATACATCCAAATTATACATTATATATATCAAATTAAAGCTTAGTATGTATACTTTTTACCCTAAAAATTTAGTACATTAATTAAATCATTTACTATTTTTAATGATTTATCAAACATGAATGGGTCTTCACGAGTTACTGTTCACTGAGCCTATTTTCAGCATTTAGTCTTTACATACCCAAGCATACAATCAACACATATCAGTCATACAGGCCAGATAACAATTAATATCAAATAATCAACTGTTATATCTCAGTGCATGATTAACTCTCTCATATTTTATTACATCCTTCTCTGTCTAAAATCCGGCAGCATAACTGCTACAATTCTTCTTTAGAAAGTAACCGATGTTGTACCGATTCGGTAATTCCCTTATGAGAACTACCATTCTACGTAGTACCCAGGAAAGACTGGATGAACCTTCTGGGTCCACTCACTTCCAGCCTCCTTAGACAGCACTACGTACACAGTACGTATCAGTTCCTTTCTTTGTTCCGTTTTCGTTGCCGGAATTTCGGCAGCCTACCGGCGTCTCTTAAGATTTCCAAATTTTATTTTGACAGAACCTCCCCTGTAATGTTATGTTTGGGAATGAGATTCAAAAGAATCCCAGTAACAATAATCATAACAAAATATGTAATGCAGAGTGACGGTGCTTGCTTGTGACTGTGTACAGATAAGTATGCTGCATGCTTCCATATTCAATAACATATGATCATAGCATTGGAATAGAGCTTCAAGCATAACATATAGGACATCAATCAACCAAACAAAACAACACATCACAAAGACATTACATAAGAGCTAGGATTAGTTGTTACCTCAAAAGCAGAGCTTCAGAACCTCTCTACTACTTCCAACTCCACCAAAACTTCCTTACTTCTTTCTTTCTCTCACTTTCTCTCTCAAGAACTTCTTTCTTCCTCTCTTTCTTGCTTGCACCGAAATGAAGGAGTAAGGGGGGTATTTATAGTGTTGAGCAATGGCAATCTTGTAATTAGGAAGACTTATGATCCTGTGGTCCTGGTTTTTCCTGGAATTTCCTATTTTCTTTAATTCTCTTTTACTGCATCACCCAGGACACCTCAGGGGACACCTCATAGGACACCTCACCACCCATATTCTTCATGTGACGAAATTTGGAGGTTCTGGAAGCTTTCCGGTCCAATCCGGTACCGGCCCGATCCATCGCCTCGAAAAACGTGCCGTTTTCTGAATCTGATGTTTCTGAAGATCCTTTTTATGTCTACTGACCTCACATTTAGTATCTATACCCTTTATATCATTAACTTTTTAATACTGGGTCCAGACTCAATTACAGATCCCCTGCGAAATGACCAAAATGCCCTTGGTGCTCTATCTTGTCCTATTTTAACCCTAAGGGCAAAATCGTCATTTCACACCTTTCTGGACCCGGTCAAAGCTTATACTGGCTCTAGTCAACCTTATTTAGACATGTTTTGACCTCTGGGTCTGTCCAAAATGACCAGAATACCCTTTATTCATCTGCTGCCCTTTTTGTACAACATAGGGGCATTTTCGTAATTTCGCACTTTTTCGGGGTTCTGCTGGACACTGGCCCACCTATCAGTCCAAGAGTCTTATTTGGCCTCTAATGGCGCCATTTTTTGGCTTCCTGGGTCCATTCCCTGTATGGCACGTAGTACGAGAAATCTTCTTTTAACACAGTTCATTGAATATTTTAACTATTATTTACCGATTATATACCTTTTCCGGACACCGGCTCTTTTTCCCAGATATAGTGTCCTACTGTGTTCAGGCATCGTTGGGGGTTATAACGGTCATCTGACCGAAGTCATCCGATCGCATTCAGCCCCTTTAAAAATACCGATAAATCTCCTACCCGGATCCCCGGAGGCCTCACACTCCCGTCTGGATTTTTTATTTTGTGAATAACTTTTCCTACAGACCTCCTATCGGTATCCTGTCAGTTTCCGGACATCCGCCCCATAAAGGCGCATCATCCTGTATTTTCCCACTTATATCTGAAATCTAGGGTATCCGGTATAAATTTTTATAACTTTTGGACGATCAGTCCATTTCTGGCTATCTGGAGTCTTCAAAAATTCCGGTATTAGGCTTGGTTACCCGGCGTCACCTGCCCTACCTTCTGGTAGAATCTGGGACTGAAATGCTGTCGGGCGGTGCAAACCACTTCTGGCCTATTTTCTTTAATTATACTTTAGCCCCAGGGAACTTTTTCTTCTTTATAATTAAGTCCCTTAATTTGGCTAAAATTACACTTTAAGACCCCACATTTTTGTCTACCTTTCATTCCTAACTTTAAACTTTCCATAATTGCATTTAGGTCCCTTAATTTCCTTTCTTTTGCAATTTAATCCTTTTCTTTACATAAAGGTCCACATGTTTTTCCTGAAACAGAGCTCATATATTCCGTTTAATCTGTACATAGGAACCAGTACAGAAAATTAAGGATATTACATTTCTCTCCCCCTTAAAATAAATTTCGTCCTCGAAATTTACATTACACCTATCCTATAGAAACAATTCCGGATACTTCTCTTTCATCTTTTCTTCTGTTTCCACTGTAGCCTCTTGTTCAGTCAAGCCTTTCCAGATCACTTTAACTAAAGGAATTTGCTTATTCCGCAACTGCTTGACTTTTTTATCAGTAATTCGCACCGGTCCAACCTCATAGGTCAAGTCATCTCGCAGTGTGACCTCATCTTGCTTAATCACATGAGATGGATCTGGAATATACTTCTTTAATTGGGAAACATGGAACACATCATGTATCTGGCTGAGATTCGGAGGAAGAGCCAACTTGTAGGCTACTGCTCCTATCTTTGAGAGAATCTGGAATGGCCCGATGTATCTTGGATGCAACTTTTTCACCTTAATCGATCGTCCGGCTCCTGTGGTTAGAGTTAACTTAAGGAATACATGTTCTCCTTCTTCAAACTCCAATGGCTTCCTTCTAACATCTGCATAGCTCTTCTGTCTGCTTTGAGCCGTCAACAATCATTTTCTAATTACCGTAACTTGTTCTGCAGTTTGATCCACTATATCCGGACCAAGCATTCTTCTCTCGCTCAACTCTAGCCAGCATAAGGGGGATCTACATTTCCGTCCATAGAGTGCTTCAAAAGGTGCCATCTGTATACTGGCCTGATAACCATTGTTATATGCAAACTCTATAAGGGGTAAATGGATATCCCAGCTGCCTTTGAAATCTAGGACACATGCTCTCAGCATTTCCTCTAACGTCTGTATTGTTCTTTCTGATTGACCATCTGTCTGAGGATGATAAGCTGTACTGAATCTAAGAGTAGTGCCCATTTCTTCCTGTAGAGCCCTCCAGAAATTTGAAGTAAATCGAGGATCTCTATCAGACACAATGCTGCTTGGGATACCATGGAGCCTAACGATCTCCTTTATATACAGCTTTGCCAGCTTTTCTAGAGAATCTCTCTTATTGATTGCCAGGAAATGTGCTGACTTTGTCAGTCGATCGATTACTACCCAAACCACATCATGTCTACTTGGTGTCAAGGGTAGTCCTTCCACAAAGTCCATGGCAATCCCATCCCATTTCCACTCAGGGATATCTAAAGGCTGCAATGTTCCTGCTGGCTTTTGATGTTCAACTTTCACTTTCTGGCAGGTTAAGCACTTAGATATGTAAGCTACAACATCTTTCTTCAGTCCAGGCCACCAGAATAACCTTTTAACATCATGGTACATTTTGGTCATACCTGGATGTACCGTATATCGGCTTTTATGTGCTTCCTCCAGAATCCTTTCCCTTAATCCCCCAACATTTGGGATATAGGGTTTTCCCCTAAACTGTAGCAATCCGTCTGGGGACATCTCAAAATTCCTTGTCTTCCCTTTCTCCAGCTTGTCTTTGAATATTGCTGCGAGCTTATCCTGCTCATGAGCCTCTTTGATCTCATCTTCTATGCAAGTTCTGACATGAACTCCTCCAAAAGGATTCTCCGTCAGTTGCATTTGATATAGAGGGCTCCAGTCGCGCATATCTTCTATCAGTTCCAATTCCTTGATCATCATGTATGCAACCTGCACCACCCTTCTACTCAGGGCATCAGCTACCACATTGGCTTTTCCTGGATGGTATTTAATCTGGAAGTCATAATCTTTTAACAATTCCATCCATCGCCGCTGCCTCATGTTCAGCTCCTTCTGATCCTGCAGATACTTCAGGCTTTTGTGGTCGTAAAATAACTCTATCGTTGCTCCATATAAATAGTGCCTCCATATCTTCAGGGCATAGACCACCGCCGCAAGCTCCAGATCATGAGTGGGATAATTCTCTTCATGTGGCTTTAACTGCCGAGAGGCGTAGGCTACTACTCGACCTTGCTGCATAAGCACACATCCCAGCCCCTGCTTGCTAGCATCAGTGTAGACTACATAAGTCTGAGTTGGGTCTGGAATAATCAGCATGGGAATAGTCGTTAATCTCTACTTCAACTGCTAGAAGCTAGCCTCACACTTCTCATCCCACTTAAACTGCTGATTCTTTCTGGTCAGCTTGGTAAGTGGTAAGGCAATTCGAGAAAAGTCTTGAATGAATCGTCTGTAGTACCCTGCTAGGCCGAGAAAACTTCTAATCTCTGTCACTGTCCTTGGCTGTTCCCAGCTCAAAACTGCTTCAACTTTGCTAGGATCCACAGCTACCCCGTCTCGGGATATGACATGACCGAGAAATTTAACTTCTGAAAGCCAAAACTCGCACTTACTCAGCTTAGCATAGAGCTTCTTCTCTTTAAGGGTACCAAGAACAATCCTCAAATGCCTTTCATGCTCCTCTGGAGATTTGGAGTACACCAGAATATAATCAATAAAGACCACAACGAACTGATCTAGATAAGGCCTAAAAATCCGGTTCATATAGTCCATGAAAATAGCAGGTGCATTGGTTAGTCCAAAAGGCATCACCAAAAATTCAAAATGCCCGTAGCGCGTTCTGAACGCCGTCTTTGGAATATCATTTGGCTTGACCCTTAGTTGATGGTAGCCAGATCTCAAGTCAATCTTGGAGAATAAGCTCGCTCCTGCCAATTGATCTAGCAGGTCATCAATTCTGGGAAGAGGATACTTGTTCTTAACTGTAAGCTTATTTAATTCCCTGTAGTCAATGCACAGCCTTAAGCTACCATCTTTCTTCTATGATAGAGGGCATTGACCTAGATTAAGTTTTCATGTTAGTTGCATGATATGAGATGGCCATAATTGAGCTTTTGACAAATGGTTCACAATTGATGTGCAAGGATCGACCATTGCTAGGGTAAAGACTGGACAAGAACATTATAAAGGAATGTTTAAAGCAAGTTAGATCCAGGTCGGATGTAAAGTAGTTTAGGACACAGCTAGAAGTCCTCGAGAAGTTAGGTTATGACGAAAGGTGACCCGAGGTCGTGACTAAAGAATGTAGAGCTGTCTAGTCATGACAAGTAGAATGAGATGGTTAATCAGGTCACGATGAAGATACGCAGGGACCTGATGATGAATGAAGATGACAACCTCATTAAAGTTTATCAGTTAGAGGTTTAGCACATGATGTAGGCAAGCAAAACTGTATGAGAAATAGAGATACATGCTAGTCTAAGATGATGTTCAGAAGTAGATCCTCTATGTGACTATCAAGAGTAGATCTACATTTGGAAAGACTTAGTTCAGTTAATCTTTGACGAACAAAAGAATCAAAAGTTAGGATAAGCCTTGCGCAAGAAATGAGCCTAACATATGGCTTCAAGTTCTCGGAAGTCAAAGTTCCTGAAACAGGATATTAGTCCCACATCGGTTGGGGAGGTGAACGAAGCATGCCTTATAAGGGTGTGGATACCTCTCCCTCATGAACGCGTTTCCAGTACTCACCAAGCGCCCCAGTGGGGGTAGGCAGGCACGAGTGGTAGGCAGGCAGTGCTGGGAAACAAAACCCTGACCTCGTGTGGGCCTAGAGGCGCCTGCCTAAGGGGAGATGGGACAATATCTTCTGCTACATAGCTATGATACCTGGAGGACGCGTGTTCGGGTGCCTAAGGGGTTAAAGTCCTCATGTGCCTGGAGAACAAAACCGTGACCTCATGTGGGCCTGGGGCCTGCCTAAGGGGAAAGCAGACAATATCTATGTGGAAGGGTGCTGAGCTGTTAGAGAACATAAGTAATGGTGCTAGATGATGAATGAGATTTATGTGATCTAAGTTGGTTAGAATCAAGAAAAAGACCAGAAATGAACCATAGTCCGATCAAGAGTAGACTGAGACTGATGTATATGCACAGGAAGAGTTGAGAGATAGTAGAAAGACACCAAAGTTGCTCCAGAGAAATGGAGACTGTTCCGCTCACCTGAGAAGTATTCCTTGAGTAAAGTTTATGAAAAGTATTCCTCTCAGTTAAATAGAGATGAGCGTGAGGCTAAAGGTTAAATAGAGAAAGAGAAACCCTTTTGATGAATGTTTAGCCAAGTTCATATATATGAACAGAGAGTTGAATAATTAAAGAGTTAATTTACGGATTGGATTTCATGTTACAAAGGATTTCTCGGGTAGTCATAGAAGTTCAATAGAACGGTAGATGTATACAAGATTAGAAATAGAAATGTATAATGCCTAGACAGGGAAAGATAGCCACAATTTTAAAGATAAAGTAACTCCCCTATTCGATTAAAGGGTCAAGTCTATACCCTGATAAGAGGGTAGCATGGCAGCCTAAGTGAAATCGATAGATGTTTTAGGATGAATGATCAAGATATGATAGGCAATATGATAAAGGAAATATGTTTTGAGGCTTACTTAGTTCATTACAATGTCTGATAGATGGTTAAGCAAATTATGATGATGAATAGTTGCATATCCTTGCAGTTGTCATATAATGACATGCATGTTAGAGCATGCCATGATGAATACTCTCATTTTGCAGTATATGCAGGGTAGAATATATATGGTGAGGAAGTTATGAGAAAATTATGTTGCTCCCATACCATATGATATGCAATAAGGAATGTATTGAGGATGATAGATAGTCTCAGTTTATGGGACGATAAGTTATGATATGATATTCTGATATGATTTATGATTGGGGTGATTCAGGTTTTTCTATAGGCTTGCGAATGTAGTACTTAGAGCCATTTCTATTGAAAGGAATGGTATACAGAAAAAGTTAGATTTGAAACAGATGACTCTCAGATAGAGACTAGATTCAGATGAGTACAGATCACTCTTCAGATAAGAGTTGGATCTGATGCAGTCTGCTCGCAGTTAGAGCATAGTTCAAATGGCTCTCAGTTAGAGCACAAATTTACATGAGAAGTTATGATGAGGCCATAGCAGCGGAATGTAATGGCAGGTGGTTAAACCATGATTGCATAAGGCATGGTAAGCCACAGTAAGAGAAAGATGAGAAGGAACTCCTGAGTAAGAGAGGAAATAAGTAAAGTCTTGGGCAATAATATGGGCTACTGAACATAATATTTCTAAATTTTTATTGAGTTATCAACAAGTAGAAGCGGTGAACCCTATAACTTAGTCTGTTGGTTTAAGATCTTCGGGAGATATACAGAATCGCAGTTAGATTCTGGAGGGTCACAGTTAGATCCTAGCATGGCTCCAGGGTCGCAGTTAGATCCTAACAGTTCCAGAGTCACAGTTGATTCTGAAGAGGCTGACGGTTGATCGCAGTTAGATCCCGAGGTCGTAGTTAGACCTAGCCTAAGGAAAGTAATGAGCCATGAGATATGAGTACAATGTAGTATCTCTTTGGGAAGATGAATGCCAAAGACAAAGTTAAGGTAAGGACGCTTCACTAGTTGATAAACTCATCCAAAAAAATTATTTATAATGATTTTCCTTAGATAGCCTATATTATACAGACTGAACTTAGTTTTCTTTAAACAAAGATGGAGTCCAAGTTAAAATCTGAGTGTTGATATTCAAAACTTTTATAGAAGTATGCCTGAGAAACAAAGAAGAGAACCCCATATGTTTTGAGAACATAAAAGTATGAGTAGGTAAATCCTCCAGGTGAGGATAAAAAGATTAAAAGGCTAGAGAGACCTAGAGAAGAATGTCTAAAGTAAAGATAAAACCCAGTAGTTCTATGAGATAGAGAATGCTAAGGCTTAGCAGAGTAATGTAGCCTTCATCCAGAAAGATGTTTAGGCATGAGTAGTCTAAGAAAGAGTAATGAAAAAGGGTCCAGTTGTCACAGAAGTTGGTATAGATGGACAAGGTAAGAAAAGTGAAAAGTTAAAGTAAGATAGACCCTAGAGTTACACCAAGATGTTAAGGAGTAAGATACGCCATGATATAGCCAGACCTGGCTAGATATGCTATGATACAGCATAAGAAGTATGTAATAAGATACACTATGATAACTGTGTAAGGTGGAACGCAATGAGAAATGTGCATTTTTTTGACCAAATAGAGAGGCCCCTTATTGAAAAAGGGATAAGATGATGAATGTTATGCTAGAGATAGAGATGAGAGCTTTCACTCCTTGCATAAAATGCCAGGCATTATGTTATGTTTGTAAATATGCTTGAGCTTCGATGTTAGAGCTTCACATTTATGAGCAGGTATGCAGTCCTGCAATTTGAGGGCCAGGCATTATGCATGATAGAGTATGTGCTCCTATTTAGTAACAAAAGTAAAGAATGGATAGTTACATAAGTCCTCTCTCTGTATGATGTTAAGTGATTAACGATGATGAGAACATCTAATGATATGAAAAATTCTCTCTCAAGCAAGGACATGAAGCAGATATTGAAAGTACTCCGCTAGATAATAAGATAAAAGGTAAGAGATGGATACCCCAATTCTTAGTCATAAAGCAGAAAGAGATTTAAAGAGGATGCATATTTAAGATTGTTGACTAAGGTACAAGTAAATTTCGAGGACGAAATTTATTTTAAGGGGGAGAGAAATGTAACATCCCTAATTTCTGTACTAAGTTGTATGTACAGATTGAATAAAATATATGAGATGTTTAGGAAAATATTTGGCCATATTTATGTAAAGAAAAGGATTAATTGGAAGAGGAAGAAAGTCTAAGAGCCAAAGTGCAAAATTACGAAAATGCCACTGTGATGCCCTAAGAAACCAGAAGTAAATGGAGGGCATTTTGGTCATTTCACACAATGGATGGATATCAGAGGAAATTTGATAGTAAATTACTATAATTAATATGAGAATTTATGGAGTTGACAGAAGTAAAAAAGGAGTCCTGTAGAATTAATTATGGAATTTACGGTGAAAAAGGACACCGATAAAGGGTTAAAGGAAACATATGTAATTTTTAACAGGACTTCTGGGTCTCAGAAAATTATGAAACTTTGTAGAGAATTCATTTTATATTAGAATGAATTTATAAAAATGTTAGAACAATTAAAAGAGGTGTTTAGCATTTATGCTAAGATCAGGGTAAGTTACGGATATCGGTATGAGGAAAGTACATTGGGATTTGGGCCAGTTAGCTATTGGACCTAAAAGAGGCCCAATATTTCGTCCTAGGCCAGCCCAATAAGGCCCAAAAGTTATCTTGGAGCCCAAGTCCAAATAATAAATAATTTATGGATTTTTGAAAAGAAAGAAAAAGAGAATAAAGTAAGAATTAGGTGTTGCACATTGTGGGACCCACAAGGACACAAGCATGGCACCCAAAAAGAGGAAGGGTTAGGTGTACCAAGGGAGGCAATGCTAGTGATGTCATGGTGGTAAGGTCTTGAGTGAAAAGTGAAAAGACATTCCAAGATCAAACCTTTAACCATTAGATCAAATAGTTTCCAAAGTGATCTTAGCCTTCAAATGGCACATGACTTTTGCTATAAATAGCCCCCTTTCCATTCATTCTTCACACCCAAGAGCTCCTTTAGAAAGAGAAGTGAGTTCTAGAGAAAGAATGTGGAAGAAAACAAGGAAGAAGCAAGGGTCTTGAAGGAGCAAGTAAGGTAAGTTGTCTCCTTGCTTCTACCTTTTGTTCTTATGATTTGTGCTTGAGTTTAAGTGACTTTTTAGGCTTAAATCTTGGGGAAATGCTGCTGGAATTTTTGTGTATATGTGAAAGGAATATGAGTTTTAAGTCATAGATAGTTAAGACAAGCTTAAACAAGTTAGTTACATGCTTGGTTGTTGGATTAAGTTGATGTTCTTGACTTTACCATGGAAGAACATTTCGGTTTGCACTGTTCATTCACTGTTCATGATAGAAGGAAATGGAATTTCAATGATTTAATGCTTCCATTGAGTTTATATGATGATTTTGTGTAGGATTGGAAAGGTTTTGAACCTTGGAAACCATTGGAATTAAAGGTTATAATGTTGAAAATTCCTCACGGTCACTGTTCACTCGCATGAACAGTGATTTGAATTTCATGATTTTGATGCTTCCAATGGTCTTAAAATGAGATTTTGTGTGGGGGAAAAGTGGAGGAACAAGTATGGGAAGCATTGGAATCAAAATGAGAATTTTTGAAAGAATTATGCATGTTTTTCAAATCTGTCCGGAACAGTGCATAGTTGCTGGAATTTGGTTGTTTTGAGTTCATAAATGGATTCAAAAGGCCAAATTGTGTAGGGTAAGGTCAAGACATCAATTGATTCAAAGGCTAAGTCAATTGGTAAAGATTAAAGGAAGTTATGTTACTTAAAGTAAGCTTAGTGTTCAAGAGAAGTTAGATTGTAATGGTTGGATGGTAATGTGATGTTAGGAATTGCTTGGTGTGCTCAAAAGAGGGCAGCCACATAGCAAGGAAAAGTAAGAAGGAAGAAGCAAAGTTAAAGTGGAAAGAAGTAAAGCAATAAGGTAGTAAACTTACCCTAAACTTGTATGTATTGAATGTTATGCTTGATTGTGCTATGACTTTGTTGAATTGTGTGCATATGTGTATATGATTGAAGCTCTGTTTCTATGATTACCTTGGCCAATTGTATTTCATATGTTACATGGAAGCTTGCACATTACACAATGTTTACACTTTCACAAGCAAGCACAAGTATTTACTTTAATGCATGCATTGTTTAGTACCGTTTGCTACTGAGATTCCCCCGAATCTCATCCCCTATTTATAACCCATTACAGAGAGGTTATGTCGAAGTGAATTTTGAGAATGCTGTAAGACGCCGTTATGCTACCGATTTTCAGACTGAACATAAGGAGATGATGCGTACTGTGTACGTAGGTACTGTCTAAGGAGTCTGGAAGTGAGTGGACCTAGTCGGTTCATCCAGTCTTTCCTGGGTACTTACGTAGAATGGTAATTCTCACGGGAATTACCGAATCAGTACAAGATCAGTTATTTTTACAGATGAAGTATAGTAGTTATACTGCCGGATTTCAGGCAGGAAAGATGTAATAGAGATACGAGGATTTTGTTCATGCCCTGTTGTATAAAGATTTATTATTTAATGATAAGTATTGTTTGGCATGTTTGTTTGATATGTGATTAATGTATGCATATGTATGTAAAGTTGCTTGCTGGAATTTGCCACCATGAACAGTAACTCGTGGTGATATAGTGATGTTTGATCTATAATTAAAAATAATAAATGATTAAATAAATATATGATATGTTTATGATAAATAGTAGACATACCAAGCTTCGATTTGATATATAGAATGTCTCATTTTGATGTCTACACATAGAGATATAAATTATCAAAGTTGGGACCAAAATGCTGGATTCAGGAGAAAAATGCTGGATGAACAGTAAAGTTGTAACTTTGACTGATGTTGACTTGGACAAGGAATGGTCAACAAGTTATTTTTCCTTGAAATAGTATTGAGTTATCTTCATGTAGAAATTTGAACCACTGCATTCCGATTTTTCTAGAATTAGTTATGATTTTTCGAAGTCAGGTCACTCATCTGGAATTTACACAGTGAACATTGCTCGATAAGAGTAAAACTCCAGATTGAGAAATTGGACTTTAATGACCTTGAAAGTGGTTCTAAATACTACCAATTGGTCCCTAAGATGTACAAAAATAAGGATGTTTCAATGGAACCCACATGGACTAAAAATGGCGCCAAGAAGAGAGCTTAGGTGTCCCAAGTGATGTCATGCTAGTGAGGTCATGGTGGTGAGGTCATGAGCCAAAGTGAAAAGACATTCCAAGATCAAACCTTTAACCATTAGATTAAATTTTCCAAAGTGATCTTGGCCTTCAAATAGCACATGACTTTTGCTATAAATACCCCCCCTTTCCATTCATTCTTCACACCCAAGAGCTCCTTTAGAGAGAGAAGTGAGTTCTAGAGAAAGAAAGGAAGAAGCAAGGGTCTTGAAAGAGCAAGTAAGGTGAGTTGATGTTCTTCACTTTACCATTTTGGTTGCACTGTTCATGTACTGTTCATGATAGAAGAAACTGGAATTTCAATGATTTAATGCTTCCATTGAGTTTATATGATGATTTTGTGTAGGATTGGAAAGGTTTTCAACCTTGGAAACCATTGGAATTAAAGGTTATAATGTTGAAAATTCCTCACAGTACTGTTCACTCGCATGAACAGTGATTTAAATTTCATAGTTTTGATGCTTCCAATGGTCTTAAAGATGAGATTTTGTGTGGGGGTAAAGTGGAGGAACAAGTATGGGAAGCATTGGAACCAAAATGGGAATTTTTGGAAAAAGGGAGCTTATTGAAACTAGACTTGGATTTTGTTTGGAATGGATTTGTAATTTGGTAATTATCTTGTAATGCCTAGGTTTTGACATTTGTGGCAAGGAAAGACCATTGCAAGAAGGAAAGGAACAAGGATCTAAAAGAGGTAGCAAGAATATCTAACTATAAACTTATGTGCTTTGATTGTTTTGCTTACTTGTTATGCATGAAGGTTTGGTTGAGCATGGAATGTTGTGATGATGATGATGATGTGATATGATTATGTGATACCCCTTGCAATATATGTCATGACAATATGCATGTTAGAGTTTGCTTATGTATAAGCATGAATTAGCTCCCATTGCATGATAACATGTTAGGCATTCAATCAAACATGCATAACCTTATAGTTTATATTACTTGCCATTGGGATTTCCATGAAATCTCATTCCTTCCATATAATTAAACATGCTCTAGGTGCTGGATCTTCTCAAGGCAAGAGGGTAAATGTTGATGGATGACTGTACATAATTTAAAGAGTGTGCACTTTAATTACAAGATGATGTTTTGGTTTGTATGATGCATGCTACTCATAAGTCTAATCTGAGGTAGTGTACTTCCATCGATATTTTGATTGACTTATATGATGAGTTTTCATATGAAATTTGGCATGAACATAGCTAAGATCTAGAGCTTTAAATGGACACAGGAGCCGGACGATCGATTAAGGTGAAAAAGTTGCATCCAAGATACATCGGGCCATTCCAGATTCTCTCAAAGATAGGAGCAGTAGCCTACAAGTTGGCTCTTCCTCCGAATCTCAGCCAGATACATGATGTGTTCCATGTTTCCCAATTAAAGAAGTATATTCCAGATCCATCTCATGTGATTAAGCAAGATGAGGTCACACTGCGAGATGACTTGACCTATGAGGTTGGACCGGTGCGAATTACTGATAAAAAAGTCAAGCAGTTGCGGAATAAGCAAATTCCTTTAGTTAAAGTGATCTGGAAAGGCTTGACTGAACAAGAGGCTACAGTGGAAACAGAAGAAAAGATGAAAGAGAAGTATCCGGAATTGTTTCTATAGGATAGGTGTAATGTAAATTTCGAGGACGAAATTTATTTTAAGGGGGAGAGAAATGTAATATCCTTAATTTTCTGTACTGGTTCCTATGTACAGATTAAACGGAATATATGAGCTCTGTTTCAGGAAAAACATGTGGACCTTTATGTAAAGAAAAGGATTAAATTGCAAAAGAAAGGAAATTAAGGGACCTAAATGCAATTATGGAAAGTTTAAAGTTAGGAATGAAAGGTAGACAAAAATGTGGGGTCTTAAAGTGTAATTTTAGCCAAATTAAGGGACTTAATTATAAAGAAGAAAAAGTTCCCTGGGGCTAAAGTATAATTAAAGAAAATAGGCCAGAAGTGGTTTGCACCGCCCGACAGCATTTCAGTCCCAGATTCTACCAGAAGGTAGGGCAGGTGACGCCGGGTAACCAAGCCTAATACCGGAATTTTTGAAGACTCCAGATAGCCAGAAATGGACTGATCGTCCAAAAGTTATAAAAATTTATACCGGATACCCTAGATTTCAGATATAAGTGGGAAAATACAGGATGATGCGCCTTTATGGGGCGGATGTCCGGAAACTGACAGGATACCGATAGGAGGTCTGTAGGAAAAGTTATTCACAAAATAAAAAATCCAGACGGGAGTGTGAGGCCTCCGGGGATCCGGGTAGGAGATTTATCGGTATTTTTAAAGGGGCTGAATGCGATCGGATGACTTCGGTCAGATGACCGTTATAACCCCCAACGATGCCTGAACACAGTAGGACACTATATCTGGGAAAAAGAGCCGGTGTCCGGAAAAGGTATATAATCGGTAAATAATAGTTAAAATATTCAATGAACTGTGTTAAAGGAAGATTTCTCGTACTGCGTGCCATACAGGGAATGGACCCAGGAAGCCAAAAAATGGCGCCATTAGAGGCCAAATAAGACTCTTGGACTGATAGGTGGGCCAGTGTCCAGCAGAACCCCGAAAAAGTGCGAAATTACGAAAATGCCCCTATGTTGTACAAAAAGGGCAGCAGATGAATAAAGGGTATTCTGGTCATTTTGGACAGACCCAGAGGTCAAAACATGTCTAAATAAGGTTGACTAGAGCCAGTATAAGCTTTGACCGGGTCCAGAAAGGTGTGAAATGACGATTTTGCCCTTAGGGTTAAAATAGGACAAGATAGAGCACCAAGGGCATTTTGGTCATTTCGCAGGGGATCTGTAATTGAGTCTGGACCCAGTATTAAAAAGTTAATGATATAAAGGGTCTAGATACTAAATGTGAGGTCAGTAGACATAAAAAGGATCTTCAGAAATATCCGATTCAGAAAACGGCACGTTTTTCGAGGCGATGGACCGGGCCAGTACCGGATTGGACCGGAAAGCTTCCAGAACCTCCAAATTTCGTCACATGAAGAATATGGGTGGTGAGGTGTCCTATGAGGTGTCCAGGGTGATGCAGTAAAAAAGAATTAAAGAAAATAGGAAATTCCAGGAAAAACCAGGACCACAGGATCATAAGTCTTCCTAGTTACAAGATTGCCATTGCTCAACACTATAAATACCCCCACCTAGCCCCTCATTTAGGCATGAGCAAGGAAGAAGGGAAGAGAGAAGTTCTTGAGAGAGAAAGTGTGAGAAAGAAAGAAGTAAGGAAGTTCTGGTGAAGTTGGAAGTAGTAGGGAAGTTCTGAAGCACTGCTTTTGAGGTAACAACTAATCCTAGCTCTTATGTAATGTCTTTGTGATGTGTTGTTTTGTTTGGTTGATTGTTGTCCTATATGTTATGCTTGAAGCTCTATTCCAATGCTATGATCATATGTTATTGAATATGGAAGCATGCAGCATACTTATCTGTACACAGTCACAAGCAAGCACCGTCACTCTGCATTACATATTTTGTTATGATTATTGTTACTGGGATTCTTTTGAATCTCATTCCCAAACATAACATTACAGGGGAGGTTCTGTCAAAATAAAATTTGGAAATCTTAAGAGACGCCGGTAGGCTGCCGAAATTCGGGCAACAAAGACGGAACAAAGGAAGAAACTGATACGTACTGTGTACGTAGTGCTGTCTAAGGAGGCTGGAAGTGAGTGGACCCAGCAGGTTCATCCAGTCTTTCCTGGGTACTACGTAGAATGGTAGTTCTCATAATGGAATTACCGAATCGGTACAACATCGGTTACTTTCTAAAGAAGAATTGTAGCAGTTATGCTGCCGGATTTAAGACAGAGAATGATGTAATAAAATATGAGGGAGTTAATCATGCACTGATATATAACAGTTGATTATTTGATATTAATTATTATCTGGCTTGTATGACTGATATGTGTTGGTTGTATGCTTGGATATGTAAAGACTAAATGCTGAAAATAGGCTCAGTGAACAGTAACTCGTGAAGACCCATTCATGTTTGATAAATCATTAAAAATAGTAAATGATTGAATTAATGTACGAAATTTTTAGGGTAAAAAGTAGACATACTAAGCTTTAATTTGATATATAGATTGTCTAATTTGGATGTGACAATTTGCCAAGGGATGTTTCTTGGGAATTGAGCCATTAGAGTACTTGAGTTTGATCAGAGACCCAAGGTGACATTCCAATAAGTCCAAAAACGTAGCCCAAGCAATATGTGGGTTAAAGTGGCATTAAAATAATATTTTAGTGACTTTTCTATAAAGTAAAGTTACTCGGTTGAAATGATAATCGGGGAATTGATCAGATAAAGCTTGAGACTTATCGGGAAGCCATGAGGTGGCATGAAAGGTACCTATAAGGCGCCACATGGCATAAGCATAGAGGAAGAAGAAAAAGCTAAGGTCACGTGGCACGATCCCAGCTATTTATTTTGGGATAAGACTCTGGAATTCTCTAGAAAAGCTGAGTCAGCTGGTGAGGTATCCCAAGGGCCCCACTATTGCATCACCTAGGCATGTGAGGTGTCCCTTGATGATGTCGCTTTTGGTGAGTCATCATGGAGTATGATGTCATCAAGATGATGCAGGCGAAGTTTCTTGAGGAAGTTAAGCCATCTAAGCCGTTCATCGTGATAAAATCTGAGCCATCCATTTTGAAACATCCTCCCTTAGACTCCTCAGAGTACACTTGCGGAAGCAACATTAGCTTGATTATACCTTAACTTAAGCCCAGAAATTCAAAATTTTTCTCTTAAGTTCCTTATTCTGGACCTTTAATTTGAAAATTAATTAATCTCATTCTATACATCCAAACAAGGCTTATTACCTATCCATGTAATGCCCCAGATGTGTACGACTGGCCTGCCAAATTTCATAGCCAAACTCCTTCGTTTACTAGGTCAAACTGAGGCCAGAACACTGCTACCTCAGGACCTGCGAATTTCTCCCTTAATTCCCCATTCACAAATTGAACATGCCAAACAACATTTATTATTAAATAATAAAATGTCATACAACAAGGCATACAGCAAATTATCATATTTCTATTACATCTTTTCCTGCCTAAAATCCGGCAGCATAACTGCTACAATTCTTCTTTAGAAAGTAACCGATCTTGTACCGATTCGGTAATTCCCTATCGGATACCCGGAGGCCTCACACTCCCGTCTGGATTTTCTAATTTGCGAATAACTTTTTCTACAGGCCTCCTATCGGTATTCTGTCAGTTTCCCGACATCCGCCCCATAAAGACGCATCATCCTGTATTTTCTCACCTAGATCTGAAATCTAGGATATCCGGTATGAATTTTTATAACTTTTGGACGATCAGTCCATTTCTGGCTATCTGGAGTCTTCAAAAATTCCTGTATTAAGCCAGATTACCGAGCGTCCCTTGCTCTCTCTACCGGTGAAATCTGGGACTGAAATGCCGTCGGACAGTCCAAACCACTTCCGGCCTGACTTTCTTTAATTACACTTTAGCCCCAAGAAACTTTTCTTCTTTTCATTTAAGTCCCTTTTTATTTGGCTAAAATTACACTTAAGGACCCCACCTTTTTGTCCTTAAACTTTCCATAATTCTTTCATACTCATAGAGACCTCGTATGCACATTTCACAGTTCAGTGAAATGATCAGCATAATTTTCTCTATTTTCTGGCAAAATATGGTACTCATCGGCTACCAGCCCGATCTTTCCCATAATTACGATTTTGCCCCTGCATTCTCTTTCTGGCCTCGTTGCTCATCTTCTCATCCCTCATCTTAAGGTCTAGAAATTCTCTTTCAATAACTCATCCCTTAAACTCTTCGGGAGTCATCGTTAATTGAAAGGCTCGACAACCCGCCCATATCAGGTTATCTTACACAGGAGCCAGCCCATATCAAGCTACCTGCAGAATTCCTAGGCTTGAGACTTAGGACATTTCTCACGTTCCTCATCTTGGACCTAGATGAACTGTCCCGATCTCCTAGACCAAAAATCGGGATGTTACAATTCTCCTCCCCTTTTAAAAATTTCGTCCTCGAAATTTTAAGGGATACCTCATCTTTCCTGAAGAGAACTTCTTACTGACCTATACAGCTATGTGATTCTTATAACGCAGTCATATATATAACCAGTAAGATCATCCCTCTCTGTCTTATCCTCACTCCAGTGATGGTCTAGAGGAGCAATAGCTTGGTCCCAGACCTTCCACATGGATTCTTAGCAACTAACATCTTTTATTATAGTTGCTTACAGCTATCCATGTTCTAACCCCTCATACAGCAACCTCATCACTGAGTTAAGACAGATTTATTATCTTACTACTTATTTCTCATGACTTGTTACAATAACCACATTCTCTAGATCAGAAAGGAACTCTTCATTAATCACATCATTTACATCTAGGCATACAGTTCTTACAGCTAAGTCACCCTTACAGCTATGGTTCTTCTTAACCATTCTTAGGGTCGACCTCAGGGGATTTGGAGACTCTGTTTGAAAAAATGGAAAATACTCTTCCTGTTGTCTTTGGCCTAGGGATGTCAGCATTCTTAGGGCAAACTCTTGCAAAGTGACCCTTCTCGCCACAAATGAAACAGCCGCTTTGCCCTGCTCGACACTCCCTTGTGCCGTGGTTCTTTCCACATCTTTGACATCTTTGTCCTCCAACCTGATCCTCGCCTTGATCAGTCCCCTGCCTAAACTGTTGCCTCTTTCTCTTGTTATTATTATTATTGGCTTCATAACCTGAGTTACCTCCCAGAGTGCTCCTAGCCAATACTTCTTTACTTCTTGCTTCTGACTTAGCGACCTCCTTGCTTCTTACGCTGTTCCCGGTTGCTGCATGATTGTTCATACTTCTCTCTGTCAATCTGCAGACTTCTACCGCTCTATTGAACTGCATAAGTTCTGAGGAATTATTCTTTCCTTTAGGGTGCTGCTCAGACCCTCTACTAATCTTTTTGTCGACCATTCTTCATCCTCCATTCTTCTAAGGTATGTGGAATAGTATGACAATCGGAGATACTTAGCCAAATACTCATCAAATGACTCTTTCTCTCCTTGCTTCAAAGTTAGGAACTCAACTTCCTTCGCGTCCCTCACTGACTGGGGAAAGTATTTTTCCCTAAACTGACCCAGAAATATTTCCCATGTAACTGGGACTCCTTTTGCTTGAAGAATAAGCTCAGTATTCCTCCACCATCTTCGCGCATCCTTCTCTAGCTTGAAAATGGCCAGTCGGGCTTTTCTTCCTGATGGGCAATCCAGGACCTCAAAAATCTTCTCAAGCTGATCTATCCAATCCTCAGCTACTTGGACGTCAAATGTCCCCTCAAACATCGGAGGATTGTACTTTTGGAACCGCTCTATCCATTGCTGAATGCTATTAGGATCTACCACTGGATCCTCTATTCTTGACTGCCCATTATTTGGAGGAATTCCTGATATCCCTTCTGCTGGTCTATCAGGGGTTTGCAATTGATTAACTATAGCTGTAAGAGTAGCTATAGTGGCATCTCTTTCTTGATCTCGGTGAACTTGTTCCGCCCTCATTTCTTCCATCATCCTCTGCTGCTGTTCTAGCCTAGCAAGGATGACTTGCATAGGATTTACCTCATTGGAGTTGCCAGCCTCCTCTACGTGTGGCTCCTCCACTTGAATTCTACGTCCTCGTCTCGTGTTCACCATCTGGTTCCTTGTCAATCAGAAAAGAAAAATGAACACATAACATTATACTACTTACTCATCTAGGGAATTTTACCTCCACTGGGCTTTTCTAAACCTCTATGTACTCTAGGGAAATAACATTTCTAAATCAGAGCATCACTGAGCCAGAACCTTCTGTTCTATGCCAGAATCTTATGCTCTGAACCATAATCCTTTCTGGTTTATGCCAGAACCTATTGCTCTGATACCAAAATGAAACATCCTCCCTTAGACTCCTCAGAGTACACTTGCGGAAGCAACATTAGCTTGATTATACCTTAACTTAAGCCCAGAAATTCAAAATTTTTCTCTTAAGTTCCTTATTCTGGACCTTTAATTTGAAAATTAATTAATCTCATTCTATACATCCAAACAAGGCTTATTACCTATCCATGTAATGCCCCAGATGTGTACGACTGGCCTGCCAAATTTCATAGCCAAACTCCTTCGTTTACTAGGTCAAACTGAGGCCAGAACACTGCTACCTCAGGACCTGCGAATTTCTCCCTTAATTCCCCATTCACAAATTGAACATGCCAAACAACATTTATTATTAAATAATAAAATGTCATACAACAAGGCATACAGCAAATTATCATATTTCTATTACATCTTTTCCTGCCTAAAATCCGGCAGCATAACTGCTACAATTCTTCTTTAGAAAGTAACCGATCTTGTACCGATTCGGTAATTCCCTATCGGATACCCGGAGGCCTCACACTCCCGTCTGGATTTTCTAATTTGCGAATAACTTTTTCTACAGGCCTCCTATCGGTATTCTGTCAGTTTCCCGACATCCGCCCCATAAAGACGCATCATCCTGTATTTTCTCACCTAGATCTGAAATCTAGGATATCCGGTATGAATTTTTATAACTTTTGGACGATCAGTCCATTTCTGGCTATCTGGAGTCTTCAAAAATTCCTGTATTAAGCCAGATTACCGAGCGTCCCTTGCTCTCTCTACCGGTGAAATCTGGGACTGAAATGCCGTCGGACAGTCCAAACCACTTCCGGCCTGACTTTCTTTAATTACACTTTAGCCCCAAGAAACTTTTCTTCTTTTCATTTAAGTCCCTTTTTATTTGGCTAAAATTACACTTAAGGACCCCACCTTTTTGTCCTTAAACTTTCCATAATTCTTTCATACTCATAGAGACCTCGTATGCACATTTCACAGTTCAGTGAAATGATCAGCATAATTTTCTCTATTTTCTGGCAAAATATGGTACTCATCGGCTACCAGCCCGATCTTTCCCATAATTACGATTTTGCCCCTGCATTCTCTTTCTGGCCTCGTTGCTCATCTTCTCATCCCTCATCTTAAGGTCTAGAAATTCTCTTTCAATAACTCATCCCTTAAACTCTTCGGGAGTCATCGTTAATTGAAAGGCTCGACAACCCGCCCATATCAGGTTATCTTACACAGGAGCCAGCCCATATCAAGCTACCTGCAGAATTCCTAGGCTTGAGACTTAGGACATTTCTCACGTTCCTCATCTTGGACCTAGATGAACTGTCCCGATCTCCTAGACCAAAAATCGGGATGTTACAATTCTCCTCCCCTTTTAAAAATTTCGTCCTCGAAATTTTAAGGGATACCTCATCTTTCCTGAAGAGAACTTCTTACTGACCTATACAGCTATGTGATTCTTATAACGCAGTCATATATATAACCAGTAAGATCATCCCTCTCTGTCTTATCCTCACTCCAGTGATGGTCTAGAGGAGCAATAGCTTGGTCCCAGACCTTCCACATGGATTCTTAGCAACTAACATCTTTTATTATAGTTGCTTACAGCTATCCATGTTCTAACCCCTCATACAGCAACCTCATCACTGAGTTAAGACAGATTTATTATCTTACTACTTATTTCTCATGACTTGTTACAATAACCACATTCTCTAGATCAGAAAGGAACTCTTCATTAATCACATCATTTACATCTAGGCATACAGTTCTTACAGCTAAGTCACCCTTACAGCTATGGTTCTTCTTAACCATTCTTAGGGTCGACCTCAGGGGATTTGGAGACTCTGTTTGAAAAAATGGAAAATACTCTTCCTGTTGTCTTTGGCCTAGGGATGTCAGCATTCTTAGGGCAAACTCTTGCAAAGTGACCCTTCTCGCCACAAATGAAACAGCCGCTTTGCCCTGCTCGACACTCCCTTGTGCCGTGGTTCTTTCCACATCTTTGACATCTTTGTCCTCCAACCTGATCCTCGCCTTGATCAGTCCCCTGCCTAAACTGTTGCCTCTTTCTCTTGTTATTATTATTATTGGCTTCATAACCTGAGTTACCTCCCAGAGTGCTCCTAGCCAATACTTCTTTACTTCTTGCTTCTGACTTAGCGACCTCCTTGCTTCTTACGCTGTTCCCGGTTGCTGCATGATTGTTCATACTTCTCTCTGTCAATCTGCAGACTTCTACCGCTCTATTGAACTGCGTAAGTTCTGAGGAATTATTCTTTCCTTTAGGGTGCTGCTCAGACCCTCTACTAATCTTTTTGTCGACCATTCTTCATCCTCCATTCTTCTAAGGTATGTGGAATAGTATGACAATCGGAGATACTTAGCCAAATACTCATCAAATGACTCTTTCTCTCCTTGCTTCAAAGTTAGGAACTCAACTTCCTTCGCGTCCCTCACTGACTGGGGAAAGTATTTTTCCCTAAACTGACCCAGAAATATTTCCCATGTAACTGGGACTCCTTTTGCTTGAAGAATAAGCTCAGTATTCCTCCACCATCTTCGCGCATCCTTCTCTAGCTTGAAAATGGCCAGTCAGGCTTTTCTTCCTGATGGGCAATCCAGCACCTCAAAAATCTTCTCAAGCTGATCTATCCAATCCTCAGCTACTTGGACGTCAAATGTCCCCTCAAACACCGGAGGATTGTACTTTTGGAACCGCTCTATCCATTGCTGAATGCTATTAGGATCTACCACTGGATCCTCTATTCTTGACTGCCCATTATTTGGAGGAATTCCTGATATCCCTTCTGCTGGTCTATCAGGGGTTTGCAATTGATTAACTATAGCTGTAAGAGTAGCTATAGTGGCATCTCTTTCTTGATCTCGGTGAACTTGTTCCGCCCTCATTTCTTCCATCATCCTCTGCTGCTGTTCTAGCCTAGCAAGGATGACTTGCATAGGATTTACCTCATTGGAGTTGCCAGCCTCCTCTACGTGTGGCTCCTCCACTTGAATTCTACGTCCTCGTCTCGTGTTCACCATCTGGTTCCTTGTCAATCAGAAAAGAAAAATGAACACATAACATTATACTACTTACTCATCTAGGGAATTTTACCTCCACTGGGCTTTTCTAAACCTCTATGTACTCTAGGGAAATAACATTTCTAAATCAGAGCATCACTGAGCCAGAACCTTCTGTTCTATGCCAGAATCTTATGCTCTGAACCATAATCCTTTCTGGTTTATGCCAGAACCTATTGCTCTGATACCAAAATGAAACATCCTCCCTTAGACTCCTCAGAGTAAACTTGCGGAAGCAACATTAGCTTGATTATACCTTAACTTAAGCCCAGAAATTCAAAATTTTTCTCTTAAGTTCCTTATTCTGGACCTTTAATTTGAAAATTAATTAATCTCATTCTATACATCCAAACAAGGCTTATTACCTATCCATGTAATGCCCCAGATGTGTACGACTGGCCTGCCAAATTTCATAGCCAAACTCCTTCGTTTACTAGGTCAAACTGAGGCCAGAACACTGCTACCTCAGGACCTGCGAATTTCTCCCTTAATTCCCCATTCACAAATTGAACATGCCAAACAACATTTATTATTAAATAATAAAATGTCATACAACAAGGCATACAGCAAATTATCATATTTCTATTACATCTTTTCCTGCCTAAAATCCGGCAGCATAACTGCTACAATTCTTCTTTAGAAAGTAACCGATCTTGTACCGATTCGGTAATTCCCTATCGGATACCCGGAGGCCTCACACTCCCGTCTGGATTTTCTAATTTGCGAATAACTTTTTCTACAGGCCTCCTATCGGTATTCTGTCAGTTTCCCGACATCCGCCCCATAAAGACGCATCATCCTGTATTTTCTCACCTAGATCTGAAATCTAGGATATCCGGTATGAATTTTTATAACTTTTGGACGATCAGTCCATTTCTGGCTATCTGGAGTCTTCAAAAATTCCTGTATTAAGCCAGATTACCGAGCGTCCCTTGCTCTCTCTACCGGTGAAATCTGGGACTGAAATGCCGTCGGACAATCCAAACCACTTCCGGCCTGACTTTCTTTAATTACACTTTAGCCCCAAGAAACTTTTCTTCTTTTCATTTAAGTCCCTTTTTATTTGGCTAAAATTACACTTAAGGACCCCACCTTTTTGTCCTTAAACTTTCCATAATTCTTTCATACTCATAGAGACCTCGTATGCACATTTCACAGTTCAGTGAAATGATCAGCATAATTTTCTCTATTTTCTGGCAAAATATGGTACTCATCGGCTACCAGCCCGATCTTTCCCATAATTACGATTTTGCCCCTGCATTCTCTTTCTGGCCTCGTTGCTCATCTTCTCATCCCTCATCTTAAGGTCTAGAAATTCTCTTTCAATAACTCATCCCTTAAACTCTTCGGGAGTCATCGTTAATTGAAAGGCTCGACAACCCGCCCATATCAGGTTATCTTACACAGGAGCCAGCCCATATCAAGCTACCTGCAGAATTCCTAGGCTTGAGACTTAGGACATTTCTCACGTTCCTCATCTTGGACCTAGATGAACTGTCCCGATCTCCTAGACCAAAAATCGGGATGTTACACATTTCACCTCCCTTCACCTATAAATACCCCTTTCCCCCTCCCATTCCAAAGCACACCCACGGCCAAGAAGAAGAGAAAGGAAGAGAAAGAGAGAAAGGAAGAGAGAGAGAAAGAAAGGAAGGAAGAGAAAGAAGGAGCTCTGGCTAAGCTAGGAGCAATCCAAGGAGTTTAGTGACTCAACAAGCTTAGAAATAAGGCTCTGACCTCTATAAAGAAGGGATCTCAGAGAAAAGGTTAAGGACTAAAGGAAGGGCTACACGCCAGGTAGTGAACTTACCCATTCTTGTATGCTTATGTATATGCTTGTGTGTTAATATGATTATGATATGTGATGATGATATATGATCTTCCCTTTATGAGTTTATGGTTATGCATAATAGTGATAGGCATGGAGCATAATAGTATGCAAATTGGAGCTAAATAAAGATAAAGGAAACATGTCATGCACTTGCATTCATCTTGTATACATTGAATGGTACCGTTTGCTACTGAGATTTCCCCCAAAATCTCACTCCTATCTTTTCCAAACATAACAAGATATTGGTTTAGAGAAGATGAAGCTAAGAAAGTGAGCATGTGACATTTTGGTATCAAAGCAAAAGGTTCTAGCATTAGTACAAAACAAAGTTCTAGCATAGAACAAAGGGTTCGGGCTCAGAGCATAAGATTCTGGCACAGAACAGAAGGTTCTGGCTCAGTGATGCTTTGAATTAGTTAGATTGATGTTTAAATGAGTTAAAGATATGAATTAGAAAGGTTATTCCCCTAGAATGTAGGATAATGACACACAAGTCGCGACGATAAAGTGAGTAGGGCGTGACTAGTAGTCACAAAGAAGTGAGGTTACGACGAGAAGGGTCTTATATCACGACTAATATGTACAAAAGAGTTAAGGTTACGACGTGAGAAGACCTACGATCATGACGAGTAATGTTGTAGTACACGGCTAGTGTGCACCAAGGAGTCCAAGTCGTAATAGTATAAGAGTTAGGTCAAGACTAAAGGACACAGAGATGTTAGGTCGTGACCAGTAGAGTGCGAGGGTCACGACAAAAAGTCACAGAGCATGTGAGTCGCAGTGCTTAGGTCGTGACGAGAATACACAGAGGCCAGATATAATGATAATGATGAGTTAAGATGAGATAACTAGAATGAGATTTGCCTAGGAATTATCCCAGCACATAGCCTAAGGCTAGAGATGTGATGGTTAATAGATAAAGAGCTAATATTCCCTAAGCAGAGGGATTCCATCACAGAGAAGTAGTAGACCTAGGGTAGAGTACCCTAGAGAACAAAAGTGATAGTAAGAGATGATGAATGAGATCCATGCGACTCAAGTTCGCTAGGATCAAGAGAAAGACCAATAAGGAACCATAATCTGGTCAAGAATAGACTAGGACTAATAGATAGACAGAAAAAGTTAAGAGACAATAGAGAGGTAGCCATATTTTAAAAGATAAAGTGACTCCCCTATATAAGATAAAGTAATGAAGGGTTGAGTCTATACCCTGATAAGAGGGTAATGTGGCAGCCAAAGTTAGATGAGCTAGTCACATGAGAAACCTGAAATAAGAATGATATAAAGCTTACCTAATTGCAGTGTGCGATGGATGGTTAAGCAAATTATGATGATGATATGGCTCTTGTTGCCATAAGTTATGATAGTTACATCTCCTTGCAGTTGTCATGTGATGACATGCATGTTAGAGTATGCTATGATGAATGAATATTCCCCTTTTACAGTACATGCAGGGTAGAGTATATATGAGTATATATGATGAGGAAGTTATGAGAAAGTTATGTTGCTCCCATATAATACGACATGCAATAGGAATGTACCCAGAATGATAAACAGTCTCAGTAAGTGGGACAGTCAGTTGCAGTATGACTAGGGGTTACTCAGGTATTTCTATAGGCTTGTGAATACAGTACTCAGGGCCATTTCTATTGAAAGAAATAGTATACGGAAAGAGTAGCAGATAACAGTAAAGAGATTATTTTCAAATTACTCTTCAGATAAGAGTTGGATCTGAAACAAATGGCTCTCAGATAGAGCTAGATTCAGATGAGTATAGAGAACTTTTCAGATAAGAATTGGATCTGATACAGATTACTAGCAGTTAGAGCATAGTTCAAATGTCTCGCAGTTAGAGCATAGTTCAAATAGCTCACAGTTAGAGCACAGATTGAAATGAAAGGCTATGATGAGGCCCTAGCAGTAGAATGCAATGGCAGGTGGTTAGACCTTAGCCATTGGTAAACCACAGTAAAGTAAGAAAGATGAGAAGGAACTCTTGAGTAAGAGAAGAAGTAAGTAAAGTCTTGGTAAATAATATGAGGCTATAAAAATTTTTAAAATTTTTTATTGAGTTATCAACGAGTGGAAGCAATTAACCTTATAACTTAGTCTGTTGGTTTAAGATCTTTTAGAGATTATGATACAGTACAACAAAATCGCAGTTAGATTCTGGAGGGTCACAGTTAGATCCTAGCATGGCTCCAGGATCGCAGTTAGATCCTAACAGCTTCAGAGTCACAGTTAGATTCTGAAGAGGCTAACGGTTGATCGCAGTTAGATCCCGAGGTCACAGTTAGACCTAGCCTAAGGAAAGTAATGAGCCATGAAGTTATGAGTACAATGTAGTATCTCTCTGGGAAGATGAATGCCAAAGACGAAGTTAAGGTAAGGAAGCTTCACTAGTTGATAAACTCATCTAGAAAAATTATCTATAATGGTTTTCCTCATATAGCCTCTATTATATACAGAATGAACTTAGTTTTCCCTTAAACGAAGTGGAGTCTAAGTTCAAATCTAAGTACTGATATTCAAAGTTTATAGAAGTATACCTGAAAAATAGAGAAGAGAACCCTATATGTTTTGAGAACAGAAAAGTATGAGGAGATAGATCCTTTAGATTAGGATAAAGAGATTAAAAGGCCAGAGAGACCTAGAGAAGAGGGTCTAAAGCAAAGCAAAGACAAAAAGCAGTTATATGAGAAAGAGAATGCTAGGGCCTAGAGCTATACAAAGAGTAACCTAACCCTAACCTAGTAGCACGAAAGGTGCTAAGGCAAGAGTAGACTAATGATAGGTGACCCCTAAGAAGGGATAAGAAAGAGTGCAAATGCCACAAATGTTTGGCATAGATGCATAAAGTTATATAAAAGGATGAGAAAAGTTAAAAAAAGTTAGAGAAGTTATTAGAATCATAATCTAAATTATGATTTTGTATCAGGAGAAAGAAAGGCAAAAAGAACAGTATTTCTCCTAAGAGATTAACAAAGTTTAAGAGGAATGATGTAGACCCCCAAAAATATATCAAAATTCTAAAGGGTAAGATATGAAAGAAATGGACACTACTCACAAGTTCAATATAATGAGTTGTCCATACGTATGAGTGGATGAATGCCCCAAGCCTTGGAAAGGATATACAGAGGAGATATATCTAGGATAGTTGACTAAGATACCAAGTAAATTTTGAGGATGAAATTTATTTTAAAGGGGTAGAAATGTAACATCCTAATTTTCAGGCCCAAAGATTTAGAAAGTAGCCTGAAATTGATAGGCTACCAGACCTCTTTGAGCAGAAGTCCCAGAAACATACAGAGAGTTTTTAGGGACTAAACTGCAAATAAGTGAAAGTACAGGGACTTGTATGTAAATAGTAAAAGTCCTAGGGGTATAATGGTCATTTTAGAAAAGAAAGGGACTAAAGTGAAAAGTCTAAAAGTTTCATGGTACAAAAATGGAACTAGACACAAGTTGTGGGCTATTAAGTGTAATTATGAAAAGTTAAGGGAGTTAATTGAAAAGAGGAAAAGTTTCCAGGGGTAAAATGGTAATTATAGAAAGTTGAGTCGGAAGTGGCTTAGAACTGCCCGGAAGCATTTCAGTCCCAAATTTCATCAGTAGATGGAGAAAATGATGCTGGTTAATCTAGCTTATTACAGAAATTTTATTAGATTTCAGATAGCTAAAATTTATTTGATAGTCTGGAAGTTAACTAAAATTTTTATCATATATCCTGGACCTCAGATATGAGTGAAAAGTTATAGGAATGTGCGTCCTGTGAAGCCAGAGGTCAGGGAACTGACAGAATCCCGAAAGGAGTTATGTAGAAAAAGTTAATCACTTTTTAGTGAATTTAGACGGTAGTTCGTGAACGCCCGATATCCGATTGAGAAATTAAGCAGTAAGCAAACTGGGACTGAATGAGCCTAGATGACATCACATAGAGGCCTATGATGACACCAAGGGAGGCCCAGACCCATGATATCAGTTTATCGAATAAAGGGGCCACTGTCCAGAAAAAGGTGTAAAATGACAAAAATACCACTGTGTTATAAAATAGTTAAAGAATGAGTGAAGGGTATTTTGGTTATTTGACTAAGGTTAGACAGTCAAGAAAGGTTATCTGGATAGTTGACCAGGGTCAGGGAATACTCTAGTAAGGTGTGTAAAGACAATAATGCCCCTAAACTCATTAAAGTAAAGAAAGAGGAACTAATGGCATTTTGGTAATTTGACAAGGGATGTTTCCTAGGAATTGACCCATCAGAGTACTTGAGCTTGATCAGAGACCCAAGATGACATTCCAATAAGTACATAAACGCAGCCCAAGAAATATGTGGGTTAAAGTGGCATTAAAATAATATTTTAGTGACTTTTCAATAAAGTTACTTGGTTGAAGTGATAACAGGAGAATTGATTAGATAAAGCTTGAGACTTATTCGGAAGCCATGAGGTGGCATGAAAGGTACCCATAAGGCACCACATAGTGAAACATCCTTACTTTCGTATGTCTTAAGGACCATTCGGTAGCATTTAGAACCACTTACAAGACTTTGGAAGTCAATTAGCTAGATCTAGAATTTTGACTCTTGGCGAGTTATTGTTCATATAGTATTCCAGATTTAGCTAATGGACTTCCAAAGTCTTGTAAGTGGTTCTAAATACTACCGAATGGTCCCTAAGACGTACAAAAGTAAGGATGTTTTATTTTGGTATCAGAACAGAAGTTTCTGGCATCAGATAGGATAATTCCCAGGCCCTAACTCTAAGTAATAAGTATGTTGTTAAGTTAGGGTATTTATTGAGATAGTTAGCCTTCCATATTTAAGCAAATGTTGTAGGAATAGACATGGGGATTCATAAGGTTAAGTTTAAGCCATCAGTTAATCAGGGAAACCCCCGACCAGTAGTGATATATGTAACACCCCAATTTTCAGGCCCAAGACTTAGTAAGTAGCCTGAAATAGATATATCACTTTGAGCAAAAGTCTCAGAAACTTACAGAGGGGTTTTAGGGACTAAACTGCAAATAAGTGAAAGTCCGGGGACTTATATGTAAATAGTGAAAGTCCCTAGGGATATAGTGGCCATTTATGCAAAGAAAGGGATTAAATTGCAAAAGAAAGGAAATGGAAGGACTTAAGTGCAATTATGGAAAGTTTAAAACCAAAAAGGAAAAGTAGACAAAAAGGTGGGGTCCTTAAGTGTAATTTTAGCAAAATAAAAGGGACTTAATTGAAAAGAAGAAAAGTTCTTTGGGGCTAAATTGTAATTAAAGAAAGTCAGGCCGGAAGTGGTTTGGACTGCCCGAAAGCATTTAAGTCCCAGATTTCACCAGTAGATAGAGCAAGTGATGCTCGATAATCTGGCTTAATATAGGAATTTTCTCCGGACTCCAGATAGCCAAAATTGATCTGATAGTCCAAAAGTTATAAAAATTCCTACCGGATATCTTAGATTTCAGATCTAGGTGAGAAATTACAGGATGAAGCATCCTTATGGGACGGATGTCAGGAAACTGATAGAATACCGATAGGAGGTCTGTAGAAAAAGTTATTCACAAAATAGAAAATCCAAACGGAGTATGAGGCCTCTAGGGATCCGATAGGGAGATTTATCGGTATTTAAAAAGGGACTGAATGAGTTCGGATGACCTCAGTCAGATGACCGTTATGACCCACAGGGATGACTAAACGCAGTAGGCCAGTGTATCTGGTGAAAGGACCCGGTGTCCGGAGATGTGTATAAACGGGGCATAATAGTTGAAGTACTCGATGAACATGGGCAGGGGAAGATTCCTCGTAATACGTGCCATAAAGGTAATAGACCCTGAAAGGCCCAATAATGGCGCCATCAAAGGCCCAATAAGACACTTGGACGGATAGGTGGGCCAGTGTCCAACAGAACCCCAGAAAAGTGCGAAATTACAAAAATGCCCCTGTGTTGTACTAAAGGGTAGTAGAGGAATGGAGGGCATTTTGGTCATTCTGGACAGGCCCAGGAGCCAAGGCACATACAGATAAAGTTACTCAGAGTCAGTATATGCCCTGACAAGGTACAGAAGGGTGTAAAATGACGATTTTACCCTTAGGGTTAAAATAGTGCAAGAAAGGGCACCCAGGGGTATTTTGGTAATTTGCCAAGGGATGTTTCTTGGGAATCGAGCCATCAGAGTACTTGAGCTTGATCTGGATCCAATATAAGATTCCTAGAGCCCAAAAACGTAGGCCCAGTGATGTGTGGGAAAAAGTGGCATTAAAATGCTATTTTAATGCTGTTTCAACAAAGTAAAGTTACTCGGTCGGCACGATAATCGAATAGGTGATCAGATAAAGTCCTGGACTTATTTGGATAGCATTGGATGGCGTGATAGGTTCCAGTAAGATTCCACATGGCACCAACATAGAGGAGGAAGAAAAAGTTAAGGACATGTGGCATAATCTTAGCCGGTGAGTCCAGTTTGTGGGAAATCGGACCGGACCGGTACTAGATTGGACTGGAAATGCTAAGTCAGCTGATAAGGTGTCCCAAGAATTGTGACATGTGAGAAATATGCATGCTGAGGTGTCCACTGAGGTGTCCTGGGTGATGCAGTAAAAGAGAATAAAAGAAAATAGGAAAATCCAGGAAAAACCAGGACCACAAGTTCATATGGCTTCAAAATTACAAGAATGCCATTGAAGGAAGCTATAAATACCCCCTCCCCATTCATTTGCATCACGTTTTTGGGCAAGAAAAGAGAGAGAAGGAAGTGCTAGAGAGAGAAAGTGAGAGGACGAAAGAAAGAAAGGAAGTTCTGGCGGAGCTGGAAGCAGTATAGGGGATCTAGAGTTCTGCTAAGCTCTTGAGGTAGTAACTAATCCTAACTTTTATGTAATGGCTTTGTGATTTTTTGTGCTATTGTTTGGTTGGATTGTTGTCTTATATGTTATGCTTGAAGCTCTACTGCAATGCTATGATCATATGTTATTGAGTATGGAAGCACGCAGCATACTTATCTGTACACAATCACAAGCAAGCACTGTCACTCTGCATTACATATATTGTTATGATTGTTGCTACTGAGATATCCCCGAATCTCATCCCAATAAATAACCCATTACAGGGGAGGTTATGTCAAAGTAAATTTTGGGAATTTTAAGAGACGCCGTTATGCTGCCGGAATTATGACAAGATAAGGAAAGCAGTTGATATGTACTGTGTACGTAGGTACTGTCTAAGGAGGATGGAAGTGAGTGGACCTAGCCGGTTCATCCAGTCTTTCCTAGGTACTTACGTAGAATGGTAGTTCTCACGGGAATTACCGAATCGGTACAAGATCAGTTACTTTCTGAAGATGAAGCATAGAGGTTATGCTGCCGGATTTCAGGCAGGAAAAGATGTAATAGAGATATGGGAAATTTTGTACATACCCAGATGTAAAACAACTCATCAATTAATAATAAGTGTGGTTTGGCATGTTTGACTGATATATGATGGATGGATGTATATGTTTGCAAAGTTGAGTGCTGGAATTGGCCATTGTGAACAGTAACACGTAGTGACATGCTAATGTTTGGTAAATAATTAAAAGTAGTAAATGGATGAATAAATGTATGAAATTTTTAAGGTAAATAGTAGACATACCAAGATTCGATTTGATATATAGTATGACTCATTTGGATGTCTACACAAGGAGATATAATTTATCAAAGTTGGGACCAAAATGCTCGATTCAGGAGAAAAATGTTGGATGAACAGTAACATTGTGATGTTGACTGATGTTGACTTGGTCAATTACTGTTCAACGAGTTATTTTTCCCTAAAATATAATTGAGTTAGCTTAAAGTAGAAATTTGAAACACTTCATTTCGATTTTTCTAGAATTAGTTATGATTTTTCGAAGTCAGGTCACTCATCTGGAATTTACACAGTGAACAGTACTCGACAAGAGTAAAACTCCAAATTGAGAAATGGGACTTCAATGACCTTGAAAGTAGTCCTAAATGCTACCAAATGGTTCCTAAGACATATAAAAGTAAGGATGTTTCATTTTGGTATCAGAGCAAAAGATTCTGGCATAGACCAGAAAGGGCTCTGGTTCGGAGCATAAGATTCTGGCATAGAACAGAAGGTACTGGCTCAGTGATGCTCTGAAATAGTTAGGATGTATGGTATGTGGTATGGGTTATCCTAAATGTTTTACATGTGTACATATATTGTTGTGTATATATATGACTGTATTTCCTAATTCTAGAAAAAGAAGTGGAAGTCATGGTAAATACAAGAAGAACGGTTGGACCAGAGGTAGTAGAGCCTCGGGATGAGGGTACTAATAATCAGATAGACCCTATGCAAATTATTCTAGATAGGTTGGGACAGCAACAACATGCAATAAATGAGATGCGGGCAGCCCAGGCTCACCAAGATCAAGAACGAGATTCTGTTATCGAGACGGCGGTTGCGGCTGTGGTTTTAAGATTACAACAGTTTGAGAAGGAGGTGGTACTAGAAAATGATATAGAACCTGAACCTCAGTTAGATCATGGGCAGACTGGAATGAATAGACATCAGGGGTCTATAGGAAATAACAATAACCAAGAAAGTCTTCAAACATGGATGGAACGATTTCATAAGTTTAATCCGCCCATGTTTGAAGGAACTTTTGACACTCAAATAGCTGAGGATTGGGTTAGCCAGTTAGAGAAAATCTTTAAGATTTTAGAATGTCCCACTGAAAGAAAGGCCCAGCTGGCAGTTTATAAGCTAGAAAAAGATACGGATAGGTGGTGGAGGAATATAGAAGTGATTTTGCACTCAAGAAATATTCCACTTATATGGGAAGTATTTCTTGAGCAGTTCAACGAGAAATATTTTCCACAATCGGTAAGCGATAAACATGAAGCAAAATTTTTAATATTAAAGCAGGGTGAGCAAGAACCCTTTGATGATTTTCTCGCTAGGTTCATTCGTCTTTCACGATATTCCACTTACCTGAACTGTATGAATGATGATAGGGGGACCACTGAGAAGTTAACTCATGGATTGAATCCTACATTAAAGGAGAAAGTTTTTCCTAGACAGATACAAAGGTTTAATAAAGCAGTAGAGGTATGCAGGATCACGGAGAAGAATGTGCAATATCCAGAAAAGAGTGAGCCTACTACATCAAGAGTGATGCCACCAGGTTCCTTGAGAGGGAACAGTAAGAAGAGAAATGGGCCAGCATATGGGTCAGAAGTTAATAAGAAGCAGGGAAGTAGGCCAGGTAGTGGGGCAAGAGAAGTTAGTAGGCAACCAAGGCCTAATGTATGTAGGAACTGTGGTCGAGACCATGGTACGAGGCCTTGTCCAGTAGGTCAAGGGTTATGCTATAGGTGTGGAAAGCCTGGACATTATGCCAGGGAGTGTCCGCGGAACACAACAGGCAAAAGATACCCGACTCAGGGAAGAGTATATGCCCTGACTGGCAACGAAATAAGAAAGTCTCCTGCGCCAAATTAAGGTATGAGTTTGTTTATGTTCTGTTTCCACTGGATAATGTATGGATAAATCCTGTATGTGATTGGATTGTATTGTCCAGTATGCACACTATTGAGCTACCCTATACCTAGTACGTTGCCTTTGTATAAGAATGAGTATGATTATAGGTTTTAAAAGTGGGAAGTAGAGAACAGAAACCTAATGATGAGTTAGGATGAGATGGCTAGAATGAGATTTGTCTAGGAATGATCCTAGTACATGACCTAATGGTAAAGACGTGATGGGTAATAGATAAAGAGCTCAATGTTCCCTAAGCAGAGGGATTCCATCACGGAGAAGTGATAAACCTAGGGTATAGTACCCTAGAAAGTAGGAGTAATGGTAATGGATGATGAATGAGATCCATGAGGATTAAGGATCAAAAGAAAGACCAATAAGTAACCATAGTCCAGTCAAGAATAGACTAAGACTGATAGATAGACATAAGAAGTTAAGAGATAGTAGAAAGGTAGCCACAGTTTCAAAGATAAAGTGACTCCCCAATTCCCTATATAAGATAGAGTAATGAAGGGTTGAGTCTATACCATGGTAAGATGGTAGCGTGGCAGCCTAAGTGAAATAGATAGATGTGTTTCCGAATGAATGATCAGGATATGATAGGAAATATGATAAAGAAAATATGTCTTGAGGCTTACTTACATTATTACAATGTCTGATGGATTGTTGAGCAAAATATGATGATGATATGGCTTATGTTGCCATAAGTTATGATAGTTACATCTCCTTGCAGTTGTCAAATGATAACATGCATGTTAGAGTATGCTATGATGAATGGATACTCCCCTTTTGCAGTGCATGCAGGGTAGAGCATATATGAGTACATATATGAGATGAGAAAGAATGTTGCTCCCATACCATACGACATGTATTGAGGATGATAGATAGTCTCAGTTTATGGGACGATAAGTTATGATATGATTTATGATGGAGGTTACTCAGGTATTTCTATAGGCTTATGAATATGGTACTCAGGGCCATTTCTATTGAAAGGAATGGTATACAGCAAGAGAAGTAGATAACACTAAAGAGATTATTTTCAGATCACTCTTCAGATAAGGGTTGGATCTGAAATAGATGGCTCTCAGATAGAGCTAGATTCAGATAAGTATAGATCACTCTTCAGATAAGAGTTAGATCTGGTATAGGATGCTCGCAGTTAGAGCATAGTTCAAATGGCTCGCAGTTAGAGCACAGGTTGGAGGATGAAGAGGAACTCCTGAGTAAGATAGGAAGTAAGTAAAGTCTGGGTAAATAATATGAGGCTATTAAATATATTTTTAAAATTTTTACTGAGTTATCAACAAGTGGAAGCAAATAACCTTATAACTCAGTCTGTTGGTTTAAGATCTTCGGGAGATATACAGTACAACAGAATCACAGTTAGATTCTGGAGGGTCGCAGTTAGATCCTAGCATGGCTCCAGGGTCACAGTTAGATCCTAAGAGCTTCAGAGTCGCAGTTAGATTCTGAAGAGGCTAACGGTTGATCGCAGTTCAATCCCGAGGTCGCAGTTAGACCTAGCCTAAGGAAAGTAATGAGCCATGAAGATATGAGTATAATGTAATATCTCTTTGGGAAGGTGAATGCCAAAGACGAAGTTAAGGTAAGGAAGCTTCACTAGTTGATACACTCATCTAGAAAAAAAAATTATTTTAAAATGGTTTTCCTCATATAGCCTCTATTATATACAGACTGAACTTAGTTTTTCCTTAAACGAAGACGGAGTCCAAGTTTAAATCTGAGTACTGATATTCAAAGTTTTGTAGAAGTATGCCTGAGAACCAAAGAACAGAATCCTCTATGTGTTGAGAATAGAAAAGTATGAGCAGATAGATTCCCTAAATGAGGGTAAAGAGATTAAAAGGCCAGAAAGACCTAGAAAAGTGGGTCTAAGGCAAAGCAAAAATAGAACGTAGTTCTATGAGAAAGAATGCTAGGGCCTAGAGCTATAAGAATAGTAACCTAGCCCTAACCCAGTAGCACAAAAGGTGCTAAGACAAGAGTCTCCTAACGATAGATAAGCCCTAAGAAGGGATAAGAAAAAGTGCAAATGCCGTAAAGGTTTGGCATAGATGCATGAAGTTATGAGAACAGTTAAGAAAAGTCAGAGAAGTTATCTGGGTTATGATCTCGTATCAGGAGAAAGAAAGTCAGAAGAACAATATTTCTCCTAAGAGATTAGCAAAGTGATGTAGACCCCAGAATTACATCAAAATTCTAAGGGATAAGATATGAAAGAAATGGACACTACTCACAAGTTCAAAGGGTTGTCCATAAGTATAAGAGGATGAATGCTCCAACCCTTAGTCATAAACCAGGAAAGGATATACAGAGGAGCTATATCCAGGATAGTTGATTACGGTACTAAGTAAATTTCGAGGACGAAATTTATTTTAAGGGGGGTAGAAATGTAACACCCCAATTTTCAGGCCCAAGACTTAGTAAGTAGCCTGAAATAGATATATCCCTTTGAGCAGAAGTCCCAGAAACTTACAGAGGGTTTTTAGGAACTAAACTGCAAATAAGTGAAAGTCCGGGGACTTATATGTAAATAGTGAAAGTCCCTAGGGATATAGTGGCCATTTATGCAAAGAAAGGGATTAAATTGTAAAAGAAAGGAAATGGAAGGACTTAAGTGCAATTATGGAAAGTTTAAAGCCAAAAAGGAAAAGTAGACAAAAAGGTGGGGTCCTTAAGTGTACTTTTAGCCAAATAAAAGGGACTTAATTGAAAAGAAGAAAAGTTCTTTGGGGCTAAATTGTAATTAAAGAAATTAAGGCCGGAAGTGGTTTGGACTGCCCGAAAGTATTTTAATCCCAGATTTCACCAGTAGATAGAGCAAGTGATGCTCGATAATCTGGCTTAATACAGGAATTTTCTCCGGACTCCAGATAGCCAAAATTGATCTGATAGTCCAAAAGTTATAAAAATTCCTACCGGATATCCTAGAGTTCAGATCTAGGTGAGAAATTACAGGATGATGCATCCTTATGGGACGGATGTCAGGAAACTGACAGAATACCGATAGGAGGTCTGTAGAAAAAGTTATTCACAAAATAGAAAATCCAGACGGGAGTATGAGGCCTCTAGGGATTCGATAGGGAGATTTATCGGTATTTAAAAAGGGACTGAATGAGTTCGGATGACCTCAGTCAGATGACCGTTATGACCCACAGGGATGACTAAACGCAGTAGGCCAGTGTATCTGGTGAAAGGACCCGGTGTCCGGAGATGTGTATAAACGGGGCATAATAGTTTAAGTACTCGATGAACATGGGCAGGGGAAGATTCCTCGTAATACGTGCCATAAAGGTAATAGACCCTGAAAGGCCCAATAATGGCGCCATCAAAGGCCCAATAAGACACTTGGACGGATAGGTGGGCTAGTGTCCAACAGAACCCCAGAAAAGTGCGAAATTACAAAAATGCCCCTGTGTTGTACTAAAGGGTAGTAGAGGAATGGAGGGCATTTTGGTCATTCTGGACAGGCCCAGGAGCCAAGGCACATACAGATAAAGTTACTCAGAGTCAGTATATGCCCTGACAAGGTACAGAAGGGTGTAAAATGACGATTTTACCCTTAGGGTTAAAATAGTGCAAGAAAGGGCACCCAGGGGTATTTTGGTAATTTGCCAAGGGATGTTTCTTGGGAATCGAGCCATCAGAGTACTTGAGCTTGATCTGGATCCAAGATAAGATTCCCAGAGCCCAAAAACGTAGGCCCAGTGATGTGTGGGAAAAAGTGGCATTAAAATACTATTTTAATGCTGTTTCAATAAAGTAAAGTTACTCGGTCGGCACGATAACCGAAGAGGTGATCAGATAAAGTCCTGGACTTATCTGGATAGCATTGGATGACGTGATAGGTGCCAGTAAGATGCCACATGGAGCCAACATAGAGGAGGAAGAAAAAGTTAAGGACATGTGGCATAATCTTAGCCGGTGAATCCAGTTTGTGGGAAATCGGACCGGACTGGTACTGGATTGGACTGGAAATACTGAGTCAGCTGATGAGGTATCCCAGGAATTGTGACATGTGAGAAATATGCATGCTGAGGTGTCCACTGAGGTGTCCTGGGTGATACAGTAAAAGAGAATAAAAGAAAATAGGAAAATCCAGGAAAAACCAGGACCACAGGTTCATATGGCTTCAAAATTACAAGAATGCCATTGAAGGAAGCTATAAATACCCCCTCCCCATTCATTTGCATCACGGTTTTGGGCAAGAAAAGAGAGATAAGGAAGTGCTAGAGAGAGAAAGTGAGAGGAAGAAAGAAAGAAAGGAAGTTCTGGCGGAGCTGGAAGCAGTATAGGGGATCCAGAGTTCTCCTAAGCTCTTGAGGTAGTAACTAATCCTAGCTTTTATGTAATGGCTTTGTGATTTGTTGTGCTATTGTTTGGTTGAATTGTTGTCTTATATGTTATGCTTGAAGCTTTACTGCAATGCTATGATCATATGTTATTGAGTATGGAAGCACGCAGCATACTTATCTGTACACAATCACAAGCAAGCACTGTCACTCTGCATTACATATATTGTTATGATTGTTGCTACTGAGATTCCCCTGAATCTCATCCCAATAAATAACCCATTACAGGGGAGGTTATGTCAAAGTAAATTTTGGGAATTTTAAGAGATGCCGTTATGCTGCCGAAATTATGACAAGATAAGGAAAGCAGCTGATATGTACTGTGTACGTAGGTACTGTCTAAGGAGGCTGGAAGTGAGTGGACCTAGCCGGTTCATCCAGTCTTTCCTGGGTACTTACGTAGAATGGTAGTTCTCACGGGAATTACCGAATTGGTACAAGATGAGTTACTTTCTGAAGATGAAGCGTAGAGGTTATGCTGCCGAATTTCAGGCAGGAAAAGATGTAATAGAGATATGGGAAATTTTGTACATACCCAGATGTAAAACAACTCATCAATTAATAATAAGTGTGGTTTGGCATGTTTGACGGATATATGATGGATGTATGTATATGTTTGCAAAGTTGAGTGCTGGAATTGGCCATTGTGAACAGTAACACGTAGTGACATGCTAATGTTTGATAAATAATTAAAAGTAGTAAATGGATGAATAAATGTATGAAATTTTTAAAGTAAATAGTAGACATACCAAGATTCGATTTGATATATAGTATGACTCATTTGGATGTCTACACAAGGAGATATAATTTATCAAAGTTGGGACCAAAATGCTCGATTGAGGAGAAAAATGTTGGATGAACAGTAATGTTGTGATGTTGACTGATGTTGACTCGGTCAATGAATGTTCAACGAGTTATTTTTCCCTGAAATATAATTGCGTTAGCTTCAAGTATTAATTTGAACCACTTCATTTCGATTTTTCTAGAATTAGTTATGATTTTTCGAAGTTAGGTCACTCATCTGGAATTTAAACATTGAACAGTACTCGATAAGAGTAAAACTCCAGATTGAGAAATGGGACTTCAATGACCTTGAAAGTGGTCATAAATGCTACCAAATGGTCCCTAAGACATGAAAGTAAGGATGTTTCATTTTGGTATCAGAGCAAAAGATTCTGGCATAGACAAGAAAGGGCTCTGGTTTGAACAGTAATGACGGTGCTGTATGAGGGGTTAGAACATGGATAGCTATAAGCAACTATAATGAGAGATGTTAGTTGCTAAGAATCCATGTGGAAGGTCTGGGACCAAGCTGTTGCTCCTCTAGACCATCACTGGAGTAAGGATAATGCAGAGAGGGATGATCTTACTGGTTATATATATGACTGCGTTATAAGAATCACATAGCTGTATAGATCAGTAAGAAGTTCTCTTCAGGAAAGATGAGGTATCCCTTAAAATTTTGAGGACCAAATTTTTAAAAGGGGAGGAGAATTGTAACATCCTAATTTTTGGTCTAGGAGAACTAGGAGGTAGTCTGATATGGGCAGGCTGCTAAACCCGTAGTCCCAGGGTAGTAATCTGATATAGGCGGATTACTTACCTATATTTTGTAGGAATCCGAGGGATGAGCTAAGTCTTTAGGATTTAAAGATGAGTTATGTCTTTAACCTACAGAATTGGGATAGTTCACCTAGGTTCAAAATGAGGAATGTGAGGAATATCTTAAGTCTTAAGCCTAGGAATTCTGCAGGTAGCTTGATATGGGCTGGCTCCTGTGTAAGATAACTTGATATGGGCGGGTTGTCGAGCCTTTCAATTAACAATGACTCATGAAGAGTTTAAGGGATGAGTTATTGAAAGAGAATTTCTAGAACTTAAGATGAGGGATGAGAAGATGAGGTTAAGATGCCAGAAAGAGAATGCAGGGGCATAATCGTAATTATGGGAAAGATCAGGCCGGTAGCCGATGAGTACCATATTTTGCCAGAAAATAGAGAAAATTATGCTGATCATTTCACTGAACTATGAAATGTGTATATGAGGTCTCTATAGGTATGAAAGAATTAGAATTGTGACCAGGGGTAAAATGGTCATTTTTGAAAAGTGTGCGCGAGAGCGTACTTTCAGGCAAAAATAGCCCGGTCCGGATAAAATATCTGAAAAATACCGAAAGATAGAGAAAAGGATTCCGGGTTGAATGACGTAACATAGAATTTTGATTTAAGGTCCCGATTTTTCTGTAAAAATTCTTGAAGATGGGAATTTACAGTTATAATCGGTAAAGGAAAGGCAGTCCGAATAGAGATGATCGGACTGTGGCCAGAGGCGATACAGTGTTTTCTAAGGCCTATAGTGACACCAGGGAAGGCCCAGGCCCATAATAGCAGTTCAGTGGCAAAAGGGGCCGGTGTCCGGGAAAAGGTGCGAAATGACGAAAATGCCCCTATGTTATAGAATAACTAAAGAATGAGTAAAGGGTATTTTGGTCATTTGCCTGAGGTTAGATGTAATATCCTTAATTTTCTGTACTGGTTCCTATGTACAGAATAAACGGAATATATGAGCTCTGTTTCAGGAAAAAGATGTGGTCCTTTATGTAAAGAAAATGATTAAATTGCAAAAGAAAGGAAAAGAAAGGACTTAAATGCAAATATGGAAAGTTTAAGGTAAGGAAGGAAAGGTAGACAAAAATGTGGGGTCTTAAAGTGTAATTTTAGCCAAATTAAGGGACTTAATTATAAAGAAGGAAAAGTTCCCTGGGGCTAAAGTATAATTAAAGAAAATAGGCCAGAAGTGGTTTGCACCGCCCGACAGCATTTCAGTCCCAGATTCTACCAGAAGGTAGGGCAGGTGACGCCGGGTAACCAAGCCTAATACCGGAATTTTTGAAGATTCCAGATAGCCAGACATGGACTGATCGTCCAAAAGTTATAAAAATTAATACCGGATACCCTAGGTTTCAGATATAAGTGAGAAAATACAGGATGATGCACCCTTATGGGGCGGATGTCGGGAAACTGACAGGATACCGATAGGAGGTCTGTAGGAAAAGTTATTCACAAAATAAAAATTCCAGACGGGAGTGTGAGGCCTCCAGGGATCCGGGTTGGAGATTTATCGGTATTTTTAAAGGGGCTAAATGCGATCGAATGACTTCGGTCAGATGACCGTTATAACCCCCAAGGATGCCTGAACACAGTTGGACACTGTATCTGGGGAAAAGAGCCGGTGTCCGAAAAAGGTGTATAATCGGTAAATAATAGTTAAAATATTCAATGAACTGTGTTAAAGGAAGATTTCTCGTAATGCGTGCCATACAGGTAATGGACCCAGGAAGCCCAAAAATGGCGCCATTAGAGGCCCAATAAGACTCTTAGACTGATAGGTGGGCCAGTGTCCAGCAGAACCCCGGAAAAGTGCGAAATTACGAAAATGCCCCTATGTTGTACAAAAAGGGCAGCAGATGAATAAAGGGTATTCTGGTCATTTTGGACAGACCCAGAGGTCAAGACATGTCTAAATAAGGTTGACTAGAGCCAGTATAAGCTTTGACAGAGTCCGGAAAGGTGTGAAATGACGATTTTGCCCTTAGGGCTAAAATAGGACAAGATAGGGCACCAAGGGCATTTTGGTCATTTCGCAGGGGATCTGTAATCGAGTCTGGACCCAGTATTAAAAAGTTAATGATATAAAGGGTCTAGATACTAAATGTGAGGTCAGTAGACATAAAAAGGATCTTCAGAAACATCAGGTGCAGAAAACAGCACGTTTTTCGAGGCGATGGACCGGGCCGGTACCGGAGTGGACCGGAAAGCTTCCGGAAGGCTCTAGCTCCCTCTCAATTTTGCCATGTGAAGAATGTGGGAGGTGAGGTGTCCCATGAGTTGGCATTGAGTGATGTCATGCATGATGCAGTAAAAGGAATAAAGAAAAATAGGAAATTCAGGAAAAACCAGGACCACAGGATCATAAGTCTTCAAAATTACAAGATTGCCATTGCTCAACACTATAAATACCCCCCTTACTCCTTCATTTCGGTGCAAGCAAGAAAGAGAGAAAGAAAGAAGTTCTTGAGAGAGAAAGTGAGAGAAAGAAAGAAGTAAGGAAGTTCTGGTGAAGTTGGAAGTAGTAGGGAAGTTCTAAAGCACTGCTTTTGAGGTAACAACTAATCCTAGCTCTTATGTAATGTCTTTGTGATGTGTTGTCTTGTTTGGTTGATTGTTGTCCTATATGTTATGCTTGAAGCTCTATTCCAATGCTATGATCATATGTTATTGAATATGGAAGCATGCAGCATACTTATCTGTACACAGTCACAAGCAAGCACCGTCACTCTGCATTACATATTTTGTTATGATTATTGTTACTGGGATTCTTTTGAATCTCATTCCCAAACATAACATTACAGGGGAGGTTCTGTCAAAATAAAATTTGAAAATCTTAAGAGACGCCGGTAGGCTGCTGAAATTCCGGCAACGAAGACGGAACAAAGAAAGGAACTGATACGTACTGTGTACGTAGTGCTGTCTAAGGAGGCTGGAAGTGAGTGGACCCAGAAGGTTCATCCAGTCTTTCCTGGGTACTACGTAGAATGGTAATTCTCACAAGGGAATTACCGAATCGGTACAACATCGGTTACTTTCTAGAGAAGAATTGTAGCAGTTATGCTGCCGGATTTTAGACAGAGAAGGATGTAATAAAATATGGGAGAGTTAATCATGCACTGATATATAACAGTTGATTATTTGATATTAATTGTTATCTGGCCTGTATGATTGATATGTGTTGGTTGTATGCTTGGGTATGTAAAGACTAAATGCTGAAAATAGGCTCAGTGAACAGTAACTCGTGAAGACCCATTCATGTTTGATAAATCATTAAAAATAGTAAATGATTGAATTAATGTACGAAATTTTTAGGGTATAAAGTAGACATACTAAGATTTAATTTGATATATAGAATGTCTAATTTGGAAGTATACACGAAAAGATATAAATGGTTAAATTTGGGACCAGAATGCTGGATTCAGGAGAAAATCATTGGATGAACAGTAATATTTGAACGTTGACCCACGTTAAATTTGTCAAGGATTGGTCAACCAATGATTTTTCCCTGAAATACATTTGAGTTAGATTCACGTAGCAATTGGAACCACTTCATTTCGATTTTTCTATAATTAGTTATGAATTTTCAAAGTCAGGTTACTCATCTGGAATTTGCCACAGTGAACAGTACTCGATATGAATAAAATTCCAGATTAAGTGTTTAGACTTTAATGACCCTGAAAGTGGTTTAAGTGCTACTGAATGGTCCCTAAGATGTATAAAAAATAAGGTTGTGACATTAGACAGTCCAGGGAAGTTATCTGGATAATTGACCAGGGTCAGAGAATACTCTGGTAAGATGGAAAAAGACAATAATGCCCCTAGACTTAGTAGAGTAAAGAAAGAGAGACTAAGGTATTTTGGTAATTTGCCAAGGGGTGTTTCTTGGGATTCGTGCCATCAGAGTACTTGGGCTGGATCAGAGACCCAAGATGATATTCTTAGGCCCAAAAACGTATCCCAGTATATATATGGAAAAAAGTGGCATTAAAATAATGATTTAATGACTTTTTAGTAAAGTAAAGTTACTCGGTTGGCACAATAACCGAGGAGGTGATCAGATAAAGTCTGGGACTTATCTAGATAGCATTGGAAGGCGTGAAAGGTCCCTTCCAGGTGCCACATGGTGCAATCTTATAAGAAGAAGAAAAGTTAAGGACACGTGGCGCGATATCAGCCGCTGATTCCGGTGCAAGACTCTGGAACTGTCTGGAAATGCTGAGTCAGCTGATGAGGTGTCCCGGGATTTAGACATGTGAGAAATGTGCTGCTGAGGTGTCCACTGAGGTGTCCACTGAGGTGGCACTGATGATGCAGTAAAGAGGAATAAAAGAAAATAGGAAATTCCAGGAAAAACCAGGACCACAAGTTTTTAAGGCTTCAAAATTACAGAAATGCCATCCATCAAAGCTATATATACCCCCTCCCCCTCCCTTTGTCTTCACGGTTTTGGAGAGCATTTAAGAGAGAGAAGGAGCTCTAGAGAGAGAAGTGAGAGGAAGAAAGAAAGAAAGAAAGAAAGGAAGTTCTAGCGGAGCTGGAAGCAGTATAGAGATAGTAGAGTTCTGCTAAGCTTTTGAGGTAGTAACTAATCCTAGCTTTTATGTAATGTCTTTGTGATTTGTGGTGCTATTGTTTGGTTGGATTGTTGTCTTATATGTTATGCTTGAAGCTTTATTACAATGCTATGACCATATGTTATTGAGTATGGAAGAACGTAACATGCTTATCTGTACACAATCACAAGCAAGCACTGTCACACTGCATTACATATATTGTTATGATTATTTACTACTGAGATTCCCCCGAATCTCATTCCCCATATCTAACCCATTACAGGGAGATTATGTTGAAGTGAATTCTAAGAATTTTGAGAGACGCAGTTATGCTGCCGGAACTAAGACTGAACATCAGTATATGATAAGTACTGTGTACGTATGTGCTGTCTAAGGAGGCTGGAAGTGAGTGGACCTAGCCGGTTCATCCAGTCTTTCTTGGGTACTTATGTAGAATGGTAGTTCTCATGAGGGAATTACCGAATCAGTACGATTCAGTTCTTTGTACAGATGAAGCTTAGCGATTATGCTGCCGAAGTTCGGGCAGGAAAAGATGTAATAGAAATATGAGAATTTTGTATATGCTTTGTTGTATGACACTTTGTTATTCATTAATAAATATTGTTTGGCATGTTCAAATTGAGGATGAGGAATTAAAAGAGAAATTCGCAGGTCTTGAGGTAGCAGTGTTCTGACCTCAGTTTGACCTAGTAAATGAAAGAATTTGGACACGAAATTTGGTGAGCCAGTTGTACACATCTGGGGCATTACGTGGATAGGTAATAAGCCTCATTTGGATGTGTAGAACGAGATAAATTAGTTTTCAAAGTAAAGGTTCAGAATAAGGAACTTAAGAGTAAAATTTTAAATTTCTGGGCTCAAGTTAAGATATAATCGAGCTAATATTGCTTCCGCAAGTGTACTCTGAGGAGTCTAAGGGAGGATGTTTCAGTTATGCTGCCGGATTTCAGGCAAGAAAAGATGTAATAGAGATATGGAAAATTTTGTACATACCCAGATGTAAAACAACTCATCAATTAATAATAAGTATGGTTTGGCATGTTTGACTGATATATGATGGATGTATGTATATGTTTGCAAAGTTGAGTGCTGGAATTGGCCATTGTGAACAGTAACACGTAGTGATATGCTAATGTTTGATAAATAATTTAAAGTAGTAAATGGATGAATAAATATATGAAAGTTTTAAGATAAATAGTAGATATACCAAGCTTCGATTTGATATATAGTATGACTCATTTGGATGTCTACACAAGGAGATATAATTTATCAAAGTTGGGACCAGAATGCTGGATTCAGGAGAAAAATGTTGGATGAACAATAAAGTTGTAACGTTTACTGAAGTTGACTCGGTCAATTACTGTTCAACAAGTTATTTTTCCCTGAAATATAATTGAGTTAGCTTCAAGTAGCAATTTGAACCACTTCATTTCGATTTTTCTAGAATTAGTTATGATTTTTCGAAGTCAGGTCACTCATCTGGAATTTACATAGTGAACAGTACTCGATAAGAGTAAAACTCTAGATTGAGAAATTGGACTTCAATGACCTTGAAAGTGGTCCTAAATGCTACCAAATGGTCCCTAAGACATATGAAAGTAAGGATGTTTCAATATATGAAGATGATATACATCTAGACTTTGGTTTTTCAGACAATGAAGAGAGTTCAGACGATAGTATAGGGAATCAATCAAGAAGGTCTACAGTAGAATATCCCATGGAGAGAATAAGCCTGAAGTAGTACATACCCCAGATGATTCTGGGTCCAGTGACTCTACACAGTATAAGTTTGTTGGAGTTCCCTCTAATCCTGATGTAAGCTCTATTCCTCCAATGAGAGGACAAATTATGGCTGAGGAAGCTGAGTACTGGTACTGGATTACAGGTAGACCAGATATTATTCCTCCTCCACCAGAGTTTGAGGATAGATTTGATATGAGTAACATATAACAATTCCTTAATCCAGAAGTCCAGTCATAACCTATGACAGTCCCTTCCTGTTCTCACAGTCCAGAAATATATGATGTTATAGATAAAGATCAGAGGGATATTCCAGGTCCTAGTCAACCCCACCCTTCTTTGCCAAAGATAGATGATGTTGACTATAACAGTCTCAAGAAAGCTATGGAGAGTGAACTACTCAGTTTAGGTCAAGGGATGGATAGAAGTAGAAATCAAGAGCAGTCAGTTTATCTGCATTTCCTCAATGTTGTAGCAGGGATTATAAACAGATATACGATAGAGGGCATCACCTGAATCAGGTTTACAATCTAGAAGATTGGCATGAGATGGTCATAAGTTAGATATTGCCATATACTCCTACATGGCATGTAGAGCTAAGTGTGTTTCTGGAAAATGATCCACCAGCTGATATATAAGGGTGGCATTTTTGTATGCAAAAGTATTTGCAGTTTACGATTCCCTAGAAAAGAATGTAAAAAGGTATGAGGGGTAATGTAAATATGTAAACAGTGTAAAGTAAAGTAATTACATAAATGTATAGTAGTTATGACTTATCCCGTATGTGTAATTGACATGTATGTAATGTATGTACAAATGCTATGGTGATATGAAATATGAGTTTTGATGTGATATAATGAAATGATAGTTGGTTGAACATTTATGTGAATATGTTCCCTATTTAATTCAATTATGATAGATAGATATTGATGAGTTTCAAATTACTCAAGCTCATCAAAGTTAAGAATAAGAATTGGCCATTGCTAGAGTAAAGACTGGACAAGAATACTAGAATAGAAATTTCAAAGAAAGCTGTGTCCAGGTCTCGATGTGAAGCAGTTTAGGTCGCGACTAGAAGTCTCAAAGAAGTTAAGTCTGACGAGTTAAGACACAGGTCTCGATAAATAATCGTAGAGGTGTTGTGGTCATAACGAGTAAAGACCAGTGGCCATGACGGAAAGTCACAGAGCTATCAGGTCGCGACGAGAGAAGACATGTGGTCACGACTGAAGTACACAGAGCCGTCAAGTCGTGACGAGTAGAATGAGATGGTCGCGACTAAAGTTTACGGAGAATATGAGTCGTGACTAGCCAACACTCAGGCTGCGACTAGGATGCACAAAGACCTGATGATAAATGAAGATACCAACCTCGCTGAAGTTTATCAATTAGAGGTTTAGCACGAGGTATAGGCAAGCTAAACAGTATGAGATACAGAGACGGAGATCGATTTAATAATTTTTCTGAGATTTCATAATACATTTTTTGACTTTAAATCCAGTATCCGGATTCTTCCTACCATTTCTTGTACTGGGTCTAAACTTAATACAGATCCCTTAGCAAATTACCAAAATACCCTTGGTGTCTTTTCTTGCACTATATTAACTCTAAGGGCATAATTATCATTTCACACCTCTTTATACCTTATCAGGCCATATACTAACTCTAATAATCATTACAGTACTCATCTTGGCATTTTTGGCCTTTCCAAAATGATCAAAATGCTCTCCGTTCATCTCTTGTACATTATTACAACCTAGGGGCATTTTCATAATTTCACATTTTTCTGGGATTCCTCTAGACACTGGCCCACATAACTGTTTAGTTACCTTATTGGGCCTTTGTGATGCTATTTTGGGCCTTTATATGGTCCACTACCTTTATGGCACAAATCCCAAGAAATATCTCCCGAAAGTATTTATCGGGTATTTTATTACACTGTAAATTCCATTAGAAATTCTACCGGAGTCCTTTTCTGACTCTGTCAATTTTATAAATTCTCATATTAATTATAAGAATTTACTATAAAGCTTCATCTGATTCTGAGGTCCAAAAAATACTGTAATAATTTTTCTAACTTCAGAAATTTATATCAATTTTTCAGGACCTTAAATCGAAATTCTGTGTTGCGTCAAACTAACCGGAATAATTTTCTCTATCTACTGGTAAAATTTGGGACTAATCTGTTCCTGCCATTTTTTAGCCTTTTCTCGCTCAACTTTCTCATAATTACACTTTTGCCCCTTGAACTTTTGATAAATTACATTTAGGTCCTTAAACTTTTGAAAATCACACTTTAGGCCCTCAAATTTTCATAATTACACTTAATGGCCCAAAGTTTGTCTACTTTATATTTTGTACCATGGAACTCTTAACTTTTCACTTTAGTCCATCTTTTTTAAATCTTCATCTTATCATTCTTTTCTTCTCTATTCATTGTCACAATCCTTTCCAAACCTCTTTCCTCTATCAGTATTAGATCGATAAGGAAAAGTTAGGACGTGAAACCTAGCGAACTTGAGTTGCATGGATCTCATTCGTCATCTATTTCTATTACTTTCTCTCTCTATGGTGCTTTACCCTAGGTCCGCTAGGTTACAATTTCTTCATGATGGAATCCCTCTGTTTCAAAAACATTAGCTCTCTAACTATTAACCATCACATTTCTAACTTCTAATTATTTTGTTCAGACTAGCTGAATAAAATGTTTCGTAATGTAGATATACTCCTAGTTATCATATGGAGGATCTACTTTTGAACATCTTCTTAAAATGATCTTCTGTATCTCAATACCTAGTACTACCTGGCTTGCCTGCACCTTGTGATAAGCCTCTAACTGATAAACTTCAGCGAAATTGGCACCTTTATTCTCATCATCAGGTCTCAGTTTATCACAGTCGCGACTCATATTCTCTGTGATCTTCCGTCGTGACCATCTCAATCTACTTGTCACAACTTGATAGCTCTGTATTCTGTCATCATGACCAAAGGTCTTCTCCTGTCGTGACCTGAACTCCTCTGCGCACATTAGGTTACAGTTTCCCTAACCTTGAACTGGTCAGCTTCTGTCTCTATCGACAGAGGAAACTGCTTCCAAGATGTTATCCTACTTAGTCCAACCACATCGTGCTAAGAAACACGAGACCTCAGCGGTAACGGCTGATTAAGACTAGTCTATCGTAATCATATCCTTCATAAGACTGTAAAGCTCGGGTATAGTTTTATTTATCTGGGTGTCACTATCTCCTGTCTGAATCTTTCTCTAAGTAGTGAACACCATTCCTATATCATACTCTAGGGAGGAAACCTCTTTAGTTAAAATCTCTAATTTGTTTAAGGGGTTAGTCTAACTAAACCAGAGCATCACTAAGCCAGAACCTTCTGTTCTATGCTAGAATCTTATACTCTAAGCCAAAACCCTTTGATCTAATACCAAAATGTCACATCCTTACTTTCCTAGCTTCATCTTCTCCAAACCACTATCCTGTTATGTTTGGAAAAGGTAGGGGTGAGATTTTGAGGGAAATCTTAGTAGTAAATGGTACCACAAACTATGTATGCAAGTATATACTTAGTGTTAAACATGCTTGCTTTACTATGGTTATGCTTGCATTATGACATATATATGCTTCTATGATTCTTAGTTATAACATATGGACATAGCATAAAAATAAATGGAGCATTATCAATCATATATGCTTCACATAATCAAGACAAGCCAATAGCATATTAACAACACTCAAGCAATAAGCATACAAGTTTAGGTATAAGTCCACTACTAGTCGTGTAGCTTTTCCTTAGCCTTAGCCTTTGCTCTAAGATCCCTTTTAATGGATGGTTGAGCAAATTATGTGATGATAATATGGTTTTTGTTGCCATAAGTTATGATGATTAGTTGATGATATGGTTTTTGTTGCCATAAGTTATGATGATCAGTTGCATCTCCTTGCAGTTGTCATATGATGACACGCATGTTAGAGAATGCTTAAATAATTGCATCTCCTTGCATATTATGCATGTTAGAGTATGCTATGATGAATGAATACTCTCCTTCATAGTACATGTGAGGTAGAGTCGATGTGATAAGAAAATTAGGTTGCTCCCATACCATACGACATGCAATTAGATAATTTAATTTAGTAATGATAAAGCAATAGGAAAGTGATGAACAAAATAGTTAGTCAGTTAATCCCTAAAGTTTAGAATGAGATTAAAGATGAATGCTAGTGGCAATCATATAGACATATGATTACAGTACTCAGGATATATCCCTTTAATGGGGATGAGATATGTGAATGATGTTCCTTGAACATGAAATGAAATGAGACATTATTATGAAAGATGATGCAGCTCTGAAAAGGAGCAGAGTCTATGTAGTAGAAGTTAACGTTCTCGCAATGGAGCTAGATTGCTCTTGCGATAGAGCAATATTCTCCTGAGAGGCTGATAAAGTTATAAGCTAAAGAGAATATTTCTGGCATCCTAGAATATGTCATGATAAGGCAAGATAAGTTATGAAAGAGTAAGATACACCATGATATCGCCAGATTTGGCTAGATATGCCACGATACAGCATGAGAAGTATGCAGTGAGATACATTTTGATAAGCATATAATGTGGCACATAATGAGAAATGTGTATTGAAAATGATAGTAAGAAGTAACTTTATGAACAGATAGAGAGGCTCCCTTTTTGAAAGGGATAAGATAATGAATGTAATGGTACAGATAAAAGTGAGAGCTTTCACTCCTTGCATGAAATGCCAGGCACTATGTTATGTTTGTAAAATATGCTAAAGCTCCGAGTGTTAGAGCTGTGCATATTCAAGAAAGAAATGCTTTAGCTCCGATGTTAGAGATTTGCATTCATGAGCAAGTATGCAGTCCTGCAAGATGTTGGTCAGGCATTATGCATGTTAGAGTATATGCTCCTACTTAGCAGTAAAGTAAAGAAAAGAATAACTGCATAAGTCCTCTCTCTGTATGATGTTGAATTATTGAAGATGATAAGAGAAATATGATTATGCGAAAAGAGAGATGAAGCTTTGCGGATGCTAAGGCATTCTGCGAGATGCTAAGAGAAGTAATCAGAGATAAGTGCTAGAAAGTATGATGAGTAATTGATGGAAACTCCCGAATACAATAATATTCGAGAGAATTTGATATGAAAGTAATGGACACTACTCACAAGTCTAGTACAATGAGTTGTCCATAAGCAAATGGATGCATAGCAAGTGAGCAAGTGAGGACATAAATCGGATATTGAAAGTACTCCGCTAGATGAGAAGATAGAAGATAAGAGATAGATACCCCAATCCTTAGTCATAAAGCAGAAAGAGATACCAAGAAGATATATACCCAGATAATTGACTAAGGTACTAAGTAAATTTCGAGGACGAAATTTATTTTACGGGAGAGAGAAATATAATATCCCTAATTTTCTTTATTGATTTGTATGTACAGTTGGTACGTAATATATGTGAGATTTTCTAAGAAAAATGTGGTCATTTATGTAAAGAAAGGGATTGAATTGAAAAAGGAAGAAAATTCAAGGACTTAAGTGAAATTATAAAAGTTTTAAGGCCAAAAGAGAAAGTAGACAAAAATGTGGGGTCTTTAAGTGTAATTTTAGCCAAATGTGAGGACATAAGTGTAATTTATGAAAAGTCAAGGGGTAAAAGTGTAATTATGAAGAATTTGGACCGAAAATAAGCCAAAAATGGCCGGAATCAGATCAGACCCAAATTTTACCAGTAGATAGAGAAAATTATTCCGGTTAGTTTGACGTAATACAATATTTTGATTTGAGGTCCCAAAAAATTGATAAAACTTTTGGAAGTTAGATAAAATTATTACAATATTTTTTAGACCTCAGAATTAGATGAAACTTTACAGTAAATTCCTACAATTAATATGAGAATTTATAAAACTGACAGGATCAGAAAAGGAATCCTGTAGAATTTTAATGGAATTTACATTAGAATAAAATACCCGATAAATACCTTTGTGAGAGGTTTCTTGGGATTTATGCCATAAAAGTAATGGACCTAGATAAAGGCCCAAAATGGCATCCCAGAGGCCCAATAAGGTACCTGAGCAGTATGTGGGCCAGTGTCCAGAGGAACCCCGGAAAAGTGCGAAATTATGAAAATGCCCATATGTTGTACCAAGGAGCAAGAGATTAATGGAGGGCATTTTGGTCATTCTGGATAGGCCAAAATGCCAAGTCAGGTACAGGAAGGGTTAGTCAGAGTCAGTATATGCTCGGATAAGGTACAAAGAGGTGTGAAATGACAATTATGCCCTTAGGGTTAATATAGTGCAAGAAAGGGCACCAAGGGTATTTTGGTAATTTCTCAAGGGATCTGTAATTAAGTTTAGACCCAGTATAAGAATTTCAATGGTAGAAAGAATCCATATATCTGGATTTAAGGTCAGAAAACATATTATGGAATCTCAGAAAAATTAGATTTAGAAAACAGTCTGGTTTTTGGAAAATCGGACTGAGCCAGTACCGGATTAGACTAGAATTTTTCCAGAAGCTTCCTCCCTCTACAATTTTACCACATAGGAATATGAGGTATCCTTCATGATGTCATGGAGATGATGTCATCATTTCTTGGTGGGCAAGACAAGATTCAAGGTGCAATCTTGGCTATTAGATCGAATAGTACACAAAGTGATCTTGGCCATCCATTTTCCATAAAATTTTCTATAAATACCCCCTCAAATCTGCACCTTCACGCAAGACATGAGACACCATGGGGAACCTCTTGCAAAATGAAAACTCAAGCCAAGACAAAGAAGAATTCAAAGGCCAAAGTTCAAGCAAGCTAGAGATTAAAGGTAAGCAATCTATCCTAACTTATTTTCCTTTGATTTGGGAGCTTGAACTTAGGGTTTTCATGGAAGAAAGATGAGTTTTCTATAAGGTACTTATGCTGCCCAAAAATCTTAGATGAAAGGAGATAGAAGAAATTAAAGTTAGAGTTATGTGATTAAAGATTAAACAAGCTAGTTAGATGATTTGTTGTTGAATCAAGTTGATGTTCTTGACTTTGCCATGGATGAAATATTTCGGTTTGCACTGTTCATTTACTGTTCATGATAGAAGGAGATGGAATTTCAATTATCTAATGCTTCCATTGAGTTTATATGATGATTTGGTGTAGGATTGGATAGGTTTTGAACCTTGGAAGCATTGGAATTGAAAGTTGTAATGTTTGGAATTCTACTCTATATACTGTTCACTTGCATGAACAGTGATTGGAATCTCATAATTTTGATGTTTCCAATGGTTTTAAAATGAAAATTTGTGTGGGGTAAAGTAGAGAAACAAGTATGGGAAGCATTGGAATCAAGATGAGAATTTTTGGAAGAATTAGACATATTTTTCAAATCTGTACAGAACAGTGCATAAGAGCTGGAATTTCATTATTCTAAGCTCATAAATGGATTCAAAAGGTGAAATTGTGTAGGGTAAGGTCAAAACATCAATTGATTCAAAGGCCAAGGCAATTGGTAAAAGTTAGAGGAAGTTATGTTAGGTAAATGTTCAAGAAAGATAGTCTTGAATAATGCTTGAGTTCATGGTCCAAATGAATTATGTGATGAATATGAATATACTTAGGACCTTGCAACATCCAAGAAGATGTTGAGAAGTGGTTAACTGAAAGGTTTCATGGTTGGAAAGCTTAGGGAGCAAGTGGAAGAATAAGGAAGAAACTTAAGTTCAAGGTAGTGGACTTATCTCTTTATGTGCTTGATGTGGTATGCTTATGTGTTGATATGTATATGATTATTGAATGATGTTGTGACATGATAAATGATGTTGAATATGTTATGAATAACATGTTTCCCATGGCCATGCATTTTTATGAAAAGTATATAGCATGATGGCATGTCACTAATTAAAGAAAGTTTAATGAAATTTCATATCATGCATTAGCATCCATCTTGCATATTTAAGTGGTAATGTTTGCTACTGAGATTCCCTAGAATCTCACCCTCCCATAACCAACCAATTTAGGTCAAGCATGAAGGAAATGTATGCATGAAGAAGAGCTAAAGAATGGGAGAAAGGAAGTGAAGTAATGGATGTCTTAGTACACGACTGGAAAAAAGGATTTCTACACCTGTTGAAAATGGCATTCTACATCGCACATATAACCGGTGTAGAAACGGACCGTGTAAAAAGTGAGACATTTTACACCGGTCACATGACCGGTGTAGAATGTATACGTTTTTAAACCGGTCAACATTTTAAAGCGGTTCACTTTTACATCCGGTGTATTATTTTATAATATCTACACCGGTTGAATATTGGGACGGTGTAGATTATTCAAATGTTAACACCGGTTGAATATTTGGGACGGTGTAGATTATTCAAATGTTAACACCAGTTGAATATACGTCCGATGTAGATGTTATTAAATTTATATTATGATATATATTCTTTCTACACCGGCAGGTATATACCTCCGATATAGATAATGTTATTAAATTTATATTTAATATATTTTATTGGCCTGAAGCTTCATAAATAAACTGCCCAAATATAATATACGACTCAATCATTGATCAGTTCAAGATGCCAAAGACATATATAATTCAATTGCTCATTATATTATTCATTTAATAAAATTCAATACAAAAATGCTACAATTTGAACAGAAAAGTATAAAAAGGTATTCAGTGAAAGACAAATACTATTGAGAAGGAAGGAATTGAACAAAAAACTCTGCCCACCGATTCGCAGGTCCTCAATATCTTGGTCAGGAAATGGATCAAGTTGATCAAACATCTGAAATATGAAATCAAAATCAAAGAAATTAAGGCATTACTAATATAGATTAGATTGACAATTAAGAAATATGAAATCATTAAAAATACAATTTTACCTCCTCAGTTAGGTCAATCCTATTTGACCAGATAATATTGACCATGTGTCTAACTATGTAGAAGCCGCACAAGTTGTTTTCTCTGGGTCGTCTTCTACTCTGTAATGTTAACAAGATAAAAATTATTTCTCATCATCAAAACGGGGAACCTAGCTAACACCTAATATATACTTTTATTACCTTCGGTGTGATCCATTCAGGGTCCCTCACCAAATTAGCGTGCTTAAGGCCCCTTGCAACTGCGAACGTCCTCATAGCCCTATGACCAAAGTTATAAAGTTAGTAACCCATTTATCACAAAGATCATTGTGTATAGAAGAGAACTCACGTGTTCATGATCTTCCTGACATCAACCGATGGCTTGTAATGGAGGGAGCATAAGAAGAAAACTTTAAAGCTATGCTTACATAGGATGACAAGTTGCCAATGATTGCTGTAGAGATTAATTAAAAGAGAATGAGTATTATAATTAAGCAAATATAAAATAGTATATATGAAATAAGATGAAATATTATTATTCTTACTCCTGCATATATGGTGCAAAGAAACAATCAATATCGGTTTCACCGAGCCTCCTTAAAATGTATGCAAGCCTCAAAGATTGAGAGGTCCCTTTAGCATAAATCTGAAGTGGGCATAGGAATCCAAACTTTTTTTGTTTGCCCTTGGAGGAAACCAACTTAGCTTGCATGTACCTACAGGTAATGCATACATGACATTAGTTGTAAGACTTGAACTTTGTTATTACATATACAACAACAACACAACAACAACAACAAAGCCTTATCCCATTAAATGGGGTCGGCTACATGGATCATACGACGCCATTGTGCTCTATCAAAAACTGAATCCTTGGTTAAGTTATTGACCAGGAGATCCCGCTCAATGACCTCGTTGAGCATTTTCTGTGGCCTTCACTTGAACTTTGTTATTACATATATTCATATTTAAATTATACTTACATCAAAAACACTAGGATACAACCGGAGGTCAGTTCTTCCTTGCGAGTGATTAGAGATTTGATGTCCGCATGGTCAAGGAAGGCTGGTGCCCCCATGTTGCCCACAACTGAATCCATAGGCAACGCGTCCACATGGAACGTTGCATGGCATTCAAAGTGGGAGGGGTGGGAAGTTGGCTGGGGGATAAGACGACGTGATCTGAAACAAGATGCTTTGGCCACAATATGAAAGTCCCTTTTGCTTGGCTCACTGTCTTCACCTCATCAGTGGGAATTGGGACAAGAGCATCTCCAATTAGCATGTCTTAAACTGTCACCCTTAATTGATAGTCCTGAATTTGGATGTGGTGAACAGTTGCCCCTAGGCTATGGATGGAGCCATGTGCCACTAAGCGTCTAAGAGGATCCTTCACATATAGATCACAATGTTTTGCATCCTCTGACAGCGGCAGCAATAGCTCCCCTTAGTGCTTGGACGGGCTGCAATTGACAGCGGGAGGGGATCAGTTGGCTCTTGCTGCCTTGATGTCATCATGGACAACATTTTGTCCTTGATCTTTGCCAACCCCTCTTGTAATCGCGCCTCAATTGAAGCTTCTGCTTGTGCCCTAGCCTCTATCTAAGCCTCTGCCTTAGCCTCTGCCCTTATGGTGGAGAGTAAGGATTCCAACTCTGCCCTCTGCACCATATGTGGGGAACATCTTTGAGATGCTCCAAAGTAATCTCTTATACCCACACCTCTTCCAACTCCCCTGACACGGCCCCCATGTTCTTGTTTCCCAGTGGCAGCAGTCAAGATGTCATTCCTACGATCTGACTTGAAGGATCCATGGGACTCTTGTTGTTTAAGATCACTCTATAACATAGAATGAACAAACATAAGGAAAATGACATAATTATAGTCTACTAAAACAAAATAATGCAAGTAGCGCTTACAATTTTTTTAGCAATCATACGAGCATTGTCGCTTGTAAATGTTCCGCTGTCAAGAAGAACACTAGGATCTGACCCAGCATTTTCTTCTAGCCTCTTCCTCTTGGCCCCCAACAACTCTCTTTCTGCCTTCGCATACCCCCCTCGAGACATTGTGTGGGGGCAATCATTCTTGAGGGCGTATTCAATCGTTTTTGCCCTTTTTTCCTACAAGAGATGAAGTAGTTAAAATCAATACATACGATATTCTGATATATTTTTTGGCAACACATACAAAAGGATACACTCACCATTGCTACTAGCATGGTCCGAATCCTAACAAATTCTTCCCAAGCAGCTTCGTCAATAAATTGATACTTGCTGCATGGAGAAGGTTGAGGATGACCACTTCTGTCTCGTCCATGCACATACTGACGAGCTAGTTGTGTCTTGAATGCCCTCTAATGCTCAACATAATAAGACAATGTCTTCTTCTTCAAGAACTCATTGTTGGGAACATCGTAAGTGAGCTGCAATGATTGCCATTGAAGGCAGAGGAATCAACAAATAGTTGTGTATTTGGTATTGCTCTGCATGCAATATTAGATAGTTCCTATACCTGGATAGTGTCCCAAATTTGATTCTTCACTCGATCATCCACAGCATCCCAAGTCAAATAGGTGGTGCTAGGCTTGTTGATTGCTAGGAGACTGACAAAACTTACGTACTTTGCCCTGTGTTCACCAGTTGGGTTCCAATTTCTGTCAAACTCTATCGGAAGCAGTTTCCCCTCTTTCCTGTCCTTCGTAATGTCTTTCAAATGAGTCACACTTCTGCCCTTCCTTTGCGTAGTAGCGCTGGAGCATCGCTAGCCTCAATCTGAGTAACTTTATCCCCCATATTCCTATATACGCAATAACAACATCAAAAACATTGTAAATAGACTTAACCCTTTTTCCTTCAACCCGTTAGAGTACACAAAACTTGTTCCTTTAACAGTTATGAATGGAAAGATATATGCAAGCATTTGTGAGGAAAAATAGAAAACCTAAATTAAACGAACATAAAAATGGCGAAGCATGTACACACAGGAAAATAAGTGCAGAGAACAATACATAGAATAGCAGAACGAGAGAGATAAAAGAGAAGAACGACTAAGCACGGAGAAGACTCGCAAAAACCACAGAGCACGACGAGCGGAGATATGACAGAGTACGTGAAAAATGAGAATGATGGTCGCGCCAAGGGGCGGGCTTAAAAAATGCATATAATCATTTTACACCGGATATAAAGTATTCTAACCGGACAACAACATAGCCGATGTAAAATTTATACATTTTACACCGGATAAAGTATAAACTGGTGTAAAAAATAACATCGTCTAAAATATAACACCGGATAAAATAGAAATTGGTGTAAAATCGAACTATAATTTATTTACAAAATTGTCAGTAGTAGACTTTTTACACTGAATAGCACTTAAGACCGATTTTAATGTTGTAGTTATTATTTTAAACTCCATCATCATATATATCATCCCATCCCTTGGCGTCACAACATTCTTATCAGAACAAGAATCTGTCTCTGTTATTATTACATCAAAGTCATATACGCAATCATAACAAGAAACCTAATATTGCATGTTTAGACTACATCAAAAACAAGAAACACATAGAAATCAATCAGAATCCACTTCTTCTTCATTTAATTTTGGTAAACCTACTGAAAAAGAAGGGATCTCACAAATAGAATCATCATTGTCAACAACCCTTTTTCCTTGGAGCGCGACAACCATCTTTCATTTTGAGGATCAGTGATATAGAACACTTGCTTTGCTTGGTCTGCCATAATGAAAGGCTCATCCCCAAAACTTGTATTATTCAAATCAACCAGTGTAAATCCTAACTGATCGACCATAACACCGTTGTTTACATTAGCCCACTTGCATTTGAATACGGAAACTTTGAATTTGGAGTAGTCAACCTCCCAAATCGCTTCAACAATGCCATAATAAGGGATGACTGCTAATTTAGGATTGTTGTCTTTTGAACTAGAGAAATGCATAGCTTCACCACTAACATAACACTACTTCTATCATCTAGGGACTTCGTATAAAAGGAATACCCGTTGATATCAAATGAATTCCAACAGATCACATTATGTTCAGGACCACATGCCAACCATCTAACTGTATCAGAAACATAATCCTCATTTTCAACCTCCAGTTTGAACCAATGTGCAAAATATTTGTTGTGTTCTCTAATCATCCTTTGCTCTGTCATCCTATTATTTTTTTTTCGGACAAGATCTTTATGAACAGCAATATAGTCTTGAACTTCATCAATATTATTCAAGATGTGTAAGTGTATTTGCTACAATTCATTATGATCAACACACCTCACCGACATTCCGCATTGACCCCCCTATTTGGCACGGGGTTTATGGAGACCAGTAAGTCTTACTTTAGACAGGTATTGTTGACAAAAATCCATAGCTTCTTCGGCAACATATTTTTGAACAATGGATGCTTCGGGCCGATTTGGATTCTTCATATGCCCTTTAAGGATTTTCATGTATCTTTCAAATGGGTACATCCATCGTAAGTATACAAGGCCACACAGTTTTATCTCTCGTACTAGATGAATGATGAGGTGTACCATGATGTGAAAAAAGGAAGGAAGAAACTGTTTTTCAAGCTAGCACAAAATAACATAACCCTTGTGCTCCAATTCCTCCAACTTTCCAGTCTCAAAGACTTTGCCACATATAGCATTAAAGAAGAAGCAAGGTCGAGTTACAATGTGTCTCAAATCATCTTGAAGGATTCCTCGAACAGCCACTGGGAGTAATTGTTGCATCAATACATGACAATCATGAGACTTTTGTCCTATTAATTTCAATATATGACTGTTTGTGAAGCGCCGAGAAGACTTAACGCGCGAACCAGGAAAAATGAGAGATGAAAGGCGTGAGAAATATACCAAATAAAAGTATATTTGGTAAAAAAATTAAAAAAAAAGTTTATTTGGTAAGAAAATATACACCGGACAAAATGTTACACCGGTGTAGATATATATACAACAGGTGGAGAGAGTATATTTTACACCAGCCACTATATATAAACCGGTGTAAAATATATCAATTTTTTTTAAAGTGATAGACCACTATGTCATCAACTTTTACACAAAAAAATATATATATCAGAATATATAAAAGTTGAAATCTTTCACTACTCATCAGACTCAGAGTTTTAGGAGTCATCAGATTGGGTGAGATCAACAGGATTAAAGAAGCTATCACGAGGTTGATGGCGGCGAACTTCTGAGCAAAAATCTTTGAAACTTGCTTTCAGTTTGTCAACTTTCCGATTCAGTTCTTCCACAGAGTCCTCCAGCCCATTGAAGCGAAGTATGAGTTCCTCAAGGCGCTCCATCAGAGTCACAACCAGGGGAGGAGGAGAAGGAACAGAAGGGTGAGGATCAGGATGTTTGTCTTCAAAGTCATCTCTGTTTCTTTTGTGGGGCAGAGAAGGAGGCGTGCGTGAGGAAGAGCCCATTGGAGGAGTCAGATAAATGAAAATAAAATAAAATAGAGATAAAGTGATGAGACGAAATATACAGATCGATCATACGAATGGTATACATATATATATGGTTCATGATCAATAAGAATATAGAAGAATACAATTGGCCTTCTATCATAATGACTACAAACGTTGGGAACCGAAGAAGTGAAATGAACCGTCTGAAGAATAAAGAAAGCGCGCGGGAAAGCATAGACAGGAAACTGAAGAGGCAGATAGGACAAAGCTAATATGCACCGGGTGTTTATATTTTAAATCGGTTACTTTTAAAACCGGTGTAAAAATTTAATTTTTTTAAATCGCCTTCTCCTCAGTGACCGGTTTAAAAGTGGGATTTAGATGAAAATAATAAACGGATCATCAGCAATGTATGCAGTGCAGAATAAGAAACTTGTTAAACATATTCATTCAAATTAAACTTTACTATCAAACTTTACATCTTGAAATCTATATAAATACAATATCATCACCTCCTCATTCTTTTCATTACATCAAAAAGGAAGTGGGGAATAGGGAAAGGCAGGTGGCCCCGTTTTCACTCATCATCATCTTCAGAGTCAGTGTTTTGGGAGTCAGAATTGGGATCAACAATAGGATGAAAGAAATCCTCCTGTTGATGGTGACGAACTTCAGAACGGAAGGCTCTGAAACGTTGATTAATCCTCTCAACTTTCAGGCCCAGTTCTTCCACCGAGCGCTCTAGGGCATTGAAGCCCGAGATGAGTTCCTCCAGGAACTCCACCAGTTGCTGGAGCAGGGGAGGAGGAGAAGGAACTGAAAGGTTATCATGATGATAGACATTTTTTTCTTCAAAATTAGTTCTCTGTGTTTTGTGAGGCGAAGAAGGAGGGATGGATGAGGAAGAAGACATTGGAGAGTTAAGATGAAAGATAGAAGACATGAATATAAAACAGATATCGGAGAAGGTGATCATGATGAACTACTGCGCATGTCTGAGAAGACTTGACATAAAATGGCGGGAAAGGATACAGACGGAGTTAATCTAAACCGGACTAAATATTTTCACATCGGTCACTATAACATCCGCTATAGAAAGTAAACATCTAAACCGGACTACATTTTTCCACATCAGTCACGATTAAGTACGGTGTAAATATTTCATGTTATTTACAAAAATGCCACCGGTCATTTTTTTAAAACCGTCTCCGCATTGACCGGTTTAAAAATGGAGATTTCGAATGACAATTTTCCACCAGTGGTAGATGCCATGAATTTCCATGTATGTAAGGTTATGTAATATGCCATTACATGTAAAGAATATGTATGAATTAATTATGGCATAACCTCATGATGTATATGAATACATGGGAGGCAAAGTGAAGGTTTATGCATGTTGGAACAATTATTGAGAATTGAAGAAAGAAAACTGAAATGGTAAAAAACGTAGGTCATGAAGCAGTTTTGTTGTGGCTTCAGTCTGACCTAGTAAATCAAGGAATTAATTCATGAAATTTTGTGAGCATGTAGCATACATCTAGATCTTTAAATGCATAGGTAATATGCCTCAATTGGATGTGTATATCAATAGAAACAAATTTCCAAAGTTAAGAAGCAGAATCTGGAATTTCCAGAATTTGCCATATGAACAGTAAAAAGTAACGATTTAACTGTATCAATTGGCAAGGTAATTGTCCAGATTTATATTTTCCCCTTAAATATTTATAAAAGAGCTTCCAGTATAAATTTGGATCACCTCCATACGATTTTTCTATAAATAGTTATGAATTTTTAAAGTTGGACTGTCAATCTGGAAATTACATAATAAACAGTACCTGAGAGTAAGTTTTAAAAATTTTAATTTTTGGGCCAACGTAATGCTTCCGCAAATCAAATACGCTTCCGAATACGTACTTTGAGAGATTAAAAGTAGGATGTTTCATAATGAGCATCCTTTCATGTATCATATGAAATACAATTGGCCAAAGTAATCATAGAAATAGAGCTTCAATCATCTACACATATGCACACAATTTAACAAATCCATAGCACAATGAAGCATAACATTCAATACATACAAGTTTAGGGTAAGTTTACTACCTTATTGCTTTACTCCCTTTCACTTTAACTTTGCTTTTTCCTTCTTACCTTTCCTTGATGTGTGGCTACCTCTTTTGAGTCCAGAATCAAATCCTAACATCACATAATCATCCATTCATTACAATCTAACTTCTCTTGAACATTAAACTTACTTTAACTAACATAACTTCCTTTAATCTTTACCAATTGACTTTGCCTTTGAATCAATTGATGTCTTGATCTTAACCTACACAATTTCATCTTTTGAATCCATTTATGAGCTTAGAATCATGAAATTCCAGCTCCCAGGCACTGTTTTGGACAGAATTGAAAAACATGTATAATTCTTCCAAAAATTCTCATTTTGATTCCAATGCTTCCCATACTTGTTTCTCTACTTTATCCCACACAACTTTTCATTTTAAAGCCATTGGAAGCATCAAAATCATGGAATTCCAATCACTATTCATGCGAGTGAACAATAACAGAGAAGAATTTCAAGAATTACAACTTCCAATTCCAATGCTTCCAAGATCATTGAAATTTCATCTCCTTTTATCATGAACAGTGCATACCGAAATATTTCAACCATGGCAAAGTTAAGAATATCAACTTGATTCAACAACCAATCACCTAACTAGCTTGCTTAATCTTCAATCACATAACTCTAACTTTAATTTCTTCTTTCTCTTTTCATCTAAGGTTTTGGACAGCATATACACCTTAGAGAAAACTCAACTTTCTTCCATGAAAACCCTAAGTTCAAGCTCCCAAATCAAAGGAAATTAAGCTAGGATAGATTGCTTACCTTTAATCTCTAGCTTGCTTGAACTTTGGACCTTGAATTCTTCTTTGTCTTGGCTTGAGTTTTCATTTTGCCATAGTTTCCCTAAGGGTTCTCATGCCACAGCTTTGAATCAGAAATTGGGGGTATTTATAGAGAAATCCAATGGAAAATGGATGGCCAAGATCACTTTGCGCACTATTTAATCTAATGGCTCATATTTATTCTTGGATTTAACTTTTCTTGAAAGCTAATTATGACATCATCCATGACATCATCAAGGGACACCTCATAGGACATGTGGCCAAATTTCCAAGGGAAGAAGCATCTGGAAAAATTCCAGTCCAATCCGGTACCGGCTCAGTTCGATTTCCCAAAAACCAGACTATTTTCTGAATCTAATTTTTCTGAGATTCCATATTATGCTTTCTGACCTTAAATCTAGTATCTGGATTCTTCCTATCATTGACATTCTTGTACTGGGTCTAAACTTAATCACAGACCCCTTGGCAAATTACCAAAATGCCCCTTGGTGAACTATTCTGGGAACTCTCCTTGACTGTCTAACCATAGTCAAATGACCAAAATGCCATTCGTCTATCTCTGGCTCAATGACACAACATAGTGGCATACTTAGTGGCATTTTCATAATTTCATATTTTTCTAGGTCTTTATTAGCCCTGGCCCACATACTTTTCTAAAAATATTATTGGGCCTATAAGGCACCATTTTTGGCCTTCTACATGATCCACTGCCTTCGTGGGCTAAACTGCCCACATACTTTCCTCTATCAGTATTATACCATAGGAAAAATTAGGATGTGACATTTTTACCCCTTAAAATAAATTTCATCCTCAAAATTTACTTGGTACCTTTGTCAACTATCTTGGATATATATTTTCTTTATATCTCTTTCTGCTTTATGACTAAGGATTGGGGTATCTATCTCTTATCTTCTATTTTCTCATCTAGCGGAGAGCTTTCAATATCTGCTTTACGTCCTTGCTGTCATTACTCTTCTTATATGAGTCAACTCAATCAGAGTTTAATTGTACTTTATTCTGTTTCATGCTTACTTGCTGTGCATCTATTTGCTTATGGACGACTCATTACAGTAGACTCGTGAGTAGTGTCCATTTCTTTCATATCAAACTCTCAAATAGTACTATATTCTAGAGTTTTCATCAATTATTCATTAGACTTTCTAGTGCATATCTCTTATTACTTATCTTAGTACCTCACAGACTTCCTTAGCATCCGCAAAGCTTCATCTCTCTTTTAGTAGAATCATATTTATTTTTCTTAGAAACTTTTATCACTCTATTATTGCTCTTATCATCTTTAATAATTCAGCATCATACAGAGAGAGGGCTTATGCAGTTATTCTTTTCTTTACTTTACTGCTAAATAGGAGCACATACTCTAACATGCATAATGCCTGGCCAACATATTGCAGGACTGCATACCTACTCATGAATGCAAAGCTCTACATCAGAGCTCAAGCATTCCTTTCCTAAATATGCATAGCTTTAACACTCAGAGCTTTAGCATATTTTATAAACATAACACAGTGCCTGGCATTTCATGCAAGGAGTGAAAGCTCTCACTTACTATTCCATCCGTAACATAACATTTAAACATCTTATCCCTTTCAAAAAGGGACCCTCTCTATCTGTTCATAAAGTTACTTCTTACTATACTTTTCAATACATATTTCTCATTATGTGCCACATTACATGTTTATTATAGTGTATCTCATTACGTACTTCTTGTAACATCCCTAATTTCTGTACTAAGTTGTATGTACAGATTGAATAAAATATATGAGATGTTTAGGAAAAGATGTGTCCATATTTATGTAAAGAAAAGGATTAATTGGAAGAGGAAGAAAGTCTAAGAGCCAAAGTGCAAAATTACGAAAATGCCACTGTGATGCCCTAAGAAACCAGAAGTAAATGGAGGGCATTTTGGTTATTTCACACAATGGATGGATATCATAGGAAATTTGATATTAAATTATTATAATTAATATGAGAATTTATGGAGTTGACAGAAGTCAAAAAGGAGTCCTGTAGAATTAATTATGGAATTTACGGTGAAAAAGGACACCGATAAAGGGTTAAAGGAAACATATGTAATTTTTAACAGGACTTCTGGGTCTCAAAAAATTATGAAACTTTGTAGAGAACTCATTTTATATTAGAATGAATTTCTAAAAATGTTAGAACAATTAAAAGAGGTGTTTAGCATTTATGCTAAGATCAGGGTAATTTACGGATATCGGTATGAGGAAAGTACATTGGAATTTGGTCCAGTTAGCTATTGGACCTAAAAGAGGCCTAACATTTTGTCCTAGGCCATCCAAATAAGGTCCAAAAGTTATCTTGGAGCCCAAGTCCAAATAATAAATAATTTATGGATTTTTGAAAAGAAAGAAAAAGAGAATAAAGTAAGAATTAGGTGTTGCACATGGTGGGACCCACAAGGACACAAGAATGGCACCCAAAAAGAGGAAGGGTTAGGTGTACCAAGGGAAGTCATGCTAGTAATGTCATGGTGGTAAGGTCTTGAGTGAAAAGTGAAAAGACATTCCAAGATCAAACCTTTAACCATTAGATCAAATAGTTTCCAAAGTGATCTTGGCCTTCAAATGGCACATGACTTTTGCGATAAATACCCCCCCTTTCCATTCATTCTTCACACCCAAGAGCTCCTTTAGAAAGAGAAGTGAGTTCTAGAGAAAGAAAGTGGAAGAAAGCAAGGAAGAAGCAAGGGTCTTGAAGGAGCAAGTAAGGTGAGTTTCTCCTTGCTTCTACCTTTTGTTCTTATGGTTTGTGCTTGAGTTTAAGTGATTTTTGAGGCTTAAATATTGGGCAAATGCTGCTGGAATTTCTATGTATATGTGAGAGGAACATGAGTTTTATGTCATAGATAGTTTAGACAAGCTTAAACAAGCTAGTTGCATGGTTGGTTGTTGGATTAAGTTGATGTTCTTGACTTTACCATGGAAGAAATTTTGGTTGGCACTGTTCATGCACTGTTCATGATAGAAAGAGATGGAATTTCAATGATTTAATGCTTCCATTGAGTTTTTATATGATAATTTTGTGTAGGATTGGAAAGGTTTTGAACCTTGGAAACCATTGGAATGAAAGGTTGTAATGTTGAAAATTCCTTTCGGGTACTGTTCACTCGCATGAACAGTGATTTGAATTTCATGATTTTGATACTTCCAATGGTCTTAGAATGAGATTTTGTGTGGGGGGAAAGTGGAGGAACAAGTATGGGAAGCATTGGAATCAAAATGAGAATTTTTGAAAGAATTATGCATGTTTTTCAAATCTGTCCGGAACAGTGCATAGTTGCTGGAATTTGGTTGTTTTGAGTTCATAAATGGATTCAAAAGGCCAAATTGTGTAGGGTAAGGTCAAGACATCAATTGATTCAAAGGTCAAGTCAATTGGTAAAGATTAAAGGATGTTATGTTACTTAAAGTAAGCTTAGTGTTCAAGAGAAGTTAGATTGTAATGGTTGGATGGTAATGTGATGTTAGGATTTGGTTGGTGTGCTCAAAAGAGGGCAGCCACATAGCAAGGAAAAGTAAGAAGGAAGAAGCAAAGTTAAAGTGGAAAGAAGTAAAGCAATAAGGTAGTAAACTTACCCTAAACTTGTATGTATTGAATGTTATGCTTGATTGTGCTATGACTTTGTTGAATTGTGTGCATATGTGTATATGATTGAAGCTCTGTTTATATGATTACCTTGGCCAATTGTATTTCATATGTTACATGGAAGCATGCAGATTACACAATGTTTACACTTTCACAAGCAAGCACAAGTAATTACTTTAATGCATGCATTGTTTAGTACCATTTGCTACTGAGATTTCCCCAGAAATCTCACCCCATCCATGTAATCCCAAACCCACAGGTTTACGAATGAGTAAAGAAGATAAAGAGGAATGAAGAGAGGTTGGGAATTGGAAGATTTGAATATTATGTAATAAATGTGCGAATTGTTGCATGTAATGTTGTTATATGACAAGTTGAGCAACAATGTTCATGATGAAAAGGTATAATAGTAAATGATGAAATAAATGTATCAAATAATTATGGCATAACCCCATAATGTATATGAATGTATGAAAGGCCAAAGAGATTGGTTATGTGTTCTGGAACAATTAATGGAAAATTCATGTTTTTGAGGTTAAGGTTAAGGTTAAGATTCAAAGATATTTTCTAGAAAATGCCGTTGTGCTGGTAGACTATACAAAGTACTGTGTACGTAAGTGCTGTCTAAGGAGGCTGGAAGTGAGTGGACCTAGCCGATTCATCTAGTCTTTCCTGGGTACTTACGTAGAATGGTAGTTCTCATGGGGAATTACTGAATCAGTACAGTTATTTTCTACCAGAATTTCCGGCAAGAGAGATATAATCCAGTTGAGAGTGCTATAGCAAGAGTACTCTGAGAGATATAAAGGAGGATGTTTCACTTCTCATGCTGTATCATGGCATATCTAGCCAAATCTGGCTATATCATGGTGTATCGCACCCTTTCATGACTTATCTTATCTTATTATGACATATCCTGAGATACCATAAGTCTAACATTCTCTTTAACTAATAACTTTGTCATCCTCTTAGGAGAATATTGCTCTTTTACTTTTCTTTTTCTTGAATAAAGTCATAATTTAAATTTCTCATTTCAAATCCACTCTATTTCGACTTGACATAAGGGTTCTAGTCCTTTACTGTTCATAACCCTTTCTAACTTTTCATAACTCTTTCTATCTTTACTTCCTAGGGGTCACCCATCATTGGGCTACTTTTGCCTGAGCATACTTAACTGAAAAGTGCAGGTAAAAATCTGAAGCACTGATGCTAACAGGCTCCAACCCTGGTACTTTATTATCTTAGATCCTTTTCTATAAATCTCTTTGGCTTTTTAACCTTTTGTCCTCACCTAGAGGATATATCTAGATTTCATTCTCATTCTCTTTATCCTCATCTTAGAAATCTCTATTAACTTCACTTCATTCTTCATGTAAGAAAATTCTGAGTTCAGTCTATAATAATAATAAGGCTATATGAAACTAACATCATGGGTACTCTCTCTGCTATGAGTTAACCAACTTGTGAAGCTTCTCTACCTTAAAATTTGTCCTTGGTATTTGTTTTTCCAAAGAAATACTATACTTATGGATCATTCATTTTCTTTCTTTAGGCCAGGTCTACTGCGACCCTCGGGATCTACAGCGATCAACCATCAGCCTCTTCAGGATCTAACTGTGATCCTCCATAATCTACTGCGATTCCGTTGTACTATATTCTTATCTCTGGAAGACTTAAACCAATGTACTAAGTTACAAGGTTAGTTACTTCAACTTAGTTGCTAACTCAGCAGATAATTCTCTAAAAATGATCACAAAAGCCAATATTATTTATTAAGACTTTACTCATTTTCTCTATTACTTAGGAATTTCTCATTTCATTCTCATCTTTCATAACTCTACTATATCTAGTACTGTAGAGAGCCATAAATGCTCTATCATGCACATATCTATCATAATCTATCTATCTTGTCTGATGGACATGACTTAATCATAAGTTGCACTATCCATTCTCTTAGCTCTATCTTAGGAGCAATCTGACTCTATCGCAAGAGCAATCTAGCTCTATTATGAGAACGTTAACTTCTATTACATAGACGCTGCTCTCTTGGAACTACATCATCTTTCATAGCTACATCTCTTTTCGATTCATGTATCATCTATGTCATGCTCATAATTCATCATTCATATATCTAATCATTATTAAATGATATGTCCTGAGTACTATAAGCACATGTCTATAGGTTTGCTATCAACATTCATCTCTAATCTCATTCTCTGTCTAACTGACTATCACTATCTATTTTAGATTCTCATTCTAACTTTAGGGATTGACTGGCTAACTATGTCATTTATCACTTTTCTATTGCTTGATTATCATTACCAAATTAAATTATCTTATTGCATGTCGTATGGTATGGGAGTAACATAAATTTCTTATCATATATATTCTACCTCACATGTACTACGAAGGAGAGTATTCATTCATCATAGCATACTCTAACATGCATAATATGCAAGGAGATGCAATTATTTAAGCATTCTCTAACATGTATGTCATCATATGACAACTACAAGGAGATGCAACTGATCATCATAACTTATGGCTACATAAGCCATATCATCATCACATAATTTGCTCAACCATCCATTACACGTACACTACAATTAAACAATTAACTAGGTAACCTTTTTAAGCATGCTGTCCCTTTATTACCTTTTTTGCCAGATCCCGATCATTCATTCATGAACTTGAGATGAATATTCATTTACTAAGGCTTCCACGTTACCCTTTTTCTAGGATACAGACTCAACCCTTCACTACTCTTTCTTACTAGAGGATAGGGGAGTCACTATATTTTTAAAACTATGGCTACCTTAGAAAAATTCTTTGTAGCACGAAATTCAATCTGTGAATTAACTTCTCAATCATTCAACTCTCTTTGTTCATATAGATGAACTCGACTAAGTATTCATCAAAGGATTTTTCTTTATCTACTTTAACCCTAAGCCTCACGCTCATCTCTATCTAACTGAGAGGAATGCTTTTCATATACTTACTCGAGAAAACTTCTTAGGTGAGCGGATAAATCTCTATCTCTATGGAGTAACTTTTGTATCTCTCTACTAACTCTTAACTCTTATCTCTTTTTGTCTGTATATCAGTCTCAGTCTGCTCTTGACCAGACTATAGTTCCTTTCTAGTCTTCTTCTTTATCTTAGCCAACTTAAGTCGTAGGGATCTCATTCATCAACTACTATTATTACTTCTGTTCTCTAGGGTATTCTACCCTAGGTATATTATGCTACTATTTCTTCATGATAGGGTCCCTCTGTTTTGGGAACATTAACTTTCTATCTATTACCATCATGTCTCTAACCTTAATTTATGTGTTAGGCTCATTCTTAGGCAAGTCTCATTCTAACTTTTGATTCTTTTGTTCAGGAAAGACTAACTGAACAAATTCTTTCGTAATTTAGATCTACTCCTAACGGTTATGTTGGATATTGTGACCTAGGGGCCAATCATTGTATTATGAACATTGTTGATTTATGAATTTCTTAATTATGTTATCACATTGTTTGCATATTTACTATGATGACCATCCTTGGATAACTCATGATCTTATCCTAAATGTCCCTGGTCAGTCATCTATACGGGAGCAGAGATGAAATAAGACCAGTATGACTTTGAAGATATATAGAGATATAAATCAAATACAGGAACTGGGCAAACAGTGCTAACTTCTATTAAAATACTGTTCAAAACAGTAACTTTGATTGTCTATTTAGGTCGATCCATTTCCCTTATTCAGGCAGGTAGAGTTAGAGCCACTTCTATCCTAGAGAGAGAGACTCCTCCTTCCCTCTAGAATTCTCCCATCTCCCTTCTTGCTCCCTTCTCTTTTCCCCTTCCTTCTCTTATTCTTCTGTAATATCCTTAATTTTCTGTACTGGTTTCTATGTACAGAATAAACGGAATATATGAGCTCTGTTTCAGGAAAAAGATGAGGTCCTTTATGAAAAGAAAATGATTAAATTGCAAAAGAAAGGAAAAGAAAGGACTTAAATGCAAATATGGAAAGTTTAAGGTAAGGAAGGAAAGGTAGACAAAAATGTGGGGTCTTAAAGTGTAATTTTAGCCAAATTAAGGGACTTAATTATAAAGAAGGAAAAGTTCCCTGGGGCTAAAGTATGATTAAAGAAAATAGGCCAGAAGTGGTTTGCACCGCCCGACAGCATTTTAGTCCCAGATTCTACCAGAAGGTAGGGCAGGTGACGCCGGGTAACCGAGCCTAATACCGGAATTTTTGAAGATTCCAGATAGCCAGAAATGGACTGATCGTCCAAAAGTTATAAAAATTAATACCGGATACCCTAGGTTTCAGATATAAGTGAGAAAATACAGGATGATGCACCCTTATGGGGCGGATGTCGGGAAACTGACAGGATACCGATAGGAGGTCTGTAGGAAAAGTTATTCACAAAATAAAAATTCCAGACGGGAGTGTGAGGCCTCCAGGGATCCGGGTTGGAGATTTATTGGTATTTTTAAAGGGGCTGAATGCGATCGAATGACTTCGGTCAGATGACCGTTATAACCCCCAAGGATGCCTGAACACAGTAGGACACTGTATCTGGGAAAAAGAGCCGGTGTCCGAAAAAGGTGTATAATCGGTAAATAATAGTTAAAATATTCAATGAACTGTGTTAAAGGAAGATTTCTCGTAATGCGTGCCATACAGGTAATGGACCCAGGAAGCCCAAAAATGGCGCCATTAGAGGCCCAATAAGACTCTTGGACTGATAGGTGGGCCAGTGTCCAGCAGAACCCCGGAAAAGTGCGAAATTACGAAAATGCCCCTATGTTGTACAAAAAGGGCAGCAGATGAATAAAGGGTATTCTGGTCATTTTGGACAGACCCAGAGGTCAAGACATGTCTAAATAAGGTTGACTAGAGCCAGTATAAGCTTTGACTGAGTCCAGAAAGGTGTGAAATGACGATTTTGCCCTTAGGGTTAAAATAGGACAAGATAGGGCACCAAGGGCATTTTGGTCATTTCGCAGGGGATCTGTAATCGAGTCTGGACCCAGTATTAAAAAGTTAATGATATAAAGGGTCTAGATACTAAATGTGAGGTCAGTAGACATAAAAAGGATCTTTAGAAACATCAGGTGCAGAAAACAGCACGTTTTTCGAGGCGATGGACCGGGCGGTACCGGAATGGACCGGAAAGCTTCCGGAAGGCTCTAGCTCCCTCTCAATTTCGCCATGTGAAGAATGTGGGAGGTGAGGTGTCCCATGAGTTGGCATTGAGTGATGTCATGCATGATGCAGTAAAAGGAATAAAGAAAAATAGGAAATTCAGGAAAAACCAGGACCACAGGATCATAAGTCTTCAAAATTACAAGATTGCCATTGCTCAACACTATAAATACCCCCCCTTACCCCTTCATTTCGGTGCAAGCAAGAAAGAGAGGAAGAAAGAAGTTCTTGAGAGAGAAAGTGAGAGAAAGAAAGAAGTAAGGAAGTTCTGGTGAAGTTGGAAGTAGTAGGGAAGTTCTAAAGCACTGCTTTTGAGGTAACAACTAATCCTAGCTCTTATGTAATGTCTTTGTGATGTGTTGTCTTGTTTGGTTGATTATTGTCCTATATGTTATGCTTGAAGCTCTATTCCAATGCTATGATCATATGTTATTGAATATGGAAGCATGCAGCATACTTATCTGTACACAGTCACAAGCAAGCACCGTCACTCTGCATTACATATTTTGTTATGATTATTGTTACTGGGATTCTTTTGAATCTCATTCCCAAACATAACATTACAGGGGAGGTTCTGTCAAAATAAAATTTGGAAATCTTAAGAGACGCCGGTAGGCTGCCGAAATTCCGGCAACGAAGACGGAACAAAGAAAGGAACTGATACGTACTGTGTACGTAGTGCTGTCTAAGGAGGCTGGAAGTGAGTGGACCCAGAAGGTTCATCCAGTCTTTCCTGGGTACTACGTAGAATGGTAGTTCTCATAAGGGAATTACCGAATCGGTACAACATCGGTTACTTTCTAGAAAAGAATTGTAGCAGTTATGCTGCCGGATTATAGACAGAGAAGGATGTAATAGAGTATGAGGGAGTTAATCATGCACGGATATATATAACAGTTAATCATGCACGTTAACTTTGTCAAGGATTGGTCAACCAATGATTTTTCCCTGAAATATATTTGAGTTATCTTCATGTAGCAATTGGAACCACTTCATTTCGATTTTTCTAGAATTAGTTATGAATTTTCAAAGTCAGGTCACTCATCTGGAATTTGCCACAGTGAACAGTACTCGATATGAATAAAATTCCAGATTAAGTGTTTAGACTTCAATGACCCTGAAAGTGGTTTAAGTGCTACTGAATGGTCCCTAAGATGTATAAAAATAAGGATGTGACATTTTGGTATCAGAGCAAAGGATTCTGGCTTAAGAAATGCTCTGAGTAGATGATTTATAGAAAGATATACCATGATAAAGCCGTCATAATTGACACTAAGTTAGTGTTTGCAGGATGGCTAGACATAGATTTGGGTCTGAAACTACAGTAAACCAATGGGAATTAAGACCAGAGGTCTTTAGTTCAGATAGTTCAGAAGAAGAGATAGTAAGCAATGATTCTGACCTCTGGACACCTCCAGTAGCTGGTGATTCTGAGGAGGATAGTTCCTCGGTAGGATCAAACTTTCCAATTGATGATCAGGAGGTGATGATAACAGAAGGCCCTATTCCTGCCATTCCCATAAGTGCGGTACCCTTGAATATAACAGACAGTTCAGGATCCAGTCAAGTACGTGTTCAGAGTAATGCGCCAGATCCCAGTAGGCCCGAAGTGACTTTAGTAGAAATGTATTTGGGAGGTTTAATCGTAAGAAAGGTCCCAGGGAGGAACCTGAGTAGAGAGCAACTTGAGAGCTCGGTAGCATTAGCCCGACAACTATATGAGTTGAGGCAGACCCTGTTCGAAAACATAGATCAAGATTATTCGGTCTACCAGGAGTTTATCACAAGGGTGAAAGCCATATATCAAGCCTGGGATCCAAATGTGTTAACCATGGGGCTTTGGCTAGAAATTATGAACGATGTATTGCCGAAGACTCCTACCTGGAGATCGGAGTTGGACCAGTATTTTGATAGAGAATCATATTGTACCATATCCGACTGGATCTACCTAGTAGAAGAATATATTAGAATGAAGTTTAAGAAAAATTAGAGTAATATTTCTAATGTATAAAAGACTAGAATGGTACTGTGATATGTACATATACTCTGTATGTATATTATGTGTGAAATGAAATGAAAAGGAATTATGTTATTTATCGTATTACCTTCTGTTTTTAAGTATAACAAAATGGTACGAACGAGGAGAACTATTCCAGCTGAGGAACCCCGAGAGGCTGGAAACCTTAATCAAATGATTCTAGAACGATTAGAACAGCAACAAAAGATGATAGAAGAAATGAGAGCTGCTCAAGCACGAAATGAACAAGAAAGAGATGCTGCCATAGCCGCGGCAGTAGCAGCAGCTGTAAATAATTTAAGACCACCAGAGCCTTCAGGAGCAACTAGTAGAGAACCTGAAGAAGTACCCCAGCAGGCGGAACAGCCCCAGAGAAGGGTTGAATCAAGGGAGGAGGCAGTTGGCATCCAGCAATGGATGGTGCGATTTTGCAAACACAATCCTCCCATATTCGAAGGGACATTTGAGGTACATGTAGCAGAAAATTGGGTCAGCAGATTAGAGAAGATCTTTAAGGTCCTCGACTGCCCGACTGAAACCAAGGCCCAAACGGCCATCTATCAATTGGAAAAGGATGCGGATAGATGGTGGAAGAATACAGAGTTACTTCTCCAAGCAAGAGATATTCCAGTTACTTGGGAAGTATTTCTTGAGCAATTTTATGAGAAATATTTTCCTCAATCTGTCAGAGATGAAAGGGAGGCTGAATTCCTTGTGCTGAGGCAAGGATAAAAAGAATCTTTTGACGAATATTTGGCCAAGTTCATCCGGCTATCTCAATATTCAACTTACCTACGCCAAGTGGATGACGAACGCTGGATGACAGAAAGAATGATTCGAGGGCTGAATTCTATGTTAAAGGAGAAGTTAACTCCCCAACAATACAGCCAGTTCAATAAGGCTGTGGAAGCATGTCGAATCATTGAGAACAGCATGAATCATAGAATGCTGTTCAGATCTGGGAGTAAAGATCAAGCGACTCCTGATAAGGCCGGACGGAATCAAGAAGCGGCCAGTGGGAGCGGCTATAAGAAAAGAAAGCGCCCGTGGCAGACCAAGAGGCCTAATAGGGGAAATTTCCGCGGAAGATCCAATAACCGGGATCCAAAGGCCCCAGTATGTGAAAAGTGTGGAAAGAATCATGGTGACAGACCATGCTTGATGGGCCAGAATGTATGTTACACCTGCGGAAAGCCCGGACATTTTTCCAGGGAATGTCCTCAAGCTATAACTGATCCAAGGCCAAGGACGGCGGGACGAGTGTTTGCACTCACTAGAGAGGATGCTCAGCGATCATCTGAGATGATCCAAGGTACAATCTATCTCAATGATCATGCTGTGACTGCCCTATTTGATTCGGGTGCAAGTCATTCCTTTATATCTTATGAATGTGCTAAATGCCTAGGCCTTCTGATCAGCAAGTTACGTTATGATATACAGGTGAAAACCCCCACCAACGCTAGGGTGATCACATCTGATGCCTGTCTAAATAGTGTGGTGCGTTATGAGCACTGCAGTACCACCCTGGACCTGATCTGTATGCCTTTCCAGGAGATTGAGGTCATACTCGGTTTAAATTGGTTATCCTCCAATAATGTGATATTGGACTGCAGGAACAAGACCCTAGTTCTTGGTCCAAAGATCACTGATCGGAGTCTAGAAGTACAACTAAACTTCGTGACAGAGGCTCAGGCAGAAAAATGTCTACGGAAAGGATGTCAGGGATATGTGGTATTCTTTTCTGTTCAAACAGAAGTGGAGGCAGGCATCGAGGAGGTTCCTGTAGTCAATGAATTTCCTGAAGTCTTTCCAAAGGAGATTCAGGGATTGCCTTCGGAGCGTGAAGTGGAGTTTGCGATCGACATTGTACCTGGAGCTGGACCAGTATCAAAAGCCCCATACAGGATGGCTCCCAACGAAATGATGGAACTGAAGAAGCAAATTGAGGAGCTGTTGGAGAAGGGTTTTATACGACCCAGTGTATCGCCATGGGGTGCTCCAGTACTGTTCGTCAAGAAGAAAGATGGTAGCTTAAGGCTGTGCATTGACTACAGGGAATTAAATAAGCTTACAGTTAAGAACAAGTATCCTCTTCCCAGAATTGATGACCTGCTAGATCAATTGGCAGGAGCGAGCTTATTCTCCAAAATTGACTTGAGATCTGGCTACCATCAACTAAGGGTCAAGCCAGATGATATTCCAAAGACGGCGTTCAGAACGCGCTACGGACATTTTGAATTTTTGGTGATGCCTTTTGGACTAACCAATGCACCTGCTATTTTCATGGACTATATGAACCGGATTTTTAGGCCTTATCTAGATCAGTTCGTTGTGGTCTTTATTGATGATATTCTGGTGTACTCCAAATCTCCAGAGGAGCATGAGAGGCATTTGAGGATTGTTCTTGGTACCCTTAAAGAGAAGAAGCTCTATGCTAAGCTGAGTAAGTGCGAGTTTTGGCTTTCAGAAGTCAAATTTCTCGGTCATGTCATATCCCGAGACGGGGTAGCTGTGGATCCTAGCAAAGTTGAAGCAGTTTTGAGCTGGGAACAGCCAAGGACAGTGACAGAGATTAGAAGTTTTCTTGGCCTAGCAGGGTACTACAGACGATTCATTCAAGACTTTTCTCGAATTGCCTTACCACTTACCAAGCTGACCAGAAAGAATCAGCAGTTTAAGTGGGATGAGAAGTGCGAGGCTAGCTTCCAGCAGTTGAAGCAGAGATTAACGACTACTCCCGTGCTGATTATTCCAGACCCAACTCAGACTTATGTAGTCTACACTGATGCTAGCAAGCAGGGGCTGGGATGTGTGCTTATGCAGCAAGGTCGAGTAGTAGCCTACGCCTCTCGGCAGTTAAAGCCACATGAAGAGAATTATCCCACTCATGATCTGGAGCTTGCGGCGGTGGTCTATGCCCTGAAGATATGGAGGCACTATTTATACGGAGCAACGATAGAGTTGTTTTGCGACCACAAAAGCCTGAAATATCTGCAGGATCAGAAGGAGCTGAACATGAGGCAGCGGCGATGGATGGAATTGTTAAAAGATTATGACTTCCAGATTAAATACCATCCAGGAAAAGCCAATGTGGTAGCTGATGCCCTGAGTAGAAAGGTGGTGCAGGTTGCATACATGATGATCAAGGAATTGGAACTGATAGAAGATATGCGCGACTGGAGCCCTCTATATCAAATGCAACTGACGGAGAATCCTTTTGGAGGAGTTCATGTCAGAGCTTGCATAGAAGATGAGATCAAAGGGGCTCAGGAACAGGATAAGCTCGCAGCAATATTCAAAGATAAGCTGGAGAAAGGGAAGACAAGGAATTTTGAGATGTCCCCAGACGGATTGCTATAGTTTAGGGGAAACCCTATATCCCAAATATTGGGGGATTAAGGGAAAGGATTCTGGAGGAAGCACATAAAAGCCGATATACGGTACATCCAGGTATGACCAAAATGTATCATGATGTTAAAAGGTTATTCTGGTGGCCTGGACTGAAGAAAGATGTTGTAGCTTACGTATCTAAGTGCTTAACCTGCCAGAAAGTAAAAGTTGAACATCAAAAGCCAGCAGGAACGTTGCAGCCTTTAGATATCCCTGAGTGGAAATGGGATGGGATTGCCATGGACTTTGTGGAAGGACTACCCTTGACACCAAGTAGACATGATGCGGTTTGGGTAGTAATCGATCGATTGACAAAGTCAGCACATTTCCTGGCAATCAATAAGAGAGATTCTCTAGAAAAGCTGGCAAAGCTGTATATAAAGGAGATCGTTAGGCTCCATGGTATCCCAAGCAGCATTGTGTCTGATAGAGATCCTCGATTTACTTCAAATTTCTGGAGGGCTCTACAGGAAGAAATGGGCACTACTCTCAGATTCAGTACAGCTTATCATCCTCAGACAGATGGTCAATCTGAAAGAACAATACAGACGTTAGAGGATATGCTGAGAGCATGTGTCCTAGATTTCAAAGGCAGCTGGGATATCCATTTACCCCTTATAGAGTTTGCATATAACAATGGTTATCAGGCTAGTATACAGATGGCACCTTTTGAAGCACTCTATGGACGGAAATGTAGATCCCCCTTATGCTGGCTAGAGTTGAGCGAGAGAAGAATGCTTGGTCCGGATATAGTGGATCAAACTGCAGAACAAGTTGCGGTAATTAGAAAACGATTGTTGAAGGCTCAAAGCAGACAGAAGAGCTATGCAGATGTTAGAAGGAAGCCGTTGGAGTTTGAAGAAGGAGAACATGTATTCCTTAAGTTAACTCCAACCACAGGAGCCGGACGATCGATTAAGGTGAAGAAGCTGCATCCAAGATACATCGGGCCATTCCAGATTCTCTCAAAGATAGGAGCAGTAGCCTACAAGTTGGCTCTTCCTCCAAAACTCAGCCAGATACATGATGTGTTCCATGTTTCCCAATTAAAGAAGTATATTCCAGATCCATCTCATGTGATAGAACAAGATGAGGTCGCACTGCGAGATGACTTGACCTATGAGGTTGAACCGGTACGAATTACTGATAGAAAAGTCAAGCAGTTGCGGAATAAGCAAATTCCTTTAGTTAAAGTGATCTGGAAAGGCTTGACTAAACAAGAGGCTACATGGGAAACAGAAGAAAAGATGAGAGAAAAGTACCCTGAATTATTTGTATAGGATAGATGTAATGTAAATTTCGGGGACGAAATTTATTTTTAGGGGGAGAGAAATGTAATATCCTTAATTTTCTGTACTGGGTTCTATGTACAGAATAAACGGAATATATGAGCTCTGTTTCAGGAAAAAGATGAGGTCCTTTATGAAAAGAAAATGATTAAATTGCAAAAGAAAGGAAAAGAAAGGACTTAAATGCAAATATGGAAAGTTTAAGGTAAGGAAGGAAAGGTAGACAAAAATGTGGGGTCTTAAAGTGTAATTTTAGCCAAATTAAGGGACTTAATTATAAAGAAGGAAAAGTTCCCTGGGGCTAAAGTATGATTAAAGAAAATAGGCCAGAAGTGGTTTGCACCGCCCGACAGCATTTTAGTCCCAGATTCTACCAGAAGGTAGGGCAGGTGACGCCGGGTAACCGAGCCTAATACCGGAATTTTTGAAGATTCCAGATAGCCAGAAATGGACTGATCGTCCAAAAGTTATAAAAATTAATACCGGATACCCTAGGTTTCAGATATAAGTGAGAAAATACAGGATGATGCACCCTTATGGGGCGGATGTCGGGAAACTGACAGGATACCGATAGGAGGTCTGTAGGAAATGTTATTCACAAAATAAAAATTCCAGACAGGAGTGTGAGGCCTCCAGGGATCCGGGTTGGAGATTTATCGGTATTTTTAAAGGGGCTGAATGCGATCGAATGACTTCGGTCAGATGACCGTTATAACCCCCAAGGATGCCTGAACACAGTAGGACACTGTATCTGGGAAAAAGAGCCGGTGTCCGAAAAAGGTGTATAATCGGTAAATAATAGTTAAAATATTCAATGAACTGTGTTAAAGGAAGATTTCTCGTAATGCGTGCCATACAGGTAATGGACCCAGGAAGCCCAAAAATGGCGCCATTAGAGGCCCAATAAGACTCTTGGACTGATAGGTGGGCCAGTGTCCAGCAGAACCCCGGAAAAGTGCGAAATTACGAAAATGCCCCTATGTTGTACAAAAAGGGCAGCAGATGAATAAAGGGTATTCTGGTCATTTTGGACAGACCTAGAGGTCAAGACATGTCTAAATAAGGTTAACTAGAGCCAGTATAAGCTTTGACCGAGTCCGGAAAGGTGTGAAATGACGATTTTGCCCTTAGGGCTAAAATAGGACAAGATAGGGCACCAAGGGCATTTTGGTCATTTCGCAGGGGATCTGTAATCGAGTCTGGACCCAGTATTAAAAAGTTAATGATATAAAGGGTCTAGATACTAAATGTGAGGTCAGTAGACATAAAAAGGATCTTCAGAAACATCAGGTGCAGAAAACAGCACGTTTTTCGAGGCGATGGACCGGGCCGGTACCGGAATGGACCGGAAAGCTTCCGGAAGGCTCTAGCTCCCTCTCAATTTCGCCATGTGAAGAATGTGGGAGGTGAGGTGTCCCATGAGTTGGCATTGAGTGATGTCATGCATGATGCAGTAAAAGGAATAAAGAAAAATAGGAAATTCAGGAAAAACCAGGACCACAGGATCATAAGTCTTCAAAATTACAAGATTGCCATTGCTCAACACTATAAATACCCCCCCTTACCCCTTCATTTCGGTGCAAGCAAGAAAGAGAGGAAGAAAGAAGTTCTTGAGAGAGAAAGTGAGAGAAAGAAAGAAGTAAGGAAGTTCTGGTGAAGTTGGAAGTAGTAGGGAAGTTCTAAAGCACTGCTTTTGAGGTAACAACTAATCCTAGCTCTTATGTAATGTCTTTGTGATGTGTTGTCTTGTTTGGTTGATTGTTGTCCTATATGTTATGCTTGAAGCTCTATTCCAATGCTATGATCATATGTTATTGAATATGGAAGCATGCAGCATACTTATCTGTACACAGTCACAAGCAAGCACCGTCACTCTGCATTACATATTTTGTTATGATTATTGTTACTGGGATTCTTTTGAATCTCATTCCCAAACATAACATTACAGGGGAGGTTCTGTCAAAATAAAATTTGGAAATCTTAAGAGACGCCGGTAGGCTGCCGAAATTCCGGCAACGAAGACGGAACAAAGAAAGGAACTGATACGTACTGTGTACGTAGTGCTGTCTAAGGAGGCTGGAAGTGAGTGGACCCAGAAGGTTCATCCAGTCTTTCCTGGGTACTACGTAGAATGGTAGTTCTCATAAGGGAATTACCGAATCGGTACAACATCGGTTACTTTCTAGAAAAGAATTGTAGCAGTTATGCTGCCGGATTATAAACAGAGAAGGATGTAATAGAGTATGAGGGAGTTAATCATGCACGGATATATATAACAGCTGATTATTTGATATTAATTGTTATCTGGCCTGTATGACTGATATGTGTTGGTTGTATGCTTGGGTATGTAAAGACTAAATGCTGAAAATAGGCTCAGTGAACAGTAACTCGTGAAGACCCATTCATGTTTGATAAATCATTAAAAATAGTAAATGATTGAATTAATGTACGAAATTTTTATGGTATAAAGTATACATACTAAGCTTTAATTTGATATATATAATGTATAAATTGGATGTATACACGAAAAGATATAAATGGTTAAAGTTGGGACCAGAATGCTGGATTCAGGAGAAAGTCATTGGATGAACAGTAATATTTGAACATTTACCCACGTTAACTTTGTCAAGTATTGGTCAACCAATGATTTTTCCCTGAAATATATTTGAGTTATCTTCATGTAGCAATTGGAACCACTTCATTTTGATTTTTCTAGAATTAGTTATGAATTTTCAAAGTCAGGTCACTCATCTGGAATTTGCCACAGTGAACAGTACTCGATATGAATAAAATTCCAGATTAAGTGTTTAGACTTCAATGACCCTGAAAGTGGTTTAAGTGCTACTGAATGGTCCCTAAGATGTATAAAAATAAGGATGTGACATTTTGGTATCAGAGCAAAGGATTCTGGCTTAAGAAATGCTCTGAGTAGATGATTTATAGAAAGATATACCATGATAAAGCCGTCATAATTGACACTAAGTTAGTGTTTGCAGGATGGCTAGACATAGATTTGGGTCTGAAACTACAGTAAACCAATGGAAATTAAGACCAGAGGTCTTTAGTTCAGATAGTTCAGAAGAAGAGATAGTAAGCAATGATTCTGACCTCTGGACACCTCCAGTAGCTGGTGATTCTGAGGAGGATAGTTCCTCGGTAGGATCAAACTTTCCAATTAATGATCAGGAGGTGATGATAACAGAAGGCCCTATTCCTGCCATTCCCATAAGTGCGGTACCCTTGAATATAACAGACAGTTCAGGATCCAGTCAAGTACGTGTTCAGAGTAATGCGCCAGATCCCAGTAGGCCCGAAGTGACTTTAGTAGAAATGTATTTGGGAGGTTTAATCGTAAGAAAGGTCCCAGGGAGGAACCTGAGTAGAGAGCAACTTGAGAGCTCGGTAGCATTAGCCCGACAACTATATGAGTTGAGGCAGACCCTGTTCGAAAACATAGATCAAGATTATTCGGTCTACCAGGAGTTTATCACAAGGGTGAAAGCCATATATCAAGCCTGGGATCCAAATGTGTTAACCATGGGGCTTTGGCTAGAAATTATGAACGATGTATTGCCGAAGACTCCTACCTGGAGATCGGAGTTGGACCAGTATTTTGATAGAGAATCATATTGTACCATATCCGACTGGATCTACCTAGTAGAAGAATATATTAGAATGAAGTTTAAGAAAAATTAGAGTAATATTTCTAATGTATAAAAGACTAGAATGGTACTGTGATATGTACATATACTCTGTATGTATATTATGTGTGAAATGAAATGAAAAGGAATTATGTTATTTATCGTATTACCTTCTGTTTTTAAGTATAACAAAATGGTACGAACGAGGAGAACTATTCCAGCTGAGGAACCCCGAGAGGCTGGAAACCTTAATCAAATGATTCTAGAACGATTAGAACAGCAACAAAAGATGATAGAAGAAATGAGAGCTGCTCAAGCACGAAATGAACAAGAAAGAGATGCTGCCATAGCCGCGGCAGTAGCAGCAGCTGTAAATAATTTAAGACCACCAGAGCCTTCAGGAGCAACTAGTAGAGAACCTGAAGAAGTACCCCAGCAGGCGGAACAGCCCCAGAGAAGGGTTGAATCAAGGGAGGAGGCAGTTGGCATCCAGCAATGGATGGTGCGATTTTGCAAACACAATCCTCCCATATTCGAAGGGACATTTGAGGTACATGTAGCAGAAAATTGGGTCAGCAGATTAGAGAAGATCTTTAAGGTCCTCGACTGCTCGACTGAAACCAAGGCCCAAATGGCCATCTATCAATTGGAAAAGGATGCGGATAGATGGTGGAAGAATACAGAGTTACTTCTCCAAGCAAGAGATATTCTAGTTACTTGGGAAGTATTTCTTGAGCAATTTTATGAGAAATATTTTCCTCAATCTGTCAGAGATGAAAGGGAGGCTGAATTCCTTGTGCTGAGGCAAGGAGAAAAAGAATCTTTTGACGAATATTTGGCCAAGTTCATCCGGCTATCTCAATATTCAACTTACCTACGCCAAGTGGATGACGAACGCTGGATGACAGAAAGAATGATTCGAGGGCTGAATTCTATGTTAAAGGAGAAGTTAACTCCCCAACAATACAGCCAGTTCAATAAGGCTGTGGAAGCATGTCGAATCGTTGAGAACAGCATGAATCATAGAATGCTGTTCAGATCTGGGAGTAAAGATCAAGCGACTCCTGATAAGGCCGGACGGAATCAAGAAGCGGCCAGTGGGAGCGGCTATAAGAAAAGAAAGCGCCCGTGGCAGACCAAGAGGCCTAATAGGGGAAATTTCCGCGGAAGATCCAATAACCGGGATCCAAAGGCCCCAGTATGTGAAAAGTGTGGAAAGAATCATGGTGACAGACCATGCTTGATGGGCCAGAATGTATGTTACACCTGCGGAAAGCCCGGACATTTTTCCAGGGAATGTCCTCAAGCTATAACTGATCCAAGGCCAAGGACGGCGGGACGAGTGTTTGCACTCACTAGAGAGGATGCTCAGCGATCATCTGAGATGATCCAAGGTACAATCTATCTCAATGATCATGCTATGACTGCCCTATTTGATTCGGGTGCAAGTCATTCCTTTATATCTTATGAATGTGCTAAATGCCTAGGCCTTCTGATCAGCAAGTTATGTTATGATATACAGGTGAAAACCCCCACCAATGCTAGGGTGATCACATCTGATGCCTGTCTAAATAGTGTGGTGCGTTATGAGCACTGCAGTACCACCCTGGACCTGATCTGTATGCCTTTCCAGGAGATTGAGGTCATACTCGGTTTAAATTGGTTATCCTCCAATAATGTGATATTGGACTGCAGGAACAAGACCCTAGTTCTTGGTCCAAAGATCACTGATCGGAGTCTAGAAGTACAACTAAACTTCGTGACAGAGGCTCAGGCAGAAAAATGTCTACGGAAAGGATGTCAGGGATATGTGGTATTCTTTTCTGTTCAAACAGAAGTGGAGGCAGGCATCGAGGAGGTTCCTGTAGTCAATGAATTTCCTGAAGTCTTTCCAAAGGAGATTCAGGGATTGCCTTCGGAGCGTGAAGTGGAGTTTGCGATCGACATTGTACCTGGAGCTGGACCAGTATCAAAAGCCCCATACAGGATGGCTCCCAACGAAATGATGGAACTGAAGAAGCAAATTGAGGAGCTGTTGGAGAAGGGTTTTATACGACCCAGTGTATCGCCATGGGGTGCTCCAGTACTGTTCGTCAAGAAGAAAGATGGTAGCTTAAGGCTGTGCATTGACTACAGGGAATTAAATAAGCTTACAGTTAAGAACAAGTATCCTCTTCCCAGAATTGATGACCTGCTAGATCAATTGGCAGGAGCGAGCTTATTCTCCAAAATTGACTTGAGATCTGGCTACCATCAACTAAGGGTCAAGCCAGATGATATTCCAAAGACGGCGTTCAGAACGCGCTACGGACATTTTGAATTTTTGGTGATGCCTTTTGGACTAACCAATGCACCTGCTATTTTCATGGACTATATGAACCGGATTTTTAGGCCTTATCTAGATCAGTTCGTTGTGGTCTTTATTGATGATATTCTGGTGTACTCCAAATCTCCAGAGGAGCATGAGAGGCATTTGAGGATTGTTCTTGGTACCCTTAAAGAGAAGAAGCTCTATGCTAAGCTGAGTAAGTGCGAGTTTTGGCTTTCAGAAGTCAAATTTCTCGGTCATGTCATATCCCGAGAAGGGGTAGCTGTGGATCCTAGCAAAGTTGAAGCAGTTTTGAGCTGGGAACAGCCAAGGACAGTGACAGAGATTAGAAGTTTTCTTGGCCTAGCAGGGTACTACAGACGATTCATTCAAGACTTTTCTCGAATTGCCTTACCACTTACCAAGCTGACCAGAAAGAATCAGCAGTTTAAGTGGGATGAGAAGTGCGAGGCTAGCTTCCAGCAGTTGAAGCAGAGATTAACGACTACTCCCGTGCTGATTATTCCAGACCCAACTCAGACTTATGTAGTCTACACTGATGCTAGCAAGCAGGGGCTGGGATGTGTGCTTATGCAGCAAGGTCGAGTAGTAGCCTACGCCTCTCGGCAGTTAAAGCCACATGAAGAGAATTATCCCACTCATGATCTGGAGCTTGCGGCGGTGGTCTATGCCCTGAAGATATGGAGGCACTATTTATACGGAGCAACGATAGAGTTGTTTTGCGACCACAAAAGCCTGAAATATCTGCAGGATCAGAAGGAGCTGAACATGAGGCAGCGGTGATGGATGGAATTGTTAAAAGATTATGACTTCCAGATTAAATACCATCCAGGAAAAGCCAATGTGGTAGCTGATGCCCTGAGTAGAAAGGTGGTGCAGGTTGCATACATGATGATCAAGGAATTGGAACTGATAGAAGATATGCGCAACTGGAGCCCTCTATATCAAATGCAACTGACGGAGAATCCTTTTGGAGGAGTTCATGTCAGAGCTTGCATAGAAGATGAGATCAAAGGGGCTCAGGAACAGGATAAGCTCGCAGCAATATTCAAAGATAAGCTGGAGAAAGGGAAGACAAGGAATTTTGAGATGTCCCCAGACGGATTGCTATAGTTTAGGGGAAAACCCTATATCCCAAATATTGGGGGATTAAGGGAAAGGATTCTGGAGGAAGCACATAAAAGCCGATATACGGTACATCCAGGTATGACCAAAATGTATCATGATGTTAAAAGGTTATTCTGGTGGCCTGGACTGAAGAAAGATGTTGTAGCTTACGTATCTAAGTGCTTAACCTGCCAGAAAGTAAAAGTTGAACATCAAAAGCCAGCAGGAACGTTGCAGCCTTTAGATATCCCTGAGTGGAAATGGGATGGGATTGCCATGGACTTTGTGGAAGGACTACCCTTGACACCAAGTAGACATGATGCGGTTTGGGTAGTAATCGATCGATTGACAAAGTCAGCACATTTCCTGGCAATCAATAAGAGAGATTCTCTAGAAAAGCTGGCAAAGCTGTATATAAAGGAGATCGTTAGGCTCCATGGTATCCCAAGCAGCATTGTGTCTGATAGAGATCCTCGATTTACTTCAAATTTCTGGAGGGCTCTACAGGAAGAAATGGGCACTACTCTCAGATCAGTACAGCTTATCATCCTCAGACAGATGGTCAATCTGAAAGAACAATACAGACGTTAGAGGATATGCTGAGAGCATGTGTCCTAGATTTCAAAGGCAGCTGGGATATCCATTTACCCCTTATAGAGTTTGCATATAACAATGGTTATCAGGCTAGTATACAGATGGCACCTTTTGAAGCACTCTATGGACGGAAATGTAGATCCCCCTTATGCTGGCTAGAGTTGAGCGAGAGAAGAATGCTTGGTCCGGATATAGTGGATCAAACTGCAGAACAAGTTGCGGTAATTAGAAAATGATTGTTGACGGCTCAAAGCAGACAGAAGAGCTATGCAGATGTCAGAAGGAAGCCGTTGGAGTTTGAAGAAGGAGAACATGTATTCCTTAAGTTAACTCCAACCACAGGAGCCGGACGATCGATTAAGGTGAAGAAGCTGCATCCAAGATACATCGGGCCATTCCAGATTCTCTCAAAGATAGGAGCAGTAGCCTACAAGTTGGCTCTTCCTCCAAAACTCAGCCAGATACATGATGTGTTCCATGTTTCCCAATTAAAGAAGTATATTCCAGATCCATCTCATGTGATAGAACAAGATGAGGTCGCACTGCGAGATGACTTGACCTATGAGGTTGAACCGGTACGAATTACTGATAGAAAAGTCAAGCAGTTGCGGAATAAGCAAATTCCTTTAGTTAAAGTGATCTGGAAAGGCTTGACTGAACAAGAGGCTACATGGGAAACAGAAGAAAAGATGAGAGAAAAGTACCCTGAATTATTTGTATAGGATAGATGTAATGTAAATTTCGGGGACGAAATTTATTTTTAGGGGGAGAGAAATGTAATATCCTTAATTTTCTGTACTGGGTTCTATGTACAGAATAAACGGAATATATGAGCTCTATTTCAGGAAAAAGATGAGGTCCTTTATGAAAAGAAAATGATTAAATTGCAAAAGAAAGGAAAAGAAAGGACTTAAATGCAAATATGGAAAGTTTAAGGTAAGGAAGGAAAGGTAGACAAAAATGTGGGGTCTTAAAGTGTAATTTTAGCCAAATTAAGGGACTTAATTATAAAGAAGGAAAAGTTCCCTGGGGCTAAAGTATGATTAAAGAAAATAGGCCAGAAGTGGTTTGCACCGCCCGACAGCATTTTAGTCCCAGATTCTACCAGAAGGTAGGGCAGGTGACGCCGGGTAACCGAGCCTAATACCGGAATTTTTGAAGATTCCAGATAGCCAGAAATGGACTGATCATCCAAAAGTTATAAAAATTAATACCGGATACCCTAGGTTTCAGATATAAGTGAGAAAATACAGGATGATGCACCCTTATGGGGCGGATGTCGGGAAACTGACAGGATACCGATAGGAGGTCTGTAGGAAAAGTTATTCACAAAATAAAAATTCCAGACGGGAGTGTGAGGCCTCCAGGGATCCGGGTTGGAGATTTATCGGTATTTTTAAAGGGGCTGAATGCGATCGAATGACTTCGGTCAGATGACCGTTATAACCCCCAAGGATGCCTGAACACAGTAGGACACTGTATCTGGGAAAAAGAGCCGGTGTCCGAAAAAGGTGTATAATCGGTAAATAATAGTTAAAATATTCAATGAACTGTGTTAAAGGAAGATTTCTCGTAATGCGTGCCATACAGGTAATGGACCCAGGAAGCCCAAAAATGGCGCCATTAGAGGCCCAATAAGACTCTTGGACTGATAGGTGGGCCAGTGTCCAGCAGAACCCCGGAAAAGTGCGAAATTACGAAAATGCCCCTATGTTGTACAAAAAGGGCAGCAGATGAATAAAGGGTATTCTGGTCATTTTGGACAGACCCAGAGGTCAAGACATGTCTAAATAAGGTTGACTAGAGCCAGTATAAGCTTTGACCGAGTCCGGAAAGGTGTGAAATGACGATTTTGCCCTTAGGGCTAAAATAGGACAAGATAGGGCACCAAGGGCATTTTGGTCATTTCGCAGGGGATCTGTAATCGAGTCTGGACCCAGTATTAAAAAGTTAATGATATAAAGGGTCTAGATACTAAATGTGAGGTCAGTAGACATAAAAAGGATCTTCAGAAACATCATGTGCAGAAAACAGCACGTTTTTCGAGGCGATGGACCGGGCCGGTACCGGAATGGACCGGAAAGCTTCCGGAAGGCTCTAGCTCCCTCTCAATTTCGCCATGTGAAGAATGTGGGAGGTGAGGTGTCCCATGAGTTGGCATTGAGTGATGTCATGCATGATGCAGTAAAAGGAATAAAGAAAAATAGGAAATTCAGGAAAAACCAGGACCACAGGATCATAAGTCTTCAAAATTACAAGATTGCCATTGCTCAACACTATAAATACCCCCCCTTACCCCTTCATTTCGGTGCAAGCAAGAAAGAGAGGAAGAAAGAAGTTCTTGAGAGAGAAAGTGAGAGAAAGAAAGAAGTAAGGAAGTTCTGGTGAAGTTGGAAGTAGTAGGGAAGTTCTAAAGCACTGCTTTTGAGGTAACAACTAATCCTAGCTCTTATGTAATGTCTTTGTGATGTGTTGTCTTGTTTGGTTGATTGTTGTCCTATATGTTATGCTTGAAGCTCTATTCCAATGCTATGATCATATGTTATTGAATATGGAAGCATGCAGCATACTTATCTGTACACAGTCACAAGCAAGCACCGTCACTCTGCATTACATATTTTGTTATGATTATTGTTACTGGGATTCTTTTGAATCTCATTCCCAAACATAACATTACAGGGGAGGTTCTGTCAAAATAAAATTTGGAAATCTTAAGAGACGCCGGTAGGCTGCCGAAATTCCGGCAACGAAGACGGAACAAAGAAAGGAACTGATACGTACTGTGTACGTAGTGCTGTCTAAGGAGGCTGGAAGTGAGTGGACCCAGAAGGTTCATCCAGTCTTTCCTGGGTACTACGTAGAATGGTAGTTCTCATAAGGGAATTACCGAATCGGTACAACATCGGTTACTTTCTAGAAAAGAATTGTAGCAGTTATGCTGCCGGATTATAGACAGAGAAGGATGTAATAGAGTATGAGGGAGTTAATCATGCACGGATATATATAACAGCTGATTATTTGATATTAATTGTTATCTGGTCTGTATGACTGATATGTGTTGGTTGTATGCTTGGGTATGTAAAGACTAAATGCTGAAAATAGGCTCAGTGAACAGTAACTCGTGAAGACCCATTCATGTTTGATAAATCATTAAAAATAGTAAATGATTGAATTAATGTACGAAATTTTTATGGTATAAAGTATACATACTAAGATTTAATTTGATATATATAATGTCTAAATTGGATGTATACACGAAAAGATATAAATGGTTAAAGTTGGGACCAGAATGCTGGATTCAGGAGAAAGTCATTGGATGAACAGTAATATTTGAACGTTTACCCACGTTAACTTTGTCAAGGATTGGTCAACCAATGATTTTTCCCTGAAATATATTTGAGTTATCTTCATGTAGCAATTGGAACCACTTCATTTCGATATTTCTAGAATTAGTTATGAATTTTCAAAGTCAGGTCACTCATCTGGAATTTGCCACAGTGAACAGTACTCGATATGAATAAAATTCCAGATTAAGTGTTTAGACTTCAATGACCCTGAAAGTGGTTTAAGTGCTACTGAATGGTCCCTAAGATGTATAAAAATAAGGATGTGACATCTTCTACCCTTTCTCTTGTAAGTTTATATTCTTTTAATAAATTTTCTTTACTAATCTTTCTGTCTTTTTTACTTCTCATATCCTTACCTCCTCTTATGGGCTAAGCTTGGCTGGTTCTACCGCCTTTTAGTCCATTCAAGAGCATCCCCTCTTCATGCATATTTAATTTCTGTTATGCATTAACTGGTCCGTCCAGTGCTCTACTTCCTTTTTTCTCCTTCTTCTCTATTCCTTTCGGTCCGTTCCGGGGTCCTCCCCCAAGTTGATATCAGAGCCAGAAGGTGAAGTAGAGATGTTATAAATAAATCTATATTTATCTGTGTGATGTCCAGGTATTTGTTGAGTTATTAGCATAATTAAGACTGTTAGTTCTTCGATAGCACACAACGCTTATCTAAGTTATTATGCATGAGTCCTTCCGTACGAAAATGGACTGTAAGTCCCACTTGAGATGATAAAGGGCAGGTGAAACATCGTACGCAGTAGTGCATAATGGCTTAGAAATAGTTCCTAACAACCAAAGGTGTTGGATTGACCTGCTGTGAGAAAGCTGCATGGGTTAAGTCATAAGCTTCTCTCATATATAAACCATGTCACTATGCCCTTTGACTTGAGATCATCATGGATTCTTGCATGACAAACGTTCATCTTTTACCTAGTCAAAAGTCATTTTTGACCAAGTGATCATAAAGACTATGTTCGGGCTCAGTGGTTTTTCATGCAGAGGAATGTGAATGGTCAAGATGGAATTTGTCCCTCACATTTGTAGAGAGATATTACTGGGCCCCTCGATGAGTGAGTCTGAGAAATGTATGGCCATACTGTAATGGAAGGTAGTTCTATTTCTATAGTCAGACTACTCAAGGATCGAGAAAGTAATGGTCAGGAACAGGAGGATGACGTTCTCCATACCTCATCCATGACCAAAATATCATGTGACAAAAGGGACGTGATGTGGTTGTATGAAAGGTAACATCGTTCATCAATTCTCATATGATTTGGGTAGTCGTAATGTCTTGCTAGAGACCGCTTATGTAACATCCCTAATTTATGTACTAAGTTGTATGTACAGATTGAATAAAATATATGAGATTCTTTCAGGAAAAGATGTGGCCATATTTATGTAAAGAAAGGGATTAAATTGGAAGAGGAAGAAAGTGTAAGAGCCAAAGTGCAAAATTACGAAAATGCCTCCGTGATGCCCTAAGAAACCAGAAGTGAATTGAGGGCATTTTGGTCATTTCATACAATGGATGGATATCAGATAAAATTTGATAGTAAATTGTTAGAATTAATATGAGAATTTATGGAGTTGACAGAAGTCAAAAAGGAGTCCTGTAGAATTAATTATGGAATTTACGGTGAAAAAGGACACCGATAAAGGGTTAAAGGAAACATATATAATTTTTAACAAGACTTCTGGGTCTCAAAAAATTATGAAACTTTGTAGATAATTCATTTTATATTAGAATAAATTTCTAAAAATGTTAGAACAATTAAAGGAGGTGTTTAGCATTTATTCTGAGATCAGGATAATTTAAGGATATCGATATAAGGAAAGTACATTGGGATTTATGCCAAATAGCTATTGGACCTAAAAGAGGCCCAACATTTTTGTCCTAGGCCAGCCCAATAAGTCTCAAAAGTTATCTTGAAGCCCAAGCCCAATAAGGAATAATTTATGGATTTTGAAAAGAAAAATAAAAGAGAATAAAGTAAGAATTAGGGTTTGCACATTGTGGGACCCACAAGGACTCAAAAATGGCGCCAAGAAGGGGAGGTTTGGTGTCCCAAGTAGGCCATGCTAGTGATGTCATGGTGGTAAGGTCATGAGTGTGAAGAGAAAAGACATTTCAAGATCAAACCTTTAACCATTATATCAAATAGTTCCCAATGTGATCTTGGCCTTCAATTTTCCCAAGACTTTTGCTATAAATACCCCCTCATTTGCAATCCAAAACTGTGAGCAAGAAAGGGGAAGGAAGCTCTTGCAAAATATTTCTCAAGCTTGGAGGAAGCAAGGATCTTGAAGAAACAAGTAAGGTAAGTTGTCTCTTGCTTCTACCTTTTGTTCTTATGGTTTGTGCTTGAGTTTAAGTGGTTTTTGACGCTTACATCTTGGGGAGATGCTGCTGGAAGTTTTGTGTATATGTGAAAGGAATATGAGTTTTAGGTCATAGATAGTTAAGACAAGCTTAAACAAGCTAGTTACATGCTTGGTTGTGAAGTAAGTTGATGTTCTTGACTTTACCATTTTGGTTTGCACTGTTCATGCACTGTTCATGATAGAAGGAGATGGAATTTCAATGATTTAATGCTTCCATGGAGTTTATATGATAATTTTGTGTAGGGTTGGAAAGGTTTTAAACCTTGGAAACCATTGGAATTAAAGGTTATAATGTTGAAAATTCCTCACGGCTACTGTTCCCTCGCATGAACAGTGATTTGAATTTCATGATTTTGATGCTTCCAATGGTCTTAAAATGAGATTTTGTGTGGGGGTAAAGTGGAGGAACAAGTATGGGAAGCATTGGAACGAAAATGGAAATTTTTGAAAAAAGGGAGCTTATTGAAACCAGACTTGGAATTTGTTTGGAATGGAGTTATAATTTGGTAATTATATTGTAATGTTTAGGTTTTGACATTTGTGGCAAGGAAAGACCATTGCTAGAAGGGAAGGACAAGGATCTACACGAGGTAGCAAGAATACTTAACTATAAACTTATGTGCTTTGATTGATTTGCTTACTTGTTATGCATGAAGGTTTGGTTGAGCATGGAATATTATGTGATGATGTGCTATGAGTATGTGCCACTCCTTGCAATATATGTCATGACAATATGCATGTTAGAGTTTGCTTATGAATAAGCATGAATTAGCTCCCATTGCATGATAGCATGTTAGGCATTTAATCAAACATGCATAACCTTATAGTTTGTATGACTTGCTATAGGGATTTCCATGAAATCTCATTCCTTCCATATCAATAAATATTGCTCTAGGTGCTGGATCTTCTCAAGGCAAGAGGGTAAATATAGATGGATGACTGTATATAACTTAAAAGAGTGTGCACTTTACTTACAAGATGATGTTTTGGTATGTATATTGCATGCTACTTCCAAATCCGATCTGAGGTAGGGTACTTCCATCGATAGTTTGATTGACTTATCCAATGGGTTTTCATATGAAATTTATCATGAATATAGATAAGATCCATATCTTTAAATGGACACCAAGAACTCCTCATTTGGTTAATAATTTGAATTGTTATGAGTTTTCAAAGTCGGGAGATAAAAACTGGAATAAGATAAAAGGGCTACTTAGAGTCAGTGAGGTTCATGCGCTAATTTCATATAGTAAATGAATGAGTTTTTCATTGGTTTTTGGTGATATTAAAGTACACATTCTGATCTTTAAAGCCATAGGTAATTCGACTCAATTGGATAAGTATACAAGGAGAAATGAATTTTTGAAAATGGGGCAAAGAAACTGGAACTTCCAGATTTACCAAATGAACAGTAAAGTTCAACGAATAAACTGATTTGATCTGGACAAGGAAACCTCATTGTCATATTTTTCTGTCAAAGTTAAATGAAAGAGATTTCATTATAAATTGTAATCACCTCAATATGATTTTTTTAGATTTAATTATGAATTTCCAAAGTTCAGGCTGTAATCTGGAATTACCAAGTGAACAGTAGCGATGAACAGTACCGTAAGCCCAACTCTTGGAAATTCATGTTCTTAAGATATTCCAATGATCTAAGATATTTCCAATTGAGTATATGTAAGGATAGGATTTAAGGTCAATATTTAAGGTTAAGATTTTAAAGATATTTGCTAGAAAATACCGTTGTGCTAGTAGACTATACAGAGTACTATGTACGTATGTGCTGTCTAAGGAGGCTGGAAGTGAGTGGACCTAGCCGGTTCATCCAGTCTTTCCTGGGTACTTACGTAGAATGGTAGTTCTCATGGGGAATTACCGAATCAGTACAGTTATTTTCTGCAAGGATTTTCGGCAAGAGAGGTATAGTCCACTTTGAGAGTGCTATAGCAAGAGTACTCTGAGAGATATAAGGAAGGATGTTTCAGCTTACGACTTGTGGGTCAGTATAGTAACTGGCCCACTGCCAACTTCATATGGGCCTACAGGGTCGCACACAAAATAGCCCAACACGAACTGTGATGTCCAGATTCAATGAATAATCTAGGGTGGTTATGTATATTTTATATATATATAAATTTGCATATATATATATATATTATATATAATATAAGAGATATTTGCAAGATTTAATTTATAAGGAAAAATTAAATCTCTATCACTTGTGAATTTGAATTTAAATTGATATGATCTATTTGAATTTGAAATTTAAATTGATATAATATCTCAAATTTGAATTATAAGAATAAATCAAATATAATTATGTCTTGTCTTTATTTTAAATTAAATGAGTAGGTAAATTAAATCTGTGGGACGGATTTAATATAAACCATATTTATTTAATTAGTTTCTTATCAAATTATGCAATATATGATATTGTATTAATTTCAGAATTAATACAATATCATATATTGTATTAATTAAAAATAAATATTGTATTAATTTCAGAATTAATACAATATCATATATTGCATAATTTGATAAGAAACTAATTAAATAAATTAATATAAGATTAACTCTGAAATCCAACCTAATCAGAACACCGATAGCATTCTATATATTTGATATTAGGGGCTAGGGTTCTGGATGAGATAAAAGGGGCAAGGAGAGTGCAAAAGGTTTATAGATAAGAAACGGCCAAAATAGAGATGGTGAGGACGGATTCTTGAGAAAGCCCTAGAGGGACAAGAGGCTCTAGCATGTCATTCATGGTTGGAATGCTGTTTGTGTGCATACCGGTAGAGGAAGCCGATCTGAGTTGTCGACTTCTTGCGATCGAGGAGAGAGCACCAGGTACGACGACAAGTCGCGACGCGTAGACACTTAGGTCGCGACCATACAGGTATCCTGAATGTTAGAAAATCGAGAAGAGATGACAGGTCGAGACTAGAAGCTGAGGAAGTCGCGACTGACAACTCCAGAGACGACAGGTCGCGCCTAGAAGCTGAGGAGGTCGCAACAAAAAACTCCAGAGGCGACAGGTCGCGACTATAAGCTGAGTAGGTCGTGACTAAAAACTCAAAAGGCGAAGAGTCACGACTAGTGGACACGGAGATCGCGACAATAGTTTGAATACCGAAGGTAACACTTCTTTCTCCTTGACTTAAACACACTCGGCAGATCCGGGCAGGGAATGGAAAAAAATTTTAAGTTAATTTTCGCTGTGTGTCTTCCAATTCCCTACAAGTCACACAGAGGATCTACTTCTGAACATCTTTTTAAACTGATTTGTATCTCTGTATCTCATACTGTTTAACTTGCCTGTACCATATGCTAAAACTCTAACTGATAAACTTCAGTGAGAGTAGCATCTTCATTCATCATTAGGTCTCTGTGCATCCTAGTCGCGACCTGAGTGTTGGCTAGTCGTGACTCATATTCTCTATAAACTTTAGTCGCGACCATCTCATTCTACTCATCACGACTTGAGAGCTCTGGGTTCTTCAATTGCGACCATAGGTCTTCTCTCGTCACGACCTAAGCTGCGCTGTGTATATTAGTCTCGTCCCATGACCTGACTAATTGTGACCTAATAGCTCTATAACTTTTTGTCACGGCCAATGGTCTTTACTCATCACGACCAAAACACCTCTGTAAATATTCGTCGCGACCTGTGTCTTAACGCGTCGTGACTTAACTTCTCTGGAACTTCTAGTCGTGACCTAAACTGCTTCACTTCACGACCTGGACATAGCTTTCTTTAAACATTCTGTTCTAGTATAACTTTAATGAGCTTGAATCACTTGAAACTTATCCATATATATCTATCATAATTGAATTAAATAGGGAACATATTCATATAGATGTTCAACCAACTATCATTTAATTATATCACATCAAAACTCATTTCATGTTGTAACATCCTTACTTTCATACGTATTAGGAACCATTTGGTAGCATCTAGAACCACTTACAAGTCCATTGAAGTTCAATTACAAAATCTGAAATTTCCAAGTTCACGGTTACTGTTCATTTAGTAATTCCAGATTCAGTGATGAACTTTGAAAAATCATAACTAATTCTAGAAAAAATCAAAATTAAGTGGTTCAAAAAGCTACACGAATCTAACATTCAACAATTACATATGAATAAAATCAATCAAGCCATAACACAATCAACCATACATTCAACACATACAAGTCTAGGTAAGTTTACTACCTTAATGCTTCATTTTCCTTTTATCCTCTTCCTTGTCACCTTTCCTTGAAGTGAGGTTGCCTTCTTGAATACACAAATCAAATCCTAAACATTGCATATTCATACACATACATTACCACTAACTCATCATAATTTAACTTCCTTCAACATTGAACTTTATCTACTTAAAGTAACTTTCTTTAATCTTTGTTAATTAGCTTGGTCTTTGAATCAATTGATGTCTTGACTTTACCCTATACAATTTGACATTTTCAATCCATTTATGAACTCAAAATCCCAAATTCCAGCTCTTATGTACTGTTCTAGACAGATTTGTAAAACCACCCTTTTTCTTTCAAAAATTCTCATTTTGATTCCAATGCTTCCAATACTTGTTTCTCCACTTTATCCCACACAACTTTTCATTTTAAAACCATTGGAAGCATCAAAATCTGAAATTTCAATCACTGTTCATGCGTGTGAACAGTAATAGAGAAGACTTTCAACAATTACAATTTTCAGTTCCAATGCTTCCAAGGTTAACAACCTATCCAATCCTACACAAAATCATCATATAAATTCAATGGAAGCATTAGATCACTGAAATTCATTCTTCTTCTATCATAAACAGTGCATACCAAAAGGTCTCTTTCATGGAAAAGTCAAGAATATCAACTTGATTCAATAACCAATCATCTAAACCAACTTATCTAAGCCTTAATCACATAGTTCTACCTTTATCTCCTTCTTCCTACTTTAACTTAAGATTTGGATAGCAAGTGTACTCTAGGTTTAATGGAATTTCCAACCACTAAAACCTAGGTTTTACCCTACCAAAACACTTATAAATAAACTAAGAAGGGTTGCTTACCTTAGGTACTTGCTTGGGTGGCTTCTCCTTGATCTTATTTTGAGTTATTTCTTCATTTTGCCATGGTTTCCCCAAGGGTACTCTAGGTGCACGAAATTGTGAAGACAAGGTGGGGTATTTATAGCCAAAACTTTGGCACCTTGGGTCCATAATGTCCTCACTTTTCCTAATTATTACAATAGCTTAATCTTGAACTTGATTGGTTGGTTTTTGCGTTAATTAACCTTAATCATCATTAGGTTAATTCTTATATTATTTTATTATATTTTAGCACATGGGATAACCTTCCTTTCTTCTTGGTGCCAAGTGTAAAGCTTGTGGGTCCCACAAGGAGACCTCACATGCTTCTTGAATTTTCTTAAATTCTTGTCTTTTAAAAATACATAAAATATTCTAAAATTTCATTTGATCACATGAAAATTTCTTGGGCTCCATGGACACTCATATGACGCCATTTTGGGCTTACTTAGGCCCAAACCATAATTTTGCAACACTTCCCAAGGCACTTCTCATACCAATATCATTAAATTACCCTAATTTTGAAATAAATTCTAAACACCTCTTTTATTGGTTATGATATTTTTAGAAATTCATTCTAATATAAAATGAATTCCCTGAAAAGTATCATAATTTTTTGAGACCCAGAAGTCCTGATAAAAATTCCCTACATTTCCTTTAACCCTTTATCGGTGTCCGATTTCACCTTAAATTCTCTAATTAATTCTATAGGACTCATTTTTTACTTCTGTCAGTTTCATAAATTCTCATATTATTTATAAGAATTTAATGCCAAATTTCATCTAATTATGAGGTCCATAGAATATTGCAATAATCTTCCGACTTCAAAAATTCATATCAATTTTTCGGGACCTCAAATCAAAATTCTGCGTCACGTTAAACTGATCAGAATACTTTTCTCTATTTACCGGGAAAATTTGGTGCTAAATATTTTCTAGGCATTTTGGGCCTTTTCTAGCTTAACTTTTCATAATTACCATTTTGCCCTTAAACTTTTGAAAATTTCACTTTAGGCCCATAACTTTCCATAATTATACTTAATGTCCCTAAAACTTATATCTACTTCCTTTTGGCACCATTTAACTTTTAAACTTTTCACTTTAGTCCCTTTCTTTTCCAAAATGACCATTATGCCCTTAGGGACTTTCACTATTTACATATAAGTCCCCTACTTTCACTTATTTGCAGTTTAGTCCCTAAAAATCCTCTGTATGTTTCTGGGACTTCTGCTCAAAGGGATCTGGTAGCCTATCTATTTTAGTCTACTTTTTGAGTCTCTGGGCCCAAAAATTGGGATATTACACATGTCACCATAACATTTGTACATACATTACATACATGTCAATTACATATACGGGGTAAGTCATAACTATTATATATTTATGTAATTACTTCACTTTACACTGTATACATATTTACATTACCCCTCATCTCTTTTTACATTATTTTCTAGGGAATCATAAACTGCAAATACTTCTGCATACGAAAATGCCACCCTTGTATATCAATTGGCGGATCATTTATCAAAAACTCACTTAGCTCTACATGCCATGTAGGAGTTGAAACATCCTCCCTTAGACTCCTCAGAGTACACTTACGGAAGCGATATTAGCTTGATTATATCTTAACTTAAGCCCAGAAATTGAAAATTTTACCTTTAAGTTCCTTATTCTGAACCTTTAATTTGAGAACTGATTAATCTCATTCTACACAACCAAATGAGGCTTATTACCTATCCATGTAATGCCCCAGATGTGTATCATTGGCTCACCAAATTTCGTAGCCAAACTCCTTCGTTTACTAGGTCAAACTGAGGCCAGAACACTGCTACCTCAGGACCTGCGAATTTCTCCCTTTATTCCCCATTCACAAATTGAACATGCCAAACAATATTTATTATTGAATAATAAAATGTCATACAACAAGGCATACACCAAATTATCATATTTCTATTACATCTTTTCCTGCCTAAAATCCGACAGTGCAACCGCTACATTCCTTCTGTAGAAAGTAACCGATCTTGTACCGATTCGGTAATTCCCGTAGGAGCTACCATTCTACGTAAGTACCCAGGAAAGACTGGATGAACCGGCTAGGTCCACTCACTTCCAGCCTCCTTAGACAGCACCTACGTACACAGTACGTATCAGTTCCTTTCCCTGTTCCTGCTTCCTTGCCGGAATTTTGGCAGCATAACGGCGTCTCTTAAAATTTCCAAATTTCATTTTGACATAACCTCCCCTGTAATGTTATGTATGGGAATGAGATTCAAAAGAATCCCAGTAGCAATAATCATAACAATATATGTAATACAGAGTGACGGTGCTTGCTTATGATTGTGTACAGATAAGTATGCTGCGTGCTTCCATATTCAATAACATATGATCATAGCATTGTAATAGAGCTTCAAGCATAACATATAAGACAACAATCCAACCAAACAATAGCACAACAAATCACAAAGACATTACATAAGAGCTAGGATTAGTTACTACCTCAAAAGCAGAACTCCAGAACTTCTATACTGCTTCCAACTCCACCAGAACTTCCTTCCTTTCTTTCTTTCTCCTTCTCTCTCTTCTTTCTCTCTCTTTTCTTGTCAAAGACGTGGGATGCATAAAATGGGAGGGGAAGGGGGTATTTATAGCTTTAATGGATGGCATTTATGTAATTTTGAAGCCATCTGAACATGTGGTCCTGGTTTTTCCTGGATTTTCCTATTTTTCTTTATTCCTTTTTACTGTATCATGCACGACATCATCTAGGACACCTCACCGGGACACCTCATCGCCATATTCTTCACATGTCACAATTCCTGGACACCTCATCAGCTGACTCAACAGTTCAGTCCAATCCAGTACCGGTCCAGAGTCTTGCACCGTAATACGTGTCCTCAACTTTTCTTCTGCCTCTAAGATTGCGCCATGTGGCACCTGGAAGGGACCTTTCACGCCTTCCAATGCTATCCAGATAAGTCCCAGACTTTATCTGATCACCTCCTCGGTTATCGTGCCGACCGAGTAACTTTACTTTATTGAAACAGCATTAAAATAGTATTTTGATGCCACTTTTTCCCACATACTCCATGGGCTACGTTTTTGGGCTCTGGGAATGTTGTCTTGGATCCTGATCAAGCCCAAGTACTCGGATGGCTCGATTCCCAAGAAACATCCCTTGGCAAATTACCAAAATACCCCTGGGTGCCTTTCTTGTACTATTTTAACCCTAAGGGTAAAATCGTCATTTCACACCCTTCTGTACTCTGTCAGGGCATATACTGACTCTAAGTAACTTTATCTGTATGTGCCCTGGCTTCTGGGCCTGTCCAGAATGACCAAAATGCCCTCATACATCTACTACCCCTTTAGTACAACACAGGGGCATCTTCGTATTTTCGCACTTTTCCGGGGTTTCGCTGGACACCGGCCCACTTATCAGTCCAAGAGTCTTATTGGGCCTTTGTTGGCGCCATTATTGGGCCTCTCAGTGTCCATTACCTTCATGGCACGCATTACGAGGAATCTTCCCCGGTTAATAATTATTGAATATTTTATCTATTATTCACAGTTTATACACATATCCGGACACCGGCTCCTTCTGTCCGATACACTGGCCTGCGGTGTTCAGGCATCCCTGTGAGTCATATCAGTCATCTGACCGAGGTTATCCGAACTGATTCAGTCCCTTTTTAAATACCGATAAATTTTCCTATCGGATACCCGGAGGCCTCACACTCCCGTCTGGATTTTCTGATTTGTGAATAACTTTTTCTACAGGCCTCCTATCGGTATTCTGTCAGTTTCCTGACATCCGCCCCACAAGGACGCATCATCCTATATTTTCTCACCTAGATCTGAAATCTAGGATATCTGGTATGAATTTTTATAACTTTTGGACGATCAGTCCATTTCTGGCTATCTGGAGTCTTCAAAAATTCCTGTATTAAGCCAGATTACCGAGCGTCCCTTGCTCTCTCTACCGGTGAAATCCGGGACTGAAATGCCGTCGGACAGTCCAAACCACTTCCGGCCTGACTTTCTTTAATTACACTTTAGCCCCAAGAAACTTTTCTTCTTTTCATTTAAATCCCTTTTTATTTGGCTAAAATTACACTTAAGGACCCCACCTTTTTGTCCTTAAACTTTCCATAATTCTTTCATACTCATAGAGACCTCGTATGCACATTTCACAGTTCAGTGAAATGATCAGCATAATTTTCTCTATTTTCTGGCAAAATATGGTACTCATCAGCTACCAGCCCGATCTTTCCCATAATTACGATTTTGCCCCTGCATTCTCTTTCTGGCTTCATTACTCATCTTCTCATCCCTTATCTTAAGTTCTAGAAATTCTCTTTCAATAACTCATCCCTTAAACTCTTCGGGAGTCATCGTTAATTGAAAAGCTCGACAACCCGCCCATATCAGGTTATCTTACACAGGAGCCAGCCCATATCAAGCTACCTGCAGAATTCCTAGGCTTAAGACTTAGGATATTCCTCACATTCCTCATTTTGAACCTAGGTGAACTAGACCCAAAAATTGGGATGTTACAGGAGTATATGGCAATATCTAACTTACGACCATCTCATGCCAATCTTCTAGATTGTAAACTTGATTCAGGTCAATGGCCTCTATCGTATATAGGTTTATCATCCTTGCTACGGTATTGAGGAAATATAGATAAGCTGATTGCTCTTGATCTCTACTTCTATCCATTCCTTGACCTAAACTGAGTAGTTCACTCTCCATAGCTTTCTTGAGACTAATATAGTCAACATTATCTGTCTTTCGTAAAGAAGGCTAGGATTGACTAGGACTAGGACCATCCCACTAGTCTTTATCTATAACGCCATATATTCCTATACTGCGAGAATAGGAATAGACTGTCATAGATTATGACTGGATCTCTGGATTAAGGAACCATTGTAAGTTACATCTATCCTCAAACTCTGGTAGAGGAGGAATAATATATGGTCTACCTATAATCCAGTACTAGTACTCAGCTTCCTCAGTCGTAATCTGTCCTCTCATAGGAGGAATAGAGCTTACATCAGGGTTAGATGGTACTCCAACAAACTCATATTGTACATAATGACTAAATTCATCATCATCTGGTGCATACACAACATCAGGCTAAATCTCTACATAATCTCCAGACTGTAGGTTTAAGTCTACAGAAACATCTATGGGATATTCTACTGTAGACCTTCCTGACTGATCCCCTATACTATCGTCTAAACTCTCTTCACTATTTGAAGAATCAAAGCCTGGAAGTATATCATCTTCATATATTATTATTGGTCAGGGGTCTCCCTGATTAACTGATGGCTCAGACTTAACCTTATGAAATCCCATATCTGCTCCTACAAGATTTGCTTAAATAATCAAGGCTAACCATCCCAATAAATATCCTAACTTAACAAAATATTTATTACTTAGAGTTAGGGTCTGGGGATTATCCTATCTGATGCTAAAAACTTCTGCTGTGATACCAAAATGTAACATCCTTACTTTCATACATCTTAGGGACCATTCGGTAGTATTTAGAACCACTTACATGACATTGGAAGTCCATTAGCTAAATCTGGAATTTTTTTAATCTTAGCGAGTTACTGTTCATATGGTATTCCAGATTAGGTGATAAAATTTGAAAAATCATAATTAATTCTAGAAAAATAGAAATGAAGTGGTTCAAAATTCTACTCGAAGCTAACACCTTGAAGTTTTAGAAAAAAATAAGTTCCTGGCCAAATGCTCAGCCAATTAATACAGTTTAATCATTAAAGATTATTATTCATTTGGTAAAAAATTCTGAAAACATATTCTGGTCCCCATCTTTAGAAAATTGGTTCTCTTTGTACATACATCAAAATAAGGAGTTCTTGGTGTCAAAATGAAGCTTGATATGTTAGCTAAATGTCTGTAAAAGTTCATACATTTAATCCATATTTTACTATTTTTCATTACATCATGAACATTGTTGCTTAAACTGATCATACAGCATCATTACTTGCAAGAATTCTTCACATAAAATCATATAACATTTACATTAACCAATCCCTAACTCCTCTTCATGATTCTTCATCCTCTTTCATCATTCATAAACCTATTGGGATTGGGATTACATGGATGGGGTGAGATTTTTGGGAAAATCTCAGTAGCAAACGGTACTAAACAATGCATGTATTAATGTAAATACTTGTGCTTGCTTGTGAAAGTGCTACCATAGTGTAATGAGCATCCTTCCATGTATCATATTAAATACAATTGTCCAAAGTAATCATAGAAACAGAGCTTCAATCGTCTACACATATGCACACAATTTAACAAATCCATAGCACAATGAAGCATAACATTCAATACATACAAGTTTAGGGTAAGTTTACTACCTTATTGCTTTACTCCCTTTCACTTTAACTTTGCTTTTTCCTTCTTACCTTTCCTTGATGTGTGGCTACCTCTTTTGAGTCCACAATCAAATCCTAACATCACATAATCATCCATTCATTACAATCTAACTTCTCTTGAACATTAAACTTACTTTAACTAACATAACTTCCTTTAATCTTTACCAATTGACTTTGCCTTTGAATCAATTGATGTCTTGACCTTACCCTACACAATTTCATCTTTTGAATCCATTTATGAGCTTAGAATCATGAAATTTCAGGTCCCATGTGAAACATCCTTACTTTTGTACGTCTTAGGGACCATTTGGTAGCATTTAGAACCACTTTCAAGGTCATTGAAGTCCAATTTCTCAATCTAGAGTTTTACTCTTATCGAGTACTGTTCACTGTGTAAATTCCAGATGAGTGACCTGACTTCAAAAATCATAACTAATTCTAAAAAAATTGAAATGAAGTGGTTCAAATTGCTACATAAAGCTAAATCAATTATATTTCAGGGAAAAATAACTCGTTGACTATGCCTTGACCGAGTCAACATCAGTCAATGTTATAATTATTGGAAATTGTGCCCTAGGGGCCAATCATTGTATCAGGTTATCACATTATTTGCATGTTTACTGTGATGACCATCGTTGGATAACTCATGATCTTATCCTAAATGTCCCTGGTCGGTCATCTATGTGGGAGCAGAGATGAAATAAGACCAGTATGACTTTGAAGATATATAGAGATATAAATCAAAGTCATAAGCACATGTAAGAGTACAGGGTGTTAGACCGACCCGCTATGAGAGAGCTGCATGGGTTAAGTCATAAGCTTCTCTCATATACAAGCCATGTCACTATGCCCTTTGACCTGAGATCATCATGGATTCCTACATGACGAACGCTCAGCTTTGACCTAGTCAAAAGTTACTTTTGACCGAGTGATCATAAAGGCTATGCTCGGGCTTAGTAGTTTTTCATGCGGAGGAATGTGAATGGTCAAGATGGAATTTGTCCCTCACATTCGTAGAGAGATATTACTGGGCCCCTCAATGAGTGAGTCTGAGAAATGTATGGCCATACTGGAATGGAAGGGTAGTTCTATTTCTATATTCAGACTACTCAGGGATCGAGAAAGTAACGGTAAGGAACAGGAGGATGACGTTCTCCATGCCTCATCCTTGACCGAAATATCGTGTGACAAAAGGGACGTGATATGGTTGTATGAAAGGTTACATCGTTTATCGATCCTCATATGTTTTGGGTAGTTGTAATGCCTTGCTAGAGACCGCTTACGACTTGTGGGTCAGTATAGTAACTGGCCCACTGCCAACTTCATATGGGCCTACAGGGTCGCACACAAAACAGCCCAATACGAGCTATGATGTCCAGATTCATTGAATCTAAGAGATGTCTAGATTCAATGAATAATCTAGGGTGGATATATATTTTATATATATATAAATTAGTATATATATATATTATATATAATATAAGAGATATTTGTAAGATTTATTTTATAAGGATAAATTAAATCTCTATCACTTTTGAATTTAAATTTAAATGGATATGTTCTATTTGAATTTGAAATTCAAATTGATAAGATATCTCAAATTTGATTTATGAGAATAAATCAAATATAATTCTGTCTTATCTTTATTTTAAATTAAATAAATAGGTGAATTAAATCTGTGGGACGGATTTAATATAAACCATATTTATTTAATTAGTTTCTTATTAAATTATGTAATATATGATATTGTATTAATTCAGAATTAATATAAGATTAATTCTGAAGCCCGGCCCTATTAGAAGCCCGATAGCTTCCTATATATTTGACATTAGGAGCTAGGGTTCTACACACAATACATCTCTACACATACATTCAGACGTGAGAAAAGGGGGCAGGGAGAGTGCAAAAGGTTTGCACATAAGAAACTGCCGAAATAGAGACGGTGAGGACGGAATCTCCAGAAAGCCCTAGAGGGACAAGAGGCGCTAGCACGTCGTTCGCGATTGGAACGCTGTTCGTGTGGATACCGGTAGAGGAAGCCGATCTGAGCTGTCGACTTCTACGATACGCCAGACACGAAGAAAGTCGCGACCAAAACATACTTAGGTCGCGACCATACGGGCATCTGAACGTCAGAAATCCGAAAAGAGGAGACAGGTAGCGACGTGAAGCTGAAGAGGTCGCGACAACAAACTCCAGAGACGTCTGGTCGCTACTATAAGCGTAGTAGGTCGCGACTATAAACTCCAGAGGCGAAAGGTCGCGACTAGAAGATGAGGAGGTCGCGACTGAAAGTTCCAGAGGCGAGGAGTCACGACTAGTGGACACTGAGGTCGCGACCAAAGCTCGAATACCGAAGGTAACACTTCTTTCTCCTTGACTTAAACACATTCGGTAGATCCTGGCTGGGAATGGAAAAATTTTTAAAGTTAATTTCCGCTGCGTGTCTTCCAATTCCCTACAATAATATTACTGTTCTTCCAGCATTTTTCCCCTGAATCCAGCATTTTGGTCCCAACTTTGATAATTTATATCTCCATGTGTAGACATCCAAATGAGTCATTCTATATATCAAATCGAAGCTTAGTATGTCTACTATTTACCATAAAAATATTATGTATTTATTTAATCATTTAATATTTTTAATTACAGATCAAACGTTACTGTGTCACCACGAGTTACTGTTCATGCCAGCAATCAACTTTACATACATATGCATAACATCTCTTAATTCCTCTTACACAAGCTGAGTATGCCAAACAATATTTATTATTAAATAACAAATGGTTATACAAAAGGGCATGAACAAAATTCCCATATCTTTATTACATCTTTCTTGCATGAAATCCGGCAGTATAACTGCTATACTTCATCTTTTAAAATAACTGATCTGTACTGATTCGGTAATTCCCGTGAGAACTACCATTCTACGTAAGTACCCAGGAAAGACTGGATGAACCGGCTAGGTCCACTCACTTCTAGCCTCCTTAGATAGTACCTACGTACACAGTACGTATCATCTCCTTTCTTCTCTACTGATATTTTGCCCTAATTTTGGCAGAATAACAGCGTCTCTTAGCATTCTCAAAATTTACTTCGATATAACCTCCCTGTAATGGGTTATATATTGGGGATGAGATTCAGGGAAATCTCAGTAGTAATAATCATAACAATATATGTAATGCAGTGTGATAGTACTTGCTTGTGATTGTGTACAGATAAGTATGCTACGTGCTTCCATACTCAATAATAACATATGATCATAGCATTATGTAGTAGACCTTCAAGCATAACATATAAGACAACAATCCAACCAAACAATAGCACATCAAATCACAAAGCCATTACATAAAAGCTAGGATTAGTTACTACCTGGCTAGCTTAACAGAACTCTACTATCTTTATACTACTTTCAGCTCCGCCAGAACTTCCTTCTTTCTTTCTTTCTCTCACTTTCTCTCTCTAGAACTCACTTCTCTCTCTTTCTTGTCTCTTGGCCATGGGTCACAATGGCAAGGGGAGGGGGTATTTATAGTGGAGGCAAAGGAGAATGAATGGTCCAGATTAATTCTCAACGGTGGCTCAGATCGCTTTGCTGGCCCACCAAGTTTCGCTTATGTCATCATGATGACATCATCCTTATGACTCATCACTTTATGACATCATCAAGGGACACCTCACAGGCTAGGTGGCACAATGGTGGGGCCCACAGGACACCTCACCAGCTGTCTCAGCGCTTCCAGAGAATTCCAGAGTCTTATCCCGGAATAAGCGGCTGAGATCGTGCCACGTGTCCTTAACTTTTCTTCTCCCTCTATATCAGTGCCATGTGGCATCTGGATGACACCTTTCATGCTATCCCATGGTTACCAGATAAGTTCAGACCTTTATCTGATCAATCCCCCGGTCATCATGCCAACCGAGTAACTTTACTTTATTGAAAAGTCACTAAAATATTATTTTAATGCCACTTTAACTCCCATATTCCTTGGGCTACATTTTTGGGCCTTTGGAATTCTATCTTGGGTATCTGATCCAGCCCAAGTACTCTGATGGCTCAATTCCCAAGAACCATCCCTTGGTAAATTATTAAAATGCCCTTGGTTCCTCTTTCTTTACTCTAATGAGTCTAGGGGCATTATTGTCTTTTCACACCTCACCAGAGTATTCTCTGACCCTGGTTAACTATCCAGATAACCTTTCTTGACTGTCTCACCTTAGTCAAATGACCAAAATACCCTTTACTCATTCTTTCACTATTTTATAACATAAGGGCATTTTTGTCATTTTACACCTTTTTCCGGACACCGACTCCTTTTATCAGATAAACTGACATACTGAGTCTAGGCATTACTTTGGGTCATAACAAGCATCTGACCGATGTCATATGAGCTCATTCAGTCTCAGTTTGAATACCGATAATCTCCCAATCAGATACCCGGAGGTCACAAACTCCCGTCTCAATTTACTAATTTGTGAATAACTTTTTCTGCAGACCTCCTTTCGGTATTCTGTCAATTCCCTGACATCCGTCTCTATAGGACGAATCTTCCTACAGATTTTCACTCATATATGAGGTCTAGGATATCCGATAAGATTTTTTTATACTTTTAGCCTATCAGATAAATTTCGGTTATCTGGAGTCCTGATAAAATTCCTGTATTAAGCTGGATTACTCAGCATCCTTTGCTCTATCTACTGATGAGATTTGGGACTGAAATGCTTTCGGGCAGTACTAAGCCATTTCTGGCTCATCTTTCTATAATTACACTTTTGCCCCTGGAACTTTTCTTCTTTTTAATTAAGTCCCTTATATTTAGCTAAAATTACATTTAAAGACCCCACATTTTTGTCTACTTTCTCTTTTATCCTTAAAGCTTTCATAATTTCACTTAAGTCCTTGGATTTTCTTCCTTTTTCAATTTAATCCCTTTCTTTACTAAAATGACTATTATACCCCTAGGACTTTTACTATTTACATATAAGTCCTTGTACTTTCACTTATTTGCAGTTTAGTCCCTAAAAACCCTCTGTATGCTTCTGGGACTTCTTCTCAAAGGGGTCTGGTAGCCTATCTATTTCAGGCTACTTTCTGAGTCTCTGGGCCTAAAAATTAGGATGTTACACCATGCACTGTTCTGTACAGATTTGGAAAACATGCATAATTGTTCCAAAAATTCTCACTTTGATTCCAATGCTTCCCATACTTGTTTATCTAATTATCCCACACAACTTTTCATTTTAAAACCATTGGAAGTATCAAAATAATGGAATTCCAATCACTGTTCATGAGAGTGAGCAGTAACAGAGAAGAATTCCAAGAATTACAACTTCCAATTCCAATGCTTCCAAGGTTCAAAACCTATCCAATCCTACACAAAATCATCATATAAATTCAATGGAAGCATTAGATCATTGAAATTCCATCTCCTTCTATCATGAACATGAAGGGAATTGGGAGACACGCAGCGGAAATTAACTTTAAAAATTTTTCCATTCCCAGCCAGGATCTACCGAATGTGTTTAAGTCAAGGAGAAAGAAGTGTTACCTTCGGTTTCAAGCTTTGGTCGCGACCTCAGTGTCCACTAGTCGCGACTCTTCGCCTCTGGAATATTTTAGTCGCGACCTCCTCTGCTTCTCGTCGCGACCTGAAGTCTCTGGAGTTTGCAGTCGCGACCTCGTCAGCTTCAAGTCGCGACCTGCCTCTTCTTTTCGGATTTCTGACGTTCAGATGCCCGTATGGTCGCGACCTCAGCGTGTTCTGGTCGCGACCTTGCTTCGTGTCTGGTCGTATCGTAGAAGTCGACAGCTTAGATCGGCTTCCTCTACCGGTATCCACACGAACAGCGTTCCAATCGCGAACAACGTGCTAGCGCCTCTTGTCCCTCTAGGGCTTTCTAGAGATTACGTCCTCACCGTCTCTATCTCGACAGTTTCTTATGTGCAAACCTTTTGCACTCTCCCTGCCCCCTCTTCTCACGTCTGAATGTGTGTGTAGAGATCTATATTGTATATCAAACCCTAGCTCCTAATGTCAAATATATAGGAAGCTATCGGGCTTCTAATAGGGCCGGGCTTTAGAATTAATCTTATATTAATTCTGAATTAATACAATATCATATATTGCATAATTTAATAAGAAACTGATTAAATAAATATGGTTTATATTAAATCCGTCCCACAGATTTAATTCACCTATTTATTTAATTTAAAATAAAGATAAGACAGAATTATATTTGATTTATTCTCATAAATCAAATTTGAGATATCTTATCAATTTGAATTTCAAATTCAAATAGATCATATCCATTTAAATTCAAATTCAAAAATGATAGAGATTTAATTTATCCTTATAAATTAAATCTTACAAATATCTCTTATATTTTATATATAATATATATATACTGAAAATATATATCCACCCTAGATCATTCATTGAATCTAGACATCTCTTAGATTCAATGAATCTGGACATCATAGCTCGCATTGGGCTGCTTTGTGTGCGACCCTGTAGGCCCATATGAAGTTGGCAGTGGCCCAGTTACTATACTGACCCACAAGTCGTAAGCAGTCTCTAGCAAGGCATTACGACTACCCAAAACATATGAGGATCGATAAACGATGTAACCTTTCATACAACCATATCACGTCCCTTTTGTCACACGATATTTCGGTCAAGGATGAGGCATGGTGAACGTCATCCTCCTGTTCCTGACCGTTACTTTCTCGATCCCTGAGTAGTCTGAATATAGAAATGGAACTACCCTTCTATTCCAGTATGGCCATACATTTCTCAGACTCACTCATCGAGGGGCCCAGTAATATCTCTCTACGAATGTGAGGGACAAATTCCATCTTGACAATTCACATTCCTCCGCATGAAAAACCACTAAGCCTGAGCATAGCCTTTATGATCACTCGGTCAAAAGTGACTTTTGACTAGGTCAAAGCTGAGCGTTTGTCATGTAGGAATCCATGATGATCTCAGGTCAAAGGGCATAGTGACATGGCTTGTATATGAGAGAAGCTTATGACTTGACCCATGCAGCTCTCTCATAGCGGGTCGGTCCAACACCCTGTACTCTTACATGTGCTTATGACTTTGATTTATATCTCTATATATCTTCAAAGTCATACTGGTCTTATTTCATCTCTGCTCCCACATAGATGACCGACCAGGGACATTTAGGATAAGATCACGAGTTATCCAAGGATTGTCATCATAGTAAACATGCAAATAATATGATAACATAATTAAGAAATTCATAAATCAACAATGTTCATAAGATAATGATTGGCCCCTAGGGCACAATCTCCAACAGAATAGTGCATACTAAAATATTTCAACCATGGCAAAGTCAAGAATATCAACTTGATTCAACAACCAATCACCTAACTAGCTTGCTTAAGCTTCAATCACATAACTCTAACTTTAATTTCTTCTTTCTCTTTTCATCTAAGGTTTTGGACAGCATATACACCTTAGAGAAAACTCAACTTTCTTCCATGAAAACCCTAAGTTCAAGCTCCTAAATCAAAGGAAATTAAGCTAGGATAGATTGCTTACCTTTAATCTCTAGCTTGCTTGAACTTAGGACCTTGAATTCTTCTTTGTCTTGGCTTGAGTTTTCATTTTGCCATAGTTTCCCCAAGGGTTCTCATGCCACGGTTTTGAATCAGAAATTGGGGGTATTTATAGAGAAATCCAATTGAAAATGGATGGCCAAGATCACTTTGTGCACTATTTGATCTAATGGCTTACATTTATTCTTGGATTTAACTTTTCTCAAAAGCTAGTTATGACAATGATAAGATACATTTTATATATGGTTTTTATGACAATTTTGAGAGTTTTATAATAACTTTACTATTTATTTCATGCCTTAAATTGTACTTTTGTGTATTACATGATTGTGCGTGGCAATGTGCTAATTAAAGGGTAAAATGGTAAAATAACTCTTCCAAACTACATATATTCTGTTATTTACTGATTTGGACTTTTACAGTGAGCTTTTATGTTGAATTGCAAGTACTTTGGAAGAGAACAAGGACCAGGAAAGAAATCAAAAGTCAATAAAAGTGGAACCACGCCTCTGTGCTATTTATTCGCGACTAAAGAGTCCAACGGTCGTGACCCATAAGTCTTCTGGAAGATTCTCACTATTCATAGGTCGTGACCAACAAATATATATGGTCGCGACTAAAAGTACAAAATTGCTAAAACTGCACGTTTTGAATTAGGTCATGCTGTTATAAGAAGAGAAGGAGGCTGCTGTCAAGGGGAGGTTGGTTTTTGGACTTGATTAGGCTAAGAAGCAGTACTCGAGCGCTCTCCACACACTTTCTACTCATCTTCCATCTTTCTACACCATTCACCTTCGTCTCTTCATCATTTCTTCATGGCATCTCATCTGAACAGCGATTGGAGTACAGCAGAAGTCATGAGTGGCTAAACCTTTAGTCTCTTGGTGATGGATCTAATATCTTGAGCTCACGGACTGAAACGGGTAGTTTCTTCTTTTCTAATTTGCATTTTGTCATAGTATGATTGCTTCTAGATTTAGGGTTTTTATCATATGAACAAGTTTTGAATATCGATTGATTATTCTCATATTAGACAATTGTAATTTACTTTGGATGTTTGAATGCTGGTTTAAATACAATATTTTAGTTTTGAGTTTAAGCTAGTTGAACGGTTGTCAGCGATCGTTGCTAATTGATTCGATTGCTTGAATTTTAGGGTTAGTCGATCGACGCTCATTCGAGGGCATTCTTCTATGTGGTTTAAATTACACACTAAGTGATCCTTAGCAGTTCAATAACAGTCTTTAATTAGCTTTGATCAAAGGAGTTTAAAGAATATTAGGGTTCTGGACTCAATCGATCGATTAAGGTTTTATTCAAGACTTAGTAATTTCAAACTCCATATATATTGAGAGCAAGGATAGATATTTCTCATCATCAAGAGCCTATCATCATATACTACTTTCACAAACCAACCATTTTCCATCTTAAACAAAAAACAAAAACATCTATTTTACTGTATCTTTATTTTACTGCACCCACAAAACCATAAAACCATTTACTATTTACTCAGGTTTACCGCTGAATTTGACATCCAATTTGCTAGGATTTCTTTAGAAAGGTTCCTTGAGAAAAACGATAGGGTTGTGCCTTATACTACATTATTAGGGTGCAATTCACTTAATTTTGATGGCTCGGACTGCGACAATCCGAGGGCCTCGTCAGACATCATCCATGACATCATCAAGGAACACCTCATAGGACATGTGGCAAAATTTCCAAGGGAAGAAGCATCTGGAAAAATTCCAGTCCAATCCGGTACCGGCTCAGTCCGATTTTCCAAAAACCATACGGTTTTCTGAATCTAATTTTTCTGAGATTCCATAATATGCTTTCTGACCTTAAATCCAGTATCTAAATTCTTCCTACCATTGATATTCTTGTACTGGGTCTAAACTTAATCACAGACCCCTTGGCAAATTACCAAAACGCTAATTGGTTATTCTTTATTTACTTTAATATCTCAAGGGCATTATCATCTTTTCACACCTCAACAGAGTATTCCCTGACCTTGGTCAACTATTTTGGGAACTCTCCTTGACTGTCTAACCATAGTCAAATGATCAAAATGCCATTCGTCTATCTCTGGCTCAATGACACAACACAGTGGCATGCTTAGTGGCATTTTCATAATTTCATATTTTTCTGGGTCTTTATTAGCCCTGGCCCACATAATTTTCTAAAAATATTATTAGGCCTATAAGGCACCATTTTTGGCCTTCTACATGATCCACTACATTCGTGACTCAACTCCCGAGAAATTCCCCTGAAACGTATTTATCAGGTGTTTTAATCTGCTGAAAATTCTATAATAAATTCTACAAAACTCCTTTTTAAGTTCTGTCAGATTCATAAATTCTCATACTAATTATAAAAATTTAATGCCGATTTTCATTTGATTCTGAGGTCTATAGTATACTATATTAATTTTTCTTTCTTCAGAAATTCATATCAATTTTTCGGCACCTCAAATCAAAATTCTTTGTTGCGTCAAACTGATCAGAATAATTTTTTCTATTTACTGGAAAAATTTGGGTCTGAACTAATTCTGGGTATTTTTAGGTCTTTTCCTGCTCAACTTTCTCATATTTACCATTTTGCCCTAAAACTTTTGAAAATTACACTTTAGGCCCTCAACTTTTCATAATTACACTTAATGGCCCAAAGTTTAATTCTACTTTACATTTTGCACCATGAAACTTTAGACTTTTCAATTTAGTCCTTCTTCTTTAAACTTTCATCTAATCATTCTTTTCTTCTCTATTCACCATCACAATCATTTTCAAACCTTTCAGAATTTTGTTAGTTCCCTGACCTCTAGCTTCACGGGGCGCATCTTTCTATAAATTTTCACTTATATTTGAGGTCCAGGAGATCTGATAAAAATTTTAGATAACTTTTAGACTATCAGATAAATTTTAGCTACCTAAAATTCTAATAAAATTTCTGTATTAAGCTAGATTAACTAGCATCATTTTTCTCTATCTACTGATAAAATTTGGGACTAAAATGCTTCCGGGCAGTTCTAAGCCACTTCCAGCTCAACTTTCTATAATTACCATTTTGCCCATGGAAATTTTTCCTCTTTTCAATTAAGTCCCTCAACTTCTTATAATTACACTTAATGGCCCACAACTTTCTAGTTTCATTTTTACACTATGGAACTTTTAGACTTTCACTTTAGTCCCTTTCTTTTCTAAAATGACCATTAGGGACTTTCACTATTTACATATAAGTCCCTGTACTTCTACTTATCTGTAGTTTAGTCCCTAAAAACTCTCTATATGTTTTTGGGTCTGCTCAAAGGGGTCTGGTAGCCTATCTATTTCAGGCTACTTTATGAGTCGCTGGGCCTTAAAATTATGATATTACAGTATGTGTTAAAGTATGGATCTCTCTTCTGGTATTGATGGTCTCTCCCTTGATACATTGTTGCTACTTCTTCATACTGTCTATCACATGTACTCGTAGCTTGCATCATTGAACTGCATGACTCACATCCTGTAACTAGTGCTTATGAGGTTCCTACTGCTTGAACTTGCTTTGTATAATGCAGCTCTCTTTCAATTAAATCCATCCTCTTTTCTATTCAGTTTCTTAGAGCTGCTATTTTTGCTAAAATCTCATTTGATGGTCTTCATTGGATCTTCAGTCTGATGGTTTTCATTTGCTATTTTCTCTTTGGATCTTCAGTCTGATGGTCTTTGTAATATCCCTAATTTTTTGTATTGATTTATATGTACAGATTGAATGAAATATATGAATTATTTTTCAGGGAAAATATGTGGTTATTTATGTAAAGAAGGGATTAAATTGAAAAAAGAAAGGAAATGAAGGGACTTGATTGCAATTATGGAAAGTTTAAGGTTAAGAAGAAAAGGTAGACAAAAATGTGGGGTCTTTAGGTGTAATTTTAGCCAAATAAAGGGACTTAGTTGAAAAGAAGAAAAAGTTTCATGGGGTTAAAGTGTAATTAAAGAAAGTTAGGCCAGAAATGGTTTAGACTGCCCAAAAGCATTTCAGTCCCAGATTTCACCAGAAGATAGGGCACGTGACGCTGGGTAATCCAGCTTAATACCAGAATTTTTGAAGACTCCAGATAGACAAAAATGATCTGATCGTCTAAAAGTTATAAAAATTCCTACCGGATATCCTATATTTCGGATATAAGTGAGAAATTATAGGATGATGCGTCCTTATGGGACGGATGTCAGGAAACTGACAGAATACCGATAGGAGGTCTGTAGAAAAAGTTATTCACAAAATAGTAAATACAGACGGGAGTGTGAGGCCTCCAGGTATCCGATAGGGAAATTTATCGGTATTTAAAAAGGGACTGAATGCGATCGGATTACCTCAGTCAGATGACTGTTATGACCCACAGGGGTGCCTGAACACAGTAGGCCATTATATCTGAAAAAAGGAGCCGGTGTCCAGAAATGTGTATAAACGGTGAATAATAGTTAAAATATTCGATGAACTGTGCCAGGGGAGGATTCCTCGTAATGCATGCCATAAAGGTAATGGACCTAGAAAGGCCCAATAATGGTGCCATCAAAGGCCCAGTAAGACTCTTGGACTGATAGGTAGGCCAGTGTCCAGCAGAACCCCGGAAAAATGCGAAATTACGAAAATGCCCTGTGTAGTACTAAAGGGGTAGCAGGTGTATGAAGGGCATTTTGGTCATTCTGGACAGGCCTAGAGGCCAAGACATATACAGGTGAAGTTAACCAGAGTCAATATATGCCCTGACAGAGTACAGAAAGGTGTAAAATGATAGTTTTGCCCTTAGGGTTAAGATAGTGCACGAAAGGGCACCCAGGGGTATTTTGGTCATTTTGCAGGGGATCTGTAATTGAGTTTAGACCCAGTATAGAAATTTTAATGATATAAAGGGTCCAGATACTAAATTTAAGGTCAAGAGACATAATATGGGTTTTCAGAAAAATTAGATTCAGAAAACGGTTCAATTTTCGAGGCGACGGTTCGGGCCGGTACCGGATTGGACCAGAAAGCTTCCAGAAGGCTTCTAGCTCCCTCCAATTTTGCCATGTGAAGAATGTGAGGGGTGAGGTGTCCCCTTGATGATGCAGTAAAGGAATAAAAGAAAAATAGGAAATTTCGGAAAAACCAGGACCACAAGTTCATAAGGCTTCAAAATTACAAGAATGCCACTCATCAAAACTATAAATACCCCCTAGCTCTTCATTCTCACGGCCAAGGAGCACTTTAGAGAGATAAAGAATTTCTTGAGAGAGAAAGTGAGAGAAAGAAAGAAGTAAGGAAGTTCTGGTGGAGTTGGAAGCAGTATAGAAGTTCTGAAGTTCTGCTTTTAAGGTAGTAACTAATCCTAGCTTTTATGTAATGTCTTTGTGATTGGTTTTGCTATTGTTTGATTGGATTGTTGTCTTATATGTTATGCTTGAAGCTCTATTACAATGCTATGATCATATGTTATTGACTATGGAAGCACGCAGCATACTTATCTGTACACAATCACAAGCAAGCACCGTCACTCTGCAATACATATATTGTTATGACTATTACTACTGAGATTCCCTCGAATCTCATCCCAAATAACCCATTACAGGGGAGGCTATTTCGAAGTAAATTTTGGAAACCTTGAAGGACGCCGTTAGGTTGCCGAAATTCCGGCAAAGGGGTAAAGAAAGGAACTGATACGTATTGTGTACGTAGGTACTGTCTAAGGAGGCTGGAAGTGAGTGGACCTAGCCGGTTCATCCAGTCTTTCCTAGGTACTTATGTAGAATGGTAGTTCTTACGGGAATTACCGAATCGGTACAAGATGGGTTACTTTCTAAAGACAAAGTATAGCCGTTATGCTGCCGGATTTCAGGAGGAAAAGATGTATTAGAAATATGAGAATTTTGTACCTGTCCTAATGAATAGTAACTATCCTTTAATAACAAATATTGTTTGGCATGTTCTAAATATCTGATCGACATGTTTAACTGATATGTGATGGATGTATGCATGTGTATGTAAGAGTGACTGCTGAAAATTGTTTTTGTGAACAGTAAATCCGAGGAGACTTACTGATGTTTGATAAATCATTAAAAATAGTAAAGGGATGAATAAATGTCTGAAATTTTTATGGTAAATAGTAGACATATTAAGATTTAATTTGATATATAATATGCCTCATTTGGATTTATACACATGGAGTTATAAATTGTCAAAGTTGGAACAAGAATACTGGATTTAAGGGAAAAACGTGGGATGAACAGTAAAGTTGTAACATTCACCCATGTTGACCTGGTCAAAGATTGATCAATGAGTGATTTTTCACTAAAAGATAATTGAGTTAGCTTCATGTAGCAATTGGAACCACTTCATTTCTATTTTTTTATAATTAATTATGATATTCTGAAGTCAAGTCACTCATCTAGAATTTACACAGTGAATAGTACCCGAGAAGAGTAAAATTCCAGATTGAGATATTGGACTTCAATGACCTTGAAAGTGGTTTTAAATGCTACCAAATGATCCCTAAAATGTATGAAAATAAGGACGTTTTAGTCTTCATTTGCCATTGTTTGGAATAACTCCCCACTTGCTTATGGAGTTCTATCTCTCAAAGATCCATTTGCTGCTGCATTCAAGGACACCTTGTTGTGAGGAAGTAGACCATCAAAGAAAATGTCTACTAAATCAGCCTTTATGATATTGTGATAGGGACATCGAACAAAAAAATTGATAAATCTTGTCAATATTCATGTAATGACTCTCCATCCTGTTGCAGAATGTTTGCAATCTCCTTCTTCATCAGAGTAGTCTTAGAAGCCGGGAAGAACTGTTCTAGATATGTTAACTTCAACTGATCCTATGTAAAAGTTGAGAAATGAGTTGGTAGACTGTATAACCACTCCTTAGCCTTCCCTTCCATAGTGAAATAGAAACACCTCCTTAAGATGTCATCCAATGCAGTCATTGGAGGCTTCATCGAAGAGCAGATCATATACATGTTTTGTAAGTGACGATGTGGACATTCTCCTGCAAAACCATGAAATTTAGGTAAGGCAGAAATCAAAGCTCCTTTAATTTTAAAATTAGCCTCTTCAATGTAGAAACCATAAGGATCATAATTCACATGCAAATGATTTATTTCCCTCACACTTCTATTATCTTCTATATTCATTGGTATTTCATTTTCTCCTTGTCTATTATGCCCATTAGGATTAATCTCATCCATATTAGGAATTTCTAAAGGGATCTCTAAATTGAGTTCAATTTCAGATCCCAGAACACTAAAGGATGAACTAGATTCTGTTGACCTCGCCTCTTTTTTAGCTACAACTTTACTAGTTCCTTCTTCTCTAAATCCTTTCCTTAGTTTCCTAAGTTGTCTCTCAATTCCAGGTTCAAAAGGCACTAATGGTTCAGTTCTTGTACCCTTGCAACACAGAAACAATCAAGAATAGCTAAGCAAGCAATCACAATTAGACACAAAAGTTTCACAGCAGAAAATGTCAACTAGTCGCTATATAAGGGTGTTCAGGTCGCGACCCTTGAACACAGAGAGCAAAAGTTCTTAAAAATGGTTTTCAGGTCACGACACAAATGGACTAAAGTCGCGACTAAATAACACAGAGCAAATATTCCAAAATAGTCACGACCAAAAGTTTTGACCCTCACGACTGTATTTCACAAAGAGTGATCAAGTACCATAGTAAAGCAATTGGGTAGCAACACAAATGAGTTTTGATCACGACTCAATGTCACAGAGAGTGATTTCGTAGAAACTTAGGAAAAATGTAGAATGCAATGCAATTAAAAACAATAAAAACTAAAATTTAAACAAAAAATGACTCAGGTAAATAATGGAATTGACAATGAATTACTAAGGAACCAATGACTTGGTTCCCCGGCAACGACGCTATTGATGAGGTTGATTTGTCATCGTTCGATCCAACAAAATAATAACAGTTACACCCGATACTATAGTATAAGGCACAACCCTATCGTTCTTCTCAAGGAGCCCTTTTTATTGGAATCCTAGCAAATTGGGTGACAAAACCATTGAAAACCTGAGCAAAAGTAAAATGGGTTTTGTGTTTGATTGATTTTTGATGCAATAAAATAAGGGTGCAGTAAAGTAAATATTTTTGTAGTTTTGATTAAGGTGAAATTGAGTTGGATTGTGAAAGAAATATGTTGAGAAAGACTCTTGATGATAAAAATATATATATCCTTACTCTTAATTTGATATTGGAGTTTTGAAATCACTAAGTTTTAAATAAAACCTCAATCAATCGATTGAGTCCAGGGCATTAATAGTTCTTGAACTCATTTGACCAAAGCTAGCTTAAAAACTTTTAATGCACTGTTAAAAATCACTTAGCATATAATTAAATCAGATGATAAAAATGCCCCCAAATGATCATCGATCGACAACAATGGATTTCAAGCAATTGAATTATATATCAAGAATCGTTGATAATAGTCCAATTATCCATAACTCTAAACTAAAATATTCATATTAAAATCAACATTCAAATCATCCAAATTCAATTACAAATACCTAATTTGAGAATAATCAATCAATATTCAATCCCTACTCATACAATGAAATCCCTAAATCTAGAAATATCAAAACATGAGTTGCAGATTAAGATAGAAAACTCCCCAATGCAATCTATGAGCTCAAGATATTCGGTCCATCACCAAGAGACTAAAGATCTAGCCTCTCATAACTCCTATTGTGCTACAATCGTTGTCCAGATATGAAGCCATGAAGAAAATTTTTGGAAAGATGAAGAAAGATGGAAGATATATGTGTAGGTTATGGAGAGAGTATTGAGAGCGTTGAGTACTGCTTCTTAGCCAAATAAGGTAAAAACCAGCCTCCCCTTATGTCTACGGCTTCCCTCTCCTTTTAACATCAAAATAAACTAATAAAAAATGCACAGCTTCACGATTGTCTTCTTTGGTCGCGACCAGATCCATGTTTTGGTTGTGACCTATAAATGCAAAAAAAACTTCCTAGAAGAAATAAGGTCGCTACCTGAGGATACTTTGGTTGTGACTAAAGACCGCTGCTTCCTTGAATTGATCAAACAACGAAAATTCGACTTCAATCCCTACTCATACAATAAAATCCCTCAATCAAGAAATATCAAAACATGAAACAAGTGTAGATTAAGATAGAAAACTCTCCAGTGCAATCCATGAGCTCAAGATATACGGTCCATCACCAAGAGACTAAATATCTAGCCTCTCATAACTCCTACTGTGCTACAATCGCTGCCTAGATATGAAGCCAAGAAGAAAATCTATGGAAAGATGAAGGAAGATGGAAGATATGTGTGTAGGTTGTAGAGAGAGCGTTGAGTACTGCTTATTAGCCAAATCAGGTAAAAACTAGCCTCCCTTTATGTCTGTGGCTTCCTTTTCCTTTTAACATCAGAATGACCTAATAAAAAATGCACAGTTTCACAATTATCTTCTTTGGTCACAACTAGATCCATGTTCTAGTCACGACTTGTAAATGCAGAAAAACTTGCCAGAAGAAATGAGGTCGCGACTTGAGGACACTTTGGTCGTGACTAATGAAACATCCTTCCTTAGACTCCTCAGAGTACACTTGCGGAAGCAATATTAGCTTGATCATGTCTTAACTTAAGCCCAGAAATTGAAAATTTTACCTTTAAGTTCCTTATTCTGAACCTTTAATTTGAGAACTGATTAATCTCATTATACACAACCAAATGAGGATTATTACCTATCCACGTAATGCCCCAGATGTGTACTACTAGCACACCGAATTTCGTGACCAAATTCCTTCATTTACTAGGTCAAACTGAGGTCAGAACACTGCTACCTCAGGACCTGCGAATTTCTCTCTTAATTTCTCATTCAGAAATTAAACATGCCAAACAATATTTATTATTGAATAACAAAATGTCATATAACAAGGCATACACAAAATTCTCATATTTCTATTACATCTTTTCCTGCCTAAAATCCGGCAGCATAACCGCTAGGCTTCATATGTACAAAGAACTGAACTATACTGATTCGGTAATTCCCTCAGGAGAACTACCATTCTACGTAGTACCCAGGAAAGATTGGATGAACCGGCTAGGTCCACTCACTTCCAGCCTCCTTAGACAGCACTACGTACACAGTACTTATCATATTCTGATGTTCAGTCTTTAATTCGGCAGCATAACGGCGTCTCTCTAAATTCTTAAAATTCACTTCAACATAATCTCCCTGTAATGGGTTAGATATGGGGAATGAGATTCGGGGGAATCTCAGTAGTAAATAATCATAACAATATATGTAATGCAGTGTGACAGTGTTTGCTTGTGATTGTGTACAGATAAGCATGCTGCGTGCTTCCATACTCAATAACATATGATCATAGCATTGTAGTAGAGCTTCAAGCATAACATATAAGACAACAATCCAACCAAACAATAGCACAACAAATCACAAAGCCATTACATAAAAGCTAGGATTAGTTACTACCTCAAAAGCAGAACTCCAGAACTTCTATACTGCTTCCAACTCCACCAGAACTTCCTTTCTTTCTTTCTTTCTCCTTCTCTCTCTTCCTTCTCTCTCTTTTCTTGCCAAAAACGTGGGATGCATAAAATGGGAGGGGAAGGGGGTATTTATAGCTTTGATAGATGTCATTTCTGTAATTTTGAAGCCATCTGAACATGTGGTCCTGGTATTTCCTGGATTTTCCTATTTTCTTTTATTCTCTTTTACTGCATCACCCAGGACACCTCACCGGGACACCTCATCACCACATTCTTCACGTCACAATTCCTGGACACCTCATCAGCTGACTCAGCATTTCCAGTCAATCCAGTACCGGTCCGGTCCGATTTCCCACAAACCGGACTTACCAACTGAGATTGTGCCACGTGTCCTTAACTTTTCTTCTGCCTCTATGTTGGCGCCATGTAGCACCTGGAAGGGACCTTTCACGCCTTCCAATGCTATCCAGATAAGTCCCGAACTTTATCTGATCACCTCCTCGGTTATCGTGCCCACCGAGTAACTTTACTTTACTGAAAAGTCACTAAATCATTATTTTAATGTCACTTTCCCCATGAATCACTGGCCCTGCGTTTTTGGGCCTGGAAATATCATCTTGGGTCTCTGATCCAGCCCAAGTACTCTGATGGCACGCTTCCCAAGAAACACCCCTTGGCAAATTACCAAAATGCCCTTAGTCTCTCTTTCTTTACTTTACTAGGTCTAGGGGCATTATTGTGTTTTCCCATCTTACCAGAGTATTCTCTGACCCTGGTCAATTATCCAGATAACTTCCCTGGACTGTCTAACCTTGGAAAATGACCAAAATACCCTTTACTCATTCTTCAGCTGTTCTATAACATAGGGGCATTTTCGTCATTTCGCACCTTTTTCCCGGACACCGGCCCCTTTTACCACTGAACTGCTATTATGGCCTGGGCCTTCCCTGGTGTCACTATGGGCCTTAGAAAACACTATATGGCCTCTGGCCACAGTCCGATCATCTCTATTCGGACTGACTTTCCTTTACCGATTATAACTGTAAATTCCTATCTTCCGGAATTTTTACAGAAAAATCGGGACCTCAAATCAAAATTCCGTGACTCCTCATTCAACCCGGAATCCTTTTCTCTATCTCCCGGTATTTTCAGATATTTTATCCGGACCGAGCTGTTTTGGCCTGAAAAAGTACTCACGCGCACACTTTTCCAAAATGACCATTTTACCCCTGGTCATATTTCTAATTCTTTCATACACATAGAGACCTCATATGCACATTTCACAGTTCAGTGAAATGATCAGCATAATTTTCTCTATTTTATGGAAAAATATGGTACTCATCGGCTACCAGCCCGATCTTTCCCATAATTACGATTTTGCCCCTGCATTCTCTTTCTGGCCTCATTGCTCATCTTCTCATCCTTTATCTTAAGTTCTAGAAATTCTCTTTCAATAACTCATCCCTTAAACTCTTCGGGAGTCATCATTACTTGAAAGGCTCGACAACCCGCCCATATCAGGTTATCTTACACAGGAGCCAGCCCATATCAAGCTACCTGCAGAATTCCTAGGCTTAAGACTTAGGATATTCCTCACATTCCTCATTTTGAACCTAGGTGAACTATCCCGATTCTGTAGGTTAAAGACTTAACTCATCTTTAAATCCTGAAGGACTTAGCTTATCCCTCGGATTCCTACAAAATACAGGTAAGTAATCCGCCCATATCAGATTACTACCCTAGAACTATGGGTTTAACAGCCTGCCCATATCAGACTACTTCTCAGTTCTCCTAGACCCAAAAATCAGGATGTTACAACTAAAGATCGCAGAAGCTACTTCCTTGATTTGATTCTCTCTTATGATTTCTTTTCTGCTCACATTAGTCCTTGGTTCTCCTCCAAAGTACCTGCAATTCAAAATCAAAGCTTACTGTAAAAGTGCCACCAATAAAAGAATAACATATTTGTAGTTTGGAAGAGTTAATTTACCATTTTACCCTTTAAACAACACATTAGGCATAATCATGTATTACCACAAAAGTACAATTACAGGCATAAAATGCATGGTAAAGTTGTCACAAAACCCTTAAAATGTCACAGAAACCATACACAATTTGTATCTTATCAACATGGCGTTCACATGAGCTGCACTATCTATTTCCTTGAACTGGCTCTATCTCAAGAGCAATCTGACTCTATCGTAAGAGCAATATAACTTTATTGTGAGAGCATATACTTTCATTACATAGACACTGCTCTCTCAGAGCTATATTATCAATATATCTCATTTCATTTTGCATCATCTATACCATGTTTATAGCTCATCATTCATCTATCTAATCATTTTTAAATGACACATCCTGAGTACTATAATCATATGTCCTATAGGTATGCCAATATCAATTATCTGTTTAAACATAATGAGTATATTCTATTATCTTCTTTATTCTAGTCCTAACTTTAATCATTGAGGATTAACTGGAGCTAATTATCTCATCCATCTCTAACATGTAAATACAAATATATTAGGTCTATGTATCTTAATAGTGTGCATGTCGATCATGACTGTTTAAACATGCATAGAGTATTGCTACCCTTAAGCTAGTGGGAATAGGAACACATTCATCATATAGCAGATTAGTAACAGGAAGATCCAATTGCCCTTCATAGTCATCGTTATAAACGAATGACCTTCACCTAGTCACATATCACATTTACTTAGTGATCATTAATCCATCTCATCTCTTGGATTATCTTAGGTGACTTTCTTAACTTTTCTCTAATTAGGGAAAAAGTTCTTTCATTTGTCACGAATCTCTTAATCGTCGTATTCTATAGATATTCCTTGGCTAAATGTCCCAGCTTGCCACATCTGTAGCAACTTCTTTGACCTGTTAAACAAAATCTATCTCGATGGTCTCTACCACATATCTCGTATCCCTTAGGTACTGATTGTATGTTTGAAATTCTTAATTCATTACCTCTCATCAACCTCTAACCTTTACATTTTTTTGGGCATTATAAACTTCTTTCTGAAATATTGCATGCCTCTACTGCTCCATTAAACTTTTGTATTGCCTGGTTACAATACAAAATTCAGTCCAAACTCCTCAGTCCTTCATCTCTCATTGTTTATAGAATTCAATTATATAGAATAACAAGAGAGGTGGTGAACTTAGCTAAGTATCCATCAAAGGGTCTCTTTTCTCACCCTATCTTATCATTTAAACTTAGCCTCGCTCTTATCTCTATTTGACTGAGGTAAATACTTTTTGTAAAACTGTTTAAGTTATACTTCCCAGTTGAGTAAGTTGTTCTTTTCTTTTAGGGTAACTTATGCATCCTTTACTATTTCTTAACATTTTTCCCTAATTTGTAATTGACTAACTAAGCCTTCCATTAAGAGGGATATTTCAATATTTTGGAGATCTTTGAATGTTCCTTCAACTGTAGGCAATTTGTGCTTACATAACTGGATATTATTTTATACTGGGTTCATTAAGTCATTAGTTTCTTTATGATGGAATTCCTCTATTTTAAAAATATAAACTCTCCATCTATTCATCATTACATCTTTTCCCTTAGACCATATGCTAGGAAGGTCTCTAGACAAGCCTTGATCTAGTCTTTACTGCTTTCGTTTGGAAAAGACTATCCTGATAAAGTTTTCATAATGTAGATATACTTTGTATTGTTAAACAGATGATCTATTTCTGAACATTCCTTAAACTGATTATTTATATGTCAGTGTATCACACTAGCTGGCTTAGATGCATATTATATCAATCCTCTAGTTGATAAACTTCAACAAGTTTGGTGCCTTCATTTTTATCGTCTCTGTAATATCTGGTTGCTACCTCTAGGTACATCGAACGATTTTGATTTATTCCCATAAACTAGTAACATTCTCTTAGGCCTTATAAATTCTCTAGCTAATAGCCTATCTATCATTTTATGTTTGGCTTAGGCCTCATACTATACTCAATTTACAATAAGAGTCTTAGGGGTTTTCTCACTCTACCAGCTACTCTCACCATCTCTAACAATTATAGTTAATGCAGAGAGAGGACTTATACGATTGTTCTTTTCTTTACTTTATTGCGAAGTAGGAGTATTGATAAGACACAATTTGTGTATGGTTTCTGCGATATTTTAAGGGTTTTATAATAACTTTAAAATTCATTTTATGCCTATAATTGTGCTTTTGTGGTAATACATGATTGTGCTTGGCAATGTGTTGTTTTAAGGGCAAAATGGTAAAATAACTCCTCTAAACTGCATATATGTTATTCTTTTACTGGTGGGACTTTTACAATGAGCTTTGGTTTTGAATTGCGGGTATTTTAGAAGAACAAGGACTAATGTGAGCAGAAAAGAAATCACAAGATAGAGAATCAAAGTAAGGAAGCAGCTTCTGTATATTTCAGTTTTGACCAAAGTATCCATAGGTCGCAACCTAATTTCTCCTGAGAAGCTTCTCTATGTTTATAGGTCGCGACCAAAATATGGATCTGGTCGCGACCAAAGAAGACAGTCGTGAAGCTGCACATTTTTTGTTAGGTCAACCTGCTGTTAAAAGGAGGGGAGGCCACAGATGCAAGGGAGGCTGGTTTTTGACCTAATTAGGCTAAGAAGCAATGCTCGAACTCTCTCTACACTCTCTCCACTATCTCCACCAAACTCCATCATTCATCTCTTCATCTCACCTTCTGCTTTCTTCATGGCATCATATTTGAATAGCGATTATAGCATAATAGTAGTCATGAGAGACTAAATCCTTAGTCTCTTGGTGATAGATCTTGTGTCTTGAGCTCATGGACTGCACTGGGGAGTTTTCTGTTTTAATCTTCACTTATTTCATGTTTTGATGCTTCTAGAGCTAGGGTTTTCACTATATGACCAAGGGATTGAGTGTCGATTGATTACTCTTAGATTAAACAATTGTAATTGACTTTGGATGCTTTGAATGTCATTTTAATATAATATTTTAGTTTTAATTTTAAGTTAGTTGAACTGTTATCAATGATCGTTGCTAATTAATTCAATTTCTTGAAATCTATGTGATGAGGCTCTCGGATTGTCACAGTCCGAGCCATCAAACTAAAGTTAATTACACCCAATATAGTATAAGGCACAACCCTATCGTTCTTCTCAAGGAGCCTTTCTAAAGGAATCCTAGCAAATTGGATGTCAAAAATAATGAAAATCTGAGTAGAGATAAAATGGTTTTGGTGTTTGGTTTATTTTTTTCAATAAATTAAGGGTGCAGAAAAGTAGATATTTTTTTGGCCTTTTTTTTATTAAAATGGAAACTGGTTGGCTTGTTGAAAAAATATGTTATGAAAGACTCTTGATGATGAAAATGTATCTATCCTCGCTCTTAATTGAATATTGGAGTTTGAAATTGCTAAGTCTTAAGTAAAACCTCAATCGATAGATTGAGTCCAGAACCCTAATCTTCCTTAAACTCCTTTGATCAAAGCTAGTTTAAAGACCATTAGCGAACTGTTAGAAACAACTTAGCTTGCAATTAACCCTAGATTATGAGAATGCCCTCGAATGGTCATCAATCGAAAACCCTAGATTTCAAGCAATTGAATTGGTTTGCAATGATCACTAAAAAACAACCTAACTTTCTTAAAATTGAAACTAAAATATTAAATTAAAATACAGCGTTCAAACATCCAAAATCAAATTATAATAGCCTAATCTGAGAATGATCAATCGATATCCAAAACTTGTTCATATGATAAAAACCCTAGATCTAGTAGCAATCATAATATGACAAGAAGCAAATTAGAACAGAAGAAACTCTCCAATTTAGTCCATGAGCTCAAGATATGAGATCCATCACCAAGAGACTAAGGATTTAGCCTCTCATGACTTCTACTGCACTGCAATTATTGTTCAGGTGTGATGCCATGAAGAAACAATAGAAAGATAAAGGGTGAATGTGAAGGAATATGAGGAAAGGGGTAAAAAAGATGGAAGATGCGTGCGGGTGGTCGAATCAGTCCTTCAGAGAAAGTGTGAGTACCGCTTCTTAGCCTAATCAGGCCTTTTGACGGCGGCTTGCCTCACCTTTTAAAAGCAGCTTGACCTAACCAGAAACACACAATTTCACGACTGTCTTCTCTAGTCGCGACCAGGTCCTTGTTTTGGTCATGACTTGTAAACATAGAAAAGCTTCCAGAAGAATCAAGGTCACGACGGGATGACACTTTGGTCATAATTAAAAAGTATAGAAATGTGATTTGACTTTCATTGACTTATGATTTCTTTCCTGGTCCTTACTCTCTTCTAAAATACCTACAATTCAACATAAAATCTCACTGTAAAAGTCCAAATCAGTAAATAACAGTATATGTGCAGTTTGGAAGAGTTATTTTACCATTTTACCCTTTAATTAGCACATTGCCACGCACAATCATGTAATACACAAAAGTACAATTTAAGGCATGAAATGAATGGTAAAGTTACAATAAAACTCTTAAAAATATCGTGAAAACCATATACAAAATGTGTCTTATCAATTCCCCCACGCTTGAACCTTTGTACTCCTGGACAAAGAAATGAATCACACCTAGAACAACACTATTAAATCTAAGATAACAACATAATCTATAGTGTGACCTAAAAATAATTAATCCATCATCTTTTGGGAATGCAACAGTGATAATGTGAACAATGTCAAGTAATCAACTACTAAACGAAATCAACCTCAACTGTATGAGTGCAATAGATCCTCTCAAAGGATGTAAGTGTTTATCTCTCTATTTCCTCTCAGTGTTAGGGTTCTTTCACTCATATTCAAATTGGAAAACATCCTACCATAAGCTTGTAATGGCTCTAAATCTTAGCAACTATATAGCACTTATGCAAAGAATTAAGAGGTCTTTTAGGGTTGTAATGATGGAGATAGGCCACGTGGAATGGAATATGAAGGATAGAAAGTTTTATATGCATTCAACAATGAGTATATATCCTTAACTCATGTCTCTAGAGATGCAAAAATGATGATTGTGCTAATAGGAGTTGATAATGGTTCCTTCCTCATTTCCCCCTTTTTTTCTTCTTTTTGTTTTCTTTTCTTCAATCTTTTCTTGCACTCTCTTTTTTTTAGTGCAATATGCTTTTTCTATTTTTCTTTTGTTTAGCACCTCATGCACAAAAGTTGTAGCACAGTAACACAACAGTAATTTATGTTTCACATGAATGAAGATTTATTTCAAAATGATGTTTATGCATATATGACTTTCTATAAAAAAAATGATGAAAAGAAAAAGTGATAGGCTCAACGAGGGTGACTAAGGATACAATATGTAGTGGGCTTGTGTTTCGGATGAAAGGGTTTAGAAATGAATGCCTCTATCATGTTCAATTCATAAGTGTGTAAGTAATTCTCAACTCAGAGCCAAGACAAGTTCTAGAGGATATAAACCAATTGAATAATCACTCAATATAGAATTTAAGTTAGAGAATCCTTCCAACAAGAGTTTTTATCTAAATTGCTCATAAGCTAAAGTTTTAAATATTGTTCATCATTCACTAGGCATTAAAACACTTATCACAGCTAAAAACCCTCTAAAGATGATTTAAAAGTTTTAAGGTAATCACTTAGAATCATGGGATAGTCCCAAATTTAACAGCAAGAGCTTAAGTGTTTCAAATTCAATATCCAAGATTTTCAAAGAAAAATTCAAGTGTGGCAATGGTTTCTAGGAGCTAAAAAGCTTTTGAAATAAGGGGAAATGAATCATTTGCAAGAGCATTTTAGTAGTTCAAAAGGAAACCTTCTATACAGCATTGCACAAGGCAAAGAGAAGGTAAGTGGACATTTTTCAAAAGTGGGTCGTGACTGAAAACAATGAGGGTTGCGAACAAATTTCCCAGGGGTGCTTGCTCAATTTTCAAAATATCGGGCCGCGACCTATGAATATCCTGTCATGACACAAATACACAGAGAGAAACAGTCGCTACAGGCAAGGTATTCATGTCGCGATGAAAATCAACAGAGAAGTATTGTCGCTGCCGTAAAGCACATGGGTCACGACGGAAGTTTATAGAGAGCATGTTAAGTCCAAAATTCCATTTCAGGTCACGACCAAACAACACATATGTCGCGACCAATTTTTCAGAATAATGGGGTGGTAAGCTAAAGTCATGCATGTGAGTGTGTAGGTGTCTCAGAGAAAAATCAATGAGTATGCAGCATATGGATAGTAACAGGGTGATATTCAAAATAGAGAGAAACCTAGAATAAATAGAAATAAACTGAAAATAAAAACTATCCTATGAATTATCCCTTTCCAATCAATCAAACCAACATAGAAAACATAACATAGTAGAAAAACTTGTAAAAGGTAAGAGATAGGAAAGGGATAACCTGGCCATCAAGGTGGCGGTGGGAACTCATAAAGCTTTGAGAGATGGCTGTTTGATTGGGAAGTTGTCCCCATTGTCTTCTTTCTCCACTCTGGCTTCCCAGGATCATGCACTCTACTTACATCATGAAGCCTATCCAAGCTCATCTTGAATGTTTCCTCTCTAAACTTGAACTTACCCAATTGTGGTTGGCAAGTAGCAGCAACAAGCTTAGGAGATGTTTCATTCACATTCTTTGTATATCCCTCGAAGTTGCTCTTATCCAGCTTGTGTGGGTTTCCCAATTTGTCATCTACTTCCTCTAGCTTCACACCAAGCTGAGGTTGGTCTTCAACTGCAATGTGCTTGGGAGCACTCTCTTTTATACCTGCACTATTAGTAAGGAGCAAATTATTTAAGAATCTTAAGGTATGAGAGGTAATTTTTGACTTTGAGTAAGGAGAAGTAGGGTTAGAGTGTATTGGCCCTTGAACTGAAATAGTGGAGCAAGGAACTGGAGGTCTGGAGAAGTCACTGGTTGCTTCTTCCATTTCTGGTCGCGACCTATCAGGTTTATCTTTATCTTCTCGTCGCGACTCAAGTTCACAGAGACTGCCTCTGGAATATTTGGTCACGACCTCGTCATTCAACTGTCACGACTGGAGGTCTTTGGAGTTGTTAGTCGCAACGAGTTGGTCTTCTAGTCGTGACTTGGAGTCATAGAAACTCGACCCTTCTAGGATTGTTGCTTTTCCAGTTTCCCGAACATCTTGGGACCCTGTAAAATTGCTCAAAAAAACTTTTGTAAACGCATTGTCTCTATCATTATCATGTAAACTCAATTCATGTTCATCCCTAGTCTCTTCAACAGCATAGTCAATTGCATTCAAAGCAGTAAAAGCATAATTATCAAAAGGGAATTTCATTGCTTCATTCATGTTAAACGCCACCACATGTTCTCCAACTTCCATTATGATGGAACTATGCTTCATACTAATGATGGTCTTGGAAGTTTGGAGGAAAGGTCTGCCTAGGATCAAAGTGAGATCATTCACTAACTCATTGGACATGCCCAAAACATAAAAGTCAGCTGGGAATACTAAGTCTTTAAGCTGCACTAGAATATCCTCAAGGATTCCCTTAGGATACCTGATTGACCTATCAGCCAACTGGAGCACTACATTTGTGTCTCTAAGATTGTTAATACCTAAGGATTTGTATACCGACCATGGCATTACATTAATGGCTGCTCCTAGATCTAGCAATGCTCCCTTAATAGGAACATTTCCTATAGTGCATGGGATTGTGTAGGAGCCTGGGTCTTGCACTTAACCGATAGTTCAGCCTTAAAGAGTGATGACACATTAGCATTCACCTGAATTCTCTCAAGAGGCCTAAATTTCTTTTTATCAGCACACAATTCTTTTAAAAATTTAGCGTACTTAGGGTTTCTCTTGAGGAATTCAACCATAGGGATATTGATTTCTAACTTATTGAAAAGAGTGTAAGCATCTTTAGCAAAATTAGGGTCAATCTTTTTCCTTCTTGCAAAGTAAGAATTAGGAAAAGGGATATCTTTAATACTTACCTCCTTACCTTTGTGCATAGAGGCTCCTTGCTTGCTCGACTCCGGCTTCTCCTAATGTATCTTTCCTTTGTATGCTGGACTTGGTACTGCTGTTGCCTCTTAATACAGCTCTTACATCTCCACTTATGCTTGTGAGTTCCCATTTTGGGTTGGCTTCTTCATTATAAGCTACTGTTCTTTAAGGCTTTCAGATTTCCCAACTTGCATCTGTGGCAGAGATGAATTCTCAATCTCAAAATCTTCTTCATCCTTATTTGGTGTCTCATCTTTTTCAAAATGTACTTGTCTTCTACTTCTTAGAGATATAGCATTCAGACCCCTTGGATTCATGACAGTGTTTGAAGGTATGCTGCCACTGCTCTTTCATCACTGTGTTGGAAACTTGAGTTAAGTGACTTGTGATATCTGCATTCTTACAACTTAACTCTTTAAGTTTTCTGTGTACATCTGCATTTTCTTTCTGCATACTTTAGAGAATTGAAGCTATGGAGGTGAATTGACTATCATTCTCCTTGAGCTTGTGCTCTATATTGGTCATTCTACCATCCATATTGTTCATTTGTGCTGCCATACTCTTCAGTAATTGAGAGGTCTCATCTGGCATTGATGCCACTAAGGCATTAGGTTGTGTTGGAACCATAGACCTTGCATTACTTTAGTAGTTGCTTGAAGAAGCACCACCTCCTTGGAATTGATTTGGCCTATCACTCCCCCACCTAAAGTTTGGGTGGTCTCTCCAGCCAAGATTATATGTGTTAGAGTATGGGTCCCTCTTATGAAAATTATTCTCTCTTCCTTGAAACATTGCTGCAACTTCTTCAAACTGTCTATCACATGTACTTGTAGCATGCATCATTGATCACAGGATTCACATCCTGTAACTAAGGCTTGTGAGGTATCCACTGCATAAACTTGTTTTGTGGAATGAAGCTCTCTTTCAATAAGATTTATCCTTTTCTCCATTCGGTTTCCCAAGGCTGCTATTTTAGCTAAGATTGTATTTGAATTGTGTCGTATCCTTAATTCCGCACATATATTCAATTAAAAGTATCTTAGAATATTGGAACACCATTTTAGCTTAAAAACATGAATTTCCAAGAATTAGGTTATTGGGTACTGTTCACGGCACTATTCATTTGGTAAATTTAGAGTATACCATGAACTTTGGAAATTCATAATTAAATCTAGAAAAATCTAAATAAGGTGGTTCCAATTTCTAATGAAAGCTCTTTCGTTAAAATTTGAAGGAAAAATATGAAATTGAGATTTCCTTGTCCAAATGAAATTAGTTTATTTGTTGAAAAACATTGTTCATTTGGTAAACCTGAAAGTTCCAGTTTCTATGTCTCTTTTTCAAAAATTCATTTCTTCTTGTATACTTATCCAAATAAGGCGTGTTACATATGGATTTAAATCTCCATATGTCTACTTTAAGATCACAAAATTTTGTGAAAAAACTCATTCATTTACTATTTGAAATTAGCACATGAACCTCATTGCCTCTGGGTGATCGTATTATCTTGATCCAGATTTTAATCTCGACTTTGAAAAATCATAACAATTTGAATTCTTAACCAAATGAATAGTGCTGTGAACAGTACCCGATGACCTAACTCTTGGAAATTCATGTTTTTAAACTGAAATGGTATTCCATTAATATAAGATACTACCAATTAAGTATATATAAGGGTAAAATTAAAGATACGACATTTTGGTATCAGAGCAAAGGATTCTGGCTTAGAAAATGCTCTGAATAGATGATTTGTAGATAGATACCTAATGGTAAAGCAGTCATAATTGACATTAAGCTAGTGTTTGCAGGATGGCTAGGCATAGAACCAGATCAGAAATCACCGTGAACCAAAGGGATCCCAGACCAGAGGTTTTTAGTACCGATGATTCAGAGGAGGAGCTTATGATGGGCGAGGATCTGGGTATAGCTTACATCTTTGATTCTAGTGACTCTGATCTAGATAAATCTGATAGTTCCTTAGTGGGGTCGAACTTCATGTCAGAAGAACCTGTTCCAGTTTCCCCTGTACCTATCCCATATCTAGATCCAGCAGATGCTAGTTCAATTGTTATGGGAGGACAGAGGATTGAAGAAGATGTGGCATATCCCCAGCCAGTACAACCTAACGAACCTTATCCTCAAAATGGGGATAGAGTGGAACATATTCCTAGACCACCTATTGATCCAGATGTTCCTAGACCTAGTCAGGTTCCAGATCAGTTAGATGTTCCAGGTCCTAGCCAACCAAAGATGGCACCTGTAAGGTTACGCTTTGAAGATCACATCATAAGGTTAGTGCCTGGAAAGAATATGAACGAAGAACGATTTGAGAGAGTAGTGGTATTAGCCCGACAGCTGAAACATCCTCCCTTCGACCCCTCAGAGTACACTTACGGAAGCGATATTAGCTCAATTATATCTTAACTTAAGCCCAGAAATTGAAACTTTAATCTTAAGTTCCTTATTTTGAACCTTTATTTTGAGAACTGATTTATCTCATTCTACACATCTAAATGAGGCTTATTACCTATCCACGTAATGCCCCAGATGTGTGCTACTGGCTCGCCAAATTTCATGGCCAAACTCTTTCGTTTACTAGGTCAAACTGAGGTCAAAACACTGCTACCTCAGGACCTGCGAAATTTCTCTCTCATAATTTCTCATACACAAATTGAATATGCCAAACAATATTTATTATTAAATAATAAATTGTTATACAACAGAGCATGCACAAAATCCTCATATCTTTATTACACCTTTTCCTGCCTGTAATCCGGCAGCATAACTACTAGGCTTCATCTTTACAAATAACTGATCTTGTACTGTTTCGGTAATTCTCGTGAGAACTACCATTATACGTAAGTACCCAGGAAAGACTGGATGAACCGGCTAGGTCCATTCACTTCCAGACTCCTTAGACAGTACCTACGTACAAAATACGTATCATCTTCTTCCTTCATAACTGATATTTTGCCATAATTTTAGCAGCATAACGACGTCTCTTAGCATTCTTAAAATTCACTTTGACATAACTTCCCTGTAATGGGTTATACATAAGGAATGAGATTTGGGGGAATCTCAGTACTAACAACCATAACAATATATGTAATGCAGTGTGATAGTGCTTGCTTGTGATTGTGTAAAGATAAGTATGTCGCGTGCTTCCATACTCAATAATAACATATGATCATAGCATTATGTAGTAGAGCTTCAGACATAACATATAAGACAACAATCCAACCAAACAATAGCACATCACATCATAAAGCCATTACATAAAAACTAAGATTAGTTACTACCTTACTAGCTTAGCAGAACTCTACTGCTTCCGGCACCGCCAGAACTTCCTTCCTTCTTTCTTTCTCTCTCTAGAACTCACTTCTCTCTCTAAATTGGTTCTTGGCCGTGAATGGAAAGGCAAGTGGGAGGGGTATTTATAGTTTTCATGGATGGCATTTCTGTAATTCTTAAGAACTTTGATCTTGCGGCCACCGATTTTCCTAGAATTTCCTATTTTCTTTAATCCAACTTATTGCATCATCATGGTGATGTCATCTTGATGACTCATGGCCTCTAATAATTACCTGCTCACTCACATGATAACTCAGTGTTTCCAGAGAATTCCACAGTCTTGCACCGGAATACACGGCTGAGATCGTGCCACATGTCTTCAGCTTTTCTTCTCCCTCTAAGTTAGTGCCATGTGGCATCTTGGTAGCACCTTTCACGCCATCCCATGGCTACTAGATAAGTCCAGAACTTTATCTGATCATTTCCCCGGTTATCACGTCAACCGAGTAACTTTACTTTATTGAAAAGTCACTAAAACATTACTTTAATATCACTTTAACCCACATATCTCTTGAGCTATGTTTTTGGGCCTTGGGAATGCTATCTTGGGTTTCTGATCCAGCCCAAGTACTCTGATGGCTCAATTCCCAAGAACCATCCCCTGGTAAATTACTAAAATGCCCTTGGTTCCTCTTTATTTACTTTAATGACTCTAGGGGCATTATTGTCTTTTCATATCTTACCAGAGTATTCTCTGACCCTGGTCTACTATCAAATAAACTTTCTTGACTGTCTATCCTTAGCCAAATGACCAAAATACCCTTTACTCATTCTTTCACTATTTTATAACATAAAGGCATTTTCGTCATTTTGTACATTTTTCCGGACACCGGCCCCTTTTATCATATAGACTGCCATACTAACTCTAGACATCCCTTTGTGCCATTACGGGCCTCTGACTGATGTCAACTGAGCTTATTCAGTCTCAATTTGAATACCGATAAATCTCCCAATCAGATACTAGGATTCACAAACTCCCGTCTCAATTCACTAATTTGTGAATAACTTTTTCTACAAACCTCCTTTCGGTATTCTGTCAGTTCCCTGACATTCGTCTCTACAAGACGCATCTTCCTGTAGTTTTTCACTCATATCTGAGGTCTAGGATATCTGGTAAGAATTTTTTATACTTTTAGACTATCAGATAAATTTCGGCTATCTGGAGTCCTGATAAAATTCCTGTATTAAGCTAGATTATCCAGCATTTTGGGCAGTTCTAAGCTAAAATTCCAGTATTAAGCTAAATTTGGGACTGAAATGCTTCTGGGCAGTTCTAAGCCACTTCTGGCTCAACTTTCCATAATTACCATTTTGCCCCTGGAAACTTTTCTTCTTTTCACTTAAGTCCCTTAACTATCCATAATTCTTACATACTCATAGAGATCTCATATGCATATTTCACAGTTCAGTTAAATGATCAGCATAATTTTCTCTATTTTCTGGTAAAATATGGTACTCATCGGCTACCAGCCCGATCTTTCCCATAATTACGATTATGCCCCTATATTCTCTTTCTGGCATCTTTACTTATCTTCTTATCCTTCATCTTAAGTTCTAGAAATTCTCTTTCAACAACTCATCCCCTGAACTCTTCGGGAGTCATTGTTAATTGAAAGGCTCGACAACCTGCCCATATCAGGTTATCTACTCAGGAGCCAGCCCATATCTAGCTACCTGTAGAATTCCTAGGCTTAAGACTTAGGATATTTGAAACATCCTTACTTTCATACATCTTAGGGACCATTTGGTAGCATTTAGAACCACTTTCAAGGTCATTGAAGTCCAATTTCTCAATCTGGAGTTTTACTCCTATCGAGTACTATTCATCATGTAAATTCCAGATGAGTGACCTGACTTCGAAAAATCATAACTAATTCTAAAAAAATTGAAATGAACTGGTTACAATTTCTACTTGAAGCTAACTCAATTATAATTCAGGGAAAAATAACTCGTTGACCATTCATTGACCGAGTCAACGTCAGTCAACGTCACAACTTTACTGTTCATCCAACATTTTTCTCCTAAATCCAGCATTCTGGTCCCAACTTTGATAATTTATATCTCCATGTGTAGACATCCAAATGAGGCATTCTATATATCAAATCGAAGCTTGGTATGTCTACTATTTACCTTAAAAAGTTAATACATTTATTCATCCATTTAGTATTTTTAATTATTTATCAAATATTAGCATGTCATTACATGTTACTATTCACAGTGGCCAATTCCAGCACTCAACTTTGCAAACATATGCATACATTCATCATATATCAGTCAAATATACCAAACAACACTTATTATTAGTTAATAAGTTGTTTTACATCTGAGTATGTACAAAATTTCCCATATCTCTATTACATTTTTTCCTACCTGAAATCCGGCAGCATAACCGCTACGCTTCATCTTCAGAAAGTAACTGATCTTGTACCGATTCGGTAATTCCCGTGAGAACTACCATTCTACGTAAGTACCCAGGAAAGACTGGATGAACCGGCTAGGTCCACTCACTTCCAACCTCCTTAGACAGTACCTACATACACAGTACGTATCAGCTGCTTTCCTTATCTTGTCATAATTCTGGCAACATAACGGCGTCTCTTAAAATTCCCAAAATTCACTTCGACATAACCTCCCCTGTAATGGTTTATTTATTGGGATGAGATTCGGGGGAATCTCAGTAGCAACAATCATAACAATATATGTAATGCAGAGTGACAGTGCTTGCTGGTGATTGTGTACAGATAAGTATGCTGCGTGCTTCCATACTCAATAACATATGATAATAGCATTGTAGTAGAGCTTCAAGCATAACATATAAGACAACAATCCAACCAAACAATAGCACAACAAATCACAAAGCCATTACATAAAAGCTAGAATTAGTTACTACCTCAAGAGCTTAGCAGAACTCTAGAATCCTTATACTGCTTCTAGCTCTACCAGAACATCCTTTCTTTCTTTCTTCCTCTCACTTTCTCTCTCTAACACTTCCTTCTCTCTCTTTCTCATGCTTGGCTGTGGCATATGAAGAGAAAGGAGGGGTATTTATAGTGTCCTTCAATGGCATTCTTGTAATTTTGAAGCCATATGAACTTGTGGTCCTGGTTTTTCCTATTTTCTTTTATTCTCTTTTACTGCATCACCCAGGACACCTCAGCATGCACATTTCTCACATGTCACAATTCCTGGGACACCTCATCAGCTGACTCAACATTTTCAGGCCATTCCAATACTGGTCCGGTCCGATTTTCCACAAACTGGACTCACCGGCTAAGATTATGCCACATGTCCTTAACTTTTTCTTCCTCCTCTATGTTGGCACCATGTGGCATCTTACTGGCACCTATCACGCCATCCAATGCTATCCAGATAAGTCCAGGACTTTATATGATCACCTTCTCGGTTATCGTGCTGACCGAGTAACTTTACTTTATTGAAACAGCTTTAAAATAGTATTTTAATGCCACTTTTTCCCACACATCACTGGGCCTACGTTTTTGGGCTATGGGAATGTTATCTTGGATCCTGATCAAGCTCAAGTACTTTGATGGCTTGATTCCCAAGAAACATCCCTTGGCAAATTACCAAAATACCCCTGGGTGCCCTTTCTTGCACTATTTTAACCCTAAGGGTAAAATCATCATTTTACACCCTTCTGTACCCTGTCAGGGCATATACTGACTCTGAGTAACTTTATCTGTATGTGCCTTGGCTCCTGGGCCTGTCCAGAATGACCAAAATGCCCTCCATTCCTCTACTACCCTTTAGTACAACACAGGGGCATTTTCGTAATTTCGCACTTTTTCGGGGTTCTGCTGGACACTGGCCCACCTATCAGTCCAAGTGTCTTATTGGGCCTTTGATGGCGCCATTATTGGGCCTTTCAGGGTCCATTACCTTCATGACACATATTACGAGGAATCTTCCCCTGCCCATGTTCATCGAGTACTTCAACTATTATGCCCCGTTTATACACATCTCCGAACACCGGGTCCTTTTACCAGATACACTGGCCTACTGTGTTCCGGCATCCCTGTGGGTCACAATGGTTATCTGACTGAGGTCATCTGAACTCATTCAGTCCCTTTTTAAATACCGATAAATCTCCCTATCGGATCCCTGGAGGCCTCATACTCCCGTCTAGATTTTCTATTTTGTGAATAACTTTTTCTACAAACCTCCTATCGGTATTTTGTCAGTTTCCTGACATCCATCCCATAAGGACGCATCATCCTGTAATTTCTCACCTAAATCTGAAATCTAGGATATCCGGTAAAAATTTTTATAACTTTTGGACTATCAGATCAATTTTGGCTATATGGAGTCCGGAGAAAATTCCTGTATTAAGCTAGATTACCGAGCATCACTTGCTCTATGAAACATCCTTCCTTTCATATGTCTTAGGGACCATTCAGTAGCATTTAGAACCACTTTCAAGGTCATTGAAGTCCAATTCCCCAATCTGGAATTTTACTCCTATCGAGTACTGTTCACTTGAAAATTTCAGATGAGTGACCTGACTTCGAAAAATCATAACTAATTCTAGAAAAATCAAAATGAAGTGGTTCCAATTGCTAAATAAAGATAACTCAATTATCTTTCAGGAAAAAATAACTCGTTGACCATGCATTGACCTAGTCAACGTCAGTCAACGTTTCTATTTTACTGTTCATCCAGCGTTTTTCTCCTGAATCCAGCATTCTGGTCCCAACTTTGATAATTTATATCTCCTTGTGTAGACATCCAAATGAGACGTTTTATATATCAAATTAAATCTTGGTATGTCTACTATTTACCATAAAACTTTCGTACATTTATTCATCCATTTACTATTTTTAATCATTTATCAAACATGACCTTGTCACCACGTATTACTGTTCATAGCGTTAATTTTCAGCAACCAACAGTACATACATAGGCATACATCCATCATATATCAGTCAAACATGCCAAACAACAATTATTATTAATTAATAATTTGTTTTACATCCAGTCATGTACATAAATTCTCATATCTCTATTACATCTTTTCCTGCCTGAAATCCGGCAGCATAACCGCTACGTTTCATCTGTACAAAGAACTGAACCGTACTGATTCGGTAATCCCCTCATGAGAACTACCATTCTACATAGTACCCAGGAAAGACTAGATGAACCGGGTAGGTCCACTCACTTCTAGCCTCCTTAGACAGCACTACGTACACAGTACTTATCATACACTGATGTTCAGTCTTTACTTCGGCAGCATAACGGCGTCTCTTAAAATTCCCAAAATTCATTTTGACATAACCTCCCCTGTAATGGTTTACTTATTGGGATGAGATTCGGGGGAATCTCAGTAGCAACAATCATAACAATATATGTAATGCAGTGTGATAGTGCTTGCTTGTGATTGTATACAGTTAAGTATGCTGCGTGCTTCCATGCTTAATAACATATGATCATAGCATTACAGCAGAGCTTCAGACATAACATATAAGACAACAATCCAACCAAACAATAGCACATCAAATCACAAAGCCATTACATAAAAGCTAGGATTAGTTACTACCTGGCTAGCTCAGCAGAACCCTACTATCTCTATTCTGCTTCCAGCTACGCCAGAACTTCCTTACTTCCTTTTCTCCTTTCTCTCTTCCTTTCCTTCTCCTTCTCTCTCTTCTTTTTCTCCCTTCTCCCTTGCCTTGCGCGAATGAAAATGGAATGGAGGGGGGGTATTTATAATTGCCTTCAATGGCAATTCTGCAGTTTCTATGAACTTTGATCCTGCGGTCCTGGTTTTTCCTGGATTTTCCTATTTTCTTTAATTCCTCCTTTACTGCATCATGCATGACATCATTGGGACACTTCACCAGGATACCTCAGCGCCACATTTATCACATGCTGAAATTCCTGGACACCTCAGCAGCTGACTCAGCATGCTGACTCACCGGTCCAGTTTCTTGCCTCGTAATACGTGTCCTCAACTTTTTCTTCCTCCTTTGTGATGGCACCATGTGGCATCTCACTGGCACCTGTCACGCCATCCAATGCTATCCAGATAAATCCAGGACTTTATCTGATCGCCTCCTCAGTTATCGTGCCGACCGAGTAACTTTACTTTATTGAAACAGCATTAAAATAGAATTTTAATGCCACTTTTTCCCACATACTTCATGGGCTACGTTTTTGGGCTCTGGGTATGATATCTTGGATCCTGATCAAGCTCAAGTACTCTGATGGCTCGATTCCCAAGAAACAGCCCTTGGCAAATTACCAAAATACCCTTGGGTGCCCCTTCTTGCACTATTTTAACCCTAAGGGTAAAATCGTCATTTTACACCCTTCTGTACTCTGTCAGGGCATATATTGACTCTAAGTAGCTTTATCTGTATATACCTTGGCTTCTGGGCCTGTCCAGAACTACCAAAATGCCCTCCATTCACTGTTACACTTTTGTACAACACAGGGGCATTTTCGTAATTTCGCACTTTTCCGGGGTTCTGCCGGACACTGGCTCACCTATCAGTCCAAGGGTCTTACTGGGCCTCTGTTGGCGCCATTATTGGGCCTTTCTGGGTCCAATACCTTCATGGCACGCATTACAAGGAATCTTCCCCCGTTAATAATTATTGAATATTTTATCTATTATTCACCGTTTATACACATATCCGGACACCGGCTCCTTCTGTCCGAAATACTAGCCCGCGGCGTTCAGGCATCCCTGTGAGTCATATCAGTCATCTGACTGAGGTCATCCAAACTCATTCAGTCCCTTTTTAAATACCGATAAATCTCCTTATCGGATCCCCGGAGGCCTCACACTCCCGTCTGGATTTTCTGATTTGCGAATAACTTTTTCTACAGACCTCCTATCGGTATTCTGTCAGTTTCCCGACATCCGTCCCATAAGGACGTATCATCCTGTATTTTCTCACCTAGATCTGAATTCTAGGATATCCGGTAGGAATTTTTATAACTTTTGGACGATCAGTCCATTTCTGGCTATCTGGAGTCTTCAAAAATTCCTGTATTAAGCCAGATTACCGAGCGTCCCTTGCTCTCTCTACCGGTGAAATCTGGGACTGAAATGCTTTCGGACAGTCCAAACCACTTCCGGCCTGACTTTCTTTAATTACAATTTAGCCCCAGGGAACTTTTCTTCTTTTCATTTAAGTCCCTTTTTACTTGGCTAAAATTACACTTAAGGACCCCACATTTGTCTACTTTCCTTTTTGTCCTTAAAACTTTCCATAATTGCACTTAAGTCCTTTCATTTCCTTTACTAGGTCTAGGGGCATTATTGTCTTTTCATATTTTACCAGAGTATTCTCTGGCCCTGGTCAACTATCCAGATACCCCTTCTTGACTGTCTAACCTTAGCCAAATGACCAAAATACCCTTTACTCATTCTTCAGTTATTTTATAACATAAGGGCATTTTCGTCATTTTGCACATTTTCCCCGGACACCGGCCCCTCTTACCACTGAACTGGTATTATGGGCTTGGGCCTTCCCTGGTGTCACTACGGGCCTTAGACAATACTGTATGGCCTCTGGCCATTGTCAGATCATTTCTATTCGGACTGCCTTTCCCTTACCGATTATAACTGTAAATTCCCATCTTCAGGAATTTTTACAGAAAAATCGGGACCTCAAATCAAAATTCTGTGACTCCTCATTCAATCCGAAATCATTTTCTCTATCTCCCGGTATTTTCAGATATTTTATCCGGACCGGGCTGTTTTGGCCTGAAAAAGCACTCACGCGCACACTTTTCCAAAATGACCATTTTACCCCTGGTCATATTTCTAATTCTTTCATACACATAGAGACCTCATATGCACATTTAACAGTTCAGTGAAATGATCAGCATAATTTTCTCTATTTTCTAGCAAAATATGGTACTCATCGGCTACCAGCCCGATCTTTCCCATAATTACGATTATGTCCTTGATTTCTCTTTCTGGCATCTCTAGACCTAAAAATTGGGGTGTTACACTCTATCTACTGGTGAAATCTGGGACTGAAATGCTTTTGGGCAGTCCAAACCACTTCCGGCCAGACTTTTTTTAATTACAATTTAGCCCCAAAGAACTTTTCTTCTTTTCAATTAAGTCCCTTTTATTTGGCTAAAATTACACTTAAGGACCCCACCTTTTTGTCTATTTTTCCTTTTTGGCTTTAAACTTTCCATAATTGCACTTAAGTCCTTCCATTTCCTTTCTTTTGCAATTTAATCCCTTTCTTTGTATAAATGGCCACTATATCCCTAGGGACTTTCACTATTTACATATAAGTCCCCGGACTTTCACTTATTTGCAGTTTAGTCCCTAAAAACCCTCTGTAAGTTTTTGGGACTTCTGCTCAAAGGGATATATCTATTTCAGGCTACTAAGTCTTGGGCCTAAAAATTGGGGTGTTACAATATTCCTTATATTTCTCTTTTTGAACCTAGGTGAATTGTCCCTATTTTGTAGGTCAAAGACTTGACTCATCTTTAACTCCTGAGGGACTTAACTCATCCCTTGGATTCCTACAAAATATAGGTAAGTGATCTGCCCATATTAGATTACTATCCTAAGACTACGGGTTTAATGTAATATCCTTAATTTTCTGTACTGGTTCCTATGTACAGATTAAACGAAATATATGAGTTCTGTTTCAGGAAAAAAATGTGGTCCTTTATGTAAAGAAAATGATTAAATTACAAAAGAAAGGAAATTAAGGGACTTAAATGCAATTATGGAAAGCTTAAGGTTAGGAAAGAAAGGTAGACAAAAATGTGGGGTCTTAAAGTGTAATTTTAGCCAATTAAAGGGACTTAATTACAAAAGAAGAAAAAGTTCCCTGGGGCTAAAGTGTAATTAAAGAAAAATAGGCCAGAAGTGGTTTGGACCGCCCGACAACATTTCAGTTCCAGATTCTACTAGAAGTTAGGGTAGGTGACTCCGGGTAACCCAGCCTAATACCGGAATTTTTGAAGACTCCAGATAGCCAGAAATGGACTGATCGTCCAAAACTTATAAAAATTAATACCGGATACCCTAGATTTCAGGTATAAGTGAGAAAATACAGGATGATGCGCCTTTATGGGGCGGATGTCAGGAAACTGACAGAATACCGATAGGAGGCCTGTAGAAAAAGTTATTCACGAAATAAAAAAATCTAGACGGAGTGTGAGGCCTCCGGGGATCCGGGTAGGAGATTTATCGGTATTTTTAAAGGGGCTGAATGCGATCAAATGACTTCAGTCAAATGACTGTTATAACCCACAGGGATTCCTGAACACAGTAAGACACTGTATCTGGGATAAGGAGCCGGTGTCCGGAAAGGTGTATAATCGGTAAATAATAATTAAAATATTCGGTGAACTGTAGCAGAGGAAGATTCCTCGTAATGCGTGCCATACAGGTAATGGACCCAGGAAGCCAAAAAATTGCGCCATTAGAGGCCTAATAAGATTCTTTGACTGATAGGTGGGCCAGTGTCCAGCAAAACCCCCGGAAAAGTGCGGAATTACGAAAATGCCCCTGTGTTGTGTAAAAAGGGCAGCAGATGAATGGAGGGCATTCTGGTCATTCTGGACAGGCCTAGAGGCTAAGACATATCTAAATAAGGTTGACTAGAGCCAGTATATGCTTTGACTAGGTTCAGAAAGGTGTGAAATGACGATTTTGCCCTTAGAGTTAAAATAGGACAAGATAGGGCACCAAGGGCATTTTGGTCATTTCGCAGGGGATCTGTAACTGAGTCTGGACCCAGTATTAAAAAGTTAATGATATAAAGGGTCTAGATACTAAATGTGAGGTCAATAGACATAAAAAGGATTTTCAGAAAAATCAGATTTAGAAAACAGCACGTTTTTTGAGGAAACAGACCGGGCCGATACCGGATTGGACCGAAAAGCTTCCAGAAGGCTCTAGCTCCCTCTCAATTTCATCACATGAAGAATGTGGGTGGTGAGGTGTCCCATCAGTTGGCATTGAATGATGTCATGCATGATGCAGTAAAAGGAATAAAAGAAAATAGGAAATTCAGGAAAAACCAGGACCACAGGATCATAAGTCTTCCAAATTACAAGATTGCCATTGCTCAACACTATAAATACCCCCCTAGCTCCTCATTTCGACACAAGCAAGAAAGAGAGGAAGAAATAAGTTCTTGAGAGAGAAAGTGAGAGAAAGAAAGAAGTAAGGAAGTTCTGGTGGAGTTGGAAGTAGTAGAGAAGTTCTGAAGCTCTGCTTTTGAGGTAGCAACTAATCCTAGCTCTTATGTAATGTCTTTGTGATTTGTTGTACTTTTGTTTGGTTAGATTGTTGTCTTATATGTTATGCTTGAAGCTCTATTCCAATGCTATGATCATATGTTATTGAATATGGAAGCATGCAGCATACTTATCTGTACACAATCACAAGCAAGCACCGTCACTCTGTATTACATATATTGTTATGATTATTGCTACTGGGATTCTTTTGAATCTCATTCCCAAATATAACATTACAGGGGAGGTTCTGTCAAAATAAAATTTGGAAATCTTAAGAGACGCCGTTATGCTGCCGAAATTCCGGCAAGGAAGCAGGAACAGGGAAAGGAACTGATACGTACTGTGTACGTAGTGCTGTCTAAGGAGGATGGAAGTGAGTGGACCCAGCAGGTTCATCCAGTCTTTCCTGGGTACTACGTAGAATGGTAGTTCTCATGAGGGAATTACCGAATCGGTACAACATCGGTTACTTTCTAAAGAAGAATTGTAGCAGTTATGCTGCCGGATTTTTAGACAGTGAAAGATGTAATAGAAATATGAGGGGGTTAATCATGCACTAATATATAACAGTTGATTATTTAATATTAATTGTTATCTGGCATATGTGACTAATATGTGTTGGTTGTATGCATGTGTATGTAAAGACTAAATGCTGAAAATAGGCTCAGTGAACAGTAATTCGTCAAGACCTATTCATGTTTGATAAATCATTAAAAATAGTAAATGATTGAATTAATGTACAAACTTTTTAGGGAAAAAAGTAGACCTACTAAGATTTAATTTGATATATAGAATACCATATTTGGATGCCTACATGAAAAGATATAAAATGCTAAAATTGGGGACCAGAATGCTGGATTCAGGAGAAAATCACTGGATGAACAGTAAATTTGAAACGTTGACCCACGTTGAACTGGTCAAGTAATGGTCAACCAATGATTTTTACCTGAAAGATAATTGAGTTAGATCCATGTATCACTTTGAACCACTTCGTTTCAATTTTTCTAGAATTAGTTATGATTTTTCAAAGTCAAGTCACTCATCTAGAATTTGCCATAGTGAACAGTACCCGATAAGAATAAAATTCCAGATTGAGAATTTGGACTTCAATAACCCTGAAAGTGGTTCCAAATGCTACTGAATGGTCCCTAAGATGTATAAAAATAAGGATGTGACATTTTGGTATCAGAGCAAAGGATTCTGGTTTAGGAAATTCTCTGAGTAGATGATTTATAGATAGATATACCATGATAAAGCCGTCATAATTGACACTAAGTTAGTGTTTGTAGGATGGCTAGACATAGATTCGGGTCTGAAACTACAGTAAACCAATGGGAGTTTAGACCAGAGGTCTCTAGTGTGGATAGTTCGGAAGAGGAGATATTGAGCAATGATTCTTGAAACATCCTCCCTTAGACTCTCCAGAGTACACTTGCGGAAGCAATATTAGCTTGATTATATCTTAACATAAGCCCAGAAATTCAAAATTTCACTCTTAAGTTCTTTATTCTGGACATTTAATTTGAAAATTAATTAATCTCATTATACACATCCAAACAAGGCTTATTACCTATCCACGTAACGCCCCAGATGTGTATGACTGGCCTGCCAAATTTCGTAGCCAAACTCCTCCGTTTACTAGGTCAAACTGAGGTCAGAACACTGCTACCTCAAGACCTGCGAATTTCTCCCTTAATTCCCCATTTACAAATTGAACATGCTAAACAATATTTATTATCAAATAATAATATGTCATACAACAAGGCATATACAAAATTATCATATTTCTATTACATCTTTTCCTGCCTAAAATCCGGCAGCACAACCGCTACATTCCTTCTGTAGAAAGTAACCGATCTTGTACCGATTCGGTAATTCCCGTAGGAGCTACCATTCTACGTAAGTACCCAGGAAAGACTGGATGAACCGACTAGGTCCACTCACTTCCAGCCTCCTTTGACAGCACCTACGTACACAGTACGTATCAGTTCCTTTCTTTGTTCCTTCTTCGTTGCCAGAATTTTGGCAGCCTAACGGCGTCTCTTAAAATTTCCAGATTTTATTTTGACAGAACCTCCCCTGTAATGTTATATATGGGAATGGGATTCGGGGGAATCTCAGTAGTAATAATCATAATAATATATGTAATGCAGAGTGACGGTGCTTGCTTGTGATTGTGTACAGATAAGTATGCTGCGTGCTTCCATATTCAATAACATATGATCATAGCATTGTAATAGAGCTTCAAGCATAACATATAAGACAACAATCAAACCAAACAATAGCACAACAAATCATAAAGCCATTACATAAAAGCTAGGATTAGTTACTACCTCAAAAGCAGAACTCCAGAACTTCTATACTGCTTCCAACTCTACCAGAACTTCCTTTCTTTCTTTCTTTCTCCTTCTCTCTCTTCTTTCTCTCTCTTTTCTTGCCAAAAACGTGGGATGCATAAAATGGGAGGGGAAGGGGGTATTTATAGCTTTAATGGATGGTATTTCTGTAATTTTGAAGCCATCTGAACATGTGGTCCTGGATTTTCCTATTTTTCTTTATTCCTTTTTACTGCATCATGCATGACATCATCCAGGACCCCTCACCGGGACACCTCATCGCCACATTCTTCACATGTCACAATTCCTGGACACCTCATCAGCTGACTCAGCAGTTCAGTCCAATCCAGTACCGGTCCAGAGTCTTGCACCGTAATACGTGTCCTCAACTTTTCTTCTGCCTCTAAGATTGCGCCATGTGGCACCTGGAAGGGACCTTTCACGCCTTCCAATGCTATCCAGATAAGTCTTGGACTTTATCTGATCACCTCCTCGGTTATCGTGCCGACCGAGTAACTTTACTTTATTGAAACAGCATTAAAATAGTATTTTAATGCCACTTTTTCCCACATACTCCATGGGCTACGTTTTTGGGCTCTGGGTATGTTATCTTGGATCCTGATCAAGCTCAAGTACTCTGATGGCTCGATTCCCAAGAAACATCCTCGGCAAATTACCAAAATACCCCTGGGTGCCCTTTCTTGCACTATTTTAACCCTAAGGGTAAAATCATCATTTCACACCCTTCTGTACTCTGTCAGGGCATATACTGACTCTAAGTAACTTTATCTGTATGTGCCTTGGCTTCTGGGCCTGTCCAGAATGACCAAAATGCCCTCATTCATCTACTACCCCTTTAGTACAACACAGGGGCATTTTCGTAATTTCACACTTTTCCGGGGTTCTGCCGGACACTGGCCCACCTATCAGTCCAAGGGTCTTACTGGGCCTTGTTGGCGCCATTATTGGGCCTTTCAGGGTCCATTACCTTCATGGCACGCATTACGAGGAATCTCCCACGTTAATGTGTATTGAATATTTAATCTATTTTTCACCGTTTATGCACATATCCGGACACCGGCTCCTTCTGTCCGATACACTGGCCTGCGGTGTTCAGGCATCCCTGTGAGTCATATCAGTCATCTGACTGAGGTTATCCGATCTCATTCAGTCCCTTTTCAAATACCGATAAATCTCCCAATCGGATACCCGGAGGCCTCACACTCCCGTCTGGATTTTCTAATTTGTGAATAACTTTTCCTACAGGCCTCGTATCGGTATTTTGTCAGTTTCCCGACATCCGCCCCATAAGGACATATCATCCTGTATTTTCTCACCTAGATCTAAAATCTAGGATATCCGGTAGGAATTTTTATAACTTTTGGACGATCAGTCCATTTCTGGCTATATGGAGTCTTCAAAAATTCCTGTATTAAGCCAGATTACCGAGCGTCCCTTGCTCTCTCTACCGGTGAAATCTGGGACTGAAATGCTGTCGGACAGTCCAAACCACTTCCGGCCTGACTTTCATCAATTACACTTTAGCCCCAAGGAACTTTTCTTCTTTTCATTTAAGTCCCTTTTTATTTGGCTAAAATTACACTTAAGGACCCCACCTTTTTGTCCTTAAACTTTCCATAATTCTTTCATACCATTAGATACCTCGTATGCACATTTCACAGTTCAGTGAAATGATCAGCATAATTTTCTCTCTTTTCTGGCAAAATATGGTACTCATCGGCTACCAGCCCGATCTTTCCCATAATTACGATTTTGCCCCTGCATTCTCTTTCTGGCCTCATTACTCATCTTCTCATCCCTTATCTTAAGTTCTAGAAATTCTCTTTCAATAACTCATCCCTTAAACTCTTCGGGAGTCATCGTTAATTGAAAAGCTCGACAACCCGCCCATATCAGGTTATCTTACACAGGAGCCAGCCCATATCAAGCTTCCTGCAGAATTCCTAGGCTTAAGACTTAGGATATTCCTCACATTCCTCATTTTGAACCTAGGCGAACTGTCCCGATCTCCTAGACCAAAAATCGGGATGTTACAATTCTGACCCCTGGACACCTTCTGTGGTTGGTGACTCAGAAGAGGAAAGTTCCTCGGTAGGATCAAACTTTCCGTGTGATAATCGGGAAGAGATGGTATTGAACGATCCTATTCCTGCCATTCCCATAAGTGCAGTACCCTTGAATATAACAGATAGTTTAGGATCCAGCCAAGTATGTGATCAGAGTAATGCGCCAGGTCCCAGAAAGCCTGAAGTGACCCTAGTAGAGATACATTTGGGAGGTCTAATCTTAAGAATGGTCCCAGGGAGGAACCTGAATAGAGAACAATTTGAGAGATCGGTAGCATTAGCCCGACAACTATATGAGTTGAGGCAGACTCTGATCAGAAACATAGATCAAGATTATACGGTCTACCAGGAGTTTATCACAAGGGTGAAATCCATATATCAAGCCTGGGATCCAACCGTGTTAACCATGGGGCTTTGGTTAGAAATTATGAATGATGTATTGCCAATGACTCCTACCTGGAGATCAGAGTTGGATCAATACTTTGATAGAGAACCATATTATACCACATCCGACTGGATCTATCTAGTATGAGAATATATTAGAATGAAGTTTAAGAAAAATTAGAGTAATGTTTCCAATGTGTAAAAGATCAGTACAGTAGCATATGTAAGACTGTAATATGTACTCTGTATGCTATGTTTGAAATGAAATGAGAAATGTTGTTGTTTATCGCATTCCTTTCTATGTTAGAACATAACAAAATGGTTCGGACAAGAAGAACGATTCCAGCAGAGGAACCACAGGAAGCTGGAAATCTTAATCAACTAATTTTAGAGCGATTAGAGCAACAACAAAAGATGATAGAAGAAATGAGAGCTGCTCAGGCACGAAATGAGCAGGAAAGAGATGCTGCCATAGCCGCAGCCACTGCTGGAAAATAGGCTTTCTAAAGCCCCATTTTTAAACCGGTCACTGCGGAGACGGTTTAAAAAAAATGACCGGTGGCATTTTTGTAAATAAGATGAAATATTTACACCGGTCGTAAAATATGACCGCTGTAAAAAGTAATGACCGCTGTAAAAAGTCATGAGCGGTGGCATTTTTGTAAATAAGATGAAATATTTACACCGGTCGTAAAATATGACCGCTGTAAAAAGTAATGACCTCTGTAAAAAGTCATGAGCGGTGGCATTTTTGTAAATAAGATGAAATATTTACACCGGTCGTAAAATATGACCGCTGTAAAAAGTCATGACCGGTGGCGTTAATTTTTTACGATTTCTTATCTTCACAAATCATATCGTCGTCCCTGGAGGAAACTAGACAAGGGAGAACACATGGTGACAGGAAGCTCCACCTTCGTAACACACCGTCTAAAGCTCACCGAAGAAGAAGACCTAGATATGCGATGACTCATACCTATGCTCGTCGTTCTCTATGTTGAAGTCAGTCGTTGTAGCCTCTAAAGCTCCCCAAAGAAGAAGACCTAGATCTGCGATGGTGGGTATCTATTTTTTTGTTCCTTTCTTTCTCGATTTTGTTTAAATATATTTCTCTTCACTTTTAACTGGGTAAGTCGGAGGAATTGTGACAATGTTTCTGTGATATCTTTAATTAGGTAACGGCGTTTCTAGGTTTTCGTTTTTATATATATTTGGGTTTTTGTCTCATTTATTTCTGGGTTCTGTTTAAATATATTTTTGTTTGCTTTTGAGCAGGTAACCAAAAGGAATTGTGACGATGTTTTTGTGATATCTTCAATTAGGTGACGATGTTTATGGGTTTTCATTTCTGCGCATATATCTAATTTTTTGTTTCTTTCGTTTCTGGGTTCTCTAACTTTTTCTTTCTTCCTCTTTTTTGTTCTCTGCTTGCATTTTACAGGTACCTATTCTTCTTCATCACTCTCCTCCTCCTTCAGATTTGTAACGAAGAAGAAAATAATTTCGGATCTAGAGTTTTTTTATTCTGAATTTTTTTTATTTTGACATTACTTTTTAAACCGGTTGTATAAAATAACTGATTTAAAAAAGATGATTGTTTACACCGGTCATATACAACCGGTGTAAAATATTAAACTTTTAACACGGGCTGTTTCTACACCGGATCAAAGTCTGGTGTAGAAGTCTATTTTCAACCGATTTAGAAAGCCTTTTTTCCAGCCGTGAGCAGTGGCAGCAGCGGTAAGTAATTTAAGACCGCCAGAGCCTTCAGGAGCGACTAGTAGAGAACCTGAAGAAGTACAACAGCAGGCGGAGCAGCCCCAGAGACGGGTTGAATTGAGGGAGGAGGCAGTTAGCATCCAGCAATGGATGGTTCGGTTTTGCAAGCACAACCCTCCCATATTCGAAGGGACATTCGAAGTACAGATAACAGAGAATTGGGTCAGCAGATTAGAGAAGATCTTCAAGGTCCTCGACTGCCCAACTGAAACTAAGGCCCAAATGGCCATCTATCAACTAGAAAAAGATGCAGATAGATGGTGGAAGAATACAGAGTTGCTTCTCCAAGCAAGGGATATTCCTATTACTTGGGAAGTGTTTCTTGAGCAGTTTTAAGAGAAATATTTCCCTCAATCCGTCAGAGATGAAAGGGAGGCCGAATTCCTTGTGCTGAGGCAAGGAGAAAAAGAAGCTTTTGATGAATATTTGGCCAAGTTCATCCGGCTATCTCAATATTCAACTTACCTACGCCAAGTGGACGACGAATGCTAGATGACAGAAAGAATGATTAGAGGACTGAACTCTATGCTAAAGGAGAAGTTAACTCCCCAACAATACAGCCAGTTTAATAAGGCTGTGGAAGCATGTCGAATCGTTGAGAACAGCATGAATCATAGAATGCTGTCCAGATCCGGGAGTAAGGATTAGGCGACCCCTGACAAGGCCGGTCGAAATCAGGAAGCTGCAGGTGGGAGCGGCTATAAGAAGAGGAAGCGACCGTGGCAGAACAAAAAGCCAAATAGAGGAAATTTCTGTGGCAGATCCAATAACAGGGATCCAAAGGCCCCAGTATGTGAAAAGTGTGGAAAGAATCATGGTGATAGACCATGTTTGATGGGCCAGAACGTTTGTTACACCTGCGGAAAGCCCGAACATTTTTCCAGAGAATGTCCTCAAGCAATAACTGATCCAAGGCCCAGGACAACAGGACGAGTGTTTGCACTCTCTAGAGAGGACGCTTAGCGATCATCTGAGATGATCCAAGGTATAATTTATCTCGATGATCATGCTGTGACTGCTCTATTTGATTCGGGTGCAAGTCATTCCTTTATATCTTATGAATGTGCTAAATGCCTAGGCCTTCTGATCAGCAAATTGCGTTATGATATACAGGTGAAAACCCCCACCAACACTAAAGTAATCACGTCTAATGCCTGTCTAAATAATGTGGTGCGTTATGAGCACTGCAGTACCACCCTGGACCTGATCTGTATGCCTTTCCGGGAGATTGATGTCATACTCGGTTTAAATTGGTTATCCTCCAATAATGTGATGTTGGACAGCAGAAACAAGACCCTGGTTCTTGGTCCAAAGATCACTGATCAGAGCTCAGAAGTGCAACTGAACTTCATGACGGAGGCTCAGGCAGAAAAATGTTTACAAAAAGGATGTCAGGGATATGTGGTATTCTTTTCTGTCCAAACAGAAGTAGAAGAAGGCATCGAGGAGATTCCTGTAGTTAATGAATTTCCTGAAGTCTTTCCAAAGGAGATTGAGGGATTGCCTTCAGAGCGTGAAGTAGAATTTGCGATCGACATTATACCTGGAGCTGGACCAGTGTCAAAATCCCCGTACAGGATGGCTCCCAACGAAATGATGGAACTGAAGAAGCAAATTGAGGAGCTATTGGAAAAGGGTTTCATACGACCCAGCGTATCGTCATGGGGTGCTCTAGTGCTATTTGTCAAGAAGAAAGATGGCAGTTTAAGGCTATGTATTGACTACAGGGAATTAAATAAGCTTACAGTTAAGAATAAGTATCCTCTTCCCAGAATTGACGACCTGCTGGACCAGTTGGCAGGAGCGAGCTTATTCTCCAAGATTGACTTGAGATCTGGCTACCATCAATTAAGGGTTAAGTCAGATGATATTCCAAAGACAGCATTCAGAACGTGCTATGGGCATTTTGAGTTCCTGGTGATGCCTTTTGGATTAACCAATGCACCTGCTATTTTCATGGACTACATGAATCGGATCTTCAGGCCTTATCTAGATCAGTTCGTTGTGGTCTTCATTGATGATATTCTGGTGTACTCCAAATCTCCAGAGGAGCATGAAAGGCATTTGAGGATTGTTCTTGGTACCCTTAAAGAAAAGAAGCTCTATGCTAAGCTGAGTAAATGTGAGTTTTGGCTGTCAGAAGTCAAATTTCTCGGTCATGTCATATCCCGAGACGGGGTAGCTGTGGATCCTAGCAAAGTTGAAGCAGTTTTGAGCTGGGAGTAGTCCAGGATAGTGACGGAGATCAGAAGTTTTCTCAGCCTAGCGGGGTACTACAGAAGATTTATTCAAGACTTTTCTCGAATTGCCTTACCACTTACCAAGCTGACCAGAAAGAATCAGCAGTTTAAGTGGGATGAGAAGTGCGAGGCTAGCTTCCAAGAGTTGAAGCAGAGATTAACGACTACTCCCGTGCTGATTATTCTCGACCCAACTCAGACTTATGTAGTCTACACTGATGCTAACAAGCAGGGGCTGGGATGTGTGCTTATGCAGCAAGGTCGAGTAGTAGCCTACGCCTCTCGACAGTTAAAGCCACATGAAGAGAATTATCCTACTCATGATCTGGAGCTTGCGGCGGTGGTCTATGCCCTGAAGATATGGAGACACTATTTATATGGAGCAACGATAGAGTTGTTTTATGACCACAAAAGCCTGAAGTATCTACAAGATCAGAAGGAGTTGAACATGAGGCAGCGGTGATGGATGGAATTGTTAAAAGATTATGATTTTCAGATCAAATACCATCCAGGAAAAGCCAATGTGGTAGATGATGCCCAGAGTAGAAAGGTGGTGCAGGTTGCATACATGATGATCAAGGAATTAGAACTGATAGAAGATATGCGCGACTGGAGCCCTCTATATCAAATGCAACTGACGGAGAATCCTTTCGGAGGAGTTCATGTCAGAGCTTGCATAGAAGATGAGATCAAAGAGGTTCAGAAGCAGGATAAGCTCGCAGCAATATTCAAAGACAAGCTGGAGAAGGGGAAGACAAGGAATTTTGAGATGTCCCCAGACGGATTACTACAGTTTCGGGGAAGACCCTATATCCCTAATGTTGTGGGATTAAGGGCAAGGATTCTGGAGGAAGCACATAAAAGTTGGTATACTGTGCATCCAGGTATGACCAAGATGTACCATGATGTTAAAAGTTTATTTTGGTGGCCTGGATTGAAGAAATATATTGTGACTTACGTATCTAAGTGCTTAACCTGCCAGAAAGTGAAAGTTGAACATCAAAAGCCAGCAGGAATGTTACAGCCTCTAGATATCCCTGAGTGGAAATGGGATGGGATTGCCATGGACTTTGTGGAAGGACTACCCCTGACTCCAAGTAGACATGATGCAGTGTGGGTAGTAATTGATCGACTGACAAAATCAGCGCATTTTCTGGCAATCAATAAGAGGGATTCTCTTGAAAAGCTGGCAAGGCTGTATATAAAGGAGATAGTTAGACTTCATGGTATCCCGAGCAGTATTGTGTTCGATAGAGACCCTCAATTTACTTCAAAATTTTGGAGGGCTCTAGAGGAAGAAATGGGCACTACTCTCAGATTTAGTACAGCTTATCATCCTCAGACAGATGGTCAATCTGAAAGAACAATACAGACGTTAGAGGATATGCTGAGAGCATGTGTCCTAGATTTCAAAGGCAGCTGGGATATCCATTTACCCCTTATAGAGTTTGCTTATAACAATAGTTATCAGGCCAGCATTCAGATGGCACCTTTTGAAGCACTTTATGGACGTAAATGTAGATCCCCCTTATGCTGGCTAGAGTTGAGTGAGAGAAGAATGCTTGGTCCGGATATAGTGGATCAAACTGCAGAACAAGTTGCGGTAATTAGAAAACGATTGTTGACGGCTCAAAGCAGACAGAAAAGCTATGCAAATGTTAGAAGGAAGCCGTTGGAGTTTGAAGAAGGAGAACATGTATTCCTTAAGTTAACTCCAACCACGGGAGCCGGACGATCGATTAAAGTGAAAAAGTTGCATCCAAGATACATCGGGCCATTCCAGATTCTCTCAAAGATAGGAGCAGTAGCCTACAAGTTGGCTCTTCCTCCTAATCTCAGCTAGATACATGATGTGTTCCATGTTTCCCAATTAAACAAGTATATTCCAGATCCATCTCATGTGATTAAGCCAGATGAGGTCGCACTGCGAGATGATTTGACCTATGAGGTTGGACCGGTGCGAATTGCTGATAGAAAAATCAAGCAGTTGCGGAATAAGCAGATTCCTTTAGTTAAAGTGATCTGGGAAGGCTTGACTGAACAAGAGGCTACATGGGAAACAGAAGAAAAGATGAGAGAGAAGTATCCGGAATTGTTCCTATAGGATAGGTGTAATGTAAATTTCGGGGACGAAATTTATTTTAAGGGGGAGAGAAATGTAATATCCTTAATTTTTTATACTGGTTCCTATGTACAGATTAAACGGAATATATGAGTTCTGTTTCAGGAAAAAAAATGTGGTCCTTTATGTAAAGAAAATGATTAAATTACAAAAGAAAGGAAATTAAGGGAATTAAATGCAATTATGGAAAGCTTAAGGTTAGGAAAGAAAGGTAGACAAAAATGTGGGGTCTTAAAGTGTAATTTTAGCCAAATAAAGGGACTTAATTACAAAAGAAGAAAAAGTTCCCTGGGGCTAAAGTGTAATTAAAGAAAAATAGGCCAGAAGTGGTTTGGACCGCCCGACAGCATTTCAGTCCCATATTCTACCAGAAGTTAGGGCAGGTGACGCCGGGTAACCCAGCCTAATACCGGAATTTTTGAAGACTCCAGATAGCCAGAAATGGACTGATCATCCAAAACTTATAAAAATTAATACCGGATACCCTAGATTTCAGGTATAAGTGAGAAAATACAGGATGATGCGCCTTTATGGGGCGGATGTCAAGAAACTGACAGAATACCGATAGGAGACCTGTAGAAAAAGTTATTCACGAAATAAAAAATCCAGACGGAGTGTGAGGCCTCCGGGGATCCGGGTAGGAGATTTATCAGTATTTTTAAAGGGGCTGAATGCGATCAGATGACTTCAGTCAGATGATTGTTATAACCCATAGGGATGCCTGAACACAGTAAGACACTGTATCTGGGATAAGGAGCCGGTGTCCGGAAAGGTGTATAATCGGTAAATAATAATTAAAATATTCGGTGAACTGTGGCAGATGAAGATTCCTCGTAATGCGTGCCATACAGGTAATGGACCCAGGAAGACAAAAAATGGCGCCATTAGAGACCCAATAAGATTCTTGGACTGATAGGTGGGCCAGTGTCCAGCAGAACCCCCAGAAAAGTGCGGAATTACGAAAATGCCCCTGTGTTGCACAAAAAGGGTAGCAGATGAATGGAGGGCATTCTGGTCATTCTGGACAGGCCTAGAGGCTAAGACATATCTAAATAAGGTTGACTAGAGCTAGTATATGCTTTGACCAGGTTCAGAAAGGTGTGAAATGATGATTTTGCCCTTAGGGTTAAAATAGGACAAGATAGGGCCCCAAGGGCATTTTGGTCATTTCGCAGGGGATCTGTAACTGAGTCTGGACCCAGTATTAAAAATTTAATGATATAAAGGGTCTAGATACTAAATGTGAGGTCAGTAGACCTAAAAAGGATTTTTAGAAAATCAGATTTAGAAAACAGCACGTTTTTCGAGGAAACAGACCGGGCCGATACCGGATTGGACCGAAAAGCTTCCAGAAGGCTCTAGCTCCCTCTCAATTTTGTCACATGAAGAATGTGGGTGGTGAGGTGTCCCATGAGTTGGCATTGAATGATGTCATGCATGATGCAGTAAAAGGAATAAAAGAAAATAGGAAATTCAGGAAAAACCAGGACCACAGGATCATAAGTCTTCCAAATTACAAGATTGCCATTGCTCAAAACTATAAATACCCCCCTAGCTCCTCATTTCGGCACAAGTAAGAAAGAGAGGAAGAAAGAAGTTCTTGAGAGAGAAAGTGAGAGAAAGAAAGAAGTAAGGAAGTTCTGGTGGAGTTGGAAGTAGTAGAGAAGTTCTGAAGCTCTGCTTTTGAGGTAGCAACTAATCCTAGCTCTTATGTAATGTCTTTGTGATTTGTTGTGCTTTTGTTTAGTTGGATTGTTGTCTTATATGTTATGCTTGAAGCTCTATTCCAATGCTATGATCATATGTTATTGAATATGGAAGCATGCAGCATACTTATCTGTACACAATCACAAGCAAGCATCGTCACTCTGTATTACATATATTGTTATGATTATTGCTACTGGGATTCTTTTGAATCTCATTCCCAAATATAACATTACAGGGGAGGTTCTGTCAAAATAAAATTTGGAAATCTTAAGAGACGCCGTTATACTGCCGGAATTCCGGCAAGGAAGCAGGAACAGGGAAAGGAACTGATACGTACTGTGTACGTAGTGCTGTCTAAGGAGGCTGGAAGTGAGTGGACCCAGCAGGTTCATCCAGTCTTTCCTGGGTACTACGTAGAATGGTAGTTCTCATGAGGGAATTACCGAATCGGTACAACATCGGTTACTTTCTAAAGAAGAATTGTAGCAGTTATGCTGCCGGATTTTTAGACAGTGAAAGATGTAATAGAAATATGAGGGGGTTAATCATGCACTAATATATAACAGTTGATTATTTAATATTAATTGTTATCTGGCATATGTGACTGATATGTGTTGGTTGTATGCATGTGTATGTAAAGACTAAATGCTGAAAATAGGCTCAGTGAACAGTAATTCGTCAAGACCTATTCATGTTTGATAAATCATTAAAAATAGTAAATGATTGAATTAATGTACGAAAATTTTAGGGCAAAAAGTAGACCTACTAAGATTTAATTTGATATATAGAATACCCTATTTGGATGCCTACACGAAAAGATATAAAATGCTAAAATTGGGGACCAGAATGCTGGATTCAGGAGAAAATCACTGGATGAACAGTAAATTTGAAACGTTGACCCACGTTGAATTGGTCAAGTAATGGTCAACCAATGATTTTTACCTGAAAGATAATTGAGTTAGATCCATGTATCACTTTGAACCACTTCGTTTCAATTTTTCTAGAATTAGTTATGATTTTTCAAAGTCAAGTCACTCATCTGGAATTTGCCATAGTAAACAGTACCCGATAAGAATAAAATTACAGATTGAGAATTTGGACTTCAATAACCCTGAAAGTGGTTCCAAATGCTACTGAATGGTCCCTAAGATGTATAAAAATAAGGATGTGACATTTAATAGCCTACCCATATCAGACTACCTCCCAGTTCTCCTAGACCCAAGAATCGGGATGTTATAATTCTCTTTCCCTTTTAAAAATTTCGTCCTTAAAATTTTAAGGGATACCTCATCTTTCCTGAATGGTCCCTATATGTTTTTTATAACGTAGTCATATACAGTAAGTAAGATCATCCCTCTCTGTCTTATCCTCGTTCTAGTGATGGTCTAGAGGAGCAACAGCTTGGTCCCTGACCTTCCATATGGTACTTAGCAACTTACATCTCTCATGCTAGTTGCTTACAGCTACCCATGTTCTAACCCCTCTTATAGCACCCTCATCACTGAATTAAGATAGATTTCTTATCTTACTAATTATCTCTCATGACCCGTTATAAAAACCACTTTCGCTAGATCAGAAAAGAACTCTTCATTAATCTTATCATTTACATCACATCTATCTCTAGGCATACAGTTTCTTACAACTTAGTTGCCCTTACAACTATGGTCCTTCTTAACCATTCTTAGGGTCGACTTCAGGGGATTTTGAGACTCTATTTGTGGTAAGAGCAAACACCCTTCCTGTTGTCTTTAGCCTAGGGATGTCAGCATTCTTAGGGCAAACTCTTGCAAAGTGACCTTTCTCACCACAAATCAAACATTCGCTTTGCCCTGCTCGACACTCCCTTGTGCCATGGCTCTTTCCACATCTTTGACATCTTTTCCCTCCAACCTGATCCTCACCTTGATTAGTCCCCTACCTAAACTGTTGCCTCTTTCTCTTATTATTGTCATTGGCTTCACAACTTGAGCTACCTCCCAGAGTGCTCTTAGCCAATGTTCCTCTACCTCTTACCTCTTTCTCTTGATCCTAGCGAACTTAAGTTGAAGGGATCTCATTCATCATCTCTTATTATCATTTATGTTCTCTAGGGTACTCTACCCTAGGTCTACTACTTCTCCGTGATGGAATCCCTCTTCTTAGGGAATATCAGCTCTTTATCTATTAACCATCACGTCTCTAGCCTTAGGCCATATCCTAGGATCATTCCTAGGCAAATCTCATTCTAACTTTTAAGTCTTCTATTCAGCCCAGCTAAATAAAACCTTTGCAATATAGGTCTACTCCTAGCTATCACATAGAGGATATACTCTTACACAATGTCTAGCTCAGTACCTTTGCTCTGTCTAGCCTGATCATACGTTATACCAATCCTCTAACCAATAGATTCAGCGAGGTTAGTACCTTCATTCTCATTATCATATGGCCTCTACTAACTTTCGTCACGACCTTAAAACTTCATAGTCGCGACCATAGCACTTCACTTGTCACGACTGACATCTCTGTGTCCTTTAGTCGTGACCTAGATCTTCTACCGTCGTGACCTGGACTCCTTTGCACACTAGCTGCGTACTGCAACATTATTCGTCCCGACCATATCTCTCTGTGAATAACTGTCACGACCTAAACCCATATTAGTCATGACCTTAGTGTCATTCTCTCGTACTCTAGGGGAAATAACCTTTCTAACTCATATCTTTAACTCACTTAAACATCACTTCTAACTACTTCAGTGCATCACTGAGCCAGAACCTTCTGTTCTGTGCTAAAATCTTATACTTTGAAACAGAGCCCTTTCTGGTCTATGCCAGAACCTTTTACTCTGATACCAAAATAAAACATCCTCCCTTAGACCCCTCAGAGTACACTTGTGGAAACGATATTAGCTCAATTATATCTTAACTTAGCCCAGAAATTGAAACTTTACTCTTAAGTTCCTTATTTTGAACCTTTATTTTGAGAACTGATTTATCTCATTCTACACATCCAAATAAGGCTTATTACCTATCCACGTAATGCCCCAGATGTGTGCTACTGGCTCACCAAGTTTCATGGCCAAACTCTTTCGTTTACTAGGTCAAACTGAGGTCAAAGCACTGCTACCTCAGGACCTGCGAAATTTCTCTCTCATAATTTCTCATACACAAATTGAATATGCCAAACAATATTTATTATTAAATAATAAATGTTTATGCAACAGGGCATGCACAAAATCCTCGTATCTTTATTACATCTTTTCTTGCCTGTAATCCGGCAGCATAACTACTAGGCTTCATCTTTACAAATAACTGATCTTGTACTGATTCGGTAATTCCTGTGAGAACTACCATTCTACGTAAGTACCCAGGAAAGACTGGATGAACAGGCTAGGTCGACTCACTTCTAGACTCCTTAGACAGTACCTATGTATACAGTACGTATCATCTTCTTCCTTCATAACTGATATTTTGCCATAATTTTAGCAGCAGAACAGCGTCTCTTAGCATTCTTAAAATTCACTTTGACATAACTTCCCTGTAATGGGTTATATATGGGGATGAGATTCGGGGGAATCTCAGTAGTAATAATCATAACAATATATGTAATGCAGTGTGATAGTGCTTGCTTGTGATTGTGTAAAGATAAGTATGCCGCGTGCTTCCATACTCAATAATAACATATGATCATAGCATTATGTAGTAGAGCTTCAGACATAACATATAAGACAATAATCCAAACAAACAATAGCACATCACATCACAAAGCCATTACATAAAAGCTAGGATTAGTTACTACCTTACTAGCTTAGCAGAACTCTACTGCTTCCGGCTCCGCCAAAACTTCCTTCCTTCTTTCTTTCTCTCACTTTCTCTCTCTAGAACTCACTTCTCTCTCTAAATTGGCTCTTGGCCGTGAATGGAAAGGCAAGGGGGATGAGGTATTTATAGTTTTCATGGATGGCATTTCTGTAATTCTCAAGAACTTTGATCTTGTGGCCACCGATTTCCTGGAATTTCCTATTTTCTTTAATCCAACTTATTGCATCATCATGGTGATGTCATCTTGATGACTCATGGCCTCTCATAATTACCTGCTCACTCACATGCTGACTCAGTGTTTCCAGGGAATTCCACAGTCTTGCACCGGAATACACGGCTGAGATCATGCCACGTGTCTTCAGCTTTTCTTCTCCCTCTAAGTTGGCGCCATGTGGCATCTTGCTGGCACCTTTCATGCCATCCCATGGCTACCAGATAAGTCCAGAACTTTATCTGATCACTTCCCCGGTTATCACGTCAACCGAGTAACTTTACTTTATTGAAAAGTCACTAAAATATTACTTTAATGCCACTTTAACCCACATATCTCTTGGGCTACGTTTTTGGGCCTTGGGAATGCTATCTTGTGTTTCTGATCCAGTCCAAGTACTCTGATGGCTCAATTCCCAAGAACCATCCCTTAGGAAATTACTAAAATGCCCTAGGTTCCTCTTTATTTACTTTAATGACTCTAGGGGTGTTATTGTCTTTTCACATCTTACCAGAGTATTCTTTGACCTTAGTCAACTATCAGATAACCTTTCTTGACTGTCTATCCTTAGCCAAATGACCGAAATACCCTTTACTCATTGTTTCACTATTTTATAACTAGGGAATTTTCTTCATTTTGTACATTTTTCCGGACACCGGCCCCTTTTATCATATAGACTGCCATACTGACTCTAGACATCCCTTTGTGCCATTAGGGGCCTCTGACTAATGTCATCTGAGCTCATTCAGTCTCAATTTGAATACCGATAAATCTCCTAATCGGATACCCGGATGTCACAAACTCCCGTCTCAATTCATTAATTTGTGAATAACTTTTTCTACAAACCTCCTTTCGGTATTTTGTTAGTTCCCTGACATCCGTCTCTACAGGACGCATAAGAATTTTTTATACTTTTAGACTATCAGATAAATTTTGGTTATCTGAAGTCCTGGTAAAATTTCTGTATTAAGCTAGATTATCCAGCATCATTTCCTCTATCTACTGATAAAATTTGGGATTAAAATGCTTCCGGGCAGTTCTAAGCCACTTCTAGCTCAACTTTTCATAATTATCATTTTGCCCCTGGAAACTTTTCTTCTTTTTACTTAAGTCCCTTAACTTTACATAATTCTTACATACTCATAGAGACCTCATATGCATATTTCACAGTTTAGTGAAATGATCAGCATAATTTTCTCTATTTTCTGGTAAAATATGGTACTCATCGGCTACCAGCCCGATCTTTCCCATAATTACGATTATGCCCCTATATTCTCTTTCTGGCATCTTTGTTTATCTTCTTATCCTTCATCTTAAGTTCTAGAAATTCTCTTTCAACAACTCATCCCCTGAACTCTTTGGGAGTCATTGTTAATTGAAAGGCTCGACAACCCGCCCATATCAGGTTATCTACTCAGGAGCCAGCCCATATCTAGCTACCTACAGAATTTCTAGGCTTAAGACTTAGGATATTCCTTACATTCCTCTTTTTGAAGCTAGGTGAACTGTCCCTATTTTGTAGGTCAAAGACTTAACTCATCTTTAAATCCTGAGGGACTTAACTCATCCCTTGGATTCCTACAAAATATAGGTAAGTGATCTGCCCATATCAGATTACTATCCTGGGATAACAGGTTTAATAGCCTGCCCATATCAGACTACCTCCCAGTTCTCCTAGACCCAAAAATTGGGATGTTACAGCAGCTATATGATTTAAGACGGCTTCTAGTTAGGGAGGTAAATCAGGAGTGTAGGATCTATCAAGATTTTATCACAAGAGTATGGGATATATACCGAGCCTTCCATCCAGTTATCATTACCCTGGACAAATATTATGGGGGATATTTTACCCACTACTCCTACTTGGAGGTTAGGGTTGGAGGAGTGGTTCAAGGAAGAACCCTATTGCAGTATACCCGATTGGATTTTCTCGGTAGAGGAATTTATTAGAAGAACTTTTAAGAAGGATTAGGGTATGTTCAACAATGAAAGTGTTCTCCATGTACATATATCATGTATGAAAGACTAGTATAACAATATGTGTATGATTATGAGAATTTATGACCTTATGTGTACATTATGTTTTGAAATAAATATAAGTTATGTTATTTACTTTATTTCTCCCCTGTTTAGATAGTAAACAAAAATGGTCCAGACTAGAAGAACTGTTCCAACAGAGGAACTAAGGGATACAGGAAATATTAATCAACTAATTCTAGAACGATTAGAATAACAACAAAAGATGATTGAAGAAATGCGTACAGCTCAGGCACGCAATGAACAGGAGAGAGACGCAGCCATAGCTACAGTAGTAGCAAAAGCTGTAGGTAACCTAAGGCCGCCAGAGCCTTCAAGAACAGCTAGTAGGTAACCAGAGAGAGTACAGCAGCAGCCGGTACAGCCATAGAGATGGGCTGAGTATAGAGAGGATATAGTTAGCATCCATCAGTAGATGACCAGGTTTTGTAAGCATAATCCTCCAATGTTCGAAGGAACATTCGATGTTCAGATAGCCGAAGATTGGATCAATAGATTGGAAAAGATCTTTAAAGTACTTGATTGTCTGACCGAGACGAAGGCTCAAATGGTCATCTATCAGCTGGAGAAGGATGCTGACAGGTGGTGGAAGAACACCGAACTGCTCTTACAAGCAAGAAATATTCCAATCACTTGGGAAGTGTTTCTTGAACAATTTTATGAAAAATATTTCCCTCAGTCTGTCAGAGATGAAAGAGAAGCAGAATTCCTTGCACTGAGGCAAGGAGAGAAGGAGTCTTTTGATGACTATCTTGCTAAGTTCATCCGTCTATCTCAGTATTCTACTTATCTATGCCAAGTAGATAATGAGCGCTAGATGACAGAAAGGATGATTAGGGGATTGCATACTATGCTAAAAAAAGCTGACTCCTCAACAATACAGCCAGTCAACAAGGCAGTGGAAGCATGCCATATAGTTGATAATAGTATGAATCATCGGATATTATTCTGACCTGTGAACAAGGAACAGGAAACTCCTGGAAAGGCCAGTCAGAATCGAGATGCTACTAGTGGTAGTAGCTATAAAAAGAGAAAAAGACAGTGGCAGAATAAGAGACCGAATAGAGGGAGTTTTTGAGGAAGGTCTAACAACAAAGATTCAAGGGCCCGAGTATATGAAAAATACGGAAAGAATCATGGAGACAGACCGTGTTTGATGGGCAAGAATATCTATTACACTTGTGGAAAGCCAAGATATTTCTCTCAGGAGTATCCTCAAGCGGCAAATAGTTAAATGCCAAGGACACAAGGGCGAGTATTTGCACTTACCAGAGAAGATGCGCAGAGATCACCTGAGATGATTCAAGGTACAATTTCTTTCAATAATCACTCAGTGATTACTCTGTTTGATTCAGGTGCAAGTCATTCTTTTATTTCTTATGACTATACTAAACGTCTAGGCCTGATGATTAGTAAATTGCATTATGATATATATGTGATGACTCCCACTAATGCTAGGGTAGTTACGTCTGATACTTGTTTAAATATTATTGTGCGATATGACCACTGTTGTATAACCCTAGACTTGATATGTATGCCTTTCTGGGAGATTGATGTCATACTTGGTTTGAATTGGTTATCCTCTAATAATGTAATGCTGGACTGTAAGAACAAGACACTAGTTCTTGTTCCAAAAGTAGCAAATGTGAGTCCAGAAGTACGACTAAATTTTATAACAGAGGCTCTGGAAGATAAATGTTTTCGGAAAGTATGTCAAAGATAAATGTTTGCGGAAAGTAGTCAATGAATTTCCTGAAGTTTTTCCAAAGGAGATTCAAGGATTGCCTCCAGAACGAGAAGTAGAGTTTACTATTGACATTATACCTGGAGCTGGACCAGTATCCAAAGCCCCATATCGAATGGCTCCTAATAAAATGAGCGAGTTAAAGAAGATTGAGGAGCTATTAGAGAAGGATTTTATACGACCCAGTGTTTCACCTTGAGGTGCTCCTGTGCTATTTGTTAAAAAGAAGGATGACAGTTTAAGATTATGTGTTGACTACAGAGAGCTGAATAAGATCACAGTCAAGAACAAATACCCTCTCCCCAGAATCGATGACCTGCTAGACCAATTGGCAGGAGCAAGCTTATTTTTCAAGATTGATTTGAGATATGGCTATCATCAATTGAGGATTAAGTCAGATGATATTTCAAAGACTGCTTTTAGGACACGCTATGGACATTTTGAATTTCTTGTGATGCCCTTTGGTCTGACTAACGCGCCTGTAATTTTTATGGATTATATGAACCGGATCTTCAGGCCTTATTTAGATCAGTTTGTGGTGGTCTTCATTAATGATATTCTTGTGTACTCCAAGTCTGCTGAGAAGCATGAAAGATATTTGAGAATTGTTCTTGGTACCCTTAAAGAGAGGCAGCTCTACGCTAAGCTTAGTAAGTGCGAGTTTTGGCTTTCAGAAGTCAAATTTCTTGGCCATGTTATATCCCAAGAAGGGGTAGCTATTGATCCTAGCAAAGTTGAAGCAGTTTTAAGATGGGAGCAGCCAAAGATAGTGACGGAGATCAAAAGTTTTCTAGGCTTGGCGGGGTACTATAGAAGATTTATTAAAGACTTTTCTCGAATTGCCTTACCACTCACCAAGCTGACCAGAAAGAATCAACAGTTTAAGTGGGACGAGAAGTGCGAGGCTAGTTTTTAAGAGTTAAAGCAGAAATTAACCACTACTCCCATGCTGATTATTCCAGACCCAACTAGACTTATGTAGTCTACACTGATGCTAGTAAGCAGGGGTTGGGATATGTACTGATACAGCAAGGTAGAGTAGTAGCCTACACCTCTCGGCAACTAAAGCCACATGAAGGCAACTATCCCACTCACGATCTGGAGCTTGTAGCGGTGGTCTATGATCTAAAGATATGGAGGCATTATTTATATAGAGCTACAATTGAATTATACTGTGACCATAAAAGCCTGAAGTATTTGCAAGATCAGAAAGAGCTGAATATGAGATAACGACGATGGATGGAATTGCTGAAGGATTATGATTTTCAGATTAAATACCATCTAGGAAAAACCAATATGGTAGCCGATGCTCTAAGTAGAAATGTAGTACAGGTGGCGAGTCTGATGATCAAAGAATTGAAACTGTTAGAAGATGTCAGAGCTTGGAGTCCTCTTTATCAAATGCAAATGATAGAGAGTCCTTACGGAGGAGTTCATGTCAGAGCTTACATGGAAGAAGAGATAAAAGAGGCTCAAAAGCAAGACCAGCTCGCAATAATCCTTAAAGATAAACTGGAGAGAGGAAAGACTAGGAATTTTGAGATTTCCCCAGATGGATTGCTATAGTTCAGGGGAAGACCCTATATTCCTAATGCTATGGGATTAAGAGAGAAGATTCTGGATGAAGCACACAAAAGCTGATATACAGTGCATCCAGGTATGAACAAGATGTACCATGATGTTAAAATGTTGTTTTAGTGGCCTGGATTGAAGAAAGATATAGTGGCTTATGTGTCTAAGTGCTTGACATGCCAGAAAGTAAAAATTGAACACCAGAGCCAGTAGGAACATTGCAACCTCTAGATATTCTTGAGTGGAAATGGGATAGTATTGCCATGGACTTTGTTGAAGGACTACCCATGACTCCAGTTAAGCATGATGCGATATGGGTGGTAATTGATCGGCTGATGAAGTCAGCTCATTTCTTGGCAATAAATAAGAGGGATTCTCTAGAGAAGCTGGCAGAGTTATACATAAAAGAGATTGTTAGATTACATGGTATCCCAAGCAACATTGTGTCCGATAGAGACCCTCGATTTACTTCTAATTTTTGGAGGGCTTTACAAAAAGAAATGGGCACTACACTCAGATTTAGTATAGCCTATCATCCTCAAACGAATGGTCAGTCTGAGAGAATAATCCAAATGCTTAAAGATATGTTGAGAGCCTGTGTTTTGGATTTCAAGGGAGTTGGGATATCCATCTACCACTCATAGAGTTTGCATATAACAATAGCTATTAGGCTAGTATTTAGATGGCCCTGTTTAAAGCACTTTATGGACATAAGTGTAGATCTCCCTTATGCTGGCTAGTTGAGCGAGAGAAGAATGTTTGGTCCTGATATAGTAGATCAGACTGCAGAACATATTGCAATGATCAGGAAAAGACTGTTGACGGCTCAAAGTAGACAGAAGAGCTATGCAAATGTCCGAAGGAAACCCTTGGAGTTTGGAGAAGGGGATCATGTATTCCTTAAGTTAACTCCAACTACAGGAGCCGGACTCTCAATGAAAGTGAAAAAGAGACATGATGTATTCCATGTTTATCAACTAAAGAAGTATGTTCCAAATCCATCACATGTGATTGAACAAGATTAGGTAGCACTGCGAGATGACTTGACATATGAAGTGGGACCAGTACGTATTATTGACCAAAAGATCAAGCAGCTACGAAATAAGCAAATTTCTCTAGTCAAGGTGATCTGGAAAGGTTTAACAGAGAGTGAAGCCACATGGGAAACAGAGGAAGGAATGAGGGAGAGATATCCTGAGTTGTTTCAGTAGGATATATATATTGTAAATTTTGAGGACAAAATTTATTTTAAGGGGGAGAGAAATGTAATATCCCTAATTTTTTGTACTGATTAGTATGTACAATTTGTGTATAATGTATGTGAGATTTTGTAAGAAAAGATGTGTCCATTTATGTAAAGAAAGGGATTAAATTGAAAAACAAAAGAAAAGGCAAGGACAAAAGTGAAAATATAAAAGGGTTAAGGCTAAAAGAGAAAGTAGACAAAAATGTGGGGTCTTTAAGTGTAATTTTAGCCAAATTTAAGGGACTTAACTGAAAAGAAGAAAAGTTTCTAGGGGTTAAAGTGTAATTAAAGAAAGTTGAGCCAGAAGTGGTTTAGACTGCCTAAAAGTATTTCAGTCCCAGATTTCACCAGTAGATAGAGGAGAAGATGCTGGTTAATCTGGCTTAATACGAGAATTTTATCAGGGTTCCAGATAGCTTAAATTTATCTGATAATGAAAAATTTATAAAAATTATTATCAGATCTTCTGGATCTCAGATATACGTGAAAGGATTATAGGATGATGCGTCCAGTGAAGACGGAGGTCAAGAAACTGACAGAATTTTGAAAGGAGTCTTGTAGAAAAAGTTATTCACTTTTTAGTGAATTTAGATGGGAGTTTGTGAACTCCCGCCATCCGATAAGGAGATTTAGCAGTAAATAAACAGGAACTGAATTAGCCCAGATGGCCAAACGTAGATGTCCAAAAGAACAAGTGGCGTCAAGAGGGCCTAGTAAGATCATTGGACTGATAGGGGGCCCAGTGTCCGGGGAAACCCTATAAAAGTGTGAAATTACGAAAATGCCCTTGTGTTATCCTAAGAAGTAACATATGAATGAAGGGCATTTTGGTCATTTTGGATAGGCTAGAACGCCCAAGACATGTACAGATAGGGTTAGTCAAACTCAGTATATGCCCTGACAAGGTACAAAGAGGTGTGAAATAACGATTTTGCCCTTAGGGTTAATATAGTGCAAGAAAGGGGACCAAGGGTATTTTGCTCATTTCCAAGGGATCTGAAATTAAGTTTAGACCCAGTATAAGAATGTCAATGATATAAAGAACCTAGATACTAAATTTAAGGTCAGAAGACATATTATGGAATCTCAGAAAAATTAGATGTAGAAAACAATCCAGTTTTTGAGGAATCGGACCGGGGCGGTACTGGACTGGACTGGAATTTTTCTAGAGGCTTATTGGGTCTTCAATTTTGCCATGTGAGGGATTAGGTGTCCCATGAGGTGTCCCTTGGATGATGTCATAAAGGTGATGTCATAAATAAAAAAGAAAAGAAAATCCAAGATTAAATCTTGGCCTTTAGATCAAATAGTACCCAAAATGATCTTGGCCTTTCATTTCCACCCAAATTTGTCTATAAATACCCCTCCATTTCAGATTCATTTCGGCATGCATGAGAACCACAGGGAAACTCTTGCAAAATTTCCATTCAAGCCAAGAGAAAGCAAGAACCTTGGAAGAACTATCAAGGTAATTAATCCCCTTGATCCTAGACTGTTCTAGTAGATTTACTCTTGAGTTTAAGTGGTTTTTGAGGCATAAATCTTGTGGAGGTGCTGCTGGAATTTCTGTGTATTTGTGAAAAGAACATGAGTTTTATGTTATGGATAGTTTAGACAAGTTTAAGCAAGCTAGAATCAAGTGGTAATGGCTTAGGAATTCAAGTATGCTTGTGAATCCAAGATTGTGTTCTATTCTGTACAGTACGAAATCACTGTTCATATGTTGGAGTTTCATGATTTTGATGCTTCCAATGGGTTTAAAATGGAAAATTGTGTGGGGATATAGTAGAGAAACCAATATTGGAAGCATTGGAATCAAAATGAGAATTTTTGGAGAATTGGTATAGCTTTTCGGTTCTCCACAGCACCTTGAGAAGCAATTGGATTCTGAAATTTTTGAATGCATATTTGGATTCTACATGAAAAATTATATGGAAATTAACAATGAGAGTTTAGTTTAGAAAGATGTAATCATAAGTCACAAATTAGAGAAAGAAAGGGACTTAATGAAACTCTAGCTTTGAGATTGGATTGGAATTGAGTTATAATTTGGTAATTGCTTTGTTATGCCTAGGTTTTGACATTTGTGGGGAAGGAAGATCAATTCAAGAAGGACATAGCAAAGATACATAAGAGGTAGCAAGAATACCTAACTATAAACTTATGTTGTTTGATTTACATGCTTGCTTGTTATGCATGAAGTTTGGTTGAGCATGAAATGTTATGTGATGATGATGAGTTATGAATACTTGCAACTTCTTGCAACTTATGTCATGACAATATGCATGTTAGAGTTTGCTTATGTATGATCATGAATTATCTCCCATTGCATGATAACATGTTAGGCATTTAATCAAGCATGCATAACCTTATAGTTGGTATGACTTGTTATTGAGATTTCCATGAAATCTCATTCCTTCCATATGTATATAATCATGCTCTAGGTGATGGAACTTCTCAAGGAAGAGGGTAAATGTGGATGAATAATTTGTATATGACCTAGATAGTATCTATTTAACCTAGAAGATGTTGTATGGGTATGTAAAACGCATGCACTCACTGGATCCGATCTAAGGCAGAACGTTTCCACCGATAGTTTAAATGACTTATCCAACGATTTTTCACATTAAATTTGGCATGCAAATAGATAAGATCCAGATATTTAATTGTACACAAAGAACACCTAATTTGGTTAAGTTTTCAAATTGATATGATTTTTCAAAGTTGGACTTAAAATCTGGATTAAGATAAAACAAGTGTCTAGAGGCAGTGGGGTTTAAGCACGAATTTCAAATAGCAACTGAACGAATTTTTCTGCAAGATTTTATGAGCTTAAATTACACATATGGAGATTTAAATCCATATGTAATAAGCCTCATTTGGACAACTATACAAAGAGAAATGAATTTTTGAAAATAAGGTAAAGAAACTGGAACTTCCAGACTTACCAAATGAACAGTGTTTTTCAACAGTTAAACTGATTTCATTTGGACAAGGAAACCTAAGTTTCAAATTTTTACTTCAAAGTTAAATGAAAGATATTTAATTAGAAATTGGAACCACCTTATTTCAATTTTTCTAGATTTAATTATGAATTTTCAAGGCTTATGGTATAGGGTTTCCCCGGACAACACAGGGGTATTTTCGTAATTTCATACTTTTATAGGGTTTCCCCGGACACTGGCCCCCTATCAGTCCAATGATCTTACTGGGCCCTCCTGATGAACACTTGTTATTTTGGGCATCTACATTTGGCCATCTGGGCTCATTCAGTTCCAGTTTATTTACTGCTAAATCTCCTTATCGGATCCCGGGAGTTCACAAACTCCCGTCTAAATTCACTAAAAACTGAATAACTTTTTCTATAGGACTCCTTTCAGAATTCTGTCAGTTTCCTGACCTCCGTCTTCACTGGATGCCTCATCCTGTAATCCTTTCATGTATAACTAAGGTCCAGGAGATCCGATAATAATTTTTATAACTTTTTTATTATCAGATAAATTTAAGCTATCTAGAACCCTGATAAAATTCTCATATTAAGCCAGATTAACCGGCATCTTCTCCTCTATCTACTAGTGAAATCTGGGACTGAAATGCTTTCAGGCAGTCTAAACCACTTCTGGCTCAACTTTCTTTAATTACACTTTAACCCCTAGAAACTTTTCTTCTTTTCAATTAAGTCCCTTAAATTTGGCTAAAATTACACTTAAAGACCCCACATTTTTGTCTACTTTCTCTTTTAGCCTTAAACCTTTTATATTTTCACTTTAATCCTTGTATTTTCTTTCTTTTTCAATTTAATCCCTTTCTTTACATAAATGGCCACATCTTTTCCTGCAAAATCTCACATACATTATGCACAAACTGTACATACTAATTAGTACAGAAAATTAGGGATATTACAAATTGCCCGAAGATGAGGTGGTTGTTCTTCTTGGATCCCTAGTATGATGGTCTTCATTGGCCATTTTCTAGAATAACTCCCAACTTGCTTATGGGTCTTATTTCTCAAAGAATCATTCGCTGCTGTATTCAAGGAAACCTGATTATGAGGAAGTAGACCATCAAAGAAAATGTCTACTAAATCAGCCTTGGTTATGTTGTGGTGAGGGCATCTAGCCAACAGATTAAGAAACCTTGTCCAGTACTCATGTAAAGACTCTCCATCTTGTTGCAGAATATTAGTGATCTCGTTTTTCATTTGAGTGGTCTTTGAAGCTGGGAAAAACTGATCAAGATAAGTTGATTTCAGCTGATCCCATATAAGAGTTGAGAAATGAGTTGGCAAATTGTATAGCCAATCCTTAGCCTTCCCTTCCAAGGTGAAATGGAAACACCTCCTTAAGACATTATCCAGAGCAGTCATTGGAGGTTTCATTGAGGAACAGATCATATGCATGGTTTGTAAGTGCCTGTGTTGACATTCTCCTGCAAAACCATAAAATTTGGGTAAGGCTGCAATCAAAGCTCCTTTAATATCAAAGTTAGCTTCTTCAGTATATAATCCATAAGGATTGTAATTCACATGCGAATGATTAATTTCCCTCACACTGCTATTATCCTCTACATTTATAGGTACTTCATTTTCTCCATTCCCATTATGCCCATTATGATAGCCATATTCAGTTCAATTTCAGACTCTGGAATACTAGAGGAGAAACTAGATTTTGCTTTTTCTTCTCTAAATTCTCTAAATTCTCTCTTTAGTTTCCTAAGTCTTCTCTCAATTTCAGGTTCAAAAGGCACTAATGGTTCAGTTCTTTTATGCATGCAATGCATAAACAGTCAAGAACAATCAATGCAATCAATTAGAGTCAGTCACAGAAAGTTCACAGCAGAAAATTTTTAGTTAATAGCGACTCAATAGTATTTTAGTCACGACTTAAAATCACAGAGAGCAGTAGTCGTGACTAACAGTTTCAAATGTCGGGACTGGTTTTCGCAGAGTAATCAAATTTTAGAGAAAAGCAATCCGGTCATGACACAAATGAGTTTTGGTCGCGACTCAAAGTCAAAGAAAGTGATTTTTCCAGAAACTCAGAACAATGCAGAATGCAATACAATTTAAAAACTACTACAAACTAAAATGCAAACAAAAATAAGAAAAATGACTCAGGTAGCTAATGAAATCGACAAACAATTACTAGGGAACTAATTACTTGGCTCCCGACAACGGCGCCATTGATGAGGCTCTCGGATTGTCGCAGTTCGAGCTATCAAAATAAAGTTAATTGCACCCAATAATATAGTATAAGGCATAACCCTATCGTTCTTCTCAATGAGCCTTTATAAAGGAAACCTAGCAATTGGAGGTCAAAAACAATGAAATCTTGAGTAGAGGGGGTTTTGGGGTTTGATTTGTAATAAAATAATGGTGCAGAAAAGTAGATATTTTTGGATTTTTGATTAAGATGAAAACTGGTTCGTTTGTTGCAAGAATATGTTATGAAAGACTCTTGATGATGAAAATGTATCTATCCTTGCTCTTAAGTTTAAATTGGAGTTTAAATCACTAAGTCTCAAATAAAAATCTCAATCGATCGATTGAGTCCAGAACTTTAATATTCCTTAAACTCTTTTGATTAAAGCTAGTTTAAAGACTATTAATGAACTGTTAGAAACCACTTAGCGTGCAATTAACCCTAGATGATGAGAACGCCCTCGAATGGTTGTCAATCGAAAATCCTAGATTTCAAGCAATTGAATTGGTTTACAATGATCGCTAAAAACAACCCAACTTTCTTAAAATTGAAATTGAAATATTAAATTAAAATCCAGCATTCAAACATCCAGAATCAAATTACAACAGTTTAATTTGAGAATGATCAATCGATATTCAAAACTTGTTCATATGATGAAAACCCTAGATCTAGCAGAATTCATAATATGACAAGATGCAAATTAGAAAAGAAGAAACTCCCCAGTTTAGTCCATGAGCTCAAGATATAAGATCCATCACTAAGAGACTAAGGATTTAGCCTCTCATGACTTCTGTTGCACTGCAATCGCTGTTCAGGTGTGATGCCATGAAGAAAAGATGGATAGATGGTAGATTGATGGTGTAGAGATGTGTAGAAATCTGTGGAAAGGTGTAGAAGGATGGAATATGTGGTGAAGGGGATTAGAGAGTGCTCGAGTACTGCTTCTTAGCCTAATCAGGTCTAAAACCAGCCTTCCTCTTGATGGTAGCTTGCTTGCCCTTTTAAAAGCATCTTGATCTAACCAGAAACGCACAACTTCACAACTGTCTTCTCTATTCACGACCTGTGAACGCAGAGAAGTTTCCAGAAGAATCAAGGTCGCAACCGGAGGACACTTTGGTCGCGACTAAAATGTGCAGAAACGTGATTTGGCTTCATTGACTTGTGATTTCTTTCCTAGTCCTTGCTCTCTTCCAAAATACCTGCAATTCAACATAAAAACTCGCTGTAAAAGTCCAAATCAGTAAATAATAGTATATGTACAGTTTGGAAGAGTTATTTTACCATTTTACCCTTTAATTAGCACATTGCCACGCACAATCATGTAATACACAAAAGTACAATTTAAGGCATAAAATGAATGGTAAAGTTACAATAAAACTCTTAAAAAATGTCGTGGAAACTCTTAATGCACTGTTAAAATCCACTTAGTGTGTAATTCAAATCAGATGATGAAAATGCCCTCGAATGGTCGTCGATCGACAAACCCTAGTGATAAGACACATTTTGTATATGGTTTTTACGACATTTTTAAGAGTTTTATTTTAACTTTACCATTCCTTTCATGCCTTAAATTATACTTTTGTGTATTACATGATTGTGCGTGGCAATGTGCTAATTAAAGGGTAAAATTGTAAAATAATTCTTCCAAACTGCACATATACTGTTATTTACTGATTTGGACTTTTTTAACGAGCTTTTATGTTGAATTGCAGGTATTTTGGAAGAGATCAAGGTCTAGGAAAGAAATCACAAGTCAATGAAAGTCAAATCACATTTCTTCACTTTTTAGTCGCGACCAAAGTGTTATCCCCTCGCGACCTTGATTCATCTGGAAGGTTCTCTGCGTTTACAAGTCGTGACCAAAACAAGGACCTGGTCGTGACTAGAGAAGATAGTTGTGAAGCTGCGCATTTCTGGTTAGGTCAAGCTGCTTTTAAAAGGCTAGGCAAGCCTCCATAAAAAAGGGGCTAGTTTTAGACCTTATTTGGCTAAGAAGCACTACTCACATATTCTCTGAAGACCGATTCGACCACCCGCGCGCATCTTCTGTCATATCCTAATTTTTCCCTATCTGTATAATACTGATAGAGGAAAGAGGTTTGGAAAGGATTGTGATGATGAATAGATAAGAAAAAGAATGATAAGATAAAGATTTAAAAAAAAAGACTAAATTGAAAAGTATAAAAGTTCCATGGTACAAAATGTAAAGTAGACATAAACTTTGGGCCATTAAGTGTAATTTCAAAAAGTTTAAGGACCTAAATGTAATTTAAGGAAAGTTCAAGGGGCAAAATGGTAAATATAGAAAGTTGAGCTGGAAGTGGCTTAGAACTGCCTGGAAGCATTTCAGTCCCAAACTTCATCAGTAGATAGAGAAAATGATGCTGGTTAATCTAGCTTAATACAGAAATTTTATTAGAGTTTCAGATAGTTGAAATTTATCTGATAGTCTGAAAGTTATCTAAAATTTTTATTAGATCTCCTGGACCTCAGATATGAGTGAAAAGTTACAGGAATGTGCATCCTGTGAAGCCATAGGTCAAGGAACTGACGGAATCCTAAAAGGAGTTATGTACAAAAAGTTATTCACTTTTTAGTGAATTTTGACGGGAGTTTATAAACGCCTGATATCCAAATGAATTAATCGGTAAGCAAACTGGGACTAAATGAGCCCAGATAGCTTCACTCAGAGGCCCATATTGACACCAAGTGAGGCTAGGCCCATTATTTCAGTTTATTAGGAGAAGGGGCCATTGTCCAGAAGTTTGCAGAAATGAGCAAAATTACTAAAATGCCCCTGTGTTGTAATATTGTACAAGAGATGAAAGGAGGGCATTTTGGACAGGCCAAAACTCCAAAGCAAGTGCAAGAATGAGTACTCAGAGTCAGTATATGCCTTGATAAGGTATAAAGAGGTGTGAAATGACAATTATGCCCTTAGGTTTAATATAGTGCAAGGAAAGGCACCAAGTGTATTTTGGTTATTTCACAATGGATGGATATCAGATGAAATTTGGTAGTAAATTCTTATAATTAATATGAGAATTTATAAAACTAACAGAAGTCAAAAAGAAGTCCTGTAGAATTAATTATGAAATTTACGATGAAAAGGACACCGATAAAGGGTTTAAAGGAAATGTATATAATTTTTACCAGGACTTCTGGGTCTCAGAAAATTATAAAACTTTGCAGAGAATTCATTTTATATTAGAATGAATTTCTAAAAATGTTAGAACCATTAAAAGAGGTGTTTAACATTTATTCCATGATTAGGGTAATTTATGGATATCAGTATAAGGAAAGTGCATTGGGATTTGTACCAAGTAGCTATTAGACCTAAAAGAGGCCCAACATTTCGTTCTAGGGTAACCCAATAAGTCTCAAAAGTTGTCTTGGAGCCCAAGTCTAATAAAGAATAATTTATAGATTTTTGAAAAGAAAAAAAAGGAATAAAGTAAAAATTATGATTTGCACATGGTGGGACCCACACGGCTTTCCACATGGCGTCCAAGACAAGGGGAGGAGGAGATTTTTGTCTTGTTATTTTATCTAAAATTGGCTTGGTGGAGAAGTTTAGTGTAAGACCAATTATGAGCCATTAGATCAAATAGTGCACATAGTGATCTTGGCCATCCAATTTCCATGGAATTTTACTATTAATACCCCCATATTTTCTGCTCCAAACTATGGCATGAGAACCCTTGGGGAAACTATGGCAAAATGGAAACTCAAGCCACGACAAAGACGAATCCAAGGTCCAAAGTTCAAGCAAGCTAGAGATTAAAGGTAAGTAATCTATCCTTACTTATTTTCCTTTGATTTGGGAGCTTGAACTTAGGATTTTCATGGAAGAAAGTTGAATTTTCTCTAAGGTGTATATGATGTCCAAAACCTTAGATGAAAGGAGAAAGAAGAGATTAAAGTTAGAGTTGTGAGATTAAAGCTTAAACAAGCTAGTTAGATGATTGGTTGTTGAATCAAATTGATATTCTTGACTTTTCCATGGATGAAATATTTCGGTTTACACTGTTCATGAGACATCCTCCCTTAGATCCCTCAGAGTACATTTGTGGAAGTGATATTGGCTCAATTATATCTTAACTTAAGCCCAGAAATTTAAAATTTTACTCTTAAGTTCCTTATTCTGAACCTTTATTTTGCAAAACTGATTTATCTCATTCTACATATCCAAATAAGGCTTATTACCTATCCACGTAATGCCCCAGATGTGTGCTATTGGCTCGCCAAATTACATGGCCAAATTCTTCCGTTTACTAGGTCAAATTGAGGTCAAAACACTACTACCTCAGGACCTGCGAATTTCTCTCTCATAATTTCTCATACACAAATTGAATATGCCAAACAATATTTATTATTAAATAATAAATTGTTATACAAAAGGGCATAAACAAAATCCTCATATCTCTATTACATCTTTTCCTGCCTGAAATCCGGCAGCATAACTACTATACTTCATCTTTAAAAATAACTGATCTTGTACTGATTCAGTAATTCCTATGAGAACTACCTTCTACGTAAGTACGCAAAAAAGACTGGATGAACCGGCTAGGTCCACTCACTTCCAGACTCCTTAGACAGTACCTACGTACACAGTAAGTATCATCTCCTTTCTTCTGTCATAATTTTGGCAGCATAACGGCGTCTCTAGCATTCTCAAAATTCACTTTGACATAACTTCCCTGTAATGGGTTATACATAGGGGATGAGATTCGGGGGAATGTCAGTAGTAACAACCATAACAATATATGTAATGCAGTGTGATAGTGCTTGCTTGTGATTGTGTACAGATAAGTATGCCACGTGCTTCCATACTCAATAATAACATATGATCATAGCATTATGTAGTAGAGCTTCAGACATAATATATAAGAAAACAATCCAACCAAACAATAGCACATCACATCATAAAGCCATTACATTAAAGCTAGGATTAGTTACAACCTCACAAGCTTAGCAGAACTCTACTATCTCTATACTGCTCCCAGTTCCCCAGAACTTCCTTATTTCTTTCTTTCTCTTTCTCTCTCTTCTTTCTCTTCCTTTCTTTGTGTATGCCGTGGGATGAATGAAAATGGGAGGGGGAGGGGGTATTTATAGTTTTCATGGATGGCATTTCTATAATTCTCAAGAACTTTGATCTTGTGCCACCGATTTTCCTAGAATTTCCTATTTTCTTTAATCCAACTTATTGCATCATCATGGTGATGTCATCTTGATGACTCATGGCCTTTCATAATTACCTGCTGACTCAATATGCTGACTCAGTGTTCCAGAGCATTCAAGAGTCTTGCACCTAAATACACGGCTGAGATCGTGCCACGTGTCCTCAGCTTTTCTTCTCCCTCTAGATCAGTGTCATGTGGCATCTTGATGGAACCTTTCATGCCATCCCATGACTATCAGATAAGTCCAGAGCTTTATCTGATCAATCCCCCGGTTACCACTTCGACCGGGTAACTTTACTTTACAGAAACAACACTAAAATAGTATTTTAATGCTACTTTTACTCACATTCCTTGGGCTATGTTTTTGCACTCTGGAAATGCTATCTTGGGTCTCTGATCAAGCCCAAGTACTATGATGGCTCGATTCCCAAGAACCATCCCTTGGTAAATTACCAGAATGCCCTTGGTTCATCTTTATTTACTTTAATGAGTCTAGGGGCATTATTGTCTATTCACATTTTACCAGAGTATTCTCTGACCCTGGTTAGCTATTAGATAACCTTTCTTGAATGTCTATCCTTAGCCAAATGAACAAAATACCCTTTACTCATTCTTTCACTATTTTATAACATAAGGGCATTTTCTTCATTTTGCACATTTTCGGCACATTTCTGGACACCGGCCCCTTTATCCAATGAACTAATATCCTGGGTCTGGGCCTCCCTTGGTGTTACTATAGGCATCTGTGTTATGTCATCTGGGCTCATTTAGTCTTAATTTGAATACCGATAAATCTCCCAATCGGATACCCGGAGGTCACAAACTCCCGTATGAATTCACTAATTTATGAATAACTTTTTCTACAAACCTCCTTTCAGTATTCTGTTAGTTCCCTGACATCCGTATCTACAGGACACATCTTCCTACAGGTTTTTAGTCATATCTGAGGTCTAGGATATCCGGTAAGAATTTTTTATACTTTTAGACTATCAGATAAATTTTGGCTATCTGAAGTCCTGATAAAATTCCTGTATTAAGCTAGATTATCTAGCATCATTTCCTCTATCTACTGATGAAATTTGGGACTGAAATGCTTTCGAGCAGTTCTAAGCCACTTTCGGCTGAACTTTCCATAATTACCATTTTGCCCCTGGAACTTTTCTTCTTTTCACGTCAGTCCCTTAATTTTCCATAATTCTTACATACTCATAGAGACCTCATATGCACATTTCACAGTTCAGTGAAATGATCAGCATAATTTTCTCTATTTTCTGGTAAAATATGGTACTCATCGGCTACCAGCCCGATCTTTCCCATAATTATGATTATGCCCCTATATTCTCTTTCTAACATCTTTTCTTATCCTTTATCTTAAGTTCTCAAAATTCTCTTTCAACAACTCATCCCCTAAACTCTTCGGGAGTCATTGTTAATTAAAAGGCTCGACAACCTGCCCATATCAGGTTATCTACTCAAGAGCCAGCCCATATCTAGCTACCTGCAGAATTCCTAGGCTTAAGACTTAGGATATTCCTTACATTCCTCTTTTTGAACCTAGGTGAACTGTCCCTATTTTGTAGGTCAAAGACTTAACTCATCTTTAAATCCTGAGGGACTTAACTCATCCCTTGGATTCCTACAAAATATAGGTAAGTGATCTGCCCATATCAAATTACTATCCTGGGATAACGGGTTTAATAGCCTGCCCATATCAGACTACCTCCTAGTTCTCCTAGACCCAAAAATCAGGATGTTACAGTTTATGCACTGTTCATGACAGAAGGATATGGAATTTCAATGATCTAATGCTTCCATTGAATTCATATGATTATTTTGTGTAGGATTGGATAGGTTTTAAACCTTGGAAACATTGGAATTGAAAGTTGTAATGTTTTAAGTTCTTTTATATTACTGTTCACTCGTATGAACAGTGATTGGATTTTCATGATTTTGATGATTCCAATGGTTTGGAAATGAAAAAGTTGTGTGGGGTAAAATAGAGAAACAAGTATGGGAAGCAATGGAATTAAGATGGGAATTTTTGGAAGAATTATGTATGTTTTGTAAATTCTATCTAGAACAGTGCATAGTTGCTGGAATTTGGTTATTTTGAGTTTATAAATGGATTCAAAAGATGGAATTATGTAGGGTAAGGTCAAGACATCAATTGATTCAAAGGCCAAGCCAATTGGTAAAGATTAAAGGAAGTTAATGTAGTTAAGTAAGCTTAATGTTCAAGAGAAGTTAGATTGTAATGAATAGATGATTATGTGATGATAGGGTGTGATTGTGGACTCCAAAGAGGCAGCCACACATCAAGGATAAGTAAGAAGAAAGAGCAAAGTTAAAGTGAAAGAAAGTCAAGTATATGAGGTAGTAAACTTATCCTAAACTTGTATGTATTGAATGCTTTGCTTGATTGTGCTATGGCTTTGTTGAATTGTGTGCATATGTGTATATGATTGAAGCTCTATTTCTATGATTACCTTGGCCAATTGTATTTCATATGATACATGAAAGCATGCTCATTACACTATGGAAACACTTTCACAAGCAAGCACAAGCAATTACATTAATACATGCATTGTTTGGTATTTGCTACTGAGATTTCCCCATAAATCTCACCACATCTATGTAATCCCAATCCCAACAGGTTTATGAATGATGAGAGGGGATGAAGAAGCATGAAGAGGAGTTAGGGATTGGTCAATGTAAATGTTATATGGTGTTATGTAAAGAATTCTTGCAAGCAATGATCTGTATGCTTAGTTTAAGCAATAATGTTTATGATGTGAGAAAAAATAGTAAATGATGGAATAAAAGTACGTAATTTTAAAGACAATTAGTTAACATGTCAAGCTTCATTTTGACCCCAAGAACACCTTATTTCGATGTCTGTACAAAGAGAACCAATTTTCCAAAATGGGGACCAAAATTTATTTTCAGAATTTTTTACCAAATAAACAGTAAACTTTAACAAATAAACTGTATCAATGTGCTAAGCATTTGGTCATAAATTTATTTTTTTCATTAAGTTTCAAGATGTTATCTTCGAGTAAAATTTTGAACCACTTCATTTTGATTTTTATAGAATTAATTATGATTTTTTGAAGTTTGTCACTGAATCTGAAATACCATATGAATAGTAACTCGCCAAGAGTAAAAATTCTAGATTTAGCTAATGGACTTCAAAGGTCATGTAAGTGATTCTAAATTCTACTGAATGGTCCCTAAGATCTACGAAAGTAAGGATGTTATATCTTCCATCTTTTCTACCCCTTTTCACAGATTCCTTCATATTCACCCTTCATCTTTCCATCGTTTCTTCATGGCATCACACCTGAACAGCGATTGCAGTGCAGCAGAAGTCATGAGAGGCTAAATCTTAGTCTCTTGGTGATGGATCTCATATCTTGAGCTCATGGACTAAATCGAGGAGTTTCTTCTGTTCTAATTTGCATCTTGTCATATTATGATTGCTGCTAGATCTAGGGTATTCATCATATGAAAAAGTTTTGGATATCGATTGATCATTCTCAGATTAGGCTGTTGTAATTTGATTCTGGATGTTTGAACGCTAGATTTTAATTTAATATTTTTGTTTCGATTTTAAGAAAGTTGGGTTGTTTTTCAGCGATGATTGCAAACTAATTCAATTGCTTGAAATCTAGGGTTTTCGATTGATGACCATTCGAGGGCGTTCTCATAATCTAGGGTTAATTGCAAGATAAGTTGTTTCTAACAGCTCACTAATGGTTTTTAAACTAGCTTTGATCAAAGGAGTTTAAGGAATTAGGGTTCTGGACTCAATCGATCGATTGAGGTTTTACTCAAGACTTAGCAATTTCAAACTCCAATATTCAATTAAGAGCGAGGATAGATACGTTTTCATCATCAAGAGTATTTCATAACATATTCTTTCAACAAGCCAACCAGTTTCCATCTTAATCAAAAATCCAAAAAAATATCTACTTTTCTGCACCCTTATTTTATTGCAAAAATCAACCAAAGCCCAAAACCATTTTATCTCTACTCAGGTTTTCATTATTTTTGACATCCAATTTGCTAAGATTCCTTTAGAAAGGCTCCTTGAGAAGAACGATAGGGTTGTGCCTTCTACTATATTGGGTACAATTAACTTTATTTTGATGGCTCGGACTACGACAATCTGAGAGGCTCATCAATGGCGCCATTGCCGGGGAGCCAAGTAATTGGTTCCCTAGTAATTGTTTGTCGATTTAGTTAGCTAACTGAGTCATTTTTCTTATTTTTGTTTGCATTTTAGTTTTTAGTAGTTTTCAAATTGCATTGAATTCTGCATTTTTCTGAGTTTCTGCAAAAATCAGTCTTTGTGACCGTAAGTCGCGACCTTGACTCATTTGTGTCACGACAGGATTACTTTTCTGTGAAATTTGATTACTCTATGAAAACCAGTTGCGACATTTGAAACTGTTAGTCGTGGCTACTGCTCTCTGTGATATTAAGTCGCGACTAAAACACACTTGGGTCACAACTAACTGAAAAAAAAATTCTGCTGTAAACTTTCTGTGTCTGACTCTGATTGATTGCATTGATTGTTCTTGACTATTTCTGCATTGCATGCGTAAAAGAACTGAACCATTAGTGCCTTTTGAACCTAAAATTGAGAGAAGACTTAGGAAACTAAAGAGAGAATTTAGGGGATTTAGAGAAAAAGAAGCAAAATCTAGTTCCTCCTCTAGTATTCCAGAGTCTGAAACTGAACTGAATATGGCATATCATAATGGGCATAATGGGAATGGAGAAAATGAAATACCTATAAATGTAGATAGAAGTGTGAGGGAAATTAATCATTCGCATGTGAATTATGATCCTTATGGATTCTATACGGAAGACGCTAACTTTGAGATTAAAGGAGCTTTGATTGCAGCCTTACCCAAATTTCATGGCTTTGCAGGAGAATGTCCACACAGGCACTTACAAACCATGCATATGATCTGTTCCTCAATGAAGCCTCCAATGATTGCTCTAGATGATATCTTAAGGAGGTGTTTCTATTTCACCTTGGAAGGGAAGGCTAAGGATTGGCTATACAATTTGCTAACTCATTTCTCAACTCTTACATGAGATTAGCTGAAATCAACTTATCTTGAACAATTTTTCCTAGCTTCAAATACCACTCGAATGAAAAAGGAAATCACTAATATTCTGCAACAGGATGGAGAGTCCTTACATGAGTACTTGACGAGGTTTCTTAATCTGTTGGCTAGATGCCCTCACCACAACATGACCAAGGCTGATTTAGTAGACATTTTCTTTGATGTTCTACTTCCTCATAATCAGGTTTCCTTGAATGCAGCAGTGAATGGTTCTTTGAGAGATAAGACCCCATAAGCAAGTTGGAAGTTATTCAAAAAATGGCCAATGAAGACCATCAGACTGGGGATCCAAGAAGAACAACCACCTCATCTTCGGGCAATTCAAATGGTATCTTAGCTGAAATAGCAGCCTTGGGAAACCGAATGGAGAAGGGGATGAATCTAATTGAAAGAGAGCTTCATTCCATAAAACAAGTTCATGCAGTGGATATAATATCCCAATTTTTAGGCCTAGAAACTCAAAAAGTAGCCTGAAATAGATAGGCTACCAGACCCCTTTGAGCAGAAATCCCAGAAACATACAGAGGGTTTTTAGGACTAAACTGCAAATAAGTGAAAGTACAGGGACTTATGTGTAAACAGTAAAACTTCCTAGGGGTATAATGGTAGTTTTAGTAAAGAAAATGACTAAAGTGAAAGTCTAAAACTTCCATGGTGCAAAGATGAAAGTAGACACAAGTTGTGGCCATTAAGTATAATTATGAAAAGTTAAGGGACTTAATTGAAAAGAGGAAAAGTTTCCAGGGGCAAAATGGTAATTATACAAAGTTGAGCCGTGAGCCGAAAGTGGCTTAGAACTGTCCGGAAGCATTTCAGTCCCAAATTTCATCAGTAGATAGAGGAAATAATGCTGGTTAATCTAGCTTATTACATAAATTTTATTAGAGTTTCAGATAGCTGAAATTTATTTAATAGTCTGAAAGTTATCTAAAATTTTTATCAGATCTTCTGGACCTCAGATATAAGTGAAAAATTACAGGAAGATGTGTCCTATGAAGATAGAGGTTAGGGAACTGACGGAGTCCCAAAAGGAGATATGTAAGAAAAGTTATTCACTTTTTAGTGAATTTTGATGGGAGTTCGTGAACGCCCGATATCCGATTGAGAAATTAATCGATAAGTAAACTGGGACTGAATGAGCCCAGATGGCATCACATAGAGGCTCATAATGACACCAAGGGAGTCCCAGGCCCATGATATCAGTTCAGCGTAAAAAGGGGCCAGAGTCCAAAAATGTGCGAAATGACGAAAATACCCCTATGTTATAAAACAGTTAAAGAATGAGTGAAGGGTATTTTGGCCATTTGACTAAGGTTAGACAGTTAAGAAAGGTTATCTAGATAGTTGACCAGGGTCATGGAATACTCTGGTAAGGTGTGAAAAGATAATAATGCCCCTAGACTCATTAAAGTAAATAAAGAGGAACCAATGGTATTTTGGTAATTTTCCAAGGGAGGTTTCTTGGGAATTAAGCCATCAGAGTACTTAAGCTTGATCAGAGACCCAAGATGACATTCCAAAAGCCCAAAAACGTAGCCCAAGAGTTATGTGAGTTAAAGTGGCATTAAAATAATATTTTAGTGAGTTTTCAATTAAGTAAAGTTACCCGGTCGAAGTGATAACCGGGGAATTGATCAGATAAAGCTTTGGACTTATCTGCAAGCCATGAGGTGGCCTGAAAGGTGTCCTCATGGGATCCATCAAGATGCCACATGGTACTAATCTAGAGGAAGAAGAAAAATCTAAGGACACGTGGCATGATCTCAGTCGTTCATTCCGGGATAAGACTTTGGAATTCTCTGGAAGTGCTGAGTCAGCTGGTGAGGTGTCCCGAGGGCCCCACCATTGCGCTACCTAAGCATGTGAGGTGTCCCTTGATGATGTCACTTTTGATGAGTCATTATAGAGGATGATGTCATCACGATGATGCAGCCGAAGCTTCTTGAGGAAGCTAAGCGATCTGAGCCGTTCATCGTGATTCGATCTAGACCATCCATTCCACCTCCCTCCACCTATAAATACCCCTCACCCCTCCTTCCATTCCACACACCACGGCCAAGAAGAGATAGGAAGAGAGAGAGAGAGAGAGAAAGAAAGAAAAAAATAAAGAGAAAGAAAGAAAGAGAAAGAAGGAGTTATGTCGGAGCTAGGAGCAATCCAAGGAGCTTAGGGACGCGGCAAACTTAGGAATAAGGTAAGTAAGTTATTTTAGTCCCTGCTCTAATAAATTAGATAGTTAGAATAGAGAAATATCTCTCTCTATAAGGTTAGCCGTGGATAGAAAGAAAGTTATGAGATGGTTAAAATAGTGGTATTATCTCAAGATAAGCTTGAGTTAAGTGGAGTTATGCTGGAAAGATCATAATAAAATATTATTATGCTATGTATAGGATCTAACCTTTGAAAAAGTGGAATTTCAGATGGAACATCAGATCAAAGGTGAAGGACTAAAGGAAAGGTTACATGCCAGGTAGTGAACTTACCCATTCTTGTATGCTTGATGTATATGCTTGTGTGTTAATATGATTATGATATGTGATGATGATGATATATGCTCTTCTCTTTATGAGTTTATGGTTTGCATAGTAGTGATAGGCATGGAGCATGAGAGTATGCAAATGGAAGCTAAAGGAAGATAAAGGAAACACATGTCATGCACTTGCATTCTTCTTGTATACATTGAATGGTACCTTTTACTATTGAGATTTCCTCCGAAATCTCACCCCTACCTTTTCCAAACATAACAGGGTACTGGTTTGGAGAAGATGGAGTTAGAAAAGTGAGGATGTGACATTTTGGTATCAGAGAAAAAGGTTTTGGCATTAGTACTGAACAAAGTTTTAGCACAGAACAGAAGGTTCTCGCTTAGTGATGCTTTGATTTAGTTAGACTAATTCCCTTAAACAAGTTAGAGAAGGTTTCCTCCCTAGAATACGATAGATTAATCTTAGTCAGCCGTTACCTCTGAGGTCTCATATTTCTTAGCACGATATGGCTGGACTAAGCAAGATAAGATCGGAGGAATAATTTCCTCTATGGATAGAGATAGAAGCTGACCAGTTCAAGGTTAGGGATGCTTAAGAGTAGCTCGAGATATCATTCTGTGACCAGACGCTACAGTGAGGATGATGAGATATCCAAGTTGCGACGTGAAGGGTGCAGGTCACGACTAGCTGCTACAGAGAAGTGAGGTTGCGACAAGTGAAGTCACAGGTTGCGACTAGTGTGCACAAAGGAGTCCAAGTCACAACGGTATAAGAGTTAGGTCGTGACTAAAGGATATATAGATGTCAGGTCGCGACAAGTAGAGTGCAATGGTCGCGACTAAAAGTCACAAAGCATATGAGTCGCGACTAGGCAGTGGTCAGGTCATGACAAGTATAGCACAATGGTCACGACGAAAGATCACAGAGAATATGAGTCATGACTAGCCAATACTCAGGTCGCGACCAGGATGTATAGAGACCTAATGATGATAATGAAGGTACCAACCTCGCTGAAGTCCATCGGCTAGAGGATTGGTATAACACATGATCAAGCTAGACAGTACAAAGTACTAAGATACGAAAGATCAGTTTAAGATGATGTTTAAAAGTAGATCCTCCATGTGATAACTAGGAGTAAATCTACATTACAAAGGTTTTATTCAACTGGTCTAAATAGAAGACCTAAAAGTTAGATTAAGACTTGCCTAAGAATGATCCTAGCACATGGCTTAAGGTTAGAGACGTGATGGTTAATAGATAAAGAGCTAATGTTCCCTAAGCAGAGGGATTCCATCACGGAGAAGTAGTAGACCTAGGGTAGAGTACCCTAGAGAACAGAAGTGATAGTAAGAGATGATGAATGAGATTTCAAGTTCGCTAGGATCAAGAGAAAGACCAATAAGGAACCACAGTCCGGTCAAGAATAGATTGGGACTGATAGATAGACAGAAGAAGTTAAGAGATAGTAGAGAGGTAGCCACAGTTTAAAAGATAAAGTGACTTCCCTATATAAGATAGAGTAATGAAGGGTTGAGTCTATACCCTAGTAAGAGGGTAGCATGGCAGCCTAAGTGAGATAGACATATGTTCTTGTCAGATCCTAATCAGATAATATGGTTAACAGATGATGTGATAAAAGAAATAATGTTTTGAGGTTTACTTACCTAATTGCAGTGTGCGATTGAGGGTTGAGCAAATTATGATGATGATATGGCTTAAGTTGCCATAAGTCATAAGTTATGATGAATAGTTGCATCTCTTTGCAGTTGTCATATGATGACATGCATGTTAGAGTATGCTATGATGAATGAATACTCCCTTTCGTAGTATATGCAGGGTAGAGTATATATGAGATAAGGAAGTTATGAGAAAGTTATGTTGCTCCCATACCATATGACGTGCAATAAGGAATGTATTGAGGATGATAGACAGTCTCAATGAGTGGGACAGTCTATTGCAGTATGACTAGGGGTTACTCAGGTATTTCTGCAGACTAGTGAATACGACTCTCAGGGCCATTTCTATTAAAAGGAATGGTATACAGAAAGAGCAGCAGGTACTAGTAAAGAGATTGTTTTCATATCACACTTCAGAAAAAGAGTTGGACTAAAACATCTAGCTCTCAGATAGAGCTAGATTCAGATGAGTATAGATCACTCTTCAGATAAGAGTTGGATCCGATATAGAATGCTCGCAATTAGAGCATAGTTCAAATGGCTCGCAGTTAAAGCACAGATTGAAATGAGAAGTTATGATAAGGCCATAGCAGTAGAATGCAATGGCAGGTGGTTTGACCATGATTACACAAGGCAATGGTAAACCACAGTAAAGTAAGAAAGATAAGAGGAACTCCTGAGTAGGAGAGGAAGTAAGTAAAGTCTGGGGAAATAATATGAGGCCAATGGAAATAAAATTTTTAAAATTTTTGATTGAGTTATCAACAAATAGAAGCTAAAGGAAACACATGTCATGCACTTGCATTCATCTTGTATACATTGAATGGTACCGTTTACTACTGAGATTTTTCCCGAAATCTCACCCCTACCTTTTTCAAACATAACGGGGTACTGGTTTGGAGAAGATAGAGCTAGGAAAGTGAGGATGTGACATGTTGCCATAAGTTATGATGAATGGTTGCATCTCCTTGCAGTGGTCATATGATAACACGCATGTTAGAGTATGCTATGATGAATGGATACTCCCCTTTTGCAATACATGCAAGGTAGAGTATACATGAGATAAGGAAGTTATGAGAAAGTTATGTTGCTCCCATACCATATGACATGCAATAAGGAATGTATTGATGATGATAGACAGTCTCAGTTAATAGGACAGTAAGTTATGATATGATTGAGGTTACTCAGGTATTTCTGCAGACTTGTGAATGCGGTACTCAGGGCCATTTCTATTGAAAGGAATGGTATATAGAAAGAGCAACAGGTAACAGTAAAGAGATTGTTTTCATATCACTCTTCAGATAAGAGTTAGATCAGAAACAGATGGTTCTCAGATAGAGCTAGATTCATATAAGTATAGATCACTCTTCAGATAAGAGTTGGATCTGATTTGCTTGCAGTTAGAGTACAGATTGAAATGAGAAGTTATGATGAGAATGCAATGGCAGGTGGTTAGACCATGATTGTACAAGGCAATAGCCCATGGTAAGCCACAGTAAAGTAAGAAAGATGAGAAGGAACTCCTAAGTAAGAAAGGAAATAAGTAAAGTCTTGGTAAATAATATGGGCTACTGAACGTAATATTTTAAAAAATTTTATTGAGTTATCAACAAGTGGAAGCAATTAACCTTATAACTTAGTCTGTTGATTTAAGATCTTCCAGAGATAATGATACAGTACAACAGAATTGCAGTTAGATCCTAGCATGGCTCCAGGGCCGTAGTTACATCCTGAAGGATCACAGTTAGATCCTAACATCTTCAGAGTCGCAGTTAGATTCTGAAGAGGCTAACGGTTGATTGTAGTTAATTAGATCCTGAGGTCGCAGTTAGACCTAGCCTAAGGAAAGTAATGAGCCATGAAGATATGAGTATAATGTAGTATCTCTTTGGGAAGATGAATGCAAAATATGAAGTTAAGGTAAGGAAGCTTTACTAGTTGATAAACTCATCTAGAAAAATTATTTATAATAGTTTTCCTCAGATAGCCTCTATTATATACAGACTGAACTTAGTTTTCCCTTAAACAAAGAAGGAGTCCAAGTACAAATCTGAGTGCTGAGATTCAAAGTTTTGTAGAAATATGCCTGAGGAACAAAGAAGAGAACCCCATATGTTTTGAGAATAGAAAAGTATGAGTATATAGATCCTCCAGATGAGAATAAAGAAATTAAAAGGCTAGAGAGACCTAGAGAAGAGGGTCTAAGGTAAAGCAAAGATAGAACGTAGTTCTATGAGAAAGAGAATGCTAGGGCCTAGAGCTATACAAAGAGTAATCTAGCCCTAACCCAGTAGCACAAAAGGTGCTAAGGCAAGAGTAGCCTAATGTGTAAGAGTAAGCCCTGAGAAGGTGAAACATCCTCCCTTAGACTCCTCAGAATACACTTGCGGAAGCAATATTAGCTTGATTATATCTTAACTTAAGCCTAGAAATTAAAATTTTACTCTTAAGTTCCTTATTCTGAACCTTTACTTTGAAAACTAATTTATCTCGCTCTACACATCCAAATGAGGCTTATTACCTATCCACGTAATGCCCCAGATGTGTACAACTGGCTCATCAAATTTTGTGGCCAAATTCTTTCATTTACTAGGTCAAACTGAGGTCAGAACACTGCTACCTCAAGACCTACGAATTTCTCTTTTAATTCGTCATCCACAAATTGAACATGCCAAACAATATTTATTATTAAATAATAAAATATCATACAACAGAATATACACAAAATTATCATATTTCTATTACATCTTTTCCTGCCCGAATTTTGGCAGTATAACCGCTAGGCTTCATCTGTACAAAGAACTGAACTGTACTGATTCGGTAATTCCCTCATGAGAACTACCATTCTACGTAAGTACCCAGGAAAGACTCGATGAACCAGCTAGGTCTACTCACTTCCAGCCTCCTTAGACAGCATAACGGCGTCTCTCAAAATTCTTAAAATTCACTTCAACATAATCTCCCTGTAATGGGTTAGACATGGGGAATGAGATTCGGGGGAATCTCAGTAGTAATAATCATAACAATATATGTAATGCAGAGTGACAGTGCTTGCTTGTGATTGTGTACAGATAAGTATGCTGCGTGCTTCCATACTCAATAATATATGATCATAGCATTACAGTAGAGCTTCAGACATAACATATAAGACAACAATCCAACCAAACAATAGCACAACAAATCACAAAGCCATTACATAAAAGCTAGGATTAGTTACTACCTCAAAAGCTTAGCAGAACTCTAGAATCTCTATACTGCTTCCGGCTCCGCCAGAACTTCCTTTCTTCTTTCTTTCTCTCACTTTCTCTCTCTAGCACTTCCTTCTCTCTCTTGAATGCTCTTGGCCGTGGAGAATGAAGAGCAAGGGGGGGTATTTATAGTTTCCACCGATGGCATTTCCGTAATTTCCAAGCCCTTTGAACATGTGGTCACCGATTTTCCTGGAATTTCCTATTTTCTTTTTATTCCTTTTACTGCATCATCAAGGGACATCTCATCAGTCACATTTCTCACATGGCGAAATTGAGAGAGCCAAGAAACCTTCTGGAAGCTTTTCAGTCCAGTCCAGTACCGGTCCGGTCCGATTTCCCACAAACTGGACTCAACAGCTAAGATTGTGCCACGTGTCCTTAACTTTTCTTCTCCCTCTAGACCAGTGCCATGTGGCGCCTGGAAGGGACCTTTCACGCCATCCCATGACCTCCAGATAAGTCCTAGACTTTATCTGATCACCTCCTCGGTTACCGTGTCAACCAAGTAACTTTACTTTACTGAATAGTTATTAAATCATTATTTTAATGTCACTTTTCCCCATGTATCACTGGGCCTACGTTTTTGGGCCCTCCCAAGTACTCTGATGGCCCGATTCCCAAGAAACACCCCTTGGCAAATTACCAAAATGCCCTTAGTCTCTCTTTCTTTACTTTAATGAGTCTAGGGGCATTATTGTCTTTCCACATCTTACCAGAGTACTCTCTGACCCTGGTCAACTATCCAGATACCCTGTCTGGACTAACTAACCTTAGCCAAATGACCAAAATACCCTTTACTCATTCTTCAGTTATTCTATAACATAAGGGCATTTTCGTCATTTTATACCTTTTTCCCGGACACCGGCCCCTCTTACCACTGAACTGATATTATGGGCCTGGGCCTTCCCTGGTGTCACTATGGGTCTTAAAAACACTGTATGGCCTCTGGCCACAGTCTGATCATCTCTATTTAGACTGCTTTTCCTTTACCGATTATAACTGTAAATTCCCATCTTCCGGAATTTTTATAGAAAAATCGGGACCTCAAATCAAAATTATGTGTTGCGTCATTCAACCCGAAATCCTTTTCTCTATCTCCCGGTATTTTCAGATATTTAATCCGGACCGGGCTATTTTTGCCTAAAAGTACGCTCCCGTGCATACTTTTCAAAAATGACCATTTTACCCTTGGTCAATTTCTAATTCTTTCATACACATAGAGACCTCATATGCATATTTCACAGTTCAGTGAAATGATCAGCATAATTTTCTCTATTTTCTAGCAAAATATGGTACTCATCGACTAGAGCCCGATCTTTCCCATAATTACGATTATACCCCTGCATTCTCTTTCTGGCATGTTAACCTCATATTCTCATCCCTCATCTTAAGGTCTAGAAATTCTCTTTCAATAACTCATCCCCTAAACTCTTCGGGAGTCATTGTTAATTAAAAGGCTCGACAACCCACCCATATCAGGTTATCTTACACAGGAGCCAGCCTATATCAAGCTACCTGCAGAATTCCTAGGCTTAAGACTTAGGATATTCCTCACATTCCTCATTTTGAACCTAGGTGAACTGTCTCGATTCTGTAGGTTAAAGACTTAACTCATCTTTAAATCCTAAAGGACTTAGCTCATCCCTCGAATTCCTACAAAATACAGGTAAGTAGTCCGCCCATATCAGATTACTACCCTGGGACTACGGGCTTAGCAGCCTACCCATATTAGACTACCTCCCAGTTCTCCTAGACCAAAAATGGGGATGTTACAGAAAGGATAAGAAAGAGTGCAAATGCCATAAAGGTTTGGCATAGACGCTTAAAGTTATATAAGGATGAGAAAAGTTACGAAGAATTAGAAAAGTTAGAGAAGTTAAGAAAAGCAAGAGAATATAACCTCTTATGTTAGAATCATAATCTAAATTATGATTTTGTATCGGTAGAAAGAACGGCAAAAAGAACAATATTTCTCCTGCGAGATTAACAAAGTTTAAGAGGAATGATGTAGACCCCAGAATTACATCAAAATTCTGAAGGGTAAGATATGAAAGAAATGGATACTACTCATAAGTTCAGTTGTCCATACATAGGACTAGATGGATACCCCAAGCTTTAGTCATAAAGCAAGAAATGATATAAAGACGAGATATATCCAAAATAGTTTGACTAAGGTATTGATTAATTTCTAGGACGAAATTTATTTTAAGGGGGTAGAAATGTAATATCCCAATTTTTAGGCCTAGAGACTCAGAAAGTAGCCTGAAATAGATAAGCTACCAGACCCCTTTGAGCAGAAGTCCCAGATATTGGGAATTTGAAGACACGCAATGGAAATTAACTTTAAAATTTTTCCAGTCCCTGCCAAGATCTACCGATTGTGTTTAAGTCAAGTAGTAAGATGTGTTACCTTCGGTATTCGAATTATTGGTGGCTCGGCGATTCCGACGTTCGGGATGCCTATGCTCTCTTTTCTATCCCGAGAAGTCAACTACTCAGATCGGCTTCCTCTACTGGTATCCACACGAATAGCCTCCGAATCACGAACGATGTGCTAGCGCCTCTTGTCCTTCTAGGGTTTTTTTCAGAATCCATCCTCTTCGTCTCTATTTGACAGTTTCTTATCTGCAAAACCGTTTGCACTCTCTCCCCAAAACCCTAGCCCCTAATGTTAAACAAATAGGATGCTATCGGTGTTCTAACGGTTATTGGATTTCGGAATTAACCTTATATTAATTTTGAAATTAATACAATATCATTTATATTGCATAATTTGATAAGAAACCAATTAAATAAATATGGTTTATATTAAATCCGTCCCACAGATTTAATTCACCTATTCATTTAATTTAAAATAAAGATATGACATAATTATATTTGATTTATTCTCATAAATCAAAATTGAGATATTATATCATATCAATTTAAATTTCAAATTCAAATAGATCATATCAATTTAAATTTTAAATTCAAAAGTGATAGAGATTTAATTCTTACAAATATCTCTTATATCATATATAATATATACGAGTTTATATATATATAAATATATATATACACATCCACCCTAGATTATTTATTGAATCTGGACATGTCTTAGATTCAATGAATCTGGACATCATAGCTTGTGTTGGGCTATTTTGTGTGCGACCCTGTAGGCCCATATGAAGTTAGCAGTGGCCCAGTTACTGACCCACAAGTCGTAAGCGATCTCTAGCAAGACATCACGACTACCCAAATCATATGATGATCGATGAACTGTTACCTTTCATATAACCATATCACGTCCCTTTTGTCACATGATATTTTGGTCATGGATGAGGCATGGAGAACGTCATCCTCCTGTTCCTGACCGTTACTTTCTCGATACCTGAGTAGTCTAACTATAGAAATGGAACTACCTTTCTATTATAGTATGGCCATACATTTCTCAGACTCACTCATCGAGGGGGCCAGTAATATCTCTCTACAAATGTGAGGGACAAATTTCATCTTGACCATTCACATTCCTCCACGTGAAAAACCACTAAGCCCGAACATAGTCTTTATGATCACTTAGTCAAAAGTGACTTTTGACTAGGTCAAAGCTGGGCGTTTGTCATATAGGAATCCATGATGATCTCAAGTCAAAGGGCATAGTGACATGGTTTGTATATGAGAGAAGCTTATGACTTAATCCGTGCAGCTCTCTTATAGCGATTCGGTCCAACACCTTGTACTTTTACATGTGCCTATGACTTTGATTTATATCTCTATACATCTTCAAAGTCATATTGGTCTTATTTCATCTCTGCTCCCGCATAGATGACCGACTAGGGACATTTAGGATAAGATCATGAGTTATCCAATGATGGTCATCACAGTAAATATGCAAATAATATGATAACATGATTAAAAAATTCATAAATCAATAATGTTCATAATACAATGATTGGCCCCTAGGGCATAATTTCCAACACCAGAAACATACAAAGGGTTTTTAGGGACTAAATTGCAAATAAGTGAAAGTATAGGGACTTATGTATAAATAGTAAAAGTTCCTAGGGGTATAATGGTCATTTTAGAAAAGAAATGGACTAAAGTGAAAGTCTAAAAGTTCCATGGTACAAAGATTAAAGTAGACACAAGTTGTCGGCCATTAAGTGTAATTGTGAAAAGTTAAGGGACTTAATTGAAAAGAGGAAAAGATTATATAATTGTGAAAAGTTAAGGGACTAAAGTGGCAAAATGGTAATTATAGAAAGTTGAGCTGGAAGTGGCTTAGAACTGCCCGGAAAGATTTTAGTCCCAAATTTCATCAGTAGATAGAGGAAATAATGTTGGTTAATCTAGCTTATTACAGAAATTTTATTAGAGTTTCAGATAGCTGAAATTTATCTGATAGTCTAAAAGTTATCTGAAATTTTTATCAGATCTTTTGAACCTCAAATATAAGTAAAAAGTTACAGGAAGATGCATCCTGTGAAGATAGAGGTCAGGGAACTGATGGAGTCCTGAAAGGAGATCTGTAAGAAAAGTTATTCACTTTTTAGTGAATTTTGACAGGAGTTTGTGAATGTCGTATCCTTAATTTCATCCTTACATATACTCAATGAGAAGTATCTTAGATCAATGGAACATCATTTTAGCTTAAAAACATGAATTTCCAAGAATTAGGTTATCGGGTACTGTTCATAGTACTGTTCACTTGGTAAATCCAGACTACACTATGAACTTTGGAAATTCATAAGTAAATCTAGAAAAATCAAAATAAGGTGGTTCCAATTTATAATGAAAGCTATTTCATTGAAATTTGAGGGAAAAATATGAAACTGAGGTTTCCTTGTGCAAATGAAATAAGTTTATTAGTTGAAAAATACTGTTCATTTAGTAAGTCTGGAAGTTCCAGTTTCTTTACCTTATTTTCAAAATTCATTTCTCTTTGTGTACTTATCCAAATAGGGCTAGTTACATATGGATTTAAATCTCCATATGTCTAGTTTAAGCTCATAAAATTTTGTGGAAAAACTCATTCATTTACTATTTAGAATTCGCGCATGAACCTCACTGCCTCTGGGTATTCGTTTTATCTTGATCCAGATTTTAATCCTGACTTTGAAAAATCATAGCAATTCGAATTTTTAACTAATTGAGGCGTTCTTGGTGTCCATTTAAATATATAAATCTTAGATATGTTCATGCCAAATTTCACGTGAAAACTCGTGGTATAGGTTATGAAAACTATCGTTGGAAATGTACTGCCTCGGATCAGATTTGTGAAAGCATACATCATACACACCAAAACATCATCTTCTAAGTTAGGTGCACACCCTTTTAAGTCATATACAATTATCCATCCATATTTACCCTCTTGCCTTGAGAAGATCCAGCACCTATAGCATGGATATTTATATGGAAGGAATGAGATTTCATGGAAATCTCAATAGCAAGTCATACAAACTATAATAACATGTATGCTTGGTTAAATGCTTAACATGTTATAATGACATGGGAGCTACTTCATGAACATACATAAGCAACCTCTAACATGCATATTATCATGACATTCATTGCAAGGAGTTGCAACCATTCATATCTCATCATCATCATCATAAAATTATCTCATGCTCAACCAATAATCATACATAACAAGCAAACAAGCATAAGATTATAGTTAGGTATTCTTGCTACCTCTTAGGTGTCTTTGCTATTCCTTTCTTGGATTGATCCTTCCTTCTCACAAATGTCAAAACCTAGCCATTACAAAGTAACATCAAGTTACAATTTACTTCCATCACAATTCCAAGCTAGGGTTTCAACTAGGTTCCATTCTTTCTTTAATTTATGACTTATGCTTCCATCTTTCTAAAACAAATTCTCATGGTTCATTTGCACATGATTTTTCATGTAGAATCCAAATATGCATTCAGAATTTCCAAACTCCAATTGCATCATAACCTACTATACAGAACCAAAAAGCTATCCTTGTTTTCCAAAAATTCTCATTTTGATTCCAACGCTTCCAATATTGGTTTCTCTACTATATCCCCACACAATTTTACATTCTAAACCCATTGGAAGCATCAAAATATGAAATTCCAACATATGAACAGTGATTTGTACAGTACCAGAATAGAACACAATCTTTGATTCACAAGCATACTTGAATTTCTGAGCTATTACCACTTGATTCTAGCTTGTTTAAGCTTATCTAAACTATCTATAACATAACACTCATCTTCCTTTCACATCAAAACAGAATGGACAGCAGCACCATCAAGAGGAATATGTCCCAAAAACCTCTTAAAAATAAGAACAAACTTGCTAGAACATAGTCTAGGATCAAGGGGATAACTTACCTTACTAATTTCTTCAAGGTGCTTGCTTCCTCCAAGCTTGAGTGGTAATTTTGCAAGAGTTTCCCCAAGGTTCTTGGCTTCACCGAAATGGTCTGAAATTGGGGGGTATTTATAGAAAAATGTGGGGAAAATAGAAGGCCAAGATCACTTTGTACACTATTTGATCTAAGGGCTTAGATTTAATCTTGGATTTTCTTTTCTTTCATAATTATGACATCACCACCATGACATCATCAAGAGGGACACCGCATAGGACACTTGGCGGCATTCTCATGGTGGGAAGCTCCTAGAAAAATTCAAGTCCAATCCGGTACCGGCCCGGTCCGATTTCCCAAAAATCGGACTGTTTTCTGAATCTAATTTTTCTGAGATTCCATAATATGTTTTCTGACCTTAAATCCAGTATCCAGATTCTTTCTATCATTGACATTCTTATACTGGGTTTAAATTCAATTACAGATCCTTTGGAAAATGACTAAAATACCCTTGGTGCCCTTTCTTGTACTACTTTAACCCTATGGGCATAATCGTCATTTCACACCTCTTTGTACCTTATCAGAGCAAATACTGACTTGGACTAACCCTTCTTGTACCTGCCCTGGGTATTTTCATAGTGCCCCTCTATTGCTCCTTAATGCAACAGAGGGGCAGTTTCATAATTTCGCACTTTTCCGGGGTACCTTAGGACACTGGCCCACCTATCAGTCCAATCATTTTATTGGGCCATCATGGCACCATTTTTGGGCCTTTATAGGGTCCACTACCTTTATGGCACAATTCCCTAGGAACCGCTCCTGGAGCTATTTATCGGGTATTTTATTCCACTGTAAATTCCATTAAAAATTCTACAAGATTCCTTTTCTAATCCTGTCAATTTTATAAATTCATATATTAATTATAGAAATTTCCTGTAAGGTATCATCTGATTCTGAGATCCGAAAAATACTATAATAATTTTATCTAACTTCAAAAATTTATATCAATTTTTCGGGACCTCAAATCAAAATTATGTGTTGTGTCAAACTAACCGAAATAATTTTCTCTATCTACTGGTAAAATTTGGGTCTGATCTGACTTCAGGCATTTTTGGCTTGTTTTTAGTCCAATTCTTCATAATTACACTTTTGCCCCTTGACTTTTCATAAATTGTACTTATGTCCTTGCATTTGGCTAAAATTACACTTAAGGACCCCACATTTTTGTCTACTTTTTCTTTTGGCCTTAAACTTTTGTAAATTGCACTTAAGTCCCTGAATTTTCTTCCTTTTCAATACAATCCCCTTTCTTTACATAATTGGCCACATTTTTCTTAGAAAATCTCACATATATTAAGTACAAACTGTACATACTCATCAGTACAGAAATTAGGGATATTACAGTGAACGCCCGATATCCGATTGAGAAATTAATTGGTAAGCAAACTGGGACTGAATGAGCCCAGATGGCATCACATATAGGCCCATAATGACACCAAGGGACGCCCAGGCTCATGATATCAGTTCAGCGGTAAAAGGGGCCAGATTCCGAAAAATGTGCGAAATGACGAAAATACCCCTATATGATAAAATAGTTAAAGAATTAGTGAAGGGTATTTTGGTCATTTGACTAAGGTTAGACAGTTAAGAAAGGTTATCTGGATAGTTGACCAGGGTCATAGAATACTCTGGTAAGGTGTGAAAAGACAATAATGCCCCTAGACTCATTAAAGTAAATAAAAAGGAACCAAGGGCATTTTGGTAATTTACCAAGGGATGTTTCTTGGGAATTGAGCCATCAGAGTACTTGAGCATGATCAGAGACCCAAGATGGAATTCCCAGAAGTCCAAAAATGTGGCCCAAGAATTATGTGGATTAAAGTAGCATTAAAGTAATATTTTAGTGAGTTTTCAATAAAGTAGAGTTACCCGGTTGAAGTGATAACCAGGGAGTTGAACAGATAAATCTTGAGACTTATCCGAAAGTGATGAGGTGGCATAAAAGGTACCCATAAGGGGCCACATGGCATGATCATAGAGGAGGAAGAAAAAGCTAAGGACACGTGGCTCGAACCCAGTCGTTCATTCCAGGATAAGACTCTGGAATTCTCTGGAAGCGCTGAGTCAGCTGGTGAGGTATTCCGAGGGCCCCAACATTATGCCACCTAAGCATGTGAGGTGTCCATGAATGATGTCATTTTTATGAGTCATCTAGGATGATGATGTCATCATGATGATGCAGGCGACGTTTCTTGAGGAAGCTAAGCGATCTGAGTCATTCATCGTGATTCGATCTGAGCCATCCATTTCACTTTGCTTCAACTATAAATACCCCACCCCCTCCATTTCATTCCATGGCAAGAACCAAAACGAGAAGAGAAAAGAAGAGAGAGAAAGAGAAAGAGAGAAAGAAAGGAAGCGAAAGAAGGAGTTCTGGTTGAGATAGGAGCAATCTAAAAACTTAGGGACTCGACAAGCTTAGGAATAAGGTAAGTAATTTATTCTAGTCCCTGCTCTAATAAATTAGAGGATTGTTCTTATAAATTAGATAGTTAGAATAGAGCAATATATCTCTCTATAAGGTTAGCCGTAGATAGAAAGAAAACTAGGGAATTGGTAGAATAGGGGTATTGCCTCAGGATAAACCTAAATTAAGTAGAGTTATACTGGATAAGACAATAATAAAATATTATTATGCTCTGTATAGGCTCTGACCTATGAAAAGAAGGAACTTTATAGTAGAAGCTAATGACTAAAGGAAGGACTACACGCCAAGTAGTGAACTTACCTACTTGTATGCTTATGTGTGATATTTAATTACTTTGATGATGTTAAGCATGTATGATTAAATGATGCTCTGTTTCTTTTTATGCTATGACCATATATTATAATTAAGGGACATGAAGCATGTAAGTTATCATTATGCAAGCATGATCATTAAGTACACACATAGTAACATCAAGCATATAGTTGTATACATTGTATGGTCTCCGTTTGCTACTGAGATTTCCCCCGAAATCTCACCCTTTCCATATCAGTCCAATTATAGCAGGTATTCTCAAGATGGAGGAGATAAGGATTCATGAAGAGAATTTAAGAATTATTTAGCATGATTGATATGTGATTGATGTATGTTATGCATGTGTATGTAAAGTTGGTTGCTGGAAATTGCCATCATAAATAGTAACTCATGATGAAGTAGTCACCTTTGATCTGTAATTAAAAATAGTAAATGGTTGAATAAATATATGATATTTTTATAGTAAATAGTGGACATGTAAATCTTCGATTTGATATATAGAATGTTTTATTTGAATGTCTACACATGGAGATATAATTTTTCAAATTTAGGACCAAAATGCTGGATTTAGGGGAAATACGTTGGATGAACAGTAAAATTGTAGCATTGACTGACATTGACTTGGTCAATTTATGGTCAACGAGTTATTTTTTAATGAAAGAGGATTAAGTTATTAGATTCATTTATTAATTTAAACCACTTTATTTGAATTTTTCTAGAATTAGTTATGATTTTTCGAAGTCATGTCACTTGTCTGGAATTTACACAGTGAACAGTACTCGATAGAGTAAAACTCCAAATTGAGAAATTTGACTTTAATGACCTTGAGAGTTGAAACATCCTTCCTTAGACTCCTTACACTTGCGGAAGCAATATTAGCTTGATTATATCTTAACTTAAGCCCAGAAATTTAAAATTTCACTCTTAAGTTCCTTATTCTGGACCTTTAATTTGAAAATTAATTTCTCTCGTTCTACACATCCAAACAAGGCTTATTACCTATCCACGGAATGCCCCAGATGTGTACTACTGGCTCACCAAATTTCGTAGCCAAGCTCCTCTGTTTACTAGGTCAATCTGAGGTCAAAACACTGCTACCTCAGGACCTGCGAATTTCCCCTTAATTTACCATACATAAATTGAATATGCCAAACAACACTTATCATTGAATAACATAATGTCATACAGCATGGCATACACAACAAGACATATACATAATCTTGCTATCTCTATTACATCTCTTTCTGCCTAAACTCCGGCAGCATAACCGCTACGCTTTATCTGTACAAAGAACTGAACTGTACTGATTCGGTAATCCCCTCATGAGAACTACCATTCTACGTAGTACCCAGGAAAGACTAGATGAACCGGCTAGGTCCACTCACTTCTAGCCTCCTTAGACAGCACTACGTACACAGTACTTATCATATACTGATGTTCAGTCTTTACTTCGGCAGCATAACGGCGTCTCTTAGGATTCTCAAAATCTACCTTGACATAACCTCCCTGTAATGGGTTATGGATGGGGATGAGATTCGGGGGAATCTCAGTAGCAACAATCATAACAATATATGTAATGCAGTGTGATAGTGCTTGCTTGTGATTGTGTGCAGATAAGTATGCTGCGTGCTTCCATACTCAATAACATATGATCATAGCATTGCAGTAGAGCTTCAAGCATAACATATAAGACAACAATCCAACCAAACAATAGCACAACAAATCACAAAGCCATTACATAAAAGCTAGGATTAGTTACTACCTCAAAGGCTTAGCAGAGCTCTACTATCTCTATTCTGCTTCCAGCTCCGCCAGAACTTCCTTTCTTTCTTTCTTCCTCTCACTTTCTCTCTCTAGCACCTCCTCCTCTCTCTAAAAGCCTCAAAACCGTGGGATGCATGAAATGGGAGGGGGAAGGGGGTATTTATAGCTTCCTTCAATGGCATTCCTGTAATTTTGAAGCCATATGAACTTGTGGTCCTGGTTTTTCCTGGAATTTCCTATTTTCTTTTATTCCTTTTTACTGCATCATCCAGGACACCTCAGTGGACACCTCAGCAGCTGACTCATCGCCACATTTTCCACATGCTGAAATTCCTGGACACCTCAGCAGCTGACTCAGCAGGCTGACTCACCGGTCCAGTCTCTTGCCTCGTAAAGCGTGTCCTCAGCTTTATCTGCTTTCTCCAGACTAATGCCATGTGGCATCTGGAAGGGACCTTTCACGCCTTCCAATGCTATCCAGATAAGTCCCAGACTTATCTGATCACCTCCTCAGTTTTCGTGCCAACCGAGTAACTTTACTTTACTCAAAAGTCATTAAATCATTATTTTAATGCCACTTTTCCCCCTGAATCACTGGGCCTGCGTTTTTTGGCCTGGGAATATCATCTTGGGTCTCTGATCCAGCCCAAGTACTCTGATGGCACGCTTCCCAAGAAACACCCCTTGGCAAATTACCAAAATACCCTTAGTCTCTCTTTTTTTACTTTATTAGGTCTAGGGGCATTATTGTCTTTTCCCATCTTACCAGAGCACTCTCTGACCCTGGTCAACTATCCAGATAACTTCCCTGGACTGTCTAACCTTAGACAAATGACCAAAATACCCTTTACTCATTCTTCAGCTGTTCTATAACATAGGGGCATTTTCGTCATTTCGCACCTTTTTCCCGGACACCGGCCCCTTTTATCACTGGACTGATCTAATGGGCCTGGGCCTTCCCTAGTGTCACTAAAGGCCTTAGAAACACTATACGGCCCCCTGGCCACAGTCCGATCATCCCTATCGGAACTGCTTTTCCTTTACCGATTATAACTGTAAATTCCCATCTTCCGGAATTTTTACAGAAAAATCGGGACCTCAAATCAAAATTCCGTGACTCCTCATTCAACCCGGAATCCTTTTCTCTATCTCCCGGTATTTTCAGATATTTTATCCGGATCGGGCTGTTTTGGCCTGAAAAAGCACTCACGCGCACACTTTTCCAAAATGACCATTTTACCCCTGGTCATATTTCTAATTCTTTCATACTCATAGAGACCTCGTATGCACATTTCACAGTTCAGTGAAATGATCATCATAATTTTCTCTATTTTCTGGAAAAATATGGTACTCATCGGCTACCAGCCCGATCTTTCCCATAATTACGATTTTGCCCCTGCATTCTCTTTTTGGCCTCATTGCTCATCTTCTCATCCTTTATCTTAAGTTCTAGAAATTCTCTTTCAATAACTCATCCCTTAAACTCTTCGGGAGTCATCATTACTTGAAAGGCTCGACAACCCGCCCATATCAGGTTATCTTACACAGGAGCCAGCCCATATCAAGCTACCTACAGAATTCCTAGGCTTAAGACTTAGGATATTTCTCACATTCCTCATCTTGGACCTAGATGAACTGTCCCGATCTCCTAGACCAAAAATCGGGATGTTACAAGAGTGGTTCCAGATGCTACCAAATGGTCCCTAAGACGTATGAAAATTAGGATGTGACAGTGGATACCTCATAAGCCTTAGTTACAGGATGTGAATCCTGTGGTTCAATGATGCATTATACAAGTACATGTGATAGACAATTTGAAGAATTTGCAGCAATGTATCAAGGAAGAGAGAATAATTACTAGAAGAGATACCCATACTCCTGTTGGAGATTGTGCCCTAGGGGCCAATCATTATGTTATGAACATTGTTGATTTATGAATTTCTTAATTATGTTATCATATTATTTGCATGTTTACTGTGATGACCATCCTTGGATAACTCATGATCTTATCCTAAATGTCCCTGGTCGGTCATCTATACGGGAGCAGAGATGAAATAAGACCAGTATGACTTTGAAGATATATACATATATAAATCAAAGTCATAGGCACATGTAAGAGTACAGGGTGTTGGACCGACCAGCTATGAGAGAGCTGCATGGGTTAAGTCATAAGCTTCTCTCATATACAAACCATGTCACTATGCCCTTTGACCTGAGATCATCATGGATTCCTACATGACAAACGCTCAGCTTTGACCTAGTCAAAAGTCACTTTTGACCGAGTGATCATAAAGGCTATGTTCGAGCTCAGTGGTTTTTCATGCGAAGGAATGTGAATGGTCAAGATGAAATTTGTCCCTCACATTCGTAGAGAGATATTACTGGGCCCCTCGATGAGTGAGTCTGAGAAATGTATGGCCATACTGTAATAGAAGGGTAGTTCCATTTCTATAGTCAGACTACTCAGGGATCGAGAAAGTAATGGTCAGGAATAGGAGGATGACGTTCACCATGCCTCATCCATGATCGAAATATCGTGTGACAAAAGGGATGTGATATGGTTGTATGAAAGGTAATATCGTTCATCGATCCTCATATGATTTGGGTAGTCATAATGTCTTGCTAGAGACCGCTTACGACTTGTGGATCAATATGGTAACTGGCCCACTACCAACTTCATATGGGCCTACAGGGTCGCACACAAAATAGCCCAACTCGAGCTGTGATGTCTAGGTTCATTGAATCTAAGACATGTCTTGATTCAATGAATAATCTAGGGTGAATTTATATATTTTATATATATATAAATTTGTATTTATATATTATATATAATATAAGAGATATTTGCAAGATTTAATTTATAAGAATAAATTAAATCTCTATCACTTTTGAATTTGAATTTAAATTGATATGATCTATTTGAATTTAAAATTTAAATTGATAAGATATCTCAAATTTGATTTATGAGAATAAATCAAATATAATTCCGTCTTATCTTTATTTTAAATTAAATAAGTAGGTGAATTAAATCTATGAGATAAATTTAATATAAACCATATTTATTTAATTAGTTTCTTATCAAATTACGCAATATATGATATTGTATTAATTTCAGAATTAATATAAGATTAATTCTGAAACCCAGCCTAATTAGAAACCCGATAGCATCCTATATATTTGACATTAGGAGCTAGGGTTCTAGATAGACACAAGAAAAGGGGGCAAGGAGAGTGCAAAAGGTTTGCAGATAAGAAACTGCCGAAATAGAGACGGTGTGGACGAAATCTTGAGAAAGCCCTAGAGGGATAAAAGGCGCTAGCACATCGTTCGTGGTTGGAACGCTATTCGTGTGGATACCGGTAGAGAAAGATTATATGAGTTGTCGACTTCTTACGATCGAGAAAAGAGCACCAGGTACGACAAAATTGTGACCAATTGACACATAGGTCACGACTAAATTGGCATCTAAACGTCATAAATCTGAAAAGAGACTATAGGTCGCGACTAGAAGCAGAGAAAGTCGAGACTGCAAACTCCAGAGACGACAGGTTGTAACTAGAAGCTGAGTAGGTTGCGACTGAAAACTCCAGAGGCGACAGGTCGTGACAAGAAGCTGAGGAGGTCGCAAATGAAAACTCCAGAGGCGAAGAGTCGCGGCTAGTGGATACTGAGGTCGCAACCACATCTTGAATACCGAAGGTAATACTTCTTTCTCCTTGACTTAAACACACTCGGTAGATCCTGGCTGGGAATGGAAAAAATTTTAAAGTTAATTTCCGCTGCGTGTCTTCCAATTCCCTTCAACTCCAACACATATAATCCTGGCTGGAGAGACCACCCAAACTTTAGGTGGGGGAGTGTTAGGCCAAATCAATTCTAAGGGGGTGGTGCTTCTTCAAGCAACTACCAAAGTAATGCAAGGTCTATGGTTCCAACACAACCTAATGCCTTAGTGGCATCAAGGCCAGATGAGACCTCTCAATTGTTGAAGAGTATGGCAGCATAAATGAATAATATAGATGGTAGAATGACCAATATAGACCACAAGCTCAAGGAGAATGATGGTCAGTTCACCCCATAGATTTAATTCTCCAAAGTATGCAGAAAGATAATGCAAATGTACATAGAAAACTTGAAGAGTTAAGTTGTAAGAATGCAGATATCAAAAGTCACTTAACTCAAGTTTCTAATACAGTGAGTGACATTCAAGGAAAGAGCAATGACAGCATACCTTCAAACATTGTCATGAATCCAAGGGGTCTGAATGCTATACTCTATGAAGTAGAAGACAAGTGCACTTTGAAAAAGCTGAAAACCAGAAAAGGATGAAGAAGATGCTAAAATTGAGAATTCATCTCTTCCATAGATGCAAGTTGGGAAATCTGAAAACCTTAAAGAACAGCAGCTCATGATTAAGAAAGCAACCCAAGAAGAGAACTCATAATCCCAAGTGGAGATACAAAAGTTGCAACAAGAGGCAACGACAGTACCAAGTCTAGCATACAAAAGAAAGCAACCTGAGGAAAAGCCAGAGTTGAGCAAGCAAGGAGCCTCTATCCACAAAGGTAAGGAGGTAAGTGTTAAAGATCTCCCTTTTCCTAAATCTTACTTTATTAGAAAGAAAAAGATTGACCCTGATTTTGCTAAAGATGCTTATACTCTATTCAATAAGTTAGAAATAAACATCCTATGGTTGAATTCCTCAAGAGAAACCCTAAGTATGCTAAATTTTTAAAAGAATTGTGTGCTGATAAAAAGAAGTTTAGGCCTCTTGAGAGAATTCAGGTGAGTGCTAATGTGTCATCACTTTTTAAGGCTGAACTACCGGTTAAGTGCCAAGACCCAGGCTCTTACGCAATCCCATGTACTATAGGAAATGTTCCTATTAAGGGAGCGTTGCTAGAGCTAGGGGTGGCCATTAACATAATGCCTTGGTCGGTATATAAAGCCTTAGGTATTAACAATCTTAGAGACACAAATGTAGTGATCCAGTTAGCTGATAGGTCAATTAGGCATCCTAAGGGAATCCTTAAGGATATTCTAGTGCAAGTCAAAGACTTAGTGTTCCCAACTGACTTTTATGTTTTGGACATGTCCAATGAGTTAGTGAATGATAGCACCTTGATCCTAGGCAGACCTTTCCTCCAAACTTTCAAGACCATTATTAGTATGAAGCATAATTCCATCATAATGGAAGTTGGAGAACATGTGGTAGCTTTTAACATGAATGAAGCAATGAAATTCCCTTTTGATAATTCTGCTTTTACTGCTTTGAATGCCATTGATTATGCTGTTGAAGAGACTAGTGATGTGCATGAACTGAGTTTGCATGACAATGATAATGTGTTTGCAAAAGAGTTGTTGAGTGATTTTGCAGAGTCCCAAAATGTTTTTGGAAGTTAGAAGTGGAACAAATGCTTGAAGGGAGCCTCTTTGTGAAACTAGGTGGCGACAAGAAAACTTTATGGTCATGACAATAAACTCCAGAGATGAAAAGTCGCAACGTGATGTTGAAGAGGTCGTGACCAGATATCAGTCAGTTGAAGGGAAGTCTCTCTTTGAAAAGGAGTCACGATTAGAAGACACACGGGTCACGATTAACAACTCTAGAGACATCAACTCGCGACAATTGGATGAGGAGGTCGCAACCAAATATTCCAGAAATAGACTCTGTGAACGTGAGTCACGACGAGAAAATGAAGATAAACCTGATGGGTCGAGACTAGAAATGGCAGAAGCAACCAGTGACTTCTCCAGACCTCCAGTTCCTTGCTCCACTATTTCGGTTAAAGGGCCAATACATTATAACCCTACTTCTCCTCACTCACAGTAAAAAATTACCTCTCATACCTTAAGATTTTTAAATAATTTTCTCCTTACTAATAGTACAGGTATGAAATAGAGTGCCCCCAAGCACATTGCAGTTGAAGACCAACCTCAGCTTAGTGCGACGCTTGAGGAAGTAGATGACAGATTGGGAACCCCACACAAGCTGGATAAGGGCAACTTTGATAGATATACAAAGGATGCGAAGGAAATATCTCCTAAGCTTGTTGCTGCTACTTGCTAACCACAGTTGGGCAAGTTCAAATTTAGAGAGGAAACATTCAAGATGAGCTTGGATGGGTTTCATGATGTAAGCAGAGTGCATGATCCTGGGAACCCAAAGTGGAGAGAGAAAATAATAGGGACAACTTCCCAATCAAACAGCCATCTCTCAAAGCTTTATGAGTTCCCACCGCCACCTTGATGGCCAGGTTGTCCATTTGCTATCTCTTACCTTTTACAAGTTTTCCTAATGCTATATGCTTGATATTATGGTTTGATGATTGGAAAGAGATGACTCAGTAGGATAGTGTTTAATTTCAGATTTACTTCTATTTTACATGACACTCATGTGCTGTCCATGGTCTGTTCACTTATTACTTCTATTCTGGCCATTAATAAACTCATTTGCATGTTATAGTTTACCCATCTTATCATCATTGCTCCCCTTGTATTGCGATACGTGATTTGAATGTGACTATGCGCTTCATTGAGAAATCTGCATTGAGTTTTATTTTGATTTGCTGTGGCAAATGGTTGAGGGATGTTGGGGGAATTCTAAGAGGTTTTGAGGTATATTAGGAAGTGATTTCTTGCACTAGGTCGCGACCTGATAGAATATAGCCGCGACTATTATTTTCTAAGAAATAGAGAGGCCTCTGTGAAAAATAGACGCGACCCTAGTGACATTAGGTCGCGACTAACCCTATCTGTGTACTTTGGTCACGACATGAGAATTTAAAGGTCGCGACTAACCCTATCTGTGTACTTTGGTCACGACATGAGAATTTAAAGGTCGCGACTTGAATCCATATTCAGCTTTAAGTTTTAATCCTCTCACCTTTTTAACCCCACTGGCCCCCATAACTCATAACCTACAGTCGCGCCCCACCCTCTCAGCTTCCTCTCCACAGCACACCTCTGCCCATTCCTCTCTGTTCCAGTTTCTTCCCACTATTTCCCTACTTAAGATTACTCCCATGACCATTCCCTCTCCTCCTAAAGCGACAGGCAAAATCTTCCATGCCAATTGCCACCATTTGAAACTTTATGAGGAACCTACTTCACCTCCTTGAGGCCAGGTTGTCCCTTTCCTATCACCTACCTTTCACACATATTTTTCTACTATGATATGTTTGCTATGTTAGTTGGATTGATTGGAAAGGGATGATTCAGTAGGATAGTTTTTATTTTTAGTTTATTTCTGTTTATTCTAAGTTTCTTTCTGTTTTGAATAACATCCTGTTACTATCCATGTGCTGCATACTCATTGATTTTTCTCTGAGACACCTACACACTCACATGCATGACTTTATCTTACCCATTCTGTCATCTTCGCTTTACTCGTATTGCTTTATATGACTTGAATGTGACTGCATGCCTAACTGGAAAATTTGCATTAAGTGATGAGATTACTTGCTGTGTTGGAGCTAGATTTGATTGACTTTATAAAGTGCTGTTATTTCTAAAGTTCTGTTGATAGTGAGGACACTGTCAAGTTTAAGTGTGGAGGAGGATGTCCTTATTTCTGTGCTAATAATGTAAAAATTCTTCCATAATCCAATCTTTCGTCATAAAACTTTTGATTTTTGATCTTAATGTGTGATGAATATCTGAAAATTGGATCCCTACTTGAAAATGATTTATTATTTACTAAAAAGGTGTTAGTATGAAATGTTTTGGGATTTTGAAAACTATCACATGGTAGTCTCTGTGAACATTGGTCGTGACTTCACTACTTTCAGTCACGACCTAGAACAAAATATTGGACTTAATATACTCTCTGTGTTATTCAGTCGTGACTCTAATGTCTTTAGGTCTCGGCTACATCTTTCTGTGATTTTACATCGTGACAGGAACATGTAATGGTCACAACTAGTTGTGGATGCTTAGAGACTGCACTCACTGTGACATTTGGTCGTGACCTTGATTATTTTGGGTCACGACCTGAGTACGCAAATGTCTATTTACCTTCTCTTTGCCTTGTGCAATGCTGTATAGAAGGTTCCCTTTTGAACTACTAAAATGCTCTTACAAATGATTCATTGCCCCTTATTTCAAAATCTTTTTAGCTCCTAGAAACCATTGCCACACTTGAATTTTTATTTGAAAATCTTGGATATTGAATTTGAAACACCTAAGCTCTTGCTGTTAAACTTGGGATTATCACATGGTTCTAAGCGATTACCTTGAAACTTTTAAATCATCGTTTAAAGGGTTTTCAGTTGTGATAAGCATTTTAACACCTAGTGAATGATGAACATTGTTTGAGACTTTAGCTTGTGAGCAAATCAGATCACAACCCTTATTGGAAGGATTCTCGGCCTTAAATTCCGTATTGAGTGATTATTCAATTGGTTTATATCCTCTAGAACTTGTCTTGGCTCTGAGTTGATAATTACTTATGCATTTATGAATTGAACATGATAGAGGCATTCATTTTTAAACCCTTTTATCCCAAACACAAGCCAACTACATATTGTAACCTTAGTCACCCCCTTTGAGCCTACACTTTTTCTTTTCATCATTTTTTATAGAAAGTCATATATGCATAAACATCATCTCAAAATAAATCTTCATTCATGTCAAAAATTCATTACTGTTGTGTTACTATGCTACAGCTTTTGTACAAGAGGTGCCAAACAAAAGAAAAAGATAAAAAGCATATTGCACTGGAAAAAAAAATAGAGTGCAAGAAAAGATTGAAGAAAAGAAAACAAAAAGAAGAAAAAAAGGGAAAAATGAGGAAGGCACCATTATCAACTCCTATTAGCACAATCATCATTTCTGCATCTCTAGAGACATGAATTAAGGCATATACTCATTGTTGAGTGCATATAAAACTTTCTATCCTTCATATTCCATTCCACGTGGCCTATCTCCATCATTACAACCCTAAAAGACCTCTTAATTCTTTGCATAAGTGCTATATAGTTGCTAAGATTTAGAGCTATTACAGCTTATGGTAGGATGTTTTCCAATTTGAATCTGAGTGAAAGAACCCGAACACTGAGTGGATTAATTATTTTCAGGTCACACTATGGATTATGTTGTTATCTTGGATTTAATAGTGTTGTTCTAGGTGTGATTCATTTCTTTGTCCAAGAGTACAAAGGTTCAAGTGTGGGGGAATTGATAAGACATATTTTGTATATGGTTTTCACGACATTTTTAAGAGTTTTATTGTAACTTTACCCTTCATTTCATGCCTTAAATTGTACTTTTATGTATTACATGATTGTGCGTGGCAATGTGCTAATTAAAGGGTAAAATAGTAAAATAACTCTTCTAAACTGCACATATACTATTATTTACTGATTTGGACTTTTACAGCGAGCTTTATGTTGAATTGCAGGTATTTTGGAAGAGAGCAAGGACTAGGAAAGAAATCACAAGTCAATGAAGCCAAATCACATTTTTTCACTTTTTAGTCGCGACCAAATTGTCCTTCGGTCGCGACCTTGATTCTTCTGGAAACTTCTCTGCGTTCACAGGTCGTGACCAAAACAAGGACCTGGTCGCGACTAGAGAAGACAGTCGTGAAGCTGCGCGTTTCTGGTTAGGTTAAGATGCTTTTAAAAGGGCGAGCAAGCTGCCGTCAAGAGGGAGGCTGGTTTTAGACCTGATTAGGCTAAGAAGCAGTACTCGAGCACTCTCTGATCCCCTTCGCCATATATTCCATCCTTCTACACCTTTCCACAGATTTTTACACATCTCTACCCCATCAATCTACCATCTATCCATCGTTTCTTCATGGCATCACACCTGAACAGCGATTGCAGTGCAGCAGAAGTCATGAGAGGCTAAATCCTTAGTCTCTTGGTGATGGATCTCATATCTTGAGCTCATGGACTAAACAGGGGAGTTTCTTTTTTCTAATTTGCATCTTATCATATTATGATTGCTGCTAGATCTAGGGTTTTCATCAATAGAACAAGTTTTGAATATCGATTAATCATTCTCAGATTAGACTATTGTAATTTGATTCTGGATGTTGGAATGCTGGATTTTAATTTAATATTTCAGTTTCTATTTTAAGAAAGTTGGGTTGTTTTTCAGGGATCATTGTAAACCAATTCAATTGCTTAAAATCTAGGGTTTTCGATTGACGACCATTCGAGGGCGTTCTTATCATCTAGGGTTAATTGCATGCTAAGTGGTTTCTAACAGTTCGCTAATAGTCTTTAAACTAGCTTTGATCAAAGGAGTTTAAGGAATATTAAAGTTCTGGACTCAATTGATCGATTGAGGTTTTTATTTGAGACTTAGTGATTTAAAACTCCAATTTAAACTTAAGAGCAAGGATAGATACGTTTTCATCATCAAGAGTCTTTCATAACATATTCTTTCAACAAACGAACCAGTTTTCATCTTAATCAAAAATCCAAAAATATCTCCTTTTTTGCACCATTATTTTATTACAAATCAAACCCCAAGACCATTTTATCTCTACTCAGGTTTTCATTGTTTTTGACATCTAATTTGTTAGGTTTCCTTTAGAAAGGCTCCTTGAGAAGAACGATAGGGTTGTGCCTTATACTATATTATTGGATGCAAACATTATTATTTTGATGGATCAGAAGACAACAATCTGACCTGTTCATCAATGGCGTCGTTGCGAGGAGCCAAGTAATTGGTTCCTTAGTGATTGATTGTCAATTCCATTATTTACTTGAGTCATTTTTGTTTTTAATATTAGTTTTTATCATTTTTAATTGCATTGCATTCTGCATTTTTTCTAAGTTTCTGTGAAATCACAATCTGTTGTATTGAGTCACGACCAACCATCACTTGTGTCGTGACCAAATTGCTTTGTTGTGGTGCTGATTACTCTCTATGAACTTTAGTCGCGACTTTTACAACTTCTGGTCATGACAATTTTCAAAAATCTGCTTTCTGTGTTATTTAGTCGCGACCTAAGTACTTTTGTGTCACGATCTTATAACAAATTTTTAAGAACTCTTGCTCTCTGTGTTCTGAGGTACTGACGTCAACACCTTTTTGTCGCGACTAGTTGACACTCTTTGCTGTGAAACTTTTGTTTTTAATTCTGATTGCTTGACTAGCTATTCTTTATTGTTTCTGAGTTGCATATGTATAAGAACTAGACCATTAGTGCCTTTTGAACCTGAAATTGAGAGACAACTTAGGAAACTAAGGAGAGAATTTAGAGAAGAGGCAAGGTCATCAGGATCTAACATGGCTGAGATAAATCATAATGGGCATAATCAGTATAACAGACAAGGAGAAAATGAAATACCAATAAATATGAAAGATAATAGGAGCGTGAGGGAAATAAACCATTCGCATGTGAATTATGATCCTTATGGTTTCTATACTAAAGAAGCTAATTTTGAAATTAAAGGAGCCTTGATTGCTAGCTTACCTAAATTTCATGGTTTTGTAGGAGAATGCCCACATTGCCACTTATAAACCATGCATATGATATACTCTTCAATGTAGCCTCCAATGACTGCATTGGATGACGTGTTAAGGAGGTGTTTCCATTTCACTATGGAAGGGAAAGCTAAGGAATGGTTGTACAATCTGCCAATCTATTTCTCAACTCTTACATGGGATCAGCTGAAATCAACATATCTGGAGCAATTTTTCCCAGCCTCAAAGACTACTAGGATGAAGAAGGAGATCACAAATATTTTGCAGCATAATGGGGAGTCATTACATAAATATTGGACTAGATTTATCAATTGTTGGCTCGATGTCCCCATCATAACATCACGAAGGCTAATTTAGTAGACATTTTCTTTTATGGTCTACTTCCTCACAACAATATGTCCTTGAATGCAGCAATAAATGGGTCTTTGAGAGAATAAAACTCCACAAGCAAGTTGGGAGTTATTCCTGAAAATGGCTAATGAAGACCATCAGACTGAAGATCCAAGGAGAATGCCCACATCATCTTCGGGCAATTCAAATGAGATCTTAGCAGAAATAGTAGCTCTAGGAAACCGAATGGAAAAGAGGATGAATTTAATTGAAAGAGAGCTACAATCTACGAAATAAGTTCATGCAGTGGGAACCTCACAAGAACTGGTTACAGGATGTGAGTCTTGCGGTTCAATGATGCATGCTACAAGTACATGTGATAGACAATATAAAGAAGTAGAAACAATGTATCAAGGGCGAGACCACCAATACAAGAGAGAGACCCATACTCTAACACATACAATCCTGGCTGGAGAGACCACCCAAATTTTAGGTGGGGGAGTGGGGAAACTAGGACAAACCAATTCTAAGGAGGTGGTACTTCCTCAAGCAACTACCAAGGTAATGCAAGGTCTATATTTCCAACTCAACCTAAAACTGTAGTGGGTTCAAGACCAGATGTCACATCCTAATTTTTATATGTCTTAGGGACCATTTGGTAGTATCTGGAACCACTTTCAAGGTCATTGAAGTCAAATTTCCTAATTTGGAGTTTTAATCTATCGAGTACTGTTCACTGTGTAAATTCTAGACAAATAACCTGACTTCAAAAAATCATAACTAATTCTAGAAAAATCAAAACAAATTGGTTCAGATTGCTAAATCAATCTAACTTAATTCTCTTTCAGGGAAAAATAACTCGTTGACCACGCATAGACCAAGTCAACGTCAGTCAACGCTATAATTTTACTGTTCATCCAACATTTCTCCCCTGAATCCAGAGTTTGGTCCCAACTTTCAAAAATTATATCTCTAGGTGTAGACATTAAAATAAGTCATTCTATATATCAAATCAAAGATTTGTATGTCTACTATTTATTGTAAAAATATCATATATTTATTCAACCATTTACTATTTTTAATTACATATCAAAGGTGACTACTTCACCTCGAGTTACTGTTCATGGTCACAAATTCCAGCAACCAACTTTACATACATATAACATACATCAATCACATATCAATCATGCTAAATAATTATTAACTTTTCTTCACATATGTTTATCTCCTCCATCTTGAGAACACCTGCTGTAATTGGATTGATATGGAAGGGGTGAGATTTCAGGAGAAATCTCAGTAGCAAACGAAAATCATACAATGTATGCAACTATATATATGCTTGATGTTACTATGTGTGTACTTAATGATCATGCTTGCATAATGATAACTTACATGCTTCATGTCCCTTAATTATAACATATGGTCATAGCATAAAAAGAAACAGAGCATCATTTAATCATACATGCTTCACATCATCAAAGTAAGTAAATATCACATAAAACATTCAAGCAACATAAGCATACAAGTAGGTAAGTTCACTACCTGGCGTGTACCCCTTCTTTTAGTCCTTAACCTTTGATCTGAGGTTTCAGCATTTCATAGGTTAGATCCTATACATAGCATAATAATATTTTATTATGATCTTATCTAGCATAAATTTACTTAATTTAGGCTTATCCTGAGGCAATATGAAACATCCTCCCTTAGACCCCTCAATGTACACTTGCGGAAGTAATATTAGCTTGATTATATCTTAACTTAAGCCCAGAAATTAAAATTTTACTACCAAGTTCCTTATTCTAAACCTTTACTTTAAGAACTGATTTATCTCATTATACGCATCCAAATGAGGCTTATTACCTATCCACATAAAGCCCCAGATGTGTGCTACTGGCTCACCAAATTTTGTGGCCAAACTCTTTCGTTTACTAGGTCAAACTAAGGTCAGAACACTGCTGCCTTAGGACCTGCGAATTTCTCTCTTAATTTCTTAACTTTTCAATTACTCTCATAATTACTTCTCTTATGATAACCCATTATTCTAACTACTTATACACAAGCTGAACATGCCAAACAATATTTATTATTAAATAATAAATTGTTATACAATAGGGCATGAACAAAATCCTCATATGTCTATTACATCTTTCCTGCCAGAAATCCGGTAGTATAACTACTATACTTCATCTTTAAAAATGACTGAACTGTACTGATTCGGTAATTCCCATGAGAACTACCATTCTACGTATGTACCCAGGAAAAATTGGATAAACTAACTAGGTCCACTCACTTCCAGACTCCTTAGACAGTACCTATGTACACAGTACTCATCATATCCTATCTTCATTATGGACATTCTGTCATAATTTTGGCAGCATAACGGCGTCTTTTAGCATTCTCAAAATTCACTTCGACGTAACCTCTCTATAATGGGTTATACAAAGGGGATGAGATTCGGGGGAATCTCAGTAGCAAATAGTACTAAACAATATATGCATTAATGATTGGTATTATGCTTGCTTGTGATTATGTCAACTTAATGTAATGTGCATACTTCCATGTAATATATGAAATACAATTGGCCAGAGTAATCATAGCACAGAGCTTCAACAATTACATATTAACATCAATCAATCAAGCTATAACACAATCACCATACAATCAACACATACAAGTTTAGGTAAGTTTACTACCTCACTAGCTTAACAGAACTCTAATATCTCTATACTACTTTCGGCTCTGCCAGGATTTTCTTCTTTCTTTCTTTTCTTCCTTCCTCTCACTTTCTCTCTCTAGAACTCACTTCTCTCTCTAAATTAGTGCTCTTGGACGTGCTCCTTATGAAGGGGAGGGGGTATTTATAGGTTTCACGAATGGTATTTTGGTAATTCTTAAGAACTTTAATCCTGCGGCCATGATTTTTCTATTTTTTTTAATCCATTTTATTGCATCATCATGGTGATTTCCTCATGATGACTCATGGCCCTTCATAAGTACCTGCTGACTCAAAAGTTGCAATCATTACTTTTACTTTATGTTTATTTTTTATTATTTTCTTTTCTTTACTTGGCTTAATCACCAAGTAACATTAAAAGCATGTGGGAACCACCTTTGGTAGAACACATGGTGAAATTGGGAGCCTTCCAGAAGCTTTCAGAAACATTCCGGTCCAAACCGAAATCGATTTGGTCATATTTTGGAAAATACCTAATAAATATTTCCCAGGGTATTTTCATCTTCACCCTTCACAAACGTTTCTCAAAATAATATTTCTTATTTTATGGAATTTTTTCAGAATTTTATGCACATATTCAAAAATCACGACCTTTCAGCCTGAAAATTACGATTTTGCCCTTAATCTAGTTTGGCCTCATCCAGACATCTTGGGCTTCCCCTGGGCCTATCATGACTTAATCTAACTTATATCTGGGCCTTAGAAATACTATATGGCTTCTGGCCATAGTCCGATCATCTCTATTCGAACTGCTTTTCCTTTACCGATTATAACTGTAAATTCCCATCTTTAGGAATTTTTACGGAAAAATCGGGACCTCAAATCAAAATTTCATGTCGCATCATTCAACCCAGAATTCTTTTCTCTATCTCCCAATATTTTTAGATATTAAATCCAGACCGGGGCTATTTTGGCCTAAAAGTACGCTCGCGCGCAGTTTTCAAAATGACCATTTTACCCTTGGTCATTTTTCTAATTCTTACATACTCATAGGGACCTCATATGCATATTTCACAGTTCAATGAAATGATCAGCATAATTTTCTCTATTTTATGGTACTCATCGGCTACTAGCCCGATCTTTTCCATAATTACAATTATGCCCCTATATCCTGTTTCTAACCTCTTTACTTATCTTCTTATCCTTCATCTTAAGTTCTCAAAATTCTCTTTCAACAACTCATCCCCTAAACTCTTCGCTAGTTATTGTTAATTGAAAGGCTTGACAACCCGCCCATATCAGGTTATCTTACTCAGGAGCCAACCCATATCTAGCTACCTGCAGAATTCCTAGGCTTAAGACTTAGGATATTCCTTACATTCCTCTTTTTGAACCTAGGTGAATTGTCCCTCTTTTGTAGGTTAAAGACTTAACTCATCTTAAAATCCTGAGGGACTTAGCTCATTCCTCAGATTCCTACAAAATATAGGTAAGTGATCTGCCCAAATCAGATTACTATCTTAGGATTACGGGTTTAGCAGCCTGCCCATATCAGACTATCTCCTAGTTCTCCTAGACCCAAAAATTAGAATGTTATAAATCCCCCTATTCTAACAATCCCCTAACTTTCTTTCTATCCACGGCTAACCTTATAGAGAGAGAGATATTCCTCTATTCTAACTATTAAATTCATAAGAACAATCCTCTAATTTATTAGAGCAGGGACTAGAATAACTTACTTACCTTATTCCTAGGCTGGCCAAGTCCCTAAGCTCCTTGGATTGCTCTTAGCTCAGCCATAACTCCTTTTTCTTCCTTTCTTTCTCTTTCTTTCTCTCTTTCTATCTTTCTCTCTCACTCTCCTTTCTTGTTCTTAGCCGTGGTATGCCTTGAATGGGAGGGGGAAAGGCTATTTAAAGGTGGAGGGAGGTGGCATGGATGGCTCATATCGAATCACGATGAACGGCTTAGAACGCTCAGCTTCCTTAAGAAGCTTCGCTGCATTATCGTGATGACATCATCATCCTCAATGACTCATCAATCATTACATCATCCATGGACACCTCACACGCTTAGTGGCGCAATGGTGGGGCCCTCGAGAACCTCACCAGCTGACTCAGTGCTTCTAGAGAATTCCAGAGTCTTATCCTAGAATGAACGGCTGAGATCGTGCCATGTGTCCTTAGCTTTTTCTTCTTCCTCTATGCTCATGCCATGTGGCGCATTATGGGTACCTTTCATGCCACCTCATGGCTTCCGGATAAGTCGAGAGCTTTATTTGATCAATTCCCCGGTTATCACTTCAACTGGGTAACTTTACTTTATTGAAAACTCACTAAAATATTACTTTAATGCCACTTTAACCCACATAAGTATTAGGCCACATTTTTTACTATTGGAATGCTATCTTGGGTCTCTGATCAAGCTCAAGTACTCTGATAGCTCAATTTCCAAGAAATATCCCTTGGAAAATTACCAAAATGCCATTGGTTCCTTAATTTCCACGTTTCTTGACTGTCTAACCTTAGTCAAATGACCAAAATACCCTTCACTCATTCTTTAACTATTTTATATCATAGGGGTATTTTTGTCATTTCCCACATCTTCTAGACACTGGCCCCTTTTACCGCTTAACTGATATCATGGGCCTGGGCCTCCCTTAGCGTCATTATGGGCCTCTGTGTGATGTCATCTGGGCTCATTCAGTCCCAATTTGCTTATTGCTTAATTTCCCAACCGGATATCGGGCGTTTACGAACTCCCATCAAAATTCACTAAAAAGCGAATAACTTTTTCTACAGGGGATTCTATAGTTCCCTGACCTTTGGCTTCACAGGACGCACATTCCTGTACTTTTTTACTTATATCTGAGGTCCAGGAGATCTGATAAAAATTTCAGATAACTTTCAGACTATCAGATAAATATCAGCTATCTGAAACTCTAATAAAATTTTTGTATTAGGCTAGATTAACCAATGCAACTTTCTCTATCTACTGATGAAATTTAGGACTGAAATGCTTCCAGGCAGTTCTAAGCCACTTCGGCTCAACTTTCTATAATTACCGTTTTGCCCCTGGAAACTTTTCCTCTTTTCAATTAAGTCCCTTAACTTTTTATAATTACACTTAATGGCCCACAACTTGTGTCTACTTTCATCTTTGCACCATGAAACTTTTAAACTTTCACTTTAGTCCCTTTCTTTTTCAAATTGACCATTATAACCCTATGGACTTTCACTATTTACATACAAGTCCCTGTACTTTCACTTATTTATAGTTTAGTCCCTAAAAACCCTCTGTATGTTTCTGGGACTTCTGCTCAAAGGGATCTGGTAGCCTATCTATTTCAGGCTACTTTCTGAAATATGGCAGTACAAATGAACAATATGGATGGGAGAATGACCAATATAGACAACAAGCTCAAAGAGAATGATGGTCAATTCACCTCCACAGCTTTAATTCTTCAAAGTATGCTGAAAAATAATGCAGATGTGCATAGGAAATTTGAGGAGTTAAGTTCCAAGAATGTAGATATTACCAGTCATTTAACTTAAGTTTCCAATACAGTAAGTGACATCCAAACAAAGAGCAGTGGCAGCATACCTTCAAACACTGTCATGAATCTGAAGGGTCTAAATGTCATATTGTCACATCCTAATTTTTTCCCTATCTGGATAACACTAATAGAGGAAAGAGGTTTAGAAAGGATTGTGATGATGAATGGAAAGGAAAATAATGGTTAGATGAAGGTTTAAAGAAGAGGGACTAAATTGAAAAGTATAAAAGTTCCTTGGTACAAATGTAAAGTAGGCATAAACTTTGGGCCATTAAGTGTAATTATGAAAAGTTTAGGGCTTAAAGTATAATTTTCAAAAGTTTAAGGACCTAAATATAATTTATCAAAAGTTCAAGGGGAAAAAGTGTAATTATGAAGAACTTGGATTGGAAACAGGCCAAAAATGGCCAAAATCAGATCAGACCCAAATTTTACCAGTAGATAGAAAAAATTATTCCAGTTAGTTTGACGTCATAGAATTTTGATTTGAGGTCCCAAAAAATTGATATAAATTTTTGAAGTCAGATAAAATTATCATAGTATTTTTTGGATCTCAGAATCAGATGAGGCTTTACAGTAAATTCCTATAATTAATATAAGAATTTATAAAATTGACAGGATCAGAAAAGGAATCCTGTAGAATTTTTAATGGAATTTACAGTAGAATAAAATACTCGATAAATATATTCGGGAGAGGTTCCTTAGGATTTGTGCCTTAAAGGTAGTGGACTCTATAAAGGCCCAAAATGGCGTCATGAAGGCCCAATAAAATCATTGGACTGATAGGTGGGCCAGTGTCCAGAGGAATCCCGAAAAAGTGTAAAATTACGAAAATGCCCCTGTGTTGTACCAAGAAGCAAGAGATGAATGGAGGGCATTTTGGTTATTTTAGACAGGTCAAAACGCTAAGGCAGGTACAGGAAGGGTTAGTCAGAGTCAGTATATGCCCTGACAAGGTACAAAAAGGTGTGAAATGACAATTATGCCGTTAGGGTCAATATAGTGCAAGAAAGGCACCAAGGGTATTTTGGTCATTTTCGAAGGGATCTGTAATTAAGTTTAGACCCAGTATAAGAATGTCAATGATAGAAAGAATCTGGATACTAGATTTAAGGTCAAAAAACATATTATGGAATCTCAGAAAAATTAGATTCAGAAAACAGTTTGGTTTTTGGGAAATCGGACTGAGTCAGTACCGGATTTGACTGGAATTTTTCCAGATCCTTCTCCTCTTGGAACTTTTGTCACATGGGCATTTAAGGTGTCCCTTGATGATGTCATGGATGATGATGTCATAATTATTAAAGAAAAGTTAAATCCAAGAAGAAATGTGAGTCATTAGATCAAATAGTGCACAAAATGATCTTGGCCATTCATTTTCCATGAAATTTTCTATAAATAACCCCCAAAATCTGATGCAAAACCGTGAGCACAAGAACCCTTGGGGAACCTCTTGCAAAATGGAAACTCAAGCCAAAACAAAGAATATCGTATCCTTAATTTCATCCTTACATATACTCATTTGAAAGCATCTTATACCAAATGAACACCATTTTAGCTTAGAAACATCAATTTCTAAGAATTAGGTTATCGGATACTGTTCATGGTACTGTTCATTTGGTAAATCCATATTACATCATGAACTTTCAAAATTCATAATTAAATCTATAAATATCGAAATGAGGTGGTTCCAAGTTCTAATAAAAGATTTTTTTATTAAACTTTGAAGGAAAAATATGAAACTGAGGTTTCCTTGTCCAAATGAAATCAGTTTATTCATTGAAAGATACTGTTCATTTGGTAAACCTGAAAGTTCCAGTTTCTGTGCCTTATTTTCAAAAATTCATTTCTTCTTGTGTACTTATCCAAATTAGGCGTGTTATATATGGATTTAAAGATACATATGTCTACTTTAAGATTATAAAATTTCGTCGAAAACCTCATTCATTTACTATTTGAAATTCGCGCATGAACCTCACTGCCTCTGGGTACTCGTTTTATCTTGATCCAGATTTTAATCCCTAATTTGAAAAATCATAACAATTCGAATTCTTAACCAATTGAGACGTTCTTGGTGTCCATTTAAAGATATAGATCTTAACTATGTTCATGCCAAATTTCACATGAAAATACATTGGATATATTATAGAAACTAACATCGTAAGTGTACTGCCTCAGACTAGATTCTTAGTAGCATACATCATGCACATCAAAATATCATCTTCTCAAGCTAAGTGCTCAACTTTTAGTCATATACAAATTAATCATCCACATTTAAACTTTTGACTTGAGAAGTTCCAGCACCTAGAGCATGGTTATATATATGGAAAGAATGAGATTTCATGAAAATCTCAATAGCAAGTCATACAAACTATAATAACATGCATGCTTGATTAAATGCTTAACATGTTATAATGACATGGGAGCTACTTCATGATCATACATAAGCAACCTCTAACATGCATATTGTCATGACATTAATTGCAAGGAGTTGCAACCATTCATATCTCATTATCATCATCATAAAATCATCTCATGCTCAACCAATAATCATACATAACAAGCAAACATACAATCAAACAACATAAGATTATAGTTAGGTATTATTGCTACCTCTTAGATGTCCTTGTTAATTCCTTCTTAGAGTAATCTTCCCTTCTCACAAATGTCAAAACCTAGCCATTACAAAGTAACATCAATTTACAATTCACTTCCAACACAATCCCAAGACTAGGTTCTCACCAAGTTCCATTCTTTCTTTAATTTAAGACTTATGCTTCCATCTTTCTAAAATAAATTCTCATGGTTCACTTCCACATAATTTTTCATGTAGAATTCAAATATGCATTCAGATTCTCCAAAATCAAATTGCATCTTAAGTGACTGTACAGAACCGAAAAGCTACACTTATTTTCCAAAAATTCTCATTTTTATTCCAATGCTTCCAATACTTGTTTCTCTACTATAAACCCACACAATTTCCCATTTTAAACTCATTGGAAGCATCAAAATCATAAAATTCTAACATATGAACAGTGATTCATGTAGGGAATTGGAAGACACGTAGCGAAAATTAACTTTAAAATTTTTTCCATTCCTTGCCAGGATTTACCGAATGTGTTTAAGTCAAGGAGAAAGAAGTGTTACCTTTGGTATTCAAGCTGAAGTCACGACCTCAGTATCCACTAGTCGAGACTCTTCACCTTTGGAGTTTTCAGTCGCGACTTCACCAGCTACTAGTCGCGACCTGTAGACTCTGGAGTTGTCAGTCGAGACTTCCTCAGCTTCCAATCGCGACCTGTCGTCTCTTTTCAGATTTTTGACGTTCAGATGCCTATTCAGTCACGACCTTTGTGTCAAATGGTCATGACTTGTTGTCGTACCTGGTGCTCTCTTTTGATCGCAAGAAGTCGACAACTCAGATCGGCTTCCTCTACCGGTATCCACACGAATAGCGTTCCAATCACGGACGACGTGCTAGCGCCTCTTGTCCCTCTAGGGCTTTCTCAAGAATCCATCCTCACCGTCTCTATTTTCGCAGTTTTTTATCTGCAAACCTTTTGCACTCTCCTTGCCCCTTTTTTGTCTCGTCTCGTCTAGAACCCTAGCCCCTAATGTCAAATATATAGGATGTTATCGGGCTTCTAATTGGGCTGCGTTTCAGAATTAATCTTATATTAATTCTGAAATTAATACAATATTATATATTGCATAATTTGATAAGAAACTAATTAAATAAATATGGTTTATATTAAATCCGTCCCACAGATTTAATTCACCTATTTATTAAATTTAAAATAAAGATAAGACAGAGTTATATTTGATTTATTCTCATAAATCAAAATTGAGATATTATATCATATCAATTTAAATTTAAAATTCAAATAGATCATATCAATTTAAATTTCAAATTCAAAAGTGATAGAGATTTAATTTATCCTTATAAATTAAATCTTGCAAATATCTCTTATATTATATATAATATATATACACGAATTTATATATATATATATAAAATATATATATCCACCCTAGATTATTCATTGAATCTCAACATGTCTTAGATTCAATGAATCTGGACATCATAGCTCGTGTTGGGCTATTTTGTATGCGACCCTGTAGGCCCATATGAAGTTGGCAGTAAGCCAGTTACTATACTGACGCATAAGTTGTAAGTGGTCTCTAGCAAGACATTACGACTACCCAAATCATATGAGGATCGATAAACGATGTAACCTTTCATACAACCATATCACGTCCCTTTTGTCACACGATATTTTGGTCATGGATGAGGCATGGAGAACGTCATCCTCCTGTTCCTTACCGTTACTTTCTTGATCCCTGAGTAGTCTTACTATAGAAATAGAACTACCTTTCCATTACAGTATGGCCATACATTTCTCAGACTCACTCATCGAGGGGCCCAGTAATATCTCTCTACGAATGTGAGGGACAAATTCCAACTTGACCATTCACATTCCTCCGCATGAAAAACCACTAAGCTTGAACATAGCCTTTATGATCACTCGGTCAAAAGTGACTTTTGACTAGGTCAAAGCTGAGCGTTTGTCATGTAGGAATCCATGATGATCTCAAGTCAAAAGGCATAGTGACATGGTTTGTATATGAGAGAAGCATATGACTTAACCCGTGCAGCTCTCTCATAGCGGGTCGGTCCAACACCTTGTACTTTTACATGTGCCTATGACTTTGTTTTATATCTCTATACATCTTCAAAGTCATATTGGTCTTATTTCATCTCTGCTCCCGTATAGATGACCGACCAGGGACATTTAGGATAAGATCATGAGTTATCCAAGGATGGTCATCACAGTAAACATGCAAATAATATGATAACATGATTAAGAAATTCATAAATTAACAATGTTCATAGTGCAATGATTGGCCCCTTGGGCACAATTTCCAACAATTCGTACAGTACCAGAACAGAACATAATCTTCCATTCACATGCATACTTTGATTTCCAAGCTATTACAACTTGATTCTAGCTTGTTTAACCTTATCTAAACTATCCATAACATAAAACTCATATTCCTTTCACATCCAAATAGAATATCCAGCAGCACCCTCAAGAGAAATATGCCCCAAAAACCCCTTGAAACCAAGAGCAAACTTACTAGAACAAAGGCTAGGATCAAGGGGACTAATTACCTTACTAGTTCTTCCAAGGTGCTTGCTTCTTTCTAGCTTGAATGGAAATTTTACAAGAGTTTCCCTAAGGTTGCCAAGCATGCCGAAATGAATCTGATTTGAGGGGATATTTATAGGCAAACTTGGGTGGAAATGAAAGGCCAAGATCATTTTGTGCACTATTTGATCTAATGGCTTAGATTTAATCTTGGATTTTCTTTTCTTTAATAATTATGACATCACCTTCATGACATCATCAAAGGGGACACCTCATAAGCCACATGGAAAAATTCCAAGGGAGAAGAAGTCTTTGGAAAAATTTCGGTGGTACCGGCTCGGTCCGATTCCCCAAAAACCAAACTGTTTTCTGAATCTAATTTTTCTGAGGTTCCATAATATGTGTTCTGACCTTAAATCCAGTATTCGGATTCTTTCTACCATTGACATTCTTATACTGGGTCTAAACTTAATTACAGATCCCTTAGAAAATGACCAAAATACCCTTAGTGCCCTTTCTTGCTCTACATTAACCCTAAGGGTATAATAGTCATTTCACACCTTTTTGTACCTGGTTAGGGCATATACTGACTCTGACTAACCCTTCCTGTACCTGGTTAGGGCATATACTGACTCTGACTAACCCTTCCTGTACCTGTCTTGGCATTTTGGCCTATCCAAAATGACAAAAATGCCCTTCATTCATCTATTGCTCCTCGGTGCAACACAGGAGCATTTTCGTAATTTCGTACTTTTTCGGGGTTTCTCTGGACACTGGCCCACCTATCAATCCAACTATCTTATTGGGCCTTCATGGCACCATTTTTGGGCCTTTATAGGGTCTACTACCTTTATGGCACAATTCCCTAGGAACCGCTCCCGGAGCTATTTATCGGGCATTTTATTCCACTGTGAATTCTATTAAAAATTCTATAGGATTCCTTTTCTTATCCTGTCAATTTTATAAATTCTTATATTAATTATAGGAATTTACTGTAAGGTATCATCTGATTCTGAGATCCGAAAAATACTATAATAATTTTATCTGATTTCAAAAATTTATATCAATTTTTCGGGACCTCAAATCAAAATTCTGTGTTACGTCAAACTAACCGGAATAATTTTCTCTATCTACTAGTAAAATTTGGGTCTTATCTGACTCCAGCCATTTTTGGCCTGTTTTCGATCCAAAATCTTCATAATTACGCTTTTGCCCCTTGACTTTTTATAAATTACACTTTTGTCCTCACATTTGGCTAAAATTACACTTAAAGACCCCACATTTTTGTCTACTTTCTCTTTTGGCCTTAAAACTTTTATAAATTCACTTAAGTCCTTGCAGTTTCTTCCTTTTTCAATTCAATCCCTTTCTTTACATAAATGACCACATTTTTCTCAGAAAATCTCACATATATTACGTACAAACTGTACATACTATTCAGTACAGAAAATTAGGATATTACAAAGAAGAATCAAAGGCCAAAGTTCAAGCAAGCTAGAGATTAAAGGTAAGCAATCTATCCTAGCTTATTTTCCTTTGATTTGGGAGCTTGAACTTAGGGTTTTTATGGAAGAAAGTTAAGTTTTCTCTAAGGTGTATATGCTGTCCAAAACCTTAGATGAAAGGAGAAAGAAGAAATTAAAGTTAGAATTATGAGATTAAAGCTTAAACAAGCTAGTTAGATGATTGGTTGTTGAATCAAGTTGATGTTTTTGACTTTGCCATGGATGAACCATTTCGGTTTGCACTGTTCATGCACTGTTCATGATAGAAGGAGATGGAATTTTAATGATCTAATGCTTCCATTGAGTTTATATGCTGATTTTGTGTAGGATTGGATAGGTTTTGAACCTTGGAAACATTGGAATTGAAGGTTATAATGTTTGGAGTTCTTTTCTGTTATTGTTCACTCACATGACCAGTGATTTGAATTTCATGATTTTGATGATTCCAATGGTTTTAAAATTAAAATTTGAGTGGGGTAAAGTCGAGAAATAAGTATGGGAAGCATTGGAATCAAGATGAGAATTTTTGGAAGAATTGTGCATGTTTTCAAATCTGTACAGAACAGTGCATAAGAGCTGGAATTTCATTATTCTAAGCTCATAAATGGATTCAAAAGGTGAAATTGTGTAGGGTAAGGTCAAGACATTAATTGATTCAAAGGCCAAGGCAATTGGTAAAGGTTAGAGGAAGTTATGTTAGTTAAATGTTCAAGAGATATAGTCTTGAATAATGCTTGAGTTCATGGTCCTAATGGACCTTGCAACATCCAAGAAGATGTACGTTGAGAAGTGGTTGATGAAACATCCTTACTTTTGTACGTCTTAGGGACCATTTGGTAGCATTTAGAACCACTTCCAAGGTCATTGAAGTCCAATTTCTCAATCTGGAGTTTTACTCTTATCGAGTACTGTTCACTGTATAAATTCCAGATGAGTGACCTGACTTCAAAAAATCATAACTAATTCTAGAAAAATTAAAATAAAGTGTTTCAAATTGATACATGAATATAACTCAATTATATTTCAGGGAAAAATACTCGTTGACCACTCCTTGACCAAGTCAACGTAGGTCAATGTTACAACTTTACTGTTCATCCAGCGTTTTTCCCCTGAATCCAGCATTTCGGTCCCAACTTTGATAATTTATATCTCCATGTGTAGACATCCAAATGAGGCATTCCATATATCAAATCGAAGCTTGGTATATCTACTACTTACCATAAAAATATCATACATTTATTCATCCATTTACTATTTTTAATTATAGATCAAACATTGTTAAGTCACCACGTGTTACTGTTCATAGTGGCAAATTCCAGCACTCAACTTTACATACATATGCATACATCCATCATATATCAGTCAAACATGCCAAACAATACCTATTATTAAATAATAAGTTGTTATACATCAGGGCATGTACAAAATCCTCATATTTTTATTACATCTTTTTCTGCCAGAAATCCGGCAGCATAACCGTTACGCTTCATCTTTAGAAAGTAACTGATCTTGTACTGATTCGATAATTCCTCTGAGAACTACCATTCTACATAGGACCCAGGAAAGACTGGATAAACCGGCTAGATCCACTCACTTCCAGCCTCCTTAGACAGTACATACGTACACAGTACGTATCAGCTCCTTTCTTCATTACTGCCACTTTGCCATAATTTCGGCAGCATAACGGCGTCTCTCCGCATTCTTAATTTTCACTTTGACATAACCTCCCTGTAATGGGTTATATATGGGGATGAGATTCGGGGGAATCTCAGTAGTAATAATCATAACAATATATGTAATGTAGTGTGATAGTGCTTGCTTGTGATTGTGTACAGATAAGTATGCTGCGTGCTTCCATACTCAATAACATATGATCATAGCATTGTAGTAGAGCTTCAAGCATAACATATAAGATAACAATTCAACCAAATAATAGCACAAAAAATCGCAAAGCCATTACATAAAAGCTAGGATTAGTTACTACCTCAAAAGCTTAGCAGAACTCTAGAATCCCTATACTACTTCCGGCTCCGCCAGAACTTCCTTTCTTTCTTCCTTTCACTTTCTCTCTCTAGAACTCACTTCTCTCTCTTATTCTTGCCTTGAGCCGTGAAGACAAATGAAAGGGGGAGGGGGTATTTATAGTTTTCATGGATGGCATTTCTATAATTCTTAAGAACTCTGAACTTGTGGCCACCGTTTTTCCTGGAATTTCCTATTTTCTTTTTCATTAATGACATCATCACCATGACATCATCTAAGGGACACCTCATGGGACACTGAATCTCTCACATGGCGAAAATGAAGGTCCAAGAAGCCTCTGGAGAAATTCCAGTCCAATCCGGTACTAGCCCGGTCCGATTCCTCGAAAACTGGACTGTTTTCAGAATCTAATTTTTCTGAAAATCCATATTATGTCTTCTGACCTTAAATTTAGTATCTGGGTCCTTTATATCATTAAAATTTTTATACTTGGTCTAAACTTAATTACAGATCCCTTGCGAAATGACCAAAATGCCCTTGGTGCCCTTTCTTACACTATCTTAACCCTAAAGGTAAAATCATCATTTTACACCTCTCTGTACCCTGTCAGGGCATATACTGACTCTGGTTAACCTCACCTGTGTATGCCTTGGCGTTTTGGCCTATCCAGAATGACCAAAATGCCCTCCATCCATCTATTACTCTTTAGTACAACACAGGGGCATTTTCGTAATTTCGTACTTTTCCGGGGTTCCACCGGACACTGACCCATCTATCAGTCCAAAGGTCTTACTGGGCCTTTGATGGATCCATTCTTGGGCCTCCTAGGGTCCATTACCTTTATGGCATGCATCACGCGGAATCTTCCCCGGCAATGTTCATCGGGTATTTTCGCCGTTATACACCGTTTGTACACATCTCCGGACACTGGCTCCTTTTATCATATACACTGGCCTACTGTATTTAGACATCCCTGTGGGTCATAACAGTCATCTGACTGAGGTCATCTGAACTCATTCAGTCCCAATTTAAATACCGATAAATCTCCTAATCAGATCCCCGGAGGTCACATACTCCGTCTCAATTCACTAATTTGTGAATAACTTTTTCTACAGACCTCCTATCTGTATTCTATCAGTTCCCTGACATCCGCCTCATCAGGACGCATCATCCTGTAACTTCTCACATATATCTGAGATCTAGGATATCCGATATGAATTTTTATAACTTTTCCATTATCAGATAAATTTTGGCTATCTGGAGTCCTGCGAAAATTCCTGTATTAAGCTGGATTACCCAGCATCACTTGCTCTATCTACTGGTAGAATCTGGGATTGAAATACTTTCAAGCAGTCCAAACCACTTCTGGCCTAACTTTCTTTAATTACAATTTAGCCCCGGGGAACTTTTCTTCTTTGCACTTAAGTCCCTCAAATTTGGCTAAAATTACACTTGAAGACCCTACATTTTTGTCTACTTTACCTTTTTATCCTTAAGCTTTTCATAATTGCACGTAAGTCCTTACCCTTTCGTTCTTTTTTAATTTAATCCCTTTCTTTACATAAATGGCCCCATCTTTTCCTGAAAAATAACTCATATTTTATTCAATCTGTACATACAAATCAGTACAAAAAATTAGGGATATTACAGTTGACCGAAAGGTTTCATGGTTGGAAAGCTTAGGGAGCAAGTGGAAGAATAAGGAAGAAAGCTTAAGTTCAAGGTAGTGGACTTACCTCTTTATGTGCTTGATGTGGTATGCTTATGTGTTGATATGTATATGATAATTGAATGATGTTGTGACATGATGAATGATGTTGAATATGTTATGAATAACATGTTTCCATGGCCATGCATTTTATACAAAGCTTATCGCATGATAGCATGTCAGTAAATGAAGAAAATTTAATGAAACTACATATCATGTATTAGCATCCATCTTGCATATTTAAGTGGTAATGTTTGCTACTGAGATTCTCTAGAATCTCACCCTTCCAAAACCAACCAATTTAGGTTAAGCATGATGGAAAATGTATGCATGGAGAAGAGTTAAAGAATGGAGGAAAGAAAGTGAACAATTTGATACTTTCACCTATGATGTATGGTTTGTTCTAATTATGTAAAGTGTGTAATTATGTAATGGAAATGTATGACATAATTATAGAATATGTCCATGATGTATATAAATGTATGAGAGACCAAAGAGATGGTTTATGTATGTTGCAACAATTATTGGGAATTAAAGAAAGGAAACTGAAATGGTAAAAACGTAGGTCCTGAAGCAGCTTTCTTGTGGCTTCAATTTGACAAAGCAAATGAAAGAATTAATTCACAAAATTTTGTGACCATGTAATAAACATCCAGATCTTTAAATTAATAGGTCATATACCTCATTTGGATGTGTATATCAAGAGAAACTAATTTCCAAAGTCAGGGACCATAATCTGTTTCCAGGATTTTTGACCAAATGAACAGTAAATTTTAATGAATAAACTGTATTAATTGGCTAAGAATTTGGTCAAAAAATATTTTTACCTTAAAGTTAAGGATGTTATCTTCGAGTGGAATTTTGAACCACTTCATTTTGATTTTTATAGAATTAATTATGATTTTTTCAAAGTTGTCGATAAATATGGAATACCATATGAACAGTAACTCGCCAAGAGTAAATATTCCAGATTTGGCTAATGGACTTCAAGTTTCATGTAAGTGGTTCTAAATGCTACCAAATGGTCCCTAAGATGTACGAAAGTAAGGATGTTACACATATCACTCAGAAGTGGAAGACAAGTGCATTTTAAGGAAGATGATGCACCAAAGGAGGATGTGGAAGATTTTGAAGCTGAAAATTCATCATCTTCATAGATGAATATTAGGAAATCAAAAAGTCTTAAAGAACAGCAGCTCATGATTAATAAGGCAACCCAAGAAGAGAACTCACGAACACAAGAGGAACTATGAGAGAAGCAAGAAGAGGAAGTGATTATGCAAAGTGCAGCATACAAAGGAAAATAAATTGAGGAAAGGGTAAAGTCTAGCAAGCAAGGAGCCTTTAAGCATACAGGTAAGGAGGTAAGTATAAAAGATCTCCCTTTTCCTAAATCTTGTTTTGCTGGAAAGAAAAAGATTGACCTTGACTTTGCACAAGATGCTTATAACCTCTTCAATAAGTTAGAAATAAATAATCCTATGGTTGAATTCCTCAAGAGAAACCCTAAGTATGCTAAATTTTTAAAAGAATAGTGTTCCCAGCTAATTTTTATGTTCTGGACATATCCAGTGAGCTAGTGAGTGAGAGCACTTTGATCCTAGGCAGACCTTTTCTTCAAACTTCCAAGATAATTATTAGTATGAAGCATAGTTCCATCACAATAGAAGTTGGAGAACATGTGGTAACTTTCAACATGAATGAAGCAATGAAATATCCTTTTGATAATTCTGCTTTTGCTGGGTTGAATGCCATTGATTATGCTATAGAAGAAACTAGGGATGAGCATGAATTGAGTTTGCATGATGGGTGTGATTCTATGTTACATAATTCCCAAAAATCTCATGAAGTATTTCAGGAGCATGAGGATTCAAATTTATCTTTGAGTGCGTATGATGATTATTTTGAATCTCTTTCTTTTGTTTACTCTTTTTCTTGCTCTTGTGAAGGTAATACTTGTTTTAACTGTTTAGATCTAAATAGCATGCTTTCAGCCTCTCCAGATTTCTCATTTTCATCAAATGTTAATTCGATTTCATCATTTGCTAGTAATAATGCTTTGGGAAAAGAGTTTGTGAGTAATCTTAAAGAATCACAAGATACTATAGAAGTTAAAAGTAGAACAAATGAAGAAGGATCGGACTTCTGTGACCCCAAGTCGCGACTAGAGGACCTATTGGTCATGACAGAACACTCCAGAGACTTCAAGTCATGACGTGAAGATGAAGAGGTCTTGACCAAATATCAGTCTACTGAGGGGGAGCCTTTCTGTGAAACTGGGTCGCAACAAGAAGACATATTGGTCATGACAGAATACTCCAGGGACGGCTTATCGCGATGTGAAGATGAAGAGGTCGCCACTACTGTTCTAAAGATAGCCACTGTGAATTTGAGTCACGACCAGAAGTTGAAGATAAGGCTGACAGGTCACAACCAGAAATGGCAGACACAACCAGGGGAGTCCCAATGCCTTCAGTTCCACACTCTACTACTTTGGTTAAAGGGCCAATATATTCTAACTCTACTTATCCTCACTCACAGTCTAAAATTACCTCACATACTTTAAGATTCTTGAATGATTTGATTTTTACTAATGATGCAAGTATGAGAGAATGTGATCTCAACTCTGTTGTAGCTGTAGACCAACTTAAGCTTGGTGTAACTCCTGAAGAGACCAAAGGCTAGACAGAACGTCCTAATAAGTTGAAATAAGCAACCTCCAAGAATCTACAAAAGGGAGTATTTCTAAATTGAATGATTGCAAAAAGACACTGACTTTGTTTTCTTTACAATTTGCAAAGAGGCTTTTGAAAAAACTGAAGGATAGGTTGGTTTCTCCACCTATCCTAACTTCACCAAATTGGGATCTTTCTTTTGAACTATTATGTGATGCTTCCAATTATGCTGTGGGAGCTATAATAGGTCAAAAGGAAGGTAATCTATCTAGAGTGATTGCATATGCCTCAGAAATACTTGATGCTGCTCAAATTAATTATACCACTACTGAGAAAGAATTATTTACAATCATAGTGGCTTTAGATAAATTCAAAGCTTATCTTATTAACTCTAAAGTTATTGTGTACATAGATCATGCAGCTACCAAGTATTTGTTCCATAAACCTCAATCTAAGCCAAGGCTTCTATGATGGATGCTACTGCTTTAAGAGTTTGACATAGAAGTGAGGGATCAAGCTAGTAATGTGAACCATGTTGCAAATCATCTAAGCAGATTACCAACAGAGACCAGGGGAGTACTCAGTTCTGATCTTATTTGTGATTCTTTCCTTGATCAATCTCTTTGTTTGGTTGCTATTGTGGAACCTTGGTATGCTCATTTAGTTAATTTTATTGAAACTGGCCTAATCCCTTCCTATTTGACTAGATTTTAGGCCCAAAAGCTCAAGAGTGAATCTAAATACTTCATTTGGGACAAGCCTTTTCTGCGGAGGTTGTGCTTAGACCAAGTATTGAGATGATGTGTCCCAGACCAAGATCATAAATCAATTTTAGAAGCTTTCCATTCATAGGTTTGTGGATGGCATTTTGGGGGTAAAAGGACTGCACGAAGGGTCCTTGAATCCAGTTTCTATTGGCCTTCCCTTTTTAAAGATGCTTTTAAATTTTGTAGAGCTTGTGATAGGTGCCAAAGATTTGGGGGGATTAGTAAAAGGCATGAGATACCGCAACAACCTATTTTATTTTGTGAGATTTTTTATGTTTGGGGAATATATTTTATGGGACCTTTTCCACCTGCAGCAGGGTTTCATTACAGTTTATTAGTTGTAGACTATTTATCTAGGTGGGTGGAGGCTATCCCTACAAGACTAGATGATTCCCAAATAGTCTCCAAGTTTTTAAGGTCACATATCTTTAGTAGATTTAGAGTACCGAAAGCAGTAATCAGTGATCAAGGCACCCAATTTTACAATAAGTTAATCAATAGCTTATTGGTAAAATACGGTGTAACTCATAAAGTCTCAACCCCATACAGCCCTCAAACTAATGGTCTTTCTATAATTCCCAATTTTCAGGCCCAGAGACATAGAAAGTAGCCTAAAATAGATAGGCTACCAGATCTCTTTGAACAGAAGTCCCAGAAACATACAAAGGATCTTTAGGGACTAAACTGCAAATAAGTGAAAGTACCGGGACTTATATGTAAATAGTGAAAGTCCCTAGGGGCATAATGGTCATTTTAGAAAAGAAAGGGACTAAAGTGAAAGTTTAAAAGTTCTATGGTGCAAAAATGAAAGTAGACACAAGTTGTGGGCCATTAAGTGTAATTATGAAAAGTTAAGGGACTTAATCAAAAAGAGGAAAAGTTTCCAAGGGCAAAATGGTAATTATAGAAAGTTGAGCCGAAAGTGGCTTAAAACTGCCCGGGAGCAATTCAGTCTCAAATTTCATCAGTAGATAGAGAAAATGATGCTGGTTAACCTAGCTTATTACAAAAATTTTATTAGAGTTTCAGATAGCTGAAATTTATCTAATAGTCAGAAAGTTATCTGAAATTTTTATTAGATCTTCTGGACCTCAGATATAAGTAAAAAGTTATAGGAAGATGTGTCCCATGAAGATAGAGGTCAGAGAACTGACAGAGTCCCGAAAGGAGATCTGTAAGAAAAGTTATTCACTTTTTAGTAAATTTTGACGGGAGTTCGTGAACGCCCGATATCCGATTGGGAAATTAAGCAGTAAGCGAGCTTGAAGTAAATGAGCCCAAATGACGTCACGGAGAGGCCCATGATGATGCCAAGTGAGGCCCAGATCCATGATATTAGTTCATCGAAAAAAGGAGCCAGTGTCCAGAAAAAGATGCAAAATGACGAAAATACCCCTATGTTTAAAATAATTAAAGAATGAGTGAAGGGTATTTTGGTCATTTGGCTAAGGTTAGATAGTCAAGGAAGGTTATTTGAATAGTTGACCAGGGTCAGGGAATACTCTGGTGAGGTGTGAAAAGATAATAATACCCCTAGACTCATTAAAGTAAATAAAGAGGAACCAAGGGCATTTTGGTAATTTGCCAAGGGATGTTTCTTGGGAATTGAGTCATCAGAGTACTTGAGCTTGATCAGAGACCCAAGATGACATTCCAAGAGTCTAAAAACGTGACCCAATATTTATGTGGGTTAAAGTGGTATTAAAATAATATTTTAGTGATTTTTTAATAAAGTTACTCGGTTGAAATGATAACTGGGGAATTGATCAGATAAAGCTTTGGACTTATCCGGAAGCCATGAGGTGGCATGAAAGGGACCTATAAGGGCCACATGGTATGAGCATAGGGAAAGAAGAAAAAGATAAGGACACGTGGCACGATCTCACCCGTATATTTCGGGATAAGACTCTAGAATTCTCTGGAAGCGCTGAGTCAGCCAGTGAGGTGTCCCAAGGGCCCTACTATTGCATCACCTAAGCATGTGAGGTGTCCATAGATGATGTCATTTTGATGAGTCATTGAGGATGGTGATGTCATCGCGATAATGTAGGCGAAGCTTCTTAAGGAAGTTAAACGATCCGAGCTGGTCATCGTGATTCGATCTGGACCGTTCAAGCAAGTTTCCTCTACCTATAAATAGGCACCCACCCCTTCCATTCCACACACCACAACAAGAACCAATAAGAGAAGAGAAAAGAAAAGAGAGAAAGAGAGAAAGAGAAAGAAAGATAAAGAAGGAGTTCTGGCTAAGTTAGGAGCAATCCAAGGAGCTTAGGGACTCAAATAGATTAGGAATAAGGTAAGGAATTTATTCTAATCCCTGCTAAAATAAATTAGAAGATTGTTCTTATAAATCTAATAGTTAGAATAGAGAAATATCTCTCTCTATAACATTAGCCGTGGATAGAAAGAAAGCTAGGGGATTGTTAGAATAGGGGTATTGCCTCAGGATAAGCCTAAACTAATTAGAGTTATGCTGGATAAGGCAATAATAAAATATTATTATGCTCTGTATAGGCTCTAACCTATGAAAAGAAGGAACTTTACAGCAGAAGCTAATGACTAAAGGAAGGACTACACGCCAGGTAGTAAACTTTCCTAAACTTGTATGTGTTGAATGTATGGTTGATTATGTTATGGCTTGATTGATTGATGTTAATATGTAATTGTTAAAGCTCTGTGCTATGATTACCTTGGCCAATTATATTTCATATGTTACATGGAAGCATGCACATTACATTATGTTGGCATAATCACAAGCAAGCACTAATACCAATCATTGATGCATACACTGTTTAGTTCCGTTTGCTACTGAGATTTCCCCAGAAATCTCACCCCTTCCATATCAATCCAATTACAGCAGGTCTTCTCAAGATGGAGGAGATGAGGATTCATGAAGAGAAGTTAAGAATTATTTAGCATGATTGATATGTGATTGATGTAACATCCTAGAATTTCCCTAGCCGAAAACCCTAAGTTTCTAGCTAAGGAAATGATTAGAGAAATGTAAATGGTATGACTGATTAAATAAAGGATCAAATTGTAAAGTTAGAAAGTATTATGGCCAAAAGTCCAAAGTAGATAAAATTTCAGGGACTAAACTGCAAATATGAAAAAGGTCAAGGGACCTAAATGTGATTTGTGAAAATTCACAAAAACTGTACTTTCAGCCCAAAACAACCCGGTACGGATTTAAGATATGAAAATACTGGGAGATAAAGCACAAAATTTCGGGTTGAATGAGAGACATCAGAATTTTGATTTGAGGTCCCGATTAATTGATAAAAATTCGGTAAGTCTGGGAAAATAACCTGGAATTTTTAGGAGACTAACTGGACTTCAGAATTTTGTGAGATTATGATAGAAGATACTTTGTGAATTATGGGAGATTGTAAAAAAGACCACACTTCCAAAAGAGGTCCAGATAATTTTAAATAGAATTTTAAAAGAATTTTAGGAGCTTGTCTACAGGCTCTAAAAATTCGGATTTTATTCGTTGAAGGACCAAATCTAAACTGAAGACCATGAAATTTTACCAGGAGGCTTAGAATAAATTTAGATGGGTTATTATGGGCCAAGTCAAAGCCCAATAGCCAGTATGAGCCCAAACTAAAATAGGGGCAAAATTGTAATTTCGGGAAATTTCGGGCCAGAAATGGCAGTTTTGAAAAATATTCAGAAAAATCCCAATAAATTCCATAAAATGGAAAATGAGGTTCTAAGACATTTTTATAAAGGGGAAATAACAAAACTACCCCTATATGAATTTTTATCGTATTATAGTTTCTTTTAAGGTATACGGAAAAATTAAGTATTAGGACTATAAAAAGACCTCAGAAAAATATGAGAAAATGGAGATAAATATTTAAAGGGTCAATAATGATTTTAGATATGTTAGACAGGGTCAGAGGGTGTTCTAGAAAATATCATGCCATTAAATAATTTATTTTTCCTGAAAATCACCCGAATCGGTACCGGTTAATACCGAAAAATTGAAGAAAAATCCTAGAAGCTCCAAGAAGGTCCGAGAAACTCCATGAAGCCTCAAGACTTATTGATTTGGCGCCAAATGGTGAGGGAGTAGGAAAAAGGAGATGACAACTCAAAAGTTGTCATAATTACAATGAAAAAGGAGGTTAAATTCTAACCCTTGGATCAAGCTTTTAGGAATTGGATCTTAGCCCTTGTTTCCCCTCAATTTTTCCTATAAATACCCCCTCCAAAGACTTCAATTTCATGCAGACCTCTTTACATAGGAGAAACTCTTGTCAATTCAAAACTCAAGCCAAAAACAAAGCTTCCAACCTCCCAAAGTTCAAGGATACTAAGGTAAGCATACTTCCAAGCTTTTAATAATTTGTTTGGAAGTTTGATTTATGGTTTTTAAGGGTTGGGAACCATGAATTTATAAGGGGAGATGCTGCCCAAATTAGGAAAAGATGAAAGTCATGATAAGGATAGCAAAGACAAGTTGAAAAGGAAAAGATTTAACATGTTTTAGTTCATGGAATCAATGGTTTCTTGGAATTGTTCTTGAACTACCTTGCTGTCCAGATTTATGCACTTTGTTCTAGGGTTAAGATATGATGATTTGGAGGCCTCCAAGGTGTTCAAAATGCAATTTTGTGTAGGGCATAGTAGGGAGACCCTAAGTGGAAGCCTTAAACATCAAAATGGAAATTCTAGAAAACCCTAAGTTGCAATTTTCGCTTCTGTCCGTACGGACAGTATAGGAGATGAAGCAATTTCAAAATTTGGATCACACCATTGGATTCCTTAGCCAAAATTATGTAGGATAGGATCCCAAGAGTTAATGTTAGTGCTTGGGATAAATAAAACCCTAATTGCATTCAAGAAAGGGTAGTTAGGATTTTTAAGTTTGGATTATGTTTGAGAAGTGTAATGACATGAAATTGTTGTTCAATAATTAGGATTTGACATTTGTGCACCTAAAGAACTTCAAGTCAACAAGGAAACACAAGGATCTCCAAGAGGTAGCAACAACTCTAACTTTATCATTGTCTTGAAATTATTTATTGGTCTTGTTGTTCATGATGTTTGGTTGAGCATGATATTATGTGATGATGTGCAAGCTTGATGGGCTTGATTATGTGGTAATCTCCTTGCTAAGATGTCATGACAAATGCATGTTAGAGAATGCGAACAATATGAGAATGAATGTGTGGCTCCCATATCATATAACATGCTTTAAATAATTACTTGATGATGTTAAAGTTGTGTTGAATGCTATTGGGATTTATTTGGAAATCTCACTCTTTTTCATATTAAACCATGGTAGGTGCTGAGCATTGAAGAGGTAAAGATCTAATTGATGGTGTTTGAAGTATGCTTGGTTGTGTTAGATACACTTATATTATGTAAATATGGAACAAAGAGTACTTAATGTAAGTTCTGTTAGAAGACAGTGAGCTTTACAACATATTTTGGATATGGTATTGTATGAATTAAATGTTGAAATTTAGTATGCTTAAATTTTACATCTTAAGCTTTAAATAGACACCAATTACGTCCAATTTGGATAAAAAACGAATTTATGGTGAATTTTCAAAGTTAAAAGTTGGATTCTGGAAAACTGGGAAATTACCACATGAACAGTGTATGTTTGCAAATTTTTTTTGGAACGTTGTAGTTGCGGTTGAACCTATTCATTATTTTTCCCATAAAGAGGTTTTAAATATATTTCATTAGGAATTGGAATCACCTCATTTGGAATTTTCTAGATTTAAATATGAATTTCCAAAGTTTGGGAAAAAACTGAAAAGTGCTATATGAACAGTACCCGAGAGAGATTTTCAACAATTTCAGATCTTTGATTCCAACTTTAATTGATCCTAAAGTGGTTCCAAAGGCTACTAATGGATCATATATGGGTATTAAAGTAAGGATGCGACAATTGATGTATGTTATGCATATGTATGTATAGTTAGTTGCTGGAATTTGCCACCATGAACAGTAACTCATGGTGAGGTAGTGACATTTGATCTACAATTAAAAATAGTAAATGATTTAATAAATGTATAATATTTTAATAGTAAATATTAGACATACCAAGCTTCGATTTGACATATAGAACGCCTTATTTGAATATCTACACATGGAGATATAATTTTTCAAAGTTGGGACCAAAATGCTGGATTCAGGGGAAAATGTTGGATGAACAATAAAATTGAAGCATTGACTAAAGTTGACTTGGTCAATGAGTGGTCAATGAAACATCCTTACTTTCGTAAGTTTTAGGGACCATTTGGTAGCATTTAGAACCACTTTCAAGGTCATTGAAGTCCAATTTCTCAATCTGGAGTTTTACTCTTATCAAGTACTGTTCACTATGTAAATTCTAGATGAGTGACCCGACTTCGAAACATCATAACTAATTCTATAAAAATCTAAATGAAGTAGTTCCAATTGATAATTTAAGCTAACTCAATTATATTTCAGGGAAAAATAACTCGTTGACCATTCATTGACCGAGTCAACGTCAGTCAACGTTACAACGTTACTGTTTATCCAACATTTTTCTCCTAAATCCAGCATTCTGGTCCCAACTTTGATAATTTATATCTTCATGTGTAGACATCCAAATGAGTCATACTATATATAAAATCGAAGCTTGGTATGTCTACTATTTACCTTAAAAATTTAATTCATTTATTCATCCATTTACTATTTTTAATTATTTATCAAACATCATCTTGTCACCAAGTGTTACTGTTCACAGTGGCAATTTCCAGCATTCAATTTTGCATACATATGCATACATCCATCATATATCAGTCAAACATGCCAAACAACACTTATTATTAATTAATAAGTTGTTTTACATCTGGGTATGTACAAAACTTCCCATATCTCTATTACATCTTTTTCTGCCTGAAATCTGGCAGCATAACCGCTACGCTTCATCTTCAGAAAGTAACTGATCTTGTACCGATTCGGTAATTCCCGTGAGAACTACCATTCTACGTAAGTACCCAGGAAAGACTGGATGAACCGGCTAGGTCCACTCACTTCCAGCCTCCTTAGAAAGTACCTACGTACACAGTACGTATCAGCTGCTTTCCTTATCTTGTCATAATTTCGGCAGCATAACGGCGTCTCTTAAAATTCCCAAAATTTACTTTGACATAACCTCGCCTGTAATGGGTTATTTATTGGGATGAGATTCGGGGAAATCTCAGTAGCAACAATCATAACAATATATGTAATGCAGAGTAACAGTGCCTGCTTGTGATTGTGTACAGATAAGTATGCTGCATGCTTCCATACTCAATAACATATGATCATAGCATTGCAGTAGAGCTTCAGACATAACATATAAGACAACAATCCAACCAAACAATAGCACATCAAATCACAAAGCCATTACATAAAAGCTAGGATTAGTTACTACCTCAAAGGCCTAGCAGAACTCTACTATCTCTATTCTGCTTCCAGCTCCGCCAGAACTTCCTTTCTTTCTTTCTTCCTCTCACTTTCTCTCTCTAGCACTTCCTCCTCTCTCTTAAAGGCTCCTTGGCTGTGGCATATGAAGAGCATGGGGGTATTTATAGTTTCCTTCAATGGCATTCTTGTGATTTTGAAGCCATATGAACTTGTGGTCCTGGTTTTTCCGGAATTTCCTATTTTTCTTTATTCCTTTTACTGCATCATGCATGACATCATCCCAAGGCCACCTCATGGGACACCTCATCACCACATTCTTCACATGTCACAATTCCTGGACACCTCATCAGCTGACTCAGCAGTTCCAGTCCAATCCAGTACCGGTCCGGTCCGATTTCCCACAAACTGAACTCAACAGCTGAGATTGTGCCATGTGTCCTTAACTTTTTCTTCCTTCTCTATGTTGGTGCCATGTGGCATCTTACTGGCACCTGTCACGCCATCCAATGCTATCCAGATAAGTCCAGGACTTTATCTGATCATCTCCTCGGTTATCGTGCTGATCGAGTAACTTTACTTTATTGAAACAGCATTAAAATAGCATTTTAATGCCACTTTTTCCCACATATCACTGGGCCTACGTTTTTCGGCTCTGGGAATGTTATCTTGGATCCTGACCAAGCTCAAGTACTCTGATGGCTCGATTCCCAAGAAACATCCCTTGGCAAATTACCAAAATGCCCTTGGGTGCCCTTTCTTGCACTATCTTAACCCTAAGGGTAAAATTATCATTTTACACCCTTCTGTACCCTGTCAGGGTATATACTGACTCTAAGTAACTTTATCTGTATGTGCCTTGGCTTCTGGGCCTGTCCAGAATGACCAAAATGCCCTTCATACATCTACTACCCCTTTAGTACAACACAGGGGTATTTTCGTAATTTCACACTTTTCCGGGGTTCTGCCGGACACTGGCCCACCTATCAGTCCAAGTGTCTTATTGGGCCTTTGATGGCGCCATTATTGGGCCTTTCAAGGTCCATTACTTTCATGGCACGCATTACGAGGAATCTTTCCCGACACAGTTCCTCGAATATTTTAACTATTATATACCGTTTATACACATCTCCGGACACCGGGTCCTTTTGTCAGATACACTGGCCTGCTGTGTTCAGGCATCCCTGTGAGTCATAACAGTCATCTGACTGAGGTCATCCGAACTCATTCAGTCCCTTTTCAAATACCGATAAATCTCCCTATCGGATACCCGGAGGCCTCACACTCCCGTCTGGATTTTCTAATTTGCGAATAACTTTTTCTACAGGCCTCCTATCGGTATTCTGTCAGTTTCCCGACATCCGTCCCATAAGGACGCATCATCCTGTATTTTCTCACTTATATCTGAAATCTAGGATATCCGGTAGGAATTTTTATAACTTTTGGACTATCAGAGCAATTCTGGCTATCTGGAGTCTTGAAAAATTCCTGTATTAAGCCAGATTACCGAGCGTCACTTGCTCTCTCTACCGGTGAAATCTGGGACTGAAATGCTTTCGGGCAGTCCAAACCACTTCGGGCCTGATTTCTTTAATTATACTTTAGCCTCAGGGAACTTTTCTTCTTTTCAATTAAGTCCTTTTTTATTTGGCTAAAATTACACTTAAGGACCCCACATTTTTGTCTACTTTTCCTTTTTGGCTTTAAACTTTCCATAATCGCACTTAAGTCCTTCCATTTCCTTTCTTTACTTTACTAGGTCTAGGGGCATTATTGTCTTTTCATATCTTACCAGAGTATTCTCTGACCCTGGTCAACTATCCAGATAATCTTTCTTGACTGTCTAACCTTAGCCAAATGACCAAAATACCCTTTACTCATTCTTCAGTTATTCTATAACATAAGGGCATTTTCGTCATTTTGCATATTTTTCCCGGACACCGGCCCCTCTTACCACTGAACTGATATTATGGGCCTGGGCCTTCCCTGGTGTCACTATAGGCCTTAGAAAACACTATATGGCCTCTGGCCACAGTCCGATCATCTCTATTCGGACTGCTCTTCCTTTACCGATTATAACTGTAAATTCCCATCTTCGGGAATTTTTACAGAAAAATCGGGACCTCAAATCAAAATTCTGTGTCCGACATTCAACCCGGAATCCTTTTCTCTATCTCTCGGTATTTTTAGATATTTTATCCAGACCGGGCTATTTTTGCCTGAAAGTACGCTCCCGCGCACACTTTTCAAAAATGACCATTTTACCCTTGGTCACATTTCTAATTCTTTCATACACATAGAGACCTCATATGCACATTTCACAGTTCAGTGAAATGATCAGCATAATTTTCCCTATTTTTTGGCAAAATATGGTACTCATCGGCTACCAGCCCAATCTTTCCCATAATTACGATTATGCCCTTGAATTCTCTTTCTGGCATCTCTAGGCCTAAAAATTGGGGTGTTACAGTCAACAAATTATTTTTCTCTGAAAGAGGATTAAGGTAGCTTCATTTAGAAATTTGAACCACTTTGTTTCATTTTTTCTAGAATTAGTTATGATTTTTTGAAGTCAGATCACTTGTCTAGAATTTACATAGTGAATAGTATATGATAGAGTAAAACTCTAGATTAGAAATTTGACTTCACTGACCTTAAAAGTGGTTCCAAATGCTACCAAATGGTCCCTAGACGTAAGAAAATTAGGATGTGACACTTGCAGAGGTTTCTAATAGGGAGATAAAGCACATTTTAGAAAAGATTGTTAAGCTATCCAATAAGGATTGGAACTTGAGACTTGGCGATGCTTTATGGGCTTATAGAACATCTTTTAAAATCTCTCTAGGCATGTCCCCTTATAAGACAATTTTTAGGAAAGCTTGTCACATGCCTGTAGAGATAAAGCACAAGACATTTTGGGCTATGAAAAATTGTAATGAGGACTTGGTAGAAGCCAGTTCAGAGCGGTTGTTGCAGATTCAAGAGCTAGAAGAGATTAGATTGGATGCCTACAGTAGCTCTGATATCTATAAACAAAATACAAAGGCATTCCATGATGCCCATATCCTAAGGAAGAGGTTTAAAGAAGGTGATCGAGTGTTAAGGTACCAAGCTAGGTTCAAGTTCAAACATGGTAAATTCAAAACTAGTTGGGATGGACCTTACACAGTTGTCAAAGTCCACAACTTTGGGATGATCAAGTTGAAAGAGGAGGCGATGGGTAAAATCTTCCAGGCAAAGGGCCACCTCTTGAAACTTTACGAGGAATCCGCCTTGCCGCCTTGAGGCAAGGTTGTCCCTTTCTTATCTCTTACCTTTTACAAGTTTTCCTGATACTATATTTTTTATATGTTGTTTGATGATTGAAAAGGGATGATTCAGTAGGATAGTGTTCATTTTCAGTTTATCTCTATTTATTGTCGATTTGCTTCTTTTTTGCATGACACTCCTATGCTTTCCATGGTCTGTTTACTTATTGCTTTGGTTCTGGGCTATTTTACAAACTCAATTGCATGCTATAGTTTACCCATCTTATCATTGTTGCTCCCCATGCATTGTGATGTATGATTTGAATGTGACTACAAGCTTCATTGTTAAATTTGCATTGAGTGACGTGTTTACCTGCTGTGTTAGAGCCATTGACCTTCTATAATGCTGTGATTTTTGATACTTTTATTGATAGTGAGGACACTGTCAAGTTTAAGTGTGGGGGAGATGTTCTTGTCTCTGTGTTAATTAATGAAAAACTTCTTCACTTAATCCAATCTTTCATTATAAAGTTTTTGGTTTTTGATCTTAATATGTGATGAATTGCTGAAATTGGATCCCCACTTTAAACTGTTTTGTGGTTAGCTAAAAAGTTTTAAGTGTAAAAGATGTTTTGGGCTTTGAAAGCTATCACATGGTAGTCTCCGTGAAAATTGGTCATGACCTTCACTGCCTTTAGTCGCGACCTAGCATGGACTTTTGGACTTAATACGCTTTCTGTGAAAATTGGTCACGACCTATGTCTAATATGGTCGTGACCTGGTTTGAAAATTTGTGATTGTGGACTCTCTGTAAAACACTATCGCGACGCTAATGTCTTTTGGCCGTGACTCTATCTTTCTGTGCATTTGTGTTGCGATAGGAACCTTTCCTAGTCGCGACTAGTTTTGTGAGTTAGAGCCAGCACTCACTGTGGAATTGGGTCGCGACCTTCACTGTGTCTAGTCGTGACCTAAGTGCAAAAATGTCCATTTACCTTCTCTTTGCTTTGTGCAATGCTGTATAGAAGGATTCCTTTTGAGCTACTAAGATGCTATATAAATGATTCATTGCCCTCTTGCTTTTCAACCTTTTGCATAAAGAGTTTATAGAAACCATTTTCACACTTGAATTTTTTGTTTAAATTTCTTGGAAATCTAATTGGAAATACTTAAGTTTTCACTGTTAGATTTGGGATTATTACATGATTCTAAGTGATTATTTTGAAACTTTTAAATCATCATTTGAAAGGGTTTTCAGTTGTGATAAGTGTTTTAATGCCTAGTGAATGATAAGCATTGCTTGAGACTTTAGCTTATGAGAAATTTAGATGAAAACCTTAGTTGGAAGGATTCTTGGCGTTACTTCCTATATTGAGTGATTATTCAATTGGTTTATATCCTCTATAACTTATCTTGGCTCTAAGTTGAGAATTACTTGTGCATTTATGTTATTGAACATGATAGAGGCATTCATTTCTAATCCTGTTTACCCCAAACACAAGCCCGTCACATATTATATCCTTAGTCACCCCCTTTGAGCCCATCACTTTTCTTTGAAGATCTTTCCAAAATAAACTTGTTATTCATCTCAAAACTCATTATTATTGTGATGTTGTGCTACATCTTCTTTGTATAAGGTGTCAAATAAAAAGAAGAGAAAAGAGCATATTGCACTAAAAAAAAAGAGGAGTGCAAGAAAAATTGAAGAAAGAAACAAAGAAAAGAAAAAGAGAAGAGAAGTGAAGAAGGCACTATTATCAACTCTTATTAGCACAATTATCGCCTCTACATCTCTGAAGACATGAATTCATGTTACATATTCTTCATTAAATGCATATAGTACTTCCTAACCTTCATATTCCATTCTACGTGGCCTATCTCCATCATTTCAACCCTAAAAGACCTCTTGATTCTTTGCATAAGTGTTATATGGTTGCAAATATTTAGAGTCATTACAAGCATATGGTAGGATGTTTTCCAATTTGAATCGGAGTGAAAGAACCCTAACAATGAGAGGATATAGAGAGCTAAACACTTACATCCTTAAAGAGAATCTATTGCGCTCATACAATTAAGGTTGATTTCATTTAGTAGTTGATTACTTGGCATTGCTCATATTATCACTTTTGCATTCCCAAAAAGATGGTGAATTAATTGTCTTCAGGTTACATTATGGATTATGTTGTTATCTCAGATTTAATAGCGTTAGTTTAAGTGTAATTTATTTCTTTGTCTAGGAGTACAAAGGTTCAAGTAAGGGGGAATTGATAAGACACAATTTGTGTATGATTTTAACGACATTTTAAGGGTCTTATAATAACTTTACCATTCATTTTATACCTATAATTATGCTTTTGTGGTAATTGTGCTTCACAATGTGCTGTTTTAAGGGTAAAATGGTAAAATAACTCCTCTAAACTGCATATATGTTATTCCTTTACTGGTGGGACTTTTACAATGAGCTTTGGTTTTGAATTGTAGGTATTTTAGAGGAGCAAGGACTAATGTGAACAGAAAAGAAATCACAAGACAGAGAATCAAAGCAAGGAAGCACCTTTGTGTATTTCAGTCGCGACCAAAGTATCCATAAGTCGCAACCTAATTTCTCCTGGGAAGCTTCTCTGTGTTTATAGGTCGCAACCAAAACATGGATCTGGTCGCGACCAAAGAAGATAGTCGTGAAGCTACGCATTTTTTATTAGGTCAACCTACTATTAAAAGGAGGGGAGGTCACAGACGCAAGGGAGGCTATTTTTTGACATTATTAGGGTAAGAACCAGTGCTCGAACTCTCTCTCCACTCTCTCCACTCTCTCCACCAAACTCCATCATTTATCTCTTCATCTCACCTTCTGCTTTCTGCATGGCATCATATTTGAACAGTGATTGCAGCATAATAGGAGTCATGAGAGACTAAATCCTTAGTCTCTTGGTGATTGATCTCGTGTCTTGAGCTCATGGATTGTGCTGGGGAGTTTTCTGTTTTAATCTTCACTTATTTCATCTTTTGATGCTTATAGATCTAGGGTTTTCACTATATGAACAAGGGATTGAGGGTCGATTGATTACTCATAGATTAAACAATTCTAATTGACTTTGGATGCTTTGAATGTCTTTTTAATATAATATTTTAGTTTTGATTTTAAGTTAGTTGAACTGTTATCAATGATCATTGCTAATTAATTCAATTTAATCTAAGGTTTGTCGATCGACAACCATTTGAGGGCATTTTCATCATCTGATTTGAATTACACACTAAGTGGATTTTAACAGTGCATTAAGAGTTTTTTTTAAACTAGCTTTGATCAAAGGAGGTTAAGGAATATTAATGCTCTGGACTCAATCAATCGATTGAGGTTTTATTTAAGACTTAGTGATTTCAAAAACTCCATATCAAATTAAGAGCAAGGATAGATACGCTTTCATCATCAAGAGTCTGTCATCATCTACTTCTTTCACAAACCAATGCATTTGCATCTTAATAAAAAAGACAAAAATATTTACTTTACTGCACCTTTCTTTTATTGCATTAAAAATCAACTAAACCCCAAAACCCATTTTGCTTCCACTCAGGTTTTTAATAGATTTGGCACCAATACGCTAGGTTTCCAATAGAAAAGCTCCACGAGAAGAACGATAGGGTTGTGACTTATACTATATTATTGGGTGCAAATATTATTATTTTGATGGATCGAAAGACGACGATCTAACCTGTTCATCAAGTATATACTATAACATGCATAATGCCTGGCCAACGTGTTGCAAGATTGCATACCTGCTCATGAATGCATAGCTTTAACATTAGAGCTTAAGCATTGCTTTCCTTAATATGCACAACTCTAACACTCAGAGCTTGCAGGCTCTATCACGTGGAGCTTGCACTACTCTAACATTTGAAGCTTTAGCATATTTTACAAACATAACATAATACTTGGCATTTCATGCAAGTAGTAAAAGCTCTTACTTGCTATTTTATCTGTAACATAACATTTAAACATCTTATCCCTACAAAAGGGAGCATTTCTATCTATCTACAGAGTCAACTATAAAATCATCTTCTTGTTCATAAAATTAGAGGGAGACGACTTATACCAGTATATTATTTCTTACATGCTTTTAAGCTCTTTCCCTAAACTTTGTTCTTAGCTAATCATACTTTTATTGGGTAAAGTCAACTCCGCTTGCCTTACTTTGGATGTATTCTCTTTGTTCTTAATGGAGGACATATTCGTCTGTCAAAGCAACGTTAACTCCATCTTAACTGCACCCCCTTTTTACACAAATAGGGTATCTTGCTCTATTTGGAGCAGTATCAACTCTGATTCGGAGTACTAGTTCCCTTAACTTTTATTGAACATATCTAGTTTTTATAATCTGTGGCTACTTTTCCCTTAACTTTTATTGAACATATCTAGTTTTTATTTTTGACCACCTGCAGGACTTCTATGTCCCTAGCCTAAAGGACTTATGTGTCCTTAGCCTCACTGCGATCTATAACTAAGTCAACTGCTTTCTTTCAACTAACTGAGGTACGGTCTGTCTTACATCTTTAAGCAATTCATACTTTTAAGTTTTTCCTATCCTTAAGGATCACTATTAGGTGGAAAGCTATCTCTTAATTTCTTTTAAATATCTGAGGATTACTATGTTGTTTACTTTTCTAAGTCACTGACATGATACAAGATATAATTAGTATTAATAATCACTTTATGAACGCCATGTTTGATTTGGGCGTAAGTCATTCATTTGTGTCATAGCTGTGTTAAGTGACTAGACCTAATTGTCGATACTCTTCCATATGATGAAACATCCTTACTTTCGTACATCTTAGGGACCATTTGGTAGCATTTAGAACCACTTTCAAGGTCATTGAAGTCTAATTTCTCAATCTGGAGTTTTACTCTTATCGAGTACTGTTCACTGTGCAAATTCCAGATGAGTGAGTGACCTGACTTCGAAAAATCATAACTAATTCTATAAAAATCAAAATGAAGTGGTTCAAATTTCTACATGAAGCTAACTCAATTATATTTCAATGAAAAATCACTCGTTGACAACTCCTTGACCAAGTCAACATAGGTCAATGTTACAACTTTACTGTTCATCCAGCATTTTTCCCCGGAATCCAGCATTTCGGTCCCAACTTTGATAATTTATATCTCCATGTGTAGACATCCAGATGAGGCATTCCATATATCAAATCGAAACTTGGTATGTCTACTATTTACCATAAAAATATCATACATTTATTCATCCATTTACTATTTTTAATTATAGATCAAACATCGTTAAGTCACCACGAGTTACTGTTCATAGTGGCAAATTCCAGCACTCAACTTTACATACATATACATACATCCATCATATATCAGTCAAACATGCCAAACAATACCTATTATTAAATAATAAGTTGTTATACATCAGGGCATGTACAAAATTCTCATATTTCTATTACATCTTTTCCTGCCTGAAATTCGGCAGCATAACCACTACGCTTCATCTTTAGAAAGTAACTGATCTTGTACTGATTCGGTAATTCCTGTGAGAACTACCATTCTACGTAAGTACCCAGGAAAAACTGGATGAACCAGCTAGGTCCACTAACTTCCAGCCTCCTTAGACAGTACCTACGTACACAGTACGTATCAGCTCCTTTCTTCATTACTGCCACTTTGCCATAATTTCAGCAGCATCACGGCGTCTCTCCGTATTTTTAAATTTCACTTTGACATAACCTCCCTGTAGTGGGTTATATATGGGGATGAGATTTGAGGGAAAGTCAATAGTAATAATCATAACAATATATGTAATGCAGTGTAATAGTGCTTGCTTGTGATTGTGTACAGATAAGTATGCTGCGTGCTTCCATACTCAATAACATATGATCAAAGCATTGTAGTAGAGCTTCAAGCATAACATATAAGACAACAATCCAACCAAACAATAGCACAACAAATCACAAAGTCATTACATAAAAGCTAGGATTAGTTACTACCTCAAAAGCTTAGCAGAACTCTAGAATCCCTATACTGCTTCCGGCTCCGCCAGAACTTCCTTTCTTTCTTCCTTTCACTTTCTCTCTCTAGAACTCACTTCTCTCTCTTATTCTTGCCTTGAGATGTGAAGACAAATGAAATGGGGAGGGGTATTTATAGTTTTTATGGATGGCATTTCTGTAATTCTTAAGAACTTTGAACTTGTGGCCACCGTTTTTCCTGGAATTTCCTATTTTCTTTTCGATTTATGACATCATCACCATGACATCATCCAAGGGACACCTCATGGGACACCTAATCTCTCACATGGCAAAAATGAAGGTCCAAGAAGCCTCTGGAGAAATTCCAATCCAATCCGGTACCAGCCCGGTCCGATTCCTCGAAAACTGGACTATTTTCTGAATCTAATTTTTCTGAAAATCCATATTATGTCTTTTGACCTTAAATTTAGTATCTGGGTCCTTTATATCATTAACATTTTTATACTGGGTCTAAACTTAATTACAGATCGCTTGCAAAATGACCAAAATGCCCTTGGTGCCCTTTCTTGCACTATCTTAACCCTAAGGGTAAAATTGTCATTTTACACCTCTCTGTACCCTGTCAGGGCATATACTGACTCTGGTTAACCTCACCTGTGTATGCCTTGGCATTTTGGCTTATCCAGAATGACCAAAATGCCCTCCATCCATCTATTACTCTTTAGTACAACACATGGGCATTTTCATAATTTTGTACTTTTCCGGGGTTCCACCTGACACTAACCCATCTATCAGCCCAAATGTCTTACTGGGCCTTTGATGGCTCCATTCTTGGGCCTCCTAGGGTCCATTACCTTTATGGCACGCATCACGAGGAATCTTCCCCGGCAATGTTTATCGGGTATTTTCGTCGTTATACACCGTTTATACAAGTCTCCGGACACTGGCTTCTTTTACCAGATAGACTGGCCTATTGTATTTAGGCATCCCTGTGGGTCGTAACATCCATCTGACTGAGGTCATCTGAACTCATTCAGTCCCAATTTAAATATCGATAAATCTCCTAATCGGATCCCCGGAGGTCACATACTCCGTCTCAATTTACTAATTTGTGAATAACTTTTTCTACATACCTCCTATCGGTATTCTGTCAGTTCCCTAACATTTGCCTCATCAGGACGCATCATCCTGTAACTTCTCACATATATCTGAGATCTAGGATATCCGATATGAATTTTTATAAATTTTTCATTATCAGATAAATTTCGGCTATCTGGAGTCCTGCGAAAATTCCTATATTAAGCTGGATTACCCAGCATCACTTGCTCTATCTACTGGTGGAATCTGGGACTGAAATGCTTTTGGGCAGTCCAAACCACTTCTGACCTAACTTTCTTTAATTATAATTTAGCCCCGGGGAACTTTTCTTCTTTGCACTTAAGTCCCTCAAATTTATCTAAAATTATACTTAAAGACCCTACATTTTTGTCTACTTTTCCTTTTTAACCTTAAGCTTTTCATAATTGCACTTAAGTCCTTACCCTTTCTTTCTTTTTCAATTTATCCCTTTCTTTACATAAATGGCCCCATCTTTTCCTGAAAAATAACTCATATATTTCATTCAATCTGTACATACAAATCAGTACAGAAAATTAGGGATATTACATATGACATATATGTCTCTACTCCTACTAGTTCTAAAGTAGTTATATCTTATGTCTGTTTAAACTGTATTGTACAGCATGAACACTGTTGCACTACACTACACTTGATATTCATTCCTTTTCCTAACATTCATGTCATTATTGGTCAAATTTTTATAATTTTTAGACTATCAGATCAATTTTGGCTATCTGGAGTCCTGAAAAATTCCTGTATTATGCTAGATTACCCAGCATCACTTGCTCTATCTACTGGTGAAATCTGGGACTGAAATGCTTTTGGGCAGTCCAAACACTTCTGGCCTAGCTTTCTTTAATTACACTTTGGCCCTAAGGAACTTTTCTTCTTTGCACTTAAGTCCCTTAAATTTGGCTAAAATTACACTTTAAGACCCCACATTTTTGTCTACCTTTCCTTCCTAGCCTTAGACTTTCCATAATTGCACTTAAGTCCTTTCATTTCCTTTCTTTTTCAATTTAATCCCTTTCTTTACATAAATAACCACATCTTTTTCCTGAAAAATAACTCATATATTCCATTCAATCTGTACATACAAATCAGTACAGAAAATTAGGGATATTACATATTCAGCTCTTTCTGATCCTGTAGATACTTCAGGCTTTTGTGGTCACAATACAACTCTATAGTTGCTCCATATAAATAATGTCTCTATATCTTCAGAGCATAAACCACCGCCGCAAGCTCCAGATCATGAGTAGGATAATTCTCTTCATGTGGCTTTAACTGCCGAGAGGCGTAGGCTACTACTCTACCTTGATGCATCAGCACACATCCCAACCTCTACTTACTAGCATCAGTATAGACTACATAAGTCTGAGTTGGGTCGGGAATAATCAGCACGGGAGTAGTAGTTAATCTCTGCTTTAACTCTTGAAAGCTAGCCTCACACTTCTCATCCCACTTAAACTGCTGATTCTTTTTGGTAAGCTTGGTAAGTGGCAAGGCAATTCGAGAAAAGTCTTGAATAAATCTTCTATAGTACCCTGCTAAGCCAAGAAAACTTCTGATCTCTATCACTATCTTCGGCTGCTCCCAGCTCAAAACTACTTCAACTTTGTTATGATCCACAGCTACCCCTTCTCGGGATATGACATGACCGAGAAATTTGACTTCTGAAAGCCAAAACTCGCACTTACTCAACTTAGCATAGAGTATCTTTTCTTTAAGGGTACTAAGAACAATTCTCAAATGCCTTTCATGCTCCTCTGCAGATTTGGAGTACACCAGGATATCATCAATGAAGACCACCACAAACTGATCTAAATAAGGCCTGAAGATCCGGTTCATGTAATCCATGAAAATAGCAGGTACATTCGTTAGCCCAAAAGGCATCACAAGAAACTCAAAATGTCCATAGCGTGTCCTAAAAGCAGTCTTTGGAATATCATCTGACTTAACCCTTAGCTGATGATAGCCAGATCTCAAGTCAATCTTAGAGAATAAGCTCGCTCCTGCCAATTGGTCTAGTAGGTCATCAATTATGGGGAGAGGATACTTATTCTTGACCGTAATCTTATTCAACTCCCGGTAGTTAATGCATAGCCTTAGGCTGCCATCCTTCTTCTTGACAAATAGCACTGGAGCACCCCATGGTGAAACACTGGGTCTTATGAAACCCTTCTCCAATAGCTCCTCAATCTGCTTCTTCAATTCAATCATTTCATTGGGAGCCATTCGGTATGGGGCTTTGGATACTGGTCCAGCTCCAGGTACAATATCAATTGTAAACTCTACTTCTCGTTCTGAAGGCAATCCCTGAATCTCCTTTGGAACGACTTCAGAAAATTTATTGACTACTGGAATCTCATCAATTCCTTCTTCCACTTCTGTTTGAACAGAAAAGAATACCATATATCCCTGACATCCTTTCCACAGACATTTATCTGCCTGAGCCTCTGTTATGAAATTCAGTCGTACTTCTGAGCTCAGATCAGTGACTTTTTGACCAAGAACTAGAGTCTTGTTCTTGCAGTCCAGCATCACATTATTGGAGGATAACCAATTCAAACCAAGTATGACATTGATCTCCCGAAAAGGCATACATATCAAGTCTAGGGTGGTACAACAGTGCTCATATCTCATAATACTATTTAAACAAGCATCAGACGTAACTACCCTAGTATTGGTGGGAGTTATCACATATATATCATAATGCAACTTGCTAATCAGAAGGCCTAGGCATTTAGCACACTCATAGGAAATAAAGGAATGACTTGCACCCGAATCAAATAGAGCAGTCACAGCATGATCATTGAGATAGATTGTACCTTGGATCATCTCAGGTGATCGCTGAGCGTCCTCCCTGGTGAGTGCAAATACTCATCCTTGTGTCCTTGGCCTTTGATTAGTTATAGCTTGAGGGCATTCTAGGGAAAAATGTCTGGGCTTTCTGCAGGTATAACAAACATTCTGGCCCATTAAACATGGTCTATCACCATGATTCTTCCCACACTTGTCACATGCTCGGGCCTTTGAATCTCTGCTGTTGGACCTTCTGCGGAAATTTCCTCTATTTGGCTTCCTGTTCTGCTATGGTCGCTTTCTTTTTCTATAGCCGCTACCACTTGCAGCTTCTTGGTTTCGACCGGCCTTGTCAGGAGCTGCCTGTTCCCTATTCCCCGATCTGAACAGCATTCGGTGATTCATGATATTTTCAACAATACGGCATGCCTCTACAGCCTTATTAAACTGGCTGTATTATTTAGGAGTTAACTTATCCTTCAGTGTGGAGTTCAACCCTCAAATCATCCTTTCCGTCATCCAGCGCTCATCATCCACTCGGCGCAGATAAGTAGAATACTGAGATAGCCGGATAAACTTAGCAAGGTATTTGTCAAAAGATTCTTTCTCTCCTTGTCTCAGTACAAGGAATTCCACCTCTCTTTCATCTCTGACTGACTGAGGGAAATATTTTTCATAAAACTGTTCAAGAAACACTTCCCAAGTAATTGGAACGTCTCTTGCTTGCAAAAGTAACTCAGTGTTCTTCCACCACCTGTCAGCATCTTTTTCTAGCTGATAGATGGCCATTTGAGCCTTGGTTTCAGTCAGGCAATCAGGGACCTTGAAAATCTGTTCCAGTATGCTAATCCAATCTTTCGCTATCTCTACCTCAAACATTCCTTCGAACACTGGAGGATTGTGCTTGCAGAACCTGATCATCCATTGTTGGATGCTAACTACATCCTCTCTCGAATCAACCCGTCTATAGGGCTGTACCTGTTGCTGTTGTACTCTCTCCGGTTCTCTACTAGCGTTCCTGAAGGCTCAGGCGGTCTTAGGTTACTTACTGCTTCTGCTACTGCTGCAGCTATGGCGGCATCTCTCTCCCGCGTATTGCGTGCCTAAGCTGCCCGTATTTCCTCAATCATCTTTTGCTGTTGTTCTAATCGTTCTAAAATTATTTGATTAAGATTTCCAGCCTCTCGTGGTTCCTCTGCTAGAATAGTTCTTCTCGTTTGAACCATTTTGTTATACTATAAGGCAGAAAAAGAATGCGATAAATAACATAATTCACATTCCATTCCAAACATAGTATACATACAGGGTATACATATATGTCACAGTCATACATACACTACCATACTAGTCTTTCATACATCACATACATTGAGAACATTACCACTTCTAACATACCCTAATCCTTCTTAAACTTTATTCTACTAAACTCTCCTACCAGGTAAATCCAATCAGATATGGTACAATAAGATTCTTCGTCAAAGTACTGATCCAACTCTGTTCTCCAGGTAGGGGTAGTTGGTAACACATCATCCATAATTTCTGTCCAAAGCCTTAGGGTCAACACATTTGGATCACAGGCTTGGTATATCTCCTTTACCCTCGTGATAAAGTCCTGATAAACCGTATAATCTTGATCCACATTTCTGTCCAAGGTCTTCCTCAGCTCATACAGCTATCGGGCTAACACTACTGATCTCTCAAATCGTTCTCCACTCATGTTCTTCCCTGGTACCATCTCTATGATCAGATCTCCCAAAGATATCTCTACTAGTGTCAGTCTGGGTCTACTAGAACCTGGCACATCTGTCTGGTTAGGTACTCGACTGGGTCCTGGAATGTCTAAAACATGTCCTACTACACCTCCCTGACCTGTCTCTATACCAGTATCTGCTATACTCGGGGGTACCACATTTATTGGAACAGCAGGAATAGGACCTTCAAACACAATCTCCTCTAGACCATCATAAGGTTTGATCTTACTGAGGAACTAGTAATCTCAGAACCACTAACCATCATTTCCTCCTCTTCCTGGAATATCCCCTCAGAGTTGTCTGAACTATAGACCTCCGGTCTAGGATCCCCTTGGTTCACTATGGTTTTGGATCTGGGTCTATATATAGCTATCCTGCAAACACTAACTTAGTGTCAATTATGACAGCTTTATAATGGTATATCTATCTATAAATCACCTATTCAGAGCATTTTCTAAGCTAGAATCCTTTGCTCTGATACCAAAATGAAACATCCTTACTTTCATACGTCTTAGGGACCATTTGGTAGCATTTAGAACCACTTTCAAGGTCATTGAAGTCCAATTTCTCAATCTGGAGTTTTACTCTTATCGAGCACTGTTCACTGTGCAAATTCCAGATGAGTGACCTGACTTCGAAAAATCATAACTAATTCTAGAAAAATCAAAATGAAGTGGTTCAAATTGATACATTAAGCTAACTAAATTATCTTTCAGGGAAAAATTACTCGTTGACCACTCCTTGACCAAGTCAACGTAGGTTAACGTTACAACTTTACTGTTCATCCAGCGTTTTTCCCCTAAATCCAGCATTTCGGTCCCAACTTTGATAATTTATATCTCCATGTGTAGACATCCAGATGAGGAATTCCATATATCAAATCGAAGCTTGGTATGTCTACTATTTACCATAAAAATATCATACATTTATTCATCCATTTACTATTTTTAATTATAGATCAAACATCGTTAAGTCACCAAGAGTTACTGTTCATAGTGGCAAATTCCAGCACTCAACTTTACATACATATGCATACTGTCACATCCTTATTTTTATACATCTTAGGAACCATTTAGTAGCATTTGGAACCACTTTCAGGGTTATTGAAGTCCAAATTCTCAATCTGAAATTTATTCTTATCGGGTACTGTTTACTGTGACAAATTTCAGATGAGTGACTTGACTTTGAAAAATCATAACTAATTCTAGAAACATTGAAACGAAGTGGTTCAAAGTGATACATGAAGCTAACTCAATTATCTTTCAGGGTAAAATCATTGGTTGACCATTACTTGACCAATTCAACGTGGGTCAACGTTTCCAATTTACTGTTCATCCATTGATTTTCTCCTGAATCCAGCATTCTGGTCCCCAACTTTAGCATTTTATATCTTTTCATGTAGACATCCAAATAGGGAATTATATATATCAAATTAAAGCTTAGTAGGTCTACTTTTTACCCTAAAAAGTTTGTACATTAATTCAATCGTTTACTATTTTTAATGGTTTATCAAACATGAATAGGTCTTCACGAATTACTATTCACTGAGCCTATTTTCAGCATTTAGTCTTTACATACACATGCATACAACCAACATATATCAGTCATACATGCCAGATAACAATTAATATTAAATAATCAACTGTTATATATCAGTGCATGATTAACCCCCTCATATTTCTATTACATTTTTCACTGTCTAAAGTCCGCCAGCATAACTGCTACAATTCTTCTTTAGAAAGTAACCAATGTTGTACCGATTCGGTAATTCCCTCATGAGAACTACCATTCTACGTAGTACCCAGGAAAGACTGGATGAACCTGTTGGGTCCACTCACTTCCAGCCTCCTTAGACAGCACTACGTACACAGTATGTATCAGTTCCTTTCCCTGTTCCTGCTTCCTTGCCGGAATTTCGGCACCATAACGGCGTCTCTTAAAATTTCCAAATTTCATTTTGACATAAACTCCCCTGTAATGTTATGTATGGGAATGAGATTCAAAAGAATCCCAGTAACAATAATCATAACAATATATGTAATGTAGAGTGACGGTGCTTGCTTGTGATTGTGTACAGATAAGTATGCTGCATGCTTCCATATTCAATAACATATGATCATAGCATTGGAATAGAGCTTCAAGCATAACATATAAGACAACAATCTAGCCAAACAAAAGCACAACAAATCACAAAGACATTACATAAGAGTTAAGATTAGTTGCTACCTCAAAAGCAGAGCTTCAGAACTTCTCTACTACTTCCAACTCCACCAGAACTTCCTTACTTCTTTCTTTCTCTCACTTTCTCTCTCAAGAACTTCTTTCTTCCTCTATTTCTTGCTTGTGCCGAAATGAGGAGCTAGGGGGGTATTTATAGTGTTGAGCAATGGCAATCTTGTAATTTTGAAGACTTATGATCCTGTGGTCCTGGTTTTTCCTGGAATTTCCTATTTTCTTTTATTCCCTTTTACTGTATCACCCTGGACACCTCATAGGACACCTCATAGGACACCTCACCCCTCACATTCTTCACATGGCGAAATTGAGAGAGAGCTAGAGCCTTTGGAAGCTTTTCGGTCTAATCCGGTACTGGCCCGGTCTGTCTCCTAAAAAAATGTGCTGTTTTCTGAATCTGATTTTTCTGAAAATCCTTTTTATGTCAACTGACCTCACATTTAGTATCTAGACCCTTTATATCATTAAATTTTTAATACTGGGTCCAGACTCAGTTACAGATCCCCTGCGAAATGACCAAAATGCCCTTGGTGCCCTATCTTGTCCTATTTTAACCCTAAGGGCAAAATCATCATTTCACACCTTTCTGAACCTGGTCAAAGCATATATTGGCTCTAGTCAACCTTATTTAGATATGTCTTAGACTCTAGTCCTGTCCAGAATGACCAGAATACCCTCCATTCATCTGCTGCCCTTTTTGTACAACACAGGGCATTTTCATAATTTCGCACTTTTCCGAGGTTCTGCTGGACACTGGCCCACCTATCAATCCAAGAGTCTTATTAGGCCTCTAATGGTGCCATTTTTTGCTTTCCTGGGTCTATTACCTATATGGCACGGATTACGAGGAATCTTCCTCTGCCACAGTTCACCGAATATTTTAATTATTATTTACCGATTATACACCTTTCTGAACACCTGCTCCTTTTCCCAGATACAGTGTCTTACTGTGTTCAGGCATCCCTGTGGGTTATAACAGTCATCTGACTGAAGTCATCCGATCGCATTCAGCCCCTTTAAAAATACCAATAAATCTCCTACCCGGATCCCCGGAGGCCTCACACTCCCGTCTGAATTTGCTATTTTGTGAATAACTTTTTCTACAGACCTCCTATCAGTATTCTGTCAGTTTCCTGACATCCGCCCCATAAAGGCGCATCATCCTGTATTTTCTCACTTATATCTGAAAGCTAGGGTATCCGGTAGGAATTTTTATAAGTTTTGGACGATCAGTCCATTTCTGGCTATCTGGAGTCTTCAAAAATTCCGGTATTAGGCTGGGTTACCCGGCGTCACCTGCCCTAACTTTTGGTAGAATCTGGGACTTAAATGCTGTCGGGCGGTCCAAACCACTTCTGGCCTATTTTTCTTTAATTACACTTTAGCCCCAGGGAACTTTTTCTTCTTCGCAATTAAGTCCCTTTATTTGGCTAAAATTACACTTTAAGACCCCACATTTTTGTCTACCTTTCTTTCCTAACCTTAAACTTTCCATAATTGCATTTAAGTCCCTTCATTTCCTTTCTTTTGCAATTTAATCCTTTTCTTTACATAAAGGACCACATTTTTTTCCTGAAACAGAACTCATATATTCTGTTTAATCTGTACATAGGAACCAGTACAGAAAATTAAGGATATTACACATACATCCATCATATATCAGTCAAACATGCTAAACAATACCTATTATTAAATAATAAGTTGTTATACATCAGGGCATGTACAAAATCCTCATATTTCTATTACATCTTTTCCTACCTGAAATTCGGCAGCATAACCGCTACGCTTCATCTTTAGAAAGTAACTGATCTTGTACTGATTCGGTAATTCCCATAAGAACTACATTCTATGTAAGTACCCAGGAAAGACTGGATAAACCAGCTAGGTCCACTCACTTCCAGCCTCCTTAGACAGTACCTACGTACACAGTACGTATCAGCTCCTTTCTTCATTACTCCCACTTTGCCATAATTTCGGCAGCATAACGGCGTCTCTCCGTATTTTTAAATTTCACTTTGACATAACCTCCCTGTCGTGGGTTATATATGGGGATGAGATTTGGGGGAATCTCAGTAGTAATAATCATAACAATATATGTAATGCAGTGTGATAGTGCTTGCTTGTGATTGTGTACAGATAAGTATGCTGCGTGCTTCCATACTCAATAACATATGATCATACCATTGTAGTAGAGCTTCAAGCATTACATATAAGACAACAATCCAACCAAACAATAGCACAACAAATCACAAAGCCATTACATAAAAGCTAGGATTAGTTACTACCTCAAAAGCTTAGCAGAACTCTAGAATCCCTATACTACTTCCGGCTCCGCCAGAACTTCCTTTCTTTCTTCGTTTCACTTTCTCTCTCTAGAACTCACTTCTCTCTCTTATTCTTGCCTTGAGCTGTGAAGACGAATGAAAGGGGGAGGGGGTATTTATAGTTTTCATGGATGGCATTTCTGTAATTCTTAAGAACTCTGAACTTGTGGCCACCGTTTTTCTTGGAATTTCCTATTTTCTTTTCCATTTATGACATCATCACCATGACATCATCCAAGGGACACCTCATGGGACACCTAATATCTCACATGGCAAAAATGAAGGTCCAAGAAGCCTCTGGAGAAATTCCAGTCAAATCCGGTACCAGCCCGGTCCGATTCCTCGAAAAATGGACTGTTTTCTGAATCTAATTTTTCTAAAAATCCATATTATGTGTTTTGACCTTAAATTTAGTATCTGGGTCCTTTATATCATTAACATTTTTATACTGGGTCTAAACTTAATTACAGATCCCTTGCGAAATGACCAAAATGCCCTTGGTGCCCTTTCTTGCACTATCTTAACCCTAAGGGTAAAATCGTCATTTTACACCTCTCTGTACCCTGTCAGGGCATATACTGACTCTGGTTAACCTCACATGTGTATGCCTTGGCATTTTAGCCTGTCCAAAATGACCAAAATGCCCTCCATCCATCTATTACTCTTTAGTACAACACAGCGGCATTTTCTTAATTTTGCACTTTTCCGAGGTTCCACCGTTCACTGACCCATCTATCAGCCCAAAGGTCTTACTGGGCCTTTGATGGCGCCATTCATGGGCCTCCTAGAGTCCATTACCTTTATGGCACGCATCACGAGGAATCTTCCCCGGCAATGTTCATCGGGTATTTTCGCTGTTATACACCGTTTATACACATCTCCGGACATTGGCTCCTTTTACCAGATAGACTTGCCTACTGTATTTAGGCATCCCTGTGGGTCATAACAGTCATCTGACTGAGGTCATCCGAACTCATTCAGTCCCAATTTAAATACCGATAAATCTCCTAATTGGATCCCCGAAGGTCACATACTCCGTCTCAATTTACTAATTTGTGAATAACTTTTTCTACAGACTTCCTATCGGTATTCTGTCAGTTCCCTGACATCCGCCTCATCAGGACGCATCATCCTGTAACTTCTCACATATATCTGAGATCTAGGAAATTCGATATGAATTTTTATAACTTTTTTATTATCAGATAAATTTTGGCTATCTGGAGTCCTACAAAAATTCCTGTATTAAGTTGGATTACCTAGCATCACTTGCTCTATCTACTGGTGGAATCTGGGACTAAAATGCTTTCGGGCAGTCCAAACCACTTCTGGCCTAACTTTCTTTAATTACAATTTAGCCCTGGGGAACTTTTCTTCTTTGCACTTAAGTCCCTCAAATTTGGCTAAAATTACACTTAAAGACCCCACATTTTTGTCTACTTTTCCTTTTTAGCCTTATGTTTTTCATAATTGCACTTAAGTCCTTACCCTTTCTTTCTTTTTCAATTTAATCCCTTTCTTTACATAAATGGCCCCATCTTTTCCTGAAAAATAACTCATATATTTCATTTAATCTGTACATACAAATCAGTACAGAAAATTAGGGATATTACATTTGACATATATGTCTCTACTCCTACTAGTTCTAAAGTAGTTATATCTTATGTCTGTTTAAACTGTATTGTCCAGTATGAACACTGTTGCACTACACTACACTTGATATTCATGCCTTTTCCTGACATTCATGTCATTATTGGTCAAAACTGGTTATCCTCCCAAAATGTATTATTGCATTTTAAGAACAAAACCATGATTCTTCCTCCCAAAGAAACAACCACCTACCTTGAAGTTAGACTAAACTTTATTACTGAGGCCCAGGCTGATAGATGCCTTCAGAGGGGTTGTCAGGGGTATTTAGTTTTCTTCTCAATGGAAGCTGAGGTAGAAGAGGTAATCGAGGATATTCTAGTAGTCAAGGAGTTTCCTGAGGTATTCCCTACAGATATCAATGAACTTCCTCCAAAACGAGAAGTAAAATTCTAAATTGACGTTGTACCTAGAGCTGGACCAAATTCAGTGGCCCTATACAAAATGGCTCCTAATGAGATGATAGAACTAAAGAAGTAGATAAAAGATTTGTTAGAAAAAGGTTTTAGTAGACCCATTCTCTTTCCTTGGGGTGCTCCGATACTATTTGTCAGGAAGAAGGATGGTAATCTAAGATTATGTATAGATTACGAAGAGTTGAATAAGATTACTATAAAAAATAAGTATCCTCTTTCCAGAATAGATGATTTACTAAAGCAGCTAGCTAGCGCAAGCGTATTTTCTAAGATTGATCTAAGATCAGGCTACCACCAGCTCAGGATTAAGTCAGATGATATTCCTAAGATTGCATTCTGAACCCAATATGGACATTATGAATTTATAGTAATGCCGTTTGGATTAATAAATACGCCTGCAATCTTCATAGACTACATGAACAAAATTTTTAGACCTTACCTAGACCAATTTGTTGTGGTCTTTATATACTATATCTTAGTGTTCTCCAAGTCCAAAGAAGAGTATGAGGAGTATTGGAGGATTGTCCTAAATACCATAAGAGAGAAGTAGTTGTATGATAAACTCAGTAAGTGTGAGTTTTGGCTATGAGAAGTCTAATTCCTCAGTCACGTCATATCCTAAGAGGAAGTAGTTGTTGACCCCAGCAAGATCGAAGCAGTCTTGAGCTAAGAATGACCAAAGACAGTAATAGAGATCAGAAGTTTTCTTAGGCTTGTAAGGTATTACAGAAGATTTGTCAAGGACTTTCTCGAATTGCCCTTCAATTTACCAAGCTCACCAAGAAGAACCGACCATTCTAGTAGGACAAGAAATGTGAGGCCAATTTTTAGGAGCTGAAGAGACAGCTCACCACTACTCCTATGCTGATAATCCCTGACCCTACGCAACCTATGTAGTCTACAATGATACTAGCAAGCAAGGATTAAGGTATATGCTTATGTAGTAAGGATGAGTAGTAGCTTATGCCTCATGATAGTTTAAACTCATGAAGAGAATTACACAACCCACGATCTGGAGCTTGCAATAATAGTATATGCTCTTAAGATGTGGATACATTATCTGTACGGTGCAACCATAGAACTGTACTATGACCATAAGATCTCAAGTATCTAAATGATCAGAAGGAGTTGAACATGAGATAACATGGATGTATGGAACTACTCAAAGATTATGATTTCTATTTTAAGTACCATCTAGGTAAGGCAATTGTAGTAGTAGATGGCTTGAGTAGAAAGGCGATGCAAGTGGCATTCTTGATGATAAAAGAGCAAAAGATTTTAGAGGATTTTAGAGATTAGAGTCCTTTATATCAGATACAACTAGTCGAGAGTAGAGACAGCAAAATGCAATTTATAGCCTTATTCCAAGATCATATTAGAGAAGCACATCAACATGATCGGCTAACAAAAATCTTCAAGGCAAAGTTGCTAAAGGGAAAAATTCAAAACTGAGATTTCTCAAGAGATACTACTGAAGTATAGAGGAAGAACATGTATCCCTCAAGAAGCCGATCTTAGAGAGATAATTCTAGACAAAGCTCATAAGAGTCGTTACAATCTTTGTTAGACTCCAATGTTAATGTTTTGACGATGACAATTAATTAAGAGAAGATTTCAAAAAGTAGTTTTAAAGTGATAAAGAACATTTATCAATAAACTTATCGATAAGGTCGTTATTCAATAAGTTATTTGATAAATAAGAAAGATCTTTTAAAGGAAAATTTTATTTCTAAAATGCATTTATCGAAGACCTATTCGATAAAGTCTCGTATCGATAAAGACTTCGATAAATCAATTTAAACTAAGTTTATAAAATTCTGAGTCATGGTTCTGAAACTAAAGTTATTCGAAGACTTATTCCATAAGGGAATTTATCAAATAAGCCTTCGATAAGTATTTCATAGAATAAACTTTACAAAAAGAATTTTATTAAAAGTTTTATCAAAGAATTGATTGAACAGAGTATTTATAGATATGGTCTGATAAGACACAATTTGTGTATGGTTTCTAGGACATTTTTAAGGGTTTTATAATAACTTTACCATTCATTTTATGCCTGTAATTGTGCTTTCGTTGTAATACATGATTATGCTTGGCAATGTGCTATTTTAAGGGTAAAATGGTAAAATAACTCCTCTAAACTGCATATATGTTATTTCATTACTGGTGGGACTTTTACAATGAGCTTTGGTTTTGAATTGTAAATATTTTAGAGGAGCAAGGACTAATGTGAGCAGAAAAAAAATCACAAGACAAAGAGAATCAAATAAGGAAGCAGCTTCTGTGTCTTTCAGTCATAGCCAACGTGTCCACAGGTCATGACCTAATTTCTCCTGGGAAGCTTCTTTGCGTTTACAGGTTGTGACCAAAACATGGACCTGGTCATGACCAAAGAAGACAGTCGTGAAGTGTCGCATCCTCACTTTCCTAGCTTCATCTTCTCCAAACCAGTACCCTGTTATGTTTGGAAAATATAGGGGTGAGATTTCGGGGGAAATTTCAATAGTAAACGGTACCACAAACAATGTATGCAAGTATATGCTTAGTGTTAAACATGCTTGCTTTACTATGATTATGCTTGCATTATGACATATACATGCTTCTATGTTCTTACTTATAACATATGGCCATAGTATAAAAAGAAATAGAGCATTATCAATCATACATGCTTCACATAACCAAGACAAGTAAATAGCATATTAACAACACTTAAGCAATAAGCATACAAGTTTAGGTATAAGTCCACTACCTGGCATGTAGCCTTTCCTTTAGTCCTTAGCCTTTTCTCTAAGATCCTTTCTTTATAGAGGTTAGAGCCTACACATAGCATAATAATATTCTTATTATTATCCGATCCAGCATAACTCCACTTAACTCAAGCTTATCCTGAGGCAATACCATTATTCTAACAATCCCCAAGCTTTCTTTCTATCAACGACTAACCTTATAGAGAGAGATATTCCTCTATTCTAACTATTAAATTTATAAGAACAATCCTCTAATTTATTAGAGCAGGGACTCGAATAAATTACTTACCTTATTCTTAAGCTCACCGAGTCCCTATGCTCATTGGATTGCTCCTAGCTCAGCCAGAACTCCTTCTTTCTCTTCCTTCCTTCCTTCCTTCCTTTCTTTCTTTCTCTCTTTCTCTCTCTCTCTTCCTTTCTCTTCTTCTTGCCGTGGATGGTTTGAAATAGCAAGGGGTGCCTATTTATAGGTGGAGGAAGTTAGCTTGAACGATCCAGATCGAATCACGATGAACGACTCAAATCGCTTAGCTTCCTCAAGAAGCTTCCCTGCATCATCGCGATGACATCACCATCCTCAATGACTCATAAAAAAAATCATCTATGGACACCTAACATGCTTAGGTGGCACAATGGTGGGGCCCTTGAGACACCTCACCAGCTGACTCAACGCTGCTAGAGAATTCCAGAGTCTTATCCAGGAATAAATGGCTGAGATCGTGCCACGTGTCATTAGCTTTTTCTTCTTCCCTTAGATTAGTGCCATGTGGCATCTTGATGGGTCCCATGAGGACACCTTTCACACCATCTCATGGCTTCTAGATAAGTCCAAAGAATTATCTGATCAGTTCCCTGTTATCACTTCAACTGAGTAACTTTACTTTATTGAAAAGTCACTAAAATATTATTTTAATGCCACTTTAACCCATATATTTCTTGGGCTATGTTTTTGGAGTCTTGGAATGTCATCTTGGGTCTCTGATCAAGCTCAAGTACTCTGATGGCTCACTTTCCAAGAAATATCCCTTGGCACATTACCAAAATGCCATTGGTCCCACTTTATTTACTTTAATGAGTCTAGGGGCATTATTGTCTTTTCACACCTTACCAGAGTATTCCCTGACCCTGGTCAACTATCTAGATAACCTTTCTTGACTGTCTAACCTTAGTCAAATGACCAAAAAATCCTTTACTCTTTCTTTACTTATTTTATAACACAGGGGTATTTTCGTCATTTGGCACATTTTTTGGACACTGGCCCCTTTTACCGCTGAACTAATATCATGGGGCTAGACCTCCCTTGGCATCATCATGGGCCTCTATGTGACATCATCTGGGCTCATTCAGTCCCAGTTTTCTTACCGATTAATTTCCCAATCGGATATCGAGCGTTCACGAACTCCCGTCAAAATTCACTAATATGTGAATAACTTTTGCTATAGAACTCCTTTCGGGATTCTGTCAGTTCCCTGATCTCTAGCTTCATAGGACGCATATTCTTGTAACTTTTCACTCATATATGAGGTCCAGAAGATCTGATAAAATTTTCAGATAACTTTCATACTATCAGATAAATTTCAGCTATCTAAATTCTAATAAAATTTCTGTAATAAGCTAGATTAACCAGAATCATTTTCTCTATCTACTGATGAAATTTGGGACTGAAATGCTTTCGGGCAGTTCTAAGCCACTTCCGGCTCAATTTTCTATAATTACCATTTTGCCCCTAGAAACTTTTCCTCTTTTCAATTAAGTCCCTCAACTTTTCATAATTACACTTAATGGCCCACAACTTGTGTCTACTTTCATCTTTACACCATGGAACTTTTAAACTTTCACTTTAGTCCTTTTCTTTTCCAAAATGACCATTATACCCCTAGGAACTTTTACTATTTACACATAAGTCCCTGTACTTTCACTTATTTGCAGTTTAGTTCCTAAAAACCCTCTATATGTTTCTAGGACTTCTGTTCAAAGGGGTCTGGTAGCCTATCTATTTCAGGCTACTTTCTGAAAATCTGGGCCTAAAAATTTGGATGTTACATTTCTACCCCCTTAAAATAAATTTCATACTCGAAATTTACTTACTACCTTAGTCAAACTATTTTGGATATATCTCTTCTTTATATCCTTTCCTGCTTTACGACTAAAGCTTGGGGTATCCATCTACTCATACTTATGGACAACTCATTAGACTAAAATTATAAGTAGTGTCCATTTCTTTCATATCTTACCCTTCAGGATTTTGATGTAATTTTGGGGTCTACATCATTCCTCTTATACTTTGCTAATCTCTTAGGAGAAATATTGTTCTTTTGGCCTTTCTTTCTCTTGATACAACATCATAATTCAAATGATGATTCTAATAACTTCTCTAACTTTTCCAATTTTTGTAACTTTTCTTATCCTTATATAACTTTATGCATCTATGCCAAACCTTTGTGGTATTTGCACTCTTTCTTGTCCCTTCTCAAGGCTTACCTATCATTAGGCTACTCTTGCCTTAGCACCTTTCGTGCTACTGGGTTAGGGCTAGGTTACTCTTTGTATAGCTCTAGGCCCTAGCATTCTCTTTCTCATAGAACCGCGTTCTATCTTTGCTTTGCCTTAGACCCTCTTCTCTAGGTCTGTCTGGCCGTTTAACCTCTTTATCCTCATTTGAAGGATCTATCTAATCATACTTCTCTATCCTCAAAACATATGGGGTTCTCTTCTCTGTTCGTTAGGCATACTTCTACAAAACTTTGAATATCAACACTCAGATTTAAACTTGGACTCCGTCTTTGTTTAAGGAAAAACTAAGTTCAGTCTATATATAATAGAGGCTATCTGAGGAAAACCATTATAAATAATTTTTCTGGGTGAGTTTATCAACTAGTGAAGCTTTCTTACCTTCGTTTTTGGCATTCATCTTCCCAGAGAGATACTACATTGTACTCATATCTTCATGACTCATTACTTTCCTTAGGCTAGGTCTAACTGCGATCAACCGTTAGCCTCTTCAGAATCTAACTGCGACTCTGAAGCTGTTAGGATCTAACTACGATCCTGGAGCCATGCTAGGATCTAACTGCGACCCTCCAGAATCTAACTGTGATTCTGTTGTACTGTATCATAATCTCTGGAAGATCTTAAACTATCAGACTAAGTTATAAGGTTAACTGATTCTACTTGTTGATAACTCAATAAATAAAAAATTTTAAAAATATATTCAGTAGTCCATATTATTTACTAAAACTTTACTTATTTCCTCTCTTACTCAGGAGTTCCTTCTCATCTTTCTTACTTTACTATGGTTTACCATGGGCTATTGCCTTGTGCAATCATGGTCTAACCACTTGCCATTGCATTCTGCTACTATGGCCCCATAATCTATGCTCTAACTGCGAGCCATTTGAACTATGCTCTAACTGCGAGCAATCTGTATCAGATCTAACTCTTATCTGAAGAGTGATCTATACTCATCTAAATCTAGCTTTATCTGAGAGCCATTTGTTTCATATCCAACTCTTATTTGAAGAGTGATATGAAAACAATCTCTTTACTGTTATCTGCTACGCTTTCTGTCTACCATTCCTTTCAATAGAAATGGCCCTGAGTATTGCATTCACAAGTCTACAGAAATACCTGAGTAACCCCAATCATACTTAACTGATTGTCCCACTTATTGAGACTGTCTGTCATTCTGGGTACATTCCTATTGTATGTCGTATGGTATGGGAGCAACATAACTTTCTCATCATATATACTCATATATACTCTACCCTGCATATACTGTAAAAAGGGAATATTCATTTATCATAGCATACTCTAACATACATGTCATCACATGACAACTGTAAGGAGATGCAACTATCATAACTTATGGCAACATAAGCCATATCATCATCATAATTTGCTCAACTATCCATCGCACATTGCAATTAACTAAGTAAACTTTAAAACATTCTTATCTCAGATTTCTCATCTGACTAGCTCATCTAACTTGGCTGCCATATTACCCTCTTGCTAGGGTATAGACTCAACCCTTAATTATTCTATCTTTCTTACATAAGGGAGTCTCCTTATCTCTTGATCTGTGGCTTCCTATTTGATCTATCTCTTGACCCTAGTGAACTTAAGTCACATGGATCTCATTCATCATCTCTTACTATCACTTCTGTTCTCTAGGGTACACTACCCTAGGTCTACTACTTCTCTATGATGGAATCCCTCTGCTTAGGGAACATTAGCTCTTTATCTATTAACCATCACGTCTCTAGCCCTAGGCCATATCCTAGGATCATTCCTAGGCAAATCTTATTCTAGCTATGTCATCTTAACTCATCATTATCATCATATTTAACCTCTGGGTATTCTCATCGCGACCTGAGCACTTCCTAATCGCGACTCACATGCTTTGTGACTTTTAGCCGTAACCATCGCACTCTACTCGTCACGACCTGGCATCTCTGTGTCCTTTAGTCCCGACCATAGGTCTTCTCACGTCGCAACCTTAACTCTTCCGTACATATTAGTCACGACATAAGACCCTTCTTGTCCAACCTCAGTTCTCTGTGACTACTAGTCGCAACCTACAAACCTTCATGTCGCGACTTGGACGTATCACCATTTGCGTTTGCCCACAGAATTATACCTTAAGCTACTCTTGTAGCTTTCTTGACCTTATACTAGTCAACTTCTATCTCTACCAATAGATGAAACTATTCCTCCGACGTTATCTTGCTTAGTCCAGCCATATCGTGCTAAGGAACACGAGACCTTAGAGGTAACGACTGACTAAGATTAATCTATCGCATTCTGTCACATCCTTATTTTTATACATCTTAGGAACCATTTAGTAGCATTTAGAACCACTTTCAGGGTTATTGAAGTCCAAATTCTCAATCTGAAATTTTATTCTTATCGGGTACAGTTCACTGTGGCAAATTCCAGATGAGTGACTTGACTTTGAAAAATCATAACTAATTCTAGAAAAATTGAAACGAAGTGATTCAAAGTGATACATGAAGCTAACTCAATTATATTTTAGGGAAAAATCATTGGTTGACCATTTCTTGACCAATTCATCATGGGTCAACATTTCAAATTTACTGTTCATCCAGTGATTTTATCCTGAATCCAGCATTCTAGTCCCCAACTTTAACATTTTATATCTTTTCGTGTAGACATCAAAATAGGGAATTCTATATATAAAATTAAAGCTTAGTAGGTCTACTTTTTACCCTAACAATTTCGTACATTAATTCAATCATTTACTATTTTTAATGATTTATCAAACATGAATAGGTCTTAACGAATTACTGTTCACTGAGCCTATTTTCAGCATTTAGTCTTTACATACACATGCATACAACCAACACATATCAGTCATACATGCCAGATAACAATTAATATTAAATAATCAACTGTTATATATCAGTGCATGATTAACCCCCTCATATTTTTATTACATCTTTCACTGTCTAAAATCCGACAGCATAACTGCTACAATTCTTCTTTAGAAAGTAACCGATGTTGTACAGATTCGGTAAGTCCCTCATGAGAACTACCATTCTACGTAGTACCCAGGAAATACTGGATGAACCTGCTGGTCCACTCACTTCCAGCCTCCTTAGACAGCACTACGTACACAGTACGTATCAGTTCCTTTCCCTGTTCCTGCTTCCTTGCCGGAATTTCGGCAGCATAACGGGTCTCTTAAAATTTCCAAATTTCATTTTGACATAACCTCCCCTGTAATGTTATGTATGGGAATGCGATTCAAAAGAATCCCAGTAACAATAATCATAACAATATATGTAATGCAGAGTGACGGTGCTTGCTTGTGATTGTGTACAGATAAGTATGCTGCATGCTTCCATATTCAATAACATATGATCATAGCATTGGAATAGAGCTTCAAGCATAACATATAAGACAACAATCTAGCCAAACAAAAGCACAACAAATCACAAAGACATTACATAAGAGTTAGGATTAGTTGCTACCTCAAAAGCAGAGCTTCAGAACTTCTCTACTACTTCCAACTCCACCAGAACTTCCTTACTTCTTTCTTTCTCTCACTTTCTCTCTCAAGAACTTCTTTCTTCTCTCTTTCTTGCTTGTGCCGAAATGAGGAGCTAGGGGGGTATTTATAGTGTTGAGCAATGGCAATCTTGTAATTTTGAAGACTTATGATCCTGTGGTCTTGGTTTTTCCTGGAATTTTCTATTTTCTTTTATTCCCTTTTACTGCATCACCCTGGACACCTCATAGGACACCTCACCCCTCACATTCTTCACATGGAGAAATTGAGAGAGAGCTAGAGCCTTCTGGAAGCTTTCTGGTCCAATCCGGTATCGGGCCGGTCCGTCTCCTCGGAAAACGTGCTGTTTTCTAAATCTGATTTTTCTGAAAATCCTTTTTATGTCAACTGACCTCACATTTAGTATCTAGACCCTTTATATCATTAACTTTTTAATACTGGGTCCAGACTCAGTTACAGATCCCCTGCGAAATGACCAAAATGCCCTTGGTGCCCTATCTTGTCCTATTTTAACCCTAAGGGCAAAATCATCATTTCACACCTTTCTGAACCTGGTCAAAGCATATACTGGCTCTAGTCAACCTTATTTAGATATGTCTTAGCCTCTAGGCCTGTCTAGAATGACTAGAATGTCCCCCATTCATCTGCTGCCCTTTTTGTACAACACAGGGGCATTTTCATAATTTCGCACTTTTTCGGGGTTCTGCTGGACACTGGCCCACCTATCAGTCCAAGAGTCTTATTGGGCCTCTAATGGGGCCATTTTTGGGCTTCCTGGGTCCATTACCTATATGGCACGCATTACGAGGAATCTTCCTCTGCCACAATTCACCTAATATTTTAATTATTATTTACCGATTATACACCTTTCCGGACATCGGCTCCTTTTCCTAGATACAGTGTCTTACTGTGTTTAGGGATCCCTGTGGGTTATAACATTCATCTGACTGAAGTCATCCGATCGCATTCAGCCCCTTTAAAAATACCGATAAATCTCCTACCCGGATCCCCGGAGGCCTCACACTCCCGTCTGGATTTTTTATTTTGTGAATAACTTTTTCTACAGACCTCCTATCGGTATTCTGTCAGTTTCCTGACATCCGCCCCATAAAGGCGCATCATCCTATATTTTCTCACTTATATCTGAAATCTAGGGTATCCGGTATTAATTTTTATAACTTTTGGACGATCAGTCCATTTCTGGCTATCTGGAGTCTTCAAAAATTCCGGTATTAGGCTGGGTTACCCGGTGTCACCTGCCCTAACTTCTGGTAGAATCTGGGATTGAAATGCTGTCGGTCGGTCCAAACCACTTCTGGCCTATTTTTCTTTAATTACACTTTAACCCCAGGGAACTTTTTCTTCTTTGTAATTAAGTCCCTTTATTTGGCTAAAATTACACTTTAAGACCCCACATTTTTGTCTACCTTTCTTTCCTAACCTTAAACTTTCCATAATTGCATTTAAGTCCCTTTATTTCCTTTCTTTTGCAATTTAATCATTTTCTTTACATAAAGGACCACATTTTTTTCCTGAAACAGAACTCATATATTCCATTTAATCTGTACATGAAAATCAGTACAGAAATTAAGGATATTACATTTCTCTCCCCCTTAAAATAAATTTCGTCCCCGAAATTTACATTACACCTATCCTATAGGAACAATTCCGGATACTTCTCTCATCTTTTCTTCTGTTTCCCATGTAGCCTCTTGTTCAGTCAAGCCTTTCCAGATCACTTTAACTAAAGGAATTTGTTTATTCCGCAACTGCTTGACTTTTGTATCAGCAATTCGCACCGGTCCAACCTCATAGGTCAAATCATCTAGCAGTGCGACCTCATCTTCCTCAATCACATGAGATGGATCTGGAATATACTTCTTTAATTGGGAAACATGGAACACATCATGTATCTGGCTGAGATTCGGAGGAAGAGCCAACTTGTAGGCTACTGCTCCTATCTTTGAGAGAATTTGGAATGGTCCGATGTATCTTGGATGCAACTTCTTTACTTTAATCGATCGTCCGGCTCCCGTGGTTGGAGTTAAATGGGTCTTTGAGAGATAAAACTCCATAATCAAGTTGGGAGTTATTCCAGAAAATGGATAATGAAGACCATCAGACTGAAGATCTAAGGATAATGCCTACATCATCTTCGGGAAATTTAAATGAGATCTTAGCAGAAATAGCATCTATAGGAAACTAAATGGAAAAAGAGGATGAATTTAATTGAAAGAGAGCTGCATTCTACGAAACAAGTTCATGCAGTGGGAACCTCACAAGCACTGGTTAGAATGTGAGTTATGCGGTTCAATGATGCATGCTATAAGTACATGTGATAGACAGTATGAAGAAGTAGCAGCAATGTATCAAGGGAGAGACCACTGATACCAGAAGAGAGACATATACTCTAACACATACAATCCTGGCTAGAGAGACCCCCCAAATTTTAGGTGGGGGAGTAGGGAAAATAGGCCAACCCAATTCCAAGGAGGTCGTGCTTCCTCAAGCAACTACCAAAGTAATGTAAGGTCTATGTTTCCAACTCAACCTAACACTTTAGTGGCATCAAGACCATATAAGACTTCTCAATTATTGAAGAGTATGGCAGCACAAATAAACAACATGGAAGGGAGAATGACCAATATAGATAATAAGCTCAAAGACAATGATAGTCAATTCACCTCCATAGCTTCAATTCTTCAAAGTATGTAGAAGAATAATGCAGATGTGCATAGGAAACTTAAGGAGTTAAGTTCCAAGAATGCAGATATTACCAGTCATTTAACTCAAGTTTCTAATACAGTGAGTGACATCCAAACAAAGAGCAGTGGCAGCTTAACTTCAAACACTGTCATGAATCTGAAGGGTCTGAATGCCATATCACTCAAAAGTAGAAGACAAGTGCATTTTAAGGAAGATGATGCCCCAAAGGAGGATATGGAAGATTTTGAAGTTAAAAATTTATCATCTTCACAGATGAATATTTGGAAATCAGAAAGTCTTAAAGGATAGCAATTCATGATTAAGAAGTCAACCCAAGAAGATAACTCACAAGCACAAGAGGAACTACAAGAAAAGCAAGAAAAGGTAGTGATCGTGCAAAGTCTAGAATACAAAGGAAAGTAAACTGAGGAGAAGGCAGAGTCTAGCAAGCAAGGAGCCTCTAAGCATACAGGTAAGGAGGTAAGTATAAAAGATCTCCTTTTTCCTAAATCTTATTTTGCTGGAAAGAAAAAGATTGACCCTGACTTTGCACAAGATGCTTATAACCTCTTCAATAAGTTAGAAATATATATCTCTATGGTTGAATTCCTTAAGAGAAACCCTAAGTATGCTATATTTTTAAAGGAATTGTGTGCTGATAAGAAAAAGTTTAGGCCCCTTGAGAGAATTTAGGTGAGTGCTAATGTGTTATCACTTTTTAAGGCTGAATTACCAGTTAAGTGCCAAGATTCAGGATCCTATACTATCCCATGCAATATAGGAAAGGTTCACATCCAAGGAGCGTTACTAGATCTAGGGGCTACCATTAATGTGATGCCTTGGTCAGTATACTTAGCCTTATGTATTAAGAATTGTAGAGACACAAGTGTAGTGCTCCAGTTAGCTGATAGGTCGATTAGGTATCCTAAGGGAATTCTTGAGTATATTCTTGTGTAGGTCAAGGACTTAGTGTTCCCAGCTGATTTTTATGTTCTAGACATGTCTAGTGAGCTAGTAAGTGAGAGCACTTTAATCCTAGGAAGACTTTTTCTTCAAACTTCCAAGATAATTATTAGTATGAAACTAATGAGCAGGTCGGATTGTCGCCTTCTGACCCATCAAAATAAGTTATGTTTGCACCAAATAATGTAGTATAAGGCACAACCCTATCATCTTCTCAAGGAGCTTTTCTATTGGAGTGTTTGAAGTGCAATAAAATATTTTTGAAAGTGCAATAAAGTAAATATTTTTGTGCTTTTGATTTAGATGAAAATGAGTTAGTTTGTGAAAGTAGTATGTGATGACAGACTCTCGATGATGAAAACGTATCTATCCTTGCTCTTAATTGATATAGAATTTGAAATCACTAAGTCTTAAATAAAACCTCAATCAATCGATTGAGTCCAGAACATTAATATTTCTTAAACTCCTTTAATCAAAGCTAGTTTAAGAACTCTTAATGAACTATTAAGAATCGCTTAGTGTGTAATTTAAACTGGATGTTGAAAATACCCTCGAATGAGCGTCGATCGACTAACCCTAGATTTCAAGCAATTGAATTAATTAGCAATGATCGTTGATAATAGTTCAACTATCTTAAAATCGAAACTGAAATATTGTATTAAAACCAGTATTCAAAACATCCAAAGTAAATTACAAGTGTTCTAATCTTTGAATAATCAATCAAAATTCAACTCCCGTGTTCATATAATGAAACCCTAGATCTAGCAGAATCAAAACATGAAAGAAGAGGTGTAGATTAAAACAGAAAACTCCCCGTGCAGTCTATGACTCCTATTACGCTATAATCGCTGTTCACATATGATGCCATGGAGAGAAGTAGAAGTTGAGATGAAGAGATAAATGGTGGAAGGTGTGTGTAAGTAGCAGAGATAGTGTAGAGAGAGTTCGAGCACTGTTTCTCAGCCTAATCAGGTCAAAAACCAGCCTCCTCTACGTCTACTACTTGCCTCTCCTTTTAAAAGCAGCTTGACCTAATCAGAAATGCACAGCTTCACATCTGTCTTCTCTTGTCGTGACTAGATCTATGTTTTGGTCGTGACCTATAAACACAGAGAAACTTCCCAAGAGAAATTAGGTCTCGACCAGTGGACACTTTGGTCGCTACTGAAACACATAAGCTGCTTCTTTGCTTTGATTCCCCATCTTGTGATTTCTTTCCTGCTCACATTAGTCCTTGCTCCTTTAAAATACCTACAATTCAAAACCAAAACTCATTGTAAAAGTCCTACCAGTAAGGGAATAACAATTATGCAGTTTAGAGGAGTAATTTTACCATTTTACCCTTAAAATAGTATATGGCCAAGAACAATCATGTATTACCATAAAAGCACAATTACATGCATAAATGAATGGTAAAACTGTTATAAAACCATTAAAAATATCACAGAAACCATACACAAATTGTGTCTTATCAATTCCCCCACACTTAAACCTTTGTACTCCTGGACAAAGAAATGAATTACACCTAGACTAATACTATTAAATCTGAGATAACAACATAATCAATAGTGTGACCTGAAGGCAATTAATTCAGCATCTTTTGGGAATACAAAAGTGATAACATGAGCAATGCCAAGTAATCAACTACTAAATGAAATCAACCTTAACTGTATGAGCGCAATAGATTCTCTCTAAGGATGTAAGTGTTTAGCTCTTTATATCCTCTCATTGTTAGGGTTCTTTCACTTAAATTCAAATTAGAAAATATCCTACCATATGCTTGTAATGACTCTAAATCTCAGTAACCATATAACATTTATGCAAAAAATCAAGAGGTCTTTTGGGTTTGAAATGATGGAGTGGGCCACGTGGAATGGAGTATGAAGGGTAGAAAGTACTATATGCATTCAATAAGGAATATGTAACATGAATTCATGTCTTCAGAGGTGATAAGTGTTTTAATGCCTAGTGAATAATAAACAGTGCTTGAGACTTTAGCTTATGAGCAATTTAGATTACAACCTTAGTTGAAAGGATTCTCGGCCTTAATTACTATTTTGAGTGATTATTCAATTGGGTTATATCCTCTAGAACTTGTCTTGGCTCTAAGTTGAGAATTACTTGCGCATTTGTATTATTGAACATGATAGAGGCATTCATTTCTAAACCCGTTTACCCTAAACACAAGCCCATCACATATTATATCTATAGCCACCCCCTTTGAGCCTATTGTTTTTCTTTTTCCATCATAGAAAGTTATATATACATGAAGATCTTTCCAAAATAAACTTGTTATTCATGTCAAAACTCATTATTATTGTGATGTTGTGCTATACCTTCTATGTATAAGGTGCCAAATAAAAAGAAGAGAAAAGAGCATATTGCACTATAAAAAAAAGAGGAGTGCAAGAAAAATTGAAGAAAGAAACAAAGAAAAGAAAAAGCAAAGAAAAGTGAAAAAGGCGCTATTATCAACTCCTATTAGCACAATTATCACATATACATCTCAAAAAACATGAATTCATGCTACGTATTCTCTATTTAATGCATATGGCACTTTCTACCTAAAAGACCTCTTGATTCTTTGCATAAGTGTTATATGGTTGCTGAGATTTAGAGTCATTACAAGCATATGGTAGGATATTTTCCAATATGAATAGAAGTGAAAGAACCCTAACAATGAGAGGATATAGAGAGCTAAACACTTACATCCTTAGAGAAAATCTATTATGCTCATACGGTTAAGGTTAATTTCATTTAGTAGTTGATTACTTGGCATTGTTCATATTATCACTTTTGTATTCCCAAAAGATGGTGAATTAATTGTCTTCAAGCTACACTGTGGATTATGTTGTTATCTCGGATTTAATGGTTTAAGTATAATTCATTTCTTTGTCCAGGAGTACAAAGGTTCAAGTATGGGGGAATTGATAAGACACAATTTATGTATGGTTTCTGCGACATTTTTAAGGGTTTTATAATAACTTTACCATTCATTTTATGCCTGTAATTATGCTTTTGTGGTAATACATGATTGTGCTTGACAATGTGCTATTTTAAAGGTAAAATGGTAAATTAACTCTTTTAAACTGCATATATGTTATTCCTTTACTGGTGGGACTCTTACAATGAGCTTTGGTTTTGAATTGCATATATGTTAGAGGAGCAAGGACTAATGTGAGCAGAAAAGAAATCACAAGACAAAGAGAATCAAATAAGGATGCAACTTATGTGTCTTTCAGTCGCGACTAACGTGTCCACAGCTCATGACCTAATTTTTCCTGGGAATCTTCTCTACATTTAGAGGTCATGACCAAAACATGAATCTAGTCGTGACCAAAGAAGATAGTCGTGAAACTGCATATTTTTTATTAGGTCAACCTACTGTTAAAAGGAAAGGGAAGCCACAGAAGCAAGGGAGGCTGGTTTTTGACCTGATTAAGCTAAGAAGTAGTGCTCGAACTCTCTCTACACTATCTCCACTACCTCCACACAACTCTATCATTCATCTCTTCATCTCACCTTCTTCTTTTCTCCATGGCATCATATTTGAACAGCGATTGTAGCATAATAGGAGTTATGAGAGGCTAAATCCTTAGTCTCTTGGTGATGGATCTCCTGTCTTGAGCTCATGGACTGTACTAGAGAGTTTTCTGTTTTAATCTTCACCTATTTCATGTTTTAATGCTTCTAGATTTAGGGTTTTCATTATATGAACAAGGGATTGAGTGTCGGTTGATTACTCTCAGATTAGACAATTATAATTGACTTTGGATGCTTTGAATGTCGATTTAATATAATATTTTAGTTTCGTTTTAAGTCAGTTGAACTGTTATCAACGATCGTTGCTAATTAATTCAATTGTTTGAAATCTAGGGTTTGTTGAGCGATGATCATTCGTGGGCATTTTTGTCATCTGATTTGAATTACACACTAAGTAGATTTTAACAGTACATTAAGAGTTTTTTTTAAACTAGCTTTGATCAAAGGAGTTTAAGGAATATTAATGCTCTGAACTCAATCAATCGATTGAGGTTTTGCTTAAGACTTAGTGATTTCAAAAACTCCATATCAAATTAAGAGTAAGGATAGATATGCTTTCATCATCAAGAGTAAGTCATCACATACTTCTTTCACAAACCAACGCATTTGCATCTTAATCAAAAGGACAAAAACATTTACTTTACTGCACCTTTATTTTATTGCATCAAAAATCAACCAAACCCCAAAACCATTTTGCATTCACTCAGGTTTTTAATAGATTTGGCACCAATACGCTAGGTGTCTAATAGAAAAGCTCCGCGATAAGAACGATAGGGTTGTGCCTTATACTATATTATTGGGTGCAAACATTATTATTTTGATGGATCGAAAACTGACAATCTGACCTGCTCATCAAGGTCTTTGATCAATCATCTCTAATTTCAAACTGTTTATCGAAGGATTATTTGATAAGGGGATTTATCAAATAACTCTTCGATAAATAAGGAAAAGTCCCTGAGTTTTCAAAAGCTCTAAAAAATGATCTTTCACATATTTTTACTACTTTCTTTTGATGGAATATTACCTTAGTTGTTTCTTCTCAAACATGATTTATAAAACTTATGATCTGAGAGTAAAAAGTTTTTAAGAGATCTAAACTCTGCTCATATATGATTTTCAAGCTTAAATTTCTATTTTCTAGAATAATTTTGTCAAAGATTATCTAAACTTCTTTCTTCTTAAATTGGTCTCTAGAATCTTGAGTCACAAATTTATAAGATCAAATGAAAGAAAGAAAAGATAAATTATTTTAAATTGAAATCACTGGAACTTTAATTTAATAAATATTTTGATGATATTTGATTGTTTGAAACATTGATTGAAGATGATTCATTGCTCTTAATGTTACTGATTTGTTTGAATCATCTATCTATAATTGAAAAAGATTATTCATGAAAGATTCAAAGTGAGATTCATTATGCTCTTATAAAACTATTCAATCAGATATCTTTCAATGAGATATTCAATAAGAAAGCCTAAAACTACAATACATCTATATATCTAATTTATAGTCTTGAGTTTGATGAGCTTATGAATTACATTGACTTGATTGAATGATTAATATTCATGGATTTATGCCTGCTTATTTACTGAATGATTATATGCTCATGACTTGTTTTGGCATGATAAATCATTTTTTAGTCGAGCTTATGATATATGATCTTGTGGCTTGCTCTGATATGCTGACATGCTTAATTCTTAATGATCTTATCAAGCTTATTATCTTGCAATTTGATATAATTGATAAATGATCTTTTAATCATTTGTTCCCAAGTATATTATTTGAGAAAAGGATTAAAGGATCAAAGAATATGAAAGTCTGTTTGAAAGATTGAAAAGATGTTCTTCAGCATTTATTGATAAGCTATTCAAACAGCTTATTTATCGAAGAACACTTCGATAAATGAGGTATTGTGAAATATATTGATAAGTCTATTTTGAAAAAATAATTTTCAAAGAGTTTATCGATAACGACATTTATCAAAGAACTATTCGATAAATCATGAACTATCTCTTTGCAATTCATTGAAGATTTATCGAAGTCCTTTTTGATAAGCCTGATTATCGAAGAATTGCTCAATAAGATTTAAACTATTCCAAATACAATTCTTTAGCAATTTATCGAAGACCTTTTCAATAAAGGTGCTCTTCGATAAGCACTTCGATAAGTCAAGCTATTTTGCGAAAAAGTGTTTTAAACTAGACTTTATCATATTTTGATCTTTAATTCTAATTCATTTGCAAACAATTTCTATATTCTTATAATGATTATATAACTTCACTAAAGCATGTTTCAAGGTCATTTATAGGCTAAGGCAAGATCAAACAAAGAGATTAACAAAAGAGTAAAAGCATCATATGCTTACGTTAGTAATAACGGCTATATTCATCAACGGTTATTTCAACGGTATTATGAAGAACCTAGTATAAATGAATAAGCCAAAATGAAAAAGCTAAAGAAGTTAGGAGACATAAAAGAAAAACAAGACATGCTTACAATGCATTTTGATTATACTCAGTGAATCAGTGAATATCGTGAAGTCTCTGTTCTACTCTATTTCTCTTCTTTTATTTATAGCATATCATATCTTTAGAAGAGAGAAATTTAGAGAGCTTTTGAGATTAAGTGTTTATCTTATCTACTATAATGAATTAGTTTAATATGTATCAATCATTCTGTAAATTACTCAAGAGTGTGAGTCTCTTGAGTGGTTTATAATCTTACTAGGTGTAAGGGGGAGTGAGAGGGGATTCTCATATTGATGTACTGAGGCACCAAGAGCCCGTGGAATCTTGGGAGATAGTGGAACACTCAGAAGAGCTCTCTAGGGATTGGACGTAAGCCAAGTGGATTGGGTCAAACTAGTATAAATAGTCTCAGTGCAATATTTCTCCGTCTTCTTCCTTTGGTGATATCTTCCTAAACTCTACTCTTTAAATTCAGTTTTAATATTCCTTGAGTTTTCTAATTTTTTTAAATCACCCAATTCACCCCTTCTTCGATGATACAGCCAGATTCAACATTTGGTTTCAAAGCAGGTCACTTGTTTAAACAATCTAAGGATCTCAAGTGCAAAGATCTTTGTTGTATTTGATTGTGAAAAGCTTTCTGAAGGTTTTGATATCACCATTCCTCCCATTTTAGAAAATTCTAAATCTTTGTATTGGAAAGGTCGAATGACCATGTCATATCCTAATTTTTCCTATCGGTATAATACTGATAGAGGAAAGAGCTTTGGAAAGATTGTGATGATGAATAGAGAAGAAAAGAATGATTAGATGAAGGTTTAAAGAAGAAGGACTAAATTGAAAAATATAAAATTCCATGGTGCAAAATGTAAAGTAGATATAAACTTTGGGCCATTAAGTGTAATTATGAAAAGTTAAGGGCCTAAAGTGTAATTTTCAAAAGTTTCAGGGTAAAATGGTAATTATAAGAAAGTTGAGCCGAAAAATGCCCAAAATTAGTTAAGACCCAAATTTTCCCAGTAAATAGAGAAAATTATTCTGATCAGTTTGACGCAACACAGAATTTTGATCTGAGGTCCCGAAAAATTGATATGAATTTTTGAAGAAAGAAAAATTAATACAGTATATTATGGACCTCAGAATCAAATGAAAATTGGCAGTAAATTCTTATAATTAATATGAGAATTTATAAATTTGACAGAACTCAAAAAGGAGTTTTGTAGAATTTATTATAGAATTTTCAGTGGATTAAAACACCTGATAAATACGTTTCGGGGGAATTTCTCGGGAGTTGAGCCCATGAAGGTAGTGGATCATGTAGAAGGCCCAAAATGGCGCCTTATAGGCCCAATAATATTTTTAGAAAAGTATGTGGTCTAGGGCTAATAAAGACCCAGAAAAATATGAAATTACGAAAATGCCACTAAGTATGCCACTGTGTTGTGTCATTGAGCCAGAGATAGACGAAGGGAATTTTGGTCATTTGACTATGGTTAGAAAGTCAAGGATAGTTCCTAGAATAGTTGACCAAGGTCAGGGAATACTCTGATGAGGTGTGAAAAGACGATAATGCCCTTAAGAATTAAAGTAAACAAAGAAGAACCAAAGGGCATTTTGGTAATTTGCCAAGGGATTTGTGATTAAGTTTAGACCCAGTATAAGAATGTCAATGGTAGGAAGAATCCGGATACTGGATTTAAGGTTAGAAAGCATATTATGGAATCTAAAAAAAAATTAGATTTAGAAAACAGTCTGGTTTTTGGGAAATCGGATTGAGCCGGTATCGGATTGGACTGGAATTTTTCTAGATGCTTCTTCCCTTGTAAATTTTGCCACATGTCCTATGAGATGTCCCTTGATGATGTCATGGATGATGTCATAATTAGCTTTTAAGAAAAGTTTAATCTAAGAATAAGTGTGAGCCATTAGATCAAATAGTGTATAAATAATCTTGGCCATTTTTTTCCATGAATTTTTTTATAAATACCCCCCATGTTTTTGATTCAAAACCGTGAAGCATTCTCCTTTGGGGGAACTATGTCAAAATGAAAACTCAAGCCAAGACAAAGAAGAATCCAAGGTCTAAAGTTCAAGCAAGCTAGAGATTAAAGGTAAGCAATCTATCCTAGCTTATTTTCCTTTGATTTGGGAGCTTGAACTTAGGATTTTCATGGAAGAAAGTTGAGTTTTATCTAAGGTGTATATGCTTCCCAAAACCTTAGATGAAAGGAGAAAGAAGAAATTAAAGTTAGAGTTATGTAATTGAAGCTTAAACAAGCTAGTTAGATGATTGGTTGTTGAATCAACTTGATATTCTTGACTTTGCCATGGTTGAAACAATTCGGTTTACACTATTCATGATAGAAGGAGATGGAATTTCAATGATCTAATGCTTCCATTGAGTTTATATGATGATTTTGTGTAGGATTGGATAGGTTTTGAACCTTGGAAACATTGGAATTGAAAGTTATAATATTTAGAATTCTTCTCTATTACTGTTCATTCACATGGACAATGATTGGAATTCTATGATTTTGATGCTTCCAACGGTTTTAAAATGAAAAGTTGTGTGGGATAAAGTAGAGAAACAAGTATGGGAAGCATTGGAATCAAAATGAGAATTTTTGGAAGAATTATGTATATTTTTCAAATCTATCCAGAACAGTGCATGGGAGCTGGAATTTCATGATTCTAAGATCATAAATGGATTCAAAAGATGAATTTGTTTAGGGTAAGGTCAAGACATCAATTGATTCAAAGGCCAAGTCAATTGGTAAAGATTAAAGGAAGTTGTTAGTTAAAGTAAGTTTAATGTTCAAGAGAGTTAGATTGTAATGAATGGATGATTATGTGATGTTAGGATTTGATTGTGGACTTAAAAGAGGCAACCACACATCAAGGAAAAGTAAGAAGGAAGAAGCAAAGTTAAAGTGAAAGGAAGTAAAGCAATAAGGAGTAAACTTACCCTAAACTTGTATGTATTGAATGTTATGCTTGATTGTGCTATAGTTTTGTTGAATTGTGTGCATATGTGTAGATGATTGAAGCTCTATTTCTATGATTACCTTGGCCAATTGTATTTCATATGATACATGGAAGAATGCTCATTACACTATGGTAACACTTTCACAAGCAACACAAGTATTTACATTAATCATGCATTATTTAGTACCGTTTGCTACTGAGATTTCCCTAGAAATCTCACCCCATCCATGTAATCCCAATCCCAACAGGTTTATGAATGATGAAAGAGGATGAAGAAGCATGAAGAGGAGTTAGGGATTGGTCAATGTAAATGGTATATGATGTTATGTGAAGAATTCTTGCAAGTAATGATGTTGTATGACCAGTTAAGCAACAATGTTCATGATGTAATGAAAAATAGTAAATAATGGAATAAATGTATGATATTTTATGGACATTTAGTTAACATATCAAGCTTCATTTTGACACCAAGAACACCTTATTTTGATGTCTGTACAAAGAGAACCAATTTTTCAAAGATGAGGGACCAGAATCTGTTTTCAGAATTTTTGACCAAATTAATAGTAATATTTAACGATTAAACTGTATTAATTGGCTGAGCATTTGGCCAGGAAATTATTTTTTTCTAAAACTTCAAGGTGTTAGCTTCGAGTAGAATTTTGAACCACTTCATTTTGATTTTTATAGAATTAGTTATGATTTTTCAAAGTTCATCACCTAATCTGGAATACCATATGAACAGTAATTCGCTAAGTGTAAAAAAATTCTAGATTTAGCTAATGTACTTTGACGAGTGCGTCGGATTATCGCAGTCCGAGCCATCAAAATTAAGTGATATGCACCCTAGTAATGTAGTATAAGGCACAACCCTATCATTCTTCACAAGGAGCCTTTCTAAAGGAATTCTAGCAAATTGGATGTCAAATTCAACGGTAAACCTGAGTAAAGAGTAAATGGTTTTGTGGTTTTGTGGGTGCAGTAAAATAAAGCTGCAGTAAAATAGATATTTTTGTGTTTTTGTTTAAGATGGAAAATGGTTGGTTTGTGAAAGTAGTATATGATGATAGGCTCTTGATGATGAAAAATATCTATCCTTGCTCTCAATGTATATGGAGTTTGAAATCACTAAGTATTGAATTAAACCTCAATCGATCGATTGAGTCCAGAACCCTAATATTCTTTAAACTCCTTTGATCAAAGTTAGTTTAAAGACTATTATTGAACTGCTAAGGATCACTTAGTGTGTAATTCAAAACAGATGGAAGAATGCCCTCGAATGAGCGTCGATCGACTAACCCTAGAATTCAAGCAATCGAATCAATTAGCAACGATCGTTGACAACCGTTCAACTAGCTTAAACTCAAAACTGAAATATTGTATTTAAACCAGCATTCAAAACATCCAAAGTAAATTACAATTGTCTAATATGAGAATAATCAATCGATATTCAAAACTTGTTCATATGATGAAAAACCCTAAATCTAGCAGCAATCATAATATGACAAGATGCAAATTCGAACAGAAGAAACTCCCCGTTTCAGTCCGTGAGCTCAAGATAATAGATCCATCACCAAGAGACTAAAGGTCTAGCCTCTCATGACTTCTGTTGCACTGCAATCGCTGTTCAGATGTGATGCCATGAAGAAACGATGAAGAGATAAAGGTGAATGGTGTAGAACGATGGAAGATGAGTGGAAAGTCTCTGGAGAGCGCTCGAGTACTGCTTCTTAGCCTAATCTGGTCCAAAAATCAGCCTCCCTTTGGCGGCAGCCTCCCTCTCTTCTTATAACAGCATGACCTAATCCAAAACGCGCAGCTTCAGCAATTTCGTACTATTAGTCGCGACCAGATACATGTGTTGGTAGCGACCTATGAACAGTAAGAATCTTCCAGAAGAATTATGGGTCGCGAATTTAGGACTCTTTGGTCACGACTAAATAGCACAGAGGCGTGGTTCCACTTTCATTGTCTTTTGATTTCTATCCTGGTCCTTGTTCTCTTCCAAAGTACATGCAATTCACATAAAAGCTCACTATAAAAGTCCAGATCAGTAGATAACCGAATATATGCAGTTTGGAAGAATTATTTTACCATTCTACCCTTTAATTAGCATATTACCACGCACAATCATGTAATACACGAAAGTACAATTTTAGGCATGAAATAAATGGTAAAGTTATTATAAAACTCTCAAAATTGTCATAGAAACCATATACAAAATATGTCTTATCAATTCCCCCACACTTGAACTTTTATACTCCTGGACAAAGAAATGAATTACACCTAGGCTAATACTATTAAATCTGAGATAACAACAAAATCCATAGTGTGACCTGAAAATAATTAATCCACCATCTTTTGGGAATACAGAAGTGATAATGTGAGAAATGCCAAGTAATCAACTACTATTTGAAATCAACCTTAATGGTATGAGCGCAAAAGATCCTCTCAAAAGATATAAGTGTTTGGCTCTCTCTATCCTCTTATTGTTAGGGTTCTTTCACTCAAATTCAAATTGGAAAACATCCTACCATATGCTTGTAATGGCTCTAATTCTCAGCAACTATACAGCTCTTATGCAAAGAATCAAGAGGTCTTTTAGGGTTGTAATGATGGAGATGGGCCACATGGAATGGAATATGAAGAATAGAAAGTACATATGCATTTAACAATAAATATGTAGCATGAATTCATGTCTCTAAAGATCTAGAAGTGATAATTGTGCTAATAAGAGTTTATAATAGTGCCTTCTTCATTTCTCTTTTCTCTCTTTTTTTTTTTGTTTTCTTTTCTTGCATCTTTTCTTGCACCGTTTTCCCTTTTTTTTAGTGCAATTATGCTTTTTTTTCTTTTATTTGGCACCTCATGCACGGAATCTGTAGCACACATCACAATAATAATGAATTTTTGACATGAATAAAATTTTATTTTGCAAATGATGTTTATGCATATATGATTTTGTATATAAATAATGGATGAAAGAAAATGATGGGCTCAAAGGGGGTGACTAAGGATATGAATGTAGTGGGCTTGTGTTTGGGATAAAAGGGTTTAGAAATGAATGCCTCTATCATGTTAAATTCATAAGTGTGCAAGTCATTCTCAACTCAGAGCCAAGACAAGTTCTAGAGGATATAAATCAATTGAATAATCACTCAATATAGAAATTTAGGCCGAGAATCCTTCCAACTAGGGTTTTGATCTAAATTGCTCATAAGCTAAAGTCCCAAACAAAGTTCATCATTCACTAGGTATTAGAACACTTATCACAACTGAAAACCCTCTAAACGATGATTTCAAAGTTTCAAAGTAATCATTTGGAGTCATGTAATAATCCCAAATTCAATAGCAAAAGTTTAAGTGTTTCAAATTCAATTTCCAAGATTCTCAAAGAAAAATTCAAGTGTGGCAATGGTTTTGAAGGACTAAAAAGGATTTGAAATTAGGGGACAATGAATTATTTGTGAAAGCATCTTAGTAGTTCAAAAGGAATCCTTCTTTCCAGCATTGCACAAGGCAAAGAGAAGGTAATTGGACATTTTCCAAAAGTGGGTCGCGACTTAAAACATTTACTGTCGCGACCTATTTTCATAGGGGTGCATGCTCAGAAGTTTTCAAACATTGGTCACGACTGGTGAAATTGCCTATCGCAACTCAAATACACAGAGAGGAACAGTCGCGATAAATAAGGTACTATAGTCGTGACTCAAATAGACAAAGAGGTATTATCGCGACCATACAGCACGTAGGTCGCGACTGTAGTTCATAGAGAGCATGTTAGTCCAAAATTCCATCACAAGTCGCGACCATTATTCACAGAGACTACCAAGTGACAGTTTTCAAAGTCCAAAAATGGTTTTCAAGCTAAATCCTTTTTACCAATTAACAATTTTGTTTAAGGTGGAGGTCCAATTTTTAGCAATTCACCACATGTTAAGATCAAAAACAAAAATTTTGTGATGAAAGATTGGATTAATTACAAAAAAGCAAGAGTAAAACATCCTCCCCCACACTTAAACTTGACAGTGTCCTCACTGTCAACAGAACCAGAAATGATAACACTTTATGAAGTCAAACAAATCTAGCTCAAACATAGAAAATGATCTTATCACTCCATGCAAATTTTTCAATGAGGCATGCATTCGTATTCAAGTCATACAAAGCAGTACAAGTAAAGCAAAGATGAAAGGATGGGTAAGCTAAAGGCATGCATGTGAGTGTGTGGATGGAAAGGTAACCATTGAAGAGTGTGCAACATATGGACAGTAACGGGGAAGTAGAACAAAGCAGAAATAATCCTAGAATAAATAGAAATAAACTAAAGACAAAAAAAATGAAACTGAAAATGGAATCTAATCTACTGAATCATCCCTTTTCTAAGCTCAACCTATCATAGCAAACATCATATCGGAAAACTTGTAAACGGTGAGAGATAGGAAAGAGACAACCTGGCCTCAAGGTGGTGGGTGGAACTCAATAAACTTTGAGAGGCAGCTGTTTGATTGGATGATCTCCCCTATTGCTTTCTCTCTCCACTTTAAAGTGCCACGGTTGTGCATTTTGTGCTGAGATTCGTCCAAGCTTGTCTTGAATCTTCCATCTTTAAACTTGAACTTGCCCAACTGTGGTTGGCATGTAGCAGCAACAGAGTTGGGAGGTTTTCCCTTCGCATCCTTCGTACATTCCTTGCGGTTGCTCTTATCCAGCTTGTGTGGGTTCCCCAATTTGTCCTCTACTCCCTCAAGCGTCACACGGAGCTGATGTTGGTCTACAATTGCAACAAGATTGGGGTCATGCTTTTCCATACCTTTATCTTCGTATTGCGACTGGTCGTCTCTGGAGTTTTGTGTCGCGACCTTAAATTCATTTGGTCGTGACTCATCTTCACAATGGACTGTAGACTGATGTTGCGTTGCGACGTTAAGGTCATTGGGTCGTGACTTTTTATCACAGAAACTCGACCCTTCTTTGATTGTTGGTCTTTCAACTTCCAGAATACCTTGGGATCCTACAAAATCACTCAACAAACCTTTTTCAAGTGCATTATCTCTATCATCGTCATGCAAACTTAATTCATGTTCATCCCTAACTTCTTCAATAGCATAATCAATGGCATTTAAAGCAGTAAACGCAGAGTTATCATAGGGATATCTTATCGCTTCATTCATGTTAAAACTTACCACATGTTCTCCAACTTCCATTGTAATAGAACTATGCTTCATACTAATGATGGTTTTGGAAGTTTGGAGGAAAGGTCGGCCAAGGATCAAAGTGCTATCATTTACTAGCTCATTAGACATATCCATAACATAGAAGTCAGCTGGGAACACTAAGTCTTTGACCTGCACTAGAATATCCTCAAGAATTCCCTTGGGATACCTAATTGACCTATCAGCTAGTTGGAGTACTATATTTGTGTCTCTCAGATTGTTGACACCTAAAGCTTGATAAACCGACCAAGGCATTACATTAATGGCCACCCCTAGATCTAGCAACGCTCCCTTAATAGGAACATTTCCTATAGTGCATGGGATTGTATAAGAGCCTGGGTCTTGGCACTTAACCGGTAGTTCAGCTTTAAAGATGGATGACATATTAACACTCACCTGAATATTCTCAAGAGGCCTAAATTTCTTTTTATCAGCGCACAATTCTTTTAAAAATTTTGCATACTTAGGGTTTCTCTTGAGGAATTCAACCATAGGGATGTTTATTTCCAGTTTATTGAACAGATTGTAAGCATCTTTTGTAAAATCAGGATCAACTTTTTTCTTTCCAGCAAAATAAGAGTTAGGAAAAGGGAGATCTTTTATACTTACCTCCTTACCTGTATGCAAAGAGGCTCCTTGCTTGCTCGACTCCGGCTTCTCCTCAGGTTTCTTTCCTTTGTATGCTGGACTTGGTAATGTTGTTGCTTCTTCCTGCAGCTCTTGCATCTCCACTTGTTCTTGTGAGCACTCCTCTTGAGTTGCCTTCTTGCTTATTAGCCGCTGTTCTTTAATGCTTTCAGAATTCCCAACTTTCATTTGTGGCTGTGGTGAATTCTCAAAATTAGATTCTTCCTTATCCTCCTGTTGTGCATCAGCTTCCTTAAAATGCACCTGTCTTCCACTTCTTAGAGATATGGCATTCACCCCTCTTGGATTAATAACAGTGTTTGAAGGTATGCTTCCACTGTTCTTTCCTTGGATGTAGCTCACTGTATTAGAAACTTGAGTTAAGTGGCTTATGATATCTGCATTCTTACAACTTAACTCCTCAAGTTTTCTGTGTACATCTGCATTATCCTTCTACATACTTTGGAGAATTGAAGCTATGGAGGTGAACTGACCATCATTCTCTTTGAGCTTGTGATCAATATTGGTCATTCTACCATCCATGTTACTCATTTATGCTGCCATACTCTTTAACAATTGAGAGGTCTCTTCTGGTCTTGAAGGCACTAAAGCATTAGGTTGTGTGGGGACCATAGACCTTGCATTAACTTGGTAGTTGCTTGAGGAAGCACCACCTCCTTGAAGCTGATTAGATCTATTTTCTCCACTCCCCCACCTAAAATTTGGGTGGTCCCTCCAGCCAGGATTATATGTGTTAGAGTATGGATCTCTCTTCTGGAAGTTATTCTCTCTCCCTTGATATATAGCTGCAACTTCCTCATACTGTCTATCACATGTACTTGTAGCATGCATCATTGAACCACATGATTCACATCCTGTAACTAGGGCTTGCAAGGTATCCACTGCATGAACTTGTTTTGTGGAGTGCAGCTCCCTTTCAATCAAACTCATCCTCTTGTCCATTCGATTTCCCAAGGCTGCTATCTCAGCTAAGATCGCATTAGAGCTACCTGAAGATGAGGGTGATAATCTTCTTGGATCTCCAGTTTGATGGTCCTCATTAGCCATTTTCTAGAACAAATCCCAACTTGCTTGTGGGGTCTTATCTCTCAATAAACTGTTCGCAGCAGCATTCAAGGATACTTTATTGTGGGGTAGTAGACCATGAAAGAAGATTTCTACTAAATCAGCCTTAGTGATGTTATAGTGGGGGCATCGAGCCAAAAGGTTAATAAATCTTGTCCAATACTCGTGCAAAGACTCCCCATCCTGTTGTATAACATTAGTGATCTCCTTCTTCATCCGAGTAGTCTTGGAGGCTGGGAAAAACTGTTCAAGATAAGTGGACTTCAGCTGATCCCATGTAAGAGTGGATGTAACATCCCTAATTTCTATACTAAGTTGTATGTACAGATTGAATAAAATATATGAGTTGTTTAGGAAAAGATGTGGCCATATTTATGTAAAGAAAAGGATTAATTGGAAGAGGAAGAAAGTCTAAGAGCCAAAGTGCAAAATTATGAAAATGCCACTGTGATGCCCTAAGAAACCAGAAGTAAATGGAGGGCATTTTGGTCATTTCACACAATGGATGGATATCAGAGGAAATTTGATAGTAAATTATTATAATTAATATGAGAATTTATGGAGTTGACAGAAGTCAAAAAGGAGTCCTGTAGAATTAATTATGGAATTTACGGTGAAAAAGGACACCGATAAAGGGTTAAAGGAAACATATGTAATTTTTAACAGGACTTCTGGGTCTCAGAAAATTATGAAACTTTGTAGAGAATTCATTTTATATTAGAATGAATTTCTAAAAATGTTAGAACAATTAAAGGAGGTGTTTAGCATTTATTCTAAGATCAGGATAATTTACGGATATCGGTATGAGGAAAGTACATTGGGATTTGGGCCAGTTAGCTATTGGACCTAAAAGAGGCCCAACATTTCGTCCTAGTCCAGCCCAATAAGGCCCAAAAGTTATCTTGGAGCCCAAGTCCAAATAATAAATAATTTATGGATTTTTGAAAAGAAAGAAAAAGAGAATAAAGTAAGAATTAGGTGTTGCACATGGTGGGACCCACAAGGACACAAGAATGGCACCCAAAAAGAGGAAGGGTTAGGTGTACCAAGGGAGGCCATGCTAGTGATGTCATGGTGGTAAGGTCTTGAGTGAAAAGTGAAAAGATATTCCAAGATCAAACCTTTAACCATTAGATCAAATAGTTTCCAAAGTGATCTTGGCCTTCAAATGGCACATGACTTTTGCTATAAATACCCTCCCCCTTTCATTCATTCTTCACACCCAAGAGCTCCTTTAGAGAGAGAAGTGAGTTCTAGAGAAAGAAAGTGGAAGAAAGCAAGGAAGAAGCAAGGGTCTTGAAAGAGCAAGGTAAGTTGATGTTCTTCACCTTACCATTTCGGTTGCACTGTTCATGCACTGTTCATGATAGAAGAAAATGGAATTTCAATGATTTAATGCTTCCATTGAGTTTATATGATGATTTTGTGTAGGATTGGAAAGGTTTTAAACCTTGGAAACCATTGGAATTAAAGGTTATAATGTTGAAAATTCCTCACGGGTACTGTTCACGCGAGTGAACAGTGATTTGAATTTCATAATTTTGATGCTTCCAATGGTCTTAAAATGAGATTTTGTGTGGGGGTAAAGTGGAGGAACAAGTATGGGAAGCATTGGAACCAAAATGGGAATTTTTGGAAAAAGGGAGCTTATTGAAACTAGACTTGGATTTTGTTTGGAATGGAGTTATAATTTGGTAATTATCTTGTAATGCCTAGGTTTTGACATTTGTGGCAAGGAAAGACAATTACAAGAAGGAAAGGAACAAGGATCTACAAGAGGTAGCAAGAATATCTAACTATAAACTTATGTGCTTTGATTGTTTTGCTTACTTGTTATGCATGAAGGTTTGGTTGAGCATGGAATGTTGTGTGATGATGATGATGATGTGATATGAGTATGTGATACTCCTTGCAATATATGTCATGACAATATGCATATTAGAATTGCTTATGTATAAGCATGAATTAGCTCCCATTGCATGATAACATGTTAGGCATTCAATCAAACATGCATAACCTTATAGTTTATATTACTTGCTATTGGGATTTCCATGAAATCCCATTCCTTCCATATAATTAAACATGCTCTAGGTGCTGGATCTTCTCAAGGCAAGAGGGTAAATGTTGATGGATGACTGTACATAATTTAAAGAGTGTGCACTTTAATTACAAGATGATGTTTTGGTTTGTATGATGCATGCTACTCATAAATCCAATCTGAGGTAGTGTACTTACATAGGTATTTTGATTGACTTATATGATGATTTTTCATATGAAATTTGGCATGAACATAGCTAAGATCTATATCTTTAAATGGACACCAAGAACGCCTCATTTGGTTAAGAAGTCGAATTGTTATGATTTTTCAAAGTTAGGAGTTGAAATCTGGAATAAGGTAAAACGACTACTCAGAGGCAGTGAGGTTCATGCGCTAATTTCATATAGTAAACGAATGAGTTTTTCCTCAAAATTTTGTGAGATTAAAGAAGACATACGGAGCTTTAAATACATATGTAATTAAACTCAATTGGATAACTATACAAGGAGAAATAAATTTTTGAAAATGGGGCAAAGAAACTGGAACTTCCAGATTTACCAAATGAACAGTAAAGTTCAATGAATAAACTGATTTGATCTGGACAAGAAGATCTCATTTTAATATTTCTCTCTCAAAGTTAAATGAAAGACTTTCATTAGAAATTGGAATCACCATAAAATGATTTTTTTAGATTTAGTTATGAATTTCCAAAGTTCAGGTTGTAATCTGGAATTACCCAGTGAATAGTGGCAGTAAACAGTAACCGTAAGCCCAACACTTGGAAATTCATGTTTTTGATGTTAAGAGGTATTTCAATGTTCTAAAATAGTTCCAATTGAGTAAGGTTAAAGTTCAAAATTAAGGTCAAGGTTTTAAGGTTAAGACTTAAAGATATTTGTTAGAAAATACCGTTGTGCTGGTAGACTATACAAAGTACTGTGTACGTAGGTGCTGTCTAAGGAGGCTGGAAGTGAGTGGACCTAGCCGGTTCATCCAGTCTTTCCTGGGTACTTGCGTAGAATGGTAGTTCTCATGGGGAATTACCGAATCAGTACAGTTATTTTCTACCAGGATTTTCGGCAAGAGAAATATAATCCACTTCAAGAGAGCTATAGCAAGAGTACTTTGAGAGATATAAAGGAGGATGTTTCAGTGCAGAAATGAGTTGGCAAATTGTATAGCCACTCCTTAGCCTTCCCTTCCAAAGTGAAATGGAAGCACCTCCTCAAGACATCATCCAAAGTGGCCATTGGAGGTTTCATTGAAGAGCAGATCATGTGCATGGTTTGTAAGTGCCTGTGAGGACATTCTCCTGCAAAACCATAAAATTTAGGTAAGGCTGCAATCAAAGCTCCTTTAATTTCAAAATTAGCCTCTTCAGCATAGAAACCATTAGGATCATAATTCACATGCGAATAATTAATTTCCCTAACAGTTCTATTATCTTCAACGTTCATAGGTATTTTATTTTCTCCATTCCCATTATGACCATTATGATCAGCCATATTTAATTCAGTTTCAAATTCTAGAATACTAGAGGAGGAACTAGATTTTGCTTCTTCTTCTCTAAACTCCCTAAATTCTCTCCTTAGTTTCCTAAATCTCCTTTCAATTTCAGGTTCAAAGGTACTAATGTTTCCATTCTCCTGCTCATGCAATGTAGAAACAGTCAAGAGTAATTAATACAAACAGTCAGATTCAGTTCAGAAGTTGCACAGCAGAAAATTTTCAGTAGGTCGCAACAAAAGTGTATGTTAGTTGCAACTTAAAATTACAGAGAGCAGCAGTCACACCGAAAAGGTTTAAATGTCGCGACTGGTTTTCGCAGAGAGCAGTCGGATGTCACAGATAGCAATATGGTCGTGACTCAAAATGGTTTATGTCACGACTAAAAGTGACAGAGAGTAATTGTCGCGACTCAGTTCAGGTCAGGTCGCGACTCAAAGAGACAGAGACTAATCCTACAGAAAGTCAGGAAAAAAAATGTAGTATGTAATGCAAGTTAAAAACTACTAAAAACTAAAATGTAATGAAAAACAATGAAAAATTACTCAGGTAGGCAATTGAATTGACAAACAATTTACTAGGGAGCCAATTACTTGGTTCCCCGGCAACGGCGCCAATGACGAGTGCATCGGATTGTCGCAGTCTGAGCCATCAAAATTAAGTGAATTGCACCCTAGTAATGTAGTATAAGGCACAATCCTATCGTTCTTCTCAAGGAGCCTTTCTAAAGGAATCCTAGCAAATTGGATGTCAAATTCAACGGTAAACCTGAGTAAAGAGTAAATGGTTTTGTGGTTTTGTGGGTGCAGTAAAATAAAGATGCAGTAAAATAGATATTTTTGTGTTTTTATTTAAGATGGAAAATGGTTGGTTTGTGAAAGTAGTATATGATGATAGGCTCTTGATGATGAAAAATATCTATCCTTGCTCTCAATGTATATGGAGTTTGAAATCACTATGTCTTGAATTAAACCTCAATCGATCGATTGAGTCCAGAACCCTAATATTCTTTAAACTCCTTTGATCAAAGTTAGTTTAAAGACTATTATTGAACTGCTAAGGATCACTTAGTGTGTAATTCAAAACAGATGGAAGAATGCCCTCGAATGAGCGTCGATCGACTAACCCTAGAATTCAAGCAATCGAATCAATTAGCAACGATCGTTGACAACCGTTCAACTAGCTTAAACTCAAAACTGAAATATTGTATTTAAACCAGCATTCAAAAAATCCAAAGTAAATTACAATTGTTTAATATGAGAATAATCAATCGATATTCAAAACTTGTTCATATGATGAAAAATCCTAAATCTAGCAGCAATCATAATATGACAAGATGCAAATTCGAACAGAAGAAACTCCCCGTTTCAGTCTGTGAGCTCAAGATTATAGTTCCATCACCAAGAGACTAAAGGTCTAGCCTCTCATGACTTCTGTTGCACTGCAATCCCTGTTCAGATGTGATGCCATGAAGAAACGATGAAGAGATAAAGGTGAATGGTGTAGAACGATGGAAGATGAGTGGAAAGTCTCTGGAGAGCGCTCGAGTACTGCTTCTTAGCCTAATCTGGTCCAAAAATCAGCCTCCCTTTGGCGGCAGCCTCCCTCTCTTCTTATAACAGCATGACCTAATCCAAAACGCGTAGCTTCAGCGATTTTGTACTATTAGTCGTAACCAGATACATGTGTTGGTCGTGACCTATGAACAGTGAGAATCTTCCAGAAGAATTATGGGTCGCGACCTTAGGACTCTTTGGTCGCGACTAAATAGCACAGAGGTGTGGTTCCACTTTCATTGTCTTTTGATTTCTTTCCTGGTCCTTGTTCTCTTCCAAAGTACCTACAATTCACATAAAAGCTCACTGTAAAAGTCCAGATCAGTAGATAACCGAATATATGCAGTTTGGAAGAATTATTTTACCATTCTACCCTTTAATTAGCACATTGCCACGCACAATCATGTAATACACAAAAGTACAATTTAAGGCATGAAATAAATGGTAAAGTTATTATAAAACTCTCAAAATTGTCATAGAAACCATATACAAAATGTGTCTTATCAGACTTCAAAGGTCATGTAAGTGGTTCTAAATACTACCGAATGGTCCCTAGGACGTATGACAGTAAGGATGTTACAGACAATATTTAAAAACTATTGATTATGCTATGAGGAAAATCCTTTCAAATGATTTTGATTTTAAAGCAAGAAAGGATTGGAATGAAAATAAAATGAAATTATTTTTTTGAACCTTAGAGCAATGAAAATTTTATACAATGTTTTATCTGAAAATGATTATATGAAAATAAAGTTTTGCCCTAATGTTGGAGATATTTTTAAAACTCTTGATTCTATCTATTCCTCTAACGATTATATTGAAGCTTACAATGTTGATAGTTCATCAGTACCTAAAAGTTGCAAATCTACTATTGATGAGCAAATGGAAGATGGTGCTGAAAAAGGAGAAATCCCATAACATCTCCATGAAATGATCAACATGGAGGAACAAGAGGAAGAGGAAAATCAAGAAGAGCTCAATGTATATGAATGTGATGAATCATCATTCAAAGTTCAAAATTCTTCATTGGTAAATAGTTCCAATTCTTCTTATAAGTTTAAGAAAAATGATTTTAAAAGTTTTCATGACATGATTTTTCAACCAATTATTGATGCTATTTCAAAAAGTAAAAATGTTTTACATCTTAAAGATATCACTGAAGTATCTAATAGGAAGAAAGAATTTTTACATAATGATTATATGTTGTTTCCACTTGACCAACACAATACTTGCAAGGAAATCAATGGTAAACATCACCCTATTATTTGCAATTATTGTGGTAAACTAGGTCACATTTCTCAAACATGCTATATTAAAAGAAATTCTAATGTCAGAAATTTAGTTTGGGTTTTTAAAAGATAGTCAAGGTCCAAAACCAATGCTCAAGGACCCAAAGTTAAATGGGTACTAAAATGTCCTTCCCGTGTTTCTAATATATAGGTTAACATTAAGAGGAATGAACATGGTACAAAGAGAAAAGGACATCCAAGAGTTTCTCATGTATATCTGATAAGGCTCTCAGATTGTCGCAGTCCTAGCCATCAAAATAAAGTTAATTGTACCCAATATAGTATAAGGCACAACCCTATCGTTATTCTCAAGGAGCCTTTCTAAAGGAATCCTAGCAAATTAAATGTCAAAAATAATGAAAATAGGAGTAGAGATAAAATGGTTTTGGGGTTTGGTTGATTTTTGCAATAAAATAAGGGTGCAGAAAAGTAGATATTTTTTTGGATTTTTGATTAAGATGGAAACTGGTTGGCTTATTGAAATAATATGTTATGAAAGACTCTTGATGATGAAAATGTATCTATCCTCGCTCTTAATTGAATATTGGAGTTTGAAATCGTTAAGTCTTGAGTAAAACCTCAATCGATCGATTGAGTCATGAACCCTAATCTTCTTTAAACTCCTTTGATCAAAGCTAGTTTAAAGACTATTAGCGAACTGTTAGAAACCACTTAGCGTGCAATTAAGCCTAGATTATGATAACGCCCTCGAATGGTCGTCAATCGAAAACCCTAGATTTCAAGCAATTGAATTGATTTGCAATGATCGCTGAAAACAACCCAACTTTCTTAAAATCGAAACTGAAATATTAAATTAAAATCCAATGTTCAAACATCCAGAATCAAAGTACAACAATCTAATATGAGAATGATCAATCGATATTCAAAACTTGTTCATATGATGAAAACCCTAGATCTAGCAGCAATCATAACATGACAAGATGTAAATTAGAATAGAAGAAACTCCCAAGTTTAGTCCATGAGCTCAAGATATGAGATCCATCACCAAGAAACTAAGAATTTAGCCTCTCATGACTTCTGCTACACTGTAATCGCTGTTCAAGTGTGATGCCATGAAGAAACGATGGAAAGATGAAGGGTGAATGTGAAGGAATCTGTGGAAAGGGGTAAAAAAATGGAAGATGTGTGTAGGTGGTCGAATCGGTCTTCAGAGAATGTGTGAGTACTGCTTCTTAGCCTAATCAGGTCTAAAACCAGCCTCTCTTTTAATGGCAGCTTGCCTCGCCTTTTAAAAGCAGCTTGACCTAACCAGAAACACGCAGCTTCACGACTGTCTTCTCTCGTCGAGACCAGATCCTTGTTTTGGTCGCGACTTGTAAATGCAGAGAATCTTCTAGAAGAATCAAGGTCGCAACCGGAGGACACTTTGGTAACGACTAAAAAGTGCAGAAACATTATTTGACTTTCATTGACTTGTGATTTCTTTCCTGGTCCTTGCTCTCTTCCAAAATACCTGCAATTTAACATAAAAGCTCGCTGTAAAAGTCCAAATAAGTAAATAACAGTATATGTGCAGTTTGGAAGAGTTATTTTACCATTTTACCCTTTAATTAGCACATTGCCACGCACAATCATGTAATACACAAAAGTACAATTTAAGGCATGAAATGAATGGTAAAGTTACAATAAAACTCTTTAAAATATTGTAAGAACCATATACAAAATGTGTTTTATCAATTGCCCCACACTTGAACCTTTGTACTCGTGGACAAAGAAATGAATCACACCTAGAATAACACTATTAAATCCAAGATAACAACATAATCCATAGTGTGACCTGAAAACAATTAATCCACCATCTTTTGGGAATGCAAAAGAGATAATGTGAGCAATGCTAAGTAATCAACTACTAAATAAAATCAACCTCAACTGTATGAGCGCAATAGATCCTCTCAAAGGATCTAAGTGTTTAGCTCTCTATTTCCTCTTAGTGATAGGGTTCTTTCACTCAGATTCAAATCAAAAAACATATTACCATAAGATTGTGATGGCTCTAAATCTCAGCAACTATATAGCACTTATGCAAAGAATTAAGAGGTCTTTTAGGATTGTATTAATGGAGATAGGCCATGTGGAATGGAATATGAAGGATAGAAAGTTTTATATGCATTCAACAATGAGTATATAGCTTGAATTCATGTCTCTAGAGATGCAGAAATGATGATTGTGCTAATAGGAGTTGATAATGGTGCCTTCCTCATTTCTCTTTTCTTTTCTTTTTGTTTTCTTCTCTTCAATCTTTTCTTGCACTCTTTTTTTTCTTTCAGTGCAATATGCCCTTTTATTCTCTTTTTCCTTTTATTTGGCACCTTATGCACAGAAGTTGTAGCACAACAACACAATAGTAATGAATTTTTTACATGAATGAAGATTTATTTCGAAATGATGTTTATGCCTATATGACTTTCAATAAAAAAAATGATGAAAAAGAAAAAGTGATGGGCTCAAAGGGGGTGACTAAGGATACAATATGTAGTGGGTTTGTGTTTGGGATAAAAGGGTTTAGAAGTGAATGCCTCTATCATGTTCAATTCATAAATGCGCAAGTAATTCTCAACTCAGAGCCAAGACAAGTTCTAGAGGATATAAACCAATTGAATAATCACTCACTATAGAATTTAAGGCCGAAAATCCTTCCAACAAGGGTTTTTATCTAAATTGCTCATAAGCTAGAGTCTCAAACACTGTTCATCATTCACTAGGCATTAAAACGCTTATCACAACTAAAAACCCTCTAAACGATGATTTAAAAGTTTCAAGGTAACCACTTAGAACCATGTGATAATCCCAAATTTAACAACAAGAGCTTAGGTGTTTCAAATTCAATATCCAAGATTTTCGAAGAAAAATTCAAGTGTGGCAATGGTTTCTAGGAGCTAAAAAGGTTTTGAAATAAGGGGCAATGAATCATTTGTAAGAGCATTTTAGTAGTTCAAAAGGGACCCTTCTATACAGCATTACACAAGGCAAAGAGAAGGTAAATGGACATTTTCAAAAGTAGGTTACGACTGAATACAGTGATCTTCGCTACCAATTTTCCCAGGGTTATATGCTCAGAATTATCAAAACGCCTGGTCATGACCTCGGAAGGTTCCTGTACCGACTCAAAAACACATATGTCGTGACCATTTTTCATAGAGACTATCAAGTGACAGTTTTCAAAGTCCCAAGACATTTCATACTAACACCTTTTTAGTAAATAACAAATTAGTTTCAAGAGGGGATCCAATTTTCAGTAATTCATCACACATTAAGATCAGAAACCAAAAGTTATGTGATGAAAGATTGGATTAAAAGAATTTTTTTTTACATTAAACGCACAGAGTGAAAAACAACCTCCCCAACACTTAAACTTGACAGTGTCCTCACTGTCAACAGAACTATAGAAATCATAGCACTCTATAAAGTCAATCAAATCTAGCTTTAACACAGCAAGTAATCTCATCACTCAATGCAAATTTTCCAGTTAGGCATGCAGTCACATTCAAGTCACATAAAGCAATATAAGTAAAGCGAAGATGACAGGATGGGTAAGCTAAAGTCATGCATGTGAGTGTGTAGGTGTCTCAGAGAAAAATCAATTAGTGTGCAACACATGGATAGAAACGGGGTGTTATTCAAAACAGAAAGAAACCTAGAATAAACAGAAATGCACTAAAAATAAAAACTATCCTACTGAATCATCCCTTTCCTAAATTCAACCTAACATAGCAAACATATCATAGTAGAAAAAAATGTGTAAAAGGTAGGTGATAGGAAAGGGATAACCTGGCCTCAAGGAGGCAAAGTAGATTTCTCATAAAGTTTCAAATGGTGGCCATTGGCTTGGAAGATTTTGCCCATCGCTTCCTCTTGCAATTCAATCATCCTAAATTCATGGACTTTGACAACTGTGTAAGGTCCATCCCAGCTAGTTTTCAATTTGCCGTGTTTGAACTTGAACCTAGCCTGATACCTTAATACTCGATCGCCTGCCTTAAACTTCTTTCTCAGAATATAAGCATAATGGATTAACTTTGCCTTCTGTTTATAGATTTCAAAGCTATTGTATGCAGCCAATTGAATCTCTTCTAGCTTTTGAATCTGCAACAACATGTTTGAACTGGCTTCTTCAAGGTTCTCATTGCAAGCTTTCACTGCCCAAAATGTCTTATGCTCTATTTCCACAGGTATGTGACAAGCTTTCCCAAAAACTATCCTATAAGGGGACATGCCTAGAGGGGTTTTGAAAGTTGTTCTGTAAGCCTATAAAGCATCGTCTAGCCTTAAGTTCCAATACTTATTGGTTGGCTTGACAATCCTCTCTAGTATGTGCTTTATTTCCCTATTAGAAACCTCTACTAGACCATTAGTTTGAGGATGGTATGGGGTGGAAACTTTATGAGTTACACCATATTTTCCTAATAAGTTATTATCATTTTATTGCAAAAATGGGTACCTTGATCACTGATTACTGCTCTTGGTACTCCAAATGTACTAAAGATATGAGACCTTAGGAACTTAAAGTATCTAGTCTTGTAGGAATGGCCTCCACCTACCTAGATAAGTAGTCTACAGCCAATAAAATGTACTGAAACCCAACTGAAGGTGGAAAAGGTCCCATAAAATCTATCCCCCATACATCGAAAATCTCATAAAACATAATAGGTTGTTGTGGCATCTCGTGCCTTTTACTAATCCCTCCAAATCTTTGGCACCTGTCACAAGATCTACAAAATTCAAAAGCATCTTTAAAAAGAGAGGGCCAATAGAAGCAGGATTCAAGGACCCTGAGTGCAGTCCTTTTACCTCCAAAATGACCTCCACAAACCCATGAATGGCATGCTTCCAAAATTGATCTGTGATCATGGGCTGGGACACATTGTCTCAATACTTGGTCTAAGCACAGTTTCCATAGAAAAGGTCTATCCTAAATGAAGTATTTAGACTTACTCTTGAGTTTTTGGGCCTAAAATTTAGACAAATGAGATGGAATTAGGCTAGTTTCAATAAAATTAACTAAATGAGCATACCAAGGTTCCACAACAGAAACCAAACAAAGAGATTGATCAGGGAAAGAATCACAAATAAAATCAGAACTAAGTACTCCCCGGGTCTATGTTGGTAATATGCTTAGATGATCTGCAACGTGGTTCATATTTCCATCTCGGTCTCTCACTTCTATATCAAACTCTTGAAGCAGTAGCATCAATCGTAGAAGTCTAGGCTTTGATTGAGGCTTATGGAATAAATACTTGACTGCTGCATGGTCTGTGTAAACAACAACCTTGGAATTGATTAGATATGCTCTAAATTTATCCAAAGCCACCACAATTCACTAGTGGAAAATAGGCTTTTTAAAGCCCCATTTTTAAACCGGTCATTGCGGAGACAGTTTAAAAAAATGACCGGTGGCATTTTTGTAAATAAGATGAAATATTTACACCGGTTGTACACATGACTGGTGTAAAAAGTCATGACCGGTAGCATTTTTGTAAATAAGATGAAATATTCATACCGGTTGTATATATGACCGGTGTAAAAAGTTATGACCAGTGTAAATATTTCATCTTATTTACAAAAATGCCACCGGTCATGACTTTTTAAACCAGTTCTGCAATGACCGGTTTAAAAATGGGGGTTTAAAAAGCATATTTTTAAACCGATCTTATCTACAGCTGATAGAATTACGTCCGGTGTAGAATGTCCTTGCTATTAAAAATATAACAAAAAGTGTTAATTTTTTGTGATTCCCTATCTTCACAAATCATATCGTCGTCCATGGAGAAAACTAGACAAGGGAGAGCACATGGTGATAGGAAGCTCCACCTTCGTAACACACCGTCTAAAGCTCGCTGAAGAAGAAGACCTAGATATGCGATGACCCATACCTGTGCTCATCGTTCTCTATTTTGAAGTCAGTCGTTGTCGCCTCTAAAGCTCGCCAAAGAAAAAGACCCAGATCTGCGATGGTAGGTGTCTATTTTTTGCTCCTTTCTTTCTCAGTTTTGTTTAAATATATTTCTGTTCACTTTTAACTGGGTAAGTCGGAGGAATTGTGACGATATTTTGGTGATATCTTCAATTAGGTAACGACGTTTCTAGGTTTTTGTTTCTGTGTATATATTTGGATTTTTGTCTCATTCATTTTTGGGTTCTATTTAAATATATTTTTGTTTGCTTTTGAGCAGGTAACCCAAAGGAATTGTGACGATATTTTTGTGATATCTTCAATTAGGTGACGACGTTTATGGGTTTTCATTTCTGTGCATATATCTGATTTTTTGTTTCTTTCGTTTCTGAGTTCTCTTGTTTTTTCTTTCTTCCTCTTTTTTTGTTCTCTGCTTGTATTTTACAGGTACCTATTCTTCTTCATCACTCTTCTCCTCCTTCAAATTGTGACGAAGAAGGAAATAATTTTGGACCTAGAGTTTTTTTATTCTGAATTTTTTATTTATTTTGACATCACTTTTTAAACCGGTTATATGGAATAACCGATTTAAAAAAGCTGATTATTTACAGAGGTCATATACAACCGGTGTAGAATATTAAACTTTTTACACGGGCTGTTTCTACACCGGACCAAAGTCTGGTATAGAAGTATATTTTTAACCGATTTAGAAAGCTTATTTTCTACCAGTGATTGCATACAATTCTTTCTCAGTAGTTGTGTAATTAATTTGGGTAGCATCAAGTGTTTTCGAGGCATAAGCAATCACTCTAGATAGATTACTTTCCCTTTGACCTATCATAGCTCCCACAGCATAATTGGAAGCATCACATGATAGTTCAAAAGGAAGATCCCAATCTAGTAAAGTTAGGACAAGTGGAGAAATCAACCTATCCTTCAATTTTTCAAAAGCCTCTTTGCAGTCATTGGAGAAAACAAATTCAGTGTCTTTTTGCAAAAGTTTTGAGAGTGGTAAAGTAATTTTACTTAAATCTTTGATAAACTGTCTATAAAATCCAACGTGCCCCAGAAAAGACTAAAGTTCTTTTAAAGTTGTAGGGTAAGGCAATGAAACATCCTTCTTTATATCTCTCAAAGTACTCTTGTTATGGCTCTCTTGAAGTAGATTATATCTCTCTTGCTGGAAATCCTGGTAGAAAATAACTATACTGATTCGGTAATTCCCCATGAGAACTATCATTCTACGTAAGTACTCAGGAAAGACTAGATGAACCGACTAGGTCCACTCACTTCCAGCCTCCTTAGACAGCACCTACATACACAGTACTTTGTATAGTCTACCAGCACAACGGCATTTTCTAGCAAATATCTTTAAATCTTAACTTTAAAACATTGACCTTAAATTTTGAACTTAAACCTTAACCTTACTTATACTCAATTGGAACTATCTTAGAACATTGGAATACCTCTTAACCTCAAAAACATGAATTTCCAAGAGTTGGGCTTACAGGTACTGTTCACTACCACTATTCACTGTGTAATTCCAGATTACAACCTGAACTTTGAAAATTCATAACTAAATCTAAAAAAAAACTTTTGAGGTGATTCCAATTTCTAATGAAATCTATTTCATTTAAATTTGATATAAAAATATGAAAATGAGGTTTCCTTATCAAGATCAAATCAATTTATTCGTTGAACTTTACTGTTCATTTGGTAAATTTGAAAATTCCAGTTTCCTTGCCCCATTTTCAAAAATTCATTTCTCCTTGTATACTTATCCAATTGAGTTGAATTACCTATGGATTTAAATCTCCATATGTGTAATTTAATCTCACAAAATTTTGTGGAAAAACTCATTCATTTACTACATGAAATTAGCGCATGAACCTCACTGCCTCTGAGTAGTCGTTTTATCTTATTCCAGATTTCAACTCCCGACTTTGAAAAATCATAACAATTCGAGTTCTTAGACAAATGAGGCGTTCTTGGTGTCCATTTAAAGCTATAGATCTTAGCTATTTTAATGCCAAATTTGATATGAAAAATCGTCATATAAGTCACCTAAACTATCATTCCAAGTACACTACCTCAGATTGGATTTATGAGTAGCATGCATCATACAAACCAAAACATCATCTTTTAATTAAAGTGCACACTCTTTAAGTTATGTACAGTCATCCATCAACATTTACCCTCTTGCCTTGAGAAGATCCATCACCTAGAGCATGGTTAATTATATGGAAGGAATGAGATTTCATGGAAATCCCAATAGCAAGTAATATAAACTATAAGGTTATGCATGTTTGATTAAATGCCTAATATGTTATCATGCAATGGGAGCTAATTCATGCTTATACATAAGCAAACTCTAACGCATATTGTCATGACATATATTGCAAGGAGTGGCACATATTCATGGCACATCATCATCATCATAAACATCCTCACATAACATTCCATGCTCAACCAAACCTTCATGCATAACAAGTAAGCAAATCAATCAAAGCACATAAGTTTATAGTTAGATATTCTTGCTACCTCTTGTAGATCCTTGTCCTTTCCTTCTTGCAATGGTTTTTTCCTTGCCACAAATGTCAAAACCTAGACATTACAAGACAATTACCAAATTATAACTTCATTCCAAACACATTCCAAATCTAGGCTTCAATATGCCCCTTTCTTTCTCTACTTTGTGACATTTGTTTACATCTTTCTAAACTAAACTCTCATGGTTCATTTCCACATAATTTTTCATCTAGAATCTAAATATGCATTCAAAAATTCCAGAATCCAATTGCATCTTACATTTCTGTACAGAACTGAAAAGTGACCTCTTATTTTCCAAAAATTCTCATTTTGGCTCCAATGCTTCCAATACTTGTTTTCCTACTATAATCCCACACAAAATTCCATTCTAAACCCATTTGAAGCATCAAAACCATGAAATTCCAACATATAAACAGTGATTTCGTACTGTATAGAAAAGAACACCTTTATGGATTCACAAACACACATGTATTCCTAAGCCATCATCATGTGATTTAAGCTTGTACAAACTATCTAGAACATAAACACATATTCTTATCACATATCCAAAGAAATTTCAGAAGCATTTCCCCAAGATTCAAGCCTCAAAACTAACTTAAACTCAAGGAGAAATCATAAGAACAAAGTCTAGAAGCAAGGGAGCAACTTACCTTACAAGCTTCTCCAAGATCCATGCTTCTTCCTTGCTTGAGAGAGAATTCTTCAAGAGTTTCCTTCTCCTTTCTTTCTCACGGTTTTGGGCTAGGAAATGAGGTATTTATAGCAAAAGTCATGTGCCATTTGAAGGTCAAGATCACTTTGGGAACTATTTGATCTAATGGTTAAAGGTTTGATCTTGAAATGTCTTTTCTCTTCACACTCATGACCTTACCACCATGACATCACTAGCATGGTCTACTTGGAACACCTAACCTCTCTTCTTGGCTCCATTCTTATGTCCTTGTGGGTCCCACCATGTGCAAAACCTAATCCTTACTTTATTCTCTTTTTCTTTCTTTTCCAAAAATTCATAAATTATTTATTATTGGACTTGGCCTCCAAGATAACTTTTGGGCCTTATTGGGCTGGCCTAGGATGACATGTTGGGCCTCTTTTAGGTCCAATAGCTAATTGGCCTAAATCCCAATGTATTTTCCTTATACCGATATCTGTAAATTACCCTGATCTTAGCATAAATGCTAAACTCCTCTTTTAATTATTATAACATTTTTAGAAATTCATTCTAATATAAAATGAATTCTCTACAAAGTTTCATAATTTTTTGAGACCCAGAAATCTTGTTAAAAATTACATACGTTTCCTTTAACCCTTTATCAGTGTCCTTTTTCACCTTAAATTCCATAATTAATTCTACAGGACTCCTTTTTTATTTCTGTCAACTCCATAAATTCTCATATTAATTATAATAATTTACTATCAAATTTCCTCTGATATCCATCCATTGTGTGAAATGACCAAAATGCCCTCCATTTACTTCTAGTTTCTTAGGGCATCACAGTGACATTTTTGTAATTTTGCACTTTGGCTCTTAGACTTTCTTTCTCTTCCAATTAATCCTTTTCTTTACATAAATATGGCCACATATTTTCCTAAAAATCTCATATATTTTATTCAACCCGTACGCACAACTTAGTACAAAAATTAGGGATGTTACAGGCAACGAGGATATGACTTTAATTTTTGCTTTATCTTCCCTTGCTAGATATAAGATGTCCAAGTACTATTTCATGATCAACCATGAAATGACACTTTTCAAAGTTTAAAACCATTTTTTCTCAATACATCTAGCAAGGATTTTATCAAGACTCACAAGACACTCATCAAAAGAATTGCCATAAACAGCAAAATCATCCATGAACACATCCATGCATTTCTCAATGAAATCAGAAAATATAGAAAGCATACAACGCTGAAATGTGCCAGGGGCATTAAACAAACTAAATGGCATCCTTTTATAGGCATATGTACCAAAGGGACATGTAAATGTGGGTTTTTCTTAGTCCCTCGGGGTCTATGGGAATCTGGAAGTATCCTGAATACCCATCTAGGAAACAATAATGACTCTTACCTGCCAATCTCTCAAGCATTTGATCAATAAAAGGTAAAGGGAAATGGTCTTTCCTAGTGGAGTCATTCAACTTCCTATAGTCAATATAAACCCTACATGAATTCTGCACTCTAGTAGGTATTAATTCATTATTCTCATTTTTAACTACTGTTAGTCCACTCTTTTTGGGTACTATATGCACAGGTGATACCTACTCGCTATCTGAAATAGCATAAATGATTCCTGCCTTTAGCAATTTACTAATCTCCTTCCTAACCACATCAAAGATCAATGGGTTTAATCTCCTTTGGGGTTGTTTAATGGGTTTGGAATCCTCTTTTAGCAGAATTCGGTGAGTGCATACAATGGAATCTATCCCTTTTATATCGACTAATTGCCAGCCCAAAGCTTCTTTATTCTTCTTAGGCACACTTAATAGCCTAAACTATTCATTAACAGTCAAAGAGTTAGAAATTATTACTGGCAGTTTCAAGTCTGGCTCAAGGTAAGCATATTTAAGGTTAGAAGGTAACTCTTTCAATTCTAACTCAGGGGGTTGAACAATAGAAGGGGTAAGATGGGGAAATCATTGAAAATAGAAATACTTCCCTTTGTAGCTTCTTAGAGGTGGCACCTATCTGGCTCAGTAGGACTTCCTATCTGGCCTGTAATCTCCTTAGTAGTTGTATCAAGCTCAAGATGGTCCACAGCTGTAACAGAGTAGAGATCACCTCCCCCAAACTTGCATCATTATTAGAGATCAAATCAGTTAAAAAACTTAAAGGATGAAAGGTAATGTTGGGATGTAAGTGAGGGTGAGAAAGTTAGAATGTATTGGCCCTTTAACCAAGATAGTGGAATGGTGATCTGAAGGAATTTGGAAGTCATTAGTTGCGTCTGGCATTTCTGGTCGCTACCTATCAGGTTTATCTTCATCTTCTCATCGTGACTCAAGTTAAGAATAGCATTCAGAAGTCTGAAAGTAAGAAGGAAGCACAGCTCCTTGGGAATAAGATACATTTGATCTAACATATACTCAAATTGATCTTGCACAAGATTCTGAAGGTGGTAAATAGTTAAAGAGCAAGGAAACTGAGCTACTAGAGGCTATGGATTTTGAGTTAGGGAATCCTAAAGTTGACAAAATTGAAGAAGCACAAGCAGCAACAAATTCAAAGCTCAAGCAAAATGAAACTAATTCTGATTCAGTTGAGAAGGAAATGGATCTGAAGGATTTACTTGTTCTAAAGGAACTCATGAGTAGCAAGAAAGCCTTAGAGGAGCAACACAAGGAAATCATTGATCTTTTCAGCAAGATTAAAGTAAATGTGCCTATGCTAGAGAGGGTTCAGAGAGTGCCAGAATATGCAAAGTGTTTGAAGGAAAGCTACAACCACAAGAAAAGAGACAAACCTTATGAACTGGTGCAAGTGGGACCTAAAGCTTCTGCACTTTTCAGAGCTCAACTTCTAGTGAAGTGTGAAGATCCATGAAGATATGAGTACAATGTAGTATCTCTTTGGGAAGATGAATGCCAAACATGAAGTTAAGGTGAGGAAGCTTCACTAGTTGATAAACTTACCTAGAAAAATTATTTATAATGGTTTTCCTCAAATAGCCTCTATTATATACAGACTGAACTTAGTTTTCCCTTAAAAGACGATGGAGTCCAAGTTCAAATCTGAGTGCTGATATTCAAAGTTTTGTAGAAGTATACCTGAGGAACAGAGAAGAGAACCCCATATGTTTTGAGAACAGAGAAGTATGATCAGATAGATCCTCCAGATGAGGATAAAGAGGTTAAAAGGCCAGAGAGACCTAGAGAAGAGGGTCTAAGGCAAATCAAAGATAGAACACAGTTCTATGAGGAAGAGAATGCTAGGGCCTACAACTATATAAAGAGTAACTTAGCCCTAACCTAGTAGCACAAAAGGTGCTAAGACAAGAGTAACCTAATGATAGGTAAGCCCTGAGAAGGGATAAGAAAGAGTGCAAATGCCACAAAGGTTTGGCATAGATGCATAAAGTTATGTAAAAGGATTTGAAAAGTTACAAAGAATTAGATAGTTAGAATAAAGAAATATCTCTCTCTATAAGGATAGTCGTGGATAGAAAGAAAGTTAAGGGATTGTTAGAATAGGGGTATTACCTCAAGATAAGCTTGAGTTAAGTGGAGTTATGCTAGATAAAATCATAATAAAATATTATTATGCTATGTATAGGCTCTGACCTATGAAAAGGTGGAACCTCATATCAAAGGTTAAGGACTAAAGGAAGGGCTACATGCTAGGTAGTGAACTTACCCATTCTTGTATGCTTGATGTACATGCTTGTGTGTTAATATGATTATGATATGTGATGATGATGTATGATGAGTGATATATGCTCTGCCTTTTATGAGGTTATAGTCATGCATGATAGAAATAGGCATGGAGCATGATAGTATGCAAATGGAAGCTAAAGATAAAGGGACATGCCATGCACTTGCATTCATCTTGTATGCATTGAATGGTACCGTTTGCTACTGAGATTTCCCCTGAAATCTCACCCCTATATTTTACAAACATAACAGGGTACTGGTTTGGAGAAGATGAAGCTAGGAAAGTGAGGATGTGACATGTCTCCCTCTATTTCTAGTTCTCTCCTGATTTCCTTCTTCCCTTTCCTCTTTATCTCTTTTCCTCTCATTCTTAATTAATGAGCTTAACAATCTGTGGCACCATAATCTACCACACAAGCATTACCTTGCTGAACTTGAGTATTTAAAGTATTAGAAAAATTACCTGTATGAGCATTATTCTTGTTCTTACCACTTTGTCAGTCTTAAGTTTTGATGGCAAATCATATGCCCTAACAACTAGTTACTGAATAATTGAGGGATTTTTAGTTTCTTTTTGGTCTTTACTAGTCACAAAATACTCAACTTCTTATCTTTCAACCTCTTTTTAAGGTTACTAGACCTTCCAAGCAACTCATAACATCCAATATAGAGTGCCCAGACTCATTGTAGTGATCACACTAAAGCCTACCCTAGGTTTTCTTCCCCTAATACCTTGTTTGGGACCTTCTGGTCACTAGAGCAGAGCGGCCAAAAAACTCCACTGTATGTTAAGAGTGCCTAAGATTTTCTATTTCCCTCCCATCTTGACTATAAGTAATACTTCTCTATGAAAAAAAAGGATACTGACTTATGATTCTGCTTCTAACCTCTACAAACTAGCCTTAATAAGTAATTAATAACTCCTTTGTTCCTCCTTGAGCTGTGAAAGTAAGCAACATCAACAATCAAGACCATTTGTGTATCTTGTATAGATCAAATGGCTGCCAACTTTAAAAGACAGTTGAGATGATGGGATGATAAAGAGAAAAAATATTCATGACTAATGAAGTAACTTGCCTCTATGTCCAAATAGAAGAAAGATCAGCCATGGGTGGCTTTAATACCATGTGTAATTTCAGCTAAACATGTCATATTATTGATAGGAATTAGGAATAAAGTGAAGAGATTTCCTAGCCAAATAGCCATCTAACACATCCTAATAAATAAAACTCTAATGAAGAAGTAACAGTGAACAAATCCCAAGAAAATCTACATAATTTTGCACAAAAAATAACTCTAGGGGCATAATTATCATTTTATACTTCATTACACTGCTTCATAATATTTTTTGACTCTGGTCAAACATTTTGGTATCCTTCTTTGACCTTTTTTGCTATGGTCAAATGATAAAAATGCCCTCCATTCACTCTTTTATTCTTTTTTACAACATAGGGGCATTTTCATCATTTTGCACTTTCCTGAATTGTTAGGGTACTGATCCCCCTATCTTTTCCTGCATAATTTTTTGTTCATGAATATATAATATTTCCTAGATATAAGATCCACTTACTATTTTAAAATAATTTCTGAATATTCAATTATTCAGATAACTATATCAATTCATCATGACCTTAAATTCCATTATAAATTCTACAAAACTTCTCTTTGAGTTATGTTAGTTTCATAAATCATGATAATAATTATAAGAATTTCTTGTAAAATTACATATGATTCTGAGGTCCATAAGGTCCTGTATCAGTTTCTAGACTTTGTAGATTAATATTAATTTTTTTATACCTCAAATCAGAATTTTGAAAAATATGCCTGGCCCAATTACCATTCTCTATTTACTGGTAAAATTTGGTACTGTAACATTTCTGGGCAATTTTTGACCTTTTCAATTCAACTTTCTAATAATTATATTTTTGCCCCTTGAATTTGACAAATTACACTTTAGTCATTGAATTTGTCAAATTCCATTATGGGGTACTTCAAATTTTGAAATGTCATTTTAGTCCCTTTCTATGCATTTTGAAATTCTAATTTAACTTCTGAATTCACAAAACTCTATTTAGGTCCCTTCAATTCTTTATATTTAACTTTCATAAAAATAACGTTAAGGTCCCTGAGTTTTATAACTTTATACTTTTCATTTCTTTCTTCAACTTAAAACTCATCTAATCATTATAATTTCTTCTAATCATCGTCACAATTCTTTCTTTACCTCTTTCCTCTATCAGTCATCTATAGATAGGGAAAAATCAGGATGTGACATTGATAGGAGAACGAACCAGAATCATTCTGTGTACCTAAAAGCAGCAACTAGATGCTGCAAAGACAATGAAAATAAAGGCACTAACCTCACTGAAGTCTATCAGTTAGAGGATGGGCACGAGGTGAGGACGAGTTAGATAGTATGACGCACTGAGATACAAATGCTCAATTTACAGAAGTACTCAAAAATAGATCCTCCGTGCGACAACTAGGAGTGGATCTACATTATGAAAGATATAGTTGGCAAATTATAAGCTGGAGAAAGATGTTAAGAGCTAGTGAAGAGCGTAGAAATTACCATATAGGCAAAGAATAACCCGCTCATCTAAGAAGTCTTACTTGAGCAATTTTACAAGAAGAATTTTTCTCAGTCAGATAAAGATGAGCGAAAGGCTAAGTGATAAGATAGGGTGAGAGAAAGGAAACCTTTGATGAATACTTAGCCAAGTTTCTCCACATAAATGATGAAAGATGTACGACTGAGCAAGTGATTTGTGGATTAAATTCCATGTTACAAGAAAGAATTCTTCCCAGGTAGTTGTAAGGGTTCAACAGAATAGTAAAGGCAAAGAGAAGCTTGTGATGCCTAGAAAGAGGAAAGGCCAGAAGTTGAGCACAAGATTAAGATCATAATTAGAATTAAGAATAGAAAAGGTAGTAAGTTAAGAAGTATAAAGATGTAATCAAAGCCTAATTAAGAGACCACAGAGGTAGGCTTTGATAAGCAAGTCAAGGAGTTAGAGTAAAGGAGATGCCAGAATGTTCTCTGTATAGTTAAGTAGATAAATGTTATCAGCATACCTATGGATGTATAACTACAATACTCAAGACATATCCCTTCAGTAGGGATGAGATACATGAATGATGTATCATGAATATGAAATGAAAATAAATGATTTATGAAAGATTATGCAACTCTTAGAGGGAGCAACATCTATGTAAGGAAAGTTAACAATCTTGTAATAGAGTCAGATGGCTCTTGCGATAGAGCCAGATCATTAAGATAGAGCCAGTTTAAAGAGATTTATGGTTTATAGCAGTAACGTGCATGGTAGAGCTTGTATAGCTCTCTGCAGTACTGCATATAGCAAAGTTATGTTTTTAAATTAAAGATGAGAATGATATGAGGAATTCCTAAGTGAAAGAGGAAAAGAGTAAAGTCTTAATAGATATATTGATTTCTATGAACAATCTTGGGGAATTATCAGTTGAGTTACTAACTAATTAGAAGTGTCTAACCTTGTAACTTAGTCCGTTAGTTTTAGGTCTTCTAGACATAAGGATACAGTACAATAGAATCACAGTAATTCTGGAGGATTACAGTTAGATCATAGCATGGCTCACAGAGAATAGAATTCTAGGGTCGTAATTAGATCCTGAAGAGGCTTATGGTTGATCGCAGTAAATCCTGAGGGTCACAGTAGACCTAGCCTAAGGAAAGAAAATGAATGAATCATAAAGATATGAGTACAATACAATATTCCTTTGGAAAGATGATTACTAAGGACAAGGTTAAGGAAGGGAAGCCTCACAAGTTGGTTAATTCATATAGAGATAGTACCCACGATGTTAATTTCATATATCCTTATTATTATGGACTGGACTCATAATCTTCTTACACGAAGAAGGAATTAAGTTAACACAGTTAAAGTTTCTAGTCCTGAGTACCAGGCATTTATAAGTCTATAGGTAGTATGCCTAAGAAAAAGAAGAAGAATATCTCATGAGATATGAGAATAGGTCAAGTAAGAATAGAGAGATCCCTAAGATGAGGCTAAAGAGAATAATAATAAGAGCCAGATATACCCAAGAGAGACAGTATAATAAGGGTATAAGATAATAAAGTACCAGGGTGGGAGCTTATTAGAACCAGTGTTTCAGATTTTTATAAACACTTTTCAGTTAAGTGTGTTCAGGCAAGAGTAGCCCAATGATGGGTGACCCCAGGAAAGTGATGAGAAAGGGTACAAATGCCATACAGGTTTGGCATAGATGCACAAAGTTATGTAACATGATAAGAAAAGTTAGAAAAAGTTATAAAAGGTAAGAGAATATAACCCCTTATGTTAGATCCAAAGAAAGGATCTAAAAGGAAAGATTCAGATTACAACTTTGTTTTAGGAGAAAGAAATGCAAAAGAGCAATATTCTCCTGAGAGGCTAGTAAAGTTGTAAGTCAAATATAATGTTAGACTTATGGTATCTCAAGATATGCAAAGAGAGATATGCAATGAGAAACATGTAATGAGACATATAATGAGATAATGAGATAACTACATATAAGTAATGAGATAAGTAGTGAAAAGTATAGTAAGAAGTAAGATAAATGACAGAGACCTCAGAATTACATCAAAATTATGAAGAGTTATATATGAAATAAATGGACACTACTCATACATTCAGTGCAGAGAATGAACTGAGTAAAGTAAAAAAGAACGATATAAAGAAGCATATCCAGAGTTATCTAACTAGGGTACAAGTTAAATTTTGAGAAAAAAATTTATTTTAAGAGGGGAAGAATTGTAATATCCCAATTTTTAGGCCTAGAAGCTCAGAAAATAGCTTAAAATAGATAAACTACAGACCCCTTTGAGCACAAGTCCCAGAAATGTACAGAGTTTTTAGGGACTAAACTGCAAATAAGTAAAAATTCAGGGACTTAGATGTAAATATAAAAAGTTCTTAGGGAAAAATTGTAATTATGAGGAAGTTGCAGAAATGGCCCAAAACTGCCTGAATGTATTTTAATCCAACATTTTACTAATAAATAGGGGATAGAATTTGGGCTAGGATTATTTTTCAGAATTTTGATTTAAGGTCCCAATAAATTGATATTAATTTTTTAAGTCTAGAAATATGTCCTAAGAGTTACATGGGCCTAAGGGGAATTAAAATAATTCTTTTAGAAATTTTCAGTAAAGTATAATTACACGGTTGAAGTTATAACTGGAAAATTGATTAGATAAAGTTTTGGAATTATCCAAAGGCCATAAGGTGGCATATGAGGTGTCCCATGGGACCCATCAAGACTCCACATAGCACTAAACTTGGGGAAGAAGAAAACTCAAGAAAAATCTAAGGACACGTGGCTCAATCTCAGCTATCTATTATGAGATAAGATTATGGAATTCTTTGGAAGCACTAAGTCAGCAACTGAGGTGTCCTTAAGGGTCCCACAATGGAACCACCTAGCATGCCAGGTGTTCCCTTGATGGTGTCATTTAGGATGATGTAATAGTGATAATGTCACAGGGACATATGGCAAGTTCTGGAGGCTTTATAAATATTATGACTTTGAAGGGTAAAATGGTAATTTGGCGACCAAGTATAACTTATAAATACCCCCACCCCTTCATTCCATGCATCCACGGCCAAGAAGAGAAAAGAAGATAGAGAAAGAAAGTTAGGAGCTTGTCGGATTAAGGAAATTACCTCAAGTTAAGCTTGAGTTAAGTTGTGAATTTTTTATGGGATAATAATGAAAATATTATTATGCCATATATAGGTTATGGCTTGTATAAAGAAGGAACCTTAGAGCAAAGGCTAAGGACTAAGGGAAAACTACCCGACAGGTAGTGAACTTATACCAAAACTTGTATGCTTATTGCTTAAGTGTTGTTAATATGCTATTGGCTTGTCTTGATTATGTGAAACATAATGATTAAGAATGCTCTATTTCTTTTTATGCTATGGCCATATGTTATAAGTAAGAATTATGGAAGCATGTACATGTCATTATGCGAGCATGATCATAGTAAAACAAGCATGTTTAACAATGAGCATATACTTGCATACATTGTTTATGGTGCCATTTACTACTGAGATTTCCCAAGAAATCTCACCCCTATCTTTTTCAAACATAACAGGATATTATTTTGGAGAAGATGAAGCCTAACAAAGTGAGGTATGACAATGATCCCCTAATAGAATTGGATATTACTAAACTTTTTGTTATTTCCAACAAAATATATCGTCAAAAGCATCGTTATCTTGAGAAATGATGTACAAACTATATTTACATTTATGTTCAAATGGAGTATGTAGAATCCATATTATTGTCTTAAGTGTACTAAATAAATTTGATACGGACCTATGGTCTTTAATATATGATCTAATTGGATAACTAATATTAATCCTAAATCTAAGGCTTATTTACCATATTTGTCTATTTTCCCCCATTACCTTTATCGATACTCCCTTAACAATAATAATCAAGTAAGAGAGAAAAGGAGGGAATTAAGTAAGATGATTAGGATGTTTTAGAGAACACATGCTGATTAACTAACCTAACTAACTTTCTTAATCTAATTATATTAGTTAAATATGTCTTATATTAAGGACCGGAGGAGTACTTTGTAATCACTATTCAAATTATACAAGCTGCTGCCTTATTGATACTACCCTAACCCCACATACTAAGATAGTCAATAATCAGCTTCAGGAACATAAACATCAAGTTCACTCAAAGTGAAAGGCTCTCCCGATTAAAGTACATATTAAAACCTAAGAAATTAACAATAAACCCATCAAAAATGAATGAAAATTGAAAAATGTTGCAGAAATGAAAGGGAGAGCAAAATAGGGGAAAAAAGAATTAACACCAAATAGTTTTTCATTCACATTACACAAAGATATTGCTTAATAGTTTTTGTTCAAGAAGTGACCTCAGAGGCCTTGGGAACCTCGTCGCAGAAGATCTCGCACTTGATGTCGCTGAGGTTGATGTACAGAGTGACAGACTGACATGTAGAGATGTTAAGAAAGGAGAAATATACAAAGAAGAAATTGAAGGGGTGGGGGACAAAATAAATAATAGAAAGTTAGCTTACCATTTGATTCTTAGCCTGTTTGTCATGAAACGAAACTTTTCTATAATTTCTTAGAAGCTTCTACACTGATCTTGTGGCTCGTGCCAACCTTGATGAAGATTCTAACACCTAGTATGATATATGGGAATAGTAGTAAGGGCCATTTAGATAAGCTTTTAGAGAATGGCTTATGAAAAAAAGTACTTTTAAAGTACTTTTTGAGGAGAAGAGCTTATGGAAAAAAAGTGGTTCTAAATAAACGAGTATTTGGATGGTTATTACTAGAAGGACTTTTGTGATTAGTAAATTATCAAAAAGGGTATGAGATGAAAAAAAAAGACATCGTTGTTCATGGAGTCAAAAAAAGTCCCATCTGCTTTGCTTTTCCACTATTCACTCCTATCTCTACTTTTCTTCCTCTTCTTCCCGATAGAGCTATGCTGGTTCTTCCTTCTTTTGGTGACCATCGTGATAGAGGAATGTCAATGAAGAGAACAGAGAGAACAAGCGATGGAGAGAATGGAGAGAACTAATAATGGAGAGAATGAAGAAGAGGCTAAGTAAAGATAAGGGCGATGGAGAAAGATGAGTGTCGACAGAGGCAGAGAAGAATGAAGAAGTTGACAGAGGTGAGAAGAAAGAGAGGAGAGGGTGTGTCAGAAAAATAGAAGTAAAATGGTCTTTTGATATCCATAAGACTTTTTTCTTGTTCCAAAAGCTATTCCCACAAGCTTATATGAAACTATGGTTTTAAATTAGGGCTATTTGTTTTGAAATTTTTTCAAACTAAGGTTTGGATTAAAAACCCTTATAAAACTTTAGTTTTGTTTTAAACCAAACACGCACTAAGGCTAGATAGACAAATAGCAACGAAAAGGTAGTTTGTAATATATTAAAAGGGATATAAATAGGGGATTGAAAAAGGTAATGGGTGTCATTTTATATTTTTATCTCCTTCCTCTTAGTTATCATGGTATCAAAACTATTTTTCTGGCCATCGCCACTATCACCGATCGTTGGAGAATCAATCCTCCCAACTATCAATGAGTTGTTATAACTAAAGCAAGAAATCGGTCTACAGGAATATCAACATAAGTTTAAAGCATTTCTATCATGCATATACTTATTAGAATTGATAGCCATCGACATCTTCATTAATGGACTCCAACTAGATATTCATGGAGCCATTGCCTTCTTTGCTCCAACCACCCTTGCTAGGGTGATGTGTTTTACTGATTTTCAAGATAGGTATGGGACACAACAAATGAGACCACCTTGAAGATGAACACCAAATAGTTAAGTAGAAGGAGTTTATGATTCTGAATAACAAAGAGCTTATAAGAACTGAGGAGGAATATGGTGAGATTTTGGAACTCACTATTGTCGTTGAAAAATAAATGATAATTGAACTCACATATATAAGGGATGTGGCTGATTTGAAGAACAGAGCTGATTCTAAAAAGAATGAATCATCTTAAATTGATGACTTAGCTATAATCGCAAATAAGAATCAAATCGATGAAGATCTAGTATAAGAAGGAAAATGTTGATGAACTAGACGTTGATGAAGTTAATTTAAAGAGCAAAAATATCCTTAAATGGTGATATCACTACCTATAGGAACGATAAAACTTAAATTGATGAAATCGAAGTAGATGAAGAAGAAAAATGTGCGACTGACAAGTGATTAGAGCCGATCAAGAATTGAAAGAACTAGAGCCTTTGCGCTACCACTATAGTGTTCTCTATTTTCATCATCACCGATTCTTAACACTGCACCTATTGCTTCACCTTCTATTGAACCACACTTTGCATAATAATACTCGTTTATACTTCTTTGTTCACAAGATGCAGTCGAAGGTGTCTTCTCCGTTCACTCCTCAGACTAGCAAAATTAGGTTGCCTAGGTTATTATCTAGCTTGGGCTCTAAATTTGACCTAATAATAGAATCATTTATGAAAAAACTCAAGCCACAGATGCCACGCGCAATAGTTTTTCAAACACCTGTTTCTACGAATGTGACTTTGTCTTTAGGTTTTTTGTCCTCTATGTTTTCAATTGTAACTTCGATCCTATCTCATCTTAGTTTTTGTAAGCTTGCCACAGCTCTTTCACTCTCTAACATGGCCTTTTCTGTTGCCACTTCCTAGATTGGTCTTTTTACAATCTTTACTCTGTTAGTTGATGAAGGCATTGGACAATTGAAAGAGGACAATGTGCCTTCACATCAAGGTTAGACAGGTCTATTGCAAGAATTAGGTAGGGCAAAACTAATGAAGAGGTAATGAGTTTGGCATCTTTCTTTATGCCTTTCGAATCTTCTTTTACTTCTGCTACTGCAACTAATCTTCTAAAGGTTATCTGTAAGAATTTCATCAAGGAGTGCATTGAAATTTTCTTTCAAACTACTGAGAACAAGGTAGATGACAACAAGTTCTACAAGGCCTTTTCCAAGAACCTAAAACTTGGTATCCATGAAGATTTTCTAAACAAATCGAAGCTCACTAGTTTGCTAAGGTCTCATTCCCCCAATACTAGTAATGAGACAACTAGCCTAAAAAATTATGTGACCAAGATGAAGGAAGGTTAGAATGACATCTATTACATTACTAGATACATTAAGAAAATTGCTGAGAACTTTCCATTCTTGGAGAGGCCGAATAGGGGGTATGAGGTGCTATTCATGGTTGATGCTATTGATGAACATGTTGCTGAACAACTTAAAGAATTTTGTTTCATAGGGAATTCATACCTACAGGTGCTTATAGGAAAATTGTTATGTCTCTGATGAATCCCTATTATATCATATTATTTCATATCTATTTTAGGAAATTTATCATATTTAATAGGTATTATTATAGTAATTGTGGCTATTTTGTTCTTTAATTAATTATATGAATTAAATGACTAAAAATGCCATTTTCTTGTGTTTTTATTGATTTTATTATTTCTTTTGATTAAATTGATTTGTATGAAGGTATTTTACTTTTATATATTTCAAAAAATTAGAAAAAATAAATAAATGATTACTATAACCTACATCAACTACTATAAAATTATATTATATTATATCCATGAAGAAAGGTAATTTATAATATTATATTTTATTATATTAATTAATTCCTTTAATATAATATTATATTATATTATATTAGTATTATGTTATATTATATTTCATTTGAATTAATTCAAATATAATTCTTCAATATCTAATATTTGAATTTAATCAAGGGATAATAGATAAATGTGTTATCTTTTCCTACTTTTTTATTAATTGTTTTATCTTTTTTATCCTATTACTTTTTATTTGAATTGTTTATAGGATATTTGAGTTAAAAAAGATGATCTTTGGAGATATTGGAAAAGATGATAGCTTGGAAGGATAATAAAGATAAATAAAGATTATCATTATCTTTTGGAGAGCCAATAAGTGAAGAGACCCACATCAACATGATTCACTACCAAAAGCTATATAAAGGACCCCAAGGCTCCTCCATTTAATATGTTGTATCCTTAATTTTACCCTTACATATACTCAATTGGAAGTATCTTAGACCAATGGAACACCATTTTAGCTTAAAAACATGAATTTCCAAGAATTAGGTTATCGGGTACTGGTCATAGTACTGTTCACTTGGTAAATCCAGACTACACTATGAACTTTGGAAATTCATAATTAAATCTAAAAAAATCGAAATAAGGTGGTTCCAATTTCTAATAAAAGCTATTTTATTGAAATTTGGAGGAAAAATATGAAACTGAGGTTTCCTTGTCCAAATGAAATCAGTTTAATCATTGAAAAACACTATTTATTTGATAAGTCTGGAAGTTCCAGTTTCTTTACCTTATTTTCAAAAATTCATTTCTCTTTGTGTACTTATCCAAATGAGGCATGTTACATATGGATTTAAATCTCCATATCTCTAGTTTAAGCTCATAAAATTTTGTGGAAAAACTCATTCATTTACTATTTGAAATTTGCGCATGGACCTCACTGCCTCTGGGTACTAGTTTTATCTTGATCCAGATTTTAATCCCGATTTTGAAAAATCATAACAATTTGAATTCTTAACCAATTGAGGATTTCTTGGTTTCAATTTAAATCTCTAGATCTTAGCTATGTTCATGCAAAATTTCACATGAAAACTCGTGGTATAGGTTATGAAAACTATCGTTGGAAATGTACTACCTCGGATCGGATTTGTGAAAGCATACATCATACACACCAAAACGTCATCTTCTAACTTAGGTGCACACCCTTTAAGTCATATACAATTATCCATCCATATTTACCCTCTTGCCTTGAGAAGATCCAGCACCTATAGCATGATTATTTATATGGAAGGAATGAGATTTCATGAAAATCTCAATAGCAAGTCATACAAACTATAATAACATGCATGCTTAATTGATTAAATGCTTATCATGTTATAATGACATGGGAGCTACTTCATGAACATACATAAGCAACCTCTAACATGCATATTGTCATGACATTCATTGTAAGGAGTTGCAACCATTCATATCTCATCATCATCATCATAAAATCATCTCATGCTCAACCAAGAATCATACATAACAAGCAAACATACAATAAATCAAGCATAAGATTATAGTTAGGTATTCTTGCTACCTCTTAGGTGTCTTTGCTATTCCTTTCTTGGATTGATCCTTCCTTCTCACAAATGTCAAAACCTAGCCATTACAAAGTAACATCAAGTTACAATTTACTTCCAACACAATTCCAAGACTAGGGTTTCAACTAGGTTCCATTCTTTCTTTAATTTATGACTTATGCTTCCATCTTTCTAAAACAAATTCTCATGGTTCATCTCAACATAATTTTTCATGTAGAATCCAAATATGCATTCAGATTCTCCAAAATCAAATTGCATCCCAAGCTACTGTACAGAACCGAAAACACCTCTCTTGTTTCCAAAAATTCTCATTTTGATTCCAATGCTTCCAATACTTGTCTCTCTACTATAACCCCACACAATTTTCTATTTTAAATTCATTGGAAGCATCAAAATCATGAAATTCCAATATATGAACAGTGATTCATACAGTACCAGAACAGAACACAATCTTTGATTCACAAGCATACTTGAATTTCCAAGCTATTACCACTTGATTCTAGCTTATTTAAGCTTATCTAAACTATCTATAACATAAAACTCATCTTCCTTTCACATCAAAACAGAATGTACAGCAGAACCATCAAGAGGAATATGTCCCAAAAACCTCTTAAAACTAAGAACAAACTTGCTAGAACATAGTCTAGGATCAAGGGGACAACTTACCTTACTAGTTTCTTCAAGGTGCTTGCTTCCTCCAAGCTTGAGTGATAATTTTGCAAGAGTTTCCCCAAGGTTCTTGTTCTCACCAAAATGGTCTGAAATTGGGGGGTATTTATAGAAAAATTTGGGGAAAATGAAAGGCCAAGATCACTTTGTACACTATTTGATCTAAGGGCTTAGATTTAATCTTGAATTTTCTTTTCTTTAATAATTATGACATCACCACCATGATATTATCAAGAGGGACACCTCATGGGACACCTCATAGGACACTAGGCACCATTCTCATGGTGGGAAGCTCCTAGAAAAGTTCCAATCTAATCCGGTACCGGCCCGGTCCGATTTCCCGAAAATCGGACTGTTTTCTAAATCTAATTTTTTCTGAGATTCCATAATATGTTTTCTGACCTTAAATCTAGTATCCAGATTCTTTCTATCATTGACATTCTTATATTGGGTTTAAACTCAATTATAGATCCCTTGGAAAATGACTAAAATATCCTTGGTGCCCTTTTTTGTACTACTTTAACCCTATAGGCATAATTGTCATTTCACACCTTTCTGTACCTGGTTAGGGCATATACTGACTCTGACTAACCCTTTCTATACCTGCCTTGGCGTTTTAGCCTATCCAAAATGACCAAAATGCCCTCCATTCATCTATTTCTCCCTTAGTGCAACACAGGGCATTTTCATAATTTTGCGCTTTTCCGGGGTTCCTCGGGACACTGGACCACCTATCAGTCCAATCTTATTGGGCCATCATGATGCAATTTTTGGGCCTTTTTAGGGTTTACTACCTTTATGGCATGAATCCCTAGAAATCTCTCCCAGCGATATTTATCGGGTATTTTATTCCACTGTAAATTCCATTAAAAATTCTACAGGATTCCTTTTCTGATCCTGTCAATTTTATAAATTCATATATTAATTATAGGAATTTACTGTAAGGTCTCATCTGATTCTGAGATCCAAAAGATACTGTAATAATTTTATCTAACTTTAAAAATTTATATCAATTTTTTGGGACCTCAAATCAAAATTCTGTGTTGCGTCAAACTAACCAGAATAATTTTCTCTATCTACTGGTAAAATTTGGGTCTGATCTGACTCCGGGTATTTTTAGCCTATTTTCTGTCCAATTCTTCATAATTACACTTTTGCCCCTTGACTTTTCATAAATTGTACTTATGTCCTTACATTTGGCTAAAATTACACTTAAGGACCCCGTATTTTTGTCTACTTTTTTCTTTTGGCCTTAAACTTTTGTAAATTGCACTTAAGTCCCTGAATTTTCTTCCTTTTCAATACAATCCCCTTTCTTTACATAATTGGCCATATTTTTCTTAGAAAATCTCACATATATTAAGTACAAACTGTACATACTCATCAGTATAGAAATTGGGGATATTACACAATACACCAAACACTACTACCATTACAATCATCTTCTTCATGTTTTCCACAATTCTATCCCTTTCCTTCTAAGTTCTTAAGGAGAGATGTAATGGCTTGAGTTATTGTTCTTTAAAGTTAGGAGTTTAACAAATTTATGTTTTGATCTTTTTCTTTATGCAAGTTTATGATTTCCTAGGTTTAGGTTTTGAGATTTGTCTATATTGGACCTAGGGTTTCGATTGAAACATCTTTGTGATCAAACCCTTGTGATTTATTATTTCAATTTATGGTATTCTTTATTTAATATCTTTGGTTTCCTCTTATAATTATTCATGTTGGATTCACATGTTTAGTTATAGGGTTTTCAGTTGAATATCCATGTTAGAGAAACAAATCATTTATTTTTTAATTTATCACATGCTAAGTGAATCTTCACTAATCATTCTTCATACAATTGTATGCTAAATCTAGGTATAATTGTGGATTGTTTGATTATGATCATGGTGGTTGTCTAGGGTTTTGCATGATAGGGTCTTAAAATATATAATTGTTATAACTCTAATATATTATTGAATAATGATAGCCACGCATCAATCCTTGGTAGTGCTCGTCTTATTGGTGATATTCTTCTACTTTCTAAAAATTACTAATCAATTTCTCGTCCACTCATCCTCCTTCTCACACTTAGTATAATCTAGAGTTAAGTCACAGATTGACTCCACGTAAAGAGTACGACCCAGGTTAACCTCTATACTACATAGAGATTAATTTAGTAATTAATTTTGTGCTAACGACAAGCAACCTCAGTCTCTTAGGTTGCTCAATGCATACCCATGAGATTGGATATATGATTGGAGTTTTCATGAAGAAGACCAGGCTTTAGTGCATCCTATGATTGAGACTTTTCAACCTATTGCTAATGGTATAGTTAAAAACTAGGTTTTATACTACATGTTGAAGTCTTTAATATCTTTTTGGGATGATAAGAATGTCAGTCATGTATTTAGTACCAAGGACTTTCCTCTTTGTTAATTTAAATGAGGGGCACTTGAATCCTTCCAATTTTGCTGAAGGGAGGTTAAAGATATTGCAATTTATGGTATGTATATTGTCTTAAAGGAGTGTTCTCTTTAATTGATCCTCCCAAATGATGAGATATCTAAGACAAATCATTTTATATCACTGGCGTGGGGAAGTGGTGTTGTTTGAATCCTAAATGTTGGTAAGCAATATGATTTTTCCAAAGGATCTCCAGTAGTTTTTTAAGCTTTTGTGGGGCGTATAGTTCATATAGTTTCAGCAATGGTTGTTATTTGGGTTTACATGGAGTAGGACAATGGGCCTTTGACAACTACAACAAGTTTGGGATTTGATGCCCAATAGTTTTGTCTTTAAATTGTTTTCCTTATACTTTAGCAACTTCAGTGTAGGGAAAACAAAAAAAAAAACTCTTATCCTAGCTATATGTTTTAATTTCTGCTTTTGTATTGATCCTTGTGGACAAGGATCTTTTGTTAGGGGAGTATTGATGCGTGGGAATGTTGGAAATTGTGCCCTAGGGGCCAATCATTGTATCATGTTATCATATTATTTGCATGTTTACTATGATGACAATCCTTGGATAACACGTGATCTTATCCTAAATGTCCCTGGTCGGTCATCTATGTGGGAGCAGAGATGAAATAAGACCAGTATGACTTTGAAGATATATAGAGATATAAATCAAAGTCATAAGCACATGTAAGAGTACAGGGTGTTGGACCGACCCGCTATGAGAGAGCTGCATGGGTCAAGTCATAAGCTTCTCTCATATACAAGCCATGTCACTATGCCCTTTGACCTGAGATCATCATGGATTCCTACATGACAAACGCTCAGCTTTGACCTAGTCAAAAGTCACTTTTGACCGAGTGATCATAAAGGCTATGCTCGGGCTTAGTGGTTTTTCATGCGGAGGAATGTGAATGGTCAAGATGGAATTTGTCCCTCACATTCGTAGAGAGATATTACTGGGCCCCTCGATGAGTGAGTCTGAGAAATGTATGGCCATACTGGAATGGAAGAGTAGTTCCATTTCCACATTCAGACTACTCAGGGATCGAGAAAGTAATGGTCAGGAATAGGAGGATGACGTTCTCCATGCCTCATCCTTGACCGAAATATCATGTGACAAAAGGGACGTGATATGGTTGTATGAAAGGTTACATCGTTTATCGATCCTCATATGTTTTGGGTAGTCGTAATGCCTTGCTAGAGACCGCTTACGACTTGTGGGTCAGTATAGTAACTGGGCCACTGCCAACTTCATATGGGCCTACAGGGTCGCACACAAAACAGCCCAATGCGAGCTATGATGTCCAGATTCATTGAATCTAAGAGATGTCTAGATTCAATGAATGATCTAGGGTGGATATATATTTTATATATATATAAATCAGTATATATGTATTATATATATAATATAAGAGATATTTGTAAGATTTAATTTATAAGGATAAATTAAATCTCTATCATTTTTGAATTTGAATTTAAATGGATATTATCTATTTGAATTTGAAATTCAAATTGATAAGATATCTCAAATTTGATTTATGAGAATAAATCAAATATAATTCTGTCTTATCTTTATTTTAAATTAAATAAATAGGTGAATTAAATCTGTGGGACGGATTTAATATAAACCATATTTATTTAATCAGTTTCTTATTAAATTATGCAATATATGATATTGTATTAATTCAGAATTAATATAAGATTAATTCTGAAGCCCGGCCCTATAAGAAGCCCGATAGCTTCCTATATATTTGACATTAGGAGCTAGGGTTCCACACACAAAATAGATCTCTTCACACACATTCAGTCGTGAGAAAAGGGGGCAGGGAGAGTGCAAAAGGTTTGCAGATAAGAAACTGCCGAAATAGAGACGGTGAGGACGGAATCTCCAGAAAGCCCTAGAGGGACAAGAGGCGCTAGCACGTCGTTCGCAATTGGAACGCTGTTCGTGTGGATACCGGTAGAGGAAGCCGATCTGAGCTGTCGACTTCTACGATACGACCAGACACGAAGCAAGGTCACGACCAGAACACGCTGAGGTCGCGACCATACGGGCATCTGAACGCCAGAAATCCAAAAAGAGGAGACAGGTCGCGACGTGAAGCTGAATACGTCGCGACTACAAACTCCAGAGACGTCCGGTCGCGACTAGAGGCAGAAGAGGTCGCGACTAACAACTCCAGAGGCGACAGATCGCGACTAGAAGCAGAGGAGGTCGCGACTAAAAGCTGAGGAGGTCGCGACTGAAAGTTCCAGAGGCGAGGAGTCGCGACTAGTGGACACTGAGGTCGCGACCAAAGCTTGAAACCGAAGGTAACACTTCTTTCTCCTTGACTTAAACACATTCGGTAGATCCTGGCTGGGAATGGAAAAATTTTTAAAGTTAATTTCCGCTGCGTGTCTTCCAATTCCCTACAGGGAATAGGAGTACTAAGGTTATTTGGGTAAATAGCAACGAAACGGTTGTTTGGTAATATTCTAAATTGGGATATAAATAGGGGATTGAAGAATGTAATGGGTGTCTTGTAAATTGATATTTTATAGTTTTATCTCCTTTCTCTCTCTTAAACTATAGAATTCAAATAAATGATAATGTAAACATAAATTCTGCCAAAGTTTAACAATAATAGTTCAGTTCTAAACTCCAAGCATAGCAAAGATCAAATTTTTAACATGAATGAGATAAAATCTGAATTTTGCACTATACCAAATTTAGCTAAACCTAAATTGACTATTCTAGGACGTCCAATCACAACAAAGTTTCATGCTTAGAATCCTAAATTGACTATTCTAGGACATAAAATATGTGAGTTATTTTTTTTAGCAAAATGCCTACATAATTTGCATGGAATGAGACGTGAGTTTCATGCTTAGAATCCTCACCCCGTCACTTCCAATATTTTTTATTTAAATTAATGAAAGGTTTTGAAAATTGAAATCACCGTAAGAGCTAATTAACTAATTTGACTTTATGCATCAAATTTTTATTGTTTCATTTGGTTCTTGAACTATGATCAATCATTTTGTCTTTCTTAAAAAAACTAATTTGATTAAATTAAAGAAATTACTTAATTCTTACAAATGTACTATAATATTTTACAAATATGTTTGCGTTAAATTATATATCAATTTTTTGTCTCATGACATCATAATGTATATTTTAAAGTTAGTACATTATTACAAATAAAAAAGCTCATTATACAGGTGAAGCAGTCCCTAATATTTGTCGAGGGCAATAAAACAGAGCCAAAAGATACTATTTATTAATGGAAACTCATTTTGTAATAGATAGCTTATTAGAATGCCAACTTAAAATATAGCTTATTAAAATGCCAACTTGAAATAGGTAGGCCATAGCCCACTCTAGAAACTAGATTCTTCTTCTCAGGATGACAAAGTATGGACGAGACTGCTAACAACTGAACCACCATATTATAACCCAAAAAGAGCTCCACCACGAAGCCCCTGTCATGCCTAGTAATTCATGACATCTACACCATTGATGATTATGTTTGAAAATACCCTAATGATCACTAGTTCACCATCAAAGACTTGGAAGCAAAACTACAGGCGTGGATGGCTTGGCTCTTGTGCAAAAGCTAATTAAAACCAGTAGAGAAACTGAATAGAGACAAAGTAACAATAGCACAAAAAAACAGATAAAAGCTATAAAGAAGCATATGCACATTTAAATAGACAAAGTATGGATGAGAATGCTGACAATCGAACCACCATATTATAACCCAAAAAGACACGCCACCATGAATCCCCTGTCGAGCCTAGTAATTCATGACATCTACACCATTGATGATGATGTTTCAAAATACCCCAATGATCACTAGTTTCTATCAAAGACTTGGAAGTGGAACTATAGGCGTGGATGGCTTGGCTCCAGTGCAAAAGCTAATTAAAACCAATAAAGAAACTGAATAGAGACAAAGCAACAATAGCATAGAAAACCATATAAAAGCTAAAAAAAAGCATATGCACATTTAAATAAAGACATATAGGATAACTAAACCAAAAACCATGAACATATAGGATAACTAAAGTTAAAGAAATAAGAATTATCAAATAGAAGGAGCAATGGATTAAGAAAAGCTAGGAAACCTGGGCTAAGGCTCCCTATTAGAAAGAAATTAGCCAATAAGAAACAAGGACAAAGGATGAGCAATCGAAAGAGGGAGAAGAGGAAAAAAGGAAGAAGAAAAAGACATAGGAACAGAGGAAGGAACAAGCAAAGAAACAACTAGAGAAATTGAGGGTCAAAGTCAGTGGAGAGGGGAAGAAAGTTATGTTGATTCATCACCTGTAAACAAGGAATAAACAATCTGAGTTGTGTTCAAGGACACTGCCCTTAAGAGTTATTCCGCAATAACCAGTAAGATGAAGCGGCACTCCCTAGGATTAAACAGATTCTTCTTGTATAACAAGGGAATAGAATCTAGTGGAAACAAATCAACTCAGAAAGAAACGAGCAAGAGAGGAAGAAAGCTGGAGTACCTTGAGCAATTCCTGTGCGCTACTTTTATACTCAAAACATTGCTAAAATGAAAGGAGAAATGTCGAATGTCAGAGTCATGTCTATCCATTGGCAACGGTCCCAACGGTAAAATACGTTAAACCTCCAGATTCTATTTTGACTGTAGGGATTTGAGGACTTTCCGTTTAAGCATATTTAGCAAATTATTTTTTTGACAAAACCAAAAAAATATTTTCCATAAAACTGCCCAATACCACGCTCTAACTCGTGCACACGGGGAAATTGCTGGATTTTAACTCGAGCCCATTTTTCTTCTAGGCCCATTTACTAGCCCATAATTGTATTTTATTATATATACACTTGAGCCTTCACTTTCCCAAGCAATGTGGGACTTTGGTTTCTTTGACACACCCACAAAACATATAGATTTCACAACAATCCCCCATATGTGCCAAAAGAAACTCCACCTCTGAGTTACACACATGGATATAATCATTGTATCAAGTAGTCCTATGGACTATGAACCAAACCTATACCGATAATACTTGGTACATAGAGATGCTAGTGGTTCTATAAACTATGAACTAGCACCTCTTGAGCGTATACTAGAGGTATTAACAGTCAGATTATACCCCCATATTTTCACTATTTACAGGGCAGTTTTGCTCATTAGGAGGCATGCGTGTGTCCTGGTGTTTCACCATGATCTCATAGAAGCAGCCCACACTCCTCATTCATATATGTGATTTCTTTAAGTGTATCTACAGTGAATACACCATCCCGTAGGATTTGAAATCATTAAGAACTTTTGCTCAACCTTCAATATGCAATTTAGCACTTTCTCGCACACCATAGAAAGGACCAGTAATAATATTTTGGTGCTAGCAAAGCTAACAAGTGATTGATCTTTACCCATTGAACCTTCTTCGTGGATAACCAATCACAAATGTTGGGTTGCCATCGTTGTCGTAATCAAACTATCTTTAGTTCTATTCCCCTTATTGTCTCAACAATTTATTTTTTCCCTAGGGGTTTTGTTAACAGATCCACTAAGTTTACTTCTGACTTTACATAATCAATTGAGATTGCCCTATCTTTGAGTAGTTGCTTTATAATATTGTGTCTAAATCAAATGTGCTTATTTTCACCATTGAAGGTTTTGTTTTTAGCCGTAGTTATCGTAGATTGGTTATCACAGTGTAAAGATATTGATAGTATGGGCTTGTCACCTGATGGCATACTTGCTAAGAAGTTTTTCAATCATTCAGCCTTAGTGACAGCCAATTTCATCATTGCTACTCTCCCTTTTTGTTACTGTTGTTGTATAAATATGTGTTCAGCTGTAACTATTGTTCCTTGTTGTTTCTGTGAGTGTGCCTGGGATAGGAAATAAGATGGGTGATGATGATTTCATATTGGAGCTAAGATTTCATATTAGAATTATATTATGTGTTGGAAATTATATTCAAGTGAAGCAAGTATAACTAGAGATGGTGAGAGGTAACTTTTAAAGCATTTTTTTTCTAGTTGTCATGATGGAAGTTTGAAAGTTATAATCTAATTTTTCAAGTTCAATTTCCTTCTCTTTCTATACGAAACTATTTTAGTAACTTTAAGATTTTTACTTTGATTAATGGATCTAAGGATTAACATGTCTTACGACGTTTTGTTGATACATGAAGTGGTTTAGATAAAGATTTAGAAAACTTGTTGTCTACAAGGTGTTCGCAAAAATGTTTGAAAGATGATTTGTAACTAAATAATAGCTAAAGTTAATGTTACCGCTTTTCTCTTATTTGTTTTAATGCCATAATGTGTTGAAAGTTTATGAATTGAACATAAGTTCTGCCTGTGTTGATATTGGTTGGGAAGAACTTGTTCTAAAAGATTGTTTGTGGTTGCATGTAAAATTTGTTAAAAATGCAAGATAGATAAGTTTTTAAGTAAATCAATACGTAAAAAATATTAATACAACATTAGCCAAATTATAATGTGAATTATTTAACATTTATAATAGTATATTACAAATAATAATGATAATAAAGTAGATAGGTTCATTCCTTATGAATCCAATTTATGAAATCCTAATAGAATTGGGGATTCTAACATTATTCGAATGACTTATAGTACTTTGCTTGTATTTGGAGGATTCCGAGGAAGTGTGTGTATATATATTCATACTTATATTTATGTGTGTATACATTTATAATGTTGAGTTTATGCTAGTGATCAAGAGAACGATAACCTTGGTGCATGAGTAAGTTAAGGTTGAATGATTTGCATTGTTTTGGTTCTATCGTTGCTTATTATGCTAGGAGAAATTTTTGATCAAGGTATATTTAAAAAGGATGATAATAGAATAAAAAATTTGAAATAGAGACTGAAGGACGGTTTTAAATTAAAGTTAATAGAGGTCCTATATTTTGAGTAATTAGGTAGTTATAAGGAAATATTTCTTAGAGTCTGCTTAAAACGACAAATTGAAGCACTTAGGAGTTAACAGGTGAGTGAATAACGTCCCATAATAATAACATTTTTGATAATATCTTGTTACTTTATACATTTTATTTAAAGTATCAATTTGTAAGCATGATTTACTAAAAGTATGTTGATTGGAATTGTATAGTTGTTATTTGATATATGAATGTTTAGTTAAAATAACGATGATAATTACTTAAGTGTTTTGCATTATTTTATTTTTTACTAATTTGTATGCATCAGGATTTAAAGGAAATTTTGTATAATGATTTTCATCCTGGGGTTCTTGATTGTGGAATATTCTTTATGAGATTTCAATATTTAAAGATCTTATTCTTTATTAATGCTAAATTGACCCCACGCGTGCTTGAAAATATTTTTGAGAGAACTGAATATAGAACGCTCGTTACTAACAGTAGTATTGTTAGTCCTTGGTGTACCATGGTTAACCTCGAGCTCGCTTAATATTCCTAGGATTCATTCTCACGCTTGTTATTCATGGATCTTGTACCTATACTTGTTATTCATAGGTCTTGTACCTGCGCTTGTTTTTGTGTCCTCGTGCTACGCTTGGTTAGTTACTCTCGTGGACTGTGTGTCCACACTTGTTTTTGTGGCTTCGAGCGCATGGAGGAATGGTTAGTTATCCTCATGGACTTTGTGTCCACGCTTGTTATTCATTCTATTGAAGTCTTATGGAAAAGAAAATGAGATTTGATGATTTTCGTTTTAAACTGATTTCCTTAAATTAGATGTTTTACCGACTATTTGGATTGATTTGATTAATGATTTTTATATAGTTTCATTTTTGCTATATTCCTATATTTTGGAAATTGAGATTTATCATCAAGCATTATTATTCGAAGTCAATTATGTTTAAATTATTCTTTCAGTATTTTATGTATTTCTATTAATGGGACGTTATTTGCCGGAAGATTTTTTGTGTGGCCTCAGATAACACTGGTGTCCTTGTACCCCTAGCGAAACAGTGAAGGCTCTCATTGCTAATCAAAATTTATAGAGGCTCTACATAGTCTATAAGTAGGATTCCTGTCCTCTCTTGTCTTTTTTTAGATGTATAAATATTTATATATGGTATGATATTTATCATTTTGGAAGCTATAAATATATTCATATATAATAAATAATAAAATAGCTTATACATGTCTAAGATTATTATTACATTATGATATTTAAAGGCTTACGGAATGTGAGTTCTCTCATATTCTGTGCTGGCCACCCCTTGATTTTTAGGGAGTGACATAAAACATTTTCCCTTCTTCTTGAACTTGGTGCCAGCATCCTTAGGTTTGTAATCAGACTTATTATTCTTGTTTTTTTTTTGTTCTTGTGTTTAGAGTCATATCTCTTGTTGGCCAATTTTATTTCTACCAAGTTTGTTTTAGCAGTTATCTATTTCTCCTTTACTGCTTGAATCGTTCTTCGGTTGGTGTCTTCAATAATAATATAAGTGATTAGGTTCGTTACAATAGTTGCTTTTGTTTGTGTTTCAATTGTTGTTGTAGTTGTTCCATGATTTTGGCAACTTCTCAATTAGAACTCCAGCAACAAATTCGTCAGGCAGATTGACATTTTCAGCCTTGAGATCTTCCATCAACTCGTGATATTCATTGATCTGAATCTTGATATCATTGTTATCTACTATCTCCCATCTATAATAATTCCCAACCACAAATTTCTGTTTCCCAACATCCTCCGCAGTGTATTTAAGGATCAAAGAGTTCCAGATCTTGTTTGCTTCTTTGTAGATACTATACATATCGAACATATCATTAAATAAAGTATTGATCAATGTGTGCCTGCATACCTTATTGGCATACGTCCAAACATCTTTTCATGCTTGCTCAGTATCTAGGGATGGTTCAGACTCAGTGAGTGCAACTACGACTCCATGCATATCAAGAATAGTATAGACCTGCTCCTGCCAATGCCTAAAGTTCTTGCCATTGAACACTTCTATCTTGGAAGTGTCAGGGAACGGACGAGGAGTAGGGATGGAGACATGAGGAACAACATTATTGACTCGACCATTTGGGGTGCTATTGTCCTCGGTATTATTAGGAATACTGGAAGCCTCCATCGTTAGATTAACTCTTAAGTTTGTTAACGTCAGCACCCCCAAACAAGGAGCAAACAATCAAAGTTGTGTCCAAGGGTACTATCCTTAAGAGTTATACCATGACAACCGACAAGATGAAGCGGCATTCCACAAGATTAAATGAATTCTTATTGTATAACAAGGAAACAGAATCTCATGGAAGCAAATGAATTCAGAAAGAAACAAGCAAGATAGGAAGAACGCTGGAGTACCTTGAGCAATTCCTGTGTGCTGCTTTTATAGGTACAGGCTACATCTGGAAGAGAGGACCTCTCATTCACCTAAAATAGTGTGAAACTAGAAGGAGAAACGTCGGAGTTAGAGTCGTGTCTGTCCGTTAACAATAGTCCCAACGGTAAAAAATGTTAAAACTATTTGAGCACTTTCTATTTAAGCACATTTAGAAAAATATTTTTTGACAAAACCAAAATAATATTTTCTACAAAAGTGCCTAATGCCACGCTCTAACTCGTGGCGGGGGAAAATCACTGGATTTCAATTAAATTTCTCGTCTGTTGATGGCTCGTTATCATGTGCGCGAACCTACTTCTCTTCTAAACCTATTTACTAGCTTATGATTGTATCTTATTATATATACACTTGAGCATTTACTTTGCTAAACAATGTGGAACTTTGGTTTCTTTAATACATCCACAAAACATATAGATTTCACAACAAGTTAGACGATGCTAGAAGACGATGATGAAAGAAAAAGGGGGAGAGAGTACCATTGGAGGGAAACAACTAAAGGTGGTGAATCTAGACAAAAAATAAAAAAAAAAGTTGATGGAAAAAAAAGAGACACGGCTCTCCAAAGTTAAGAGACAAACAAAAAATAGAGAAGATATGGTGTAAATAAATAGAAACGGCAATAAGGAGTAGGGGTGTGCATGGGCAGGGATGGGTAGGGCAGCCCCCTTGCTTGATGCCCTGCCTAATATAGGCATGGGTTGCATTTTGCAGCTCGATACCTGGCCATGCCTGGTAAAAGCCCTAACTATTTCGGGCTAGGCATGAGCGGGCTGTGTTGGAGATTATGCCCTAGGGGCCAATCATTATGTTATGAACATTGTTGATTTATGAATTTCTTAATTATGTTATCACATTATTTGCATGTTTACTGTGATGACCATCCTTGGATAACTCATGATCTTATCCTAAATATCCCTGGTCGATCATCTATGCGGGAGCAGAGATGAAATAAGACCAGTATGACTTTGAAGATATATACAGATATAAATCAAAGTCATAGGGACATGTAAGAGTACAGGGTGTTGGACCGACCCGCTATGAGAGAGCTGCATGGGTCAAGTCATAAGCTTCTCTCATATACAAACCATGTCACTATGCCCTTTAACCTGAGATCATTATGGATTCCTACATGACAAACGCTCATCTTTGACCTGGTCAAAAGTCACTTTTGACCGAGTGATCATAAAGGCTATGTTCGGGCTCAGTGGTTTTTCATGCGGAGGAATGTGAATGGTCAAGATGGAATTTGTCCCTCACATTCGTAGAGAGATATTACTAGGCCCCTCGATGAGTGAGTCTGAGAAATGTATGGCCATACTGGAATGGAAGGGTAGTTCCATTTCTATAGTCAGACTACTCAGGGATCGAGAATGTAACGGTCAGGAACAGGAGGATGACGTTCTCCATGCCTCATCCATGACCGAAATATTGTGTGACAAAAAAGATGTGATATGGTTGTATGAAAGGTAATATCGTTCATCGATCCTCATATGATTTGGGTAGTTATAATGTCTTGTTAGAGACCGCTTACGACTTATGGATCAGTATAGTAACTGGCCCACTGCCAACTTCATATGGGCCTACAGGGTCGCACACAAAATAGCCCAACTCGAGCTGTGATGTCCAGGTTCATTGAATCTAAGACATGTCTTGATTCAATGAATAATCTAGGGTGAATTTATATATTATATATATATACAAATTTGTATTTATATATTATATATAATATAAGAGATATTTGCAAGATTTAATTTATAAGGATAAATTAAATTTCTATCACTTTTGAATTTGAATTTAAATTGATATGATCTATTTGAATTTAAAATTTAAATTGATAAGATATCTCAAATTTAATTTATGAGAATAAATCAAATATAATTTCGTCTTATCTTTATTTTAAATTAAATAAATAGGTGAATTAAATCTGTGGGATGGATTTAATAAAAACCATATTTATTTAATTAGTTTCTTATCAAATTATGCAATATATGATATTGTATTAATTTTAGAATTAATATAAGATTAATTCTGAAGCCCGGCCCAATTAGAAGCCCAATAGCATCCTATATATTTGACATTAGGGGCTAGGGTTCTACACACAAGAAAAGGGGGCAAGGAGAGTGCAAAAGGTTTGCAGATAAGAAACTGCCGAAATAGAGACGGTGAGGACGGAATCTTGAGAAAGCCTTAGAGGGATATAAGGCGCTAGCACGTCGTTCGTGGTTGGAACGCTATTCGTGTGGATACCGGTAGAGGAAGCCAATCTGAGTTGTCGACTTCTTGCGATCGAGAAAAGAGCACCAGGTATGACGAAGTCTCGACCAGTTGACACAGAGGTCGCGACTAAATTGGCATCTGAACGTCAGAAATCCGAAAAGAGACGACAGGTCGCTACTAGAAGCAGAGGAAGTCGCGACTGCAAACTCCAGAGATGACAGGTCGCGACTAGAAGCTGAGTAGGTCGCGACTGCAAACTCCAGAGGCGACAGGTCGTGATAAGAAGTTGAGGTCGCGACTGAAAACTCCAGAGGCAAAGAGTCGCGACTAGTAGACACTGAGGTCGCGACCACAGCTTGAATACCGAAGGTAACACTTCTTTCTCCTTGACTTAAACACATTCGATAGATCCTGGCTGGGAATGAAAAAATTTTTAAAGTTAATTTTCGCTGCGTGTCTTCCAATTCTCTTCAGGCTGGGCATAGGCGGGCTGGGCATGCCCAAATAGTAATGTCCTACTCATATTGTGGAAAAAAATATGCAATCATAAATTTCTAAAATAATACCATATTTATCATCACACATTTTCTATCAAGAAAATAGTTTCGCAACTGATATGTTACTTTCTTTGCTGATATGTTATCAAGTGTGCTACCAATAACTGGCTTACTGAAATCTTGAGCATATACAGTGTATTATTACAGTAGATGAAGTTCTTCTCTTGAATTCCCTAACAACACATCCTGACAGCAAAATAAAATTAGTGTAAATTCTGATATAAGCAGAAGAAGAGGAAGTAGGAATGTTGACAATTCCCTTAACAACACATCCTGACAGCAAAATAAAATTACTATAAATTGAGGCATTTAGTTTCTATTAATTAGTCCACACAATAGCATTTTTTGAAGCATATAAACCTTAGTGTCATTAGGTGGAAAGTATCATTACATTCTGGTTTAATGATTTTGCATGCATATTTATCATAATAAATTCAATCTCATTCCTAAATATGTCTTATCAGGGAGAACATGGCGGAAATCTCTCTCTCTATCTCTCACACACAGACACACAAAACTGTGCATGTTGCATGTATACATTGATTCATACAGATATAGGATCAGTTGTCAACAATTCTAGGATTATTATGATATCATATTGTTGCACTAATCACTTAATCACTTGTTATAAAAAATAGTCTTTTTGTATTCTAAGGAACAGTGTGCAATGTAAAAATTATGTTATTGATCTTCAAACGTGATTCTAGATTCATACTCTTAAGTCTTACCTAGAACTCTTGCTTTTGCATATTTGTTAATTTGATTTCAGTAAGTCAGTTATTGGTAACACACTTGATAACTGATATGTTACTTTCCTTGCTATGGATTTAAACAAACAGCTTTCTCAATCTTGGTTCTCGGATTTCACCTTGACCAAGACAATCTGAATGAATATAGCTTTTAACATATGTGATAGTTAAGACAATCTAAGGGTATCTGCCTACCTTGTGACAGTCAAAATTATCAATTTTCACATCTCAATGAATATAGCTTTTAACAAAACTAGAACGCACAATGATACAATACAAAAGAACAAATATTTAGAACCAATTACAAAAAAATCGATATTTATTAATAGAAACAGGAAGCCCTTACACAATGAAATGTTGCAAGAATCAACAAGGAATTAACCTGGAAATCTGAGATTTTGAAAAGCCCTTGCACACGACACGCATCGAACAAAATGGTGTTTCTCCGTCTCTACATTTGCAATTAAAAAAAATGTGAAGAATATGTTTGAAAACATTCTGGTGTGATATATCAGATTGGGGGAGGAGGGATATAGTACCTGAAAAAGCACTCCATGATATTAGCAAAATATGGGTAAAGAGTGTGAACTGTCGCAAAATCGTTACAAAACCAAGGAGGCGTATGAGCAACTTGATCTATCAACCTTGCATATATGATGAAGAGGAGGTTTTGGTAGATTTAAAAGTGGGTAAAGAGCTCAGGGAAAGGAACAGCCGATAGGAGAGAGCTTCAGGCATACAAATAAAATGAACCCTAAGCCCTCTTTTCGTCTTTCGTAAATTCTGCAGTTGTGAAAATTTCACTAGTTGGAGGTGGAGAGCCAGAGACTCACAGTCGGAGAGGCTAAGGTTGTGCCACTATGGATTGGTCGGACACTTGCGGCATTTGAGGTTGGAGGCAAACTCACAATCGTAGAAGCAAGACACTGATGCGTACTCCCAATCTCTTTCATTGCCTTCATTAGGGTTTATTTTAAGATAAATAATTTTAAAAAAAATATATATATAGGGCCGGGCCAAATGGGCAGGGCAGCATACCTCGCCCGATGCCCCACCCTGCCCTGCCAGCAACTTGGCCCGGCCCGACCCTGCCCAGTTATATATCGGGCTACTTTTTTAGGGCTGGGCTGGGTAATTTTTTCTCGGGCTCGGGCGAGCACACCGGGCATCTGGGCACTATGCACACCCCTAATAAGGAGGTGGTGAGTCAAGATAAAAGAAGATGGTAGAACAAAGGTAAGTGGGAAGAGATACTTTGTTCTCCAGAGATGCAGGATTTAGGGGTGTGCATAGTGCCTGGTATGCCCGCCCGAGCCTGAGAAAAAATTGCCCAGCCCGGCCCAAAAAAAGTGGCCCGAAATATAATTGGGCAGGGTCAGGCCAAGCTAAGTTTCGGGCAGGGCAGGGCATCGGGCGATGTATGCTGCCCTGCCCATTTGGCCTGGCCCTATATATATATTTAATTATTTATCCTAAAATAAACCCTAATGGCTATTGCTAATGCGTTCAGTGTCCATACCAAATCTTGCTTCTACGATTGGGAGTTCGCCTCTAACCAGTGAGCCGCAAGTCTCCGACCAACTACAGAAGTACAACCTTAGCCTCCCCGACTGCGAGTCTCTGGCTCTCTGTCTCTACTCTGACGGTCCGACCTCTGTCTCTCATCGAAGTGCCTATCCTTCTTCTGCATCTGGTTTGCTTCTCGTTCTCGTTCTCGGTCATAAATTTTTCATGTCAAATTATGTCATAAATAGTTGTAATTCTTGTTCATCTGACTCAATGCTCATACTGTATGATTGTCAACTTTGGGGAAGAGTTTTCGTTCATCTGGAATGGGTAGAGGGGCGATCATGGCGAATCCCAATTGCTCTACTATCATATGCTTAATAGCCGCTACTCCCCTTCTCTAGGGAAAGCTTATTATTCCACTTCATCTGCCAGTGATCCTGACTCTGAATCTATCCCTTCCAATTTAGTGCAAGACCTTCTGGCTGAGGTCGAGAAGGATAGGCTCAGAGAAAGACAACAGAGAATAAGGGCTGGTTTGGATACTAAGGATATCATGCTGAAACTCGGCAAGACTATATGGTTGTTAGACCCATCTTAAGAAAGCTTCGAAGGTAGAAAATCAAGGATTCTAAGGAGTTAGACGAATACGAAGAGCCCACTTACTCCGATAGCGATGACGATGACGAGAGGTTTAGCCCTGAGGCAATCCAACAGAGGTTTGAGGACTTTGAGATGAAGTTCAAGAAGCATGAAGAGTTAATTAAAAAATTCACCAATGCGGGTATCACATCGTTCTATTCATTTGATCTTTATAATATATATTGATATTGATTAATGCTGCTTTTCATATTCTATATTTTTTTAAGTGAAGATGTCTAGTGTTTCTGGGTATCTGATCCCTTGGTCACTTTTCATATTTCTTTGTTCTTTAAAACCACAACTTTCTGTAAAACTGCGACGGAGAATTCTGTCTATTGGATAGTATGGTTTGTTTTTGGAAAGCGTTTCCGTTGGTTTCTTAGTTTCATCCAATTTTTGTGACTGTTCACCCAATTGCGTATCTTTTAGTCTTCAATTATGCTCTAATTATGACTTACGTTACTTGGAACTCTATAGTATGTCTGTAAATTTTTCATACCTTTTCGTTTCCATGTTTTCTTATAGAGACACTTGATGATGCCTTCAAGTGGATGAATAGAATTGACAAGTTTGAATACAGGGTTATTGAAGAATTGATGAATCTTTTGAAAAGAGCTGAAGGAAAAGATAAATTCATTTTACAACAGAAACTAAATAGAGCCATGAGATTGGTGGAGTGGAAGGAAGCCTATGATCCTAACAATCCTGCTAATTATGGAGTTATTCAGAATGAAGAATTAGGAACTTGAAGCTATTGACAAGAAGCTTGAGGAGAAGCTAGCAGAACTTGAATATACATTTGAGAGGAAGGGTAAGGTTCTAGAGGAAGAGATAAGAGATCTTCTAGAGGAGAGGAATTCCTTAACAGAGACTAGAAGAAAGCCTCTTTATCAAAAGGTGTATATATTATATGCATAGTAGTTTCTGCTGATCATATGTGATGGAAATTCTACAGTTTATTTCATGCAAATATTGAATTTGATCCTGATGCTATCGTTCATAGCTCTTTTTGCATTAGTAATTTATATTTTTAGAGGCTTTTGTATTCGTGGATATGTGTGCTTACTCTATGATTTATGTGTTTTTGTATATGATGCCAGGGTTTTGATGTAAAAATGATTGATGTGAACTGGACATGTAAAGTTACAAAGGTACTCACAAATCTTTTTCCTTCCACCTCTTCCTCCTGACCCCTTGATGTGGTTCTGTCTGGCAGATTTTTCTTAGTTTGTTTGTATTCCTTTATGTAGGGAGGACAAGTTGTAAAGTACACTGCAATGCTAGCTTGTGGCAACTATCATGGGGTTATTGGTTTTGCTAAAGCCAAGGGCCTTGCCATTCCAATAGCTCTTCAGAAGGTACATTCATCTATGTTATAACTTATAAAGCTTTTAAGTTCTTTAAGTTAGGGCAATTTTTTTATATTATGCAATGAATTTCAAAATTTTAATTATTATCTTTTTGTTATTTTATTTTTATTGGATTATAGATATTATTTAACTCTTGAAAACATATGAATATGACATTATTTTAAAAGTTCATAGTTACAGATTTTTTTCTAAAATATAAACATGACATCACAACTTGGGCATGTCAGCCCGCCCATGCCCAGCCTGCATATGCCCAACCCAAAATAGTAGGGCTTTTACTGGGTAGGGCTGGGCATCGAGTTGCAAAATGTAGCCCATCTTTTTTTCGGGTAGGGCACCGGGCAGGGGAGCTGCCCTGCCCAGCCCTGCCATGCACACCCCTAGTAGGATGGTCGATTGAGACGATGAGATGATGGAACAGTTGAATAAGTGCCAGAAAGATGTCAAGAAGCGCCAAGATGACACCAAAAAAGCACTAATAACAATCTCCAAAAAAAACACCTATAGATGAGTTTCTCAAAATAAAAATTTCTCTCCCATATTTACCACTATAAAATCATCCTTCAAAAACAAATCCAAATAGTAAACAACCTTTAAAATCGGAGAAATAAGTATTAAGAAATAAGAATCCAGTGATTAAAATAGAGGTTTAAGTTTCGCGAGGCGTACATGCCTTCCATATCGCCCCTCTTACCGTCAGCTGCAGATCTCTCTATACCAGTCGGTTAACTTCTTTCCGCAACCTCGTGCTTGCTGAATCTCTGGCCTTCATCCTTACTGGCGGCTGACCTTTCCTTTCTTGGCTTTGCGTCTGTGTCCTCCTTTTTCCTCCATTCTGTTGTAACTTCTTTTTGCTTGCTTTGGCTATTTTTCTTTCGACTGATAAGGTACTTCTGTCTCTTGAAGAAGATCGTACCGTGTTCCCGTTGGCGTTTTCTGCTCCTTCGCGTTTGATTTTGTATCCCCTCTTTGATTTGTCTACTGTATCTTTTCATTACCCCTTTCATTGGTTTTCGTCTGAAGGTTTTCGACGCTTTAATACAAGGCTTTATTACTCTTCATTGTGCTCAACACCAGGCACACTAAACAATGTTTTCTTCCCGTTGCAATTCTAAGGGCAAATAATTTTGATAGCGGTCTGATCCAAACGTCAAGAAAAGAATCTCCCAACATCGCAATTCAGATCTCAGCCACTCTCAGCTCTCTGCCGTATCTCACTGGAACACCCACATTTGATTTCGACTTTGCCAAAGGAAATCGATGATTCTTTTGCAGTCTCATTCAAGGTTTCTGCTTCAGACCTTGATGAATCGGGTTCACAAGTGCGTCCTTCTATTGCTCTATCAATTTTCTTTTTAAATTTCTATTTATGTATTTTCTTTTTTGTTCTAAAGCATTTGGCGTTTGTTTATACATTTCTTGATTTTGAGTGATGATTTCCTAAGTGCTTTTATTTTTCCTCTTTCTTTTGCGGTATAATTATGTTTTTGATAAAGTGTTTAAACATTTGTAATTTCAATTTTTTTAAAGGTTGATAAGTAGAATATGGTCAACATTCAACTAGCGTCACGCCGTGCTTTGTTCTCTGGTCTCACAATTTTATTTTGGAAGACAATTTCGGTTACCAAATTTTATGGAATCAATGTTCTTACACTCTATTTTCCGGTAGATATTTTTGATGCTACAAGGGTGCAGGAGCTTATCGCATATATGAGGTCATTCATAAATGAGTTTCGAACCTTTCTAAAATAAAAACACTCATCTTGTATCCTGTTCAATTGGGAGGTGTGATCATCAAGTATGAGAACCATGTTTTGTCCTGAAGATTGTTTTATAGTATAGTGCCTCCCAGTTGATACTGTAAATATGGTTAAAAGGTTTTGGATAGAAAAGGAAGGAATAACGTTGTGGCAATGCATTGTTTTGTTGTGATTTGGAATGAAATCCTAGTATCTTTAGGGGTGTTTGCTTGTCTTTAGATCCCTTCTGAGATAGAAAATCTTTTGCGTTCTCTCTTGGTGTGGCTGTTTGAAGAGAGTCACTTTATTAGATGGTTAAAGGACTAATATGCATGGGATTGGCTCAGACTTGAGACTTGACTAAGACACTATAAAATTTGGTGTGTCCATTTATAATTTGAATATGTAGTGTCATGTCTAAAATAATCTTCTATACACGTTTGGCCTGTACACTGCTTGATTTTGAAGTAACAATGCTTCATAGGTAGATGGATTGGGCAGCTTTGCTGCATGATCATTTTTCTCTCTTTCATTCTTGTGTGTTTTTGTTTGTCCTGCTTGTGCTTTATATTTCTTTTTCCTTGATATAATTTCTTCTCTTATGGAAAAAATGAATTAAAAAAGTTTGCGTGGAACTCACTTTGTCTACAGCCTTACTCTAATTTGGTCGAACTTGGTGTAAAGATGTCCTGTTAACAAATAATGCTACTATGTGGTATTTATATTCCTATTACATGATTGTAGAAAAACTCTTGTTCCAGTTGTTTCTTACCCATCTTTGACTAAGAAAATTATCATAATGTGCGAACTTCTGTAATTTTAATGATCAGTCACCCAACAGCGCTAATGTTATCTCATATTGATACTACAGTGTTGAAAAAGGTGTTGAATTGGACTACCACTGGTTTGAGTTTGCTGATGTTCGATATCATATTCAGGTAACTAATGACATGTCTTTATGGTAATAATAATTATAAAGATTTGAATGGGATTCTTTAATTCTTTATAACTTCTGTTTAAATTTGATACTTTATAGTTTTTTGTTAGATGGAGTTAGTGTTTGATAGTTTTGCATTTAACATTTGACAAACCAAAAATGATTGTAGGTGACTATGAAGAATCCACATATGTTGTTGTTATCGGTATCATTGCCCATCCCTCCTCCAGAAACTATTCTCTTGGGTGGACTTCCTTTTGGAGCCATAGAAGCAATAAAAGCTGCTTATGGCACGCTCGTTCAAATTCTTGATCCTCCAAGGGATGGCTTTAACCTCACATTGAAAATAAATCTTTCCAAGGTTCCTAAGAATCATGGTATGTTGAGATTTATTATAGTATAACATCATATGCTTGCTATGTGCCAAGACTTTTTGAATCTTATTAGATATAGACTGATGAAGCTAGACCAAAGAGAGTGAGAATGATACAAAAGTGGGAGGGAGAGAGATTGGGAATGCGCAAAAGGATTGCTTGCTACTATTGATCATATGATCTCAGTATGTGTGTGTGTGTATAGATAGATACAGAAATTTTCAATGTTCATAGTTCTGTTTATACAGTTATAACATACTAACTCTAGCTACGGCTAACAACATAACTACCCGTGTTACACTCTAATATAGAAATTGCCATATTTTTGAAAATTTTATTTTGTTGATCTGTTATATGGAAAGCCTGTCCTCTTGAGCTGAAATTGTTTGCTGTTGCCAGCTGCATGTTCTACTTGTAACAAAGTTGTGTACATTGATTGGATGAAGAGAAAGTTACACTCCTAAGATACCCAAATTACACATCTTTTCTATCTATTTTGAAGATCTGTATTTGCGTTATTTTAGGCAATAAAATGATTTACCGTATTGATCTCTCTCATTGTAAAAGGTAAGCTATAATTAACTTTAATTGATCAAAATACCTTCCATCTTCTATTATTTAAATAATATTACTGATGTAGAACAAGAGGGTGAAAAGGGGGAAGAGAAGAGAATAGAGAGGATGTAGAAAAGCAAGGAGGAGGGAGAAACTACACAAATTCTCGGGAGACGGAAGAGGCTATGGGGGAGGGAGTGCTTAATAATAATATTCAATTCATCAAAAGGCATACAAAATAAGATGTGTTAAGACCTATTTATAGAGCCTTAATCCAAAACCTATTGTTAAAAGTAAATATTCTAGAATTCCTAAGAATTAAATTCAAATATTGTAGAATAATCTAAAAGATAACCTACTAATCTAAAGAGAGTAACCTGGATCTAATATTGACTATTTTAAATATATATTGACCATGTTTAAAATAGTTAAATTTCTAAATTTTGTGAGTTAAAATTATAGTTTTCACACATGATAAATACCATTGAAATAAATTTTTTTGTTGAAATTATAGTTTTCACACATGCTAAATACCATTGAAATAATTTTTTTAAAAAATATTATTTATTGCTATTTTTAATGGGAGAAATCAATATTATTTTTAGGTTATTTTGGTCATGTTCTTACTTCAAGTGGATTTGTGTATATTTGATAATAGAGTGGTGGGTTATTTAATTTAAGCATTTCTCGAGGGAGGGGAGAATAATTTACTGTTTTATATTAATACATTTTAACACACGCACAACTTTCTAAAGAGATATTTAATTAGTAGACTGATACATAAGTGGAGAATATGCTTAAGAAAGAGAACAAGACAGCACTGCATGCTTAATCCTTATTCATATTTGACAAGGACACACCCTTGAAAATCCCATTCGAAGCGCTGGCCACAAACAGAATCCTATTCTATTAGACATCCATGGGCAAGGGGGTTCCCTTGAAAGTACTAGGGGTGCAGAAGTTTCAGAGCTAGCACTCAATACAATTATTAGGGGCCAAGGGCCTAGTTTGTTATTGAAAAGTCTTCTTCCCTGGTCCAACTTGTGTGTTTGAAAAAGTGTTCATTGTTCTCTGCAGTTTTATGTGCTATTCTATGGATTTATATTGACTCTATAATCCAAAGAAGAGAGTTTTGCTCTTATATTTAGAAAATTTGAAGGAACTTAAACTTGATTGATTTTCTCATAAATTGCCGAGTGTTCCATTATGTTATTTCTTATGAATCTTGGTCAGTAGTATCTTATTTTGGATGGCATCCTTCATGCCTAATCAGGCCTTAGTTCTTGTGATATTTTCTTTTGTTGTGGTATCTAACATCAGTTCCTGTTTAAATTTTTGTTGGGTTTGTCAGACACTTCATGCTCTGGTAATTTTCATGGTTATTCATTTCCAAATTATATTGTTTCTAGGAAAAGTAATGGGCTTTTTGGTAAACAAAACATTTGGGTATAGAAATGGAAAGGAAATGAGGAAGTAAACTAAATGAAATAATTCTGAAAAAAAAAAAATCTGAATGAAATAATTATGTTTTGTATAACATAAAAAAGAGTGAGAATACTATTCCATTTGTATTGTTGGTTGAATAAAAATAGTGTTGGAATGGAAAAATCTGATGGGGAAATGGTTTTTGCACCCCTACTTAAAAAAATAAAATAAGAAAGTTATGATTAGGCATAATGGAATTTGCATAAATTAGGCTCAGTAATTATTCTTGATTTATATGCTTATCTAAATGATATAGGTACCATCTCCTTTTCGAGCAACCTATGCTACATAGGTATAGTCATGCGTATTGGAAATGAATGCGGGATGCTTATGATAAGGCAAATTTTAAAATTTTAGGATATGGGCACGAGAATTATATATATAATTATATATGTTTAATAAATAAACAGACAAAACATGACTAATATAAATAAATTGAGTTTTAAGCATGCATTTTAAATGTAAAGTAAGGATGCTAATAATGAGTCACGAATAAAAGTATAAAATAAATTAAAATTGTAACTGTAAGTTCAAATTAATTATTTTTTACCTATTATTCAAATTAAATGTTAATGTTCATCTTTATTCATATTGATAATATTCTATATAAGCTCGAGTCGTTCTGTAGCATATTTAGGACCAAAAGAAAACAATACAAATGTTAGAATATGTTCTATGTATCATGAATATGGTATACATGAATATCTGAATCTGATGGAGGTACTTTTGTGTTTTAAAAGTATTGATGCAGCAGACATTTGGATGATATCTGGCCACTAAATGGGATATAGAAAAGGGTTCCTTCTCGATCTCTTTATACTACATGCCACCAATCAACACCTAAGGGAATCTCTTATATATTATTATTATGATTCTATTATCCTATATTTTCTCTTTGCCAGAGGTTGATCCCTCAATCATAGCCTTGATCTATATTCCTGTGCGCACGTTTCAGCCTCAGTTTAAAATCAGTTTTATGTTCAATACTGCTATAAATTTATTCAGTTATTCAGTTGTTAGCATGTGTGTGTGCGTGTTAACTCTTGTTTATGTTTTTTTGACATTTGGTAATATTGATCTTGTGCAGATCAAAGATATGCTCTTTTGCTAAAAGTTGCATCGGTTAGGGAGGTGGTCCTTGGTGCACCACTGAGAGTAATTCTAAAACACCTTGCTAGAAGAATTGTTGCTCCTGACTTGAATCCACTTGTGGCCCTTGTGCATCGCCCAAATGAGTCTCTCTTTCTTGTTCCTCAGGTGTAAATACTTGACACTAGTTTCTATTAGTTTGGTTCATTGTTGAAGTTCAGAATCAAAGTATTTTTTGGTTTGGAAGCATTAGTATTATTCCAATATTCATCGACTTTAAATAGATACAAGCTCTCAACTAAAAATAGAGAGATTAGCTGAGATTCTAGCCTAAGATTACAGCAGAATCAAATCAAGAATAAAGTCCCACGAAATTTTGTATTAATTCCAAGACTGTAGGCTCAACTAAATCAGGAAATAAATCAGGTGTTTTAAACACAGAAATCAGCTAGGATACCCTAGGATATTAGGCCCATAGGCTCATTAGGTCTGCACCAACACTCCTCAAGCCGGCAAGTAAATATCTAACATGCCCAGCTTGCATCTGAAGAATTCAAACTTGCCTCTATCTAGTGGTTTAGTGAGAACATTTGCCACTTGAGCACTGGACCTTTATGGGACAAATTAATTATTTTTGACTCAATTTTTTCTTTTATAAAATGCCTATCAATCTCCACATGTTTAGTCCTATCATGATGGATTGGGTTGTGGATCATTTCAAGGGCTGCATGCTATCACACCACATCTTCATAGGGAATTGTGTACTGATTTTCAATTCTTGTAGGACACGTGTAATCCACATTCCTTTACAAACTCCATCTGCCACAGCCCTAAGTTCAGCTTCAGTACTACTCTGACACAACAGGCTGCTTTTTACTTCTCCATGTTACTAGATTATCCCACACAAAGGTGAAGTAACCTGATGATCTTCTATTCTCTGAGTCTCTTCCATGTTTAGCAACTGTGTATATCACTATTCCTTTGGAGCCGTCTTACCAATGAAGATTTCCCTTCCTGGTGTAGAATAGTGTATATGGCTTCCATGTGATGCTCTTGATGCTGTGATGAAAATTGACTAACCATTCTCATTGCAAAGCTTATGTCAGGTCTAGTGTGAGACAAGTAGATTAGTTTCCTAACTAGTCTGTGGTACCTTTCAGCAGCTACAGGTACTCTATCCTTTTTATATTTGAGATTGATAGATCGATCCATTGGTATTGGTGAAGGTTTAGCCCCTAGCATCCATGTTTCCTTGAGTAGGTCAAGGGTATACTTTCTTTGAGAGACAGAAATTCCCTGCTGTGATCTAGCAATTTCCATCCTTAGAAAGTACCTCAGACTTCCCAGATCCTTTACTTCGAATGTTATAGCTAAGGTCCTTTTAAGCTTCAATATCTCTTCGACATCATCTCCTGTTACCATGATATCATCAACATATACAATCAAAATTGATATCTTAGTACCTATATGCTTCACAAATAAAGTATGGTCGGCTTGGCATTGTGTGTATCCCGACCCTTTCACTACTTTGGTGAATCGTTCGAACCATGGTCTTGGCGATTGTTTCAACCCATACAAGGATTTTTCCAATCTGCATGCCATATTCTTGTTTACGTATTCAGTCACACCTTCTGGTATCTTTATGCATACCTCCTCCTCAAGATCTCCATTTAGAAATGCATTCTTCACATCTAACTGATGTAGTGGCCAATCTAGATTAGCCGTCAGTTAAAAAAGAATTCGAATGGTATTCAATTTTGCCACTGGTGCAAATGTTTCTTGGTAGTTGTCATACCTTACTTTCCTAAGCTCCATCTTCTCCAAAACAACATCTTGTTATGTTTTGAAAAGATAGGGGTGAGATTTCGGGAGAAATCTTAGTAGCAAACGGTACCATTCAATGTATACATGATGAATGCAAGTGCATGACATATTTCCTTTATCTTTCTTTGCATACTATCATGCTACATGCCTATCACTATTATGCATAACCATAAGCTCATAAAGGTCAGAGCATATATCATTCATACATATCATACATTATCATCACATATTATAATCATATCAATACAAAAGCATATACATCAAGCATACAAGAATGGGTAAGTTTACTACTTGTTGTGTAGCCTTTCCTTTAGTATGTAGCCTTTGCTCTAAGGTTACTCATTTTCATAAGTTAGAGCCTATACAAGGCATAATAATATTTTCATTATTATCCTATCCAATATAGCTCTACTTAACTTAAGCTTAACTTGATGTAATACCTCTATTCTGACAATCCCCTAACTTTCTTTGTATCCACTGCTAACCTTATAGAGAGAAATATTTCTTTATTCTAACTATTAAATTTATAAGAACAATTCTCTAATTTATTACAGCAGGGACTAGAATAAATTACTTATCTTATTCCTAAACTTGCGAAGTCCCTAAGCTTCTTGGATTGCTCCTAGCTCAGCTAGAACTCCTTTTTCTTTCGTTCTTTCTCTTTTTCTCTTCCTTGCCGTGTTGTGAATGGAATGGGAGGAGGGTGGGGGTATTTATAGGTGAAGGGAAATGAAATGGACGGTCCAAATCAAATCGCGATGAATGGCTCATATCACTTAGCTTCCTCAAGAAGCTTCGCTTGCATTATCAAGATGACATCATCAATGACACCTTGCATGCTAGGTGGTGTCTTGGTGGGTCCCTTGGGACACCTTACCTGGTGAGTCATCACTTCTGGAAATCTCCAGTCCGATTTGTTCAATCATGTACCGGCTCAGTCTAATTTCTTAAAAATCAGATTATTTGCTGAATCTAATTTTTCTGACATTCTATATTGTATATTCTGAACTTAAATCTAGTATCCGGATTCTTCCTACCATTGACATTCTTGGACTGGGTATTAACTTAATTACAGATCCCTTGACAAATTATCAAAATGACCTTGGTTTCTCTTTATTTACTTTAATAAGTGTAGGGGCATTATTGTCTTTTCACATTTCAATAGATTATTCCCTGACCTTGGTTAACTATTTTGGGAACTCTCTTTGAGTCAAATGACTAAAATACCCTTCACTAATTCTTTAATTATTTTATAACATATGAATATTTTCGTAATTTTGCACTTTTTTTGAATATTTCTAGACACTGGTCCTTTTAACCGATGAACTGATATCATGGGCCTGGGCCTCACTTGGCATCATCATGGGCCTCCTGGGATGTCATCTGGACTTATTTAGTCCCAGCTTGCTTGCTGCTTAAGTTTCGTAATCGGGTATCAGGCATTCACAAACTCCATTCAAAATTCACTAAAACGTGAATAACTTTTCCTGCAGAACTCCTTTCGGGATTCCGTCAGTTGCCTGACCTCTGGCTTCACAGGACGTACCTTCCTGTAACTTTTCATTTATATCTGATGTCCAGAAGGTCTGATAAAAAATTCAAATAACTTTCAGACTATCAGATAAATATCAGCTATTTGGAACTTCAATAAAATTTCTGTATCATGCTAGATTAACCATTATAACTTCCTCCATCTACTGATGAAATTTGGGACTGAAATGCTTCCGGGCAGTTCTAGCCACTTCCAGCTCAACTTTCTATAATTACCATTTTGCCCCTGGAAACTTTTTCTCTATTCAATTAAGTCCCTCAACTTTTCATAATTACACCTAATGGCCCATATCTTGTGTCTACTTTCATTTCATACCATAGAACTTTTAGATTTTTCACTTTAGTCCCTTTCTTTTAAAAAATGACCATTATGCCCCTAGGGACTTTCACTTTTTACATATAAGTCCCTGTACTTTCACTTATTTGCAATTTAGTCCTTAAAAATTCTTTGTATGTTTCTGGGACTTCTACTCAAAGGGGTCTGGTAGCCTATCTATTTCAGGCTATTTTTGAGTATTTGAGCCTGAAAATCGGGATATTACAGTAGTCAATACCTTGAGTTTGAGAGTACCTTTTGGCAATAAGTCTTGCCTTGAACTTATTGACTGTATCATTAAGATTATATTTGATTGTGAATACCTAATTGCATCCAACTTCTTTTTTTCCCATAGGAAGTTTCATGATTTTCTATGTTTGATTTTTGTTGAGAGCCCTCAGTTCTTCATTTATGGCTTCACACCATCTTGGGTCTTTTATTGCCTCTTCAAAGGTGGCTGGGATTTTTTCTTCTTCAATCCTGATAACAAAACTTCTCATGCAAGAAGATAATGTCATATGAAACAAAGTTACTTATAGAGTGCTTTGTATAATGTCTTACCCCTTTTCTTAGGGCAATTGGCCACCCAAGGTCATGAGGCTCAGAGATTGGAGAGGACTCTTGGTTTTGCACAAGCGATCCTCACTGTTTGGAAGTTGATTCTCATGAGTGTCTTCTTCCGCTTCATCATCTGCCTCTTTTGAGTTCTCCCCATTCAATGTGTTACTGGGCATTGGTGAGTCATTGTGAAGAGAATTTGGATAAGTTTCTAGGCTTGTTTCAGGTCTGGTTTGCCTGTTTTGTTTGTCAATTTCGATTGCAGGAAAAATAGTAGGTATGGAAGGTGGTTCTTGAATGATTTTAGGGCTATTGGGTGAATCTAAAGGCTCCCATTCCCTCAAGTTCTCCTCTTGAATGGGAGTATGTTGATAGTAGCATAAGTTTTCCTCAAAGGTGACGTCCATAGTAACAAAAAACTTTCTTAAGGTAGGAGAATAACCCTTATAAGCCTTTTGAAAGGTTGAATACCCTAGACAAATACATTTAATCGCTCGTGGGTCAAGTTTGCCTCCCGTGAGAGTGTGAACATAGGCTAGGCATCCAAACACTTTCATGGAAATTTGTGATAAGAGTGGTGTTTGGATAGTGCTTAGTGAGGATGTTTGTGTGAGTTTCAAAATTAAGAATCTTAGAAGGCATTCGGTTGATTAGATAAACACCTGTGGGGATAGCTTCTCCCCAATAATATTTGGGAATATTATGAGTGAGCATTATGGCTCAAGTTATCTCTAGAATGTGTCTGTTTTTCCGTTCGGCAGCCTCATTTTGTTGAGAGGTATTGACACAACTTGTTAGGTGGTGAATCCCATGGTCCTTGAGATAATTCTGTGGACTTTCTGGAGTCTGAATACACCTTTGATTTTATTCATTAGAGCTACTGAATTTATAGAGTACAATTGGATAAAAAATAACAATAATATCCTAGATATCTTAATCTTATCTTAATCAATCATCCTAATATATCTTCTATATATCTCATAATATCTGAACTGTTTACAATAATTATTTTCATAATTACCACATTCCCCCTCAAGTTGGATCATAAATATTGATCATATCCAACTTGCCTACAAAGCGTTCGATCACATCTTCTGGTAATCCTTTAGTAAGGATGTCAGCTACTTGTAACTTGGTAGGAACATATGATAGATTGATGATTCTATCTTTAACTTTTTCTGTAATAAAATGTCTGTCCACAACATGTTTGGTTCTTCTATGTTGAACATGATTCAATGCCATACTCAAAGCTGTTTTGTTATCACAATATAATTGCAATGGAGAATCAACCTGAAAATAGGCTTCTTTTGCCACTCTTTTCAACCATAGCCTTTCCGTAATACCTTAAGATAGGGCTCTTAATTGATACTATGTGGAGATTTGAAGGATTGAAAGTAGAGGGAAAAAGCTTCAAAATATTATTAATCTTTTAATGAATGAGAATATAAATAGACCTTTATTTAGGAAAAAATATAAGCTAATAGGTTAAACCTAAAATCTATCATAATCCTAATATATCAGATTTATTCTTCTAAGATATAATAATTTAATATTCAAATCTAATTCTAAATAATATTCAAACTTAATTTTTAGATAATTAATTAAATAACTAACAAAATATAATATTACTTAATAATTATACTAAACTAATGTATCTCAACACTCCCTCAAGTTGTTGGATCTACAGCTTGAATATTTGTGTTTCTCAACACTTCTCAAGCTGGGAGGCAGCATCATTATAGAAGAACCAGAATTTTGAATCCTTAAACCAGTAGTGACATTGAATTGAAGTTGATTGAATTTTGAATCTAGATCTTAAGACATTTGCGAACTTGATGAAGAATATCATTGTTGGATGCTTGACAAGAACATTTGCAACAGAGAAACTTGATGAAGAATCATATGTATTATTCAAGAGCAACATACTCATATAATCATGATAACCTACTTAGGTTTATACACTAATCTAACTTCACTTGAGGTAGATGAACTAATCTTATAACCTATAAGATTTTGTGAGAAGAGACCCAAGTTATCCTTTTCTATCATAAGTAACTAATCTTTACTTGAAGGCGTGCCTTCTCTTCAGGCTTGACCTTTCCTACTCTGATACCATGTGGACTTTCTGGAGTCTGAATACACCCTTGATTTTATTCATTAGAGCTACTGAATTTATAGAGTATAATTGGATAAAAAATAACAATAATATCCTAGGATATCTTAATCTTATCTGAATCAATCATCCTAATATCTGTCATATATATCTCTCATAATATCTTAACTGTTTACAATAATTAATTATTTTCATAATTACCACAAATTCTTTAGGGTCCCAATCATGTATTCCCTCCTATTATCGCTCTTTATAGTTTGAATTGATGTTTGGAATTGTGTTGTAATCATTTTGTGAAAGTTTTTGAAAGTAGAGGGTAGATTAGATTTTTCTCTTATGAAGTAAATCCATTTGAGCTGTGTATGATCATCTATAAATGTGATAAACTATTTTGAATTTGAAAGGTATGTAATTTGTGAAGGTACCCATATGTCACTGTGGATCATATTGAAAGGTTGGAAGAATTGATGAGGGTAACTTTTGTAGGTTATTCTAATATGTTTAGCAAGCTGACAAAATTCAAATGAAGAAGATAGGGCAACTTTATTCATAAATTGGGGTGGCCTAATCTATAGTGCCACAGTAATACATTTTTATTTGATGAAACAACAGATAAAAGCAAATAAATTCTTCTTGCCAGGAGACTGCTTCTATTGACAGGTTTCCAAACAGTAAAGTCTTTCTAGGATCTTAGCTAGGCCAATCGACTTCCCCAACCTCAGATCCTGAAATAGACATTCAACAGAAAAATAAACATCACATTTTTTATTTTGGGTTATTGTTCACATAGAAAAAAGGCTGCGCTTTAATTTAGGTGTATAAAAAACATTATGCAGAATTAATTTATTATTTATATGTGCTGTGTACCCAGGCCTTCAACCTTACAGATTTTCCATTAGCCATTTGAATAAATATATTCAAGGTACAAGGCCTTATATCAGTCAATAAATCTTGATTCCCAATCATATGATCAGTAGCTCCGAAATCAACAATCCAAAGAGCTTTGTGATGAACATTAGTTTTTAAAGCCAGAACGTTTGTACCTCTGTGAGCAACATATCTTGAAGTAATTACCTTTTCTGGAGCCTAATGTTTTTTAAGTATCTTTCCCAAAAATTCAACTTCTTCTCTGTTGAATCCAGATCCAGATTCGGGATTGCGTTCAATAGACTCAACATATGCTTTTCCCTCTTGTATTTCCTTTTTGGGAGGCTTTCCATGCAACTTTCAGCAAATTTCTTTGGTGTGTCCCTTCTTTCTGCAGTGGTCACACCATTTGTTTTGTTTGTTTTCGTCTCTTTTTGGCACCCTACCTCGTCATTAGTGCATTAGGTTGTGCTTCAGTAAGGGAGTGTTGAAGTCAGCTTCTTTTTGCTCTCCTTAGCCCGAACAAGGAAGAAAACTTCACGTATTGAGGGTAGAATCTCTTGACTACAGGGCATCCATACCAAGAAGAAATTTGAAGATTCTCTGCTCTTTTATCTTTTTGTAGATAGCTACATCATAAGGGTGCTTCCACTCGTGCACATCATATGTATCAAGTTGTTGCCAGTTAACAAACAATTCAGTGTAATATTGTGCGATTGAGCGGTTACTTTTCTTGGAATCATGAAGGAAGCCCTCAATTTCTAGCAACGCAACTTTATTTTTCTGTGAAGTAAACATGTCTTGGGCTACATCCCAGACTTCTTTTGCTGTCATGAAGAACAAGAAGTTGTTGCTGAGTTCGGTGATCATAAAATTGATTAGCCACACTTACCATCGAGTTCTTTGCCTCCCAGGTTGAATACTTCTCATCTATTTCAGGGGGTTTAAGTACAGAACCTATGAGATATCTGTATTTCCCTTTACCTATGACATAGTGACGTACTTTGTTAGCCCATTGTACATAATTTTCTCCATTCAGCCGATGGATGGTGTTGGAGACAGAGCTAAAATGAGTATGTTGGTGATTTCCTGGTTGGGTTGCAGTTGTCAAACCCATTTGATTGAGCACTATGGCTCTCGGTATTGAGGCCAAATTTGAATTGTATCATTGCTCTGATACCATGAAGTTCATAATCAGAGTATTTTGATTTGGAAGCATTAGTATTATTCTAATATTCACTGACTTTAAATGGATACACGCTCTCAATTAAAAATAGAGAGATCAACTGAGATTCTAGCCTAAGATTATAGCATAATTAAATCAAGAATAAAGTCCCACGAAATCTGGTATTAATTCCAAGATTGTAGGCTCAACTAAATCATGATGAAATAAATCAGGCGTTCTAAACACAGAAATAAGCTAGGATACCTGGGATATTAGGCCCATAGGCCCATTAGGTCTGCGCCAACAATTGTTTTCTGGAGTATTAAATTCACAGTCTTGATATATTTTCCTTACTACCCTTGTTAAATTATGTTGCTTGTACTTTATATGTAGTGGTAAATTTATTTTAATGGAATTATTGGCTCCTTCTAGATATATTTTAATATATAAATAAGGGAAGCATATCTAGGACAGGAGAATGAGTAGTAGGGCTGAAGACAAGAATTAATTTCAAGGAACTAAAGAGAGAACAAAATAGAACTTCTTTGTTTTTTTAGAAGGATTGCTGATCTTCATCATTGTAATTATTTTCTTGTGCAATGAATCATTCTAACAAAAAAGGAAAAACAAAGGCTGCAAATCTTTTTGCATGTCTAATGCTAACAGTTAAATCCCTTTGTATTCCTCAACACTTGGAAATTCAGAAAAAAATAATTTTTCTTGTGTTTGAGAAATAAGCCATACCTTAGCCTGTTTGATATGGTTCAATGACATTTGATCAAAGGCCTCTTTAATCAAATAGTCCAGAGTGTGATCCTTGTTGCCCATATTCTTATAATCCTTCTAACAAACATGAATTATCACCACAATGTTGAACCTGTGCTTTTTCCTTGGTCTAGGTCTAGGTCTAGGTCATATACCTGACAGTTGAAGCTTTAGGGGAACTGATTCCTTTACATTATTTAAGAGAGACAACATCATAAATTTATCCTTGAAAATTCTGCCAGTTTGCTCCAAGCATAGGCACCCAACTGCCGCAGGCATTGGTGAACTTTGTGAAACTCTACCCCTCCTTATTACTCCCAGTGCCTTTTAAGTGAGTTGGCCAAAACTGTTTACATTTGCAGGACATATCATATTTTCTTGATGAGGACTGAAAAAGCCCACTCGAGTACTGGGCATCTGAATTAGAATAGGAACAAACTTTGCTCCAATTGGTTCCTTATCTTGGCATCTGTGTATAATGTGCTTATGTAGTCCAGAAACATATTATACTTAATTCTCAACTATCCAGAAGCGAGTTACTTGTGGAATAAACTCGGTAGTCTTGTTGGCTAGGGTTGGTTGTGTCCTAGTACTTTGGAAGCCTTCTAATTCAATTTGAAGGGTTTGGTAGCAAGAAGGAAACAAAAAACTTTGTAGGATTTTTTTTAGTTGTGTAGAGATATTATAAGAGATATAAATATCCTATAATTAGTATATTGGATAAGATATGATATTATTTTATTAGTATCTAGGATTTTCTATTGTGTATATATATCATCTATTATGTATATATATCCCTTATGAATATCAATAAAATACAAGTATTATTCATCTGAAATAACATGCTATCAAAGCAAGGTTACAATCGGTGGCTCCCCTGAAGCTTTGTCATCATCCGAGTAATGCGTGATTCTCACGCGCAACCATAAGTTTCTAACGTCAGTTTCATTCTCCGGCCCGTGGTAACTTGCATAATGCCCTTCTTCGACAGCGTTCGTCTTCTCCGGCATCGACTCACTGAATCAAGCCTACCCCTAGTAGTTTCGCACTCTAGTTCGACATTTCTAGGTTGTGACATCTCTGTTTTGTTCGATTCATGAACCCCTGTCCTGTGAGATAGCTTTGGCACATTAGTTAATATTTTCTTGCTGATTGCTCCTTAGAGTGGCTTTTGGTTGTTGTATTTACTTTGATTAGGTGCTTTCAGTACTAATTGGCTATCTATTATATCATGTAATTGGTATTTTTTGTGACAAAGCTCCTAGTGTGGCTATTGCTCTCTCTAGTATATTGTTCTTGACTTGGATGCTTGTTGATTATTTGTCCCTAGTGTGACATTTGGTTAAATTTTTTTGATCTGGGTATTGCGATTGGTTTGTTGAACCTTCTCCTATGGTATTTTATGGACGATAAATGTGATTACACATTCATAATATCTGCCTCAAAATATGCACAGTCTATTAAATATGGCAAGTTGCAAAAGCACACCACTCTGAATGTTAGTGGTCTTATTGCAAAAAGTAATAATGAGACATGTTTGGTCTCTTTTACTTCTAAATGGATCATAGATTCGGGTGTTACTGACCACATGATAGGTAACTATAATCACTTCTCTACGTGTGACTCATGCCAATCCATCAAGTATTACCATTGCTAATGGTTCCTTTTCTCGTGTCATTGGTTCTGGCATAGTAAGTCTTACTCCTTCCATTCAGTTACTTTCGGTGCTGTATGTACATGACCTTTCATTTAATCTTCTTTCTCCGAGCAAGCTTACCTGTGATCTCAATTGTTGTGTTTCATTTTATCCTCATAACTGTTTGATTCAGGATCTCTTGACGAAGAAGATTAGTGATAGAGGTTACGAATCTGGTGGTCATTACTTCCTTGATGATTAGGGGGCTCGTGCGTTGGCTTGTGCCGGTAGGACATTGCCGTTTTGGTCATTTATTTTTATTGTCTTTAAAAAAGGTTTATCCTCAGTTTTAACATTTGTCATCATTAGATTGTGAGTCATGTCAATTTGCTAAACATCATCGTCTTCCTCTCGTATCTCGAGTCAATAAACAGGCTTAGTTTCCTTTTGAGTTATTGCAGTTGGGGTCCATGTCCAATTGAGTCCAAATATAGTTTCAAGTACTTTGTTACATTTGTTAATGATTATTCTCGAACTACTTGGTCATATTTAATGAAAAGTTGTTCTGAGTTGTTCTCTCACTTTTGTGCCTTTATTGTCGAAATTAAAAATCAATTCCATGCTCCTATCCATATCTTGCGTAGTGATAATGTTAAAGAATATTTTGATGAATCATTTCTGGTATATGCCGTCGGGAACCTGAACGTGTACTGCACACAGAAAGCAAGTTCTCTTCTAACTCTCTCACTGTAAGTATCTCACTCGTAAGGGAAGGTAGAAGCCTGGAGGATCTCCAATAGACTTGAAAAGATAGTTCTGTCATATCACTCAAGGATAGCGAATACATATATATAGGAAGATAATGAAACTGAACTTCCCTACATAGTCGGGAAGCTGACCCATAATGACTCATGCTGTACAGAACGTGATGGATAATGGCCCTAGAATTTAGCAATATGTGATAACGGAAATAAGCAATAAACAAGGAGACAACAGAGAAAGCAAAGTGAAAATAGAGTGATCTAGACTAAGTCAACTAGAGTCCCTATTCTTCCGCCTGATATATTTCCTTGGTGCCATATCAATACTCCCCTTTTGGAAAGCCAACTTGTCCGCAAGTTGAAAATTTGGGAATTGCATTTGTTGAAGGTCATAATCTTCCCAGCTAGCTTCTTTTGCTGGTCTAGTCTTCCAGTGGACTAACAGTTCTAAATGAGGCCCCTTCCAGCGGTGTGACAGCACTTTCTCTGGTTCGAGGAGCAGTTCAAAATCAGCAGAGATAGGTAATGCAGCCGGAGGTGCAACAGGGAATTGTCCATGAGTAGGCCGCAATAAGGAGACATGGAAGACTGGGTGAATTTTTGCTGATGGAGGGAGTTCTAACTCATAAGCGACGGGCCCCACCTTGCGAATGATCTTGTAAGGGCCAAAGAAACGTGGAGAAAGTTTGGAGTACTTCTGACGAGCAAGAGAATGTTGGCGAAATGGTTGGAGCCTGAGGAAAACAGCATCACCAACTTCCAAGGTAAGCTCACGCCGGTGTTTATCTGCATACGACTTCATCCTGTCCTGTGCCTTTTTAAGATTGTCTTGAAGTAGGCGTAGCATGGCGTCTCTGGCTTCCAGCTATTCAGCTAGTTCGGCCACATTAGTTTCTCCCTTAATGAAAGGATGAAGGGGAGGAGGGTCTCTCGCATAAACCACTTTGAAGGGGGAGGTGTTGGCTGATGTGTGAAAACTGGTATTGAACGAATACTCTGCCCAACACAAAAATCTGCTCCAAGTACGTGGTTGCTCATGTGCAAAGCATCTTAAGTATGCTTTGAAACATCGATTAACGACCTCTGTCTGCCCATCAGTTTGGGGATGGTAAGATGTACTCATCCGTAAACGAGTTTGGCTTAATTTGAACAGCTCCTGCCAGAAGGTACTCAAGAATAGAGGGTCCCGATCTGAAATGATAGAACGCGGCATGCAATGCAGGCGAATGATTTCTTCACAGATCTAGTAGCCACAGTCTTAGTAGTATATGGATGAGATAGCGGAATGAAATGACAATATTTACTCAATCGACCCACTACTACCAAAATAGTGTCAACAGTCCCGGACCTAGGTAGCCCAACAATGAAATCAATAGAAATGTCTTCCCAAATCTGTTTAGGGGTCGGTATAGGTTGTAATAGCCCTGTCGGTGATAAGGTATCATACTTGTTCTTTTGGCAGGTGAAACATTGCTAAATCAATGTTTTGATATCTGATTTCATCTGAGGCCAGTAAATCGTAATAGTGAGCCGCTTTAGGGTCTTTAAGAACCCCCCATGGCCCCCCGAAGGTGTGATATGAGCTTCTTCAAGCAATTTTGCCCGGAGTGGAGAGCTGCGTGGAATTACCAACCGTCCTTGATAGTACAGCTTTTGTCCACTCATAGTGTACCCTGGTTTAGCATGGGGATCCTTCTTTAGGGTGGCAATGATTGGGGTTGTAAATTGATCTTCCAACAAAGAGTCCTCTAGATCTAAAAAGTCCAAAGGTAATGGTACAACCATATGAAGGAAATCAGCATGTTGTGGCCGACGGGAGAGTGCATCTGCTCGTATGTTTTCCTTCCCAGCTTTATAGATAATGGTGAAATCAAATGGGAGGATATTGAGAATGAGACGTTGCTGGTTATTGGTGACTATTCGCTGATCTAGGAGGGTGTGAAGGCTGTTGTGATCTGTTTTGACAGTGAAATGCCGTCCCAGGAGATAATGGCGCCATTTCTGCAAAGCTAGCACCAAGGCTAGTAATTCCCTATCATATGCTGATTTGTACCTATTAGAGAATGAAAATCCTTTGCTGTAAAAAGCAATGGGGTGATCTTTTTGCAAGAGGATAGCACCCACACCTTCCATAGAGGCATCACACTCAACAACAAATTCAGAGTTAAAGTCAGGAAGTTTTAGAATAGGTGCAGAAATTAAGGCCAACTTGAGTGCCTCGAAAGCTTTTTGCGCCATGGGAGACTAGCAGAAAGCATTCTTTTTAGTAAGATCTGTAATAGGACGAGCAATCATACCGTAGTTTTTGATGAATCGTCGGTAGTACCCAGCGAGGCCCAGGAAACCTCGGAGCTCCGACACACTAGTAGGTACTGGCCACTCTCGTACGGCACTGATCTTCTCAAAATCAGTTTCAACTCCTTGGGCTGACACACGATGGCCAAGGAACATGACGCGAGATTGTCCCAACGAACATTTCTTGGAATTCGCAAAATAGGAATGCTGCTGTAGAGTTTGGAATATTGTCCGAAGATGACATTCATGTTGCTGGGGACTGGAGCTGTACACCAAAATGTCATCAAAGAACACAAGCACAAATTTGCGAAGATAGGGCCGGAGTAAATCATTCATTGCTATTTGAAAGGTGGCGGGAGCATTGGTAAGACCGAATGGCATTACTACAAACTCATAATGTCCGTCGTGGGTTCTAAAGGCTATCTTGTGAATATCAGCAGCTAGTGGTACCCGGAATGTAGATCGATCTTGGAAAAATAGGCCGCCCCCTGCAATTCATCAAGCAGTTCATCAATATTGTGAATGGGGTATTTATCGGGTACAGTGATTTTATTGAGATCCCTGTAATCAACACACATCCGCCATGAGTCGTCTTTCTCCTTTACCAACAAGACTGGACTTGCAAAAGGGCTTGAGCTAGGCCGAATGAACCCCTTTTGAAGGAGGTTCTCTACCTGTCGCTCAATCTCATTTTTCTGGAAGTAAGGATACCTGTATGGCCTCAGGTTTGGTGGTGGTCTATTTGGAAAAAGAGTGATGGCATGGTAATGCTCTCGGAAGGGAGGTAGCTCTGAGGGTTCATCGAAAACAGTACCAAATTCAGTCGCTAAGTCTTCCAAGTTCAAGCTGGTGCTGGAAATAGAGTTCACTGTTAGCTCAGAAGTATCCATAGAATTGAGCCCTACTGTTTGATCTTCTAAAAAAGGAGTCCCCTGTAATTTATATCGTTTTCCATTAACCCAGAAAATCAGGAACATTTGATTCCAGTTGGCTTGAATGGTATTGAGAGAAGCAAGCCATTGAATTCGCAGGACCACGTCAGAGCTTGCGAGAGAGAAAGGATAAAAATTCTGTGTGATAGTTAAGCCGGGAAGTGCGATCTGTAATCCCTCACATACCTGTGTGCAGCGAAGAATTCTTCCGTCACCCACCTGGACGCCAAGGATGGGTACTGAGCGTGTAATGATCTTTAATTCCTTGACTAATGCAGCTGAAATGAAGTTGTGGGTTGACCCACTGTCAACCAAGAGGGAGATTTTATGACCCTGAAGAGTACCTCGAAGCTTCATCGTTGCTGTAGAATTGCGACCCAGAATTGCATTAAATGAAATCTCGGCGTCGTCTATATTTTCTTCTCCCACTTCGTCCCCTGTGTCCAAGGCCTTTGGTATGGGATTCCCATCCTCGTCTATTTCTAGGAGGGGAAAAGTACTAGTACATCGATGCCTCGGACGGAAAGGATCCCCGCAACGAAAACAGAGGCCCTTATCACGTCTGCGTTGATGCTCGGTATCTATCCCCGATGATCTAGCTTGAGTTGTGATCGGAGAGAATGGTGGACGTTGCTGGAGTGTGTTGGGCTGAGAGGAGCTGGCTGGGTCTCTTACAGAATTGGGTTGTGCGTAAAGCGGGTTGCTATAACGGGTTGGGCTGTAAGTGATTCCGGGTTTAGAGCTCCGACCCGCAGAGTGCTTCCTCTCATATTCCAAGGCCAGACTCGCCGCCCTGTACACAATTTTAGGTTTATGAAGGCGGACATCAGATCGCAATTCCTCCTTTAGCCCGTTGATGAAGACCCCGAGAAGGCAATGTTCTGGCCACCTCTCGACGCATGCCGACCTTTTTGCAAATTCCAATCTGTATTCATTTACGGAACCCAGATGCTTGATGCTACACAAATATTCATCAGGATTTTGGTACTCTGGCGGCCCATAATGGTCCTGCAGCGCCTTCACCAAATCATCCCAGTACAAGAGTGTCCGTTCAGTGCTCATCCACGAGAAGAGATCCAAAGCATCCCCTTCCAAATGCATTGAGGCTACATCCACTTTATCGTCTTCGGGAATTTCATAATATCTGAAATATTTCTAGGCCTTAAGAACCCATCCTCTTGGGTCGCCACCTCCATATCTTGGGAAATCAAGTTTCGTCTGGGGTGGTCGGGGGGGACGCCGAGATGTCTCTGATTCTTCATCGCTGTCTTCTGTCCAGCGGCGTGTCTTTCCTCAACCCTGGGGCCGTCGAGCTGTTACTTTTTCCTGCAGCACATCCAACGTGGCTAACTTGGCAGCTATCGTCGCGAGAGGATCGTCACCTAGGGGGCCTTCGGGTTGTCCGTCTACATTGGCATTTGATGAGCGTGTGGTCACCATGCTGATCAAAACGTGGCTCTGATACCAAATTAGTATATGCTGTCGGGAACCTGAACGTGTAATGCACACAGAAGGCAAGTTCTCTTCTAACTCTCTCACTGTAAGTATCTCACTCGTAAGGGAAGGTAGAAGCCTGGAGGATCTCCAATAGACTTGAAAAGATAGTTCTGTCATATCACTTAAAGATAGCGAATACATATATATAGGAAGATAATGAAACTGAACTTCCCTACATAGTCGGGAAGCTGACCCATAATGACTCATGCTGTACAGAATGTGATGGATAATGGCCCTAGAATTTAGCAGTACGTGATAACGGAAATAAGCAATAAACAAGGAGACAACAGAGAAAGCAAAGTGAAAATAGAGTGATCTAGACTAAGTCAACTAGAGTCCCTATTCTTCCGCCTGATATATTTCCTTGGTGCCATATCAATTTCGCTCTTTCATGCTTCAAAAAGGAATTCTACATCAATCTTCTTGTGTGGATACACCAGCTCAAAATGGTGTTGCCGAAAGAAAAAATCGCCACTTATTAGAAGTAGCCCGTGCACTTTTTATTTTAAATGCAGGTTCCAAAACTCTTTTGGGTAGATGAGGTATCCACTGCTTGCTTTCTCATTAATCGTATGCCCTCCTCTGTTTTTAATGGTCACATTTCCTACACCACTCTTTTTTCTTCTAAGTCTTTGTTTCCCATTGATTCTAAGATTTTTGGCTGTGTTTTGTTCGAGATGTGTGTCCTACTATTTCTAAATTAGATCATAAGTCCCTCAAGTGTCTTTCTTGGCTACTCTCGCTTTTAGAAGGGTTATCGATATTTCTCTCCTGCTCTTAACCGTTATCTAGTTTTTGCAAATGTTACTTTTCAGGAATCTGTTGTATATTTTGTCTCTAACACTTCCGCTCCTCCTTCTCCACCTGTGGAGGAGGACACTCTTTTGGTATATTCTATTATTCCCTCACCATCATAGGCCCAAGCTCTCGTTCCAGCACCTGGTCTACCACTTTTGTCTCAGGTATATACCAGACGTTTAAAGGAAATTAATCCTACTATTGTGCTAGATTTGGCTCCGCCATTATCTGCTTCATCATCGGATCCTGCAGTGAGCATCACTCACCCTGAACCTGACCCATACCCAGTCCTTGACTCTGAGACACCTGTTCCAGATCCTGATCCCCCCTGGATTTGCCCATTGCCCTCCGCAAAGGTAAATGTACTTGTGTCTATCCTATTTCTTCTTTTGTTTCCTATAACCACCTCTCTACTGCTGCTCGTGCATTCGTTGCCTCTTTAGACAGTATTTCAGTACCTCAGTCCCTTCTTAAGGGCTTGTCCCACCTGGGTTGGCATTCTGCTATGGAAGATGAGATAGTGGCCCTTGATCGTGTTGGCACATGGACCTTAGTGGATTTACTGGCAGGAAAGAAAGCCATTGGGTGTAAATAGGTGTTGACCCCTAAAACTAAGGCTGATGGCACACTTGAATGCCTTAAGGCACGTCTTATTGCTAAAGGCTATGCTTAGAAGTATAGTGTTGACTACTCTGAGACTTTCTCCCCCATGGCCAAGCTCTCTTTTGTTCATCTCTTTATTTCTCTGGCCGCTATTTATGGTTGGGATCTCTTAACTGGATATCAAAAATGCTTTCTTAAATGGTGATTTTCTTGAAGAAGTGTACATGGAGCAACCATTAGGTTTGGTTGTTCAGGGAGAGCGTGGTAAAGTGTGTTGCCTTAAGAGATCTCTATACAGGTTGAAGCAAAGTCCTCGGGCATGGTTTGACATATTTAATATTGTTGTGAAGGACTTTAGCCTGTGCTAGAGTAAGTGTGATCATTCTGTGTTCTATTAGAGAACAAGTGCTAGCATGATCTACTAGTTGTGTATGTTGATGATATTGTGATTACGGGGAGTGATACCTCGAGAATCTCACTACTCAAGTCATTCCTTAACTCCTACTTTCAGATGAAGGATCTGGGTTCATTAAAGTACTTCCTAGGGATTGAAGTCATGAGGAGCAAGAAGGGCGTCTTATTGACTCAGAGAAAATATGTTCTTGATCTGCTAAAGAAAACTGGAAAACTAGGAGCTGCCCCAACTAGCTTCCCTATGGTTTTTAATCCTCTGCTTGGTGTTGATGGTAGTATAAAAGCTGGTAAGAGCAAGCCGTTTGAGTACCCAGAGAGGTACAGGAGATTGATTGGCAAATTGAATTATTTTACAGTGACCCGGCCTGATATCACTTATACAGTAAGTGTTCTTAGCTAATTTATGGTCTCGTCAATTGTCCAACAATGGGAAGCCTTAGAACATGTGTTACATTACTTGAAGGGATCTCTAGATCGTGGGATATTATACAAGAATCATGGTCACATAAATATTCAGTGTTTTTGTGATGTTGATCATGGTGGATCAAAAGCCACAAGACGGTCTACTACAGGATATTGTGTTTTTGTAGGAAGAAATTTGGTATCTTGGAGAAGTAAGAAACAAAATGTGGTGTCAAGATGGAGTGCAAAAGCAGAATACAGAGCAATGTCACAATCAGTATGTGAGATAGTCTGAAAGAGGTTGGCATTAAAATCTGCTGAATTATATGATTTGAAATAGTCCAATGAATTATTCTTTTGGCATATGCATCAAATATATACACAATTCTTGGGGATCCGATGAGATACACTAAGATAAAATCAAATCTCCAATAACTACTCCTAGATCAAATCTGATCTCTAATAACTAATTCTAAATCAAATCTGATTTGTTTCTAATTAATAACAATAATATCTCTAACTATAATATCCTAACATTAATAATTCAAATATTAGAATATTTTCACACTCCCCCTCAAGTTGGATCATAGATATTGATCATATCCAACTTGCCTACAAGTCGCTCAAATATTTCTTCTGATAGTCCCTTGGTAAGGATATCTGCAGTTTGTAGTCTTGTGGGTATGTAGGTGAGACACATAATCCCATCTTCTACTTTCTCACGAATGAAGTGTCTGTCTATTTCCACATGTTTTGTTCTACTATGTTGGATAGGATTTAAGGCCATGTTTATGGCGGCCTTGTTGTCACAAAATAACTTCAATGGAGCATCTATCTTCAAATGAACTTCTTTTGCAACTCTTGTTAACCACAAACCCTCTATGATTCCTTGAGCAAGAGCTCGCAATTCTGATTCTGCACTACTTTTAGCCACTACTTTCTGTTTTTGACTCTGCCAAGTGACAAGATTTCCCCATACAAATGTGCAATAGCCTGAAGTAGATCAACTATCTTCTTGTGATCCTGCCCAATCAGCATCTGTGTAGATTTCTACTGATCTATTGTTGCTCTTTTTGAAGAATAGACCACGGCCAGGAGTACCTTTTAGGTATTGCAGTATCTTGTAGGCTGAGTCCATATGTTTCTTCCTTGGATCATGCATATGTTGACTGGCCACACTTACCGCAAAGGCGATATCAGGTCGTGTGTGGGAGAGATAAATGAGTTTCCCAACTAGCCGTTGGTATCTTTCTTTGTCTATTCTCATTTCATCCCTCTCTTGTTTCTTCTGTTTTTTAACATCTCTATCAGTTTCTGCCTCAGATTTCCTGTTCTTGTGTTTCACTGTGTTGATAGGTACTTTACTCGATTTACACCCAAGCATTCCTGTTTCTTTGAGCAGATCAAGAACATACTTTCTCTGAGATACATAAATACCATCCTTCGATCTTGCTACTTCCATACCGAGGAAGTATTTCAATTTTCCAAGATCTTTGACCTCAAATTCACGATTCAATGCCACCTTGATTCGATCAATCTCATTAGTATCATTTCCTGTAACAATAATATCATCCACATAGACAATGATACTAGTGATGAGGTTATTACGTCGAGATACAAACATAGTATAGGAATAGGGAACACGACAGAACACTTACAGAGCAATGGAGGAACGGTAATTCTGTTCTGTACATTCATCTATGCTGAATACACATATATACACTTGAACACATAAACAGATGAGCGTAATACATGGAGAGAATCAAGGAACACATTCAATGCATACAATCAGATCATATTCCCATAATCTTGCCTAATTAATTCCTGAAATCCCTCTTAATTAATTCAGATATCTCCTACACTCCCCCTCAAGTTGGAGCATAGATATTAGTCATGTCCAACTTGCGGATTAGATACTCAAATTTATCTCGAGTCAATCCCTTTGTGAGCACATCTGCTGTTTGTTCTTTGGAGCGAATGTATTTCAGTTCAATCATCCCAGCATCAATCTTCTCTCTTATGAAGTGTCTATCTATCTCCACATGCTTTGTTCTGTCATGCTGGACTGGATTGTGTGACATACTGATAGTTGCCATGTTATCTGAGTGTAGCCGGATAGGTAATTCTGTTAGCATCCCCAATTCTTCTAGTACTCGTTTTACCCATAGGCCTTCACATATTCCTAGAGCTATGGCTCTGAATTCAGCTTCGGCACTGCTTCTAGCTACCACGCTTTGTTTTTTACTGCGCCATGTGACTAAGTTTCCCCATACGTAGGTAACATAGCCCGAGGTTGATCTTCTATCGTCTTGATCACCTGCCCAATCAGCATCCATGAGTATTTCTACATTTCTCCTATCGGATTTTTTGAATAGAAGACCTAGGCCAAGTGAGCATTTCAGATATCTGAGAATTCTGTAAACTTCATTTAGGTGCTTCTGTCTGGGGTTGTGAGAGTGTTGACTTACAACACTGACAGCATAGGCAATATCTGGCCTTGTGTGGGATAGGTAAATCAGTTTCCCTACCATACGCTGATATCTTCCCATATCTACCTCCTTTCCCAGATCTTCATCCTCTCTAATCTTGTCGACCCTGATAGGAGTATCGCTAGGTCTACATCCCAGCATACCTGTTTCTTGTAGGAGATCCAGTATGTATTTTTTCTGCGAGATGTTGATTCCTTTCGCAAACCTGGCCACTTCCATCCTAAGAAGTATTTCATTTTTCCCAGATCCTTCATTTGGAATTCCTGGTTAAGAGCCTTTTAATTTTATCAATCTCTATTGGATTGTCACCTGTGAGAATGATGTCATCTACATACACTGCTAGTACAGTAAGTTTCCCATTTGTATGTTTGAAGAACATAGTGTGATCACTTTGTCCCTGTATGTAGCCTTGGTCTTTCAATACTCTAGTGAATCTTTCAAACCATGCTCGAGGAGACTGTTTCAATCCATATAGTGCCTTTTTTAACTTGCATACTTGTCCTTCCTTCTTTCCAGCAAATCCGGGAGGCATCTTCATATATACTTCCTCCTTCAACTTTCTATTTAAGAATGCATTCTTGACGTCCATCTGATGTAGGGGCCAGTCCAAATTAGCAGCAAACGATAGAAGGATTCTGATGGTGTTCAATTTCGCCACTAGTGCAAACGTCTCAGTGTAATCCATACCATAGACTTGGGTAAAACCCTTGGCCACTAGACGTGCTTTGTATTTGTCGAGGCTTCCATCTGCAAGATATTTTGGGGTGAATACCCATTTACAACCAACTGCTTTCTTGCCTTTTGGTAACTCAGCTACTTCCCATGTTTCATTGCTTTCCAGTGCCTTCATCTCTTCCATGACTGCTTGTCTCCATTCAGGACTTGCCAAGGCTTCATGGATATTCGCTGGTATTCTAAGTTGATCAAGGTGAGAGATAAAAGTATGGTGTTTAGATGATAAGGCCTGGTAAGAGACAAACCTTTCTATGGGGTGCCTGGTACATGCTCTTTGTGGTTTTCTGACTGCTATTGGAAGTTCAAGATCATCATTTTGGACTTGAGTGTGTTCAAGATCTGCACCTGGTTCAGACTCTTGGTGTGCATCATTGACTGGAGAAGCATTACCTGTCGTGTTCCTTCGGGTATACACTTGTCCCCACTTGTTGGTTTCTCCCCCTGAACTAGTTTGTCCTTCAACTTCCTCAGGTTTCTCTTGTGGTGGGTTGTCAAAGGTATAGATGTGGTCAGGTTCAAGGTGAAGGCATAGGGATTGGGGTTCAGGTTCATTGTGATGTTTCTGAGGGTCACTCCAAGACTCCCCCTGAGCCGAAGAAGAGGGATAGAAGGGTATGGTCTCATGAAAAGTGATGTCGCATGTGACATATAGACGTTTGGCCACAGGGTCAAAACATTTATATCCCTTTTGGGTACTTGCAGGGCCGAGGAAAATGCATTTGGCAACTTTGGGGTCAGGTTTGGAGGCATGGTGTAGATGAACAAAAGCAGTGCACCCAAAGACTCTAAGAGGAAGGGTGTTTTCTAGGTAAGGTAGGTGGAAATGATTTTGGAGGACCTGGAGAGGAGTTTGGAACGATAATGGTTTACATGGCATGCGGTTAATCAAGAAAGTGGCCATAAGGATAGCATCAGTCCAATAGAAACTAGGGACGTGACTACTAACAAGAAGGGCTCTAGCAGTTTCTAGAATATGCCTATTTTTTCGTTCAGCAATGCTATTTTGTTGGGGGCTGTAGGGACACGAGCTTTTATGGGTGATACCGTGTTTTTTAAGAAAGTCAGAAAGTGGATGGTTAAAATACTCAGTGCCATTATCAGTATGGAGAATCTGGATTGGTGTATCGAATTGGGTAAGGACCATTTGGTAGAAGTCAACAAAGGTTCGGTACACTTCAGTTTTATCTTTTAGGAGAAAAACCCAACTAACACGGGTATGATCATCAATAAGGGTCAGGAACCATTTGGTTTGGGTACGATTTGCAACTTTAGATGGGCCCCACAAATCACTATGAATAACAGCAAAAGGTTTGGATGGGCGATATGGAATACTTGGGAAATGAGTGCGATGATGTTTGGCAAGCTCACAAGATTCACAAGAAAATTCGGAGTGTTTATTATAATAGAGGGAAGGAAACATCTTACACATATATTGAAAATTTGGATGTCCTAATCTCTTGTGCCATAATTCCAGGTCACTAGGCCTAGGAAGAGACACTTTATTACATAAATGGGGTACTGGTTTATGACAGTCATCCAGGTAATAGAGCCCATCGAGCTTTTTAGCAACACCAATCGTCGTCCCCGTGAGCAGATCCTGAAAAATATAGTGGGTAGCAAAGAAGTTAGCATGACAACGTTCATCCTTGGTCAATTGGCTCACAGATAATAAGTTGCATTTCAATTTTGGAACATGGAGAACATTATGTAATGTCAGAGTAGCAGAAACGTGGATGGTACCACTACCAGCCACTAGAGAATCAGAAGCATCAGCAATTTTTACTGTAAGATGTGAGTGGGCAGGAGTATAGCTAGAAAATATTGAGGCATCATTGGTCATGTGATCAGAGGCACCTGAGTCTACTATCCAACGAAGGCCTGTATACTCACCTTTACCGCTAGTATGGGCTGTAGAAAAATTACCTCGCTGCATCATAGAGGCAGTGGATTGCTTGTGGGACTGTTTTTCAAGTGCTGTTAAACGATCAAGAATGAGAGCTAACGGATCTGGGCCCTAGGGGTATGTAGGACCAGCAGCAATGTGGGCCTGTGTGGATCCAGTAGCCAATTGAAGACCAGCAGCGGGTTGGGCAGCAATGTGGGCCTGTGTGGATCCAGGAGCCCAGTGAAGACCAGCACTGTTTGGAGCAGCACTGTGGGCCTACGGTGATCCAGACGCTAAGTGAAGACCAGCGGCATTTTGGGCCTCGTGGCTGGCAGTATGTTGGACCTCTGCAGAATTCATTTTAGCCATGTTCCCCTTGTGCCTACGTTGTCTGGGCCTCCAATCTGCTGGCTTCCCATGGAGGTCCCAGCATTTGTCTTTGAGGTGGCCCAGCTTCCGGCAGTGTTCACAGAAGGGGCGGTCAAGTTTGAAGTCTAGAACCCGAGCTGTCATGGCGGAAACTTCATGGACGGACGGTCGAGCAGCTGTTGGGTCTACGAGCATCACTTGTCGGCGCGTCTCCTCATCTCGCAAGAGTGCAAATGCTTCAGCAATGGAGGGAAGGGGTACACGTCCCAGAAGTCGCCCACGGAGGTCTTCATAGATGGGGTTCAAACCCACCAGAAATTCAAACAGTCTGTCCTCTTCAAGATCTTGGCGATAGGCGGAGGCGTCTTCAGCATGTCGCCAAATCCTCTGTGTTAGCTGATCCAGTTCCTGCCACAGATTGGTTTTTTCCAGATAATAAGCATTCAGAGGGCGATCTCCTTGCCGGGCTGTCCACAGTCGAGAACGAAGGTCAAATACGAGGGAAGCCGTCGGACGTCTACCGTAGGCTGCCTTCACCGCTAGCCAGATCTCTTTGGCGGTCGGGAGGAACATAAAGCTGCGACGGACGGCAGGTATCATGGCGTTGAGAAGCCATGATGCCACCAGAGAGTTGTCGGTCTTCCAACGGCGACGGGAGACATGATCATCGATTTATGGCGGCTCGGTCAGAACTACGTCGAGTTTGTCACGCCCATCAAGTGCCAAATACATAGACTGGGCCCACTCCACATAGTTTTCACCGGTTAAACGCTCAGGAACTATAATGATGGTGGAACCTTCAACGTCGGCGACTTTGGCTGGGGGACGCAGCCCACCTTCAGACACGCTTGAGTCGACTTCGGCGGAGGAGGACATCACTGATTGTGCGTCTGCTCTGATACCATATAGGAATAGGGGACACGACAGAACACTTACAGAGCAATAGAGGAACGGTAATTCTGTTCTGTACATTCATCTATGCTGAATACACATATATACACTTGAACACATAAACAGATGAGCGTAATACATGGAGAGAATCAAGGAACACATTCAATGCATACAATCAGATCATATTCCCATAATCTTGCCTAATTAATTCCTGAAATCCCTCTTAATTAATTCAGATATCTCCTACACATAGTGTGATCAGATAAACTTTGCTTATACCCTTCAACCTTGAGAACACTTGAAAATCTATCAAACCAGGCACGTGGTGATTGTTTCAGCCCATAGATGGATTTTCTTAGTTTACACACCTGGTTCTTTCTTCCTTCTTCAAAACCCGGTGAGAGTGTCATGTATACTTCCTCTTTCAAATCTCCATTGAGGAAAGCATTCTTAATATCCAGTTGTTCTAGGGGCCAATCAAGATTTGCTGCTACCGAGAGAAGAACCCGTATGGTATTGAGTTTAGCAACCAGTGCAAAGGTTTCGTTGTAGTCAATGCCCTGCGTTTGAGTGAACCCACGAGCAACTAGTCTAGCCTTCAACTTGTTTAGAGTACTATCAGCATTATATTTTGGAGTGAACACCCACTTGTAGCTCACAGGTTTTATTCCTGAGGGTGTCTGCACTATCTCCCACGTCCCATTTTTCTCCAAGGCTTGCATTTCTTCCAACACTGCTTGTTTCCACTCCGGTACAGCCAATGCTTCATGTACATTATTAGGGATCTTGATGCTGTCAAGGTTAGTCACAAAAGCATGATAACTGGGTGCAAGGGATGCATAGGAAACAAACTTTTCGATAGGATGCTTTGTACATGTCCGGGTTGGTTTTCTCAATGCAATGGGAAGATCTAGATCAGTGTCAATAGCCTCACCTTGTTCAGGATCTACAATCGGTTCAGGAACTGACTCTGCCTCAGAGATATGATGTTGGTGGTCTCTATGGAGTCGACGTGAGTACATTTTTCCCCATCTGTGTTGTTCAGGTCTGTCTGGAGGTGGTTCATGTAGGGTAGGTGAAGTGGGTACAATGGGTTCCACAGGTTGAGATTCATGCCAACACTCCCCCTGAATCGAAGACTTGGGATAATAGGACTGGTGCTCATTGAAGATTACATCTCGGGTAACAAACAGGTGTTTGTAGATGGGGTCAAAACATTTGTAACCTTTTTGAGAGGTGGAGTAACCCAAGAAGACGCATTTTGTGGCACGGGGATTGAACTTGGAGGGAGGATGGTGAAGATGGACAAGAACAGTGCAGCCAAAGACACGTAGCGGAAGAGAAGACTGTAAGTGAGAGACAACGCGAGTTTTTTGTAACTCCTCAATGGGAGAGACGAAGGAAAGAATGCGACTAGGAAGACGGTTAATGTGCTGGACAGCGGTTTGGATGGCATCCCCCCAATAAAACAAAGGAACATGACATTGAAATAAGAGAGCTCTTGCAACCTCAAGAATGTGTTTATTTTTACGTTCTGCGACCCCGTTTTGTTGAGGACTATGGGGACAACTGCTGTGATGAGCAATTCCTTTAGCAGACAAGAAAGAGTTAAGAGAATGATTGAAGTATTCAGTGCCATTATCGGTGTAAAGGACTTTGATGGATGTATTGAATTGGTTTTGGACAAAATTATAGAATCTGATGAAGACATTGGGAACCTCAGATTTATCTTTTAAGAGAAAAGCCCAACACATACGGGTATGATCATCAATAAAGGTGACAAAGTATTTGGACCGAGTTCGATTAGGAATCTTAGAGGGACCCCAAACATCACTATAAATAATAGAGAAAGGAGAAGACGGTTTGTATGGAACCGGAGTAAATGAAACACGGTGATGTTTAGCAAGAGTACAAGTATCGCAAAAAAAAGAACTTTTATTAATAGATAGCTGGGGAAACAACTTTTGCAAATAGGTAACACTAGGATGACTTAGTCTTTTGTGCCATAAAAGAAAAGACTCCTCATCAGAGGTAGGGTGGGGCGTAGAGGTGGTGATCTTAGACCATAATGCACTCACGGTAGATGTGTCGAGACAGTAAAGGCCATCATACTCCTTAGCAGAACCAATCATCTTCCCCGATGTGAGATCCTGAAAAACACAATAGGTAGAGTAGAAATGAGCCGAACAGTTGGCTTGTTTAGTCAATTTACTAATAGACAGTAGGTTACAGGCTAAATGAGGAACATGAAGTACTGATTCAAGATGCAAAGAGTCTGAGATAGTTACAGAACCAATGCCTGCTATGGGTGAAGGAATGCCTGTAGCAGTAGTAATTTTCTTATTTCCTGCTAAGGGATGGTAGCGGACAAACATCTTTGCATTTGAGGTCATATGATCAGAGGCCCCTGTATCCACAATCCACTTTGATGGAATGAGAGATGTTTGTAAAGCAATGGGAACTGAACCTTTATTGGCCATAGATGTAGAACCGTGGGGGTTTTGTTCAGCTTGAAGAGTTCTGAACATACGTGCAATCTGATTGAGTTGCTCTTGACTGAAAGATGTGGATGGCTCAGATGGGGACGGTGCACACGTCGATTCATTTGAGGCCTGGTGAGCTCGTGGCTTATTTTTACGAGGCTTCCAATCAACTGGCTTGCCATAGATATCCCAGCATTTTTCACGAGTATGTCCCACCTTCTTGCAGTGTTCACAGGTGGGTCGAGTCTTACTAGAGGTATTGGGGTTGTCATGCTTGCTAACAAAGGCAGGAGACTCAGGAAGTGGTTGTTTAGATTCAACAGGCATAGTCTCCCTCCTGGATTCTTCCCTACGTACCTCTGCATAAGTCTCCAGAAGTGATGGTAGTGTGGTATTGCTGAGAATTCTGGCCCTTACAGCATCAAATTCAGCATTGAGACCTGCAAGAAAAAGAAGTATCCTTCCCTTTTCAATCCTTTTCTGATTGCGGACGACATCTGCAGGAGTATCCCACTCATCATCGTCAAGAAGATCCAACTCTTACCAGAATGCAACGAGATCAAGCCAGTATTCATGCACCCCACGAGTCCCCTGAATGCAAAGCCATGTACTACGTTGCAGATTGAATAGACGTGAATGGTCTTTGGTGACTGAATATGAGTCAAGAACAGCTACCCAAATATCTCGTGCTGTGGGTAGATACATGAAGCTTCTTTTGACATTTGGAGACATGGAGTTGATAAGCCAGGAAGAGACCAAATGGTTATCGATTGTCCATTGTTGCATCTCAGGAGAAGCTTCATTCGCTGGTTTTTTTTTTTTTGCATCACCGGTCAAATAAGCAAGTTTTCCGCGCCCACCGACTGCGTGTTTTATTGCTTGAGCCCAGTCTTGATAATTTGTCAAGGTGAGCTTATCGGATACAATGGAAACAGGAACACTAGACGCCCCATCGAAGCCTGCACTCAATCCGTGGTGACTGCCAAACTTCTTCCTCTGGTCATAATCTGTAGATGACATGGCTGGGGTAGAGACTTTACGGTCCGTAGCAGCAATTTAGTTGTAGTGAGGCGGTACTGTAGCGACCTGGTACTGTAGCGACCCGGTACTGTAGCGACTTGGAGTACTGTAGCGACTTGGTACTGTTGAACACAGCAAGCGACAGCGCTGGCTGGATATAGATCGGACTAACAGAGGACTGCCACTAGGCAACTTGGCTCTGATACCATGCTGAATTATATGATTTGAAATAGTCCAATGAATCATTCTTTTGGCATATGGATCAAATATATACACAATTCTTGGGATCCGATGAGATACACTAAGATAAAATCAAATCTCCAATAACTACTCCTAGATCAAATCTGATCTCTAATAACTAATTCTAAATCAAATTTGATTTGTTTCTAATTAATAACAATAATATCTCTAACTATAATATCCTAACATTAATAATTCAAATATTAGAATATTTCCACAAAATCTTATTACGAGCAAAGTTGTGGTGTGATAATAAAGTGGCCCTACATATAGCTTCTAATTCTGTATTCCATGAACGCACGAAATATATTGAAATCGACTGTCATTTTATTCTAGACAAGTTCAAGGTAAACTTCATCTCTACATAACATGTCAGATTTAGTGATCAACTAGGTGATCTCCTCACCAAAGTTCTTAATAGGATTCGAGTTGAATATCTTTGTAATAAGTTGGGTATGATTGACGTCTATGCTCCAATTTGAGGAGAGTGTAGAGATATTAGAGATATTATAAGATATGTAAAATCCTATAATTATTTTATAGAATAAGATATGATATTATTTTATTAGTATATAGGATTCTCTATTGTGTATATATATCCCTTTTGAATATCAATAAAGTACAATGATTATTCATCTGAAATAACAAGTTGAAAGAGGAATGCACTCATCTTGAAGGAAATATTTTCTTCATTGATTGTGTTTCAAGATAGAATTATATATATCCTATTGCTATATGGCTTCCCTTCGGTGTTTGGCATGGGGCTTTTGAGGAAACTGCTTTATTGGAAATCAAAGAATATTCAACATTGGTTGGGTGCAGTGGCAGCTGTTGTTTGAACCCCAAGGAAGGACGGTCTGATTTCTAGAGACACCAATTTGGGATGGTTTTACATGTTACCCTCCTATCCAAAAGGGATTAGTCTTTATCCCATTGGGTGGAGGACACTCTTGGAAAAAGAAAAGAGATAAACAGCTCTTAATACACTCATATAGGTAACTGTCTTCGGTTTTGAACCAATATTATACTGTAATTGTATAGGCAATCTGGAGAAAAATCGATATCATTTCATCCTCTGTATGCTGTAATATATACACGGAGAGGGGTGAAAACAGGGGAATCAAGGCATTAATGATGTGAGCCTGATATCCCGGGATTACAATGAATTCTAATTAATGAAATTAAGACAATACAATCAAATCCCTCAAATCTCTTTACTATAATCTCGGTTATCTACACTCCCCCTCAAGTTGGACTATAGATATCATACATGTTCAACTTGCCAATAAAGTGTTCGAATTTTTCTTTCCCTAATGCTTTTGTGAGCACGTCTGCCGTTTGATCCTTCGAGGGGATATATTTGAGTTCGATGGTCTTTTCATCAATCTTCTCTCTAATAAAATGCTTATCAACTTCTACATGCTTCATTCGATCATGTTGAACGGGATTGTGAGATATGTTTATAGCCGCCATATTGTCAGAACGAAGTGTAATGGGCAGGTTTGTAGGTAATCTCAATTCTTCTAGTACTCGCTTTACCCAAATTCCTTCGCAGACTCCAAGTGCTATAGCTCTGAATTCAGCTTCAGCACTGCTCCGAGCTACTACATTTTGTTTTTTACTTCGCCATGTAACCAAGTTTCCCCACACAAAAGTGAAGTACCCGGAGGTTGATTTCCTGTCATCTTGGTTACCTGCCCAATCAGCATCGGTGAATATTTCTGTGGATCTTTGTTCTGTCTTTCGAAATAAAAGGCCAAGTCCTGGTGTCCCTTTTAGATACCTGAGAATTCGGTAAACCTCATTCAGGTGTTTTTGCTTTGGACAGTGAGAGTATTGACTTACTTCACTAATTGCGAAGGCAATGTCTGGTCGAGTATGGGACAAGTAAATTAATTTTCCCACCATGCGTTGATATCTTCTTAGGTCTACTTCATTTCCCAGATCCTCCTCTTCCCTTTATCAATTCTTATTGGGATATGACTGGGTTTACACCCCAACATTCCTGTTTCTTTCAGAAGATCCATGATGTACTTTCTCTGTGAGATGTAGATTCCTGTTTTTGACCTGGCGAACTCCATCCCAAGAAAGTATTTCATTTGTCCCAAATCTTTGACTTGAAAGTCTTTGTTCAGTGCCCTTTTGATACGTTCAATTTCTACTAGGTCATCTCTTGTAAGTACAATGTCATCCACATATACAGCTAGACTGACTATTTTCCCCTTTTGGTGTTTGAAGAACAATGTATCATCACTTTGTCCTTGGTTATATCCCTGTATCTTCAAGACGCGGGTGAATCGTTCAAACCATGCCCGAGGAGACTGTTTGAGTCCATATAGAGATTTTTTGAGTTTGCAGACCTGATTGTCCTTCTTACCTGGAAACCCCGGAGACATCTTCATGTAGACTTCTTTTAGTTCTCTATTCAGAAACGCATTTTTGATATCTATTTGATGCAGCGGCCAATCTAAGTTAACAGCCAAGGACAACAGGATTCTGATAGTATTCAGTTTTGCCACTGGCGCAAATGTCTCTGTATAGTCCATCCCATATACCTGTGAGAACCCTTTCGCAACCAGACGTGCTTTGTATTTGTCTAAGCTTCCATCAGCAGTATACTTTGGTGTAAAGACCCATTTACAGCCCACTGGTTTCTTCCCCTTAGGTAGCTCAACAACCTTCCAAGTGCCATTTATTTCCAATGCTTTCATTTCTTCTAGGACAGCTTGTCTCCAATGAAGATTGGCGAGTGCTTCATGTATGTTATTGGGTATTGTAACCTGATCCAAATGAGAGATAAAAGTACCATAGTTGGAGGCGAGTGCCTTGTATGAAACAAATCTCTCAATGGGATGTTGGGTACATGTCCTAGGCTGTTTTCGGCATGCAATAGGTAGCTCAAGCTCATCTTGTGTGGGTCCAACTTCCCTTGCTTCTTCTAGGCCTATTCCTAGTTCAGATTCATGAGCTGCATCATTTGTCTGAGGAGCTTTATCTGTCATGTGTCGACTTGTGTAGGTTTTACCCCACCTGTTCGTGTCTCCCTCTAAACTGGTGTTGTCTTGACTCTCAGGTGTGGGTATTGGATCATTTATGAGGACCACTTCAGGTGTGGGTAATAGGTTGGACTTGGGCTCAAGGTCAAGGTGTGACAGCTGAAATTCCTCTTGCCAATTCTCCCCCTGAATTGAGGACGGAGGGTAATAGGGGTTGGTTTCAGAAAAAGTGGTGTCACATGTGAGGTAGAGACGTTTGGAGATGGGGTCATAACATTTGCATCCTTTTTGTGTCCCAGGAAAATGCACTTGGTGGCTCTTGGTTCGAGCTTGGATGTGTGATGAAGATGGACATAGGTGGTGCATCCAAATACTCGAAGGGGAAGAGTGGTTGCCAGGTAAGGATGGTTAAAGTGGGCTTGTAGGACTTGTAACGGTGTGCTGAAGGAGAGTGGTTTGCTAGGCATGCGGTTGATAAGAAAAGTAGCTTGGAGGATTGCATCACTCCAGTAAAATGAGGGAACGTTGCTACTAAACAACATAGCTCTAGCTGTTTCAAGGATTTGACGGTTTTTTCTTTCAGCAATGCCATTTTGTTGGGGACTATGAGGACAGGAACTCTTATGGAGAATAACATGGGCAGTCAAAAAGGTGGATAGTGTCTGATTGAAGTATTCAGTCCCATTATCAGTATGAAGGATCTGGATTTTTTCATGAAATTGAGTTTGAATCATGTTGTAAAAGTTAATGAAGGTTTGTGGGACTTGAGTTTTATCAGTTAAAAGGAAGACCCAGCAAACACGAGTATGATCATCAATAAATGTTATAAACCATTTAGATTGGGTGCGATTTGGGACACGAGATGGATCCCAGAGGTCACTGTGGATGAGTGAGAATTGTTTAGATGGACGATAGGACGTACTAGGAAATGTAGTGCGGTGATGTTTGGCAATTTCACAAGAGTCACAATGAAAATTTAATGACTTTTTATTATTGCAAATGGAGGGAAGCATAGTAGTCATGTAATGAAAATTAGGATGCCCTAATCGCTGATGCCATAGTTCTATTTCACTAGTCGGAGGGAGAGATACGGCCTTACAAGATTTGAAATGTCGAGTATCACAATCATTCAGATAGTACAGCCCCTCAAACTCCTTAGCAACACCAATCGTCATCCCCGTGGACAGGTCCTGGAAATAACAGTGAGAATCAGTAAAATTAGCATGACAGTGCTTTTCTCGAGCCAATTGGCTAACAGACAACAAATTGCATCATAAATTTGGGACATGTAGGACTTCATTCAAGGTCAAGGAATTAGTGACATTCACTTTTCCTATACCCGCAACAATAGATGTGGAAGCATCGGCAATTTTTACAGTAAGTTGAGATTGAGTAGGGACATATGTAGTGAATAGGGAACGATTGTCGGTCATATGATCTGAGGCACCTGAATCAACTATCCAAATAGGGCCAGAATTCATACCTTTAATTGTAGCCAAAGCTTTAAAAAATTTACCTCGTTGAACCACACTAGCAGTAGACTGCTTATTTTCTAGGGCTGCCAACCTTTCTAAAAGTAGATTCAGCTGATCCGTGGCAATAGAGGAAGAGGAGGCCACATCATCCTGCTTGGTTACTTCAGCCACGTGTCCTCTTGGTTTACCCTTCTTTGGTTTCCAATCAGGAGGTTTTCCATGAATGTCCCAACATGTCTCCTTAGTATGCCTTATTTTCCTACAATGTTCACACGTAGGGCGATCTAAGTGACGCTGGGTATTGCTGCGAGCCGTGCGTCCAGAGGCTTCTATCTGTGCCGCGCGCTGTGGGTCTGGGAGCATGACACGCCGCCGAGATTCTTCATGTCTCAAGGTGGCGAACGCATCGCGGACGGAGGGCAGTGGTTCTCGGGCCAGAATCCGTACTCGGACATCATCATACGCAGGGTTGAGTCCAGCGAGCAACTAATACAGCTATTCCTCCTTCATTTCTTTCCTGCTGTCGGTGGCGTCATCAGCGCATCTCCAGGTTCTGTCCTTCAGTTGATTGAGTTCCTACCATAATGCCGTTTTCTCCAGCCAGTACTCATTCAACGCGCGACTGCCCTATTTTGTCTGCCATAGATGTGATCGAAGGTCAAAGATTACAGAGGAGTTAGCCTTGTTACCATAGGAATCTCTGACGGCATCCTAGATTGCTTTGGCTGACAGTAGGAACATGTAGCTCCTCTTGATCCCCGGCGCCATAGTGTTGATGAGCCACGATGACACCAGCGAGTTGTCGGACTGCCACCTCCTCTGCGTCTGGGTGTCGCTAACTGTAGGAGGCTCGATTGTGATAAAGTCGAGTTTGCCGCGATCGTCGATGGCCAGTTTCATTGACTCCGCCCACTCCATATAGTTTTCACCAGTGAGTTTGTCGGACACCAGCACTGCCGATGACCCTTCCATGTTGACAATCTTTGAGGACCCATGTCTGTGGACTCCCTCGGTGTGATCGTGCGACGCCATAGACGAGACAGACGACGCCTCCCAGGTTTGCTCTGATACCATGTAATTGTATAGGCAATCTGGAGAAAAACCGATATCATTTCATACTCTGTATGCTGTAATATATACACGGAGAGGGGTGAAAACAGGGGAATCAAGGCATTAATGATGTGAGCCTGATATCCCGGGATTACAATGAATTCTAATAAATGAAATTAAGACAATACAATCAAATCGACAATACAATCAAATCCCTCAAATCTCTCTACTATAATCTCGGTTATCTACATATACTTTCTGGTTTAAGAGTATCTTAGCCTCTAGCTAGTTCTAAATTCATCTTATGCTGATAAAATTTCTTGCTCTATCAAGAAAAAAAAAGCTAGTGCCCAAATCAACCAACCACACGCAGTGGTGATGCCATGCGATTTATTTTTTAATGTGCTGTTCAGACCTGTAACTATAGTCTGTCCCCTGCAGTTTTTCTCCTGGCAAATTATAAATTGAAGAGGAAATTATTCTTTAAATGTCAAAAATAGAAGAATCTAATTTGTTCTGGCTTTTCAATTCTTGTATCTCTTAAAGTATCTGCTGTCTTTTGGTTTGTTGTACAAATTTTGTGTGCTGACTCAGTTGATCTTTGCATTGTTTTAGTTTCTCACTGTTAATTATTTGAGGAGGAAGCAACCCTTCACTTTAGATGATGAAATATTCCCCTTGACAGGTTGATAAGGTCACTGTGGTGTATCCTATGAGATTCAAAGATTCCATAGACATTGTTCTTGCAACTTCCTTCATGCAGGTAGAGATTGTCAGCTAATGTCGCATCTCATTAGAGTTGCTGAGCTAAAGAAAATATGGGAGAGCGAGATAGAGGAAATCTTGCATTATGAAAAGCTTTCTTGTGTGGTATTTTGCTCCTTTGTTGCGTGGTTTGATGTTTAAACTTTAAATGTTTATTATAATTTAGGAATTTGTGGAAGCTAGGCGGACAGGTGGACTATATAATGCCCCTCCTTGTGCATGGTCCCTTACTCCTCCAGCAGAACTAAAAGAAGCACCCGCACAAGCATTATCAGCAAATGCAGGATTTGTGACATTTGGTTTGTGTTTTGAAATTCTCATCTTTTCGTCATGTATTCATTTGCTGCTTTCACCGCAATATTTGTGTTCAACTCGCAGTTATCCTCCCCCGTCATGTAGAAGGCCAGAAATTGGATCGCACGGTCTGGAGTTTATCAACATTTCATGCATATGTCAGCTATCATGTTAAGGTGTGTTTTCTTTGAACCAAATTAGTTTAATGGCTTATATCTTGTTTCGATTGTTTCTTTTTTGGTGAAAATCAGGGCAAAGCCCAGATACTTTATTCACTAGAAATTAAATGGTGACATCCAGGGAAAGACCTCACAAGGAGGCTCATTTAAAATTTTGCACCTATCTTCTTGCATAGGTGTAAGTACCTAGGTACTTCACCTAAGAGACAGTTACAAAGACATTTGAGAAACATGACAATGTAGGCCACATAAAGAGAAAAATTATTGAAGACTAAATATACTAAGAAGAACCCTCGAGCTTAACTCAGTTATCGATTTGGTCCCTGAAGTTTAATATTTATCAATTGAGTCCCTAAACTTTCATAATTATACATAATTAGTCCTTTGGTTTGCAAAGGTATAATCCTAAATACACATAGTCTAACGATTAACTCAAAAGATGACAACCTCTTCATAGATTGTAGAAAAAATTGTTGGTGGATCAAATAAGAATATAAATTTGTGTATGAAACTTTAGGGACTTGATTGATAAAAGTTAAACTTTAGGGACCAAATGGATAACTGAGACAAACTTTAGGAATCAAAAGTTTCATTATCCCCAATGAAATGTATAAAGAGAATGTTTGGAGACAATTAAAGTTCAACTAGAATGGAAAAATGCAATGAAGGCCTTTATTGGTAATGAGTTACATGTCAGTAGTAATGAAGGCTACAAATAGAGAAAAAAACGTCCACTGATAATGAATTTCATGTCTTGTAAAGAAAAGGGCGGATAATGTTTGGTTTGTCGTGGTTGAGGCAATGCCACCAGTTGGTGGCTTGGTTTTGTTGTAACAGCATCAATATAATGTATTTTGATTGACGGATCTTGGGAGGGGACTAGAGGTGAAAAGCTGAGGATGACACTAAGCAAAAGAGAATAACAGTTCACATTATAAAACACCAAGTATTAGGTGACTTGAAGTTTGATGCTGGGGATGAAGAGGACTCCATATTGATGTTGTGATTGTGGAATTCCATGATACTAGAAATCAGTCGTACATAAATACCTTGTACTCATTCTATTAGATTAATCACAATTTTCTGACGTTTGTAATAGGATATACAATGGAGGCCATACTTTCTATTGAAACTTAATTTGTATGTGGTCACAAGAATTAAGTCCATAAGTCCTAAGTCCGAGCCCCTTGGTCATAAAGTTCTATTACTATATCAATGACTACTTAAACCCAAAAGCCGAAGCTATTAAACAAAAGCCTATATGGTTGCCATTTTAACATCTCTAACCATGCATGTTTGTAACAGTGCTCTGCAGGATTTATGCATACACGGATGCGGCGTCGAGTGGAGTCCTTGATTCAGGTGAACTCACTTTTTTCCCTCGGCTAATCATCCACTTTGGTAGTGTCCAATTTGACCTCTGGGACTGGTTCTCAGTTAAATTCTGTTTGTTCACCCTAGTCGGACTTTGCTGACAAATTGCTTGATTCAGCAAAAATATTATGAAATTGTGGTGGTTTGGTTGGTTATCCAAGGATTTTTCACCCGGATTTATTTGGTAGCTAAATGATGATTAAAATTTATGCCACATAGAAATCCCCAGAAGATGGATGTAAGTCATTGACGAAAGTGCTTTTTTTGGCATTGAACCATGATTTGATTAACAAAGCCTTTTTCTTTTTTTCTTTGTTTTTTCCTTTGCTTTTTGGGTAGTCGTAGATCCAGTGTTCAAGAGTAATTGATCACCCTTCACCGTTCTTCAAGTTTTAACGTGATACAACCTGTAATGCTATTTTGTAGGCACTGGATCGCGCAAAACCAGATTTTGAGGATTCAAAGATAACGTCAAATGCCCGACGGATGGTATGTTAGTTATTCTGGAATGGTGCATTTCAAATGTCACATCAATGGTTTTCATTTAGCATTGCTTTGATTATTATATTCTGTTTTCAAAACACAATGTCGTACGGGATTATAGAGCCTCAAGGACTCAAAGTCAAGGAACAACTAGAGCATGATGAGAATGCAGCGTTATGCTTCTTTTAGATCGAACGAGGAGCATCCATGGAATTGCCGGTATATTTTGTGGACTGTTCCAGATGCTTATAACTAGATGCTATGCATCCTTCAGATTCAAACATGATCAACATGCAAGAAATTGCTGGCCTCTATCCAGAATGTTCCAGATCATTGTAATTTATTCCTGGGAGTATGAGAGAAATGATTATTAGCCAACTGAATGAAGTATTCATTACCTTGTGCCATATTGTCACTCATCTGGACCTGATGCATCTATCTGTTTTGTGGTAAACTTCTAAATATCTTCCCTTAGCATTCATGTAGCATTCCTATTTTTTGTAAATGTATTAAGCATGTTATGTATTGCAAATGAGGTTACATTGGACTAAGGGTATATTTGGATGGAGAGAAAAGTGAAGGGAAAATATGGTGAAGGGAATACTAGGAAAGAAAATTCTCTAAAATGGTAAACAAATTTACTATTTTTGAGAGTTTTTTCTCCCAGTATTCTTTCCTCTATAATTTTCTTGATATCAAAACATAGGGTAAGCGTCCTGCATTGTCGAGGGATAGATGATTTTCTAACCCAAACGAATTATATTTGCAACCAAACATTTTAGAGGCATCTTGCTTGTGCTATTTATCATGATTTGTTTATAGTTTTGGACTAATGTAGTACTCCCTCGAGTCTTAATTATAAAAGTTAGATAAGGAATTGAGTTTGGTCTTAAATGTAAGACATAAATCTACTTTATCTGTCAAAATTAGAATTTTTTTTTCTAAAATATTCTTATATGATTATATATATTAAGAAGATTTTTATTAAAGGTAGTTCAAATGCATATAATTAAAATGAGTATTTTAAGGAATTCAACACAATTATTATAATAACTAAACTAACTAATTTTATTATAATCTATTTAAATTAGTTAAATAGATTTTATAATTAGGAAAATATATGTTTTAATTGCGGGGGGAAAGGTGAATGAAGATGGCGTTTTATTTTCATTCTCCATTCAGGGAAAGGAAGAAATAAAAGATTCTTGGTAATTCTTTTGTAAGTTATATGTGACACACATCTAATGATTTGGTACCCTTATAGTAACCTCGATATGTTGATCATGAACTTGTGTAACTCACGTTTCTTGTGTAACTGGAATTTTTTTAGGAAAAATTATGCATAAATTCTAGACAAGAATTAAATACAAATAGGTGCTCAAATTTCATTATAGATGAGTCCCCTTGTATAAAGCGCCACTATTAACAAGAAGTCTTATTGTACTAGGTGGAGTTCAGTGGATTGCAAACCTAAGTTATTAGATAAGTTGTTAATCAAAAAGTCTCTTTTAATAATCTCATTGAGTATTCTCCTTAATTTACCTTCCTCATTGTCACATCTAATAATAGTATATCTGTTATATATGCTCAAACTATTTCAGATGATTTTCTACCTATTCTTCCTCAATAGATGTTATTCTAACTTTTCCCTTGTATGTATAATATTTACTATCATAAAATATTGCTGGTCTTATAATGGTATAATAAAATTTTTCTTTTATCTTGTTAGCTACTTTCCAATTGCAAATAACCCATTATTTTCAGTGATTACTTATAGAATGATTTGATCTACTATTTTGACCTCATAAATATCTGAATTTTTATTATAAAGCACACATCAGAATTTCTATATTTAAATATAATATGAAACTCAGCAATTTATGTATAATGTTATCCGTATGGGTGCTTCTTGGGTGGTTTCTCTGTCTCTCGCCTTTATCCATCTCTTGCTCTGTTTTTGTTTCCCTTTCTTTGCCCTGTTTTTCTCCGTCTCTCCTCTTTCCTTTCCACCGCCATAACTTCCGACCGTCTCTGCTCTGTGTTCTATTTTCTATTAATCCATCGCCTTTCATCTTTACTTTTCATCTCAGTTTGCGTCGTCTTTCAACTTTCCTACCCCTATCTTTTTTTTTTCCTCTGTTCCTTTCTTTTTCCACCACTCTTCTCATCGTCTTCTATATTTCTGTTCCCGTTCTGCTTTCTCTTTTTCCACCGCCTCTATTTCTCTTCCCTTTTTCCACTGACTTTCTCCATTTGCACCACCTCCTTTACTTTGTTCCTTTATTACATCGCCTTTCACACTCCACCGTCCTTATCTTTTGATTATAGCCTCCGGTCTTCTGCATTCATTCATTCATTCATTCATTTGATTATCAACTGGATTTACAGGATGTGGAAATATTGAAGTGCAGATACTTTAGCTACATGTTCAGCTTTGCTTTAAATCACATAACATCAACAATCTGGTTCATCTATCAGAAGAGCCTAGAGCCTGGTCTCTTGAAGGCTTTTCCTTCAAGCTTTAGTCGTCTATATGCTTCTTTCAGATGGAAAGTCCGGATTGGTCCAGATTCTTTCCTCTCTTTCATAACTGTTCTAGCTACACAAATAGATTGTTTATTAATTAATGGAGATGGAGATAGTTGAAATCAGCACATTAGCAGAGTAGTAATAAAACCAGTGAGATGCACCATTTATCCATGAAATTCTAGTGAATGTGATTGGGAATAAATTGAATGTTGAGTTCCTCTTTGAATAATTTGTTTTGTTTACAAAGGAAGCATCTTGTGCTTATGAAAGAAAACTATCATTACCTGTTTCAACATCACCGACAAACATCTTTGCTATCCCTGACACTACAATAGTCATTGGCACTGAAATTTTTTGGGTTCCAGTAATGCTTGGTAACAGCTGTTTCAATGCAATCCAGGAGGGGCGTCAAGGGGAAACTTGTGAGCAATCTCAAGACAAATTACTACTACTATCTTCTATTCTTAATATAAGAGTTAGATAATTTATTTAGATAGATAAAAAAAAGTTAGTTATGTTAGTTATTTATAATAAATATAGTTTGATTTTCTTAAAATACCACATCTCATCATGACTATCCTTTAAATAGAAATTTCTTAATGTGTGTAATCAATAGGATACTTTGAAGAGAAAACAAAAAATGCTCAAACAGAGAGGAATTAAAAAAAACAAACAAGTAAATTGTTTCAAACCACTCCGACTAATTGCAAATTTTCAGGTTGTTTGACATGGTTACAGTTACAAGTATCTTTTTGTAGTCATAATAGTGGAATAAAAGGAGGTGACTCAATAAAATGATATACACATATTATTATCAAGTCTTCAATTTATATCTTTAGATAATTAATCCCTCTAAGATTATATATAGTAAACAATTCATGGACAGTCACTTAATAGCTCCTTCTTTAGGTACATTGGGTTTGAACTTTAATTGCCCAAAGACTTTTTGTAGAAGTGTGTTAGTTTAATTTCACAAAATTATTTTAGTACTTGTAAACAAACTTGTGCTACATCTCAATTGAAACCAACATACATATAATTGCCATGTTGGCACTGAATCAACACAACATGTGACTCACCTTCCCAATTCCATCACTAACTGTATTTGGATTAACTTTTAAAAAATACCTTCTAGAAAAAAGATAACAAATGATTTTAGTAGAGAATAACTTATGGAGAAGTAGAAAAAATTAGTTTTATTGAAAACCATGGTTTTAGCTTTGATACCATGGTTTTGGCATATCTAATTAATTATTGGATTTTATGAGTTGTTTGGATGGTTTTTCTCAAAATCATGGTTTTTTTGCCAAAACTATGGTTTTAAAAGGTATCTAAACACACTCAGCTTCAAGGGGATTTGGAATTAGCACACTGTTAGGCATCAAGAAGCTTGTTGCATTTCTATGGTTCTGGGCATGCCGACCTCCCCTACCCCCACCCCTTCTAAAATAAGAAATCCATTTTTATTACTTTTCATGTATAAGCACAAAGATCATTTCCACTCACATTACCTCTCATTTTCCCTTGCTCTCTTGCAATCAAACTTACACTTTTGAAAGGCGCCATGAAAGAGGGTTGGGTGAAAGAGGTAAAGATAGTCATATTTGTAACTTATAGCATCCTACCAATATAGCTATTATAATCTATATGTGCAAGTCACTCATTTTTAAGATGTCACATAATTGTATTGAGTTGAGGTAGTTCATTCTGGTTTTATTGATTCAATTAGAGTTAGTAGATGATGAAAATTAGGGAACCGAGTTGGATTTCCTGATTATGTTTAATTGAGCTTTGATTGATTCTCATCCTTGAACTAGTTGGACATGACTGTGGTTAATTAGAGCAATTCTATAGCAAAGTACAGTTGTATCTATTTAATTCATCTTCTTATACCTCTTGAGTTGAACGATTCATATTTCCTTATTTAATATCTGCAAGTTACAGCTTTGATTGAGATTTAGTTGGCGAGTTGTTAGCTAACATATTCTAATTCAACTAATTAACTCCTAATATTTTGTGGATAATGAAGGAAAGGTAATCTCCAAGGAAACACACTTGTCATTGACTCATATCATCATCATTATTAGCACATAAATGAAGGGAATTGGAAGACACACATCGAAAATTAACTTTAAAATTTTTTCCCATTCCCTATCAGGATCTACCGAATGTGTTTAAGTCAAGGAGAAAGAAGTGTTACCTTCGGTATTTAAGATGTAGTCGCGATCTCCGTATCCACTAGTCGCGACTCTTCGCCTCTGGAGTTTTCAGTCGCGACCTCCTAAGCTTCTAGTCGCGACCTGTCGTCTCTGGAGTTTTCAGTCAGACTTCCTCTACTACTAGTCGTGACCTATAGCCTTTGGAGTTGTCAGTCGCGACTTCCTCTGCTTCTAGTCGTGACCTGTCGTCTCTTTTCGGATTTCTGACGTTCAGACGCCAATTTAGTCGCGACCTCTGTGTCAACTAGTCGCGACTTCTCGTCGTACCTGGTGCTCTTTTTTCTATCGCAAGAAGTCGATAACTCATATTAGCTTCCTCTACCGGTATCCACACGAACAGCGTTTCAACCACGAACAACGTGCTAGCGCCTCTTGTCCCTCTAGGGCTTTCTCAAGATTCTGTCCTCACCGTCTCTATTTTGGCAGTTTCTTATCTGCAAACCTTTTGCACTCTCCTTGCCCCTTTTTCTCTTGTGCGTAGAACCCTAGCCCCTAATGTCAAATATATAGGATGCTATCGGGCTTCTAATTGGGCTGGGTTTCAGAATTAATCTTATATTAATTCTAAAATTAATACAATATTATATATTGCATAATTTGATAAGAAACTAATTAAATAAATATGATTTTTATTAAATCCGTCCCACAGATTTAATTCACCTATTTATTTAATTTAAAATAAAGATAAGATAGAGTTATATTTGATTTATTCTTATAAATCAAATTTGAGATATCTTATCAATTTAAATTTTAAATTCAAATAGATTATATCAATTTAAATTCAAATTCAAAAGTGATAGAGATTTAATTTATCATCATAAATTAAATCTTGCAAATATCTCTTATATTATATATAATATATATATACAAATTTATATATATATATAATATATAAATCCACCCTAGATTATTCATTGAATCAAGACATGTCTTAGATTCAATGAACCTGGACATCACAGCTCGAGTTGGGCTATTTTGTGTGCGACCCTGTAGGCCCATATAAAGTTGGTAGTGGGCTAGTCACTATACTGACCCACAAGTCGTAAGCGGTCTCTAGCAAGACATTACGACTACCCAAATCATATGAGGATCGATGAACGATGTTACCTTTCATACAACCATATCACGTCCCTTTTGTCACACGATATTTCGGTCATGGATGAGGCATGGAGAACGTTATCCTCCTGTTCCTGACCGTTACTTTCTCGATCCCTGAGTAGTCTGACTATAGGAATGGAACTACCTTTCCATTACAGTATGGCCATACATTTCTCAGACTCACTCATCGAGGGGCCCAGTAATATCTCTCTACGAATGTGAGGGACAAATTCCATCTTGACCATTCACATTCCTCCGCATAAAAAATGTAATATCCTTAATTTCTGTACTGATTTCCATGTACAGATTAAATGGAATATATGAGTCATGTTTCAGGAAAAAGATGTGGTCCTTTATGTAAAGAAAAGGATTAAATTGCAAAAGAAAGGAAAAGAAAGGACTTAAATGCAAATATGGAAAGTTTAAGGTAAGGAAGGAAAGGTAGACAAAAATGTGGGGTCTTAAAGTGTAATTTTAGCCAAATTAAGGGACTTAATTATAAAGAAGGAAAAGTTCCCTGGGGCTAAAGTATAATTAAAGAAAATAGGCCAGAAATGGTTTGCACCGCCCGACAGAATTTCAGTCCCAGATTCTACCAGAAGGTAGGGCAGGTGACGCCGGGTAACCAAGCCTAATACCAGAATTTTTGAAGACTCCAGATAGCCAGAAATAGACTGATCGTCCAAAAGTTATAAAAATTAATACCGGATACCCTAGATTTCAGATATAAGTGAGAAAATACAGGATGATGCACCCTTATGGGATGGATGTCGGGAAACTGACAGAATACCGATAGGAGGTCTGTAGGAAAAGTTATCTGCAAATTAAAAAATCCAGACGGGAGTGTGAGGCCTCCGGGGATCCGGGTTGGAGATTTATCGGTATTTTTAAAGGGGCTAAATGCGATCGAATGACTTCGGTCAGATGACCGTTATAACCCCCAACGATGCCTGAACACAGTAGGACACTATATCTGGGAAAAAGAGCTGGTGTCCGAAAAAGGTGTATAATCGGTAAATAATAGTTAAAATATTCAATGAACTGTGTTAAAGGAAGATTCCTCGTAATACGTGCCATATAGGTAATGGATCCAGGAAGCCCAAAAATGGCGCCATTAGAGGCCCAATAAAACTCTTGGACTGATAGGTGGGCCAGTATCCAGCAGAACCCCGGAAAAGTGCGAAATTACGAAAATGCCCCTATGTTGTACAAAAAGGGCAGCAGATGAATAAATGGTATTCTGATCATTTTGGACAGACCCAGAGGTCAAGACATGTCTAAATAAGGTTGACTAGAGCCAGTATAAGCTTTGACCGGGTCCAGAAAGGTGTGAAATGACGACTTTGCCCTTAGGGTTAAAATAGGACAAGATCGGGCACCAAGGGCATTTTGGTCATTTCGCAGGGGATCTGTAATTGAGCCTGGACCCAGTATTAAAAAGTTAATGATATACAGGGTCTAGATACTAAATGTGAGGTCAGTAGACATAAAAAGGATCTTCAGAAACATCAGATTCAGAAAACGGCACGTTTTTCGAGGCGATGGACCGGGCCGGTACCGGATTGGACCGGAAAGCTTCCAGAACCTCCAAATTTCGTCACATGAAGCATATGGGTGGTGAGGTGTCCTATGAGGTGTCCCATGAGGTGTCCAGGGTGATGCAGTAAAAAAGAATTAAAGAAAATAGGAAATTCCAGGAAAAACCAGGACCACAGGATCATAAGTCTTCCTAATTACAAGATTGCCATTGCTCAACACTATAAATACCCCCACCTAGCCCCTCATTTCGGCATAAGCAAGGAAGAAAGGAGGAGAGAAGTTCTTGAGAGAGAAAGTGTGAGAAAGAAAGAAGTAAGGAAGTTCTGGTGAAGTTGGAAGTAGTAGGGAAGTTCTAAAGCACTGCTTTTAAGGTAACAACTAATCCTTGCTCTTATGTAATGTCTTTGTGATGTGTTGTTTTGTTTGGTTGATTGTTGTCCTATATGTTATGCTTGAAGCTCTATTCCAATGCTATGATCATATGTTATTGAATATGGAAGCATGCAGCATACTTATCCGTACACAGTCACAAGCAAGCACCGTCACTCCGCATTACATATTTTGTTATGATTATTGTTACTGGGATTCTTTTGAATCTCATTCCCAAACATAACATTACAGGGGAGGTTCTGTCAAAATAAAATTTGGAAATCTTAAGAGACGCCGGCAGGCTGCCGAAATTCCGGCAACGAAGACGGAACAAAGAAAGGAACTGATACGTACTGTGTACGTAGTGCTGTCTAAGGAGGCTGGAAGTGAGTGGACCCAGCAGGTTCATCCAGTCTTTCCTGGGTACTACGTAGAATAGTAGTTCTCATAAGGGAATTACCGAATCGGTACAACATCGGTTACTTTCTAAAGAAGAATTGTAGCAGTTATGCTGCCGGATTTTAGACAGAGAAGGATGTAATAAAATATGAGGGGGTTAATCATGCACTGAGATATAACAGTTGATTATTTGATATTAATTGTTGTCTGGCCTGTATGACTGATATGTGTTGGTTGTATGCTTGGGTATGTAAAGACTAAATGCTGAAAATAGGCTCAGTGAACAGTAACTCGTGAAGACCCATTCATGTTTGATAAATCATTAAAAATAGTAAATGATTGAATTAATGTACGAAATTTTTAGGGTAAAAAGTAGACATACTAAGCTTTAATTTGATATATATAATGTCTAATTTGGATGTATACACGAAAAGATATAAATTGTTAAATTTGGGACCAGAATGTTGGATTCAGGAGAAAGTCATTGGATGAACAGTAAGATTGAAACATTGACCCACGTTAAATTTGTCAAGGATTGGTCAACCAATGATTTTTCCCTGAAATATATTTGAGTTATCTTCATGTAGCAATTTGAACCACTTCATTTCGATTTTTTATAGAATTAGTTATGAATTTTCAAAGTCAGGTCACTCATCTGGAATTTGCCACAGTGAACAGTACTCGATATGAATAAAATTTCAGATTAAGTGTTTAGACTTCAATGACCCTGAAAGTGGTTTAAGTGCTACTGAATGGTCCCTAAGATGTATAAAAATAAGGATGTGACATTTTGGTATCAGAGCAAAGGATTCTAGCCTAAGAAATGCTCTGAGTAGATGATTTATAGAAAGATATACCATGATAAAGCCGTCATAATTGACACTAAGTTAGTGTTTGCAGGATGGCTAGACATAGATTTGGGTCTGAAACTACAGTAAACCAATGGGAATTAAGACCAGAGGTCTCTAGTTCAGATAGTTCAGAAGAAGAGATAGTAAGCAATGATTCTGACCTCTGGACACCTCCAGTAGCTAGTGATTCTGAGGAGGATAGTTCCTCGGTAGGATCAAACTTTCCAATTGATGATCAGGAGGTGATGATAACAGAAGGCCCTATTCCTGCCATTCCCATAAGTGCGATACCCTTGAATATAACAGACAGTTCAGGATCCAACCAAGTACGTGTTCAGAGTAATGCGCCAGGTCCCAGTAGGCCCGAAGTGACTCTAGTAGAAATGTATTTGGGAGGGTTAATCGTAAGAATGATCCCAGGGAGGAACCTGAGTAGAGAACAACTTGAGAGCTCGGTAGCATTAGCCCGACAACTATACGAGTTGAGGCATACCCTGTTCGAAAACATAGATCAAGATTATTCGGTCTACCAGGAGTTTATCACAAGGGTGAAAGCCATATATCAAGCCTGGGATCCAAATGTGTTAACCATGGGGCTTTGGCTAGAAATTATGAATGATGTATTGCCGAAGACTCCTACCTGGAGATCGGAGTTAGACCAGTATTTTGATAGAGAATCATATTGTACCATATCCGACTGGATCTACCTAGTAGGAGAATATATTAGAATGAAGTTTAAGAAAAATTAGAGTAATATTTCCAATGTATAAAGGACTAGAATGGTACTGTGATAGGTACATATACTCTGTATGTATATTATGTTTGAAAAAAAATGAAAAGGAATTATGTTATTTATCGTATTCCCTTCTGTTTTTAAGTATAACAAAATGGTACGAACGAGGAGAACTATTCCAGCTGAGGAACCCCGAGAGGCTGGAAACCTTAATCAAATGATTCTAGAACGACTAGAACAGCAACAAAAGATGATAGAAGAAATGAGAGCTGCTCAAGCATGAATGAACAAGAAAGAGATGCTGCCATAGCCGCGGCAGTAGCAGCAGCTGTAAATAATTAAGACCGCCAGAGCCTTCAGGAGCAATTAGTAGAGAACCTGAAGAAGTACCACAGCAGGCGGAACAGCCCCAGAGAAGGGTTGAATCAAGGGAGGAGGCAGTTGGCATCCAACAATGGATGGTGCGATTTTGCAAACACAATTCTCCCATATTCGAAGGGACATTTGAAGTACATGTAGCAGAAAATTGGGTCAGCAGATTAGAGAAGATCTTTAAGGTCCTCGACTGCCCCACTGAAACCAAGGCCCAAATGGCCATCTATCAATTGGAAAAGGATGCGGATAGATGGTGGAAGAATACAGAGTTACTTCTCCAAGCAAGAGACATTCCAGTTACCTGGGAAGTATTTCTTGAGCAATTTTATGAGAAATATTTCCCTCAATCTGTCAGAGATGAAAGGGAGGCTGAATTCCTTGTGCTGAGGCAAGGAGAAAAAGAAGCTTTTGATGAATATTTGGCCATGTTCATCCGGCTACCTCAATATTCAACTTACCTACGCCAAGTGGATGACGAACGCTGGATGACAGAAAGAATGATTCGAGGGCTGAATTCTATGTTAAAGGAGAAGTTAACTCCCCAACAATACAGCCAGTTCAATAAGGCTGTGGAAGCATGTCGAATCGTTGAGAACAGTATGAATCATAGAATGCTATCCAGATCTGGGAGTAAAGATCAAGCGACTCCTGATAAGGCCGGACGGAATCAAGAAGCGGCCAGTGGGAGCGGCTATAAGAAAAGAAAGCGCCCGTGGCAGACCAAGAGGCCTAATAGGGGAAATTTCCGCGGAAGGTCCAATAACAGGGATCCAAAGGCCCCAGTATGTGAAAAGTGTGGAAAGAATCATGGTGACAGACCATGCTTGATGGGCCAGAATGTATGCTACACCTGCGGAAAGCCCGGACATTTTTCCAGGGAATGTCCTCAAGCTATAACTGATCCAAGGCCAAGGATGGCGGGACGAGTGTTTGCACTCACTAGAGAGGACGCGCAGCGATCATCTGAGATGATCCAAGGTACAATCTATCTCAATGATCATGCTGTGACTGCTCTATTTGATTCGGGTGCAAGTCATTCCTTTATATCTTATGACTGTGTTAAAAGCCTAGGCCTTCTGATCAGTAAATTGCGTTATGATATATAGGTGAAAACCCCCGCCAACACTAAAGTAATTACGTCTGATGCCTGTCTAAATAACGTTGTGCGTTATGAGCACTGCAGTACCACCCTGGACCTGATCTGTATGCCTTTCCGAGAGATTGATGTTATACTCGGTTTAAATTGGTTATCCTCCAATAATGTGATGTTGGACTGCAGAAACAAGACCCTAGTTCTTGGTCCAAAGATCACTGATCGGAGTTCAAAAGTACAACTGAACTTCATGACGGAGGCTCAGGCAGAAAAATGTTTACGGAAAGGATGTCAGGGATATGTGGTATTCTTTTCTGTCCAAACAGAAGTAGAAGAAGGCATCGAGGAGATTTCTGTAGTCAATGAATTTCCTGAAGTCTTTCCAAAGGAGATTCAGGGATTGCCTTCAGAGCGTGAAGTGGAGTTTGCGATCGACATTATACCTGGAGCTGGACCAGTGTCAAAAGCCCCGTACAGGATGGCTCCCAATGAAATGATGGAATTGAAGAAGCAAATTGAGGAGGTATTGGGAAAGGGTTTCATACGACCCAGTGTATCGCCATGGGGTGCTCCAGTGCTATTTGTCAAGAAGAAAGATGGCAGTTTAAGGCTATGTATTGACTACAGGGAATTAAATAAGCTTACAGTTAAGAATAAGTATCCTCTTCCCCGAATCGATGACCTGCTGGACCAGTTGGCAGGAGCGAGCTTATTCTCCAAGATTGACTTGAGATTTGGCTACCATCAACTAAGGGTCAAGCCAGATGATATTCCAAAGACGGCATTCAGGACGCGTTACGGGCATTTTGAGTTTCTTGTGATGCCTTTTAGACTAACCAATGCACCTGCTATTTTCATGGACTATATGAACCGGATTTTCAGGTCTTATCTAGATCAGTTCGTTGTGGTCTTTATTGATGATATTCTGGTGTACTCCAAATCTCCAGAGGAGCATGAAAGGCATTTGAGGATTGTTCTTGGTACCCTTAAAGAGAAGAAGCTCTATGCTAAGCTGAGTAAATGCGAGTTTTAGCTGTCAGAAGTCAAATTTCTCGGTCATGTCATATCCCGAGACGGGGTAGCTGTGGATCCTAGCAAAGTTGAAGCAGTTTTGAGCTGGGAGCAGCCTAGGACAGTGACGGAGATTAGAAGTTTTCTCGGCCTAGCAGGGTACTACAGAAGATTTATTCAAGACTTTTCTCGAATTGCCTTACCACTTACCAAGCTGACCAGAAAGAATCAGCAGTTTAAGTGGGATGAGAAGTGCGAGGCTAGCTTCCAGCAGTTGAAGCAGAGATTAACGACTACTCCCGTGCTGATTATTCCAGACCCAACTCAGACTTATGTAGTCTACACTGATGCTAGTAAGCAGGGGCTGGGATGTGTGCTTATGCAGCAAGGTCGAGTAGTAGCCTACGCCTCTCGGCAGTTAAAGCCACATGAAGAGAATTATCCCACCCATGATCTGGAGCTTGCGGCGGTGGTCTATGCCCTGAAGATATGGAGGCACTATTTATACGGAGCAACGATAGAGTTGTTTTGCGACCACAAAAGCCTGAAGTATCTGCAGGATCAGAAAGAGCTGAACATGAGGCAGCGGCGATGGATGGAATTGTTAAAAGATTATGACTTCCAGATTAAATACCATCCAGGAAAAGCCAATGTGGTAGCTGATGCCCTGAGTAGAAAGGTGGTGCAGGTTGCATACATGATGATCAAGGAATTGGAACTGATAGAAGATATGCGCGACTGGAGCCCTCTATATCAAATGCAACTGACGGAGAATCCTTTCGGAGGAGTTCATGTCAGAGCTTGCATAGAAGATGAGATCAAGGAGGCCCAAAAGCAAGATAAGCTCGCGGCAATATTCAAAGACAAGCTGGAGAAGGGGAAGACAAGGAATTTTGAGATGTCCCCAGACGGATTACTACAGTTTCGGGGGAGACCCTATATCCCTAATGTTGTGGGATTAAGGGAAAGGATTCTGGAGGAAGCACATAAAAGTCGGTATACTGTACATCCAGGTATGACCAAGATGTACCATGATGTTAAAAGGTTATTCTGGTGGCCTGGACTGAAGAAAGATGTTGTAGCTTACGTATCTAAGTGCTTAACCTGCCAGAAAGTGAAAGTTGAACATCAAAAGCCAGCAGGAACGTTGCAGCCTTTAGATGTCCCTGAGTGGAAATGGGATGGGATTGCCATGGACTTTGTGGAAGGACTACCCTTGACACCAAGTAGACATGATGCGGTTTGGGTAGTAATCGATCGACTGACAAAGTCAGCACATTTCCTGGCAATCAATAAGAGAGATTCTCTAGAAAAGCTGGCAAAGCTGTATATAAAGAAGATCGTTAGGCTCCATGGTATCCCAAGCAGCATTGTGTCTGATAGAGATCCTCGATTTACTTCAAATTTCTGGAGGGCTCTACAGGAAGAAATGGGCACTACTCTCAGATTCAGTACAGCTTATCATCCTCAGACAGATGGTCAATCTGAAAGAACAATACAGACGTTAGAGGATATGCTGAGAGCATGTGTCCTAGATTTCAAAGGCAGTTGGGATATCCATTTACCCCTTATAGAGTTTGCATATAACAATGGTTATTAGGCCAGTATACAGATGGCACCTTTTGAAGCACTCTATGGACGAAAATGTAGATCCCCCTTATGCTGGCTAGAGTTGAGCGAGAGAAGAATGCTTGGTCCGGATATAGTGGATCAAACTGCAGAACAAGTTGCGGTAATTAGAAAACGATTGTTGACGGCTCAAAGCAGACAGAAGAGCTATGCAGATGTCAGAAGGAAGCCGTTGGAGTTTGAAGAAGGAGAACATGTATTCCTTAAGTTAACTCCAACCACAGGAGCCGGACGATCGATTAAGGTGAAGAAGTTGCATCCAAGATACATCGGGCCATTCCAGATTCTCTCAAAGATAGGAACAGTAGCCTACAAGTTGGCTCTTCCTCCGAATCTCAGCCAGATACATGATGTGTTCCATGTTTCCCAATTAAAGAAGTATATTCCAGATCCATCTCATGTGATTGAGCAAGATGAGGTCGCACTGTGAGATGACTTGACCTATGAGGTTGGACCGGTGCGAATTGCTGATAGAAAAGTCAAGCAGTTGCGGAATAAGCAGATTCCTTTAGTTAAAGTGATCTGGAAAGGTTTGACTGAACAAGAGGCTACATGGGAAACAGAAGAAAAGATGAGAGAAAAGTACCCTGAATTATTTGTATAGGATAGATGTAATGTAAATTTCGGGGACGAAATTTATTTTTAGGGGGAGAGAAATGTAATATCCTTAATTTTTGTACTGATTTCCATGTACAGATTAAATGGAATATATGAGTCATGTTTCAGGAAAAAGATGGGGTCCTTTATGTAAAGAAAAGGATTAAATTGCAAAAGAAAGGAAAAGAAAGGACTTAAATGCAAATATGGAAAGTTTAAGGTAAGGAAGGAAAGGTAGACAAAAATGTGGGGTCTTAAAGTGTAATTTTAGCCAAATTAAGGGACTTAATTATAAAGAAGGAAAAGTTCCCTGGGGCTAAAGTATAATTAAAGAAAATAGGCCAGAAATGGTTTGCACCGCCAGACAGAATTTCAGTCCCAGATTCTACCAGAAGGTAGGGCAGGTGACGCCGGGTAACCAAGCCTAATACCGAAATTTTTGAAGACTCCAGATAGACAGAAATAGACTGATCGTCCAAAAGTTATAAAAATTAATACCGGATACCCTAGATTTCAGATATAAGTGAGAAAATACAGGATGATGCACCCTTATGGGACGGATGTCGGGAAACTGACAGAATACCGATAGGAGGTCTGTAGAAAAAGTTATCTGCAAATTAGAAAATCCAGACGGGAGTGTGAGGCCTCCGGGGATCCGGGTTGGAGATTTATCGGTATTTTTAAAGGGGCTAAATGCGATCAAATGACTTCGGTCAGATGACCGTTATAACCCCCAACGATGCCTGAACACAGTAGGACACTATATCTGGGAAAAAGAGCTGGTGTCCGGAAAAGGTGTATAATCGGTAAATAATAGTTAAAATATTCAATGAACTGTGTTAAAGGAAGATTCCTCGTAATACGTGCCATACAGGTAATGGATCCAGGAAGCCCAAAAATGACGCCATTAGAGGCCCAATAAGACTCTTGGACTGATAGGTGGGCCAGTATCCAGCAAAACCCCAGAAAAGTGCGAAATTACGAAAATGCCCCTATGTTGTACAAAAAGGGCAGCAGATGAATAAAGGGTATTCTGGTCATTTTGGACAGACCCAGAGGTCAAGACATGTCTAAATAAGGTTGACTAGAGCCAGTATAAGCTTTGACCGGGTCCAGAAAGGTGTGAAATGACGACTTTGCCCTTAGGGTTAAAATAGGACAAGATCGGGCACCAAGGGCATTTTGGTCATTTCGCAGGGGATCTGTAATTGAGTCTGGACCCAGTATTAAAAAGTTAATGATATACAGGGTCTAGATACTAAATGTGAGGTCAGTAGACATAAAAAGGATCTTCAGAAACATCAGATTCAGAAAACGGCACGTTTTTTGAGGCGATGGACCGGGCCGGTACCGGATTGGACCGGAAAGCTTCCAGAACCTCCAAATTTCGTCACATGAAGCATATGGGTGGTGAGGTGTCCTATGAGGTGTCCCATGAGGTGTCCAGGGTGATGCAGTAAAAAAGAATTAAAGAAAATAGGAAATTCCAGGAAAAACCAGGACCACAGGATCATAAGTCTTCCTAATTACAAGATTGCCATTGCTCAACACTATAAATACCCCCACCTAGCCCCTCATTTCGGCATAATCAAGGAAGAAAGGAGGAGAGAAGTTCTTGAGAGAGAAAGTGTGAGAAAGAAAGAAGTAAGGAAGTTCTGGTGAAGTTGGAAGTAGTAGGGAAGTTATAAAGCACTGCTTTTAAGGTAACAACTAATCCTAGCTCTTATGTAATGTCTTTGTGATGTGTTGTTTTGTTTGGTTGATTGTTGTCCTATATGTTATGCTTGAAGCTCTATTCCAATGCTATGATCATATGTTATTGAATATGGAAGCATGCAGCATACTTATCCGTACACAGTCACAAGCAAGCACCGTCACTCCGCATTACATATTTTGTTATGATTATTGTTACTGGGATTCTTTTGAATCTCATTCCCAAACATAACATTACAAGGGAGGTTCTGTCAAAATAAAATTTGGAAATCTTAAGAGACGCCGGCAGGCTGCCGAAATTCCGGCAACGAAGACGGAACAAAGAAAGGAACTGATACGTACTGTGTACGTAGTGCTGTCTAAGGAGGCTGGAAGTGAGTGGACCCAGCAGGTTCATCCAGTCTTTCCTGGGTACTACGTAGAATGGTAGTTCTCATAAGGGAATTACCGAATCGGTACAACATCGGTTACTTTCTAAAGAAGAATTGTAGCAGTTATGCTGCCGGATTTTAGACAGAGAAGGATGTAATAAAATATGAGGGGGTTAATCATGCACTGAGATATAACAGTTGATTATTTGATATTAATTGTTATCTGGCCTGTATGACTGATATGTGTTGGTTGTATGCTTGGGTATGTAAAGACTAAATGCTGAAAATAGGCTCAGTGAACAGTAACTCGTGAAGACCCATTCATGTTTTATAAATCATTAAAAATAGTAAATGATTGAATTAATGTACGAAATTTTTAGGGTAAAAAGTATACATACTAAGCTTTAATTTGATATATAGAATGTCTAATTTGGATGTATACACGAAAAGATATAAATTGTTAAAGTTGGGACCAGAATGCTGGATTCAGGAGAAAGTCATTGGATGAACAGTAAGATTGAAACTTTGACCCACGTTAAATTTGTCAAGGATTGGTCAACCAATGATTTTTCCCTGAAATATATTTGAGTTATCTTCATGTAGCAATTTGAACCACTTCATTTCGATTTTTTATAGAATTAGTTATGAATTTTCAAAGTCAGGTCACTCATCTGAAATTTGCCACAGTGAACAATACTCGATATGAATAAAATTCCAGATTAAGTGTTTAGACTTCAATGACCTTGAAAGTGGTTTAAGTGCTACTGAATGGTCCCTAAGATGTATAAAAATAAGGATGTGACAAAAAACCATTGAGCTCGAACATAGCCTTTATGATCACTCAGTCAAAAGTGACTTTTGACTAGGTCAAAACTGAGTGTTTGTCATGTAGGAATCCATGATGATCTCAGGTCAAAGAGCATAGTAACATGGCTTGTATATGAGAGAAGCTTATGACTTAACCCATGCAGCTCTCTCATAGCGGGTCGGTCCAACACCTTGTACTCTTACATGTGCCTATAACTTTGATTTATATCTCTATATATCTTCAAAGTCATACTGGTCTTATTTCATCTCTGTTCCCGCATAGATGACCGACTAGGGGCATTTAGGATAAGATCATGAGTTATCCAAGGATAGTCATCACAGTAAATATGCAAATAATGTTATAACATAATTAAGAAATTTATAAAACAATAATATTTATAAGACAATGATTGGCCCCTAGGGCACAATTTTCAACAATAAATTCATAAACAATAGCATAGGATTTACATTCAGAAGTTATTCAATATCTCATCACACAACTCATCTGATTAATTTGTTAATTTATGGCTCATTGGACTAGTTAGGACTTTTAGCATCCATATAGGGTTCTTGTGAATCGACCTAGGTTAGCTTCACTTTACTATTGGTTAGCTTAGTTTCCTGTTTGATAATTAAAATGACAGTTATCACTCTCACACACTGGGCTTCTGCATTGACACTTCATTCACCCATTCCACACTTCCATAACGGCTCATTATATTAACAATCATTCCACTGTTCACGCGCGTACACACCATTCATATCAGATGTCATACACACCAATCACTCATTCCACACTTCTATATATCAGTCCATGCCATCTTTCATGCAGATCACGCTGTCCACACTTCATCCATTTGTTCCACACCTAATTCCATCACAGGGGGACTCTCTTATTCACTCCATTATAGATCCATTCCATCTGCATCTATCTCACGTCACTCTCTGCATCTCCATTCTCTCTCTTTCATCTTCAACTTTCCTCTGTTCTACGGAATAGAACCAGAGGAAAGTTTTGCATTCCATCTTTATCTTCTTCTTCTACATTCACCATGATTGTTGCTGATTTGTTTGTTGAAGTCTTGGCAGCAATGGAAGGTTAGATCTGTTGTGCTCTCTTGCAGATGATGCTGAACTAGAATCCTTGATCTGAAATAGGGAGTTCAATTGTGTCTTTAACTCCAGATCTAGTTGTATCAAGTTGAGGTAGTTCATTCAAGTTTTATTGATTCAATTAGTGTTAGTAGATGATGAAAATTAGGGATTCCTTATTATGTTTAATTGAGCTTTGATTGATTCTCATCCTTGAACTAGTTGGACATGGCTGTGGTTAGTTAGAGCAATTCTATAATAGAGTACATTTGTATCTGTTTGATTCATCTTCTTCTACCTCTTGAATTGAATGATTCATATTTCCCTATTCAATGTCTGCGAGTTGTAGCTTTAATTGAGATTTAGCTGGCGAGTTGTTAGCTAATATATTCTAATTCAACTAATTAACTCCTACTATTATGTGGATAATGAAGGAAAGGTAATCTCCAAGGGAACACACTTGTCATTGACTCATATCATCATCATTATTAACACATAAATTCATAAACAATAATATAGGATTTACATTCAGAAGTTATTCATTATCTCATCACATAACTCATCTGATTAATTTGTTAATTTGTGGCTCATTGGATTAGTTAGGAGTTTTAGCATCCATTTAGGGTTCTTGTGAATCAACCTAGGTTAGCTTCACTTTACTATTGGTTAGCTTTGTTTCCTGTTTGATGATTAAAGTGACAATTATCACTCTCACACGCTGGGCTTCTGCATTGACACTTCATTCACACTTTCCACACTTCCATAACGGCTCATCATATGAGCACTCATTCCACTGTTCACACGCGCGTGCGCACTATTCATATCAGATGTCATACACACCAGTCACTCATTCCACACTTCTATATATCAGTCCATGCCATCTTTCATGTAGATCAGCTATCCACACTTCATCCATTTGTTCCACACCTGATTCCATCACAGGGGGACTCATTCACTCCATTACAGATCCATTCCATCTGCATCTATCTCATGTCACTCTCTCCATCTCCATTCTCTCTCTTTCATCTTCAACTTTCCTCTATTCTAAGCAATAGAATCAGAGGAAAATTTTGCATTCCATCTTCATCTTCTCCTTCTACATTCACCATGAATGTTGCTGATCTGTTTGTTATTGCTGTTGAAGTCTTGACAGTAATGGAAGGCTAGATCTGTTATGCTATCTTAGAGATGATGCTTAACCAGAATCCTTGATCTGAAACTAGGACTTCAATTGTGTCTTTAACTTTAGATCTAATTGTATCGAGTTAAAGCAGTTCATTCTGGTTTTATTGATTCAATTAGAGTTAGTATATGATGTGATAACTGTCGTTTTAATTATCAAATAAAACTAAGCTAACCAATAGCATGTGGAGGCTAACCTAGGTCGATTCACAAGGAGTCTAAATGGATGTTAAGGTACCTAATTAATCTAATGAGATCGTGCCACGTGTCTTTATCTTTTTCTTCTTCCTCTATGCTTATGCCATGTGGCACCTTATGGGTACCTTTCATGCCACCTCATGGCTTCCGGATAAGTCTAGAGCTTTATCTGATCAATTCCCCAGTTATCACTTCAACCGGGTAACTTTACTTTATTGAAAACTCACTAAAATATTACTTTAATACCACTTTAACTCACATAACTCTTGGGCTACGTTTTTGGGCTTTTGGAATGTCATCTTGTGTCTCTGATCCAGCCCAAGTACTTTGATGGCTTAATTCCCAAAAACCATCCCTTGGTAAATTATCAAAATGCCCTTGGTTTCTCTTTATTTACTTTAATGAGTCTAGGGCATTATTGTCTTTTCATACCTTACCAGAGTATTCCCTAACCCTGGTCAACTATCCAGATAACCTTTCTTGACTGTCTAACCTTAGTCAAATGACCAAAATACCCTTCACACATTCTTTAACTATTTTATAACACAGGGGTATTTTCATCATTTTGCACCTTTTTCAGACACTGGCCCCTTTTACCGCTGAACTGATATCATGGGCCTGGACCTCCCTTGGTGTCATTATGGGCCTTTATGGACGCCATCTGGGCTCATTCAGTCCCAGTTTGCTTACCTATTAATTTCTCAATCGGATATCGGGCGTTCACGAACTCCCGTCAAAATTCACTAAAAAGTGAATAACTTTTTCTACAGAACTTCTTTCGGGATTCTGTCAGTTCCCTTACCTCTGGCTTCACAGGGCATCTTCCTGTAACTTTTCACTTATATCTGAGGTCTAGGAGATCTGATAAAAATTTTAGATAACTTTCAGACTATCAGATAAATTTTAGCTATCTGAAACTGTAATAAAATTTCTGTATTAAGCTAGATTAATCAGCATCATTTTCTCTATCTACTGATAAAATTTGGGACTGAAATACTTCCAGGCAGTTCTAAGCCACTTTCGACTCAACTTTCCATAATTACCATTTTGCCCCTTGAACTTTTGAGAAATTACATTTAGGTCCTTAAACTTTTTGAAATTACACTTAATGGCCCAATATTTTTGCCCTTAGGGTCAATATAGTGCAAGAAAGGGCACGAAGGATATTTTGGTCATTTCACAAAGGATGGATATCAGATAAATACTCAATATAACAATGTCAATGGTAGGAGAAACCTAGACATTGGTTTTCCTGACAGAACACATATTCTGAAATATTATAAAAATCGGGGACATAAAACAGTCTGGTTTTTCTGAAAGTGACCCAATCAGTACCGGACTGGACTGGAATTTTTTTCTAGCAGTATTACCCTCTTTATTGTGCCAAACAAGGCCTTTATGATGTCATGGATGATGTCATTAATGAGGCTTCTAGGGCAAGCTTCTTGCAAGGTGGAAATGGACCATTAGATCAAATAGTAACCAAAGTAATCTTGGCCTTCCATTTCCACCCAATTTTTTCTATAAATACCCCCCCAAAACAGATTGGTTTGGCATTCTTTGTCACCTTAGGGGAACTCTTTTGCAAAATTTCTAGTGAAGCTAAAAAGAAGCAAGCAACTTGGAAGAACTAGTAAGGTAATTAGTCCCCTTGATCTTGGACTTTATTCTAGCAAGTTTGCTCTTAGTTTTAAGAGGTTTTTGGGACATATTTCTCTTGGTGGTGCTGCTGGATATTCTGTTTTGATGTGAAAAGAGTGTGAGTTTTATGTTATAGATAGTTTAGACAAGCTTAAACAAGCTAGAATCAAGTGGTACTAGCTTGGAAATCCAAGTATGCATGTGAATGGAAGATGGTGTTCTGTTCTAGTACTGTACGAATCACTGTTCATATGTTGCAAAATTGTGTGGGGATAAAGTAGAGAAACAAGTATTGGAAGCATTGGAATCAAAATGAGAATTTTTGGAAAATATAGGAGACATTTCGGTTCTGTATAGTAGCCAAGGATCTGAATTGATTTTGGAAATTCTGATTTCATATTTGGATTCTACATGAAAAATTATGTGGAAATGAACTATGAGAATTTATTTTGTAAAGATGTAAGGAATATAGTAGGAACCTAGTCTTGGACTTTGTTTTGGAGTTGAATGGTAACTTGATGTTACTTTGTAATGGCTTGGTTTTGACATTTGTGAAAGGAGAAGATCATTCCAAGAAGGGTGTAACAAGGATATCTAAGAGGTAGCAAGAATACCTAACTATAATCTTATGTTTGTTTGATTGTATGCTTGCTTGTTAGTTATGATTCTTGGTTGAGCTTGAGATGTTTCTTTGATGATTATGATAAAGTATGAATGATTGCAACTCCTTGCAATGAATTTCATGACAATATGCATGTTAGGGTTTGCTTATGTATGTTTACCAAGTAGCTCCCATATCATGATAATATGTTATATTATAGTTTGTATGACTTGCTATTGAGATTTTCATGAAATCTCATTCTTTCCATATACATAATCATGCTATAGGTACTGGCACATCTCAAGAAAAAAGGGTAAATGTGGATGGTTGAGTTGTATATGAATTAAAGTTAAGTACTTGACCTTAGAAGATGTTATTGCGATGTGCATGATGTATGATACTATGAATCCATTCCGAGGCAGTGTACTTTTGATGATAGTTTTCACAACCTATCCGACATATTTTCACGTGAAATTTGGTATGAAAATGGATAAGATCCAGAGATTTAAATGGACACCAAGAATGCCTCATTTGGTTAAGTATTCGAATTTTTATGATTTTTTAAAGTTGACAATAAAATCTGGAACAAGATAAATAGAGCCACTAGAGGCAGTAAGGTTCTTGTGCGAATTTCAAATAGTAAATGAACAATTTTTTCACGAAATTTTATGAGCTTAAAGTAAACATATGGAGATTTAAATCCATATGTAACAAGTCTCATTTGGATAAGTGAACAAAGAGAAATGAATTTTTGAAAATAAGGTAAAGAAACTGGAACTTCCAGACTGACCAAATGAACAGTATTTTTTAACGAATAAACTAATTTCATTTGGACAAGGAAACCTCAGTTTCATATTTTTTCCTTCAAATTTCAATGAAATAGCTTTCATTAGAAATTGGAACCACCTTATTTCGATTTTTCTAGATTTAAATATGAATTTTCAAAGTTCAGGCTATTTTCTGGTTTACCAAATAAATAGTAGCCGTGAACAGTACCGATGCTTTTTCTTGAAAATTCATGTTTCTAAGCTAAAGAGGTAATCAATTGGTATAAGTTACATCCAATTGAGTATATCTAAGGGTAAAATTAAGGATACGACAGAAATGGAATGGCGTAAATGATGAGAGATAGATGGACTTGGGATCTAAAGGAGAGCTGTGAGGTGTGAAGTGAATGAAGAATCTACAGTGAATGAAGTATGTATGGCGTGTCTCTGATATGTGTAGATGATGTGAATATATAGAAGTGTGGAATGAGTGACTTCAGATCTGAATTGGAGTAAATGGTTGATGTGTGAACAGTGTGCTGTACGTGAACAGTACTCCCCATGTGATTTCTATTGTAGCACATGTGTGATTCTCCCACTTGCTTCTATTAGTAACTCCTTTCAGCTGTTACTATGTAAATCTATTCAGTCCAGCTTCTAGTTGTCAAACCACCACTAGCTGTCCATTCTGTTAGTATATTTGGCCTGTAATGGAAAATTGGATGAAACAGATTATTTACCCAATTAATCACAAAATTTCATCAATTAATTCTCAACTATTCCAATTTTATTTTATTAATTAATTGCTCATCATATTGGTAAATGGGGGCAAAATCAATAATAAAATTCTCTTTAAACACTCTAAAAATTAATACGAATATGAGTTTATCAACTCCCTCACACTTAGCTTTTACACTCCGAACAAAATTATGGATCAAAATTGAAATTCAAACACACATGTTCAGCATAATTTGTAATATCCCAATTTTCAGGCCCAGAGACTCAGAAAGTAGCCTGAAATAGATAGGCTACCAGATCCCTTTGAGCAGAGGTTCCAGAAACATACAGAGGGTTTTGAGAGACTAAACTGCAAATAAGTGAAAGTACAGGGACTTATATGTAAATAGTGAAAGTTCCTAGGGGCATAATGGTCATTTTGGAAAAGAAAGGGATTAAAGTGAAAAGTCTAAAAATTTCATGGTATGAAATGAAGGTAGACACAAGTTGTGGGCCATTAAGTGTAATTATGAAAAGTTGAGGGACTTAATTGAAAAGAGGAAAAGTTTTCAGGGGCAAAATAGTAATTACATAAAGTTGAGCTGAAGGTGGCTTAAAATTGCCCGGGAGCATTTCAGTCTCAAATTTCATCAGTAGATAGAGAAAATGATGCTGGTTAATCTAGCTTATTATAGAAATTTTATTAGAGTTTTAAATAGCTAAAATTTATCTGATAGTCTGAAAGTTATCTGAAATTTTTATCATATCTCCTGGACCTCAAATATGAGTGAAAAGTTACAGGAATGTGTGTCCTGTGAAGCTAGAGGTCAGGGAACTGATAGAATCCCGAAAGGAGATCTGTAAGAAAAGTTATTCACTTTTTAGTAAATTTTGATGGGAGTTCGTGAATGTCCGATATCCGATTGGAAAATTAAGTAGTAAGCAAGATTGGACTGAATGAGGCTAGATGACATCACAAAGAGGCCCATGATGATGCCAAGTGAGGCCCATATCCATGATATCAATTCATCGAAAAAAGGGGCCAGTGTCTAGAAAAAGGTGTAAAATGAAGAAAATACACCTACGTTATAAAATAATTAAAGAATGACTGAAGGGTATTTTGGTCATTTGACTAAGGTTAGACAGCCAAGGAAGGTTATCTGAATAGTTTACTAGGGTCAGGGAATACTTTGGTAAGGTGTGAAAATGTAATAATACCCCTAAACTCATTAAAGTAAATAAAGAGGAATAGAGGGCATTTTAGTAATTTGCCAAAGGATGTTTCTTGGGAATTGAGCTATCAGAGTATTTGAGCTTGATCGGAGACCCAAGATAGCATTCCAAGAGTCCAAAAATGTGGCCCAATATTTATGTGGGTCCAAGTGGCATTAAAATACTATTTTAGTACTTTTCAGTAAAGTAAAGTTACCTGGTTGAAGTGGTAACGGGAAATTGATCGAATAAAGCTTGAGACTTGTCCAAAGTACATTAGGTGGCATGAAAGGTGTCCTCATGGGACCCATAAGGCGCCACATGGCATGAGCATAGGGAAAGAAGAAAAAGATAAGGACACGTGGCACGATCTCAGCAGTTTATTCCAAGATAAAACTCTGGAATTCTCTGAAAGTGCTGAGTCAGCTGGTGACGTGTCCCAAGGGCCCCACCATTATGCTACCTAAGCATGTGAGGTGTCCATGGATGACCTCATTTTGATGAGTCATCTAGGATGATGATGCAGGCGAAGCTTCTTGAGGAAGCTGAGCGATCTGAGCCGTTCATTGTGATTTGATCTAGACCGTTCAAGCCAACTCCCTCCACCTATAAATAGACCCCCACCCCTCACTTCATTCCATCCCACGGCAAGAAGAAGAAAGGAAGAGAGAGAGAAAAAGAGAAAGAGAGAAAGAAAGAGAAAGAAGGAGTTCTAGCTGAGCTAGGAGTAATCCAATGAGCTTAAGGACTTGGCAAGCTTAGGAATAATGTAAGTAATTTATTCTAGTCCCTGCTCTAATAAAATTAGAGGATTGTTCTTATAAATTAGATAGTTAGAATAGAGAAATATCTCTCTCTATAATGATAGCCTGGATAGTTTCAGAATAGGGGTATTATCTCTAGATAAGCTTGAGTTAAGTGGAGTTATGCTGGATAAGATCATAATAAAATATTATTATGCTATATATAGGCTCTGACCTATGAAAAGGTGAAACCTCAGAGCAAAAGTGGAGTCAAGCATCGTTTGACACCAAAAATTCCTTATTTCGATGTCTGTACAAAGAGAACGAATTTTCCAGAGTTGGGCACCATAATCTGTTTTTCAAAATTTTGACCAAATGAACAGTAAACTTTGATGTCAGATTTGACTCAGATAACTGGTCAATTGGTCCAAGAAAGTATTTTTTTTCCTTAAAATACATTATGTTATCTTCAAGTAGATTTTTGAACCACTTCATTTCGATTTTTCTAAAATTAGTTATGATTTTTTAAAGTTCGTCACTGAATCTAGAATTACCAAATAAACAGTAACCATGAACTTGAAAATTTCAGATTTTAAGATTGAACTTCAATGAACTTGTAAGTGATTCTAAATGCTACTAAATGGTCCCTAAGTCTTGTGATTTTCTAGAATTTTAGTATGTCAATCATGCAATTGTTGCTTGCCTTTGTTTTCTTAGTAATTGAGTGAAGCTTCTTTGCATCCCTTTTTAAATCCAACCCTATTTCTATAAATGAAAATAAAATGAAAAAGTTTTTTTTTAAAAAAATAATTAAGATTTTAAAAAATGGTTTTCCGCCGTGTGAGGTTTTTAGAACCTCCTTAGGCAAAATTGATTATTCTTTTGTCTGAGATTTTGAGAATCTCCTCAGGAAGTTTAATCCAAACTCTTTCAAAATCCTTTTTTTAAACAAATAAGATTTTGAAATGGTTTTATGCTGTGTGAGGTTTTGAGCACCTCCTCAAGCGAAATCGATTACTCTTCCGTGTGGGATTTTGAGAATCTCCTCAGGAAGTTTAATCCAAATTCTTTTATGAAATCTTTTTTTTTTAAGCAAGGATCAATAAGATTATTTTTGAGAATTTTTTCAAAGAATTCTTTTTTAAATAAAAAACACAAATCAATACAATATATTTTTCATAAATAAATTAAATAAACAGTTTATCTAAAAGACATCAACCAACTGATATGCATTTCTACCCCCGAATTATGTGGGCTTTGATCCCTCCAATGGATACGTAGGCCTTAGGCTCTAATCCTAGGTCAATTCTAACTTTATAAATAATTAATCTTTTTCCATTTTACTATTTCTCTTCTTTTATAAATAAATAATTTTCTCTCATTTTTTGTTTTAGTTCTATTTCTTTTCTTTTCCCTTTTGGGTAATTTGAACATAATTAAATGCCATATTTATTTTGAATAGTCAATTTAGAATAATCGTTCTCATGAACAAGTGTTGTGGGGTGCGTAACACTTTTCCCACTCACAATTGATTATCGAACCTTTTTCTGTTTACGTAGACCACACTTTTCCTTCAAATAATGCCTCGTTTGGTAGGATGTAAATGAGAGGTAGGAAGTAGAAGTAGAAATGGAATTCGAATATTTGTGTGTTTGGTACAATGGAAGCCACTTCTATTCCTAACAAAATAGGTTCTATGGGTTCCTTGGGTAGACCCATGGAACCCATTTGATAAGTTCCTCGAAACTGAGACTTGTGGACCATTATATCCTCAGTTATTTTATCAATTGACAATTTTACCTATCTATATTATAACTCTATTTCATCTCCCTCATACCTGACGGAACTACTAGACAAAAACTTTTCACGGCGGTTAAAAGAAAAAACGACATAAAAAAAATGCGTTTACATTTTCATAAATAAGTCTCTTTTTAAAACACTTTTACGGTGCTTTTCTGAAAACTACTGTGAAAAACACTTCTAACGGTAGTTAGTTAATAAAATGCTGTTAAAAGTAGTTCAATCGAGTTTAAAAAAACTAGGTTGGACTGAAAGTACTACTTATCACAGTGGTTAACGGCTGTGATAAGTACTTTTAATGGCTATTTTTAAAACATTAGTGTTAAAAGTATGGGACTTTTATGGACGTTTTTTAAAAACGGGTGTTAAAAGTGATTAGGGGGACTTTTAATGGTGGTTTTTGAAAAACCGCCCTCAAAAGTGATTAAAGGGGACTTTCAATGACAATTTTTCATTAAACCACCGCTAAAAGTCCCCCAAAAATTCAAAAACCCCAACCTGATTACAGTTTCACTTTCTTTTTTGTATAGTCATTTGTGGCCCCAATTCCTTTGCCCCACCACGACAATCTTGGAAGAAGGTCATTTTCTAGCGTTTTCATCCTATCTTCAGTTCCTATCTCCACCGTTAATGTCGTTCTCCATTGTGAAATCCGTAAGTCACCATTTAACTTCATCATTTGCTCATTTTTTTTGTTTTTTGATTGTTTATTGTTTATTAATTGTAATACATCATATGGGCTATCATCCTTGTATTAAAGACTTGTAAGTTTTCTTTTCTATTCGCCATCTTTCTTTTCACTCCTTCAACCTTGCACTCATTTGAATCTCTTTACCGTCTTGTTAGAAGGAGCTTGAAGAGCTTCAATTTCAAAAGATTTCTAGATCTTCAACTTTTTTACCAGATCTACAACTTCTTCTCTAGATCTAGTCCAACACTTTTAGCTTGGCTGACTGTGGTGGCTAATAGTAGATGGTGGCAGATGGACCTTATTGGAAGAAGCTCGAAGAATTTCAATAGAAGAAGCTTCTGGATCTTCAATTTTTTTACCAGATCTTTGACTTCTTCTCTCTAGATCTAGTCTGATGTTTTGATGAGTGTAGCCGAGGTGCCTGATAGTGGGTGTAGGCAGAGGAAAGTTAACTATTAATGACGATTTTTTTTTGTAATTGTCGTTAAAGGTATCACCTTTCAAGGCAATTTTAGGCAAAATCGCTGTAAAAGGTGGTACCTTTAATGGCAGTTACAAAACCATTAAAATGTTGACAAACAGCGATAGTAGATTTCACGTCGCTCACAAAACTGCCATAAAAGGCCAATTTTAACTGCCGTTAAAAGCCTTTTTTCTATTGAAAAGCTTTATATCAATCGCCGTTAATTGTACTCAGTGGCACATTCTTTTTACTCTAACGTGCTTACTTTTATCGGCTGTTGTTAATAAACCTTCCGTGAATTGTACACTTTACATGGTGGTCCTCCAGTTAACTATCGTGAAAAGTTTTTTTTTTTTACTTTTTTTACTTTTAGTCTTTTCACGGCAGTTCTCCAATTTACCGCCATCGAAAGGTATTTTTTTTGCTTTTTTATTAATTTTTTATTTTATACCATCCTGCATTTAGTAAAATAAGACAGAGCAATTTTTAGGCAGTAAAGTATGTAGTCAGCAATGCCAAAATATAAATGGTAACAAAAAAAAATCCAAATTGGTAAATTTTCAATGAACCAAATTGCTCTTTGTACATCATATATACATCAAGGAAATAGTTCAATGATCAATCCTAAACAAGTTAAAAAACTATTGATCAAATATTTATAAAAAATTTGACAAGTACTTCATCTTCAAGGCACATGTAGAAGTATTATTCTTACCAAATCATCCCTTACTGAGTCAATTAGATCATCTTCATAGTTGAAGTTATTGTTGAACGACTAAAAATTAGAAGTAATAGGTAAGTATTAAATATGTGAATAAATCGAAGAATCACTAAATATTAATCATGTCATCTTCATACCTCATGTAAGATCTCCTTGAGCCCTATCTCAATCATTTTGTATATGTAGTAGATCACATAGTATCCACATTCAACATCGCTAGGTTGATGGTGGTGCTAACAAAATGGAAAAATATATATCACATTAGGAAATATTAAACTTTATACCTAATACATTTATAAAAATAAAACTTAATTAGTTGAAAACAACTTACTTCAGGAAAAATCCATGTAGAAATAGTACCATGTGTATACTCTTTGAAAAAATTGACGCCTTGAACAACCTTGTTGCCAATTGAAAAAAAAAGATATTATATAACATGCTAAATTTTATGCTTAATAAATCTAAACAAAAATTCACGTCTTGATGATGTATACAATCTCAGGATATGGCTGTCCAAACATTGAATCGAACCAATAAACAACATTGTCTTGAGGGGCAATGACAAGTAGAGTCCAATGCATACTACAAAATATCAACCACGTTATATATGATTTTATTATAATATGTATATGTATGTGTCAAATATAAGAGTATACTTACCCTTTAATGTAATTTATAAAATATATCGTCTTCTTGATTCTAGTCATGACATCCACCATATACATCATCCTCGAATCCCTATTGTTACTTGCCTCCTACACCTTTTATGGACACATAAAGCGATATATGTCTCCTTTTGCTTCGTCTTAGCATTTGTGATAAAAGTAGATGTTGTTCAAAAGAGAAAATAGTCAGTGCCCCAATGATAAAATATAAAGTATTAAAATAAATTTTCCACTTACAATATGGCTAACTGGATGATAGTTAAATCTAGCATATGAAAATTTAGGAATTGCACTATATCATTCCTGTCCAAGGTGAATTTATACGGCTCATTTATACTCAAAATCCCTAGTAGAATTATGAAACTAAATGTTTCCTTCGTATCATCTACCAGAGTATGAAGAGTTTCCATATTGTCAAATCTCGAGGATATAGTCCGATGAAGAGGTTAGAGCTTTTCTTTGATCTCCTTCTTTGACTTATGGGTCACCTCCTTAAATATTGGCTTCTCTGGCACCTTCTTTGACTCCAGCTCTTGTGTGACCACCTTCTTCTTTTTTATCAGAGATGTTGGCCATAGAAGAAACTACCTTAGAGTATCATCCAATATGTGGATCTCATCAGTAGGGCATGGAACCGGTGTAGTGCCAAAACCGTCTTTGATATTATGTATCGTCACCTTCGCTGGTCCTTTGTGAATTAACTTGTGGTGAATTATTATGGTGACTGAGTATACTGTACCCTAAGTGGTAAGGATTTTAGTCACTTTGTCTATCAGAATGAAGAGACCACGTGGTTCTCCATTATTTTCTATCTAGTTAGGGTCAAGGTCAGGGTTAGATGGTTGGGAGATAAAGTTCTCCTTCTTATTGTTGCTGCCCTTGCCACTTGTCACCATAGGAGAACCCTAAAAATATGAAAGAAATTACTCAAAACAAAATACATGTTAAATTTCCTTTGAAAAGAAGTGCATATTTATTACCTCTAAAAATTGACGGTAATGGGGAAACCCATCATCATCATAGCTTGATTGAGTATGGCTTCTATCTCCTCATGCATCGTTTGCATCTCTACTTTATGTTGTGCAGTAAGTTCATCTCTAACTTTTGGAGCTCATCTCTAGACACCATATCTGCGGAGGATACACTTGTTCTTTATGATGCGGAGCCAAAAAACTCTTTTTGAATAACTCCTTTAGGGACCCCTCTTACTCAACTTGGGTAGTTAGACTCCCAATAGCTGTCTTCAAGATATCCATTCCTTTTTTTGGGAATCAAAGACCCTTGGGTTGTTTGTCCTCCAGTGCATCCTATAATATACAAGTAACCAATTTAAAATAATCAAAAAGCACGTAATCATGTATAAATTCTTACTATTTAAATTAATTACTTACAATCCTCTCAGCAACAGTAGCAACCTCTGGGGTGATGTAATGTCCCTTATTAACCTTTGTCGCCTTCCATTTTTGTTGGGGAGATGGACATTGGATGGATTGCCGGACTCTAGTAAGGTTTGATACAGCAGCTTGCTACACAGCCAGCAACTGCTCTTCCATGATTTTGCTTTCTAGAATACTGTAACCTCCTGAAACATGTAAGCTTGTACACATTCTTCTTGGCTATTTCCTTATTCTTCTTACTCATAGCCTATAAAAATGAAACAAAGTTAGATTGGTTAATTAAAATGTACATTCATTACTCTCTTTCTGTATTATGCCTTATATCTGCCTTTATCTACTCCTTTGTCTAAGTTTCCAATGAGTAATGCTAAAGAGGTACGACTAGACGGAGTAGGCATGAACGAGGGAGTAGAAGTATGTGAGATGTGAGATGGTTCAAGGGTACATTTTCTTCTTCTTTGATCAGATAAGGCGATAAGAGAGGTTTGAGAGGTTCCCATGTTAATGGTAGTGTGAATATCCTGCTTTACATGGTCATCTGACTTAGTGTGCTCAAATCCAGTTTTCTCAGTTATCATAGAAAGAAGGTGTCTTTTTTCTTAAAGCTTGTCGTGCACTCCGTCTTATTGGACTTGGAGACTCTTGTATTGGAACTTGAACTTGAGCTACTAAAGTATATGTAACTTGGTCTCTTGGAGGGCTCTTATCCTTTCTTACATTAGGCTTGAATTTGGAACTCAAAGAACCAACCTTTTGCTTTCCCTTTGACCTTTCCAGGCCAACCTCAAGTACTTTGGTTCTCGCCATTATTATGTAAGGCTAATGAGGAATAGTAACTACGACAAGTGGGTAATCTATGGATTCTGAGAGGTAATATGTTATGGGAATGTTGGGGAAAATGAGTTTGATTTTTGGAGGGTATAGAATCATATTTGAGTTTCTTGGTTCAGGGAAAATGAATGATTTTTCAAGAAAAAATTTGATAAACTGAAAAGTGACGGTCATATTTTTGCTAAATAACTGATAATTTTCCAATAAGTTCTTCGATAAGTACCCTATTTGAATTGCTTATTGATAAATCTTCAAGTAATAGTATATATTTATCGAATAGCTTTTCGATAAACACCCTTATTGATGAATTGTTCGATAAATAACTACCTTTCTTTAATCAAATCATACAAAATTTATCAAAGAATTATTGGATAAATAATCTTATCAAAGTTTTATTCGATCAATAACAAGTCAGAAATACACAATTTATTGAATAGCTTTTCGATAAGTAAAATTATTGATAAGATATTCAATAAATTTTAACACTTTTTCATAAACCTTATCGAATAACATTAAGATAAGTGTTCTTATCGAAGAATTAATCGATGAAACTAGCACTGAACACTTCACAAAATTTTTAAAATTGTTCATCAAATAATCAATTTTATCGAAGAATTGTTTGATGAAGCATTTTATCGAACATGTTTTCGAAAAGATTTAGTTTATTAAATATCGGAACCTTTATCGATATCCTCTTTGATAAATTCATAATTTCTTTCATAAATTCATATGATGTTTTTAAAATATGAAAACAATATTATAATGCATCAAAAACACATATAGGCACATAAAGCATAAAGACATTATCATCAATATAGATAAGATAAATATTCAATATAAAGAGAGAGGGTTTATAAATGTTCATTTGATTTCTGCAATTTGTTGAATTGATCATGAAGCTCTTTGCCTTCCCCTCTCTGAGCATCTTTAGTTTTGGTACTTGAGAAATAAGATTATGCATAAAATTGTACCAAATTAAAAAGATTATAGGTAAAATTGTACCAAATTAAAAAGATTTTGGGTAAAATTGTACCACAAATAAGATTAGGATACTGGCCGCATATAAAAAATAAGATCAAAATATTGGGTGCTATTTTACCCTTTGATCTTTAATTCTAAATCATTTGGAAACCATTTTCATATGCTTATAATTATTATATATCTGCACTAAAGCATGTTTCAAGGTCATTTACAAGCTAAGGCAAGATCAAACGAAGAGTTTAATGAAAGAGCCAAAAAGAATCAATGCACATGTCAGCAAATAAAAGCTATATTCATCAACGGCTATCTAATAGCTACTTCAATGGAATTATGAAGAACAAGTATAAAAGAAGAAGAAGCTAAAATGAGAAAGTTGAAGAAGTTGGAAAGATATAAGAAGATACAAATATGCTCAACATGTACTTTGATCATACTCAGTGATTGTATATTTGTTTCACTCTGTTTCCTCTCCTTTGATATAGAGCAGCTTATATTCTTGAGAGAGAGAGAAATTTAGAAAGTTTTTGCTTAAGTGATTATCAAAATTCCTCTACTAATAGAGTGTTATATTTTATCAATCACTTTTCTATTTGCTTAAGAGTGAGAGTCTCTTAAGTGGATTATAACATTATGGGTGTAAAGGGGAGTGAGAGGAATTCTCACTAGATAACCTTATGGGTTATAAGGGGGAGTAAGAGAAATTTTTATGTGAATATACTGAGGCACCAAGTGCCCACGGAATCTTGGAGATAGTGGAACACTCAGAGAAGCTCTGGGAATTAGACGTAGGCTAAGTGGATTTGGCCTGAACTAGTATAAATTGTCTGTGCAATATTTCTTCATCAAATGTTTCCTTCGGCGATATCATTTTAAACTCTACTCTTAATTTTATTTAAATATTTTTAGAGGTTTCAAAAATTTTTAAAATCACTAATTCACCCCCTCTTGAGATATACAACCAGATTTAATAGAAAATAGAGGTGTTTTAGCTAGGAACAATTTAGTATTTATAAATTTATATTTTAATATTTAGTTTTTGTAAATAGTTACAATTTTTATAATCATCTCCAATAAATATCATTGTCTCTAGGTCCTTCTCTCTAAGTTTCCCAAAAGGGTACATGGTAACTTCTGCTTTTCGGGTAGTCAAACAAAATAAGCATGCTGGGAAGAACATTTAGTTTAATTTTAAAAAATAAAAATAATTATATTAAAGGATTAAAATTAAAATAAACATTCATCGAACTAGCACAAAGTTCATAGAGTACTCTAGGCCTTTAGTGCTAGTTTTGTGCATGTTCCATGCATTTAGTGCTAGTTTTAGATGCTTATGGAAATAATAAAAATAATACTAACTTATGTTTTTAATATAAAACCTACTTAATTAATTTAAGAAGAGTAAAAAAATTAATTAAGTTAATTATTTATAATGATTGTGTATTGATTTTCTTAAAATATCCCTTTTTAATTATGTGCATTTGAATTATCCTTAATAAAAACTCTCTTAATATGTACAAAAATATAGGGATACTTTAGAAAAAAAATAAAATTTTAAAAAATAAAATAAATTGAACTTTTATATTTATTACTACTAAAATAAACTTTATACCTTGGAATGAGCAATGAGGGCTAGTAGTTTTAGACGCTTGGACGGACACAGCACCCTACGTAGTTTTAGGGGTGAGACCTCGTTGGGTCGTCATTTGCAGTAGCGGATTTCATTGTATTACTGATTTTTCGATGCTTTGGTGTTGCATTTAAGGTTGTGTACGGAAGCAAGCATGGTCACATCCAAACCATATGTTATTTGCAAGGATGCAAAGTGAGCTTTTCAAACGTAGTAACTTGAGGTAATGTGAAGGTATAACTCGAGGCAATCAAATACGTTATAACTCGAAGCAGTAGTATAATTGGAGGTAATCAATTTTTAGTTAATGAAACCATTTATGTTAAATTTAAGAAACTGAAAATACACTTTATAAATTTAAAAAATTAAGTTGAAATTTAATTTAAACTTGAATATCAAATAAATACTTTAACTTTAAAAAAAATATGGAACTCTAACATGGATTTTCTTAATGAATAAAATAATTGTTCTTTGCATTGCATTATGGTTCAAATTGAATATGATTTTTTTTAAAAAAAAATATAAGAAAAATTAGAAAGAAAGACCTAGAAGAAATGATATTTATTAGGAAAGATCATAAAAATCATAAATTATTTAGAAGGACCAAATAATAAAATATAAATTTAAAAATACTAAATTGTTCATAACAAAACTTTCTACATCCTCTCCTACCTTCAGAATTTAAAATTAAAATCGCCCACCATCCTCATAATCATTCCATTTATCTTTTTTAACTTATTCCCCACCAAGATCCATATCCATATACCATCAATATGTCATTTATTAATATAGGTTTTTATTCATTTATATTGTCAATTATTTTTGCCTAATTTGTATTATCAACTCTAATATTAATTGAACTCTATAAAATCAAATTCATTTCATTTATCAGAACTAGAAACTTAAATTCAAGTGACAAAAATAAAATATTACCTAAATAGTGTCAAAAATTAAAACATCCTACTATATTAATAAAAAATTGAATGATTTGAATATCAATTTAAAATACCTCACTAATCAAATATGGGTTAGCAAACCTAACCAGAAATAACTTAAATTCATGAAATTTAATCAAATATAAACAAACTTAAAATTAAAATAAAAAGACCACGATAAAGAAATATCACATACTATATATGAAATTTTTCTACCATAGCTAATGAGACCTGAGTGTAATCTCTTTTCTGATATGGAATCTTACAAATTTTTCCATTCATTAATCTTAGAATTAACTATGCAGTGCTTCATGCCTCTAAATATTCTTCTCACATTTGTCATTGGTTCTGCAATCGGATGGCTATCATTGAATGACAAGACCTCCAAGTAGTTTACATGGCCTTGTGTGGCAAAGGGAGAGTGAAAAGTAGCCAAATAATAGTTTAAGCAAAACTAGGTTTTATAACTAACGTAGAGTTATTCTAGTAGTATAAAACTATACTAGATCCCTCTAAGTCTAGTTTGATTCTTAAATGAGACACTTATGAATACCTAATAATAGAATCCAGTTAATATTATAAAAATAATAGATTTTATAAGCGTTTAAATTTGTTTCATGTTATCAATGTTGATGTTATTGTAGTAGTTTCATTTCTTATATGCGTTTAAATAAATAAATGCTTTTGCTGCCATTTGCCTATTTTCTTTCTATCCGTACGACATCAATTGAACTGAAGAAAATTAGGAGGATTAAAATAATATTAAATTATAATGGGTTTGAAGAATTTGTTATTTAGCAAAGTATGGTAGGGAATGATCTCAAACAGCGTTTTATATCTAATAAATTGGGACTACGAAAAAAAACTGGTATATCTAACTTGATAGCGTTTTATATATAATTTGATCCGATAAATTGGTCTCCACTAAAATTATAATGCAGAGCACCACGCTCCTGCCCCCTCACAATTAGCTATTAGCTATTCTGAAACAAAAACAAAGGAAGCAGAATAAAACCAAATTCTTCAAGTGAAAATAGGACCCCAATCTTTGGTATTGGCAATTTTTTACCAGGGGAATTTGTTGAAATGGTTTGGTGGGGATAGAAAATAGGAGTGCTCAGAGAATGATTTATGCACTAATCTTTGATAGACAAAAAAATAATTACCGAGGTCTCAAGAATTTAATTATAAAAAAATCTCTAACAAATAATTTGTGAGTAACAAAAATCTATTGTCCTTTTCTGCACTGAAATTTATCATTACATATTCCTCAATTGTAATCGAACTTTTGAGTAATTAAATCTCTCCCCCTTATAGTAATTCCCTACAAAAACAAACCAAAACAGGATGTTTGCTTTCCGGGGGCCACATTAATAAGAGACCATTACTTGCGCCTATTACCTAAATTTAATCACTTGGACCATTTCTTTTCTTGTTTTTTTTCTTTTGAGGATATTAGATTTCTATTTCGATAGATTAACTAGGACAATTTCTTGCTTATAACCCAAATTATGTCAGTGTATAACAAGAAATCAACCTTTAATTACAGGTGTACAGTAAGACTCAGTTACGATTAAATGGAGGAGTACCAAGGACTAAAACACTACCCTAAAATCATCCCATGATTTCATTAACTGCCGTTAAAAAAGAGGAACATTTATATTACTTACACAAATGAACAATACAATATTGGTCAGCTCCACGTAGTTCCCACAAGGGGGAAGAGAGATGAATGGGAGAATTTGACTAGCCCATGCTAAACTAACAAAACGTAAAACCATCTCTCCCCTACCCAACAGCACATACATGCATGACATTCTAGTTTAGTTCAATGATGGCTGGAAACTACAAAGAACAAGCTGTATTGCAATGCAGGGTGGATGAGATACCTTAAAAGCACAATGAATATCAGTATTCTGTAGATCAGATCAGTCTCCCCAGCTTATGGCTCCAAATAAATGGGGATGATTGAGTGAAAGTTGGCGATCAATAATCGATTCGTAGTCGTCTCAGTTCTGATTTAAATGTTGGGCTATTATTTAGAGTTCGACGGGCAAGATTCCGTATGTCCTCTCGTGAACAATCCCTTGAAATCCGCACAAGCTCCCAAAGGGCACCTCCACTTATCATGTCTTTTGCATTCACTTCTGCAAATTATATAACTTCAGTTGTTTGAATTTATGCTCTGACAAGTTCTAAAATAGGATCAATCTATCAAATATAAATGAAGCAACCAATTTAGGAATTAGGAATAAACAGGGCGTTTGGTGAAGTTATAGGGAAGGTTAAATTTTTTTCACTGTAAAAAGAAGAAATATACATATATATATTAGATATCTATCATCATCATTGAATAGGAAACATGTTTTTTTTATTATTTTTTATTCACTAGCACAAAAGATACTTCTCATTTATAAAATTAATATTTCTATTCTATTCTATTTTCCTTTTCAGTTCATTTCCATTCTGTATAACAATTTATGCTTCGCTCACTTTTGATAGGCTTATTAATTATTACACATTTATCAGAATCAGTTTGATTTTCATAAATTTCGAATATCTGTTTTAACTAAATTGCAAGCACGAATCTACCATGCAACTTGAAAGATCTAAAGATAAGGTGAGATGGTTTATTACCATGCTGTGCCAAGTGGCAAATTGCAAGCTCAATGTGGCGCCTGATTGGAGCAGCTTCATTAGTAGCATTTTGCACTATCCATGGAAGCGCACCGTCTTCCACTAAAAAGGATCTGCCACTTTTTATCCCTGTGAATGCCAAAATTAATTATCAAACTAATGAACAAAAAACGGATCTCGTGGCTGTGCTGTAGACTGAAGCAAGGAAATTGATGGCAGGCATTGGCTTAGCTTTCTCAAAAGCATATAAGTGGACTGCGATAAAAATTTAAGAAATTTAGAGGCAAAGAAATGCCTCAAAGACGCTGAGTATTTCTCTCCAACCAAGCAAATCCCAGAATCACATAGCCATGCATCGCCAGTTCTTTTCTTCATTGTTTCAAAACACTTCAATTGAATTTGGAGCAGTTGATCCAAATTCAAAAATACAAGAACACGCAGGACTCTCCAAATTTCAGGCATATCCACAATGCAGCATTTTCATGACAAACTATGTCTGAATAATTTCTTTGATACCTTTCAATTAAGAGATTACTTCTCGCATAAGCACTCACACACAAACTCCTGAGTGTGCATAAGAGTTAAGAACTAATCCTACGAACAAGAATCAATGTAAAATGAATGTTGGGAGAAGCTGAAAGGATTGTCAATCCCTTGATCTTAAGGTCAGCTGTTACAACAAATATCCTCTAATTAATTATAATAATTACAGTAGATTTTGACATCACACCATGGTCAACTATGCCAACACGAAGAAAAACAAACCTTGACTAGAAGCTCGGGACTCGCATTTTGCAAAGTTGGCAATTCCTCGAGCAACTTGGGAAAGAACATCAGAATGTCCACACCTTACAATTCCCAGTAAAGCCTTTATACCACCCTGAGATCTCAGCTTCATTAATAACTTCTCTGGATGGAAGACATCAAAATGAAATAGTAAATATTCTTAACATTGAACTCTTGAGTAGCAGCAAGAATGTAAAGTATACGCATGATTTCCAATGTAAATTAAATCTAAAGACATTAGGAGTTATTTGACCGCAAAGTACCTACCAAGTTTAAAGGAAAATTTTACCAAACTATTATAAGACTAACAATTAAGTATACAGTGCCTTTCACCCCTTTCAAACGATCTAATGGAGCAGTTTGACAGAAGGTACCATCAGTCCTTAAATCTTGTATCTCTGCCAACCGTTGGTGAATCGGGTACAAAAGACGTTGATTTATGTAGTTACCTACAGCAAATAAACGTCTCTTCTTGTCTCCTAAACATGAAGCACAACTTGGGGGTACCAAGGGGTGGGATAGGAGAGAGACTGAAAGGAGACGAAAGGAACTATTATTGTAGAAGAGAAATCAACGGGATTCATAAAAAAGATCATTAGAATCAATTGAAGGAGATTATTAGAATTAATTAAGAGAGATTGTAGGAACTATTTTTTGATTGTATCGTGATTATGTTTCCTGATTCTTCTCCTACAATCCCGCCATGAAAGGGATTCTGTTTTGTGTATATATGTACCATGATTCAGCAGTATGTAATAGTGAAGAAATCAATTCATTCTTACCACAGAATATTCCTAAAATCAGTATGTCTACTGATATGGTATCAGAGCAAGGATTGTCCAGTGGAGGGTCCCGTTCAACCTCTGCTAAGGTCGCCGGCTTCGAGAGTTCAGCCGTTGTCATTGTGCCCGAACGTCTCACGGGTGAGAATTACCTCGATTGGAGCCAGTCAATGCTCCTCGCTCTTGATGGTCGAGATCGACTGGATTTGATCCACAATGACCAACCACTTCTCGATGACGATAGTTCTCGTCGGCGATGGAAATCAGAGAACGCTGTTGTCGCCTCATGGCTACTCAACTCAATGCTCCCACACGTCCGTAGAAGTTTCATGTTCTTAACTTCTGCCAAGTCCATCTGGTGTGCCGTGAGAGAAGCCTACGGGAAGCGTCCCAATGCTTCCCTCTTGTTCGATCTCCGATCCCGTCTCTGGACAGTAAAACAGGGTACCAGGCCGCTGAATATTCATTACCTCGAGAAAACGGCGCTGTGGCAGGAAATTGACTTACTCCAACGCCGCGTATGGAAGAATGGTGAAGATGCAACTGAATATCAACGAGCCCTGAATGAAGAACGCTTGTTTGAGTTTCTGGTGGGACTCGACTCAGCCTATGACGATGCCCGTGGTCGCATTCTTAGCCGCGTTCCACTTCCATCCGTGTCGGAAGCGTTTTCTCACCTACGCGACGAAGAGTCCCGTCGGCAGGTGATGTTTCCCAACCGTGTAACCTCTTCGTCGGCGACTGATGCTTCAGCACTCGCCGTCCGTGCCTCAGAATCTGGCTCCAGGAAGGAACGACCGACGTGTGAGCACTGTAAGAAAATCGGCCATACAAAGGAACGCTGCTGAGACATCTACGGCAAACCACCTGACTGGAAGGGTAAGCAGCGTCGGCCACGGAGTCATCTCGCCAGCGCCGCCACTAAATCAGAAGATGTGGACTTCACCAGCCCAGCTCCTAACGCTCCCACTGGCCCAAACATGATAGCCACTTATGGGCCCAGTCCAGCTGCAGGTCAAGGGCCCAGTTCAACAATGAATCCAGGACGCAATTCTGTTGCTCCAGGCCCATTCCAGATTGGCCCAAACTCTGAAAATGACCCATTGGCAATGATTCTTGAACGATTGAATGCACTAGAAAGTCAGTCCCGTAAACCTGTTGCTACTGTGGTACACAAAGGTAACTTTCTTACAGCACTTTCTACTATTAAAGGTAAGACCACAGGCCCTTGTTGGATAATTGATTCTGGTGCATCTGATCATATGACTAATGAGAGGTCCTTATTTTCTACCTACACTCCTGCCACATCACAACTAACGGTAAAAATCGCGGATGCCTCAGACTCTCCAGTAGCAGGGAGTGGTACCATTAAAATTTCTGATACACTTGTGCTACATAATGTCTTGCATGTTCCGAAGCTACAATGTAACTTATTGTCTGTAAGTCAACTAACTACAGAGAACGGTGCCATGCTGACTTTTTTGCTACCTATTGTGTTTTTCAGGACCTATTCACGGGAACGACGATTGGTGTTGCTAAGGAGCTTGGTGGGCTTTATTACCTGAATGACTGTCTAAATTCAGTACCTCATCTCTGTAATAAAGTGTCTCTCCCTAAGACTAGTGAGCTAGAGTTATGGCACAAAAGATTAGGACATCCCAACTTTCAATATATGTGTAAGATGTTTCCTTTCCTTTGTTTAAATAAAAGTGCAGATTTCCATTGTGAGTCCTGTGAATTAGCCAAACACCACCGCACTAATTTCCCTAGCGTTCCTTATCAACCCTCTAGACCTTTTTCCCTTATCCACAGTGACATATGGGGTCCATCTCGCATTAAAAATCGTACTCACTCAAAATGGTTTATGACCCTCATCGATGATCATACTCGTGTCTGTTGGGATTTCCTCTTACAGGATAAAACCGCTGTATACCAAACATTTGTTGATTTTTATAATATGATCCACACTCAATTTGATTCCAAGATCCAAATCCTTCACACTGACAACGGCACCGAATACGTCAATCATCAGCTCTCTAATTTCCTTAAGGAAAAGGGCATTGCTCATAAAAGCTCCTGTCCCTACAGTCCACAACAAAATGGCATTGCTGAACGAAAAAATCGACACCTCCTTGAAACGGCTCGGGCCCTCCTCTTTAGCAGCAATGTACCTAACTACCATTGGGATGATGCTATCCTAACTGCCACCTTCTTACTCAATCGAATGCCATGTAAGCCCTTGTCCTTTCAGACTCCTCTACAAGTCCTTCACCAGCATTTTAACCTACCTTACCTTGAGAACACTTTACCTCTTCGCATATTTGGTTGTACTACCTTTGTTCATTTACACCATACACATAAACTTGACCCAAAAGCCGTCAAATGTGTTTACTTAGGCCCTGCCAGCACTCAAAAAGGGTACAAATGCTTTGATCCCATCTGTAAACGCCTCTATGTCACCCGTGATGTCACTTTCCATGAAACCACTCCTTTCTACACCTCGTCCTCGGTTCAGGGGGAGACTTGGATTGAACCTCAGCCTCAGCCTATCCAGGTAGACATCTCAGAAATTATACATGCACCCAGCCAAACCTACACCCTTCCTGAAACATCACATGAGGAACCTAGGGTACATGAAGAGAACTCTAGTTCAGGGGGAGACACTCATAGGTGGGGGCAAGTCTACACCCGCAGAAATAAGGACATGACAGGTAATACACCTCAAGCAACTGATGTAATCCAAGAATCTGAACCGGAAGCAGGTCCTGACCATGAGATACAAGAGAATGATCTTGATGTACCAATTGCCATCAGAAAGCAACCTAGATCCTGCACTAGACATCCTATAGAAAGGTTTGTCTCCTATCAAGCCTTATCACCTAAATATTCCGCTTTCATATCTCACCTTACTCAGGTCAAGATACCAGCAAATATCTATGAAGCTCTTGATAGTCCCGAATGGAAAAAAGCGGTGATGGAAGAAATGAAGGCTCTGGAACAGAATAATACATGGGAAGTAGTCGATCTACCCAAAGGAAAAAAGGCAGTAGGATGTAAATGGGTGTTCACTCCAAAATATTGTGCGGATGGCAGTCTTGAGAAATACAAAGCAAGGTTGGTAGCAAAGGGTTTCACTCAGATTTATGGAATGGACTACACTGAGACATTTGCGCCAGTGGCAAAGTTAAATACCATCAGAGTGTTGTTGTCTCTTGCGGCAAACTTAGATTGGCCACTACATCAGATGGATGTCAAAAATGCATTTTTAAATGGAGAACTAAAGGAGGAAGTCTACATGAAAATGCCCCCAGGATTTCCCGGGAGGAAAGAAAAACATGTGTGCAGATTAAAAAAATCATTGTATGGATTAAAACAGTCCCCTCGAGCGTGGTTTGAAAGATTTGCCAAAGTTTTGAAAGGCGAAGGCTATACACAGGGACAGAGTGATCACACACTATTCTTCCGACACTTAAATGGGGGAATAGTGGTCTTAATCGTTTATGTTGATGATATTGTCCTCACAGGAGATATTCCAGCAGAGATTGACAGAGTCAAGAAGGCATTGAATGGGGAATTCCAGGTCAAAGACCTAGGAGAAATGAAATATTTTCTGGGTATGGAAGTAGCTCGATCTGCTAGAGGAATCAGCATCTCACAGAGGAAATATGTACTAGATCTTTTGAATGAGACAGGTATGCTCGGATGTAGACCAAGCGATACTCCTATACGTGCTGACAAAATTACTGAGACTGAGGATCTGGGAAAGGCTGTAGATATGGGACGATATCAGCGAATGGTGGGAAAATTAATCTACTTATCTCACACTCGACCGGACATAGCCTATGCAGTCAGTGTAGTAAGTCAGCATTCCCATAATCCAAAGCAAAAGCACCTAAATGAAGTCTACAGAATTTTGAGATACTTGAAGGGTTCTCCCGGACTAGGTCTCCAGTTTAAAAGATCGGAAAATCGGAAAGTAGAAATGTTTACAGATGCTGACTGGGCAGGCGATCAAGATGATAGAAAATCCACCTCAGGATATGTTACCTATATCTGGGGAAATTTAGTAACTTGGCGAAGCAAAAAACAAAATGTGGTTGCTAGAAGCAGTGCTGAGGCCGAGTTCAGAGCTATAGCCCTCGGAATTTGCGAAAGTCTATGGGTAAAACGAATACTGGAAGAACTAAAAATGCCAATACACTTGCCCATCAGACTACAATCAGACAACATGGTAGCTATCAATATGTCTCATAATCCAGTCCAACATGACAGAACGAAGCATGTAGAGATAGATCGACATTTCATAAGAGAAAAGATCGATGAAGGGACAATTGATCTCAAGTATATTCCCTCCAAAGAGCAAACAGCTGATGTACTTACGAAGGGATTAACAAGGGACAAATTTGAATATCTAATTCGCAAGTTGGACATGATAAACATCTATGCTCCAACTTGAGGGGGAGTGTAGAAGAGAAATCAACGGGATTCATAAAGAAGATCATTAGAATCAATTGAAGGAGATTATTAGAATTAATTAAGAGAGATTGTAGGAATTATTTTTTGATTGTATCGTGATTATGTTTCCTGATTTTTCTCCTACAATCCCGCCATGAAAGGGATTCTGTTTTGTGTATATATGTACCATGATTCAGCAGTATGTAATAGTGAAGAAATCAATTCATTCTTACCACAGAATATTCCTAAAATCAGTATGTCTACTGATAATTATGTATACCATTCTAGGCTTTGCCCTAGAGAGAAAGAATTCCCTCTCCATCTAATACTATACGCTGTAATGGTAAGATAGAAATACCAGTAGTGCAGGTGCTGGAGCTGGAGAATAAAATCAATCAAACTATACCCTCTTGTCAATAGGAAGAGGGAAGCCCCTATAAAGCTTAGCACTAAGGGTTGATATTCCGTTCTAAGTCTTCCATCATACCAGAAAAATAGTGAAGCCGGTCATTACTCTGACTGTTAAGGAGAGGTACAAGTAAACTTTCACTATTGCTCAAGATCCCCGAACCTCTCCCTATGGTCGAGCTACAAATCAACGAGAAGGCCGATTTCACTAAATCAAATCCCATTTGAAAACCATCCCATGGGTATGGTCATATTCAGACCAGAAATAGCCTTAGTTGGCAAAATAGGGCTATCGGGAGAGAGCGATTGAATCGCTAGGCAAATAATAAGTGGAACCTGTGGGAATAAGCTGTAACCCATATTGATAGATCTCTATCTTTTAGAATGTTGGACATGTCCAAAGAAATGCTACCAGATGCGTTCGAGAGTAGAGCTGAGAAAATGGTCTTCAGCCCAATGAAAACATGTACAAGGAGAACAAAAGGAACACTCTCAGAAAATTATCAAACGGAATAATACATTTTATTACTTAGTTGCTAAGAGTCAAATAGCATTGGGCAACCTATATAGCCAACCTTACCTAGTGGGATAAGACTTGTTCTGGTTGTTTGGGATGATGGATTTTAGTAATCAGCATCTTATTGTACAAGTATGATATGTAATCATAATGACCGCATAAATGTTAGTTAACTACTAGCCATTAAGATTAGTTACTGTGGTAATTGTAATAGCTAGATAATTAGCGCTAGGTGGCATGAGCCTTAAGTCAATCCTAGTCTATAAATAAGGATTGAATCAGGTGCATGGGCTGACTTGATGCTGTTAATGAAGTGATTGCACCATTCAGGATATCCTACGTCTCTCTTCTATTCCACATTGTCTCTAATTCTCTCTTGTTCCCTCTTATTTCTACTTCTTGTTCTCTGATTCTATCTCTTCTATTTCCCTAAACCTCTCTTTTCTCTCTTACAGATTCTGTCAGCCTCTCACATCAAAGTATTATTTCTAATGTCATTATTTTATGGCTAACTATATGTTTTCAGTGACACGACACAAAAAAAAAGTAAATATACTAGTAAGCTGAAAGCTCATATGGCACAAGCCTTAATCTAAGACTCAGGTAAGCCCTTGCCCAATCTCAGCTCCTTATTACCCAAGACATAAACCTTCCATGTAACCAACAAGAGAAGACAAAACATGTAAATACCATTTCCACATAGATTAGCAATAGCCCCAGCTACCATTCGGAGAGTTTGTGGATCTTCAGCATCAGATGCAGTCATTGATAAGAGCGTAATTCCACCTTCAGCCATAATAAGTTCTTGATTAGCTTCTGCATCAACACAAAAGAAGCAATATAACACACCAACATTAGTCAAATGCAGACAACCACAAAAAATAGTAAAATTACCAATCTAAGAAGCAAGATCTTGTAAACCCAACGTTGGAAATTTAAAGAACCAGTAATTAACAATCACCATTCATCGCCAGATTGGCTATTGCCCCTGCTGCTACCCTGCGAACAGTTTCATCCTCATATCTTCTAAGAAGCATAAGTAAGGATGTAAGACCACCAGCATCTACAATTCTTTTCTGATTTGCCTCTGCATATCATATTGAGAAACATCATTAGATAAAGTGAGATGAGAAATCGATAACTACTGTAAAAGGTTGATATTTTAAATTGTTTAGAAGGCTAAGTAAGATGGTCTCAAATTTAGGGAAGCAAATTGATGGAGTGTCTAGAGCCATACCTGATCGTGGATACAGTAGGCATAAGCCAAGTCCAATTATACAAAAAGAACACTGGTATTTTACATCCAGTGATATTTAATCCTTACAATTTCAACATCCATTTTTAAGCAAAAAAGGCTAATAATGAGGTCAAAATTTACCACCAGTTCTGGTTGGAATTCAGACAAAAAAAATTCAGAACTATAGAACTTTCATATATAGCTACGCACTTTCAAAATAACATAAATGTTAATTAAAGCAGCACCATAGGCTAAATTTGAAGATCCCAGGTCTAAACTGGGAATGGGAACGATAAAATGCACATCTCACATTCACTGACATCCCCACAATTATTACCTGTTATTCCCCTTTTATTTCCTTATATTCGTAATTGACTGTTGCCACTTTATTGGTTTCAACAAGCAGAAATGTTGCTACCAAAACCAAATATGAGGTTATGTTTCTTGTCTGTTAAATAATAAAGAGTATCACAACACTCAGAATCTCCTTCTCCTACTTTTCCACAGATAACCTGAAGATAGGCTAACATTCCACAGTTTTCAATTGAACTTGGCTCTTTGAGAGACAGATGTTTAAAAGATTACTTAATAATAGACATTCTTATGAACTTCAGATGCGATATGCGCCAACAAGAATAGAGCACTAGTCTGAGTATTTAGAAATTGAGCACAGCAAATTGTAAATAGGATGATACAGCACGAGCAAAATATAGGTCAAATATCTTTGAGCTATAGTTGTTTTGACCAAAAAGTTACCAAAACAAACCAGATTGATTTCTGTAACTATTTCACCCGTTCAAGTGTTAGTATGAAATGAATAAAAAACAAGACTTTAATAATCAGTTAACTAACGTCTACAATCTGCAAGTGAAAGGATATAACACTATCATTACACAGGAAAGCAGATGTTAAACAAAGCCTCAAGAAGAGGGTAGCAATTACCTTCAGCTGCCAGGTTGGCAACCACTTTCACTGCATGAATCCTTACATTGGCATCATCTGACTCCAGTAATGTCAATATCTTTTGCAATCCGACTGTCAAATTATTGAGTTAGATACACATGAATGGTGGAAAGTTTCAATTATTACTTAAACTACTACTTATACCTTGTTCAAAAAGAGTAGCAACAGATGCCTTCTGACCACTCCCATTGTCTCTGAGTTGAGAATTCCCAGCTTGAGACGTGGCAGAATCCATGGCAGCAAATGCATTTCCAGACCCTCCACTTTCCAAACACCTTCTCATCTACAGACATAACATTGAATTAGATTGTAACAAAGGTGCCCTGTAACAAAGTAGTGTAGCCAGGATAGTTCTTTTTCCCCCTTTTAACAAACAATTTTATTGGAAAGAGAAGGAATGTCTCGCCGGAGGACAAGGTACCTCAAACCAAAATATACTAGAAGCTCAAAAACATTAGGTGGAATAGCACTAAGGCACACATGTAAAATAGCTTTACATTTGGTTTCAAATGCACATGAGAAAAATGTGCAGAGCACGAGAGCAAACCGTACACACAAATATATCACAATACATTTCAAGGCAAATATAAGGGAAGAGGAGAATACTTGATCACATGAAGATTAATGCCACTGACCTAAACTGTTGCAATTGGACCATGTTGATGCCAATTTTATCAAAGAATTTTATAATTTAAATTGTCATGCTATCATAGAGAAGTAAGAAATTAGCTCCCAGTACTCTAAATTTTGCACCAAAGCTCTAACAAATGTTGAACCATGTATTTAAATCAGGTACCCATTTACAATTCTGTATATTTAAATATGACTATAGATCTTTCATAAATCAAGCACTGACAAGATTCAATGTCACAGCAACGCCAAAGTAGACTTCAATTCCAAGCAAATAATGATTAATCAAGCAAATGCTGCAATTTGACTCAAATAAAAAAGAAAACCTGATCAGCTTCATAGTTCAATTGTAATAACTGACTTCGTAGTATTATTATCTCTTCTTCAAGTTTCGTTTTCTGATGAGCCTCCTCTTCCAGCATTCTGCGAAGATTTAGAATCTCCACATCACCTCCAGCCTAATACACAAAAGATGATCCCATTATACTAGAAATTCAAGGATGGAAATATAGAAGTTTTTCATTTAAATTTACCTCTGTCTGTGAATGTTTCCCCAGCTGACTTTTTAGAATTTCTACCTCTTCTTCAGCTGCCTTTCTACGATTAGTTTCATTTTTTAGCATCCTTTTGATCTCAGAAACTTCATCTGCAGAAGATGGCCCAGATTCCTGTTCCATATAAAACTAATTAAAGATAAAAAAATAAAAGATAAAAGAAAAGGACAAAACTAACTAATCTTAGTTCAACAAGACGATAAGCAGAAGTTGGGGGAAAACCAAGAAAATAAGCCGAACATATACTTGACCACCTGCACTAGGGAAGATTAAATTGTTATCCATGTGATGGTTAGTCAAGTGGAATGGGAAATCCTCCCTAAAAGTAAGCTATTGAGGTGGGAGAATCAGCCCACTTAAACACCCCATTCAGAAGTACATAATACCTGATGTGGGACTTAGGCATCCATGCTACCTAATACTACCTAAGTCTCCATCACTATCCAATTAAATTCCGCCATGAAAGGAAAAGATAAATAGCAGCAACTAGGGAAAAGAAAACATAGATTTCGATACTGAAATAAAGAGAGGTAAGAGTTTTACATGTGCAGGGAAAAGTCCTAACAAACGTTTCACAAAAAAGTCCTAACTAACAGTAGGTTAGTCAGTAGGAGTAAAACGTTGTCAGTAGCTTGTTGAAAATGAAGGTCCTATATAAGTAGAACTAGTGTAGTAGAATTGATGAATACAATTGTAGAATTGATGAATACAATTGTTTTAGTTTTCCTTCCATCAAAGCGGTATTAGAGCTGATCTCTGGCTTGATGGTGCTAGAGACTTGATCAAACAAATCAATCAGCAGCCTCAATATTGTTACAGCTGCAACATTGTTTGTGGGAATCATATTAGAAGTGTAAAATTTCTTTGTATTTTCAAATAGACCCTCAAATACAAGGGTTGTATGAATTGTCAAAACAACTTTTTCAAACAAATATTATTTTATCTTTAGTAATTGTGGCCTTGCATGGTACGCAAATACTTTACATCTATTACTATTTTTTATGCTCTACTTCTTTTTACTAAAATTATATCCATATATAATCATTATAACTGTAATAACATACATCAGACAGGTGATATTTCACCAGATGCCATAAATTCAATCAAAAGCAAAAACTAAATAGCAGCTTAAAGCCACAAAAGCAAGTAAAAAAAGGGGGAATCCCACACAGGTCCCACATAAGACAATTTATCCCTATAAGATCCCACAAAATCATCAAATCATCAACAAGTCCCATGGGATCTTATAGGGATAAATTCTCTTCTGTGTAAGCTGAGTGGGATAACCCCTAAAAAAACCATATTAACCGGCAAAACATAAGCGGTAGAAATACAAAAAAAAACAGCATCATGAAACATATGCAGTAAAAATTGCAAACCCAAAAGAAATCCAAAATCATGCAGAAAATAAGATTTTTGCAAGACTAAATTGTTCAGGGAAACAGCAAAAGTTAATAATCTGAAATAATCAATATTTATTTTTATAAAAAATAATAACCAAAAATTGAGAAAAGAATTCACTTCAAATATTCCAGAATAAACAATAAAATATCAAATGAGGTACCTCTCCGTGACCATCCACAAAGCCATTGCAGTCATGTCTTTCTTGACTCAATACCAACTTATGCTCCAATTGCTTGACTGAATCCATGTACTCCAACTGACATTTCAACCTCTCTTTCTACAATGCATGGTACAACTTACAATGTGCAAGTAAAAAGAAAAGAGGCTAAAAAAATTCAGGAACTATCAAGTTCAAAGTCTGAGCTGCCTTAGGTTATCAAAAGAATATGCAGCAAAGGGCGGCATCATCTCTAATGTCTGCTTCAAAATTAAAATGTAAGGTTATCTCATATTGAGAAATTATCAATCATTCAAGGATCATTCTTACAAAGTTTATTGGGTTAAGAGAGATTAAATATAGGAAAGTCTTTTAGGTTAAGAAAGTGTTACCCTAGTAAGAAGTATTAAGATTTTATATTAAGTACTGTAGGTTTTGCATAGTATAATATCACATAAATATCTGGCAAAAAAAATAATAATATCACATGAATATGTGAGAAGTTATAGTATTAGTAAAATTAGAGATACAGCAATGGTCATGCGTCACATGCTCTTACCAACAATGGAAACCCACATCGATAGAGCATGATTAGTAAATTAAATTAAATAGGGTGCTCAAGATAGAGACTATTATCATATATGGATACAAACCTCCAATGCATCTGCAAAATTCCTCTCAACTTCAGCTATACGACTCTGAGCCTCCAAATTTATTTTTTCAACTTCAGCCTCAAAAGCTTTCTGCTGCCTTTCATTTTCCGCAATCAACTTATCTACTTGTACTTCAAACCTCCGGGCCAAACTTTTATAATCAAATTCCTCCTTTATTTTCAACATATTCTCGACTTTCATTGCCTTTGTAACATAATTGACACTTAATCAATCAATCATGCTGCCAACTATATCAATCATCAGTAACATCTTGCATTTGAAATTATAAGAGATGTGTAATGGAGAAAAGGACAGCAAGTCTATAAAAATACCCATCATCTGTTAACCATAATACTTTACTAACTTATTTATTTGGGAAAAATAATTACAACAAATATCTACGGTAAAAAATACTGGCAAATAGCAAAAGTTCATTATTTTAGGGGAAGAGTGTAATGAGGAAAAAAGGGGGAGAGTGATTAAAAGAATAGAAAGGAGAGAGGGACCACTGGAGAGTAAAAGGGGCAGAGTGATTGCAAAATACTGAATAGTATTCCAATGGAAAAAGTGTACAAGTGAATAATTATATGGCTATATATGGAGCTCTAACCCTAGGTAATCCAAACTATTGTAATCCTAAAATATACGACAAACTTTACTTAGATTTAAAAGAAATTGAATCCTTGATAAGATAATCCTAAATAAAATAAGATAGGATAATAGCCTAAATCATATAAATCTTAATCAGACTAAATTTATCTAAAAGATAAGTTAAATACTAAATAAAAATGACTTCCATAGATATAATCAAAGAAACCTGATTGAAATTTATATCATTTATCCCTAAGTATACTCCCCATCTTTATGGTTTGCAGTTTAGTGCATATTGTATTTTATATGCTAAAATATATATATAAGTCTAGATATCCATAAATATAAAAACTGACCCTCTGGCCAAACTGTATGGTACTTGCAGTCTCTCCTCGATGACGTGGAGAGGGTCCAATGGTTACAATCAAAGAAGTCCTAGCAGTACCTGCAAAATATTTATATCATTTATGATTACATGACGTAATTAAAATTACAGTAGGTATCAACAGCTGGGAACAATGTCCAAGAAGCTCTACATTTGTGTTTCAGGCAAACAAGTCCTCACTTACTAAAATATAAAATTGGTATATAGGTCATTTCCTCGAATCATGCATTATGCCAAAAGATGACCTGAACACCATCACATTAATTCTAATTTAACAATGAAATGACTGGAACATCCCCCCATGTTTTAGTCCTTTAGGGATTAAGGACGTTTTAGTTCAAAACATGAAAGCGGAGGTTGCACATATGTGTAGAAATTTTGTTGTGCATACACATAAATATATATGATAAAAGAAGAAATTGTATCAAGTATTCAGATCTAATAAGCACTAATCAAGTAATCTTTAGGGGTGAGTTATAAAAAAACTAAAACATGACTCAGTTGGGGGGGGGCACTTTCATATGCATATCATATTACTTTTTTAAACTATCACCCCCTCTCTGCAATAATTTATTCCTAGATTCATCCCCATGACAGCACAGAACGTTGAAGGGTAAGAAAATATTAGACAAAGAAAACAAGTACAACTTTAGAACAGAACAAAATAACAAAAGCCTTAAAAAGCAGTGAAGAAGAACCGCGCATTATCTTTACATGTTAGAAATAGCGATGACTAACAATATAGGATACAAAGAAGAAAACCACAATTCTATAGCGCCAAACAGGGACTTAAAAAACTAGAATTGGTTTCTTAAACCATAAATCGAATTTAATAGCAAATTTGATCTCATTAAGTTGAAGAGCCACTGTGTAATAGTATGAAATCTAACACAACAGATTAAGGCATCTTACCTCCAAAAGAATCTCTGAGCAACCTGGTGAGCTTCGAATCACGAATTGGAACATGAGAACTGTTCTCTGCTAGAGCATTAATACATTTTCCCAATGCACTAAGTGAAAGATTTATAGATTTTGCTTCCTCTAGCATTTGTCCTTCACTCCCTGGTGAGGACAAAAAGAGATGGAAAATTTTAGCACGTATTGACTTACAAGTACGAGCTACTAGACCATCAATATATCATTATGAAATATAAACCTTTAGCAAGACGCTATTCACACATCGAGAATAGCATTGATTCATTTCTCAGACTCCATATGATGTTCAAAGAAATGGGTTTTATTAGAGTTTAGGCGATGACCAACATCAAGTAAATGCATGAAAGACAAAATCCCAGGAGGGAATAATGCTAGACCACCTTCCAGAGGCAAAAAGGTAACATTTCAAGATATTTATCATCCAACAAAGAAATAAGGAGATTCTTTGGCCCAGAAAAATATAGAAATAAGGACATCGTGTTAATTCATTCAATCAAATGTTCACATTTATGTTCTAAATGTCAAGACATTTATTAGTTGGTTTGGCTCCCCCTCAAATGAAGAAAAGGTTGGTTCAAACATGGCCTTTAGTTTAGCGCTAAATTCCATTGTTTAATAGGTCAGGTAATGTTGAAGCATGAATGTCAAGAAAAAATTACAGATAATGATCCGTATCTTGACTGGGAGTTCATTGAAGTAAAGAGTGTAAGCTGTTCTTTTATTTTCTCAGTAATGTACTTTAGAGATTAGAGGGAAGGATGACTATAGTATCCTATAAATTAATAGAATTTTAAAAGATAAGAAACTCCAGTGCTTTATGTATGAAAGGCAACTGCCAGCCCTCTATCCTCTAATTTCTTTCCTAACTTGTTCTCTTTTGGTTTTCTACTATAAAATAAACACTTTTACTCCGACCATACAGGGATGTAATCCTCATGAGGCCATTTATCCATTTCTAAACCAAAATTCATTTTAAAATCTCATCAATTTTTTGTCTCTTTCCATCATATTAAAAATAATGAAAGTCCTTCCTCCTCTCAGTATGTGGATGAACTTAAATTCATTACTATCCCACAATTTGTAAATCCAAATTTCTTGAATTAAGAAACCTAAAAGCAGCCAAGCATCAATCACTTACCTATGGGCAGCTACATAGACATCATAGAGTTCTGTAAACAGCAATACACCTCATCTTTCTTATTTTGGAGAAAATATGAAATTTTTCCTAAACCACCAGCAAGACACTAAACCACCAGGATTTTTCCTGTTTTGACCAAGTTAGTAACAGGACTTACTAGCCACAATACTTGAAAATGGGTTTAACCTGTTGGAAGCACTTCACAGATGAACTTTTTTCTCATCTGAAGACATAGATTTATGATTCAAACAGACCAAACATTATGTGCCAAGTATTACTTGGCCATTGACACATTTATCTTGAACAGAAACAATCAACTCTAGAGTCCACATACAACATCAATGAAAACATTTTACCAAGTTATAAGCTTCAACAGTGAAAACTATAAGCAAGACAGACACAAATTTAAAAGCAAGACACTCTATTTGAGAACCACAAACCCAAAATAAGAGCATTCATCCTGCAACAAGAACATAAAACAGAGCACCACTTCCCCAGAGAATAAGTATGTGAAAGACAGGAAAGCAGATCCATTGATGACATCAACACTTGTTCACATAGATTGCAGCATCACTAAGATGAAATTCATTATTTCATAATATACAAGAAAATTTATAGATAGCATGATATTTCAAGTTGAGCATGCACCTGACTTATGGATGCGCTCTGAACCTGCCAAATCTACCAAAACCAGCTTGCTTTTGCGGACAAGTGGTTTAGACGGTTTGGTCAAATGAGAAGAGTCCTTATTTTCATTAGAGGTAATATCTTCACTTTCTAAGACAGACCTCTTAACTTGTACCTTTAAGAGAAAGGATAACTTCATTACTGCATACTGTTTATAAGAAATTATTAAAACAATAGATTTTAAAATTTGGTCTATTGATTCAAGGCATGTATAAAAATAATTTAACTCATTAGAAATAAGCTTCTTTTTCACCATCAGAATAGCATGACTACGAGAAGATTCAGTATTCAACTTTGTGTTAGCAGCAAAACGGTGAGCTTCCCCCACCCTTAGCAACTCCAAAAAACTCTGCTGGTCCCTAATTTCTACAAGCGTAGCCCCAGGCAAAGATACATCACCAGTTCTTGGATCTTCCACAATGGGAATGTTATCATTCGCAGGATTAAGCAAGTCCTGGAGAGTCTCCATGTACAGCTACACATTTTTCAAAGGTCAAAAACGGATTAAATATTTTCAGAAAATTTTAAATCACTTATGAATACAATATAATAAAAGAACAGCATGAAAAAGCCAAATAGGGATCCCATTATCCAATTATTAAGATGCAGTGAATGAGTTTAAATCTTGAAAACAAGAGCGCAAAAATCAATGCATGTGAAGCAAAATGCAGTAACGTATTGAAAAGTATACAACCTGCAAGTACGAAACAGTGACTGAATCGGTTTCTGGAGATAGATCTGCTAAAATATCCTCCATGGAACGAACCATGATGCCACGATTGGATGTGTCGTCTTCCCCCAATTCTCCAACAGTAAAAGTTTTCCCAGTGCCTGTTTGGCCATAAGCCATTACCGTCCCATTATACCCATCAAGAACACTCTAAACACCAGATTGCCAAAACAAATTAAGTCAATAATACAACAACAACAAAAAAAAGAAACCCTTACATTGAAACATTGTGCTAAAATTAAACATGATTGAAACATTGAACTAACATTAGATACGGTTGAAACATTGTGCTAACAATAAAGATGATGTTCACCATGTACAACAAAATTAGATAGCTCACAAAAAAGATACTTTTAAATGATCTAGAAAATGCAATAGCATAACGAACCTCCACTACTGGCTTAGCAACAACTTCATAGACACGCTTCTGTGATGCAAATTCAGTAAATACTTCATCAAACTCATATGTGTCTGAATCCCAATTGTTTTTCCGAAGTTTCAACCTTTTAAACTGAAAGAGAGTAAATTTAAAAGAAAATGTTTAATCTTAAGCAAGGCTCTGCATTTAGCAAAACATGATGCATATTTATAACAAAAAGTATACTGCAGGGTCTACAGAAAGTTAACCAAACAAACTCACCTCAGGTTGCAATTCAACGCAGTCCGCAAAATCAGCATCCGCCACCATTTCTTCAGCATTTCGAGGTCTCAATCTTACAGCCACTCGAACTCTTCCAGGTACTATCAAATCATGATCAAGAAAACAGTACAATACAGTCATACCGAGTATATGCAAAAGTGATACTAGAGCAACTTAAATAGCTGCTTTCTTTTTAAGCATCAATTTTCAAATTTCCATGGCACAAGTATAGAACATTGTGGCTTTTAAATACATATAACAAGGATACTGCAAATCAAACTATAAAACATCTTCAGCTTCTATACATATTGACCATTAAATGCCTTTATTAGCTTATAACAAACTGCTCTATAGCCCTTCATCTTTACTGTTGAAACCTAAAAGCCCATGGCCAATGCCTTGGGTAGCACTCTGCTGCATTCCTACCCTGTCTCTCACTCCTTTTTCTGCTTTATTTTGTTTCCTTTTATTGTTTCCTCTTGCGTCAATCTTGTATAAATCTTTAGAGAAGGTTTCACCCTAATTTTACGGATTCTAGTTGTAATCTCAGATCTGCTAAGTTTGTAGCGTAGCAGCCCAGCCTATATACTTATGGTTATGCAAGTTTAATCAATATACAAAGGAGAAAGGCTCTGTTTTTCAACCATTAGCAATAACAAAATCTCATATACTAAATATTCACTGGACAAATTAGCACTAGAAAGCAAGTTACGTGCTAAACCCACAACATCTACTTCCCAGGAAGTTTAAAATTTAAACAATGCCAAACTCATCAGACACTAAATCAGCATCTAATGAAAACATTCCAATTTAAAGTGAAGAAGATTGTCTTGCTGAGATTACTAAATTTCAATTTTAATAGCATATGCTGATAACAATTGTTGTTACAGGAGACTGTCTTGATGAAATTACTATATTGAAGAAGTCAGCTACCACTGGGTTTGAAGTGAAGGACCTAGGATAGCTAAGCTATCACTTGGACACAGAGGTGGGAAGGACAAAGAAGTGTATTGTTTCACAGATATTATACCTCAGACCCTCTAGACAAAAATGAAAACATAAGGATATAAACCAACTAAAACTCCTATGGCCTCCACCTATAAGTCATAAGCATGGACTTAAGCAAGAGAATGTCACAATAGATATTGGGAGATATCAGAGATTGGTAGGTAAGTTGACTTATCTTTCTCATACACATCATGACATCAGCTTTTTGTTGGCATGGCTAGTCAATCCATGAACAAGTCAACTAGAGAGAATTTAAAAAAGGTCTATAGGATCCTAAAGTTTCTAAAACTTACACCTGGTACCAGTCTCTTTAAAACGCAGGAATATGGAGATGCTAGAGTTTATCAAATGCTAAATGGGCAAGTTCAATAATAAACAAAAAGTTTGTTATGTTTTTTGGTCAATTATGAGGGGGAAAGAGAGAGAAAGAAGAAGAAGACAGAGGGAACTCAGGAGGGGAAGAGAAGAAGAGGAGATGAGAGATAGAAGAGTTATGGAAAAATGAGTATATTCACTAAAATGACATTCACAACACTTTACGTCTGGTATGTTTGGCTATTTATAGGCTAGGGGTCAACAGAAATCACTTATGTATAACAGTAAAACTTTTTATAAAACTTTATAACATAAACAACCCTTGTCCTCAAGGGTTGAGAAATTCAGGAAACTGCTGTTGCAAATTGTAAAGAGAAATCCAAGTAGCTTCTTCTGGGTATCCCCTCCACTGTACCAAAACTTCAATGATAATGTGCTTCTTTGTCCTCCCAACTCTAGTAGCCAAAATTTTCTCAGGATATTGAGAACTAGGAACAGTAGGATAGTCAACAGGAGGGTGCCTTTGTTTGATACCAAGGTCTGGACATAACTTCAACAAGAACACATGAAACGTAGGATGAATCCTAGACTCAGGAGGCAATTCTAATCTGTAAGCTACTGGTTCAATCCTTTCTATCACCTTGTACGGTTCGTAGAAACTAGGAGCCAGATTCTGAGTGCTTCTAGTCGCTACAGAAACTTGTTTATAGGGTTGAAGCTTCAAAAAAAACCACTAGCCTATCTGAAATTCACAATCAGATCTTCTAGTAGCTGCCTTCTGTTTCATAGTGTTGACAGATTTCTGTAAGTGATGTTTCATAACAGCTAGCATCCTCTCTCTTGCTTCAAAGCTCCTATCCACAACTTCAATGATAGCTAATCTAGGAATATAAGGAGAATAAATTGGGGGTTTCTGGCCATAGAGTAACTCATATGGGGTTGCTTTGGTATAAGTGGGAAAAGTAGTATTAAACCACCATTCAGCCAAAGACACCCAATGATTCCATTCCTTAGGATTTTACCAGCACATACATCTCAAATAAGACTCCAGGCAACGGTTCAAAATTTCAGTTTGCCCATCACTTTGGGGATAGTACACTAAAGACAACTTTTGCTCAATTTTCAAAATCTTGACAAACTCTTTACAAAAATTGCTGATGAAGATGGGTCCCGATCGCTTATGATCTTTACTAGTGCACCATGGAGCTTGTATACTTGATCAAGGAAAACTTGAGCAAGAGAAGAAGCTGTTAATGGGTGAGATAAACTAAGAAAATGAGCATACTTACTCATATGGTCAACTATGACCCAAATCACCTCCTTCCCATTAGATTTAGGAAGACCTTTTACGAAATCCATAGATATACTCTCCTAAACTTTGCTTGGAATAGGAAGTGGCTGTAATAAACCAGGAGAAGCCACAGTCTCATACTTACACCTAGTACATGTATCACAGTTCCTACTTGACCATTGATCACTCCTCAAGATAATTGACCTTCTTCTATGCAAGATGAAGGAGCCATGTTTTGGGTTTTTGATAGGATTTTGAAGGTATTCTAATATGGAGTTTGATAAAAAGAATTAGAAATGAAAAACTAGGTTGGAGAAGCCATGGTAGCACCATGTAGTTAAATACCCAAAAAATCAATGAGTCATACATAAAACCTTGGAAGTAAATCAATCAATGTGTTGCAATCAAACCAAATCAGGCGTTAGGCAGATGGGCGATCACAAACAGTGGATCTAAACAGATGGTGAGGGTCAATGGAGCCCAATGGCAACAGATGGTAACAGCAAGTGAACTCCTCCTTCACGAAATGAGTGCCTCTCATCACTCCTCTTCCAATCTATATTTGAATTTTACTTTCCTATCATGTTTGTAACATATCCTTGTCACTTCAAAGCAAGTCACACTTAGTCTCCCATTTACCTCCACACTTAGTCTCCCATTTACCTCCACCAATCCTTCGTCTCTTACAAAAAAACTATATCTTTCGTACGCACCTTCAGCCAACCTCAGTGCGAGAGATAAAGAGGAAGAAATAGAGAACAAACAAAATTGCACTCCTACTCAGAACTAATTACAAAGAAGACTCTATTCGCGCTAAATAAAAAAAAAGGAATCTTGATCAATCTATTAGATAGACTATGATAGGCAAAAGTAAGTAGCATGCGGATTCTATATTGAAAGAACCAAACAAGGCAAAAATGAAGTTGCATTTCTGTACTAGATAAAACAAAATGATATGCCACACATCGAAATTTCAACAAGCTGATACCCGTTCTGTCAGGAGCAGAAACCAGCACTAGGATTTCCAAAAAAAAAAAGGCACTAACCTCCGTCTCCGTTTCTAGCTGCCAAAGAGGCCGGGCTACTCCGGCGAAGAGCGGATCCCGGAGACTGAGAAGAAGGAGGAACCCTTGGTTTAAACGACGTCGCTTTAAGGTTCGTACCCGCCGAAACAATCCGATCGAGCTTCGCAGTCCCCCTTTGGGCGCCATTTCTGTGAACATTGGAGGCCATAGCCGAAGGAAATCCGTAGGAGTTTCCGAAGCTCACAGGATTTCTGCCATAGCAATGGACGATGAAGCTCTCGTCGGTGTTGTTCAAATTCAAAGGCGGGGCCGCGAGAAGGGAGGGTAATTGAGGTGGGTCCGCTGGTGTAGGAGAGAAAGAGACAGACCGTCGAAGATTGGGGGTAGAACCTACTTCGGACGTTAGGGTATGTTTGATACAAGGGAAGTAGGGGTGGGGAGGGAGAAAATAAAATAATAAAAATAAAAATAAAATATTTTAGATTATTTTATTTCGAATTATAAAATTTTTAAATAATTTAAATTTTTAAAATTATAAAAAATTTAAATTATAAAAAATATATATATTAATTTTATATTTATTTTTATCTATTAAATAAATTTTTAAAATTTATTTTTAATTTAATTATATTTTTATTTTTGTTTTCACTTTTATCCGTCCAAAACTCTTTAATCCTCCCGAATGTACAGTAAGACTCAAGAACGCGTTTTCCTCTACAACTGTGAAACTATCAAGTGAATGTAGTAATGAGATTGACTGAAGTAACCAGCAAGTCTTGCGGAGAATTGAAATGTTTTGGTTCCTTGCAGGGAGGGGAGAATGGATCGTATTGGGTATTGGGTATCGGGTAACATGTTGAAGTCAAATAAAGTTTAGGAAAAAATCCAATAAAATATCCTTGAAATACTTAAATTTAAAGGAAAAATTAGAAAGAAGGACAGGGAGAAAATAATATTTATTGATAAGGATCATAAAAATTGAAATTATTTAAAAAGACTAAATATCAAAATATAAAATTTAAAAAACTAAATTGCCCTCTATAGTTCTTCCACATCTTCTTTTTTATTTTAGGTGTATTTGGTTTAGCTTCTTTAGACTAGATTTTAGAGAAAATTAATTATAAACTAATTTTAAAAAATATATTTTGTATGAAAAATAATTTTAGAAAAATAAATATTTAGATTATTATTATTATAATGATATTTTTAATAAGTGAATTACCAAAATAACATAGTAAATTGATAATTACACAAAGTATAATTTTAAATTTATATTTTCTATTTGATACTAAATAATAAGTAATATACATACATATACATATATATGTTATTAGAGTCATCAATAATAAATAATTAAGAAATTGTATTTATATTTTTTATTTTTTTGTACAAAATTCAATATTTAATTTTATATATTTTTGATTAATGTAAGAATTAAAAAGGAAATAAAATTAATTAAGATATATATAGAAAGTAAAACTATAATATGATTTAATAAGAGAGAGGGTTAAGGAGAGGCAACGATAAAAAGAGATAAATGAGAGATAGCAAAAAGAAAAAAAAATAGAGGGACAAAATTGTTATTTTTATTGAGAATACATGTAAAAGTTATTAGAGTTCACTTCTAGAAAACTATAGTTTTAAACGAAGGAAACCATAATTTTATCTAAAATTAATTCTAAAAATAAAATAGGTGTTTGGTGTTTTTGGGACCCAAACGGTGGTTTAAGTCCAAAAATACTCTCTCTTTTTCAATCCAAACACTCACTTTATGGCATTGTTTGGTTCAACTTAGGGGAGGGTAGGTTGAGTTAATGTAAGGGAGGGTAGGTAAGGGTAAGGGAGGTTATGGGGGTGAAGGTAGGGGAGGAGAGGTGATGCTTTTTGTTTGGTTCGGGAGGGGAGGGTAGGGGAGTTAATTAAAAGTTGACAAATATGCCCTTACCTATTTATTTAAATTTATTTATCATATTTATATTAAAATTAATATTTTTTAATTTATAAATCTCAAAATTTTTTATCTCATTTATATATCATAATAAAATTAAAAAAAATAAAAAATATGATAAAATTTTAATGTTGTTTCTTATTAATTAATAATTATTATATATATTAATATAATATATAAATTAATAAAATGCTTGAGCAATCAATGTAAAAATGTCAAAAAAAGAAAAAGAGAGAAAATTGATGCTTGATGTGTGAGGAGAGAAGGGGGTATAATTGAAATATTAAAATATTACAAAGGGTAATTTTGTCAAATTTGCATAAAAAATTTCTCTCCCCTCCAAAAACCTCCACTTTTGGAGGGGAGGTGGAGGAGGGGAGGTGAGCACATAAGGACAAAAAATTTCACCTCCCCTCCCCTCCATTTTTCCCAACCAAACACACTTATATCTCCCCTACCCTACTCTCCCCTTCAAAACCCCCCAACCAAACAAAGCCTATGTGAAGCAAGCTTTTCAATCTCCAAACCTAACTACAAACTAAAGAAAAAATTTGAAAGAACTAATGAGAGTGGAAACCACAACCATATAATTCTAGATATTCTTTAAAAGTGAGAGAGATCATTGGAAAAAACAAATCCCTAGCACTCCTTTTATCAACGAGAGACAAATCCACGCAAGAGAAGGCTATTGCAACTCTGTTGAAGCTTTCAAAGCATAACAAAGGCGAGAAAGTATAATTAAAAAATGGCGGCTTAAAGCCGATTGTTATGGTTCTCAAGAAATGGTTAAACCCAGAATCATGCCAAATCACAGCCGCTGTTTGTTTGGTTTAGCATATGAAGAAGAGATTCTAGATAATAGCTTTTGTAAGAAAAGTAATTATAAAAAAATAAATATTTGGATAGTTATTACTAGAATGAGTATGAGGTAAAATGATAATTACATAAAATATAATTTTAAATTTATATTTTCTATTTAATATTAAAATAATAAGAAAAAAAGATAATAAAAGACCTTTTAAATTTTAAAATGACAAAAAGGCATTTGAATTTCAAAAAAGACAGATTAGGTCTCCTACCCAATCTATCCTTTGCAAATTTGGAATAAAAGACGAAATTGCCCTTTGGGCATTTGCAACTCCTATAATAGGATTTGTAAGTTCAGTAATAGTTTTAATAACTCTCTCTAAGACATTTACAACTCTGAAATTAGAACTAATTGCTTTTGAGTTTGCAACTCCACTAATGGAATTTCTAACTTCAGTAATAGTTTTGACAACTTTAGCTAAAACATTTCCAACTCTGAAATTGGAACTAATTGCTTTCGGTTTTACAACTCCTGCAATAAGATTTGCAACTTCAGTAATGATTTTCACAACTCTCCCTAAGACATATGTAACTCCGTTTCAGGAAGCATCCCAAAGAGGTGCCGCCAGCGTCTGTCACTAGACCATGCGGCATAAGGGTGGCTCGAAACCCTTCTCAGTTGATTATGATAAGATTATAAGTAAAGAAATTAAATTATTAGATGTCATTAACTAATTATAAACTTATTTAATATTTACATATTTAATTGTAACTAACTTTTAGGAGAGGAGGGTCATGGCAGAGCAGGGATACATGCCTAACATAGGCGAGATGTGGCTTGAATTATATAGGCCTCGTGATAGAACTCCTTCATTGGAAGGGGTTGAAGAAGTTGCGGTATGTATTTAACTACTACAATTTAGTGTTTTTATAAATAGTTAACATTTTTTAATTTTGTTTAATTTTTCCTATTGTTTTGACAGGTGCGGATGACTCAAATCGATACAGACATTCGAGAATTTTATGGGTCTACCTTGGATCCCACCGCATCACTCCTAGAGGCCCATGGCTGATCTCAGCACCTAGGCAGGATCATGTGACTCGGTCTTGGTCTCACACCAAAGAGACTGTGACATTCTTCGAGTACTCATGGCCTATCTCAGGACCCATCGTTCTCTCAGTCACAAGCTGCGCTGGCGTAGACTTGAGCAGGAGTCTAGTGCCAAACTGAAGTATCTATGGATGAGCTTTAGGACTAGGTCAGACGAGAGATTTAGGAGCAGGTGGAGACCATGGTTCAGACCCAGGTGCAGTCTGTGACATCCCAATTTTCAGGCCTAGAGACTTAGAAAGTAAGCCTGAAATAGATAGACTACCAAACCCCTTTGAGCAGAAGTCCCAGAAATATACAAAAGATTTTTAGGGACTAAACTACAAATAAGTGAAAGTCTGGGGACTTATATGTAAATAGTGAAAGTCCCTAGAGATATAGTGATCATTTATACAAAGAAAGGGATTAAATTGCAAAAGAAAGAAAATGAAGGGACTTAGATGCAATTATGAAAAGTATAAGGCTAAAAGGGAAAGGTAGACAAAAAGGTGGGGTCCTTGAGTGTAATTTTAGCCAAATAAAAGGAACTTAATTGAAAAGAAGAAAAGTTCTCTGGGGCTAAATTATAATTAAAGAAAGTTAGGCCGAAAGTGGTTTGGACTGCCCGAAAGCATTTCAGTCCCAGATTTCACCAGTAGATAGAGCAAGTAATGCTCGGTAATCTGGCTTAATACAAGAATTTTTCAAGACTCCAGGTAGTCAAAATTGATCTGATAGTCTAAAAGTTATAAAAATTTCTACCGGACATCCTAAATTTCAGATATTAGTGAGAAATTACAGGATGATGCGTCCTGATGGGGCGGAGGTCAAAAAACTGACAGAATACCGATAGAAGGTCTGTAGGAAAAGGTATTCACAAATTAGTAAATACAGACGGAGTGTGAGGCCTCCGGGGATCCGATAAGGAGATTTATCGGTATTTAAAAAGGGACTGAATGAGTTCGGATGACCTCAGTCAGATGACTGTTATGACTCACAGGGATCCCTAAACACAGCAAGCTAGTGTATCCGGTAAAAGGAGCCGGTGTCCGGAGATGTGTATAAACGGTGTATAATAGTTAAAATATTCAATGAACTGTGCCAGGGGAAGATTCCTCGTAATACGTGCCATAAAGGTAATGGACCCTAAAAGGCCCAATAATGGCGCCATCAAAGGCCCAATAAGACTCTTTGACTGATAGGTGGGCCAGTGTCTAGCAGAACCCCGGAAAAGTATAAAATTACAAAAATGCCCCTATGTAGTACTAAAGGGGTAGTAGGTGTTTGAAGGGTATTTTGGTCATTTTGGACAGGTCTAGAAGCCAAGACATATACAGGTAAGGTTAACCCGAGTCAGTATATGCCCTGACAAGGTGCAGAAAGGTGTAAAATGACAATTTTACCCTTAGGGTTAGGATAGTGCAAGAAAGGGCACCCAAGGGCATTTTGGTAATTTGCCAAGGGATGTTTCTTGGGAATCGAGCCACCAGAGTACTTGGGCTTGATCAGAGACCCAAGATGATGTTCCAAAGCCCAAAAACGTAGCCCATGAATTATGTGAGGAAAAGTGACATTAAAATAATATTTTAGTGACTTTTCAATAAAGTAGAGTTACCCGGTTGACACGATAACCGAGGAAGTGATCAGATAAAGTCCTGGATTTATCTGGATAGCATTGGATAGCATGAAAGGTGCCAGCAAGATGCCACATGGCGCTAACATAGAGGAGGAAGAAAAAGTTGAGGACACGTGGCACGATCTCAGCCGTGTATTCCGGTGCAAGACTCTGGAACTGGCTGGAAACGCTGAGTCAGCTGATGAGGTGTCCCAGGAGCTTGAAATTTCACCATGTGACATATGAGGTGTCCCATGAGGTGTCCCTTGGGATGATGTCATGGATGATGCAGTAAAGGGAATAAAGAAAATAGAAAATTTCGGAAAAACCAGGACCACAAGTTCAGATGGCTTCAAAATTACGGAAATGCCATTCTCCAAAACTATAAATACCCCCTTGCTCTTCATGCATCACGGCCAAGAGGCTTTTAAGAGAGAGAAGGAAGTGCTAGAGAGAGAAAGTGAAAGGAAGAAAGAAAGAAAGGAAGTTATGGCGGAGCTGGAAGCAGTGTAGGGATTATAGAGTTCTGCTAAGCTTTTAAGGTAGTAACTAATCCTAGCTTTTATGTAATGGCTTTGTGATTTGTTGTGCTATTATTTGGTTGGATTGTTGTCTTATATGTTATGCTTGAAGCTCTGCTACAATGCTATGATCATATGTTATTGAGTATGGAACACGCAGCATACTTATCTGTACACAATCACAAGCAAGCACTATCACACTGCATTACATATATTGTTACAATTATTACTACTGAGATTCCCTCGAATCTCATCCCAATAAATAACCCGTTACAGGGAGGTTATGTCAAAGTAAATTTTGAGAATCTTAAGAGACGCCGTTATGCTGCCGAAATTATGACAAGATAAAGAAAGGAACTGATACGTACTGTGTACGTAGGTACTGTCTAAGGAGGCTGAAAGTGAGTGGACCTAGCCGGTTCATCCAATCTTTCCTGGGTACTTACGTAGAATGGTAGTTCTCACGGGAATTACCGAATCGGTACAAGATCAGTTACTTTCTAAATATGAAGCGTAGCGGTTATGCTGCCGGATTTCAGGCAGGAAAAGATGTAATAGAAATATGGGAAATTTTGTACCTACCTAGATGTAAAACAACTTATTAATTAATAATGAGTATTGTTTGGCATGTTTAATTGATATATGATGGATGTATGCATATGTATGCAAAGTTGAGTGCTGAAATTTACCACTATGAACAGTAACACGTGGTGACCTAATCATGTTTGATAAATAATTAAAAATAGCAAATGGATGAATAAATGTATGATATTTTTATGGTAAATAGTATACATATTAATATTCGATTTGATATATAGAATGTCTCATTTGTATGTCTACACATGGAGATATAAATTATCAAAGTTGGGACCAGAATGCTGGATTCAGGAGAAAAACGTTGGATAAACAGTAAAGTTGAAACGTTGACTGACGTTGACTTGGTTAATGAGTGGTCAACAGGTTATTTTTCCATGAAAGTAAATTGAGTTAGCTTCAAGTATCAATTGGAACCACTTCATTTCAATTTTTCTAGAATTAGTTATGATTTATCAAAGTCAGGTCACTCATCTGGAATTTTCATAGTGAACAGTACTCGATAAGAGTAAAACTCTAAATTGAGAAGTTGGACTTCGATGACCCTGAAAGTGTTCTAAATGCTACCAAATGGTCCCTAAGACGTACAAAAGTAAGGATGTTTCACAGTCCCAGGTACTGTCCTATGCCAATACCTAGCCATACATAGGCATATGCAGTCTCAAGTTGACGCCTTTATGAGCCAAGTAAACACTTACATGACGGCTGTATTGACACAAATTTTGGGCTTCACAACTCCTATGCCAATACCTACTTTTACCATGCTGCCTTTGGTCATACCTGGCCCACTGCCCCTCCATCGCCACTGTCCCCACCTTTTCCACAACAGTTGCCAGATCTCAATGAGGATGTGCAAGATGATACATAACATCCCTAAGCAGATTTTTGTATTTTTTTTAAAAACATTGTTATTTATATTTTATTTTATTGAGTTTAGAGATTTAAATTTAAATTTATAAATTTTATTTTATTCAATGATTTCACAAATTTTAGTTTATTTCATAAACTTTAGTGTATTTTAGTTTAATTATAAAAATTTTATTTAATTATATTAAAATTGACTTTTTAGTGGTTAACAACTACTACAAAATGTATTATTTGAATTATTAGATTTTGTAGCAGTTAGTAACCGCTGTAAAAGTACACATTTCAAATTCAAATCTCCCTATACGAAGATGTTCGTTATGACAATTTGTAGCAGGTATTAACTACTGCAAAAGTACAAATTTCAAATTTAAAACTCCCTCCATGAAGATGTGAGTCATGACATTTTGTAACTATTAGTGACCATTGAAAAAGTGCAATTTTTGAAGTATAAGTTCCCTTTAACTCTGTGACAGTTGTGTGCATTTTTAGCCATTATGGAAACCGCTACAAATGTTTTACCTTTGAACTCTGTGACTGTTGTGTGCATTTGTAGCGGTTTACAATATTTTACTGTTAGAGCTCCTCTTTATAAGGGATAAATCTTCAGTTCAACTTAATAACTTCCAATAGAGCTTTAACTCTCACATATTCTCCAGATCACTGCTACAGCAATACTGGATAACACTTGGATCATATGTCCTGTACGACCTCATGATATCTAGCCAGACTCAACTTTTTCTTGGACTTTGCATTCAATAATGCGTCGATCAATGATAAGATTCAATGTCCATGCCCTATATGTAATTTCAACAAGTGTCATCCAAGAAATATTGTTAGGGATCATTTGATTATTAAGCCATTCCCACAGAATTATATCATTTGGACTCTACATAGAGAACAACATGATATGCTTGCTAAGTCAACTCTGGTTATATCATGAATGAGAGTTCGACTAGACCAACTCGATGTCGTGAATGATGCGGTACGTGATGTGTTCAGCATTCATGAAGCTGACACTCTTGATGAAGTACATGGCCCTGATCCGGAGTTCGAGAGAAATGACAAGCTTCTTCCTGACTTATCTGTTGTATTGGTGGAGCTGTGTTCTTTTTTTCAGGAAGTTGTGTGCCAAGGTTTTGATACCTCAAGAGCTCGATCAGCTACAGGAAAAAAATATTCTTACACTGTGTCACTTGGAGATGATATTTCCTTTATCCTTTTACACTATCATAGTTCACTTAATGGTCTACCTTGTTCGAGAAGTAAAGCTTGTTAGCCCAGTTCAATATAACTGGATGTACCTTATTGAGAGGTATGGGAAACTTTATCTCTTCATATTTTATTTGATTCTATTGATTCCACAACATGCACAGTTATTAATCGAATGTATGTGATAGCAGATATTTGGAGAAACTAAAAACCTATGTTCACAACAATGCTGGCAAGAGGGGTCAATAGTAGGTTATTTAGGGACGAGGTCCTAACTTTTTGTTCAAGGTAATTTGATGACATGGAGACGTCTTTTAACCGCCCATATTGTGTTGACGATTCTCTTGCTCGTCTTACAATGTCAAGTGATTTGTTCCCTCCTATTGAGAAATCTATTGGAGGATCTGAGTTTTTCAAACTCACTCCCACAGAGAAACTGCAAGCGCACAAACATGTTATGATAAATTGCAGCCAAGTTGAACCTTTCTTCCTGTAAGTATATATCCATAGATTAAACACACACTATTTTTTATACTTGTAATTCAATTTATTCATCTTTAATGCTTATAAAACAAACTATACTTCATTATATAGGGAGTACAAAAGTCATGTCAGGTACCAGCTACGAGTACGTTGCCGAACTTCCATTGAGGCTGATAAAAGAGTCCACCGAGAGTTTCTTGATTGGTTTACACAACAACTGTGCAATGACAACAGAACTTGCATAATCGAATTTAGAAATATTTTACTCAGTCCGTTAGACCATGCGAGAAGGTATACCGTGTATAATGTTAACGGGTTCAAGTTATGCATGGTGGCACATGACCAGAGATTACTGGCACAAAACTCTAGGGTTTACTGCACATTTGGGACTAGGAGTTATGGTAGCAGCAATAACGGCAACATACGAGGCATCACTTATTATAGAAAGCTTATTAATATTGTTGAGTTAAATTACCAGCTTTTCACCGTAACCCTCTTCAAGTGCTCCTGGGCAAACATGACATCTTTATGGGGACTTACTGTTGATGACTTATGCATCACATCTATCAACTTTTTTAGGCTCATTCATAGAGGTGAATCTGAAGATGATAAGTCATTTATTCTGGCCTCTGAGGTGCAATAGATTTATTATGTGGAGGACGAGAAGCATAAATATTAGAATATAGTGGTTCACCTCAAGCTACAAGATCTTTTTGACATGGGTGATGGTGACATCACCGCTTACGAAGTGAGTCCTTCTAACTGACAAATTTTGAAACTTCTCTCAAGGTGATGACAATTTACCTATCATCAGGTATATGTCCTCTTTATTTCAATATTTATTTATAATTGTCGTTATTGAACTTGAAAACTCCTTTACTTCAAATTTAAATTTTAATCTGATTATAAATTAAACCTAACAATATTTGGTTATCAAAATTCTCTTTTCATGCAGGGTGATGATGACGATGAATATCTTTTATTAGCTTTGGAATGCTTAATATAGCATTTTTTATTATACAAACAAATTACAAAAGAAAATTAAATGTTTTAAAAAAAATAAAGAAGCACATTTTTGTAGCGGTTCCAATAACCGCTACAAATGCCTTGTGGAGTAAATCGCTGTAAAATGCATCAAATCGCTACAAAACCAAACCTGACATCTATAAATACCTCCCCTCCTCCCATTCTCTCCACGCGCTAGTTCTTCTGCTCCTCTCCTCTGGTTTCTTCTCCTTTCAGCCTTAGGTTGGTTCTTTTTTTTACCTATAAGATCACTTTAATTTATAAGTTTATTTAATTTTTGTTTGTATATTTATTTTTATTAACATATGTATTTATTGTTTTCAGGTTTTTCTTACATAAATTACTAGATTTAATCAATTAATTCTATATCATATTTCCTATAATTTCTTCACTTTCAAACTCTTTTCTACAACTTCTTTCATCTCCTTTTATAACTTTCTATCAAACTAATAATATCAGTTTTTATACTTTCTATATCTTCAATATTTCTCATAAAATAAAATATATCAAATTAGCTTATATACTACTTAACCTATCAAATAAAAGTATATTCATATATATATTTTAATTATATTTAACTATAGTACACGAATTTTTTAATTTTTTATTTTTAAATTTTTTGAAGCATGCTCAAAATTTGTAACATCTTAATAACCGCTATTTAGTGCTAATACCAAATGTTTTCGTTTCCCACCTAATTTTTTTGTTGCCTTTTGCCTTTCTAGCCAACCCACGACATAATTTGTAGCAGTTGAGTGAATCACTACAAAAATTCATCCTTTAGATTGACATGTACATTTATAGCAGTTGAGTGATTGATAGCTACAAAATTAATAAAATCGCTAAAAAAGTTTATAGCGATTTGACCGTGATGCGTAGTGGTTACCTAAACTGCTACAAAAGTGTTTGTAGCACACGATTTTGCAGCGGTTGGTCTAACCGCTAGAAAACTTGTTACCAGCGGTTCAAATCGATACAAATACAAAAAATTGGCCACTACAAATCATTTATTTTTTTGTTGTGAGAGCAAAAGAAAGGATGACCTAGAAGGGAGGTCCCAGGGTTCGGATTTATAGATGTCAATAGCGACAACAAAAGAAAGGATGACTGAGAAGATGATACTCTATTTCTATTTCTATTTGTCACTAATGTTAGGTGGAATCAGATGGAGTGGGTATGGTGAGATGATGATATGTGCTTGCTGCTGACAGCTTGCCAAGGAGATGTTGATGATAGCTTGAGGTGGAAGCGTAAAGTTGGCTCATGGATGGAGGTGGAGATGGAAGATGATAGAGAGGGATGGAGGATAATTGAATGGTTGTTGACAGCATAGAGGAGATGGGAGAAGGGACAACCGAATAGAGGGATGGAGGTGCAGGTATGTATACGTCTACTTGCTCTATGCATGTGTTTATAATATATTTTGAAGAGAAAACCTAATGGGCTAATAATGATATTTGATAATGATAATTCTAAAATTATATAATAATTATAAAATTAATGAGGTAAAATTTTATCAGATTTTTTAATGTTCTTAATTTTATCATATATATAAATGAGGTAAAAAGTTTTTATATCTTCATAACTTAAGAAATAATAATTCTAATATAAATATTATAAATAAAGAGTAAATAAATTTAAATAAAGAGATAAGGGTATATTTGTCAACTTTTAATTAACTACCCTCCACTCCCTTTTTGAATCAAACAAGAAACATGATCTCTCATCCCCTACCTTCACCCCCATAATATCACCTACCTTTCCTTACCCTTTCTTAAATTATCCTAACCTACCCTCCTCTTCTTTGAACCAAACTTAGCCTAAAAAGTAATTAGAAATGAAAAACTAGGCAAGAGAAGCTATGGTAGCACGATGTAGTGAAATACCTATAAAATCAATGAGTCGTACATAAAACCTTTGAAGTAAATTAATCAACGGTTTGCAATCAAACCAAATCAAGTGTTAGGGAGATGGCTGATGACAAACAATGGAGTTAAACAGATAGGGAGGGTCAATGGAGCTTAATGGCACATATGGTAATAGCAGGTGAACTCGTCCCTCATGACATGAGTGCATCTCATCACTCCTCTTCCAATCTATATTAGTATTTTATTTCCCACCATGTTTGTAACCATACCTTTTGACTTGAACGCTGTGTGTTTTGCTCAACGGAGAGGAGGTGCGGGAATGGGAATATTTTAATGAAAAGGAGGGAATGGGTGAAGTGGGGAGATGGAGAGGGAAAGGCGAAAGGGAAGGAAAAGATTTTAATCATTATTTGTTATGATTGATTGGTGGGGAAAGGAGGGAGAGATTTTAATAATTTCTTATTTGGCTTAGGAGGGGAAAGTATGGGAGCTAATAAAAAATTGACTATTTTAACCGTAAAAAATTTAAATAGATTACTTGCAGTGGTTTTATTGTCATGGGTCTAATGATTATTAAAAATAACCAAGTGAAAAATTTAGACTATGGTCCCATATCTCAAAAAGTAATTTAAATATATATAACAGAATCATATGAACAGAACCTTTAAAACTAAAAGAAAAATTAAAACCGAACGAGATCCAGTGAAATAAGTCACTAGATAAAGCAAACACTTAATTAGAATCTATGTTCTAGTGAGAAGGCAAGGGAGATAATGGCATAAAGGGTACAAAGTTATAAGATATGAAGAATAAAAGATAAATTATATAATTTTATTGAGGCTAATATTGTAAGAAAAATTTTCTCTCTCATCTCCGGTCCAAAAACCTCCACTTTTAGAGGGGAGGCTAGGAAAAGAGTGGAGTAGAGCCCTTCCCTTATTTAAAAATATTTTATCCAAAAAGGGAGGGGGAGTTGCTCCCCTTAATCCTTTAAAAATTAGGTAAATATACATCCAGCATTCTAAACTAATTTTAGAGGAGCAATTAGCATCCTGAAATATTTAAGGGTGCAATCAACACCCGAACTAATTTTGGAGGGGCAATTAACACCCTAAATATTTAAATTGGTGCAGTTTTGCCCCTTCTCTAATAAAAACACTAACTTTCATTTGATACATGTTATATAAACTTTTTATCTCAACACATTATTGTTTAAAATGTCACATGTGTAATATTATTTTAATAAATTGCACTAAATAAATAATGAAATTTCTCAATATTCATATATGAATTATATACAATGTCCATTTTAGGGTATATTCGGTACTCTTGTTTAAACAATATCACACATGTGACCTTTTAAATAATAATGTGTCAAAATAAAAAGCTTACGTGACATAGATAGGATAGAAATTTATATTTCTATCAGTGAATATGCGGAATTGTACCAATTTAAATACTTTAGGGTGTTGGTCGCACCTCCAAAATTAGTTTAGGGTGCTAATTGCATTCTTAAATATTTTAGGGTGCTAATTGCTCTTTTAAAATTAGCTTGGGGTGTTGGATGTACCTTTTCCTTAAAACTTTCTAAACCAAATGTCCCTCCCTTTCCCTCTAAAAACACCCTACCAAACACATAGGAAATTAAGTCACACTTAGTCTCATATTTACCTGCACCAATCCTTCCCCTGTCCTTGCAAAAAATCTATATCTTTCGTATGCACCTTCAACCAACCTCAATGTGAGAGATGAAAAGGAAGAAAGAGAGAATGGACAAAAGTGCACACCTAGTCAGACCTAACACAAAGAAGACTCTATACTCGCTAAATAAAGAAATTTCCTCCTTACACTCTTGATCAATCTATTAGATAGAATATGATGGGCAAAAGTAAGTAGCATGCAGATTCTATATTGAAAGAACCAAACAAGGCCAAAATGAAGTTGCTTTTCTGCACTAGATAAAACATAATGATATGCCAAAAATCACAATTTTAACAAGATGATACCCATTCTATCAGAAGCTATAACCAGCACTAGGATATACAAAAATTAAAAAAATGGCACTAACCTTTGTCTCTGTTTCTAGCTGCCAAAGAGGCCAGGCTACTCCATCGAAGAGTGGACCCTAGAGATTGCAATGAAGGAGGAACCCTTGGTATAAATGACAGCTCTTTAAGGTTCACACAGCCAAAGCAAGCCGATCGAGTTTCACAGTCCCCCATCAGGTGCCATCTTTATGAATATTTGAGGCCATGGCAATGGATGACGAAGCTCTCGTCAGTGTTGTTCAAACCGCTACTAACTGCCACCATAACGAATTTTGAATTATGAAATGGAAAATTAAAAATATAGCAGCGGCAGTGTTGCAGCTTACAAAAAGCCGCTGCTAAAAATCTATTAAACTTTGAAGTTTTATTAAAACATTAGTTAATTAATCATTCATTATTTTATATTAATATAACTTGTAAAAATAAATTATAAAAAAATGTTAAATTTTCTTTATTAAAATTACATTTTAGTTTGGGAAAAAAGACACTATCCTAAATTTAGATGTATACTGCAACATATCTCTTTTTTTTGGTACAAGAGAGGGTAGCTACTCCTAAAATAAATAAAACTAATCTACAAGGGGATTAAATCCCAAACTCTCTTTGGTAACAAGAGCCCTTAGATGTGAATGACATGAGTCAAACATTATCATATTCTTTAACCCGTCCTTTGCCAAGGCATCTGCAACTTGATTCTGATATCTAGATATATGATGTAACTTCAGATCCCATGCTAAGTTCATAAGACTATGTATTTGTGAAAGTAACAAGCTATATCTATCACCTCTCAAATTCAACAGCCTATCAACCACACACTTAGCATCAGACTCAAGAATGACCTTCTTAAACCCCAATTCCCAGGAAAGCTTTAGTCCTTTATAAACAGTCCACTTTTCAGCTTCAATAACGTTACATAAACCCAGTGTACTTGTAAATCTTGCAATCCAACTTCCTACATGATCTTTAAGGACTCCACCACATCCCGCTTTACTAAGGGATGCTGTAAGAGCTCCATCCATATTTATTCTAATCCATTCTAATGGTGGCTGTTGCCAATGAGTTGGAAATAATACAGCCAAATCACTATTTAATTGTTCCTGATGTACCTATATATAGCTCTTCCACATTTGCATAAGAATTGTGTACTGATTTAAGGGTTTCACAAAGTTTGTGTCAAATGTAGCTTAATTTCTCTACTTCCATTAACTCCAAATTGAAACAACCAAATTAATCTCCAATTACTACTACCATTAGCTCCAAACTCCCTTTTGAGATTCATAGCAAACCAATCTCGCAAAAGAGCTCTAAAGAAAGATGAACAATACCTGGGGAATCAATTTACGCCATACTTGTTTCGCATACTCACAATCACGGAGTATATGTAAGGTATCATCGGTATATGACTACAGTACTGGCAGCTTACATTAGATAAAGACTGAAATATCCTTCTTTATATCTCTCAGAGTACTCTTGCTATAGTACTCTCAACTGGATTATATCTCTCTTGCCGAAAATCTTAGCAGAAAATAACTGTACTGATTCGGTAATTCCCCATGAGAACTACCATTCTACGTAAGTATCCAGGAAAGACTAGATGAATCGACTAGGTCCACTCACTTCCAGCCTCCTTAGACAGCACCTACGTACACAGTGTTGGAGATTGTGCCCTAGGGGCCAATCATTATCTTATGAACATTGTTGATTTATGAATTTCTTAATAAAGTTATCATATTATTTGCATGTTTACTATGATGACAATCCTTGGATAACTCGTGATCTTATCCTAAATGTCCCTGGTCGGTCATCTATGTGGGAGCAGAGATGAAATAAGACCAGTATGACTTTGAAGATATATAGAGATATAAATCAAAGTCATAAGCACATGTAAGAGTACAGGGTGTTGGATCGACCCGCAATGAGAGAGCTGCATGGGTCAAGTCATAAGCTTCTCTCATATACAAGCCATGTCACTATGCCCTTTGACCTGAGATCATCATGGATTCCTACATGACAAACGCTCAGCTTTGACCTAGTCAAAAGTCACTTTTGACCGAGTGATCATAAAGGCTATGCTCGGGCTTAGTGGTTTTCATGCGGAGGAATGTGAATGGTCAAGATGGAATTTGTCCCTCACATTCGTAGAGAGATATTACTGGGCCCCTCGATGAGTGAGTCTGAGAAATGTATGGCCATACTGGAATGGAAGGGTAGTTCCATTTCTATATTCAGACTACTCAGGGATCGAGAAAGTAACGGTCAGGAACAGGAGGATGACGTTCACCATGCCTCATCCTTGACCGAAATATCGTGTGACAAAAGGGACGTGATATGGTTGTATGAAAGGTTACATCGTTTATCGATCCTCATATGTTTTGGGTAGTCGTAATGCCTTGCTAGAGACCGCTTACGACTTGTGGGTCAGTATAGTAACTGGGCCACTGCCAACTTCATATGGGCCTACAGGGTCGCACACAAAACAGCCCAATGCGAGCTATGATGTCCAGATTCATTGAATCTAAGAGATGTCTAAATTCAATGAATAATCTAGGGTGGATATATATTTTATATATATATATAAATTAGTTTATATATATATTATATAAATAATATAAGAGATATTTGTAAGATTTAATTTATAAGGATAAATTAAATCTCTATCATTTTTGAATTTGAATTTAAATGGATATGATCTATTTGAATTTGAAATTCAAATTGATAAGATATCTCAATTTTGATTTATGAGAATAAATCAAATATAATTCTGTCTTATCTTTATTTTAAATTAAATAAATAGGTGAATTAAATCTGTGGGACGGATTTAATATAAACCATATTTATTTAATCAGTTTCTTATTAATTATGCAATATATGATATTGTATTAATTCAGAATTAATATAAGATTAATTCTGAAGCCCGGCCCTATTAGAAGCCCGATAGCTTCCTATATATTTGACATTAGGAGCTAGGGTTCTAGACACAATAGATCTCTTCACACACATTCAGTCGTGAGAAAAGGGGGCAGGGAGAGTGCAAAAGGTTTGCATATAAGAAACTGCCGAAATAGAGACGGTGAGGACGGAATCTCCAGAAAGCCTTAGAGGGACAAGAGGCGCTAGCACGTCGTTCGTAATTGGAACGCTGTTCGTGTGGATACCGGTAGAGGAAGCCGATCTGAGCTGTCGACTTCTACGATACGGCCAGACACGAAGAAAGGTCGCGACCAGAACACACTTAGGTCGCGACCAAACGGGTATCTGAACGTCAGAAATCCGAAAAGAGGAGACAGGTCGCGACTAAAAGCTCCAGAGGCGACAGGTCGCGACTAGAAGCAGAGTAGGTCGCGACTACAAACTCCAGAGGCGACAGGTCGCGACTAGAAGCTGAGGAGGTCGCGACTGAAAGTTCCAGAGGCGAGGAGTCGCGACTAGTGGACACTGAGGTCGCGACCAAAGCTTGAAACCGAAGGTAACACTTCTTTCTCCTTGACTTAAACACATTCGGTAGATCCTGGCTGGGAATGGAAAAATTTTTAAAGTTAATTTTCGCTGCGTGTCTTCCAATTCCCTACACACAGTACTCTGTATAGTCTACCAGCACAACGGTATTTTCTAGTAAATATCTTTAAATCTTAACCTTAAACCTTGACCTTAAATCTTAACCTTACATATACTCAATTGGAATTATCTTAGATCATTGGAATACCTCTTAACCTTAAAAACATGAATTTCCAAGAGTTAGACTTTATGTACTGTTCACTGTCACTGTTCACTGGGTAATTCCAGATTACAGCCTGAACTTTGGGAATTCATAATTAAATCTAGAAAAATCATATTGAGGTGATTCCAATTTATAATGAAATCTATTTCATTTAACTTTGAGAAAAAAATATGAAAATGAGGTTTCCTTGTCCAGATCAAATCAGTTTATTCGTTAAATTTTACTGTTCATTTGGTAAATCTGGAAGTTCTAGTTTCTTTGCCCTATTTTCAAAAATTCATTTCTCATTGTATACTTATCCAATTGAGTCTAATTATCTATGGATTTAAAGCTCAGAATGTTCACTTTAATATCACCAAAAATCACAGAAAAACTCATTCATTTGCTATATGAAAACTACGTTGGAACCTTACTGTATCGGATGACTTGTTTTATCTTGATCCAGGGTTTAAGTCCAACTTTAAAAAATCATATCAATTTGAAACCTTAACCAAATTATGCGTTATTGGTGTCCAATTAAAGCTATGGATCTTAGCTATGTTCATGCCAAATTTCATGTGAAACGGAAATGGATAAGTCACTCAAACTATCACTGGAAGGTCACTCCCTCAACTCAGATCCAGTGAGTATTTACCATATACATACCAATATATCATCACATAAATTAAAGGCATACTTTCCAAGTCATATATGTTGGAAATTATGCCCTAGGGGCCAATCATTGTATCATGTTATCACATTATTTGCATGTTTACTGTGATGACCATCCTTGGATAACTCATGATCTTATCCTAAATGTCCCTGGTCGGTCATCTATGCGGGAGCAGGATGAAATAAGACCAGTATGACTTTGAAGATATATAGAGATATGAATCAAAGTCATAGGCACATGTAAGAGTACAGGGTGTTGGACCGACCCACTATGAGAGAGCTGCATGGGTTAAGTCATAAGCTTCCCTTATATACAAGCCATGTCACTATGCCCTTTGACCTGAGATCATCATGGATTCCTACATGACAAACGCTTAGGTTTGACCTAGTCAAAAGTCACTTTTGACCGAGTGATCATAAAGGCTATGTTCGGGCTTAGTGGTTTTTCATGCGGAGGAATATGAATGGTTAAGATGGAATTTGTCCCTCACATTCGTAGAGAGATATTACTAAGCCCCTCGATGAGTGAGTCTGGGAAATGTATGGTCATACTGTAATGGAAGGGTAGTTCCAATTCTATAGTCAGACTACTCAGGGATCGAGAAAGTAACGGTCAGGAATAGGAGAATGACGTTCACCATGCCTCATCCATGACCGAAATATCGTGTTACAAAAAGGGACGTGATATGGTTGTATGAAAGGTAACGTCGTTCATCGATCCTCATATGATTTGGGTAGTCGTAATGTCTTGCTAGAGGCCGCTTACGACTTGTGGGTCATTATAGTAACTAGCCCACTGCCAACTTCATATGGGCTTACAGGGTCGCACACAAAATAGCCCAACACGAGCTAAGATGTCCAGATTCATTGAATCTAAGATATGTCTAAATTCAATGAATAATCTAGGGTGGATTTATATATTTTTTATATATATAAATTTGTATATTATATTATATATATAATGTAAGAGATATTTGCAAGATTTAATTTATAAGGATAAATTAAATTTCTATCACTTTTGAATTTGAATTTAAATGGATATGATCTATTTGAATTTGAAATACAAATTGGTAAGATACTCAAATTTGATTTATGAGAATAAATCAAATATAATTCCGTCTTATCTTTATTTTAAATTAAATAAATAGGTAAATTAAATCTGTGAGACGGATTTAATAAAAATCGTATTTATTTAATTAGTTTCTTATCAAATTATGCAATATATGATATTGTATTAATTTCAGAATTAATATAAGATTAATTCTGAAGCCCGGCCCAATTAGAAGCCCTATAGCATCCTATATATTTGACATTAGGAGCTAGGGTTCTACAACAACACAATACAACACAACACACAAGAAAAGGGGGCAAGGAGAGTGCAAAAGGTTTACAGATAAGAAACTGCCGAAATAGAGACGGTGAGGACGAAATCTTGAGAAAGCCCTAGAGGGACAAGAGATGCTAGCACGTCATTCGTGATTAGAACGCTGTTCGTGTGGATACCAGTAGAGGAAGCTGATCTGAGTTGTCGACTTCTTGCGAACGAGAAAAGAGCACCAGGTACGACGAGGTCGCGACCAGTTGACACATAGGTCGCGACCAAATTGGCTTATGAACGTCAGAAATCCGAAAAGAGACTACAGGTCGCGACTAGAAGCAGAGGAAGTCGCGACTTCGAACTCCAGAGGTGACAGATCATGACTAGAAGATGATTAGGTCGCGACTGAAAACTCCAGAGGCGACAGGTCGCGACTAGAAGATGAGGAGGTCGCGACTAACAACTCCAGAGACTACAAGTCGCGACGAGAAGCTGAGTAGGTTGCGACTGAAAGTTCCAGAGGCGAAGAGTCATGACTAGTGGATACAGAGGTCGAGACTAAAGCTCGAATACCGAAGGTAACACTTCTTTCTCCTTGACTTAAACACATTCGGTAGATCCTGGCTGGGAATGGAAAAAATTTTAAAGTTAATTTCCACTGCGTGTCTTTCAATTCCCTTCAATATACACATTGTTCATTCCCATTTACCTTCCTCCTTGTGAAGTTCTAGCACCTAGAGCAATATTTATTGATATGGAAGGAATGAGATTTCATGAAAATCTCAATAGCAAGTAATACAAATTATAAGGTTATACATGTTTGATTAAATGCCTAACATGTTATCATGCAATGGGAGCTAATTCATGCTTATACATAAGCAAACTCTAACATGCATATTGTTATGACATATATTGCAAGGAGTGGTACATATTCATAGCACATCATCATCATCATAAACATCATCACACAATATTCCATGCTCTATCAAACCTTCATGCATAACAAGTAAGCAAATCAATCAAAGCACATAAGTTTATAGTTAGGTATTCTCGCTACCTCTTATGGATCCTTGTCCTTCCCTTCTTGAAGTGATCTTTCTTTGCCACAAATGTCAAAACCTAGACATTACAAGACAATTACCAAATTACAACTCCATTCCAAACAAACTCCAAGTCTATGCTTCAATATGCCCCTTTCTTTCTCTACTTCGTGACATATGTTTATATCTTTCTAAACTAAACTCTCATGGTTCATTTCCACATAATTTTTCATGTAGAATCTAAATATGTATTCAAAAATTCAGAATCCAATTGCTTCCCAAAGTTCTGTACAGAAACCGAAAAGTGTCCCCCTTTTTCCAAAAATTCCCATCTTGGTTGCTTCTAATACTTGTTTTCCTACTATAACCCACACAAAATTACATTCTAAACCCATTGGAAGCATCAAAACTATGAAATTCCAACATATAAACAGTGATTCCATACTGTACAAAAAAGAACACCTTCATGGATTCACAAACACATGCATTCCTAAGCCATTATCATGTGATTCAAGCTTGTTTAAGCTTGTGCAAACTATCTAGAACATAAACACATGTTCCTATCACATATCCAAAGAAATTTCAGCAGCATTTCCCCAATATTCAAGCCTCAGAACCAACTTAAACTCAAGAAGAAGTCATGAGAACAAAGTCTAGAAGCAAGGGAGCAACTTACCTTACAAGCTTCTTCAAGATCCTTGCTTCTTCCTTGCTTGAGAAAATATTTTGTAAGAGGTTTCCTAAGGTTCTTGCTCACGGTTTTGGCTTAGAATGAGGGGGTATTTATAGCAAAATCTTGGAAAAATTGAAGGCCAAGATCACTTTGGGAACTATTTGATCTAATGGTTAAATGTTTGATCTTGGAATGTCTTTTCTCTTTTCACTCATGACATCACCACCATGACATCACTAACATGACATCACTTGGGACACCTAAGCCTCCTCTTTGGAACCATTTTGTGTGTGTGAGTTTCAAGAAAAGTTTCAACCCAATCCGGTACCGGCCCGATCCAATTTTTCGTAAACCGGACTGTTTTCTTAATCTAATTTTTATGGGACTTCATAATATATATTTTTTCAATATTTAAATCCTTCATACCATTGACATTCTCATACTGGGTTTAAATTTAATTTTGAATGCCTTGGAAAATTATCAAAATATCCTTAGTGCTTTTCCTTGCACTTTATTAAACCCAATGGCATAATTGTCATTTCTCACCTCTTTAGACCTTGTCAAAATATATATTGACTCCGACTAACCTTTCCTGCACTTGTATTGGTGTTTTGGCCTGTCCAAAATGATCAAAATGCCCTCCATTCATTTCTAGTTTCTTAGGGCATCACAGGGGTATTTTCATAATTTTGCACTTTTTCGAAGCTCCTCTGGACACTGGCCCACCCATCAGTCCACTTATTTTATTGGGCCTTAATGACGCCATTTTTGGGCCTTTTAGGTTTCAATACCTTTATAGCACAAATTCCTACCAAACTCTCCCGGCAATATTCATCGGGTATTTTATTCCACTGTAAATTGCATTAAAAATTCTACAGGATTCCTTTTCTGATCCTGTCAATTTTATAAATTCTTATATCAATTATAGGAATTTACTTGAAGGACTCATCTGATTCTGAGATCCGAAAAATATTGTAATAATTTTATCTAATTTCAGAAATTTATATCAATTTTTCGAGACCTCAAATCAAAATTCTGTGTTACGTCAAACAACCCGGAATAATTTTGTCTATTTACTGGAAAAATTTGGGTCCGATCAGAACACGGTCATTTTTGGCATATTTTCAGTCCAAAGTTCCCATATTTACAGTTTTGGCCCTTGACTTACCACAAATCATAACTTTTCATAATTACACTTAAAGACCCCATATTTTTGTCTACCTTTTCTTTTAATCTTAAACTTTTTATAATTGCACTTTGGCTCTTACACTTTCTTCCTCTTCCAATTTAATCCCTTTCTTTACATAAATATGGCCACATCTTTTCCTGAAAAAAATCTCATATTTTATTCAATCTATACACACAACTTAGTACAGAAATTAGGGATGTTACATTTCTCTCCCCCTTAAAATAAATTTTGTCCCCAAAATTTACAACATATACACTCTACAGAAATAAATCAGGGTACATCTCCCTCATCTTTTCTTCTGTTTCCCAGGTAGCTTCATTCTCTGTTAAGCCTTTCCAGATCATTTTGACTATAGGAATCTGCTTATTACGCAGTTGCTTGACATTTCGATCAACTATTTGTACTGGTCCAACTTCATAGGTCAGGTCATCTCGCAGCGCAACTTTATCTTGTTCAATTACATGCGTTGGATCTGGAACATACTTCTTTAGCTGGGAAACATGGAATACATCATGTATCTGGCTGAGATTTAGAGGAACTGCCAACTTGTAGGCCACTGATCCTATCCTTGAGAGAATCTGAAATGGTCCGATGTATCTAGGATGTAACTTCTTCACCTTGATTGGTCGTCCGGCTCCCGTAGTTGGAGTTAACTTAAGAAATACATGCTCGCCTTCTTCAAACTCCAACGGCTTTCGTCTGACATCTGCATACCTTTTCTGTTGACTTTCAACCGTCATCATCCGTTTTCTGATCATTACAATCTGCTCAGCAGTCTGATCCATAATATCAGGACCATACATTCTTCTCTCACTTAACTCAAGCCAGCATAAGGGAGATCTACACTTTCGTCCATAAAGAGCTTCAAATGGGGCCATCTGAATACTAGCTTGATAGCTATTATTGTATGCAAATTCTATCAATGGTAGATGAGTATCCCAACTGCCTTTAAAATCCAAGACACATGCTCTCAACATATCTTCTAGTGTCTGGATTGTTCTCTCAGATTGACCATCAGTTTGAGGATGATAAGCTATGCTGAATCTAAGAGTAGTACCCATTTCTTGCTACAAAGCCCTCCAAAAATTTGACGTGAAACGAGGGTCTTTGTCAGACACAATACTGCTTGGGATTCCATACAGTCTAACAATTTCCTTTATGTACAATTTTGCCAACTTCTCTAGAGAATCCCTCTTATTTATTGCCAAGAAATGAGTTGACTTTGTCAACCGATCAATCACCACCCATGTCGCATCATGCTTAGTTGGGGTCATGGGTAGTCCTTCTACAAAGTCCATAGCAATACTGTCCCACTTCCATTCAGGAACATCTAGAGGTTGCAATGTTCCTGCTGGCTTCTGATGCTAAATCTTCACTTTCTGGCACGTTAAGCACTTAGACACATAAGCCACCATATCTTTCTTCAGTCCAGGCCACCAAAATAATCTTTTAATATCATGGTACATCTTGGTCATACCTGGATGCACTGTATATCGACTTTTGTGTGCTTCATCCAGAATTTTCTCCCTTAGTCCCCTAGCATTAGGGATGTAGTGTCTTCCTCTAAACTACAATAATCCATCTTAGGAAATCTCAAAATTCTTATTCTGCCCTCTCTCCAGCTTGTCCTTAAAAATCATTGCGAGCTTATCATGTTCTTGAGCCTCTTTAATCTCATCTTCTATACAAGCTTTGACATGCACTCCCCCGTAGAAACTTTCTGTCACTTGCATCTAATACAAAGGGCTCCAATCTCGCATATCCTTAATCAACTTTAATTCTTTGATCATCAAATATGCTACCTGCACCACCTTTCTGTTCAGAGCATCGGCCACTACATTGGCTTTTCTTGGATGGTATTTAATTTGAAAATCGTAATCCTTTAACAATTCCATCCATCGTTGTCTCATATTCAGCTCTTTCTGATCCCGCAGATACTTAAGGCTTTTGTGGTCACAGTACAATTCAATTGTAGCTCCATATAAATAATGCCTCCATATCTTCAGAGCATAAACCACCGCTGCAAGCTCCAGATCATGAGTGGGATAATTCTGTTCATGTAACTTTAATTGCCGAGAGGCGTAGGCGACTACTCTACCTTGCTGCATCAGTACACACCCCAACCCCTGTTTACTAGAATTAGTATAGACTACATAAGTCTGAGTTAGGTCTGGAATAATCAGCACGGGAGTAGTGGTTAATTTTTGCTTTAACTCTTGAAAACTAGCCTCGCACTTCTCGTCCCACTTAAGCTGCTGATTCTTTCCGGTAAGCTTGGTTAGTGGCAAGGCAATTCGAGAAAAGTCCTGGATGAATCTTCTGTAATACCCTGCTAAAAGCCCAAGAAACTTCTGATCTCTGTCACTGTCTTTGGCTGCTCCCAGCTTAAAACAGCTTCAACTTTGCTAGGATCCACAGCTACCCCGTCTTGGGATATGACGTGACCAAGAAATTTGACTTCTGAAAGCCAAAACTCACACTTACTAAGCTTAGCGTAGAGCTGCCTCTCTTTAAGGGTACCAAGAACAATTCTCAAATGCCTTTCATGCTCCTTAGCAGACTTGGAGTAAACCAGAATATCATCTATGAAGACCACCACAAACTGATCTAAATAAGGCCTGAAGATCCGGTTCATATAATCCATGAAAATTACAAGCGCATTAGTCAGACCAAAAGGCATAACCAAAATCTCAAAATGCCCATAACGTGTTCTGAAAGCAATCTTTGAAATGTCATCTGACTTAATTCTCAACTGATGATAGCCAGATCGTAAATCAATCTTGGAGAATAGACTCGCTCCAGCCAATTGATCTAGCAAATCGTCAATTCTGGGGAGAGGGTACTTATTCTTAATCGTGATCTTGTTCAGCTCTCTGTAGTCAATACACAGTCTTAAGCTTCTATCTTTTTAACAAATAGCACTGGAGCACCCGAGGGAGAAACACTAGGTCGTATGAAACCCTTCTCTAAAAGCTCCTCAATCTGCTTCTTCAGCTCACTCATTCCATTAGGAGCTATCCGATATGGGGCTTTGGATACTGGTCCCGCTCCAGGCACAATATCGATTACAAACTCCACTTCTCACTCCGGAGGCAATCCTTGAATTTCCTTTGGAAAGACTTCAGGAAATTCATTAACTACTGCAATCGTCTCAATTCCTTCTTCGACTTCTGCTGGAACAGAGAGGAAACCCATGTATCCTTGACATCCTTTCCGCAAGCATTTATCTGCTTGTGCCTCCATTATGAAATTCAATCGTACTTCTGGACTCAGATCTGCTACCGTCGAACTAAGAACTAGCATCTTTTTTTGCAGTCCAGCATTACATTATTGGAGGATAACCAATTTAAACCAAGTATAACCTCAATCTCTCGGAAAGGCATGCATATTAGGTCTAGGGTTGTATAACAGTGCTCATACCGCACAATAATATTCAAACAAGCATCGGAGGTAACTACCCTAACACTTATGGGAGTTGTCACATATATGTCATAATGCAATTTACTAACCACCAGGCCTAGACGCCTAGCACAATCATAGGAAATAAAATAATGATTTGCACCAGAATCAAACAAAGCAATCACTGAATGATCATTAATATAGATTGTACCTTGAATCATCTCAGGTGATTTCTGTGCATCTTCTCTGGAAAGTGCAAATACGCATCCTTGCGTCCGCGGCCTTTGATTAGCTGCTGCCTGAAGACATTCCTGAGAAAAATGTCCCATCTTTCCACAAGTATAGCAGATATTTTGGCCCACCAGACAAGGCCTATCCCCATGATTTTTCCCACATTTGTTGCACACTCGGGTCCTTGTATCTCTGTTACTCGGCCCTCCGCGGTAATTTCCTTTGCCAGGTCTCCTATTCTGCCATGGTTGCTTCCTTTTTCTATAGTTGCTACTTCTTACAGCATCTTGGCTTCGACCGGCCCTCTCAGGAATTGTCTGTTCCTTGCTTACAGGCCTAGACAGTATCCTGTGATTCAAGCTATTCTCTACTATGCGTCATGCCTTTACAGCTTTGTTGAACTGATTGTACTGTTGAGGAGTCAGCTTCTCCTTCAACATAGATTTCAATCCTCTGATCATCCTCTCGGTCATCCACCTCTCATCATCTACTTGGCCTAAATATGTTGAATACTGAGACAGACGGATGAATTTGGCCAAGTACTCATCAAAGGATTCTCTTTCTCCTTATCTCAGCACAAGGAATTCTGTTTCTCTTTCATCCCTCACAGACTGAGGAAAATACTTCGCATAGAATTGTTCAAGAAACATTTCCCAAGTGATTGGAATGTTTCTTGCTTGCATGAGCAGTTCTATATTTTTCCACCACCTATCAGCATCCTTCTCCAGCTGGTAGATGGCCATCTGAGCCTTTGTTTCAGTCGGGCAATCAAGGATTTTAAAAATATTTTCTAATCTACTGATCCAATCCTCTGCTGCCTGAACATCAAATGTTCCTTCAAATATAGGAGGTTATGTTGGCAGAACCTGACCATCCACTGCTAGATGCTAACCACATCATCTCTCTACTCAGCCCTTCTCTACGGCTATACTGGTTGTTGCTGTACTCTTTTAGGTTCTCTATTGATTGTCCCGAAAGGCTCTAGATGCCTCATGTTGTTTACTACTTCCACAACTGCTGCTGCAATGGCAATATCTCTTTCCTGCTCACTTCGTGCTTGTGCCGCATGTATCTCTTCAATCATTTTCTGTTGTTGCTCTAGTCTTTCTAAGATTAGCTAATTAATATCTCTTGCGTTTCTTGGTTCCTCTGTCAAAACGGTTCTTCTTGTCCGAACCATTTTACTTTACTGTCCAGCAAAAGATCTAACAGAAGAGGAATACGATAAACAACATAATTTACATTCCATTCAAAACATGTCATATACATACAATCATTAAAAGTCATACATATAGTGCCATACTGGTCTTTATACATAACATAACTACATGGAGAATATCATTATTTCTAAACATAACCTAGTCCTTCTTAAACTTGATTCTAATAAATTCTTCAATCAGAAAAATCCAATCGGGTATGTCTTCGTAAGGATCTTCTTTAAAGTATTCATCTAATCCCGTTCTCCAAGTAGGGGTGGTTGGCAGAATTTCATCCATAATAACTGTCCAATCATCCAGTACCAATGTATCTGGTTAGAAGGCTTGATAGGCATTTCTTACTCTGGCAATAAAATACTGATAAACTGCGTAGTCCTGATCCCTGCTCCTGTCTAAAAGTCCTCTACAGCTGCTAGGCTAACTCCACAACTCTCTCAAAGTGCTCTCCACTCAGATGCCCTACTGGTATAGCTCTATAACTAGATTTCCCAGATATAACTCTACCATGGTTAGTCTGGGTCTACTAGGGCCTGGGATGTTTATCTGATCAGGCACTCTGCTAGGTCCTGGGACATCTGGGTATACTGACTGTCTTAGAGTATATCCCACTGTATCTCGAACCTGGGAATACTGATCATTAGGCTATCCTGATTGGGCTCCTTGATTGGTCTCTATATCTGTATCTACTACAGCTAAGTATATTATAGTCACAGGAATAGTTGGTACAGATTTCTCCTGTATCCCCTCTGGTATCCTAGTCAGAATGTTGGACCCTACTGCAGAACTATCCTCTTCAGAATCACTAATCATTATCTCTTGCTCCTACTCTGATCCATAACTGTCCAAGTCATAGACATCTGGTCTAGGGTCCCCTTGGTTTACGGTGGTTTCTGATCTAGTTCTACCTCTAGCCATCCTGCAAATATTAACTTAATGTCATTTATGACAGCTTTACTAATGGGTATCTATCTACAAATCATCTATTCAGAGTATTTCCTAATCCAGAATCCTTTGCTCTGATACCAAAATGAAACATCCTTCTTTATATCTCTCAGAGTACTCTTACTATAGCACTCTCAACTGGATTATATCTCTCTTGCCGGAAATCCTAGCAGAAAATAACTGTACTGATTTGGTAATTCCCCATGAGAAATACCATTCTACGTAAGTACCCAGGAAAGACTGGATGAACTGGCTAGGTCCACTTACTTCCAGCCTCCTTAGACAGCACCTACGTACACAGTACTCTATATATTCTACCAGCACAACGGCATTTTCTAGTAAATATCTTTAAATCTTAACCTTAAACCTTGACCTTAAATCTTAACCTTACATATACTCAATTGGAATTATCTTAGATCATTGGAATACATCTTAACCTTAAAAACATGAATTTCTAAGAGTTAGGCTTTCGGTACTGTTCACTGTCACTGTTTACTGGGTAATTCCAGATTATAGCCTAAAATTTGGAAATTCATAATTAAATCTAAAAAAATCATATTGATGTGATTCCAATTTCTAATGAAATCTATTTCATTTAACTTTGAGAGAAAAATATGAAAATGAGGTTTCCTTGTCCAGATCAAATCAGTTTATTCGTTGAACTTTACTGTTCATTTGGTAAATCTGGAAGTTCCAATTTCTTTGCCCCATTTTCAAAAATTCATTTCTCCTTGTATACTTATCCAATTGAGTCTAATTACCTATGGATTTAAATCTCAGAATGTGCACTTTAAGGTCACCAAAAATCACAGAAAAACTCATTCATTTACTATATAAAAACCACATTGGAACCTTACTGTATAGGATAACTTGTTTTATCTTGATCCAGAGTTTAAGTCCAAATTTGAAAAATCATATCAATTTGAAAACTTAACCAAATTATTCGTTCTTGGTGTCCAATTAAAGCTTTGGATATTATCTATGTTCATTCCAAATTTCATGTGAAACTGAAATGGATAAGTCACTCAAACTATCATTGGAAGGTCACTCCCTCAACTCGGATCCAGTGAGCATTTACCATGTACATACCAATATATCATCACATAAATTAAAGGCATGCTTTCCAAGTCATATACACATTGTTCATTCCCATTTACCTTCCTCCTTGTGAAGTTCCAGCACCTAGACCAATATTTATTGATATGGAAGGAATGAGATTTCATGAAAATCTCAATAGCAAGTAATACAAATTATAAGGTTATACATGTTTGATTAAATGCCTAACATATTATCATGCAATGGGAGCTAATTCATGCTTATACATAAGCAAACTCTAACATGCATATTGTCATGACATATATTACAAGGAGTGGTACATATTCATAGCACATCATCACACAATATTCTATGCTCTACCGAACCTTCATGCATAACAAGTAAGCAAATATATCAAAGCACATAAGTTTATAGTTAGGTATTCTCGCTACCTCTTATGGATCCTTGTCCTTCCCTTCTTGAAGTGATCTTTCCTTGCCACAAATGTCAAAACCTAGACATTACAAGACAATTACCAAATTACAACTCCATTCCAAACAAACTCCAAGTCTATGCTTCAATATGCCCCTTTCTTTCTCTACTTCGTGACATATGTTTATATCTTTCTAAACTAAACTCTCATGGTTCATTTCCACATAATTTTTCATGTAGAATCTAAATATGTATTCAAAAATTCAGAATCCAATTGCTTCCCAAAGTTCTGTACAGAAACCGAAAAGTGTCCCCCTTTTTCCAAAAATTCCCATCTTGGTTGCTTCTAATACTTGTTTTCCTACTATAACCCACACAAAATTACATTCTAAACCCATTGGAAGCATCAAAACTATGAAATTCCAACATATAAACAGTGATTCCATACTGTACAAAAAAGAACACCTTCATGGATTCACAAACACATGCATTCCTAAGCCATTATCATGTGATTCAAGCTTGTTTAAGCTTGTGCAAACTATCTAGAACATAAACACATGTTCCTATCACATATCCAAAGAAATTTCAGCAGCATTTCCCCAATATTCAAGCCTCAGAACCAACTTAAACTCAAGAAGAAGTCATAAGAACAAAGTCTAGAAGCAAGGGAGCAACTTACCTTACAAGCTTCTTCAAGATCCTTGCTTCTTCCTTGCTTGAGAAAATATTTTGTAAGAGGTTTCCTAAGGTTCTTGCTCACGGTTTTGGCTTAGAATGAGGGGGTATTTATAGCAAAATCTTGGAAAAATTGAAGGCCAAGATCACTTTGGGAACTATTTGATCTAATGGTTAAATGTTTGATCTTGGAATATCTTTTCTCTTTTCACTCATGACATCACCACCATGACATCACTAACATGACATCACTTGGGACACCTAAGCCTCCTCTTTGGAACCATTTTGTGTGTGTGAGTTTCAAGAAAAGTTTCAACCCAATCCGGTACCGGCCCGATCCAATTTTTCGTAAACCGGACTGTTTTCTTAATCTAATTTTTATGGGACTTCATAATATATATTTTTTCAATATTTAAATCCTTCATACCATTGACATTCTCATACTGGGTTTAAATTTAATTTTGAATGCCTTGGAAAATTATCAAAATATCCTTAGTGCTTTTCCTTGCACTTTATTAAACCCAATGGCATAATTGTCATTTCTCACCTCTTTAGACCTTGTCAAAATATATATTGACTCCGACTAACCTTTCCTGCACTTGTATTGGTGTTTTGGCCTGTCCAAAATGATCAAAATGCCCTCCATTCATTTCTAGTTTCTTAGGGCATCACAGGGGTATTTTCATAATTTTGCACTTTTTTGAAGCTCCTCTGGACACTGGCCCACCCATCAGTCCACTTATTTTATTGGGCCTTAATGACGCCATTTTTGGGCCTTTTAGGTTTCAATACCTTTATAGCACAAATTCCTACCAAACTCTCCCGGCAATATTCATCGGGTATTTTATTCCACTGTAAATTGCATTAAAAATTCTACAGGATTCCTTTTCTGATCCTGTCAATTTTATAAATTCTTATATCAATTATAGGAATTTACTTGAAGGACTCATCTGATTCTGAGATCCGAAAAATATTGTAATAATTTTATCTAACTTCAGAAATTTATATCAATTTTTCTTGACCTCAAATCAAAATTCTGTGTTACGTCAAACAACCCGGAATAATTCTGTCTATTTACTGGAAAAATTTGGGTCCGATCAGAACACGGTCATTTTTGGCATGTTTTCAGTCCAAAGTTCCCATATTTACAGTTTTGGCCCTTGACTTACCACAAATCACAACTTTTCATAATTACACTTAAAGACCCCACATTTTTGTCTACATTTTCTTTTAATCTTAAACTTTTCATAATTGCACTTTGGCTCTTACACTTTCTTCCTCTTCCAATTTAATCCCTTTCTTTACATAAATATGGCCACATCTTTTCCTGAAAAAAATCTCATATTTTATTCAATCTGTACATACAACTTAGTACAGAAATTAGGGATGTTACAAGGACCTTGTACTTTGCCAAACATTAGTTAGTAAGTGATTGTTAAAGGCTGTCCTCATAAAAACTCGAATACGCTATGCACCTCTCCACTTCCATATGTATTTATATATAGAGCTATATGCATGTGCAGGTGGCTTTTCAATTAAATAATAAGCACTTTTAATAGTGAAAACACCTTCATTCGTAGCATTCTATACCATCACATCATTACCCGATCTTGGCATGAGTGGTAACATGTTAATCAGCTTCTGAAATACATTACTTGGAACAATAGAAGCAAGTCTCTGGAAGTCCCATGTCCAAAAAGAAATCCAATTAGCAACTTTACTACTTTCCTCCTCTTCTATAAGTGGCCTAAGGCACACTTCCTTTAAATCTTTATTTGGAAATAGCCATTTATCGGTAAAAAAATGACAAGTTGACCATTTCTGATATGTTATCTTGTGCCCAATTCAACTATTTCCTTCTATTGAGAAATGAATTTCCACAATATAGAATCTCCTTTTCTGGCATCCAGCAAATTGTCTTCATTTCTTAGCATATATTTCTTAAAAGAATATCTACCCATAGACCTTTCTCGCTATTAACTAATTTCCATGCTAACTTGGTGCCACAAGCTTGATTTAAAGAGGTCAACTTCTTGAATCCAAGTCCATCATACAGTTTAGGTCTACAAATTTGATCCCAACCAGTAGAGTGGAAACCGTGTGAACTTTGGTTGTGTCCCCATATAAAGTTCCTTTGTAGTTTCTCCACTTCCTGGCAAATGGCTGTTAGGATTTTAACAACTTGCATCGAATATACTAGTATAGAGCTTAGTACTGATTTTGCCAAGGTAATCCTGCTAGCTAAAAAAAGAGTACTTTCTTTCCAAGTAGCAAGTTTAGCTTTAACTCTATCTACGATATATTTGAAATTATCTCTGGGTTTCCTCTCTCTGATGATTGGAAACCCCAGATATTTCCCTATATCAGTAGAACACATCATTCCTGTTATGTCACTAATCCTCTTCTTGATGTTAACACTCACCTTAGGGGAAAAGAAGATTGAAGATTTACTCTTGCTGATTTTTGCACCTGATGCATTATAGAATTTATCCAGATAATCCATCATACATTTTAATTGTTCCTCAGTTGCCACGCAAAATAAAAGAAGATCATCTGCAAATGTGAGATGTGAGATGGACAGACTATTACTAGTCATGAAAATTGGTTTCCAATGATGTAAACAAATTGTATCAGTAATAAGGTAAGATAACATGTCTATACAAAGAACAAACAAAATAGGTGAGATAGGGTCTCCTTGGTAGAGACCTCTTTTAGAACAGAAAAACTCAGTTTGAGATCCATTCCATAATAAATTATATGAAACAGAAGTAATACAACTCATGATTAGCTTTATAAGGGTCTGATCCAGCCCCACATCTATAAGAACATGTTGGATAAAGTCCCATTGAATACGATCATAGGCCTTTCCCAAATCAATTTTCCAAGCCATTAATCCTTTTTTTCCTCTGGCCTTCTTCATTATATGCATGACTTCTTGTTTAACTATAATATTATCTTGTATATGTTTGCCTTTTATAAAGCTTGATTGATAAGGAGAAACAAGTTCATCCATAGCATTCCTCAATCTGTTGATAATTACCTTGGTAATACATTTATAGTGCATAGTACATAAAGTAATGGGTCTAAAATGGCCAATAACCTTTGGACTATCCCTCTTGGGTATGAGTGAAATCAACGTCCGCACTATTCTCCACAGTCCCTGTCTGAAAAGCTATCTTGAAGAACTTACATAGGGTGGTCCCTACTATGTTCCAATTTTCCTGGTAGAAAATTGGTAAGAACCTATCAAAACTAGGAGCCTTATATGGCCCCATAGAAAAAAGTGCTTCCTTTATTTCCTTATCAGTAGGCTCAATGGCCATATTAGGAAGGCGAAAGTTGGTCTTTGTTTGCAGGGTACAACAAGTATTATCTAACCAATCATACAGATTCTTGAAATGATTCAAAACCATATCAACAAATTGAACCTCATTTTCAATCCAGTTTCTCCTCTCGTCTTTAAGAGTTATAACTCTATTCCTCCTCCTTCTCAATTTTTTTTTCAGATGATAATATCTGGTATTCCAATCACCTTAAGTAATCCACTCAGTCTTGCTTTTTGAAACCACTTGATCACTTCTAATTTCATAATATGTTCTAAATCATTTTGCAAATCAATTTCAAGAGAACTTAAAAACCTTGAGTGTGTGTGCTGGTGAACTTTGAATACCACTCAAACGAGCAAGCAAAACTTTCTTTTTCTTTTCCATAAACCCAAAAATATTTTTATTCCAGCCCAAAAGAGAAACACTAAACTCATGCAAAGATTTGTTAAAATCATTATAATCAGTCCAATTAGTGGAAATAAAATCTTTAAAATTATCATGAGTAAGCCACATTGCTTCAAAACGGAAGGTTTTATTTTCCCCCTATTAGATTGATTTTGAAATTATAAAACAATAGGATTATGATATGAAAATTGAGTTGTAGGAATTACCTTCAAAATGCAATCAGGCAAATGGTTTAGGAAATGAGAATTCGCTAAAGCCTGATCTAATTCATATAAACGAGAACAACCAGTAATCATAGGTCCCTTCCATGTAAATTTTAGACCCTGAAAGCCCAAATCCGAGAGACCACAGTCCCTAACTCTTTCTTGGAACTGATTAATTTTATTCTGGGAACAACCCACACCTCCAATTATATCTGTAGGCATAGGAATATCATTAAAATCACCAAGGACAACCCATGGAATAAAAATAGTATTAGATAAATTCTTTAAATCATACCAGAGTACCCGTCAAAAATTGGAATGTGGAATAGCATAGACTGCCGTCAACAAAAATGGAGGTTGACCACAACTTTCGTAGTATCAATGGAAGAATTGTTGATTTTCCATGACAACTAAAATCTTTATTGAATCACTTTTCCAAGCCAGTACTAATCCTCCAGACCGACCTGAGCTAGAAATCATTTTCAGAGAATCAAAATCCCAAGAATATAAAAACCCAAACCGAGCTATCCTATCACACTTGGTTTCTAATAGAATGATGAGACTAGGTTTTAGGCTAGAGCACATTGCCTTCATATTCTTAAGGAGCCCCTTATCACAAACTCCTCTGGTATTCTAATATAAAAAGTTATCCATAAAATAATATTAATATTAATAAATCTAGATCCCACAAAAAGCACTTAGTCAACGTACACAAATTGAGTTTTAGGAACCATGCTATTCCCATTATCCACAAACCCATTCTCCTCTGACCTATCCATTTTTGTAGCAGTTAGGCTGTCATCCCCTAAAAGAATTGGACCATATCCATACTCACCTGGGTCCAAATCTTCATTGCCCATTACATGACCAAATTGCATAGGATTGTGATGATGGGCCTTTCCATGATACATGTCATCTTCTCCCTCAGTTGGCCCACATAACTCTTCCTTATTCACCCACTCATTTCCTCACTCCTTTGCACTCAGTAACGTCCTCAAGTACTAGCTTAATTCTATTATCCTCTCTTTCTTCATTTAATGCCAAATTGGCTCCAATGTTCACCTCGGTTTCCATTATACACCTTGTTCTTTTTTCTTTTTTCATATTTCTATTATCCTCTCTTTCTTCATTTAATGCTACATCATGTGCCTACCCCTTCCACATCAAATTGCTCCTCCATAGTCTTGCTTCCTCTTGCTTTCCCTATCCCATCAGTAGTCTGGCACCTACTGTTACTGTTGGAAATTGTGCCCTAGGGCCAATCATTGTATTATGAACATTATTGATTATGAATCTCTTAATTATGTTATCATATTATTTGCATGTTTACTGTGATGACCATCCTTGGATAACTCATGATCTTATCCTAAATATCCCTGGTCGGTCATCTATGCAGGAGCATAGATGAAATAAGACCAGTATGACTTTGAAGATATATAGAGATATAAATCAAAGTCATAGGCACATGTAAGAGTACAAGGTGTTGGACCGACCCGCTGTGAGATAGATGCATGGGTTAAATAATAAGCTTCTCTCATATACAAACCATGTCACTATGCCCTTTGACCTGAGATCATCATGGATTCCTGCATGACAAACGCTCAGCTTTGACCTAGTCAAAAGTCACTTTTGACCGAGAGATCATAAAGACTATGTTTAGGCTTGGTAGTTTTTCATGCAGATGAATGTGAATGGTTAAGATGGAATTTGTCCCTCACATTCGTAGAGAGATATTACTGGGCCCCTCGATGAGTGAGTCTGAGAAATGTATGGCCATACTATAATGGAAAGGTAGTTCCATTTCTATAGTAAGACTATTCAGGGATCGAGAAAGTAATGGTCAGGAACAGGAGGATGACGTTCTCCATGCCTCATCCATGACCAAAATTTCGTGTGACAAAAAGGACATAATATGGTTGTATGAAAGGTTACATCGTTCATCGATCCTCATATGATTTAGGTAGTCGTAATGTCTTGCTAGAGACCGCTTACGACTTGTGGGTCAGTATAGTAATTGGCCCACTGCCAACTTCATATGGGCCTACAGGGTCGCACACAAAATAGCCCAACACGAGCTGTGATGTCAAAATTCATTGAATCTAAGACATGTCCAGATTCAATGAATAATCTAGGGTGGTTATATATATAAATTCGCATATATATATTATATATAATATAAGAGATATTTGTAAGATTTAATTTATAAGGATAAATTAAATCTCTATCACTTTTGAATTTAAATTTAAATTGATATGATCTATTTGAATTTGAAATTTAAATTGATATGATATCTCAAATTTGATTTATAAGAATAAATCAAATATAATTCTGTCTTATCTTTATTTTAAATTAAATGAGTAGGTGAATTAAATCTGTGGGACGGATTTAATATAAACCATATTTATTTAATTAGTTTCTTATCAAATTATGCAATATATGATATTGTATTAATTTCATAATTAATATAAGATTAATTTTGAAATCCAAGCCAATCAGAACACCGATAGCATCCTATATATTTGATATTAGGGGCTAGGGTTCTTGATGAGACAAAAAGGGGCAAGGAGAGTGCAAAATATTTGCAGATAAGAAACAGCCAAAATAGAGACGGTGAGGACGGATTCTTGAGAAAGCCCTAGAGGGACAAGAGGCACTAGCACGTCGTTCGTAGTTGGAACACTGTTCATGTGGATACCGGTAGAGGAAGCTGATCTGAGTTGTCGACTTCTTACAATTGAGGAGAGAGCACCAAGTACGACAACAAGTCGCGACGCGTAGACACTTAGGTCACGACCATACAGGCGTCCTGAACATCAGAAAATCGACAAGAGACGATAGGTCGTGACTAGAAGCTGAGGAAGGTGCGACTGACAACTCCAGAGACGATAGGTAAGTTGAGGAGGTCGCGACAGAAAACTCCAGATACGACAGGTCGTGACTATAAGCTGAGTAGGTCGTGACTGAAAACTCCAGAGGCGAAGAGTCGCGACTAGTGGACACGGAGGTCGCGACGATTGTAACATCCTGATTTTTGGTCTAGGAGATCGGGACAGTTCACCTAGGTCCAAGATGAGGAATGTGAGGAATATCCTAAGTCTTAAGCCTAGGAATTCTGCAGGTAGCTTGATATGGGCTGGCTCCTGTGTAAGATAACCTGATATGGGCGGGTTGTCGAGCCTTTCAATTAATGATGACTCCCGAAGAGTTTAAGGGATGAGTTATTGAAAGAGAATTTCTAGAACTTAAGATGAAGGATAAGAAGATGAGAATAGATGCTAGAAAGAGAATGCAGGAGCAAAATCGTAATTATGGGAAAGATGGGGCTGGTAGCCGATGAGTACCATATTTTGCCAGAAAATAGAGAAAATTATGCTGATCATTTCACTGAACTGTGAAATGTGCATATGAGGTCTCTATGTGTATGAAAGAATTAGAAATGTGACCAGGGGTAAAATGGTCATTTTGGAAAAGTGTGCGCGTGAGTGCTTTTTCAGGCCAAAACAGCCCGGTCCGGATAAAATATCTGAAAATACCGGGAGATAGAGAAAAGAATTCCGGGTTGAATGAGGAGTCACGGAATTTTGATTTGAGGTCCCGATTTTTCTGTAAAAATTCCTGAAGATGGGAATTTACAGTTATAATCGATAAAGGAAAAGCAATTCCGATAGGGATGATCGGACTATGGCCAGGGGGCCGTATAGTGTTTCTAAGGCCTTTAGTGACACCAGGGAAGGCCCAGGCCCATTAGATCAGTCCAGTGATAAAAGGGGCCGGTGTCCGGGAAAAAGGTGCGAAATGACGAAAATGCCCCTATGTTATAGAACAGCTGAAGAATGAGTAAAGGGTATTTTGGTCATTTGCCTAAGGTTAGACAGTCCAGGGAAGTTATCTGGATAGTTGACGAGGGTCAAAGAATACTCTGGTAAGATGGGAAAAGACAATAATGCCCCTAGACCTAATAAAGTAAAGAGAGAGAGACTAAGGGCATTTTGGTAATTTGCCAAGGGGTGTTTCTTGGGAATCGTGCCATCAGAGTACTTGGGCTGGATCAGAGACCCAAGATGATATTTCCAGGCCCAAAAACGCAGGCCCAGTGATTCAGGGGGAAAAGTGGCATTAAAATAATGATTTAATGACTTTTCAGTAAAGTAAAGTTACTCGGTTGGCACGAAAACCGAGGAGGTGATCAGATAAGTCTGGGACTTATCTGGATAGCATTGGGAAGCGTGCAAGGTCTCTTCCAGGCGCCACATGGCATTAGTCTGGGGAAAGCAGATAAAGCTGAGGACACGCTTTACGAGGCAAGAGACTGGACCGGTGAGTCAGCATGCTGAGTCAGCTACTGAGGTGTCCAGGATTTCAGACATGTGATAAATGTGGCGCTGAGGTGTCCTGGATGATGTCATGCATGATGCAGTAAAAAGGAATAAAAGAAAATAGGAAATTCCAGGAAAAACCAGGACCACAAGTTCATATGGCTTCAAAATTACAGGAATGCCATTGAAGGAAACTATAAATACCCCCTCCCCCTCCCATTTCATGCATCTCACGGTTTTGAGCCTTTTAGAGAGAGGAGGAGGTGCTAGAGAGAGAAAGTGAGAGGAAGAAAGAAAGAAAGGAAGTTCTGGCGGAGCTGGAAGCAGAATAGAGATAGTAGAGCTCTGCTAAGCCTTTGAGGTAGTAACTAATCCTAGCTTTTATGTAATGGCTTTGTGATTTGTTGTGCTATTGTTTGGTTGGATTGTTGTCTTATATGTTATGCTTGAAGCTCTACTGCAATGCTATGATCATATGTTATTGAGTATGGAAGCACGCAGCATACTTATCTGCACACAATCACAAGCAAGCACTATCACACTGCATTACATATATTGTTATGATTGTTGCTACTGAGATTCCCCCGAATCTCATCCCCATCCATAACCCATTACAGGGAGGTTATGTCAAGGTAGATTTTGAGAATCCTAGGAGACGCCGTTATGCTGCCGAAGTAAAGACTGAACATCAGTATATGATAAGTACTGTGTACGTAGTGCTGTCTAAGGAGGCTAGAAGTGAGTGGACCTAGCCGGTTCATCTAGTCTTTCCTGGGTACTACGTAGAATGGTAGTTCTCATGAGGGGATTACCGAATCAGTACAGTTCAGTTCTTTGTACAGATAAAGCGTAGCGGTTATGCTGCCGGAGTTTAGGCAGAAAGAGATGTAATAGAGATAGCAAGATTATGTATATGTCTTGTTGTGTATGTCATGCTGTATGGCATTATGTTATTCAATGATAAGTGTTGTTTGGCATATTCAATTTATGTATGGTAAATTAAGGGGAAATTCGCAGGTCCTGAGGTAGCAGTGTTTTGACCTCAGATTGACCTAGTAAACGAAGGGGTTTGGCCATGAAATTTGGCAGGCCAGTCGTACACATCTGGGGCATTCCGTGGATAGGTAATAAGCCTCATTTGGATGTGTAGAACGAGATCAATTAATTTTCAAATTAAAGGTCCAGAATAATGAACTTAAGAGTAAAATTTTTAATTTCTGGGCTTAAGTTAAGATATAATCAAGCTAATATTGCTTCCGCAAGTGTACTCTGAGGAGTCTAAGGAAGGATGTTTCAACGATAGTTCGAATACCGAAGGTAACACTTCTTTCTCCTTGACTTAAACACATTCGGTAGATCCGGGCAGGGAATGGAAAAATTTTTAAGTTAATTTTCGCTGCGTGTCTTCCAATTCCCTTCAGTTACCCCATCGCAACATTGTTAGTGTCACTTGTATCTGCAATTGATCATTCTGTACTTGCTCACTTCTATCTGTGCCATTATCCATTTTTGACTCTTCAACCAACATGTTGAATCTCGAGCCTTTGTTTTCCTGTCGAGCAGCATCCCTTTTGTTGTTCCTCGGTTTGTGCTGCAGGCGCTTTCTCTGTACAACTCTCCATTGTTCAGCCTCTCCCAATGGGCTATTAACTCCCCTCATATTTCTACTCTGATCTTGTCTTTGCTCTTTCTCGGTGGCGTCAATAGCTTAAGCGTGAGTCTATTTCTTCGGACAGGCTTCATTCCTATGTCCATAAACACCACGTAATGTGCATAAATAATAAAGACCCTTATATTCCAAATAATAATCTTCACCATCTAGAGAGAAGCTCGGCATCAACTGCTTACTCAGATCAATCAACACAAGTATACGAGCATAGGGGCCTCTCAATTGACATAAGATATTCATATCAACTTTCAGTGTTTCTCCAATCATATTACCTATAATGGTTAAGGCCTTCTCATCATAGTATTCAAGAGGTATCTTGGGTACCCTTATCCAGACTGCTACCCTATCGATTGTTACCTTCTCCAGTCGGATTAGGTTCCCATGGTCTAACCATTAAGTAGTGATCATAGATAATCTAAGGCCCTCCTATTAGAGCATTCACATAGTCCTCCCTATTAGACAATTTAACCACAAAAAATCCATGGCCTATATTAATGAGATTAATGACCCCTCTTTTTGCCCACAGAGCTTGTAATCTTGACTGGAGTGCCTTTATCCAATATTCCTGTCTAGTAGCTTAACGATTACCGCCTTCCTCCAAGCTCTAAATAGATGTTTCGTCATCTTGCCTAAGAAAGTGAAAGTCAGGAAGTTTTTTAGTGGATCCTCATTAGTCTTAAACAAAGGATCCACCCTTTCTTTTTCCATATCCTATAAAGAATCCTCTGACATTGTATCATCAACATATGAACTTTCCTCTACCTCAATGTCATCATCAGAATGATATTCATTCCTGTCGATACCTTGTAATTTCTCAGCAAAAGATACCTTCCTAGAAGGTCCCACTTTTGTCCATTGTTCTTGAAATGAATTTCCTTGCATGAACTTATTTCTAGTTTTTATTTTCTTGTCACTACGTACCAATTGATCGTCTTCCTCTAAAGATGGAGGGATCAAGGGTTGCTTATTACTAGAGAGCACGAGCGCCACGGACAACACTCCATTTTCAATAATTTGAATGTTTATACTGCAATATATCTAATATAACCGTAATACATGTCACAGGCTGATTGCAACCCAAATGTGTTTTATTAAAAGAAAATTGAAACCCAAACGGGATTGGCTATTGAAATGGTAGGGGTACTACAGCTTATTGTGATATGAAGTGCAGACCCCTTCGTACTTCTATCATTAGTGCTGTAATGCTGTTAGAGGACTGATGAATTTGGACCTGCTTGTGAAGTACCAAGTGATGTTGAATTTCAGGTTAAAATTGAACTAACCAAATAACTGAATAGTGACTTTTTTTAAAATGGAATTGAAATCGAATTATAAAATAACTGGAACAAATTAATTGAAATATTTTGGTTTGATTTTTCGGTCAATTTGGTTATTGGGCATCTTTTTAAACCCTTTTAGTTGCAGCATTGGCCAATCTAAAAGACACATAAAAAACTAAGAAAAGTATTTATTAAAATAAAATAAATATAATTTATATTCAATCCGAGGTGGTTTTGAGGCCAATTTGGTTACATTCAGGTATAACTGAAATCTATATCTATATATCTATAAAAGCTAGGCTGAAAGTATTTTGTTTGTAAAAGTATTTTGTTTGTTCTGCTGGTGTGTTTACTTTTTCCAGCTGGTGTGTTTACTTTTAACCATTTGTACGCATCTTACTTTCCAGTCTGTCATGATGCATTACTCCCTATATAAGACATCCCTAGTCTGCTAAAGGGATCATCGGGAATTCTCTATTGTAATATCCCAGTGTGAAATAGAAGCATGTTTTTCTAAACGTTTTCCTTCTTCTGAAAGCTCTATCTTTTCTTATGTCTGATATAAGTTTCAATCTGAGATTCTAGTATGCTCTACACTTGCCTCGTATGAGGATCCTGTGTATCAGAAAGGAATCAGACCAGGATATTATAGGCTCAGTTTTTCCGCTTGACATTTTGATTTTTAGTCTGAGAAGCCATGGGAACTAGATCTTGGAGGCAAAAGTAAGGCCTGAGGATAGGCAGCCGTAAGACCTCAGAAAGATCTTAGGTTTCATGGTTATCTTGGACTGGATCTCAAACTGATTTGGAGGAGATCCACCCCCTATGGTATCAGAGCCTGTTATATTTTTCCTTGATATGCTATCATATCTGAAACTTTATCAGTTATAAGATTAGAGAAAGTGAGTAAGAGGAAATCTACAAACATGAGTGAAACACCGTCTTCTACTTCCGAACCCGTTAGACTTTCATCTTCCCTATCCATTGATAGACTACCTTCATCTATCCGTCGTACTCTCTCTCACAGGATTGATAATCTTGTTGAGTTTACCTATCTTCTTGAAACCTCCCGTATCAGAGATACCGAACTTCCACTGTTGAACCCCTACTCTTTGTTTCATTGCCAGAGATCCACTACATTTCGCAGTATCCGCCATCTTATCTCCAGAACACCTCCTCCCGTCAAAGAAATTATTCAAAGTTCTAGACTTGATCAATGTGGTATCCCTTCCACCTCCAGTGAACAATATGTCACGCTGGAATTACCCCAGGCTCTCATAAACTCATATATTGAACAGGAGTACACTCACCTACATTTAGGTGCAGTTCGCCTTGTCCTCACTTTACATGGTCGAAGAGGACTGCCTGTCTCAGCAAAGGTCGCACTTCTGGACACAGCCTATAAAGAGTATCAGCATGCTCTTATTGGTGCTCTTGTCACTACTCTCAGTAATGGAAGTATTGTTCTTACCATTACTCCAAACTTCAACATGAAGCTCTCGGATGTGACTCTTTCAAAGAGAATCAAAGTACAAATACAGATTGTGGGGGCTGCTTTAGATCCACAAGCCATCATGGCTACACTGCATCATCAGCTTATTTACAGAGTTCTGTTTACTTTTTCAATAAAGCAGACAATTCACTGGTATGCCTTGTCACATCAGGGATAAAATCTCTGAGGTAATTAATAATGCCGAGGAACTGTTGAATTTGCTTTGCCGACAGATTGTCTTTAGGAAAGTTTAACAGTTCTTGGCCCAGATGCGGACCTGGCTGGTAAAATCCATCATGGAATGTCATACCCAAAAAATCAATTTGGGCTTGGGCTATAAAGCCTTTCTTGGAAGAGAGCATAATTCCATGGGCTTCAACTATTTCTGCAAACTGTTTCAGCAGATGCCTGTGAGTATCCTCATTTTCAGAAAACAAGAGGATATCATCAATATAAACCAGGGCAGAATGTAATATGGGCTGTAGAATCTGTATCATAGCCTTTTGAAATAAGGATGGAGCGACCTTTAATCCAAAAGGGATAACAGTCCATTGATACTGAGCATCTGGGATACAAAAAGCCGTTTTGTATCTTTCGTTAGGATGAATACCTATTTGCCAAAAACCTGCTTTAAGATCAAATTTTGAGAATACTTTGGCTGTAGAGAGTCTGGACATCAAGGCATTCAGCTTTGGTAGAGGAAACTTATCATCCTGTAAAAACAAGTTAAGAGGTTTATAATCAATCACCAACCTCTTTTTTCCTCTTAATTGCTCAGATCTTTTTTCCACATAAAAAGCTTGACAAGCCCAGTTTGATTGAGTAGGCTCAATGAGTCCTTGGGCTAAAAGGGAAGCACATTCTTGTCTAGCTAGAATTAAGTCATCAGGATTCATTCCTGAGTGGGTTGCCTTTGTAGGGTTGATATCTTCATTTTTCTTGAAAGGCAGGGTTACAAAGAAGGCTTGATTTTTCCATAAAGGATGTGGATGTTTGAAGTCAGCATGACTATCAGGACAAAGACTAAGAAGTCTGTCTCGAATAGATTCATATCCTTTAGGAGCTTCTCTGATTTCCAGAATGCTGGGGGTCAAGACATAAGGATTAAAGAACTTTTTAAATCTAATCCCATAAGAGGAAATAGATAACCCAGTCATTTTATGTAGAGTATCAAAACCAAGAAGGATGTCTTTTTCTGGCAAGTAACTCCCAAAAACTTTAATCCAAACAACACACCCAGGGAATAGTTGAATACCAATCTTTTTTCTAGAGATAAGATTGATATGAAAAGGTTCCTGGTTAACAGTGAGGAAGGGCTGGTTGTAAGGAATCCACATTTCTTCAGGAAGAATATGTGGTTTGATTATAGTGGCACATGATCCAGTATCTACCATGGCAATGGCTTTAACTGGTCTATCATATTTAGACAGAAGGAGTTTTGCTTCAACAAGAGGTCTAGGAGTTTTGTCAATCTGAGAAATCTTATCCCAAGAGGGATTTTCTTTTGGAGTTGTGATAAGTCTGGAAATAGAATTCCATTTTCCAAGGCAAGAGATTGTCCTATGAGGATGAGATTCTGTGTCAGAATCATCTGTTTCAGATAGGTGAAGAACATATTCTGTTTCATGATCTTCTTCATCTTGTTCTTCATAGATAGATTCAAGATCCTCATTCTTTCCAATAGATAAAGCATGTTGAAAAGATTGAAGCAGCTTTATCTCTCTTTTCTGGTTCTTGCGAGGACAAGATTTTGCAAAATGTCCTTTTCCACCACAGAGAAAACACCTATTAGATTTAGGTGATCGAGAAGATCTCTTCTTGAAATACCTGAAAGGTTTGCGTGATTTTCTTCTTCTGCCTTTATGTGGTTTGTACGCAGAGAAGTGAGACTTCTTTTTGTTGTGGCAGTGGCATTGATCTTTATCTTTGCACTTAATCTTCAGATAAGATCGGCTACAAGCTGGTTTGAGCTTAGAATTTCCTTTCATCATAGATTTGAAGAATTTCTGTTGATCACACATTTTATCCAGAGTAGCAAGGACAAGTTGATAGATTTCTCCCATCGTGAGATGAGTAACTTCCTTGTTTAAAGAAGTAATCATTCGATGTAGTTATGGTTGTAATTCATCAGGGAGAGAAGCAATAAAGACATGCTTGAGATTAGGATTCTGGGGTCCTCCAAGAGGATAATACTTTTCTGCCATCATAATATAATGCTGCTGCAAATCATGTCGATTAAGGGAGCAGCATTTCATCTCAAAATATTCTTGGGAATTCCTTTTTTGGATAACTTGGAAATCACCCAAAAATTCTTGATGTAAGGCTCCAAGAAATGCACCAGGCGAGGCTGATCGAACTAACTGTAATCTTTGATACTCACTTAGCTGTGTAAACCATTCTCTGAGATTACCAGTCATCTGAGAAATAAATTCAGTCAAGATTTGTTCAAGAGTAAGGTTCGGATTTATCATATGAGAATCAATCCATGCACCAAACTCATTCATTCTTTCTCGCCAGCGAGCAGGTGGAATATCATCAAAGGTAAACCAGTGACTACTCTTTTTGCTTCTAAAGGGTGTTTGTGACGGTACAGACTCACCAATTCTTTCTGCCATTTCTTCTTCAGAAGATGGATCTTCAACTATTGGTTGGTTTGTAGAGTCAGTCCTGGTTGTTTGAGGATTCACCATAGCAATGGTGGAAAGGTCAGCATAGTATTTCTCATCACTGGAACAAGAAGATAATACCTCTATTGAGGAGGAGGAAACAGATTCTTCTAAAAATGATGACTCATCAGATTCTTCTGTAGAAGAGGCTTATATGTCAGAAGAGAAGACATCTTGATGATCGAGAGCAGGTAGTTTATTAATCAGTGCTCCAACAGTATAAGATGATCCAGTGGCTTCTGTATTTTTAACTGAGGGAGAGATAACGGGGTTTTTTCCTCTATTAGGAAGAAGATGAGAGGTGTCTATTTCAGGGATTGAGGCTGAGGGTGTTGGTTCTCTTATTTGAATTCCGGCTGAAGGTCTTCTTAAAGTTAATTTCCGCTGCGTGTCTTCCAATTCCCTTCAGTAAAAGGGGGTGCAACAAGAGGACTTCCCAGGAGGTCACCCATCCTAGTACTACTCTCGCCCAAGCACGCTTAACTGCGGAGTTCTGATGGGATCCGGTGCGATCATACCAGCACTAATGCACCGGATCCCATCAGAACTCCGCAGTTAAGCGTGCTTGGGCGAGAGTAGTACTAGGATTGGTGACCTCCTGGGAAGTCCTCTTGTTGCACCCCCTTTTACTGAAGGGAATTGGAAGACACGCAGCGGAAATTAACTTTAAAAATTTTTCCATTCCCAGCCAGGATCTACCGAATGTGTTTAAGTCAAGGAGAAAGAAGTGTTACCTTTGGTTTCAAGCTTTGGTCGCGACCTCAGTGTCCACTAGTCGCGACTCCTCGCCTCTGGAACTTTCAGTCGCGACCTCCTCAGCTTCTAGTCGCGACCTGTCGCCTCTGGAGTTTGTAGTCGCGACCTACTCTGCTTCTAGTCGCGACCTGTCGCCTCTGGAGCTTTTAGTCGCGACCTCTTCAACTTCACGTCGCGACCTGTCTCCTCTTTTCGGATTTCTGACGTTCAGATGCCCGTTTGGTCGCGACCTAAGTGTGTTCTGGTCGCGACCTTTCTTCGTGTCTGGCCGTATCGTAGAAGTCGACAGCTCAGATCGGCTTCCTCTACCGGTATCCACACGAACAGCGTTCCAATTGCGAACGACGTGCTAGCGCCTCTTGTCCCTCTAAGGCTTTCTGGAGATTCCGTCCTCACCGTCTCTATTTCGGCAGTTTCTTATATGCAAACCTTTTGCACTCTCCCTGCCCCCTTTTCTCACGACTGAATGTGTGTGAAGAGATCTATTGTGTCTGTAGAACCCTAGCTCCTCATGTCAAATATATAGGAAGCTATCGGGCTTCTAATAGGGCCGGGCTTCAGAATTAATCTTATATTAATTCTGAATTAATACAATATCATATATTGCATAATTTAATAAGAAACTGATTAAATAAATATGGTTTATATTAAATCCGTCCCACAGATTTAATTCACCTATTTATTTAATTTAAAATAAAGATAAGACAGAATTATATTTGATTTATTCTCATAAATCAAAATTGAGATATCTTATCAATTTGAATTTCAAATTCAAATAGATCATATCCATTTAAATTCAAATTCAAAATGATAGAGATTTAATTTATCCTTATAAATTAAATCTTACAAATATCTCTTATATTATTTATATAATATATATATAAACTAATTTATATATATATATAAAATATATATCCACCCTAGATTATTCATTGAATTTAGACATCTCTTAGATTCAATGAATCTGGACATCATAGCTCGCATTGGGCTGTTTTGTGTGCGACCCTGTAGGCCCATATGAAGTTGGCAGTGGCCCAGTTACTATACTGACCCACAAGTCGTAAGCGGTCTCTAGCAAGGCATTACGACTACCCAAAACATATGAGGATCGATAAACGATGTAACCTTTCATACAACCATATCACGTCCCTTTTGTCACACGATATTTCGGTCAAGGATGAGGCATGGTGAACGTCATCCTCCTGTTCCTGACCGTTACTTTCTCGATCCCTGAGTAGTCTGAATATAGAAATGGAACTACCCTTCCATTCCAGTATGGCCATACATTTCTCAGACTCACTCATCGAGGGGCCCAGTAATATCTCTCTACGAATGTGAGGGACAAATTCCATCTTGACCATTCACATTCCTCCGCATGAAAACCACTAAGCCCGAGCATAGCCTTTATGATCACTCGGTCAAAAGTGACTTTTGACTAGGTCAAAGCTGAGCGTTTGTCATGTAGGAATCCATGATGATCTCAGGTCAAAGGGCATAGTGACATGGCTTGTATATGAGAGAAGCTTATGACTTGACCCATGCAGCTCTCTCATTGCGGGTCGATCCAACACCCTGTACTCTTACATGTGCTTATGACTTTGATTTATATCTCTATATATCTTCAAAGTCATACTGGTCTTATTTCATCTCTGCTCCCACATAGATGACCGACCAGGGACATTTAGGATAAGATCACGAGTTATCCAAGGATTGTCATCATAGTAAACATGCAAATAATATGATAACTTTATTAAGAAATTCATAAATCAACAATGTTCATAAGATAATGATTGGCCCCTAGGGCACAATCTCCAACATCCTCCCACTTGCACTAGGTACAATAATTAATTTGCCTAATTCCCATTGACCTAACATGACACTCATGTTTTGCTTGCACAAGCGGCTTTGTTAGAGGATCAGCAACATTGTCTTCCCCTGCTACCTTGCATATTTTTATATCACCTCTATCATTGATTTCTCTGATGAGATGAAATCGCCTGAGTATATGCTTGGTCCTTTGATGTGACCTAGGCTCTTTGGCCTGTGCAATGGCACCACTATTGTCACAGAACAAAGTTATTGGATCTGAGATGGTAGGTACCACCCCTAGTTCTGTAATGAACTTCCTGATCCAAACGGCCTCCTTAGCTGCATCAGATGCTGCTATGTACTCAGCTTCCGTTGCAGAATCTGCTACAGTGCTCTGCTTAGAGCTCTTCCAGCTTACTGCTCCATTATTCAGGAGGAATATGTATCCAGATTGCGATTTCTGGTCATCCTGGTCAGTTTGGAAACTTGCATCTGTGTAACCAGTTACATAGAGCTCGTCTACCAATCCACCATAGACCAAGAATAAGTCCTTAGTCCTTCTTAAGTACTTAAGGATATTCTTGACAGCAGTCCAATGGCCCTCACCAGGGTCCTGTTGATATCTGCTAGTCATACTTAAGGCAAACGAGACATCCGGTCGAGTACATAACATGGCGTACATGATAGATCCTATGGCCGAGGCATATGGAATCTTACTCATGCGACCTCGCTGATCTGGTGTACTAGGACACAAATCCTTGCTGAGGTGAATACCATGAGACATGGGTATGAAACCCCTTTTTGATTCCTGCATACTGAACCTATGCAGTATCTTGTCTATATATGTGCTCTGACTCAGTCCTAGAAGCCTTTTAGATCTATCTCTATAGATCCTAATTCCTAGGATGTAGGTGGCTTCACCCAAGTCTTTCATCGAGAAAGATTTTCCTAACCAAGACTTGACAATCTGCAAGGTAGGAATGTCATTCCCAATGAGTAGGATGTCATCGACATAGAGTACCAAAAATACAACTGTGCTCCCACTAACCTTTTTGTACACACAAGGTTTATCAATGTTTTGAAGAAATCCAAACTCTTTGACTACTTCATCAAAACGATGATTCGAGATGCTTGCTTCAGTCCATAAATGGACCTTTGAAGCTTGCACACCTTACCAGAGTCCTCAGAACGCACAAAACCTTCAGGTTGTGTCATGTGCGCATCCTCAAGGAGCTTTCCATTAAGGAAGGTTGTCTTGATGTCCATCTGCCATATTTTATAGTCATAATATGCTGCAATGGCAAGGAGGATTCTGATTGATTTGGCCATTGCAACTGGGGAAAAGGTCTCATCATAGTCCATACCATGAGTTTGAGTAAATCCTTTTGCAACCAGTCGTGCCTTGAAGACATTTACATTGCCATCCATGTCGGTTTTCTCTTTAAAAACCCACTTGCACCCGACGGTTTTTTACACCTTCAAGCGGGTCGACTAAGGTCCATACCTTATTGTCGTACATGGATTGCATCTCAGACTTCATGGCATTAAGCCATTTTTCAGAGTTTGGTCCCACTATAGCTTCTTGATAGGTAGTGGGCTCATTATGCTCAATGAGCAACACATCACGACTATCAGAAATCAGAAATCCATATCTCTGAGGCTGAAGTCGTGCCCTATTAGATCGCCTTGGGCCTTGCGTGACTTGAGGAGTCTCAACAACTTCTTGTGAGTCTTCTCTACTTTCCATCTCTAGTTCTGTGGCGTCTTGTGGCTCTCGAACTTCTTCGAGGTGTACCTTGCTCCCAGTGGTTCTTTTAGAGATAAATTCTCGTTCTAGAAAGATACCATTTCTGACAACAAACACTTTGTTATCAGTGGGGTTGTAGACATAATATCCCTTGGTTTCCTTAGGATATCCCACAAAAAGGCACTTTGAAGATTTGGGCGCTAACTTATCTGAGGCTTGTTGCTTAACATAGACCTCACATCCCCAAATCTTGAGAAAAGAAAAACTAGGTTTCCTCCCAGTACATATCTCATACGGAGTCTTTTCAACTGCCTTAGATGGAACACGATTCAGTGTGAACGCAGCTGTCTCTAGGGCGTGGCCCCAAAAGGATGGTGGAAGATCTGTTCGACTCATCATGGATCGAACCATATCTAATAGTGTTCGATTCCTCCGTTCAGAAACCCCATTCCATTGTGGTGTTCCTGGAGGAGTCAATTGTGAGACTATTCCACAATTCCTAAGATGATCGATAAACTCTTGGCTCAAATATTTACCACCTCGATCAGATCGAAGGGCTTTAATTGTTTTACCAAGCTGGTTTTGTACTTCATTTTGAAATATCTTGAACATTTCAAAAGATTCGGATTTATGTTTCATTAGATAGACGTAGCCATATCTACTGAAATCATCTATGAATGTAATGAAGTACGAATAACCTCTTCTGGCATTTGTATTCATCGGTCCACACACATCTGTATGTATGAGGCCCAACAAATCAGTGGCCCTATCACTGTGCCCAGTGAAAGGCGACTTTGTCATCTTTCCTAACAAACAAGATTCGCAAGTATCATATGATTCAAAATCAAATGAGTTGAGAAATCCATCTTGATGGAGTTTAGAAATGCGTTTCTCATTTATATGGCCCAGACGACAGTGCCAGAGGTATGTCGGATTCAAATCATTTGGTTTGATCCTTTTGGCGGTTATGTTATAGATATTTCCATGATTGGGTTGTTCCAAGTTTAATATGTAATGATCAACATGCAAATCACCATGAGCATAGAAAATATCATTACGATAAATAGAACATTTACCATTCCCAGAAATGGAAGTGTAACCTTCCTTATCCAAATAAGAAAGAGAAACAATGTTACTACTCAAAGCAGGAACATAATAGCAATTGTTCAAAACTAACAAAAGCCCAGTGGGCAGAACTAATTCATAAGTGCCTACAGCTAGATCAGCAACCTTTGCTCTGTTTCCAACTCGTAGGTCAACTTCGCCCTTCTTCAACTTTCTACTGTCCTTTAGGCCCTGCACATTTGTACAAATGTGAGAACCACATGCAGTATCTAATACCCATGTAGTGGAAGTAGAGAGATGAATGTCTATAACATAAATACCTGAAGCGATAGCCCCGCTATCCTTCTTGTTCTTTCTCAGATCTTCAAGGTAGAGTTTGCAATTCCTCTTCCAATGACCCGGTTCATTGCAGAAGAAGCAAACTCCTTCCTTTGGAGGCTTTGCCTTCTTTGGTGCAGGCTTGGTTTTGGGCTTGCCTGACTCTTTGGTCTTACCAGATGAGCCATGACCCTTCCCCTTGCCCTTGCCTTTCTTTTTCATACCCTTTCCTTTCTGAACCATCAAAATAGTACTGGGCTTTTTCTTAACAGTCGGCTCAGCAGTTTTAAGCATCCCATGCAGTTCAGAAATAGATTTCTCCATGTTGTTCATGTTGTAATTCATGACAAACTGGTCATAACTTTCCGGGAGTGAGTTCAAGATCAAATCTGTAGCTAACTCCTGGCTCATGGGAAATCCAAGCCTCTCAAGGTGATCTATGTACCCTTTCATCTTTAAGACATGAGTACTCACTGATGCACCTTCAGCCATCTTGCAGGAATGTAAGGCCTTAGTGGTCTCATACCTCTCTTGCCTTGCTTGTTGCTGGAACATTTCCTTAAGATGCACAATCATCTCTTAAGCCTCCATGTGTTCCAGATCTCTTTGAAGCTCCGGAACCATAGTGGCAAGCATCAAGCATCCCACATCAACAGAGTCTTCCTTATGCTTCGCATAAGAATCTCTCTGAGCTCTAGGAGTATTGGCTGCTGGCTCCTCAGGAATGGGGTGATCTAGGACATATACTTTTCTTTCCTGCTTGAGAACAATTCTCAAGTTCCTGAACCAGTCAAGAAAGTTTGTCCCATTGAGTTTGTCCTTCTCAAGGACAGATCGCAACGATAATGTAGCAGTATTACTAGTCGTCATGATTCTATAATTAAAATATGCAAGCGAATTAGCAATCTCCCACTGAATAAAACAACCCTCAATGTAATAATTAGTGGGCTAAGATCCATATTTGGCTTAAACTTGAGTCCGCTTTGGCAGGACGCTCAACTTTAAGTTATTTAGGTAGGTAACAACTTTACCAATTACATCAAATGTAATTCTTAGATATTTATGGGATTCAATTATCATATGATCCGGCATGTTTTAATCCCATCTAATGCCTTGAGACCCAAAACCGTTTTGATAATCTCAATTAAGTCAAACAATAACAAACATAAGAGCAGCACCATTACTCTTGCTTATCTCCCCAAGATAACTCAAATGCACCCACTTTGGTGGACCTACAAATGAGCGATCGAGGTTTTGACAAGTGTCCATTAATTGACGGCATATGACTTAAGATTTCTTTTAGAGGGTTTAATTAATTATCTGGTTTATAAGATGCATGTATCGCGGTTGTATCTCATACAAGTATTATGCATATTAAAACATACATGCAGTGATCTAATCAAAAGATGCATAATCTTAAACGTGACACAATATGGCTCACCTATCCTAAGTCCCCTCAAGCCAATGAGAGAAGCTGTCTAATTAGAATAGGAAAATTACATAAGGAAACCTCGTTTTAACATTCGAGGGGAGTGAGATGAGAAGAGAATGTACAACGAGAGTCATTAGAGGAAGGCACGACACGCAGGCCGTATTTAGAAAAATTACAACACTTGTAATCTAGAGCCATATTGTTCACCATACCCAAACATTCAAGAATCAAAATTCTTGCTATTTGAAGGGCAATAAATGTTTCAAAACATTCATATATCAGGAAAGTCAATACATATTACGATTATGTTGCGCTACGATTAAATAGCCACGGCGGTCCAGCTAGCCGGTTAGCGGGCGGGGTGTGGGGCAGCGCCCCAATAGAATTTTTTTTTTTGATAAATAATCAAGAATCTTAATTCTTTTTCCTTAGACCCCATCAATATTAATTGATCAAATCAATTGATATACACCACCGATTTCAATTTCCTTTTAGATTCCGTATATGTCATACATAAACAGATTCCATATATGTCATACATATCACGCATGTTATCATATAATCAGCTAAGAAGTCTAACATACATCACATGTATCAACAATCAAACCTAACTTAAACACAAAACGGCATGGCTCTGATACCACTGAAGGGAATTGGAAGACACGCAGCGGAAATTAACTTTAAAAATTTTTCCATTCCCAGCCAGGATCTACCGAATGTGTTTAAGTCAAGGAGAAAGAAGTGTTACCTTCGGTTTCAAGCTTTGGTCGCGACCTCAGTGTCCACTAGTCGCGACTCCTCGCCTCTGGAACTTTCAGTCGCGACCTCCTCAGCTTCTAGTCGCGACCTGTCGCCTCTGGAGTTTGTAGTCGCGACCTACTCTGCTTCTAGTCGCGACCTGTCGCCTCTGGAGCTTTTAGTCGCGACCTCTTCAACTTCACGTCGCGACCTGTCTCCTCTTTTCGGATTTCTGACGTTCAGATGCCCGTTTGGTCGCGACCTAAGTGTGTTCTGGTCGCGACCTTTCTTCGTGTCTGGCCGTATCGTAGAAGTCGACAGCTCAGATCGGCTTCCTCTACCGGTATCCACACGAACAGCGTTCCAATTGCGAACGACGTGCTAGCGCCTCTTGTCCCTCTAAGGCTTTCTGGAGATTCCGTCCTCACCGTCTCTATTTCGGCAGTTTCTTATATGCAAACCTTTTGCACTCTCCCTGCCCCCTTTTCTCACGACTGAATGTGTGTGAAGAGATCTATTGTGTCTGTAGAACCCTAGCTCCTCATGTCAAATATATAGGAAGCTATCGGGCTTCTAATAGGGCCGGGCTTCAGAATTAATCTTATATTAATTCTGAATTAATACAATATCATATATTGCATAATTTAATAAGAAACTGATTAAATAAATATGGTTTATATTAAATCCGTCCCACAGATTTAATTCACCTATTTATTTAATTTAAAATAAAGATAAGACAGAATTATATTTGATTTATTCTCATAAATCAAAATTGAGATATCTTATCAATTTGAATTTCAAATTCAAATAGATCATATCCATTTAAATTCAAATTCAAAATGATAGAGATTTAATTTATCCTTATAAATTAAATCTTACAAATATCTCTTATATTATTTATATAATATATATATAAACTAATTTATATATATATATAAAATATATATCCACCCTAGATTATTCATTGAATTTAGACATCTCTTAGATTCAATGAATCTGGACATCATAGCTCGCATTGGGCTGTTTTGTGTGCGACCCTGTAGGCCCATATGAAGTTGGCAGTGGCCCAGTTACTATACTGACCCACAAGTCGTAAGCGGTCTCTAGCAAGGCATTACGACTACCCAAAACATATGAGGATCGATAAACGATGTAACCTTTCATACAACCATATCACGTCCCTTTTGTCACACGATATTTCGGTCAAGGATGAGGCATGGTGAACGTCATCCTCCTGTTCCTGACCGTTACTTTCTCGATCCCTGAGTAGTCTGAATATAGAAATGGAACTACCCTTCCATTCCAGTATGGCCATACATTTCTCAGACTCACTCATCGAGGGGCCCAGTAATATCTCTCTACGAATGTGAGGGACAAATTCCATCTTGACCATTCACATTCCTCCGCATGAAAACCACTAAGCCCGAGCATAGCCTTTATGATCACTCGGTCAAAAGTGACTTTTGACTAGGTCAAAGCTGAGCGTTTGTCATGTAGGAATCCATGATGATCTCAGGTCAAAGGGCATAGTGACATGGCTTGTATATGAGAGAAGCTTATGACTTGACCCATGCAGCTCTCTCATTGCGGGTCGATCCAACACCCTGTACTCTTACATGTGCTTATGACTTTGATTTATATCTCTATATATCTTCAAAGTCATACTGGTCTTATTTCATCTCTGCTCCCACATAGATGACCGACCAGGGACATTTAGGATAAGATCACGAGTTATCCAAGGATTGTCATCATAGTAAACATGCAAATAATATGATAACTTTATTAAGAAATTCATAAATCAACAATGTTCATAAGATAATGATTGGCCCCTAGGGCACAATCTCCAACACTTCTTTGGTTAACAGGTGGTCTAACAAAAGAGAAGGCTGGTCCAGAGAATTTAGGAGGTATTTCTACAGGGGTAGAAGAATCAGGGAGGATGGTCTGGTGGCCAGTGTAAGAGACCTGTGTCTTTTTGGAAGGTTTTTTCTGTTGTTTTTGTTGGTTCAAGTGTCTGCCTAAATGATAAGTGGATCGGAAGACTTGATCATAATCAGTAGGACTAGGCATGGGTGATGGAGGGAGAGGAGTTGGATAATAAACAGGATAAGTTGATGGATGAATAGGAGCATAAGAATCTCGTGGATCAGTGTTGGAAACGGAACACTGTATTTTGGCATGTCTGCCTCAATTTGTCTGATCTGTTCTTGTATCTTCCTCAATTCTTGTTCTTTCCTCTGAAATTCTGGGCCAGAATATCTTTGGTCAATATAACTCCTTAGATCTGTATCAAGCTGTTGGGCCTGAGATGTCAATCTCAGATGTAATCTGCCAACTTCATCGGTCAATGATTCTACTTGAGCAGTGAGATCTTCAGTTCGAGAGCTAATATGATCCAATTTTTCATCAATCTGGTACAAGAATTTATTTTGGCAAACAGCATTATCAGTATGCCAATTCAAAACAGCTTCAGAGGATGATATTTCTTTGGGACCATGAGGTGAGACCTCAGAGGGTTTGATGTAGGGCTTCCTCCTTACTTTAGTACTCTGGTTAAAACTTTCTTCCAGAGTAGGGAAATGCTCATCAAATATTGGATTCTCTGCAGGCGGATTAAGCATAGCCACACAAAGTTGTGGAGGAGTAGGAATAATCTGAGAAGTAGGCCGACAATCAGTAGATGGTTTGGCCTTCTGAGAGAAAATATCAGCGGCTATCTTATCATGCCCAAGATTTTCAAAAATATCAGAGAGAGATATCTCTGAATGTTTTGCAGGTACAACAAACTTGGGTGCAGGAGGAGGATCATCATCATCTTTTCTTTTATGGCGATTAGAAGAGTGATGGTGAAGCGCTTTTCTCTGCTTCTTTCTTTCTTTCTTGGCAATTCTTCGAAGTTCTTCATCAGAAAGATCCCAAAAAGCTGGGTCATCGCAGTCACAATCAGAATCACACATGGAGGGATCAACATCCCAAATGAAATGACCATGAACATGGGAGACATAAATAGGCTTAGCAGTTTTAGTGAACTCATGAACTGGAGGTTCACTACCAGCATCTGAATTACTCTGATAGACCGGAGAGATAGTTGCGATTGTTCTGGAGGGATAAGAACCCTCTTGACCAGGTCTTTGGAAGACAGTACGAACTGTCCCATCAGTCATCTTTGCAACAACAGGTGGAGCTGTAGTATGTACATCAGAAGGGGTAGAGTTGAACTCTCTTTCATAGTTTGTGATCCATTCAAGGGGAATGATCTGGGCCAATTCTTCCTTAGGAAGTTGTCTTGGAATATTAACAATGGCAGGGCCATGATCATTATCAGTAAACATCAGCAAAGCATCTTGGGTATCAGTCGGAAACTGTAAATCCAAAGAATGATTTTGAACTCTGTAAATAAGCTGATGATGCAGTGTAGCCATGATGGCTTGTGGATCTAAAGCAGCCCCCACAATCTGTATTTGTACTTTGATTCTCTTTGAAAGAGTCACATCCGAGAGCTTCATGTTGAAGTTTGGAGTAATGGTAAGAACAATACTTCCATTACTGAGAGTAGTGACAAGAGCACCAATAAGAGCATGCTGATACTCTTTATAGGCTGTGTCCAGAAGTGCGACCTTTGCTGAGACAGGCAGTCCTCTTCGACCATGTAAAGTGAGGACAAGGCGAACTGCACCTAAATGTAGGTGAGTGTACTCCTGTTCAATATATGAGTTTATGAGAGCCTGGGGTAATTCCAGCGTGACATATTGTTCACTGGAGGTGGAAGGGATACCACATTGATCAAGTCTAGAACTTTGAATAATTTCTTTGACGGGAGGAGGTGTTCTGGAGATAAGATGGCGGATACTGCGAAATGTAGTGGATCTCTGGCGATGAAACAAAGAGTAGGGGTTCAACAGTGGAAGTTCGGTATCTCTGATACGGGAGGTTTCAGGAAGATGGGTAAACTCAACAAGATTATCAATCCTGTGAGAGAGAGTACGACGGATAGATGAAGGTAGTCTATCAATGGATAGGGAGGGATTTTATCCTATCTTTAAATCGTAGGTGAGTCTAACCCTTTTTTTTAAATTTTTATAAAAAAAATTCAATTCTATTGTTTAGTTATTCCTATTTTATATTTAATTAATATCCTTATATATTCAATAACTTTAGTTATTCTTATTTTATATTTAATTAATATCCTTATATATTAAATAACTTTAGTTATTCTTATTTTATATTTAATTAATATCCCTATACATTCGATAGGGGAAATCCCCGTAAAATACCTTTTCAATTTTAAAATTTCAAAAACAGTATCATAAATGTAAAGCGATATATTGGTTATAAGCATCAATTTAGAATTTCAAAATTTGAGAAAAAGATAAAATTACCTCTGAAAACATTTTAAGAAAAATATAAAATTGGATCAATTACTACTTGTGTAATATGATTGGTAACTTTTGTAATGATTTTGACTACTTTAGTGAAAATATTTACTACTCTATTTAACAACTTAGTTGGAAATAAGTATTTAGGTTAATTACTACTCGTATAATACGATTGACAACTTTTGTAATAATTTTGACCACCTTAGTGAAAATATTCACTATTCTCTTTAACAACTTAGTTGAAAGTAAGTATTTAGGTCAATTACTACTCGTATAATATGATTGATAACTTTTATAATGATTTTGACCACCTTAGTGAAGATATTTACTACTCACTTTAACAACTTAGTTAGAAATAAATATTTAGGATAATTACTACTCGTATAATAGGATTAACAACTTTTGTAATGATTTTGACAACTTTAGTGAAGATATTTACTACTCTCTTTAATAATTTAGTTGGAAGTAAGTGATTGGGTCAATTACTTCTTGTATAATATGATTGACAACTTTTATAATAATTTTGATCACTATAGTGAAAAAATTTACTATACTTTTTAATAACTTAGTTGCAATTATTTATTTCTTTAAATACTTTGAGGGACAATTTCTTCTTTTTTCTAAATTTTGAAATACCAAATTGGTACTTATTATTAATCTATCATTTTACATATTAAGATTTTTTTTTTAGAATTTTAAAATTGAAAAGAATTTTTTGGGGATTTTTCCTATTCTAGAACTAAATCCCTGATTTTTCTCATATAACTTTTTTTTATCAACTGTTTTTCTTTGGTGACCAAATCACAGTGATGACGGTTATGATTCCCTTACAATGGCCTACAAATCGTTTAATAGGAATTGTTTGGTTGTATTTAAGGGTAGAAATAGGCTAAGTCAGGAATAGAGATCTACAACTTGAGTTAGTTAAAGCTTGATAAGGTATAACCTATTCAGTAAAGAGGTTAGACTTCAAGCCTATTTAAAAGTTTATTAATTTAAGAAGGTTAAGCTTTTTTCTAAAAGTTGTAGGCATGACCTATTTAATTATATATAAGATGTAAATAGATTTAAAGTCTACATATTTATAAATATAATGCTCTAAATAAGCTTTAAAAATATTTACTAAAAATTTATATAAATATAAAAGTTTACTTATAGTCTTTCAGCCTTAAAATATAAGATTTTTTTAAAATTTATATTATAAATATATCTCTAAAAATATTTTAAGTTTAACAGGACTTTCAAAGGCTTATACCTAAGCTTGAAAAAAAATCTATATGTAAACTCATCATGCTTTATATTTTTATTATATGTTGAGGTCTATTTGGCTAAAGCCAGTATTTCCATCCCTAGGATTATCGATTAAAACTTCAATTTCATTCGTATCGGAAAAAAAATCAATTTCATTTAAATTGTTTATCTTTATTTCTATAAAACATTGTTTTATAAATATTTTGAAACTATCTTTGCCTTTCCCCATTTCCACGATTTCCTCCCTCTGGAAAAAGAAAGGAACAGAGGGCCGGAGACGATTAGCAATAACGGTGAAGATTAGGAGAAATGAAGAAGAGGAATGAAGGCTAAGCAACAACTGAATGGCACTTCATCAAGGGAACTGGGAAGTTATTACGGTGAATGAAAAATAAAAATTAAAAGATTCAACGTGTGATCGTGGCTCCTTGCGAAAGCCCCAGAACTCTGAATTTTGAGTATCTGGTTATCCCCTGAAACATCTGTAAACCGCCTCAAAACAAAAGAATGGGAAAAGGGAAAAGGGAGGTAAACGTAAATAAAACTTGGCAAAAAAAGATAATAATCAGAAAATAGTTCAAATTAAAATAATCAAAATGAATTTTCAATTTTTAAATTTAAAATAAGTGTACCAGAAACAAAGAGGGATAATGGGGTAGCTGCCAAATATTTCAGAATATTTATTAAATATAAAAAGGGTAAATTAAGTAAAATATTTTTAAAATAGGTAACTCAGGGATGTGTGGAGCAAATATTTCTTAAATTTAAGATATTAAATTTGAAATATGTAAAATAAAAAATCTCAATTCTCAAACCTAAAATAACAAACACAAATCTATAAAAAAAAAAAAGGGAAATCCCTTAAAAATACATTTTGAATTTCTAAATTCTAAAATGATCATAGTAATTTTTAAAATCTTAAATTTATACTCATGATTAAATAATAAATAGATATTTTAAATTTTAGATACTTTTATAATTTTACCCTTTACTTTAACCACATATAATTTACTACTTTTATAATACAATTTACTATATTTTATTAGATATTTATAATAACAGTAATACAATTGATAACCACTTTTTCTACTTTTGTCACGAAATTTATTACACCTATTAAATATTTATTAGAGTAATACAACTTATAATCATTTTTTCTAAAATTAAAAAATATTAAAATAAATATATCGTTATGATAATTTACTACTTTTATAACATAAGTTTATTATACTTCATTATATATTTACCATAATAAAAATTTATTTTAACAAAATTTTAGATTTAAAAACAGTTGTTAACAATTAATTATTGTCATAATAAATATTTAATGAAATATAATAAATTACGATATAAAAGTAATAAATTACCATAATTATTGATTTATTTTAATATGTTTGATTTCTAGAAAAAATAGTTATCAATTATATTATTTTTATAGTAAATGTTATTATAAAAGTAGTAACTCTTTAAAAGAATTCATTTATTTTATGTTTGAGATCTAAAAAATATGATTTTTAATTGTGTTACTCTTGTGGTAAATATTTAATGAAGTGTAGTAAATTTTATTACAAAATTAGTAAATCTCCCCTCATTATAAATATCTAATGAAATATAATAAATTACATTTAAAGTAAAGTGGAAAATTGTAAAAGCATCCAAAATTTTAAAATTTCTATTTAGTCAAAGTATGAATTTGGGATTTTGAAAATTGGTATGATTATTTTAGAATTTAAAAATTCAAAAGGTATTTTTAAGGGATTTTTTCTAAAAAAATATATTACAAAAAAATCATATAAAATTGAACTTTTTTATTTTTTAATTTGGTAACTCATATAAAACTATAATTTTTTCTAGATTTGGCAACGTTTAAAAAAAATACTATATGGAGGTAAGATAGGGATAATGGAGGCAAAATATGGATAATGGATGCAAAATAGGCTGTTGTTTACAAAGGATCTTATAGTATTTTTCAAATAGATATTTCAAGAGTTAACATGGATAATGGGAGATAGTTGCCAAATATACAGAGGACCTAAATAAATTCAAAATGGGTAGAATAAAATAAAAAATATTCTTAAAATAGAAATATTAGGAATGTGGGAGCAAGGCTAATGACGTATCATGCTATGATGCCTGTTTTCGCCCGTTTTTATAAATATATAGGTAAATTGTGGGTCAATTTGTTGGATTTGTATCGTCTCCTTGTCCCTTTTCTGTTTTCCTTCTCCTTATTCCATTTTCATCTTTAGATTAAAAACTAAAGAGTTGAGATACCTTGTAAAACTTATATTACAATCTACGGTTAGTCTACGGTTATGAACTATAAATATCAAATTTTATTAGTATAAATATTTTTTAGTAAAAAAAATTTAGTAAATTGAGTCTAAAATTCACTAGAGTTAGGTAGTTTAAATTTATTTATTTATTTTTATATTATATTATGATAATTTTATAAGATATTAAATATTAACTATTGAATTTTTAATTTAAAAATAAAAATGGAATAAGAAAAAGAACAAGGAGATGATCGAAATCTAAATTTGTTATGAGTGGTAGCACAATTTTTCAGTTTAGACTATCAAAATTAGTCACGATCCGTTCAAAGTTAGCCCTCATGGTTTTTAGAAGATTTTTAATTTCTATTTTTTTAATTGCCTCCAGCTCAGCTAATAGCGAGAGGCAAACTAACTAGCCCGTGTGCGCGCGTGAGCGTATGACCAGCTTCCTCTCCTCATCTATAAGCCAAAAAACGAAAAAAGAAAAAAACAAAACAACTTGAAACTGTGCAAAAGAATCAGCTTGGTAACTTTCATAGTTACTAGAAACTTGGTTTGCAAAACAACCCCCGTATTTTTCTTACCTTTGAGAGCCTTAAAGTTCAATTTCTAAATGAAACAAATTGACAAGCTAAAATATATACCAAATGATGTATTGCACCTTTCTACGTGGGGAAACAGCTGACATTATATTCTTCTACTGAATTTGGAACAGCCTAATATTCACTCGTACACAGAAAGTAGAATCACCCAAATAATTAAATCGGATGCCCTAATTTTCTACATTCTAGCAATCAATCAAACTTTTGCACTCTTAAAAGGTAAAATACAGTGAGATACTGTACACAGTCTTTGCTTGAGTGGATGTCCAGATGGTTAACGGAACAAACAAAGGGGTTCTGCACCACAGAGCATCTGATGCAAAAGCTTGTCGGAAAGCTTTTCAAGTCTCGACACAATTCTTTTCATTCTATCCCTTGGGCCTGCAATAAATGGTTCAAACCTATATAAGTTGTGTCATACCTCACTTTTCTAAACTCAATCTTCTCCAAAACAGTATTCTAACATGTAGCATTTCATTTAGTCCTTAGTCTTTGCTTTAAGGTTCTTTCTTTTCATAAGTTAGAGCTTTATTCCTAAACTTGTAAAGTCCCTAAGCTCCTTGGATTGTTCCTAACTCAGCCATAACTCCTGCTTTTTCTTCCTTTCTTTTTCTTTCTTTCTCTCTTCCTCCTTCTCTCTCTCTCTCTCTTCTTTCTCTTCCTTGCCGTGTTGTGAATGGAATGAGAAGGGGTGGAGGTATTTATAGGTGAAAGGAAATAGAATAGACGGTCCAGATCAAATCGCGATGAATGGCTCAGATCGCTTAGCTTCCTCAAGAAACTTCGCCTGCATCATCAAGGACACCTTGCATGCTAGGTGGCGCCTTAGCGGGTCCCTTGGGACACCTCACCTAGTGAGTCATCGCTTCTAGAAACCTTCAATCCGAGCTATCCAATCTGTACCAGCTTAGTCTAATTTCCTAAAAACTAAACTATTTTCTGAATCTAATTTTTCTGACATTTCATAATATATATTCTAATCTTTAATCTTGTATCTAGATTCTTCTTATCATTGACATTCTTGGACTGGGTATTAACTTAATTACTGATCCCTTGACAAATTAACAAAATGCCATTGGTTCCTTTTTATTTACTTTAATAATTTAAGGGCATTATTGTCTTTTCTTATTTCAATAGAGTATTCCTTGACCTTGGTCAACTATTCTGGGAACTCTCTTTGACTATCTAATCTTAGTCAAATGACCAAAATACATTTCACTCATTTTTTAATTATTTTATAACATAGGGGCATTTTCATAATTTTACACTTTTCTGAATATTTTTAGACACTGGCCCCTTTAATCGATGAACTGATATCATGGGCCTAAACCCACTTGGCATCATCATGGGCCTAAACCCACTTGGCATCATCATGGGCCTTCTGGGACATCATCTGAGCTTATTTAGTACCAACTTGCTTACTGCTTAAATTTCGTAATCGGATATCGGGCGTTCATGAACTCCCGTCAAAATTTACTAAAAAGTGAATAACTTTTACTACAGGACTCCTTTCGGGATTCTGTCAGTTCCCTAACTTCTGGCTTCACCGGACACACCTTCCTATAACTTTTTACTTATATCTAAGGTCCAAAAGGTCTAATAAAAAATTCAGATAACTTTTAGACTATCTGATAAATATTAGCTATTTGGAACTCCAATAAAATATCTGTATCATGTTAGATTAACCAGCACAGCTTTCTCTATCTACTGATGAAATTTGGGACTGAAATGCTTCTTGGCAGTTCTAAGCTACCTCCGGTTCACCTTTATATAATTACCATTTTACCCCTGAAAAAGTTTTTCTCTTTTCAATTAAATCCCTTAACTTTTCATAATTACACCTAATGGCCCACAACTTGTGTCTACATTCATTTTTGTACCATGGAACTTTTAGACTTTCACTTTAGTCCCTTTCTTTTTTAAAATGATCATTATGCCCCTAGGGACTTGTAAGGACTTGGAAGACACGCAGCGGAAATTAACTTTAAAATTTTTCAAGTCCTTGCCTGGATCTACCGATTGTGTATAAGTCAAGTAGTAAGAGGTGTTACCTTCGGTATTTGAATTATTGGTGGCTCAGGGATTCCGACGTTCAGGATGCCTATGCTTTCTTTTCAATCGCGAGAAGTCGATGACTCAGATCAGCTTCCTCAACCGGTATCCACACGAACAGCGTTCCAACCACAAACGACGTGCTAGCATTTTTTGTCCTTCTAGGGTTTTTCTTGAGAATCTGTCCTCACCGTCTCTATTTTGGCCATTTCTTATCTACAAACCTTTTGCACTCTCCTTCTAAAAAACCCTAGCCCCTAATATCAAATATATAGGATGCTATTGTGTTTTGACGGATATTAGTTTTCGGAATTAATCCTAAATTAGTTCTGAAATTAATACAATATCATATATTGTGTAAGCTGATAAGAAATCAATTAAATAAATATGGTTTCTTATATTAAATCCGTCCCACAGATTTAATTCATCTATTCATTTAATTTAAAATAAAGATATGACAGAATTATATTTGATTTATTCTCATAAATTAAATTTGAGATATTATATTATATCATATCAATTTAAATTTCAAATTCAAAAGTGATAGAGATTTAATTTATTCTTATAAATCAAATCTTATAAATATCTCTTATATCATATAATATATATACGAATTTATATATATACATGTCCACCCTAGATTATTCATTGAATTTGGACATATCTTAGATTCTAGACATCATAACTCTTGTTGGGCTATTTTGTGTGCCCATATGAAGTTGGCAGTAGGCCATTTACTATACTGACCCACAAGTCATAAGTTGTCTCTATAGCAAGACATCACGGTTACCCAAATCATGTGAGGATCGATGAACGATGTAACCTTTCATACAACCATATCATATCCCTTTTGTCACATGACATTTTGGTCATGGATGAGGCATGGAGAACGTCATCTTCCTGTTCCTGACCTTTACTTTCTCGATCCCTGAGTAGTCTGACTATAGAAATGGGATTACCTTTCTATTATATTATGGCCATACACTTCTCAGACTCACTCATCGAGGGGCCTAGTAATATCTCTCTATGAATGTGAGGGGCAAATTCTATCTTGACCATTCACATTCCTCCACATGAAAAACCACTAAGCCTGAACATAGTCTTTATGATCACTCGATCAAAAGTGACTTTTGACTAGGTCAAAGCTGAGCGTTTTTCATGTAGGAATCCATGGTGATCTTAAGTCAAAGGGCATAGTGACATAGTTTGTATATGAGAGAAGCTTATGACTTAACCCATGCAGCTTTCTCATAGCAGGTCGGTCCAACACCTTGTACTTTTACATGTGCCTATGACTTTGATTTATGTCTCTATACATCTTCAAAGTTATACTGGTCTTATTTCATCTCTGCTCCCACATAGATGACCAACCAGGGATATTTAGGATAAGATCATGAGTTATCCAAGGATGGGCATTACAGTAAATATGCAAATAATGTGATAACATAATTAAGAAATTCATAAATCAACAATGTTCATAATACAATGATTGGCCCCTAGGGCACAATTTCCAACATCCTCCCACTTGCACTAGGTATAATCATTAATTTGCCTCATTCCTATTGACCTAACATGATGCTCATGCTTTGCCTGCACAAGTGGCTTTGTTAGAGGATCAGCAACATTGTCTTCTCCTGCTACGTTGCATATTTTTATATCACCTCTATCGTTGATTTCTCTGATGAGATGAAATCGCCTGAGTATATGCTTGGTCCTTTGATGTGACCTAGGCTCTTTGGCCTGTGCAATGGCACCGCTATTGTCACAGAACAAAGTTATTGGATCTGATATGGTAGGTATCACCCCTAGTTCAGTAATGAACTTCCTAATCCAAATGGCTTCCTTAGCTGCATAAGATGCTGCTATATACTCAATTTCCGTTGAAGAATCTGAAACATCCTTACTTTCATATGTCTTAGGGACCATTCAGTAGCATTTAGAACCACTTTCAAGGTCATTGAAGCCCAATTCCCCAATCTGGAATTTTACTCTTATCGAGTACTGTTCACTTGAAAATTCCAGATGAGTGACCTGACTTCGAAAAATCATAACTAATTCTAGAAAAATCGAAATGAAGTGGTTCCAATTGATAAATGAACCTAACTCAATTATTTTTCAGGAAAAAATAACTCGTTGACCATTAGTTGACCAAGTCAACATCAGTCAATGTGTCAACTTTACTGTTCATCCCACATTTTTCTCCCTGAATCCAGCATTCTGGTCCCAACTTTGATAATTTATATCTCCTTGTGTAGACATCCAAATGAGTCATACTATATATCAAATCGGGTATGTCTACTATTTACCTTAAAAATTTCATACATTAATTCATCCATTTACTATTTTTAATCATTTATCAAATATGACTAGGTTACCACGTGTTACTATTCATAGTGGTAATTTCCAGCATTTCTACTTTGCATACATATACATACATCCATCATATATCAGTCAAACATGCCAAACAACAATTATTATTAAATAATAAGTCATTATACATCAGGGCATGTATGAAATTCTCATATTTCTATTACATCATTTTTTTGCTTAAACTCCGGCAGCATAACCGCTATGCTTCATCTGTACAAAGAACTGAACCGTACTGATTCGGTAATCCCCTCATGAGAACTACCATTCTACGTAGTACCTAGGAAAGACTAGATGAACCGGCTAGGTCCACTCACTTCTAGCCTCCTTAGACAGCACTACGTACACAGTACTTATCATATACTGATGTTCAGTCTTTACTTCGGCAGCATAACGGCGTCTCTTAAAATTCTCAAAATTCATTTCGACATAACCTCCCCTGTAATGGGTTATTTATTGGGATGAGATTCGGGGGAATCTCAGTAGCAACAATCATAACAATATATGTAATGCAGAGTGACAGTGCTTGCTTGTGATTGTGTACAGATAAGTATGCTACGTGCTTCCATGCTTAATAACATATGATCATAGCATTACAGAAGAGCTTCAGACATAACATATAAGACAACAATCCAACCAAACAATAGCACAACGAATCACAAAGCCATTACAATAAAGCTAGGATTAGTTACTACCTGGCTAGCTTAGCAGAACTCCACTATCCTTATTCTGCTTCCAGCTCCGCCAGAACTTCCTTACTTCCTTTTCTCCTTTCTCTCTTCCTTTCCTTCTCCTTCTCTCTCTTCTTTCTCTCCCTTCTCCCTTGCCATGCGTGAATGAAAATGGAATGGAGGGGGGGTATTTATAATTGCCTTCAATGGAAATTCTGCAGTTTCTATGAACTTTGATCCTGCGGTCCTGGTTTTTCCTGGATTTTCCTATTTTCTTTAATTCCTCCTTTACTGCATCATGCATGACATCATCGGGACACCTCACCAGGACACCTCAGCGCCACATTTATCACATGTCTGAAATCCTGGACACCTCAGCAGCTGACTCAGCATGCTGACTCACCGGTCCAGTCTCTTGCCTCGTAATACGTGTCCTCAACTTTTTCTTCTGCCTTTATGTTGGCGCCATGTGTCATCTTACTGGCACCTGTCACGCCTTCCAATGCTATCCAGATAAATCCAGGACTTTATCTGATCACCTCCTCGGTTATCGTGCCGACCGAGTAACTTTACTTTATTGAAACAGCATTAAAATAGTATTTTAATGCCACTTTTTCTCACATAACACTGGGCCTACGTTTTTGGGCTCTGGGAATGTTATCTTGGATCCTGATCAAGCTCAAGTACTCTGATGGCTCGATTCCCAAGAAACAGCCTTGGCAAATTACCAAAATACCCTTGGGTGCCCTTTCTTGCGCTATTTTAACCCTAAGGGTAAAATCGTCATTTCATACCCTTCTGTACTCTGTCAGGGTATATACTGACTCTCAGTAACTTTATCTGTATGTACCTTGGCTTTTGGGCCTGTCCAGAATTACCAAAATGCCCTTCATTTATCTGTTACACTTTTGTACAACACAGGGGCATTTTCGTAATTTCGCACTTTTCCGGGGTTCTGCCGGACACTGGCCCACCTATCAGTCCAAGTGTCTTACTGGGCCTCTGTTGGCGCCATTATTAGGCCTTTCTGGGTCCAATATCCTCATGGCACGCATTACAAGGAATCTTCCCCCGTTAATAATTATTGAATATTTTATCTATTATACACCGTTTATACACATATCCGGACCCTGGCTCCTTCTGTCCGAAACACTGGCCTGCGGTGTTCAGGCATCCTTGTGAGTCATATCAGTCATCTGACCGAGATCATCCGAACTCATTCAGTCCCTTTTTAAATACCGATAAATCTCCCGTTCGGATACCCGGAGGCCTCACACTCCCGTCTGGATTTTCTAATTTGCGAATAACTTTTTCTACAGGCCTCCTATCGGTATTCTGTCAGTTTCCCGACATCCGTCCCATAAGGACGTATCATCCTGTATTTTCTCACCTAGATCTGAATTCTAGGATATCCGGTATGAATTTTTATAACTTTTGGACGATCAGTCCATTTCTGGCTATCTGGAGTCTTCAAAAATTCCTGTATTAAGCCAGATTACCGAGCGTCACTTGCTCTCTCTATCGGTGAAATCTGGGACTGAAATGCTTTCGGACAGTCCAAACCACTTCCGGCCTGACTTTCTTTAATTACAATTTAGCCCCAGGGAACTTTTCTTCTTTTCATTTAAGTCCCTTTTTACTTGGCTAAAATTACACTTAAGGACCCCACATTTTTGTCTACTTTCCTTTTTGGCCTTGAAACTTTCCATAATTGCACTTAAGTCCTTTCATTTCCTTTACTAGGTCTAGGGGCATTCTTGTCTTTTCATATTTTACCAGAGTATTCTCTGGCCCTGGTCAACTATCCAGATACCCCTTCTTGACTGTCTAACCTTAGCCAAATGACCAAAATACCCTTTACTCATTCTTCAGTTATTCTATAACATAAGGGCATTTTCGTCATTTTGCACATTTTCCCCGGACACCGGCCCCTCTTACCACTGAACTGATATTATGGGCCTGGGCCTTCCCTGGTGTCACTACGGGCCTTAGACAACACTGTATGGCCTCTGGCCATAGTCTGATCATCTCTATTCGGACTGCCTTTCCTTTACCGATTATAACTGTAAATTCCCATCTTCAGGAATTTTTACAGAAAAATCGGGACCTCAAATCAAAATTCTGTGACTCCTCATTCAATCCGGAATCCTTTTCTCTATCTCTCGGTATTTTCAGATATTTTATCCGGACCGGGCTGTTTTGGCCTGAAAAAGCACTCACGCGTACACTTTTCCAAAATGACCATTTTACCCCTGGTCATATTTCTAATTCTTTCATACACATAGAGACCTCATATACACATTTCACGGTTCAGGTAAATGATCAGCATAATTTTCTCTATTTTCTGGCAAAATATGGTACTCATCGGCTACCATCCCGATCTTTCCCATAATTACGATTATGCCCTTGAATTCTCCTTCCTGGCATCTCTAGGCCTAAAAATTGGGGTGTTACATTTCTACCCCCCTTAAAATAAATTTTGTCCTCGAAATTTACTTGGCATCTTAGTCAACGATCCTGTATATAGCTCTTCTGTATATCCTTTCCTGGTTTATGACTAAGGCTTGGGGCATTCATCCTCTTATACTTATGGACAATTCATTACACTTGTGAGTAGTGTCCATTTCTTTCATATTTTATCCCGCAGAATTCTGATGTAATTCGGGGGTCTACATCACTTCTCTTACCCTTTGCAAATTTCTCAGGAGAAATATTGTTTTTCTGACTTCTTTTCTCCTGATACGAGATCATAACCCAGATAATTTCTCAGACTTTTCTTAACTGTTCTCATAACTTCATGCATCTATGCCAAACCTTTGTGGCATTTGCACTTTCTTATCCCTTCTTAGGGCTTACATATCATTAGGCTATTCTTGCCTTAGCACCTTTCAATTTAACGTGCTACTGGGTTAGGGCTAGATTACTCTTTATATAGCTTTAGGCCCTAGCAATCTCTTTCTTATAGAACTACGTTCTATCTCTGCTTTGCCTTAGACCCTCTTCTCTAGGTCTCTCTAGCCTTTGAATCTCTCATGACTTGTTATCATGACCACTTTCTTTAGATCCGAAAAGAACTCTTCATTATCCATATCATCATCTAGGCATATAGTTCCTTACAGCTCAGTCGCCCTTACAGCTATGGTTCTTCTTAACCATTCTTAGGGTCGACCTTAGGGAATATTGAAGACTGTGTCTGGGGTAAGAGCAAATACCTTTCCTAGGGATGTCCGCATTCTTAGGCAACCTTTTGCAAAGTGGCCTTTCTTACCACAACTGCTTTGCCCTGCTCGACACTCCCATGTGCCATGGCTCTTTCCACCACATTGACATCTCTGCTCTCCAATTTGATCATCACCTTAATCAGTCCCTTGTCTGAACTATCGCCTCTTTCTCTTGCTATTGGCTTTGCAACTTGAGCTACCTCCCAGAGTGCTCTTAGCCAATGCTTTTCTATTCTCAACAAATAGAGGAATTCTGTTCTTTTCTGCTTTCCATTAAAGAAGGCTGTCTTGACTTCCATCTGCTATATTTCATAGTCATAATATGCTGCAATGGCAAGGAGGATTCTGATTGATTTGGCCATTACAATTGGGGAAAAGGTCTCATCATAGTCCACACCATGAGTTTGAGTAAATCGTTTTGCAATCAGTCATACCTTGAAGACATTTACATTGCCATCCATGTCAGTTTTCTCCTTAAAAACCCACTTGCACCCGATAATTTTTACACATTCAGGCGGGTCGACTAAGGTCTAAACCTGATTATCGTACATGGATTGCATCTCAGACTTCATGGCATTAAGCCATTTTTCAGAGTTTGGTCCCACTATAGCTTCTCGATAGGTAGTCAGCTCATTATTCTCAATGAGCAACACATCACGATTGTCAGAAATCAGAAATCCATATCTCTGAGGCTGAAGTCGTGCCCTATTAGTTATCCGTGGACCTTACGTGACTTGAGGAGTCTCAACAACTTGTGAGTCTTCTCTGTTTTCCATCTATAGTTCTGTGGTGTCTTATGGCTCTCAAACTTCTTCGAGGTGTACCTTGCTCCCATTAGTTCTTTTAGAGATAAATTCTCGTTCGAGAAAGATACCATTTCTGACAACAAACACTTTGTTATCAGCGGGGTTATAGACATAATATCCCTTGGTTTCCTTAGGATATCCCACAAAAAGGCACTTTGAGGATTTGGTGGCTAATTTATCTGAGGCTTGTTGCTTAACATAGACCTCATATCCCCAAATCTTGAGAAAAAAACTAGGTTTCCTCCCAGTCCATATCACATACAGAGTCTTTTCAATTTCCATAGATGGAACACGATTCAGTGTGAATGCAACTATTTCTAGGGCATAGCCCTAAAAGGATGGTGCAAGATCTGTTTGACTCATCATGGATCAAACCATATCTAATAGTGTTCGATTCCTCTGTTCAGAAACTCCATTCCATTGTGGTGTTCCTGGAGGAGTCAATTGTGAGACTATCCCATAACTCCTAAGATGATTAATGAACTCTTGGCTCAAATATTCACCACCCCGATCAGATCGAAGGGCTTTAATTATTTTGCCAAGCTGGTTTTGTACTTTATTTTGAAATATCTTGAACATTTCAAAAGATTCAGATTTATGTTTTATTAGATAGACGTACCTGTATCTACTAAAATCATCTATGAATATGATGAAGTACGAATAACTTCTTTTGGCATTTGTATTCATCGGTCCACACACATCTGTATGTATGAGGCCCAACAAATTAGGTTCATTGCAGAAGAAGCAAACTCTTTCCTTTGGAGGCTTTGCCTTCTTTGGTGTAGGCTTGGTTTCGGCCTTGCCTGACTCTTTGGTCTTACCTGATGAGCCATGACCCTTCCCTTTGCCCTTGCCTTTCTTCTTCATACCTTTTCCTTTCTGAACCATCAAAATAGTATTGGGCTTCTTCTTAACACTCGACTTAGCAGTTTTAAGCATCCCATGCAGTTTAGAAATAGACTTCTCCATGTTGTTCATGTTGTAGTTTATGACAAATTGATCATAACTTTCCGGGAGTGAGTTCAAGATTAAATCCGTAGCTAACTCTTGTCTAATGGGAAATCCAAGCCTCTCAAGGTGATCAATGTACACTTTCATCTTTAAGACATGAGCACTGACTGATGCACCTTCAGTCATCTTGCAGGAATGTAAGGCCTTAGTGGTCTCATACCTCTCTTGCCTTGCCTATTGCTGGAACATTTTCTTGAGATGCACAATCATCTCATAAGCCTCCATGTGTTCCAGATCTCTTTGGAGCTCCAGAACCATGGTGGTAAGCATCAAGCATCCAATATCGACAGAGTCTTCCTTATGCTTCGTGTAAGCATCTCTCTGAGCTCTAGGAGCATTGGCTGCTGGCTCCTCAGGAATGGGTTTATTTAGGACATGTGCCTTTCTTTACTGCTTGAGAACAATTCTCAAGTTCCTGAACCAGTCAAGAAAGTTTGTCCCATTGAGTTTGACTTTCTCAAGGACAGATCGCAACGATAATGTAGTAGTATTACTAGTCGTCATGATTCTAAAATTAAAATATGCAATTGAATTAGCAATCTCCCACTAAATAAACAACCCTTAATGTAATAATTAGTGGGCTAACATCCATATTTGGCTTAAATTTAAGTCCGCTTTAGCAGGACGCTTAAAATTAAATTATTTAGGTAGGTAACACCTTTACCAATTATATCAAATATAACTCTTAGATGTTCATTGGATTCTATCATTATATGATCCGGCATGTTTTAATCCCATCTAATGCCTTGAGATCCAAAACCATTTTGTTAATCTCAATTAAGTCAAACAATAACAAACATATATGAGTAGCACCATTACTCTTGCTTATCTCCCCAAGATAACTCAAATGCACCCACTTTGGTGGAGCCTGCAAGTGAGCGATCGAGGTTTTGACAAGTGTTCATAAATTGACGGCATTATGACTTAAGATTTCATTTAGATGGCTTAATTAACTATCTGGTTTACAAGAATTCATGTATCTTAGTTGTATCTCATACAAGTAATATGCATATAGAACATACATGCAGTGATATAATCATAAGATACATAATTTTAAATGTGATACAATATGACTCACCTATCATAAGTCCCCTCAGGCCAATGAGAGGAGCTCTCTAATAACAAAAATATAGAAACCTCATTTTAACATTTGAGGGAAGTGAGATGAGAAGAGAATGTACATTGAGAGTAAATAGAGGAAGGCACGACATGCAGGCCGTATTTAGAAAAATTACAACACTTGTAACTAGAGCCATATTGTTCACCATACCCAAACATTCAAGAATCACAATTCATATTATGTGAAGGGCGATAAATGTTACAAAACTAAAATATTCATACATCAAGAAAGGCAGTATATGTTACGATTATGTTGCGCTATGACCAGGTAGCCACGGCGGTCCTACTAGCCGGTTAGTGGGTGGGGTCTAGGGGCAGCTCCCCAAGAATTTTTTTTTGATAAATAATCAAGAATCTTAATTTAGTTTTCTTAGATCCCCGTCAATTTTAATTGATCAAAATCAATTAACATACATCACCCATTTATACATAATCGCACACATAGGTAACGAACGATTTTAGTTTCAATTCGGATTCCCTATATGTCATACATAATCTCATACGTTCATAACGATTTTCTTCGCACAATGATTATGCAATATGCATATTCAATTTGAATTATAGAAATAACTAATCAGACATAGCGCACATGTTATCATATGATCGACCAAAAAATTTAACATACATCACATGTATCAACAGTCGAACCTAACTTAAACACAAAACGACACGACTCTGATACCACTGTAGGGAATTAGAAGACACATATCGGAAATTAACTTTAAAATTTTTCTAGTCCCTGCCTGGATCTATCGATTGTGTTTAAGTCAAGTAGTAGGGGATTCCGACGTATAGGATTCCTATGCTCTCTTTTCGATCGCGAGAAGTTGACGACTAATATTGGCTTCCTCAACCGGTATCCACACGAACAGCGTTCCAACCACGAACGACGTGCTAGCGTCTCTTGTCCTTCTAGGATTTTTTCTCGAGAATTCGTCCTCACCGTCTCTATTTTGGCCATTTCTTATCTGCAAATATTTTGCACTCTCCTTCCAAAAAACCCTAGCCCCTAATTTCAAATATATAGGATGCTATCGGTGTTCTGACAGATATTAGTTTTCAAAATTAATCCTAAATTAATTATGAAATTAATACAATATCATATATTGTGTAAGCTGATAAGAAATCAATTAAATAAATATGGTTTCTTATATTAAATCTATCCCACTGATTTAATTTACCTATTCATTTAATTTAAAATAAAGATATGACAGGATTATATTTGATTTATTCTCATAAATTAAATTTGAGATATTATATTATATCATACCAATTTAAATTTTAAATTTAAAAGTGATAAAGATTTAATTTATCCTTATAAATCAAATCTTATAAATATCTCTTATATAATATAATATATATATACACAAATTTATATATATATACACGTCTACCCTAGATTATTCAATAAATTTGGACATATCTTAGATTCAATGAATCTGGACATCATAGCTCGTGTTAGGTTATTTTGTGTGCCTTAATGAAGTTGGTAGTGGGCCATTTACTATACTGACCCACAAGTCGTAAGCGGTCTCTAGCAAGATATCACGATTACCTAAATCATATGAGGATCGATGAACGATATAATCTTTCACACAACCATATCACGTCCCTTTTGTCACATGACATTTTGGTCATGGATGAGGCATGGAGAACGTCATCCTCCTATTCTTGACCGTTATGTTCTCAATCCCTGAGTAGTCTGACTATAGAAATGAAACTACCTTTCTATTATAGTATGGCCATACACTTCTCAGACTCACTCATCGAGGGGCACAGTATTATCTCTCTACGAATGTGAGGGACAAATTCCATCTTGACTATTCACATTCCTCCGCATGAAAAACCACTTAGCCCGAACATAGCCTTTATGATCACTCCGTCAAAAGTGATTTTTGACTAGGTCAAAGCTAACTATTTGTCATATAGGAATCTATAATATCCCTAATTTTCTGTACTGATTTGTATGTACAGATTGAATGGAATATATGAGTTATTTTTCAGGAAAAAGATGTGGTTATTTATGTAAAGAAAGGGATTAAATTGAAAAAGAAAGAAAAGGTAATGACTTAAATGCAATTATGAAAAGTTTAAGGCTAAAAAGGAAGAGTAGACAAAAATATGGGGTCTTTAAGTGTAATTTTAGCCAAATTTGAGGGACTTAAGTGCAAAGAAGAAAAATTCCCTGGGGCCAAAGTGTAATTAAAGAAAGTTAGCCTGGAAGTGGTTTGGACTGCTCGGAAGTATTTCAGTCCCAGATTTCACCAGTAGATAGAGCAAGTGATGCTGGGTAATCCAGCTTAATACAGGAATTTTCTGAAGACTCCAGATAGCCAAAATTGATCTGATAGTCTAAAAGTATAAAAAATTCCTACCAAATATCCTAGATCTTAGATATAAGTGAGAAATTACAGGATGATGTGTCCTGATGGGGAAGATGTCAAGAAACTGACAGAATACCGATAGGAGGTCTGTAGAAAAAGTTATTCACAAATTAGCAAATACAGACGGGAGTGTGAGGCCCCAGGTATCCGATAGGGAGATTTATCGGTGTTTAAACTGAGACTGAATGAGGTCAGATGACATCAGTCAGATGCCTATTATGACCTAAATGGATGCCTAGACACAGTAGGCCAGTGTATCTGATAAAAGGAGTCGGTGTCCGGAGATGTGTATAAATGGTGTATAATAGCTAAAATACTCGATGAACATTGCCGAGGGAAGATTCCTCGTAATTTGTTCCATAAAGGTATGGATCCTAGGAGGCCCAATAATGGTGCCATCAAAGGCCCAGTAAGACCCTTGGACTGATAGGTTGGCCAGTGTCCAGTAGAACCCTGGAAAAGTGCGAAATTATGAAAATGCCCCTGTGTTGTACTAAAGAGTAATAGATGAATGGAGGGCATTTTGGTCATTCTGGACAGGCCCAGAAGCCAAGACATACATGTAGGGAATTGGAAGACACGCAGCGGAAATTAACTTTAAAAATTTTTCCATTCCCAGCCAGGATCTACCGAATATGTTTAAGTCAAGGAGAAAGAAGTGTTACCTTCGGTTTCGAGCTTTGGTCGCGACCTCAGTGTCCACTAGTCGCGACTCCTCGCCTCTGGAACTTTCAGTCGCGACCTCCTCAGCTTTTAGTCGCGACCTCCTCTGCTTCTAGTCGCGATCTGTCGCCTCTGGAGTTGTTAGTCGCGACCTCTTCTTCTTCTAGTCGCGACCTGTCGCCTCTGGAGCTTTTAGTCGCGACCTCTTCAACTTCACGTCGTGACCTATCTCCTCTTTTCGGATTTCTGACGTTCAGATGCCCGTTTGGTCGCGACCTAAGTATTTTCTGGTCGCGACCTTTCTTCGTGTCTGGCCGTATCGTAGAAGTCGACAGCTCAGATCGGCTTCCTCTACCGGTATCCACACGAACAGCGTTCCAATTGTGAACGACGTGCTAGCGCCTCTTGTCCCTCTAGGGCTTTCTAGAGATTCCGTCCTCACTCTCTCTATCTCGGCAGTTTCTTATGTGCAAACCTTTTGCACTCTCCCTGCCCCCTTTTCTCACGACTGAATGTGTGTGAAGAGATCTATATGGTCTGTAGAACCCTAGCTCCTAATGTCAAATATATAGGAAGCTATCGGGCTTCTAATAGGGCCGGGCTTCAGAATTAATCTTATATTAATTCTGAATTAATACAATATCATATATTGCATAATTTAATAAGAAACTGATTAAATAAATATGGTTTATATTAAATCCGTCCCACAGATTTAATTCACCTATTTATTTAATTTAAAATAAAGATAAGACAGAATTATATTTGATTTATTCTCATAAATCAAAATTGAGATATCTTATCAATTTGAATTTCAAATTCAAATAGATCATATCCATTTAAATTCAAATTCAAAATGATAGAGATTTAATTTATCCTTATAAATTAAATCTTACAAATATCTCTTATATTATTTATATAATATATATATAAACTAATTTATATATATATATAAAATATATATCCACCCTAGATTATTCATTGAATTTAGACATCTCTTAGATTCAATGAATCTGGACATCATAGCTCGCATTGGGCTGTTTTGTGTGCGACCCTGTAGGCCCATATGAAGTTGGCAGTGGCCCAGTTACTATACTGACCCACAAGTCGTAAGCGGTCTCTAGCAAGGCATTACGACTACCCAAAACATATGAGGATCGATAAACGATGTAACCTTTCATACAACCATATCACGTCCCTTTTGTCACATGATATTTCGGTCAAGGATGAGGCATGGAGAACGTCATCCTCCTGTTCCTGACCGTTACTTTCTCGATCCCTGAGTAGTCTGAATATAGAAATGGAACTACCCTTCCATTCCAGTATGGCCATACATTTCTCAGACTCACTCATCGAGGGGCCCAGTAATATCTCTCTACGAATGTGAGGGACAAATTCCATCTTGACCATTCACATTCCTCCGCATGAAAAACCACTAAGCCCGAGCATAGCCTTTATGATCACTCGGTCAAAAGTGACTTTTGACTAGGTCAAAGCTGAGCGTTTGTCATGTAGGAATCCATGATGATCTCAGGTCAAAGGGCATAGTGACATGGCTTGTATATGAGAGGAGCTTATGACTTGACCCATGCAGCTCTCTCATAGCGGGTCGGTCCAACACCCTGTACTCTTACATGTGCTTATGACTTTGATTTATATCTCTATATATCTTCAAAGTCATACTGGTCTTATTTCATCTCTGCTCCCGCATAGATGACCGACCAGGGACATTTAGGATAAGATCACGAGTTATCCAAGGATGGTCATCACAGTAAACATGCAAATAATGTGATAACCCGATACAATGATTGGCCCCTAGGGCACAATTTCCAATAATACACAGTTGAGGTTAACCAGAGTCAGTATATGCTCTGACAGGGTACAGAAAGGTGTAAAATGATGATTTTACCCTTAGGGTTAAGATAGTGCAAGAAAGGGCACCCAGGGGTATTTTGGTCATTTCACAGGGGATCTGTAATTGAGTTTAGACCTAGTATAAAAATATTAATGATATAAAGGAACCATATACTAAATTTAAGGTCATAAGACATAATAGGGTTTTTTAGAAAAATTAGATTCAGAAAATAGTCTAGTTTTCGAGGAAACGGACCGGGCCGGTATCGGATTGGACTGGAAATTTTTCAGAGGCTTCTTGGCTCTCCTAATTTTGCCATGTGAGACATGTGAGGGATTAGGTGTCCCATGAGGTGTCCCTTGGATGATGTCATGATGATACAGTAAAGGGAATAAAGAAAATAGGAAATTCCAGAAAAAACGATGGCCACAAGTTCAGAGTTCTTGGAAATTACAGAAATGCCATCCATCAAAACTATAAATACCCCCTTGCCTTCATTCATCATGGCCTAGAGCTCATTTAAGAGAGAGAAGGAAGTTCTAGAGAGAGAAGGTGCAAGGAAGAAAGAAGAAAGGAAGTTCTGGCGGAGTTGAAAGCAGTATAGAGATTCTAGAGTTTTGCTAAGCTTTTGAGGTAGTAACTAATCCTAGCTTTTATGTAATGGCTTTGTGATTTGTTGTGCTATTGTTTGGTTGGATTGTTGTCTTATATGTTATGCTTGAAGCTCTATTACAATGCTATGATCATATGTTATTGAGTATGGAAGCACGCAGCATACTTATCTGTACACAATCACAAGCAAGCACTGTCACTCTGCATTACATATATTGTTATGATTATTACTACTGAGATTCCCCCGAATATCATCCCCATATATAACCCATTACAGGGGAGGTTATGGCGAAGTAAATTTTGGGAATTTTAAGAGACGCCGTTATGCTGCCGAAATTATAACAAGATGGCAATAGTAAAGAAAGGAGCTGATACGTAATGTGTACGTAGGTACTGTCTAAGGAGGCTGGAAGTGAGTGGACCTAGCTGGTTCATCCAGTATTTCCTGGGTATTTACGTAGAATGGTAGTTCTCACGGGAATTACCGAATCAGTACAAGATCAGTTACTTTCTAAAGACAAAGCGTAGCGGTTATGCTGCCGGATTTCAGGCAGGAAAGATGTAATAGAAATATGAGAATTTTGCACATGTTCTGATGTATAACAACTTATTATTTAATAATGGGTATTGTTTGGTATGTTTATCTCATATGTGATGGATGTATGCATATGTATGAAAAGTTGAGTGCTGGAATTTACCATTATGAACAGTAACACGTGGTGACTTGATGATGTTTGATCCATAATTAAAAATAGTAAATGGATGAATAAATGTATGATATTTTTATGATAAATAGTAGACATATTAATCTTCCATTTTATATATAGAATGTATCATTTGGATGTCTACACATGGAGATATAAATTATCAAAGTTGGGACCATAATGCTGGATTCAGGGAAAAACGCTGGATGAACAGTAAAGTTGTAACGTTGACCTACGTTGACTTGGTCAAGGAGTGGTCAACGAGTGATTTTTCCCTGAAAGATAATTGAGTTAGCTTCATGTATCAATTTGAACCACTTCATTTCGATTTTTCTAGAATTAATTATGTTTTTTTGAAGTTAGGTCACTCCTCTGGAATTTACATAGTGAACAGTACTTGATAAGAGTAAAACTCCAGATTGAAAAATTGGACTTCAATGACCTTGAAAGTGGTTCTAAATGCTACCAAATGGTCCCTAAGACGTACGAAAGTAAGGACGTTTCAGAATCCATGATGATCTCAGGTCAAAGGGCATAGTGATATGGTTTGTATATGAGAGAAGCTTATGACTTAACCCATACAGCTTTCACATAGCGGGTCGGTCCAACGCCCTATACTCTTATATGTGCCTATGACTTTGAGTTATATCTCTATACATCTTTAAAGTCATACTGGTCTTATTTCATCTCTACTCCCGCATAGATGACTGACCAGGGACATTTAAGATAAGATCATGAGTTATCCAAGGATGGTCATTACAGTAAATATGCAAATAATATGATAACATAATTAAGAAATTCATAAATAAATAATGTTCATAATACAATGATTAGTCCCTAGGGCACAATTTCCAATAGGACTTTTACTATTTACATACAAGTCCTTGTACTTTCTCTTATTTGTAGTTTAGTCCCTGAAAACCTCTGTATGTTTCTGGGACTTCTGCTCAAAGGGGTCTGGTAGCTATTTATTTCAGGCTACTTTTTGAGTCTTTAGATCTAAAAATTAGGATATACAAGTTGTTAATCCAAAAGATAATTTAGGCTCTGATTTGATCTGGGAGGATGTGGAAATTAATGAGTTAAATACAACATTTGCACGGAGTAGTATATTTCTAATGTCCTAACTTCAATGCTTGATTCACAAGTCAACAAAATCAAAGAATGTAAAGCATACTTGCACACTCAAGAATCAAAAGACTATTATTATAATATAGCCTACGACATCATAGCTTACTTGGCATGTTAACTACCTATTTGGGTCTAGTGTCGCCTTCTCCAGTTAGCATATTGTTTGGGTCCTACATAAGTTGAGGAGCAAACAAATTAGCAGCAAGATGACTATAATGAAGTTGAATGAAAATAGCACCTACCTTCATTCACAATTTGATATAATCTGGAGATTCACAGGCGTTATATTCATCAACCAAACTCTCAATAACGTCCCTTGATTCATCAAATTCTGACAGGTCATTATCCTGTGCATTTTGGGAGGGTGTTGTGTGGGGGAGGGTGTGAATGTCATATCCCTAAGTTTCCTATCTAGAATAAATAGAACTTAGTGAAGGAAAAGATTAGTGTATGGTTGTATGAAAGGACTAAGTTATAAATAAAAAAGTTCTTTATGGCATATGTATGAAATCTAAAAAAAAGGGACTTAATTGTGAAGTTTTAAGGGATTAAAATGAAAAACCCTAAAAGTTCCATGGCCAAAAGTAAATGTAAACATAATTTAAGGCTATAAAATATAATTATAGAAAATTTAGGGATATTAGAGGAATTTTTAAAATTAAGGGACCTAAGTTGAATTTTTTAAAAAAGGAAGGGACCTATATGTTATTTTTGAAAAGATTAATACGCAAGAAGTGAATAGTAAATTATTCGGAATCATAGTAAATCTGAAGTTAGATAATGATAGAGGGGAATTTTTTGAGTTGTTTGACTAGTAGCAGAACTTTGATTTGAGGTCCTGATTAATTGATATAATTTATTAAAATAATTAAATTTTGAGTAAAGTTTTTAGGTAATGTTATATTAGATAGCTAAATAGAGGGGATAAGCCTGGACCAGAAGTCAGGCAAGTATAAAAATAAAGTCCAGTACCCAGAAATACCCTAGAAAAATGTAAAAAGATGAAAATGTCCATAGTGTTCTAAAAATAAATAAAAGGTGAATGGAGGATATTTTAGTCATTTCACCTTGGATAGAATGTCAAAAAGGGTTTAGAAATAGTAGACCAAGGTCAAGAAGTACCCTTATGAAGTGTAAAAAGAGAATAATGACCCTAGGGTTAACAAAGTGAATAATAATGAACCAAGGGCATTTTGGAATGTTAATGGCAGGAAAAATCTAAATACTGAATCTAATATCAGAAAACATATTATAGAATCTTACAAAAATTAGATTCAGAAAACAGTTTGATTTTTAAAAAATTTGACTGCACTGGTACCAGATTGACTGGATTTTTCCAGAAGACTCTTCCTCCTTTAGAAGATGCCACCTAGCCCTAAATGATGTCATGGATGATGTCATAAAGAGGGTTGGTTGGTTCATCTTAGCCATAGATTTCAAGACACAATCTTGGCCATCCATGTAACTTGGAATCTCTTGAATTGTCTAAGGGCATAATGGTCCAAAGAGGCCAAAATTTGGCCTATAAATACCCCCTTCAGCAGACCCACGACATCATTGAGCGACCTAGGGGAAATTCTTGAAAAATTTCCATTTGAAACAAGAACAAGCATCCAATCTTGAAGCTAATCAAGGTAATTTCTTCCTTTAATCTGTGGACTTCGTAGTAGGAAGATTTCTTTTGAGTTTAAATGGTTAAAATGTCATTTTCCCACTTGGGGTGCTGCTGGACGTGAGGTATAGCTATTGGAGGGAGATAAGTTTTATGTTATAAATAGCCTAGACAAGTTAAACAAGCTAGAATTAAATAGTTAAAGCTTGTAAAATCAATGTGTTCGTGCAATTCTAGTTTTGGGGATGGTTCTACCACTATACAGAAGTATGGGTAAGAGAGGGAATTTGATGATTTTGATGCTTCCAATGGATTTAAAATAAAAATTATGTGGGATTTAGTAGAGAAACAAGTATTAGAAGCATTGGAATCAAAATGTGAATTTTTAGAATTTTTGGAGGAGCTTTCGGTTTCTCTCTAGACTTGAAGGAGGAGTTTGATTTTCAAAATTCTAACTTTATAGTTGGATTCTACATGAAAAATTATGTAGGATTGGACCTTGGGAATTAATTTTGGATGAATGGAACCAAGGGTCCTAAAATTTAATAAGAAAGGATACCTAGAGAACTTAGCCTTTGGAATTATGTTTTGAATTGAGTTGTAAAATGCCATTGCTTTGTGATAAGACATATTTTGTATATGGTTTCTATGACAATTTTGAGAGTTTTATAATAACTTTACCATTTATTTCATGCCTTAAATTGTACTTTTGTGAATTCCATGATTGTGCGTGGCAATGTGCATATATTCGGTTATCTACTGATCTAGACTTTTACAGTGAGCTTTTATGTTGAATTGCAGGTACTTTGGAAGAGAACAAGGACCAGGAAAGAAATCAAAAGACAATGAAAGTGGAACCACACCTCTGTGCTATTTAGTCGTGACCAAAGAGTCCTAAGGTCGCGACCCATAATACTTCTGGAAGATTCTCACTGTTTATAGGTCGCGACCAACACGTGTATCTGGTCACGACTAATAGTACGAAATCGCTGAAGCTGCACGTTTTAGATTAGGTCATGTTGTTATAAGAAGAGAGGGAGGCTGCCGTCAAAGGGGAGGCTGATTTTTGGACCTGATTAGGCTAAGAAGTAGTACTCGAGCGCTCTCCACAGACTTTCCACTCAGCTTCCATCGTTCTACACCATTCACCTTCATCTCTTCATCGTTTCTTCATGGCATCATATCTGAACAGCGATTATAGTACAACAGAAGTCATGAGAGGCTAGACCTTTAGTCTTTTGGTGATGGATCTATTATCTTGAGCTCACGGACTAAAATGGGGAGTTTCTTCCGTTCTAATTTGCATCTTGTCATATTATGATTGCTGCTAGATTTAGGGTTTTTCATCATATGAACAAGTTTTGAATATCGATTGATTATTCTCATATTAGACAATTGTAATTTACTTTGGATGTTTTGAATGCTGGTTTAAATACAATATTTCAGTTTTGAGTTTAAGCTAGTTGAACGGTTGTCAACGATCGTTGCTAATTGATTCGATTGCTTGAATTCTAGGGTTAGTCGATCGACGCTCATTCGAGGGCATTCTTCCATCTGTTTTAAATTACACACTAAGTGATCCTTAGCAGTTCAATAATAGTCTTAAACTAGCTTTGATCAAAGGAGTTTAAAGAATATTAGGGTTCTGGACTCAATCGATCGATTGAGGTTTAATTCAAGACTTAGTGATTTCAAACTCCGTATACATTGAGAGAAAGGATAGATATTTTTCATCATCAAGAGCCTATCATCATATACTACTTTCACAAACCAACCATTTTCCATCTTAAACAAAAACACAAAAACATCTATTTTACTGTATCTTTATTTTACTGCACCCACAAAACCACAAAACCATTTACTCTTTACTCAGGTTTACCGTTGAATTTGACATCCAATTTGCTAGGATTCCTTTATAAAGGCTCCTTGAGAAGAACGATAGGGTTGTGACTTATACTACATTACCAGGGTGCAATTCACTTAATTTTGATGGCTCGGACTGCGACAATCCGACGCGCTTGTCAATGGCGCCGTTGTCGGGGAGCCAAGTAATTGGTTCCCTAGTAATTGTTTGTCAATTCCATTGCCTACCTGAGTCATTTTTCATTGTTTTTCATTGCATTTTAGTTTTTAGTAGTTTTTAACTTGCATTACATACTGTATTTTTTTTCTGACTTTCTGCAGGATTAGTCTCTATGTCTTTGAGTCACGACCTGACCTGAACTAAGTCGCGACAATTACTCTCTGTCACTTTTAGTCGCGACATAAACCACTTTGAGTCGCGACCGTATTGCTATCTGTGACATCCGACTGCTCTCTAAGAAAACCAGTCGCGACATTTAAACCTTTTTGGTGCGACTGCTGCTCTCTGTAATTTTTAGTCGCGACTAAAATACACTTTTGTCGCGACCTACTGAAAATTTTCGGCTGTGCAACTTCTGAACTGAATTTGACTATTTGCATTAATTGCTCTTGACTTTTTCTACATTGTATGCGTAGGAGAACGGAAACATTAGTACCTTTTGAACCTGAAATTGAAAGGAGACTTAGGAAACGAAGGAGAGAATTTAGGGAGTTTAGAGAAGAAGAGGCAAAATCTAGTTCCTCCTCTAGTATTCTAGAATCTGAAACTGAATTAAATATGTCTGATCATAATGGGCATAATGGGAATGGAGAAAATGAAATACCTATGAACGTTGAAGATAATAGAAGTGTTAGGAAAATTAATCATTCGCATGTGAATTATGATCCTAATGGTTTCTATGCTGAAGAGGCTAATTTTGAAATTAAAGGAGCTTTGATTGCAGCCTTACTTAAATTTTATGGTTTTACAGGAGAATGTCCTCACAGGCAATTACAAACCATGCACATGATCTGCTCTTCAATGAAACCTCCAATGGCCACTTTGGATGATGTCTTGAGGAGGTGCTTCCACTTCACTTTGGAAGGGAAGGCTAAGGAGTAGCTATACAATTTGCCAACTCATTTCTCCACTCTTACATGGGATCAGCTGAAGTCCACTTATCTTGAGCAGTTTTTCCCAGCCTCCAAGACTACTCGGATGAAGAAGGAGATCACTAATGTTATGCAATAGGATGTGGAGTCTTTGCACGAGTATTGGACAAGATTTATTAACCTTTTGGCTCGATGCCGCCACCATAACATCACTAAGGCTGATTTAGTAGATATCTTCTTTGATAGTCTACTACCCCATAATAAAGTATTCTTGAATACTGCTGCGAATGGTTTATTGAGAGATAAGACCTCACAAGCAAGTTGGGATTTGTTCCAGAAAATGGCTAATGAGGACCATCAAACTGGAGATCCAAGAAGATTACCACCCTCATCTTCAGGTAGCTCTAATGCGATCTTAGCTAAGATAGCAGCCTTGGGAAATCGAATGGACAAGAGGATGAGTTTGATTGAAAGGGAGCTGCACTCCACAAAATAATTTCATGTAGTGGATACCTCGCAAGCCCTAGTTACAGGATATGAATCATGTGGTTCAATGATGCATGCTACAAGTACTTGTGATAGACAGTATGAGGAAGTTGCAGCTATGTATCAAGGGAGAGAGAATAACTTCCAGAAGAGAGATCCATACTCTAACACATATAATCCTGGCTGGAGAGACCACCCAAATTTTAGGTAGGGGAGTGGAGAAAATAGATCTAATTAGTTTCAAGGAGGTGGTGCTTTCTCAAGCAACTACCAAGGTAATGCAAGGTCTATGGTCCCCACACAACCTAATGCTTTAGTGCCTTCAAGACCAGAAAAGACCTCTCAATTGTTAAAGAGTATGGCAGCATAAATGAGTAACATGGATGGTAGAATGACCAATATTGATCACAAGCTCAAAGAGAATGATGGTCAGTTCACCTCCATAGCTTCAATTCTCCAAAGTATGCAGAAGGATAATGCAGATGTACACAGAAAACTTGAGGAGTTAAGTTGTAAGAATGTAGATATCACAAGCCACTTAACTCAAGTTTCTAATACAGTGAGCGACATCCAAGGAAAGAACAGTGGAAGCATACCTTCGAACATTGTTATTAATCCAAGAGGGGTGAATGCCATATCTCTAAGAAGTAGAAGACAGGTGCATTTTAAGAAAGTTGATGCACCACAGGAGGATAAGGAAGAATATGATTTTGAGAATTCACCATAACCACAAACGAAAGTTGGGAGTTTTGAAAACATTAGAGAAAAGCGGCTAATGAGCAAGATGGCAACTCAAGAGGAGTACTTACAAGCACAAGTATAGATGCAAGAGCTGCAGGAAGAAGCAACAACATTACCAAGTCCAGCATACAAAGGAAAGAAACCTGAGGAGAAGCCGGAGTCGAGCAAGCAAGGATCCTCATTGCATACAGGTAAGGAGGTAAGTATAAAAGATCTCCCTTTTCCTAACTCTTATTTTGCTGGGAAGAAAAAAGTTGATCCTGATTTTGCAAAAGATGCTTACAATCTGTTCAATAAACTGGAAATAAACATCCCTATGGTTGAATTCCTCAAGAGAAACCATAAGTATGCAAAATTTTTAAAAGAATTGTGTGCTGATAAAAATAAATTTAGGCCTCTTGAGAGAATTCAGGTGAGTGCTAATGTGTCATCCCTTTTTAAAGTTAAACTACCATTTAAGTGCCAAGATCCAGGCTCCTATACAATCCCATGTACTATAGGAAATGTTCCTATTAAGGGAGCGTTGCTAGATCTAGGGGCGGCCATTAATGTAATGCCTTGGTCGGTTTATCAGGCTTTAGGTGTCAACAATCTGAGAGACACAAATGTAGTACTCCAACTAGTTGATAGGTCAATTAGGTATTCCAAGGGAATTCTTGAGATATTCTAGTGCAGGTCAAAGACTTAGTGTTCCCAGCTGACTTCTATGTTCTGGATATGTCTAATGAGCTAGTAAATGATAGCACTTTGATCCTTGGCCGACCTTTCCTCCAAACTTCCAAAACCATCATTAGTATGAAGCATAGCTCCATTACAATGGAAGTTGGAGAACATGTGGTAAGTTTTAACATGAATAAAGCGATGAGATATCCCTATGATAACTCTGCGTTTACTGCTTTAAATTCCATTGATTATGCTATTGAAGAAGTTAGGGATGAATATGAATTAAGTTTGCATAACGATGATAGAGATAATGCACTTGCAAAAGGTTTGTTGAGTGATTTTGCAGGATTCCAAGGTATTCTAGAGGATGAAAGGCCAACAATCAAAGAAGGGTCGAGTTTCTGTGATAAAATGTCGCGACCCAATGACCTTAACGTCTCAACGCAAGATCAGTCTGCAGTCCACTATGAAGATGAGTCGCGACCAAATGAATTTAAGGTCGCGACACAAAACTCCAGAGACGACCAGTCGCAATACGAAGATAAAGGTGTCTCGACTAAACCTCAATCTGCTGAGGGACAACCTGTCTGTGAAGAGGAGTCACGACCAAATGGTTTACATGTCGCGACACAAAACTCCAGAGAGCACAAGTCACGACAAGATGAATATAAAGTCACGACTAATAACTCCAGAGATGCACCCTGCCAGCTTCAGTCGTGACAATACGATGAAAGCTCGCGACTATATATACCAGATGCATCTAATGAACTGAAAATTCCTTCAGATCACCTTCCCACTATTTTTGCTAAAGGGCCAATATATTCTAACCATACTTCTCCTCGTTCTCATTCCAAAATTACTTCCCATACCTTAAAATTTTTGAAAGAATTGATCCCTAATAATGATGCAGGTATGGAAAAGCATGACCCCAATCTTGTTGCAATTGTAGACCAACATCAGCTCAGTACAACGCTTGAGGGAGTAGAGGACAAATTTGGGAACCCACACAAGCTGGATAAGAGCAACCGCAAGGAATATACGAAGGATGCGAAGGAAAAACCTCCCAACTCTGTTGCTGCTATATGCCAACCAAAGTTGGGCAAGTTCAAGTTTAAAGAGGGAAGATTCAAGACAAGCTTGGACGAATCTCAACACAAAATGCACGACCGTGGCACTTTAAAGTGGAGAGAGAAAGCAATGGGGGAGATCGTCCAATCGAACAGTTGTCTCTCAAAGTTTGTTGAGTTCCACCCGCCACCTTGAGGCCAGGTTATCTCTTTCCTATCTCCTACCTTTTACACATTCTTCTATTGATAATGATCGCTATGCTAGGTTGAGTATAGGAAATAGATGATTTAGTAGATTAGATTCCATTTTCAGTTTAATTCTATTTCTCTTCAGTTTATTTCTGTTTATTCTAGGATTATTTCTGCTTTGTTCCACTTCCCTGTTACTATCCATATGTTGCACACTCTTCAATGGTTACCTTTCCATCCACACACTCACATGCATGACTTTAGCTTACCCATCTTGTCATCTTTGCTTTACTTGTACTGCTTTGTATGACTTGAATGTGACTGCATGCCTCATTGAAAAATTTGCATTGAGTGATAAGATCATTTGCTATGTTTGAGCTAGATTTGTTTGACTTCATACAGTGCTGTCATTTCTGGTTCTATTGACAGTAAGGACACTGTCAAGTTTAAGTGTGGGGGAGGATGTTTTACTCTTGCTTTTTTTTTGTAATTAATCCAATCTTTCATCATAAAAATTTTGTTTTTGATCTTAACATGTGGTGAATTGCTAAAAATTAGACCTCCACCTTAAACAAAATTGTTAATTGGTAAAAAGGATTTAGTTTGAAAACCATTTTTGGACTTTAAAAACTGTCACTTGGTAGTCTCTGTGAATAATGGTAGCGGCATATGTGATTTATGGTCACGACCTGTGATGGAATTTTGGACTAACATGCTCCTTGCGAACTACAGTCGTGACCTACGTGCTGTATGGTCGCGATAATACCTCTCTGTCTATTTGAGTCGTGACTATAGTACCTTATTTGTCGCGACTGTTCCTCTTTGTGTATTTGAGTCGCGATAGGCAATTTCACCAGTCGCGACCAATGTTTGAAAATTTCTGAGCATGCACCCCTATGAAAATAGGTCGCGACCGTAAATGTTTTAAGTCGCGACCCACTTTTGGAAAATATCCAATTACCTTCTCTTTGCCGTGTGCAATGCTGGAAAGAAGGATTCCTTTTGAATTACTAAGATGCTTTCACAAATAATTCATTGTCCCCTAGTTTCAAATCCTTTTTAGTCCTTCAAAACCATTGCCACACTTGAATTTTTCTTCGAGAATCTTGGAAATTGAATTTGAAACACTTGAACTTTTGCTATTAAATTTGGGATTATTACATGACTCCAAATGATTACTTTGAAACTTTTAAATCATCGTTTAGAGGGTTTTCAGTTGTGATAAGTGTTCTAATGCCTAGTGAATGATGAACTTTGTTTGGGACTTTAGCTTATGAGCAATTTAGATCAAAACCCTAGTTGGAAGGATTCTCAGCCTAAATTTCTATATTGAGTGATTATTCAATTGGTTTATATCCTCTAGAACTTGTCTTGGCTTTGAGTTGAGAATGACTTGCACACTTATGAATTGAACATGATAGAGGTATTCATTTCTAAACCCTTTTATCCCAAACACATGCCCACTTCATTCATATCCTTAGTCACCCCCTTTAAGCCTATCATTTTCTTTCATCCATTATTTATATAGAAAGTCGTATATGCATAAATTTCATTTGCAAAATAAAATTGTATTCATGTCAAAAATTCATTATTGTTGTGATGTGTGCTACAGATTATGTGCATGAGGTGCCAAACAAAAAAAGGGGAGGACGGTGCAAGAAAAGATGCAAGAAAAAAAAAGGAAAAGAGAAATGAAGAACGCACTATTATTAACTCTTATTTGCACAATTATTACTTCTAGATCTTTAGAGACATGAATTCATGCTACATATTTATTGTTGAATGCATACAATACTTTCTATTCTTCATATTTCATTCCATGTGGCCCATCTCCATTATTACAACCCTAAAAGACCTCTTGATTCTTTGCATAAGAGCTGTATAGTTGCTGAGATTTAGAGCCATTACAAGTATATGGTAGGATGTTTTCCAATTTGAATTTGAGTGAAAGAACCCTAACAATGAGAGGATAGAGAGAGCTAAACACTTATATCTTTTCAAATGATCTTTTGTGCTCATACCGTTAAGGTTGATTTCATTTAGTAGTTGATTACTTGGCATTTCTCACATTATCACTTCTGCATTCCCAAAAGATGGTGGATTAATTGTTTTCAGGTCACACTATGGATTATGTTTTTATCTTGGCTCTAATAGTGATTGCTCTAGGTGTAATTCATTTCTTTGTCCAGGAGTACAAAGGTTCAAGTGTGGGGGAATTGATAAGACATATTTTGTATATGGTTTCTATGACAATTTTGAGAGTTTTATAATAACTTTACCATTTATTTCATGCCTGAAATTGTACTTTTGTGAATTCCATGATTGTGCGTGGCAATGTGCTAATTAAAGGGTAGAATGGTAAAATAACTCTTCCAAACTGCATATATTCGGTTATCTACTGATCTAAACTTTTACAGTGAGCTTTTATGTTGAATTGCAGGTACTTTGGAAGAGAACAAGGACCAGGAAAGAAATTAAAAGACAATGAAAGTGGAACCACGCCTCTGTGCTATTTAGTCGCGACCAAAGACTCCTAAGGTTGCAACCCATAATTCTTCTAGAAGATTCTCATTGTTTATAGGTCGCGACCAACACGTGTATCTGGTCGCGACTAATAGTACAAAATCGCTGAAGCTGCGCGTTTTGGATTAGGTCATGCTGTTATAAGAAGAGAGGGAGGCTGCCGTCAAAGGGGAGGCTGATTTTTGGACCTGATTAGGCTAAGAAGCAGTACTCGATCGCTCTCCACAGACTTTCCACTCAGCTTCCATCGTTCTACACCATTCACCTTCATCTCTTCATCGTTTCTTCATGGCATCATATCTGAACAGCGATTATAGTACAACAGAAGTCATGAGAGGCTATACCTTTAGTCTTTTGGTGATGGATCTATTATCTTGAGCTCACGGACTAAAATGGGGAGTTTATTTCGTTCTAATTTGCATCTTGTCATATTATGATTACTGTTAGATTTAGGGTTTTTCATCATATGAACAAGTTTTGAATATCGATTGATTATTCTCATATTAGACAATTGTAATTTACTTTGGATGTTTTGAATGCTGGTTTAAATACAATATTTCAGGTTTGAGTTTAAGCTAGTTGAACGGTTGTCAATGATCGTTGCTAATTGATTCGATTGCTTGAATTCTAGGGTTAGTCGATCGATGCTCATTCGAGGGCATTCTTCCATCTGTTTTAAATTACACACTAAGTGATCCTTAGCAGTTCAATAATAGTCTTTAAACTAGCTTTGATCAAAGGAGTTTAAAGAATATTAGGGTTCTAGACTCAATCGATCGATTGAGGTTTAATTCAAGACTTAGTGATTTCAAACTCCGTATACATTGAGAGCAAGGATAGATATTTTTCATCATCAAGAGCCTATCATCATATACTACTTTCACAAACCAACCATTTTCCATCTTAAACAAAAACACAAAAATATCTATTTTACTGTATCTTTATTTTACTGCACCCACAAAACCACAAAACCATTTACTCTTTACTCAGGTTTACCGTTGAATTTGACATCCAATTTGCTAGGATTCCTTTAGAAAGGCTCCTTGAGAAGAACGATAGGGTTGTAACTTATACTACATTACTAGGGTGCAATTCACTTAATTTTGATGGCTCGGACTGCGATAATCCGACGCGCTCGTCACTTTGTAATGTACAAGCTTTGACATTTGCTTAAGGAGACCATCAATCTTAGATGGAAATATCAAGGAATCCTGATGAGGTCGTTTTGTCATTGTTCGATCCATCAAAATAATAATCGCACCCAATAATATAGTATAAGGCACAACTCTATCATTCTTCTCGAGGAGCTCTTTTTATTGGAATCCTAGCAGATTGGATGACAAAACCATTGACAACCTGAGTGAAAGTAAAATTGGTTTTGGGTTTGATTGATTTTTGATGCAATAAAATAAGGGTATAGTAAAGTAAATGCTTTTGTATTTTTGATTAAGAGAAAAATGAGTTGGCTTGTGAAAGAAATATGTTGAGAAAGACTATTGATGATGAAAACATATTTATCCTTGCTCTGAATTTGATATTGGAGTGTTGAAATCACTAAGTCTTAAATAAAAGACTCAATCAATCGATTGAGTCCAGAGCATTAATAGTTCTTGAACTCCTTTGATCAAAGCTAGCTTAAAAACTTTTAATGCACTGTTAAAAACCACTTAGTGTGTAATTGAATCAGATGATGAAAATGCCCTCAAATGATCGTCGATCGACAAACTATTGATTTCAAGCAATTGAATTAAATATCAACGATCATTGGTAATAGTCCAATTATCCAGAAATTTAAAATGAAGTATTCATATTAAAATCAATATTCAAATCATCCAAATTCAATTACAAATACCTAATCTGAAAATAATCAATCGATACTCAATCCCTACTCATACAATGAAATCCCTAAATCTAGAAATATCAAAACACAAAATAGGTACATATTAAGATAGAAAACTCCCCAGTGTAGTCCATGGGCTCAAGATATACGGTTCATCACCAAGAGACTAAAGATCTAGCTTCTCATAACTCTTACTGTATTGCAATCGCTATCTAGATAGGATATCATGAAGAAAATCTGTGGAAAGATGAAGAAAGATGGAAGATGTGTGTGTAGGTTGTAGAGAGAGTGTTGAGAGAGAGTCGAGTACTACTTCTTATCCAAATCTAGCAAAAACCAACCTCCTTGCTTCTGCGGCTTCCCTTTCCTTTTAATATCAGATTGACCTAATAAAAAATGCATAGTTTCACAACTGTCGTCTTTGGTCGTGTCACATCCTTACTTTTCTTACGTCTTAGGGACCATTTGGTAGTATCTGGAACCACTTTTAAGGTTATTGAAGTCAAATTTCCCAATCTGGGGTTTTACTCTATCGAGTACTATTCACTGTATAAATTCCAGACAAGTGACCTGACTTTGAAAAATCATAACTAATTATAGAAAAATAAAAAAAAGTGGTTCAAATTGATACATGAAGCTAACTTACTCCTCTTTCAGGGAAAAATAACTAGTTGACCACGCATTGACTAAGTCAACGTTAGTCAACACCATAAATTTACTGTTCATCTAACGATTTTCCCCTGAATCCAACATTTTGATCCCAACCTTCAAAAATTATATCTCCAAGTGTAGGCATTCAAATAAGGCTTTCTATATATCAAATCGAAGATTTGTATGTGAAGGGAATTAGAAGACACGCAACGGAAATTAACTTTAAAATTTTTTCCATTCCCTGCCAGGATCTACCGAATGTGTTTAAGTCAAGGAGAAAGAAGTGTTACCTTCGGTATTCGAGTTGAAGTCCCGACCTTAGTATCCACTAGTCGCGACTCTTCGCCTCTGGAGTTTTAGTTGCAACCTACTCAGCTTCTAGTCTCGACCTGTCGCCTCTGGAGTTTTCTGTAGCGAACCCCTAAGCTTCTAGTCACAACCTGTCATCACTGGAGTTTTCAGTTGTGACCTCCTCTACTACTAGTTGCGACCTGTAGCCTCTGGAGTTGTCAGTCGCGACTTCCTCTGCTTCTAGTCGCGACCTTTCGTCTCTTTTCGAATTTCTGACATTCAGATACCCTTTTCTCGATCGCAAGAAGTCGACAACTCAGATCAGCTTCCTCTACCGATATCCACACGAATAGCGTTCCAACCACGAATGACGTGCTAGCGCCTATTGTCCCTCTAGGGCTTTCTCAAGAATTCGTCCTCACTGTCTCTATTTTGGCAGTTTCTTATCTGCAAACCTTTTGCACTCTCCTTGCCCCTTTTTCTCGTGTGTAGAACCCTAGCCCCTAATGTCAAATATATAGGATGCTATCGGGCTTCTAATTGGGCTGGGTTTCAGAATTAATCTTATATTAATTCTAAAATTAATACAATATCATATATTGCATAATTTGATAAGAAACTATTTAAATAAATATGGTTTATATTAAATCCGTCTCACAGATTTAATTCACCTATTTATTTAATTTAAAATAAAGATAAGACGGAATTATATTTGATTTATTCTCATAAATCAAATTTGAGATATCTTATCAATTTAAATTTCAAATTCAAATAGATCATATCAATTTAAATTTAAATTCAAAAGTGATAGAGATTTAATTTATCCTTATAAATTAAATCTTGCAAATATCTCTTATATTATATAATATATATATAAATTTATATATATAATATATAAATCCACCCTAGATTGTTCATTGAATCAAGACATGTCTTAGATTCAATGAACCTGGACATCATAGCTTGTGTTGAGCTATTTTGTGTACCCTGTAGGCCCACATGAAGTTGGCAGTGGGCCAGTTACTATACTGACCCACAAGTCGTAAGGGTCTCTAGCAAGACATTATGACTACCTAAATCATATGAGGATCGATAAACGATGTAACCTTTTATACAACCATATCACGTCCCTTTTGTCACACGATATTTTGGTCATGAATGAGGCATAGAGAAAGTCATCCTCCTGTTCCTGACCGTTACTTTCTCGATCCCTGAGTAGTCTGACTATAGAAATGGAACTACCTTTCCATTACAGTATGGCCATACATTTCTCAGACTCACTCATTGAGGGGCCCAGTAATATCTCTCTAAGAATATGAGGGACAAATTCCATCTTAACCATTCACATTCCTCTGCATGAAAAACCACTAAGCCCGAACAAAGCCTTTATGATCACTCGGTCAAAAGTGACTTTTGACTAGGTCAAAGCTGAGCGTTTGTCATGTAGGAATCCATGATGATCTCAGGTCAAAAGGCATAGTGACATGGTTTGTATATAAGAGAAGCTTATGACTTAACCCATGCAGCTCTCTCATAGTGGGTTGGTCCAACACCCTGTACTCTTACATGTGCCTATGACTTTGATTTATATCTCTATATATCTTCAAAGTCATACTGGTCTTATTTTATCTCTGCTCCCGCATAGATGACCGACTAGGGACATTTAGGATAAGATCATGAGTTATCCAAGGATGGTCATCACAGTAAACATGCAAATAATGTGATAACATAATTAAGAAATTCATAAAACAATAATATTTATAATACAATGATTGGCCCCGAGGAAACAATCTGCAACAGTATGTCTACTATTTATTGTAAAAATATCATACATTTATTCAACCATTTACTATTTTTAATTACAAATTAAAGGTCATTGCCTCACCACAAGTTACTGTTCATGGTGGCAAATTTCAGCAACCAACTTTATATACATATGTATAACATACATAAATCACATATCAATCATGCTAAATAATTATTAACTTCTCTTCATGTATCTTTATCTCCTCCATCTTGAGAAGACCTGCTGTAATTGGATTGATATGGAAGAGGTGAGATTTCAGGGGAAATCTCAGTAGCAAACGGTATTAAACAATGTATTCATCAATGATTGGTATTAGTGCCTGCTTATGATTGTGTCAACTTAATGTAATGTGCATGCTTCCATGTAACATATGAAATACAATTGGCCAAGGTAATCATAGCACAGAGCTTCAACAATTACATATTAATATCAATCAATCAAGCCATAACACACTCAACCATACATTTAACACATACAAGTTTAAATAAGTTTACTATCTGGCGTGTAGTCCTTCCTTTAATCATTAGCTTCTACAAAGTTCCTTCTTTTCATATGTTAGAGCCTATACAGAGCATAATAATATTTTATTATTGTCTTATCCAGCATAACTCTACTTAATTTAGGCTTATCCTGAGGCAATACCCCTATTCTAACAATCCCCTAGCTTTCTTTCTATCCATGGCTAACCTTATAAAGAGAGATATTTATCTATTCTAACTATAAGAACAATCCTCTAATTTATTAGAGCAGGGTCTAGAATAAATTACTTACATTATTCCTAAGTTTGCCGAGTCCCTAAGCTCCTTGGATTGTTCGTAGTCAGCTAGAACTCCTTCTTTTTCTTCCTCTCTTTCTCTTTCTCTCTCTTCTTTTATCTCCTTTCCTTCTTGCTTGCCGTGGAATGAAATGGGAGGGGATGAGGGGTATTTATAGTTGAAGCAAAGTAAAATGGATGGTCCAGATCGAATCACGATAAACGGCTTAGATCGCTTAGCTTCCTCAAGAAGCTTTGCCTGTATCATTGTGATGACATCATCATCCTCAATGACTTATCAAAGTAACATCATCAAGGGACACCTCACATGCTTAGCTGGTGCAATGGTGGGGCCCTTGGGACACCTCACCAGTTGACTTAGTGCTTCTAGAAAATTCTATAATCTTATCCCAGAATAAACGGCTGTGATAGTGCCACTTGTCCTTAGCTTTTTCTTCTTCCCCTAGATTAGTGCCATGTGGCATTTTGATGGGATGGCTTCCAGATAAGTCTAAAGCTTTATCTGATCAATTCTCTAGTTATCACTTCAACCGGGTAACTTTACTTTATTGAAAAATCACTAAAATATTATTTTAATACTACTTTAACCCACATAATTCTTGGGCTACATTTTTGTACTTATTGGAATGTCATCTTGGGTCTCTGGTCAAGCTCAAGTACTTTGATGGATCAATTAACAAGAAACATCCCTTGGCAAATTACCAAAATACCCTTGGTTCCTCTTTATTTACTTTAATGAGTCTAGGGGTATTATTGTCTTTTCATACCTTTCTAGAGTATTTCCTGACCCTGGTAAACTATTTAGATAACCTTCCTTGACTGTCTAACCTTAGTCAAATGACCAAAATACCCTTCACTCACTCTTTAATTATTTTATAACACAGGGGTATTTTCGTTATTTCGCACATTTCTGCATATTTCTGGACACTGACCCTTTTTTTTGATAAACTGATATCATGGGCCTGGGCCTCACGTGACGTCATTATGGGTCTCTTGTAAAATCATCTAGGCTCATTCAGTCCAAGCTTGCTTACTGCTTAAGTTTCATAATCGGATACTGGGGGTTCACAAACTCCTGTCAAAATTCACTAATATATGAATAACTTTTCTTACAAATCTCCTTTTGGGATTCCATCAGTTCCCTGACCTCTAGCTTCACAGGACGCATCTTCCTATAACTTTTTACTTATATCTGAGGTCCAGGAGATCTGATAAAAAATTTAGATAACTTTTAGACTATCAGATAAATTTCAGCTATCTGAAACTCTAATAAAATTTCTATAATAAGCTAGATTAACTAGCATCATTTTCTTTAAAATAGCACATTGCCAAGCACAATCATGTATTACCATCAAAACATAATTACAAGTATAAAATGAATGATAAAGTTGTTATAAAACCCTTAAAATGTCATAGAAACCATACACAATTTGTGTCATATCAAATCCTCAAGAGGTAGCAAGTATACCTAACTACAATGTTAATAATGTTTGATTGCTTACTTGCTTGTTGATTGTGATTGATGGTTGAGCTTATGATATCTATGACGATAATGGCGATGATTATATGGCTGCAACTCCTTGAATTTTATGTCATGACAATATGCAAGTTAGAGCTTGCTTATGGATGATGTAAGGTTAGCTCCCATATAAGTAATGTAATCAAGCATGCATGATGTTATAGTTTATATATCTTGTTATTGAGATTTCTTTGAAATCTCATTCCTTTCATAAATTGATCATGCTATATGTGTTGAAACCTCAAAAGGAAAAGGCCTAAATGTGGATTCTTGAGCATGTATGGTTGTGTGAGTTTTGGTGATATACATTGTAAAGACTTTAAGTAAGCATTGGCATGTATGATCCTAAAAGGCAGTAACATTATCTGCTGTTTTGAATATCTTACTGGATGAGTTTTGAAATTAAACTTGGCATGCGTAAAGTTAAGATAAAGAGCTTTAATTGTACACCAAGTTCATCTCATTTAGATAAGAATTTAATTTAATATGATTTTTCATAGTTAGAGTTAAAATATGGAAAGAAGTAACTCGTGGGTTTTGAGGCAGTGAGCTAGCAACTACAGTTTGACTAAGTAAATGAATGAATTTAACCACGATATTTTGTGATCTTAAGATACACTTCTTGAGCTTTAAAAGCATAGGTAACATGCCTTATTTGGATAAGTGAATGAGGAGAAATGAATTTTTAAGATTAAGGTCTAAAAATTGGAAGCATCCTTATTTGCCAAAGGAACAGTGATTTTTAACAATTAAACTGTATTAATTGGCCTAATGAAACTTCAGTTTTATATTTTTTCCTCAAAGTTTAATGAAACAGATTTTAGTAGAAATTTGAACCACATGGTTTTGATTTTCTCAAAATTAATTATGAATTCTCAAATTCAGGCCAAAAAATCTAGATATACCATATAAACACAGAAGTATTTTATCTTGATGAACCAAAGGTCTTGGTCGCAATGAATGAACATAGAAGTATTTAGTTGCGACAAACCAAAGGTATTGGTTATGATGAATGAATATAGAAAGGAATTTTTGAAAATTCATTTTTCTAACTTTAAGAGGTTTTAAAGTGGTTCAAATAGGTTCCAAATACACATAATTGAGGGTTAAATTAACGATATGACATTTTGGTATTAGAGCAAAAATTATAGCACAAATTTTGGCATAGGATAAGTTTACCTTAATTGATGTCTTGGTTGGTTTGTGTATTGATTTGATTGGTTAATTTTCAAAGTTGCCTATATGAAAAATGGTTAAAGGGAAGTTGACTTTTAGGTTAAATGTTTGCAGGGAAAACCAAATAGACCCTCATACTGTTATCTCGGATTAATTAGACATCTAAGACAATTAATTCAACATCTTTTGGGAATGCAGAAATGATAATATGAGCAATGCCAAGTAATTAACTACTAAATGAAATCAACCTTAACTATATGAGCCTAATAGATTCTCTATAAGGATGTAAGTGTTTAGCTATCTATATCATCTCATTCACTAGTGGAAATTAGTCTTTTTAAAGCCCTATTTTTAAACCGGTCACTGCGGAGATGGTTTAAAAAAATGACCGGTGGCATTTTTATAAATAAGATAAAATATTTACACCGGTTGTAAACATGAACCGGTGTAAAAAGTTATGACTAGTGGCATTTTTGTAAATAAGATGAAATATTTACACTAGTTGTAAATATGACTGGTGTAAAAAGTCATGACCGATGTAAATATTTTATTTTATTTACAAAAATGCCACAGGTCATTTTTTTTAAACCGGTTCCACAGTGACCGGTTTAAAAATGGGGCTTTAAAAAGCATATTTTTAAACTGATCTTATCTACAACTGATAAAATTACATCCGGTGTAGAATGTCCTTGCTATTAAAAATCTAACAAAAAGCATTAATTTTTTGTGATTCCCTATCTTCACAAATCATATCGTCGTCCATGGAGAAAACTAGACAAGGGAGAACACATGGTGACAGGAAGCTCCACCTTCGTAACACACCGTCTAAAGCTCGTTGAAGAAGAAGACCTAGATATGCGATAACCATACCTGTGCTCATCGTTCTCTATTGTTGAAGTCAGTCGTTGTCACCTCTAAAGCTCGCCAAAGAAGAAGACCCAGATCTGTGATGGCGGGTATCTATTTTTTGGTTCCTTTCTTTCTCAGTTTTATTTAAATATATTTCTGTTCATTTTTAACTGGGTAAGTCGGAGGAATTGTGATGATGTTTCTATGATATCTTCAATTAGGTAATGGCATTTCTAGGTTTTCATTTCTGTGTATATATTTGGGTTTTTGGCTCATTCATTTATGGGTTCTGTTTAAATATATTTTTGTTTGCTTTTGAGTAGGTAACCCAAAGGAATTGTAACGATGTTTTTGTGATATCTTCAATTAGGTGACGACGTTTATGGGTTTTCATTTCTGTGCATATATCTGTGTTTTTGTTTCTTTTGTTTCTGGGTTTCTGGGTTCTCTGGCTTTTTCTTTCTTTCTTTTTTTATTCTCTGCTTGCATTTTACAGGTACCTATTTTTCTTCATCACTCTCCTCCTCCTTCAGATTTGTGACGAAGAAGGAAATAATTTCAAACCTAGAGTTTTTTTTATTCTGGATTTTTTTTTATTTTGACATACTTTTTAAACCTGTTGTATGGAATAACCGATTTAAAAAAGATGATTGTTTATACTGGTCATATACAACCGGTGTAGAATATTAAACTTTTTACATGGGTTGTTTCTACACCGGACCAAAGTCCGGTGTAGAAGTCTATTTTCAACCGATTAAGAAAGCCTATTTTCTACAAGTGATTGTTAGGGTTCTTTCACTCAAATTCAATTTGGAAAACACTCTACCGTATGCTTGTAATGACTCTAAATCTCATCTACTATATAACACTTATGTAAAGAATCAAGAGGTCTTTTAAGGGTGAAATGATTGAGGTAGGCCACGTGGAATGGAATATGAAGGATAGAAAGTACTATATGCATTCAATAATGAATATATAGCATGAATTCGTCTTCAAAGATGTAGAGGAGGTACTTGTGCTAATAGGAATTGATAATAGTGCCTTCTTCATTTTCCTTTTTTTTGGCACCTTATACATAGAAGTGTAGCACAATATCACAATAATAATGATTTTTTTTTACATGAATAAAAATTGTATTTCGAAATGGTGTTGTAGCATATATAACTTTCTATAAAAATGATGGAAAGAAAAAGTGATGGGCTCAAAGGGGGTGACTATGGATATAATATGTAACAGGCTTGTGTTTGGGATCAAAGGGTTTAGAAATGAATGCCTCTATCATATTCAATAACATAAATGCGCAAGTAATTCTCAACTCAGAGCTAAGACGAGTTCTAGAGGATATAAACCAATTGAATAATCACTCAATATAGGAATTAAGGCCGAGAATCCTTCCAACTAAGGTTTTCATCTAAATTGCTCATAAGCTAAAGTCTCAAACAATGTTCATCATTCTCCAGGCATTAAAACACTTATCATAACTAAAAACCCTCTTAAATGATGATTTGAAAGTTTCAAAGTAATCACTCAAAATCATGTAATAATCCCAAATCTAACAGTAAGAACTTAAGTGTCTCCAATTCAATTTCTAAGATTTTCAAAAAATTCAAGTGTGGAAATGGTTTCTATAAACTCTTTATGCAAAAGGTTAAAAATCAGAGGGCAATGAATCATTTATAAAAGTACCTTAATAGCTCAAAAGGAATCCTTTTATACAGCATTACACAAAGCAAAGAGAAGGTAAATGGAAATTTTCAAATTCATGTCACGACTGAAAGTGAAGGTCATGACCAAATTTCACAGTGAGTGCTTGCTATGCACTTACAATAACTGGTCACAACAAGGAAAGATTATGGTCGCGACCAAGTACACATAAAGGTATGGTCACAACCTCATGCACTCGTGTCGCGACTGGTTTTCACAGAGAGCATATTAAGTCCAAAATTCCATGTCAAGTCACGACCATACAAACATAGGTCACGACGAAAGACCACAGAGACTACCACTTGATAGTTTTCAAAGCCCAAAACATCTTTTACACTAAAATCCTTTTAGCTAACCACAAAATAGTTTAGAGTAGGGATCCAAAAACTTTGTGATGAAAGATTGGATTAATTGAAGAATTTTACATTAATTAGCACAGAAACAAGAACATCTTTCCCACACTTAAACTTGACAGTGTCCTCACTGTCAGCAGAATTAAAATAAAAAGGATCACAATATGGGATCAATGAGAATCAAGGCATTTGTATTAAGTGAGACCAAAATGTCGCGACAAAAAGTACTCACGTCGCGACTAGAATTCATAGAGAGGTCTATTTTTCCCAGAACCATATTAGTCGCGTCCTTATGTTATATAGTCATGACCAATACACAATATCACCCCTAGTGGACTCCAAACTTTCCTCTAAGTCTCCCAAATAACCTTAACCATTTCCCACAACAAATCAACACAAAACTCAATGCAAATTTCACAGTGAAGCACACAGTCACATTCAAATGATACATCACAATACAAGAAAAGTAAAGATGACAATATGGGTAAACTATAGCATGCAATTGAGTGTGTAAATAGCTCAGAGCATCAGTAATAAGTAGATAAAATATGGACAACATAGGAGTATTATTCAAAATAGAAATAAAGTAAAAATAAATGCTATCCTACTGAATCATCCCTTTCTAATCATCAAACCAACATATCAAACACATATTACATTAGGAAAACTTGTAAAAAGTAAGAGATAAGAAAGGGACAAGCTGGCCTCAAGGAGGCAAAGCAGATTCCTTATAAAGTTTCAAGAGGTGGCCATTTACCTAGAAGATTTTGCCCGTCACCTCCTCTTTCAACTCAATCATCCCAAAGTCATGGACTTTAACAACTGTGTAAGGTCCATCCCAGCTAGTTTTGAATTTACCATGTTTGAACTTGAACCTAACTTAGTACCTTAACACTCTATCACCCTCCTTAAACCTCTTTCTCAAAATACGAGCATCATGGATTAATTTTGTCTTTTGATTATAAATTTTAGAGCTACTGTAGGCATCCAATCTAATCTCTTCTAGCTCTTGAATCTACAACAACCTCTCTAGACTAGCTTCTATAAGGTCCTCATTGCAAGCTTTCACTGCCCAAAATGTCTTATGCTCTATTTCCACAGGCATATGACAAGCTTTCCTAAAAATTGTCCTATAAGGGGACATGCCTAGAGGGGTTTGAAAAGTTGTTTTGTACGCCCATAAAGCATTGTCAAACCTTAAGTTCCAATCCTTATTGGATAGCTTAACAATCTTTTCTAGAATATGCTTTATTTCCCTATTAGAAACTCTGCTAGATCATTAATTTGAGGGTGGACGGGGTTGAGATTTTATGAGTTACACCATATTTTGCCAATAAGCTATTGATTAACTTATTGCAAAAATGGGTGCCTTGTGTTGGAAATTGTGCCCTAGGGGCCAATCATTGTATCATGTTATCATATTATTTGCATGTTTACTATGATGACAATCCTTGGATAACTAGTGATTTTATCCTAAATGTCCCTGGTCAGTCATCTATGCGGGAACAGAGATGAAATAAGACCAGTATGACTTTGAAGATATATATAGAGATATAAATCAAAGTCATAAGCACATGTAAGAGTACAGGGTGTTGGACCGACCCGCTATGAGAGAGCTGCATGGGTTAAGTCATAAGCTCCTCTCATATACAAGCCATGTCACTATACCCTTTGACCTGAGATCATCATGGATTCCTACATGACAAACGCTCAGCTTTGACCTAGTCAAAAGTCACTTTTGACCGAGTGATCATAAAGGCTATGCTCGGGCTTAGTGGTTTTTCATGCGGAGGAATGTGAATGGTCAAGATGGAATTTGTCCCTCACATTCGTAGAGAGATATTACTGGGCCCCTCGATGAGTGAGTCTGAGAAATGTATGGCCATACTGGAATGGAAGGGTAGTTCCATTTCTATATTCAGACTACTCAGGGATCGAGAAAGTAATGGTCAGGAATAGGAGGATGACGTTCTCCATGCCTCATCCTTGACCGAAATATCATGTGACAAAAGGGACGTGATATGGTTGTATGAAAGTTTACATCGTTTATCGATCCTCATATGTTTTGGGTAGTCGTAATGCCTTGCTAGAGACCGCTTACGACTTGTGGGTCAGTATAGTAACTGGGCCACTGCCAACTTCATATGGGCCTACAGGGTCGCACACAAAACAGCCCAATGCAAGTTATGATGTCCAGATTCATTGAATCTAAGAGATGTCTAGATTCAATGAATAATCTAGGGTGGATATATATTATATATATATATAAATCAGTATATATATATTATATATAATATAAGAGATATTTGTAAGATTTAATTTATAAGGATAAATTAAATCTCTATCATTTTGAATTTGAATGGATATGATCTATTTGAATTTGAAATTCAAATTGATAAGATATCTCAAATTTGATTTATGAGAATAAATCAAATATAATTCTGTCTTATCTTTATTTTAAATTAAATAAATAGGTGAATTAAATCTGTGGGACGGATTTAATATAAACCATATTTATTTAATCAGTTTCTTATTAAATTATGCAATATATGATATTGTATTAATTCAGAATTAATATAAGATTAATTCTGAAGCCCGGCCCTATTAGAAGCCCGATAGCTTCCTATATATTTGACATTAGGAGCTAGGGTTCAACACACAATATACATCTCTACACACACATTCAGACGTGAGAAGAGGGGGCAGGGAGAGTGCAAAAGGTTTGCACATAAGAAACTGCCGCGATAGAGAGGGTGAGGACGGAATCTCTAGAAAGCCCTAGAGGGACAAGAGGCGCTAGCACGTCGTTCGCGATTGGAACGCTGTTCGTGTGAATACCGGTAGAGGAAGCCGATCTGAGCTGTCGACTTCTACGATACGACCATACATGAAGCAAGGTCGCGACCAGAACACGCTGAGGTCGCGACCATACGGGCATCTGAACGTCAGAAATCCGAAAAGAAGAGGCAGGTCGCGACTTGAAGCTGACGAGGTCGCGACTACAAGCTCCAGAGACGTCAGGTCGCGACGAGAAGCAGAGGAGGTCGCGACTAAAATGTTCCAGAGGCGAAGAGTCGCGACTAGTGGACACTGAGGTCGCGACCAAAGCTTGAAACTGAAGGTAACACTTCTTTCTCCTTGACTTAAACACATTCGGTAGATCCTGGCTGGGAATGGAAAAATTTTTAAAGTTAATTTCCGCTGCGTGTCTTCCAATTCCCTTCACCTTGATCACTGATTAATGCTTTTGGTACTCCAAATCTACTAAAGATATGAGATCTTAAAAACTTGGAGACCATTTTGGCGTCATCTAGTCTTGTAGGGATGGCCTCTACCCACCTAGATAAATAGTCTACAGCCAATAAAATGTAATGAAATCCAGCTGAAGGGGGAAAAGGTCCCATGAAATCTATCCCCCATACATCAAAAATCTCATAAAACAGAATAGGTTGTTGCGGATCTCATGCCTTTTACTAATCCCCCAAATCTTTGGCACCTATCACAAGCTCTACAAAATTCAAAAGCATCTTTAAAAAGGGAAGGCCAATAGAATCCGAATTCAAGGACCCTATATGTAGTCCATTTCCACCCAAAATGACCACCACATACCCATGAATGGCAAGCTTCTAAAACTGATTTGTGATCTTTGTCTGGGATACATCATCTTAATACTTGATCTGAGCATAACTTCCACAGAAAAGATTTACCCCAAATGAAGTATTTAGATTCACTCTTGAGCTTTTGGGCTTGAAATCTAGACAAATGAAAAGGGATTAGGCCAGTTTCAATGAAATTAACTAAATGAGCATACCAAGGTTCTACAATAGCAACCAAACAAAGAGATTGATCAGGGAAAGAATCACAAAGAAGATTAGAACTAAGTACTCCCCTTGTCTCTGTTGGTAATCTACTTAGGTGATCTGCAATGTGGTTCATATTTCCAGCTCTATCCCTCACTTCTATATCAAACTCTTGGAGCAGTATCATCCATCGGAGAAGTCTTGGCTTAGACTGAGGTTTATGGAACAAATACTTAACTACTGCATGATTTGTGTAGACAACAACTTTGGAGTTAATGAGATATGCTCTAAATTTATCCAAAGCCACTACCATTGCAAACAGTTCTTTCTCAGTAGTGATATAATTAATTTGAGAAGCATCAAGTATTTTCAAGGCATTGGCAAACACTCAAGATAAATTACCTTCTATTTGACCTATCATAGCTCCCACAACATAATTGGAAGCATCACATGATAGTTTAAAAGGAAGATCCTAATCTGGTGAGGTTAGAATAGGTAGTGAAATCAACCTATCCTTCAAATTTTCAAAAGCCTCTTTGCAATCAGTACAAAAAACAAATTTAGTGTCTTTTTGCAGAAGCTTTGAGAGTGGCAAAGCAATTTTACTAAAGTGTTTGATGAATCTTCTGTAAAATCCAACGTACCCCAGAAAAAATTAAAGTTCTTCTAAAGTTGTGGGGTAGGGAACGAGGGAATGACTTCAATTTTTGCTTTATCTAGTTCAATTTCCTTGGTAGATATAAGATGTCCAAGTACTATTCCATGATCAACCATGAAATGACACTTTTCAAAATTCAAAACCAATTTTTTCTCAATACATCTAGCTGAAGGGAATTGGAAGACACGCAGCAGAAATTAACTTTAAAAATTTTTCCATTCCCTGCCAGGATCTACCGAATATGTTTAAGTCAAGGAGAAAGAAGTGTTACCTTCGGTATTCGAGCTGCAGTCGTGACCTCAGTATCCACTAGTCGCGACTCTTCGCCTCTGAGTTTTCAGTCGCGACCTCCTCAGCTTCTAGTCACAACCTGTAGCCTCTGGAGTTTGTTGGAAATTGTGCCCTAAGGGCCAATCATTGTATCAGGTTATCACATTATTTGCATGTTTACTATGATGACCATCCTTGGATAACTCATGATCTTATCCTAAATGTCCCTGGTTGGTCATCTATGTGGGAGCAGAGATGAAATAAGACCAGTATGACTTTGAAGATATATAGAGATATAAATCAAAGTCATAAGCACATGTAAGAGTATAGGGTGTTGGACCGACCCGCTATGAGAGAGCTGCATGGGTCAAGTCATAAGCTTCTCTCATATACAAGCCATGTCACTATGCCCTTTGACCTGAGATCATCATGGATTCCTACATGACAAACGCTCAGCTTTGACTGAGTGATCATAAAGGCTATGCTCGGGCTTAGTGGTTTTTCATGCGGAGGAATGTGAATGGTCAAGATGGAATTTGTCCCTCACAGTCGTAGAGAGATATTACTGGGCCCCTCGATGAGTGAGTCTGAGAAATGTATGGCCATACTGGAATGGAAGGGTAGTTCCATTTCTATATTCAGACTACTCAGGGATCGAGAAAGTAACGGTCAAGAACAGGAGGATGACGTTCTCCATGCCTCATCCTTGACCGAAATATCGTGTGACAAAAGAGACGTGATATGGTTGTATGAAAGGTTACATCGTTTATCGATCCTCATATGTTTTGGGTAGTTGTAATGCCTTGCTAGAGACCGCTTATGACTTGTGGGTCAGTATAGTAACTGGCCCACTGCCAACTTCATATGGGCCTACAGGGTCGCACACAAAACAGCCCAATACGAGCTATGATGTCCAGATTCATTGAATCTAAGAGATGTCTAGATTCAATGAATAATCTAGGGTGGATATATATTTTATATATATATATAAATTTGTATATATATATTATATATAATATAAGAGATATTTGTAAGATTTAAATTATAAGGATAAATTAAATCTCTATCACTTTTGAATTTGAATTTAAATGGATATGATCTATTTGAATTTGAAATTCAAATTGATAAGATATCTCAAATTTGATTTATGAGAATAAATCAAATATAATTCTATCTTATCTTTTTTTTAAATTAAATAAATAGGTGAATTAAATCTGTGGGACGGATTTAATATAAACCATATTTATTTAATCAGTTTCTTATTAAATTATGCAATATATGATATTGTATTAATTCAGAATTAATATAAAATTAATTCTGAAGCCCGGCCCTATTAGAAGCCCGATAGCTTCCTATATATTTGACATTAGGAGCTAGGGTTCAATACACAATACATCTCTACACATACATTCAGACGTGAGAAAAGGGGGCAGTGCAAAAGGTTTGCACATAAGAAACTGCCGAAATAGAGACGGTGAGGACGGAATCTCCAGAAAACCCTAGAGGGACAAGAGGCGCTAGCACGTCGTTCGCGACTGGAACGCTGTTCGTGTGGATACCGGTAGAGGAAGCCGATCTGAGCTGTCGACTTCTACGATACGGCCAGACACGAAGAAAGGTCGCGACCAAAACATACTTAGGTCACGACCATACGGGCATCTGAAAGTTAGAAATCCGAAAAGAAGAGGCAGGTCGCGACTTGAAGCTTACGAGGTCGCGACTACAAACTCCAGAGACGTCAGGTCGCGACGAGAAGCATAGTAGGTCGCGACTATAAACTCCAGAGGCGACAGGTCACGACTAGAAGCTGAGGAGGTCGCGACTGAAAGTTCCAGAGGCGAGGAGTCGCGACTAGAGGACACTGAGGTCGCGACCAAAGCTTGAAACCGAAGGTAACACTTATTTCTCCTTGACTTAAACACATTCGGTAGATCTTGGCTGGGAATGGAAAATTTTTTAAAGTTAATTTCCCCTGCGTGTCTTCCAATTCCCTTCAGAGTTTTCTGTCGCGACCTCCCCAGCTACTAGTCGCGACCTTTAGCCACTGGAGTTGTCAGTCGTGACTTCCTCAGCTTCTAGTCGCGACCTGTCGTCTCTTTTCAGATTTCTGACGTTCAGATGTCTATTTAGTCGCGACTTATGTGTCAACTGGTCGCGACTTCGTCGTACCTGGTGCTATTTTCTCGATCGCAAGAAGTCGACAACTCAGATCGGCTTCCTCTACCGGTATCCACACGAATAGCGTTCCAACCACGAATGACGTGCTAACGCCTCTTATCCCTCTAGGGCTTTCTCAAGATTCTGTCCTCACTGTCTCTATTTTGGCAGTTTCTTATCTGCAAACCTTTTGCACTCTCCTTGCCCCTTTTTCTCGTGTGTAGAACCCTAGCCCCTAATGTCAAATATATAGGATGCTATCGGGCTTCTAATTGGGCTGGGTTTCAGAATTAATCTTATATTAATTCTAAAATTAATACAATATCATATATTGCATAATTTGATAAGAAACTATTTAAATAAATATGGTTTATATTAAATCCGTCTCACAGATTTAATTCACCTATTTATTTAATTTAAAATAAAGATAAGACGGAATTATATTTGATTTATTCTCAAAAATCAAATTTGAGATATCTTATCAATTTAAATTTCAAATTCAAATAGATCATATCAATTTAAATTCAAATTCAAAAGTGATAGAGATTTAATTTATCTTTATAAATTAAATTTTCAAATATCTCTTATATTATATATAATATATATATACGAATTTATATATATATAAAATATATAAATCCACCCTAGATTATTCATTGAATCAAGACATGTCTTAGATTCAATGAACCTGGACATCATAGCTCGTGTTAGGCTATTTTGTGTGCGACCCTGTAGGCCTATATGAAGTTGGCAGTGGGCCAGTTACTATACTGACCCACAAGTCGTAAGGGTCTCTAGCAAGATATTACGACTACCCAAATCATATGAGGATCGATACACGATGTAACCTTTCATACAACCATATCACGTTCATTTTGTCACACGATATTTAAGTCATGGATGAGGCATGGAGAACGTCATCCTCCTGTTCCTGACCTTTACTTTCTCGATCCCTAGTAGTCTGACTATAGAAATGGAACTACCTTTCCATTACAGTATGCCATACATTTCTCAGACTCACTCATCGAGGGGCCCAGTAATATCTCTCTAGAATGTGAGGGATAAATTTCATCGTGACCATTTGTAACATCCCGATTTTTGGTCTAGGAGATCGGGACAGTTCATCTAGGTCCAAGATGAGGAATGTGAGGAATATCCTAAGTCTTAAGCCTAGGAATTCTGCAGGTAGCTTGATATGGGCTGGCTCCTGTGTAAGATAACCTGATATGGGCGGGTTGTCGAGCCTTTCAATTAACGATGACTCCCGAAGAGTTCAAGGGATGATTTATTGAAAGAGAATTTCGAGAACTTAAGATGAAGGATGAGAAGATGAGTAATAGATGCCAGAAAGAGAATGCAGGGGCAAAATCGTAATTATGGGAAAGATCGGGCTGGTAGCCGATGAGTACCATATTTTGCCAGAAAATAGAGAAAATTATGCTGATCATTTCACTGAACTGTGAAATGTGTATATGAGGTCTCTATGTATATGAAAGAATTAGAAATATGACCAGGGGTAAAATGGTCATTTTGGAAAAGTGTGCGCGTGAGTGCTTTTTCAGGCCAAAACAGCCCGGTCCGGATAAAATATCTGAAAATACCGGGAGATAGAGAAAAGGATTCCGGGTTGAATGAGGAGTCACGGAATTTTGATTTGAGGTCCCGATTTTTCTGTAAAAATTCCGGAAGATGGGAATTTACAGTTATAATCGGTAAAGGAAAGGCAGTCCGAATAGAGATGATCGGACTGTGGCCAGGGGGCCGTATAGTGTTTCTAAGGCCTTTAGTGACACCAGGGAAGGCCCAGGCCCATTATATCAGTCCAGTGGTAAAATGGGCCGGTGTCCTGGAAAAAGGTGCGAAATGACGAAAATGCCCCTATGTTATAGGACAGCTGAAGAATGAGTAAAGGGTATTTTGGTCATTTGGCTAAGGTTAGACAGTCCAGGGAAGTTATCTGGATAGTTGACCAGGGTCAAAGAATACTCTGGTAAGATGGGAAAAGACAATAATGCCCCTAGACTCATTGAAGTAAAGAAAGAGAGACTAAGGGCATTTTGGTAATTTGCCAAGGGGTATTTCTTGGGAATCGTGCCATCAGAGTACTTGGGCTGGATCAGAGACCCAAGATGATATTCTCAGGCCCAAAAACGTGGCCCAGTAGTTATGTGAGGAAAAGTGGCATTAAAATACTATTTTAATGCTGTTGCAATAAAGTAAAGTTACTCGGTCGACACGATAACCGAGGAGGTGATCAGATAAAGTCCAGGACTTATCTGGATAGCATTGGAAGGCGTGAAAGGTCCCTTCCAGATGCCACATGGCGTCATCTTAGAGGCAGAAGAAAAGTTAAGGACACGTATTACGGTGCAAGACTCTGGACCGGTGAGTCAGCAGGCTGAGTCAGCTGATGAGGTGTCCCGGGTTTTAGACATGTGAGAAATGTGCTGCTGAGGTGTCCACTGAGGTGTCCTGGATGATGCAGTAAAAAGGAATAAAAGAAAATAGGAAATTCCAGGAAAAACCAGGACCACAAGTTCATATGGCTTCAAAATTACAAGAATGCCATTGACCAAAGCTATAAATACCCCCTTCCCCTCCCATTTTATGCATCCCACGGTTTTGGCAAGAGAAAGAGAGAGAAAGAAGAGAGAGAAGGAGAAAGAAAGAAAGAAAGGAAGTTCTGGCGGAGCTGGAAGCAGTATAGAGATAGTAGAGCTCTGCTAAGCTTTTGAGGTAGTAACTAATCCTAACTCTTATGTAATGTCTTTGTGATTTGTTGTGCTATTGTTTGGTTGGATTGTTGTCTTATATGTTATGCTTGAAGCTCTATTACAATGCTATGATCATATGTTATTGAATATGGAAGCACGCAGGATACTTATCTGTACACAATCACAAGCAAGCACCGTCACTCTGCATTACATATATTGTTATGATTATTACTACTGCGATTCCCCCGAATCTCATCCCCCACATATAACCCATTACAGGGAGATTATGTTGAAGTGAATTTTAAGAATTTAGAGAGATGCCGTTATGCTGCCGAAGTAAAGACTGAACATCAGTATATGATAAGTACTGTGTACGTAGTGCTGTCTAAGGAGGCTAGAAGTGAGTGGACCTAGCCGGTTCATCTAGTCTTTCCTGGGTACTACGTAGAATGGTAGTTCTCATGAGGGGATTACCGAATCAGTACAGTTCAGTTCTTTGTACAGATGAAGCGTAGCGGTTATGCTGCCGGAGTTTAGGCAGAAAGAGATGTAATAGAGATAGCAAGATTATGTATATGTCTTGTTGTGTATGCCATGCTGTATGACATTATGTTATTCAATGATAAGTATTGTTTGGCATATTCAATTTATGTATAGTAAATTAAGGGGAAATTCGTAGGTCCTGAGGTAGCGGTGTTTTGACCTCAGTTTGACCTAGTAAACAGAGGAGTTTGGCTACGAAATTTGGTGAGCTAGTAGTACACATCTGGGGCATTCCGTGGATAGGTAATAAGCCTCATTTGGATGTGTAGAACGAGATAAATCAGTTCTCAAATTAAAGGTCCTGAATAAGGAACTTAAGAGTGAAATTTTAAATTTCTGGGCTTAAGTTAAGATATAATCGAGCTAATATTGCTTCCGCAAGTGTACTCTGAGGAGTCTAAGGAAGGATGTTTCACCATTCACATTCCTCCGCATGAAAAACCACTAAGCCTGAACATAGCCTTTATGATCACTCGGTCAAAAGTGACTTTTGACTAGGTCAAAGCTGAGCGTTTGTCATGTAGGAATCCATGATGATCTCAGGTCAAAGAGCATAGTGACATGGCTTGTATATGAGAGAAGCTTATGACTTAACCCATGCAGCTCTCTCATAGCGGGTCGGTCCAACACCCCGTACTCTTACATGTGCCTATGACTTTGATTTATATCTCTATATATCTTCAAATTCATACTGGTCTTATTTCATCTCTACTCCCGCATAGATGACCGATAAGGGACATTTAGGATAAGATTATGAGTTATCCAAGGATGGTTATCACAATAAACATGCTAACAATGTGATAACATAATTAAGAAATTCATAAATTAACAATGTTCATAATACAATGATTGGCCCCTAGGGCACAATCTCCAACATCCTCCTACTTGCACTAGGTACAATCATTAATTTGCTTAATTCCCATTGACCTAACATGACACTCATGCTTTCCTTGCACAAGCGGCTTTGTTAGAGGATCAACAACATTGTCTTCTCCTGCTACCTTGCATATTTTTATATCACCTCTATCATTGATTTCTCTGATGAGATAAAATTGCCTGAGTATATGCTTGGTCCTTTGATGTGACCTAGGCTCTTTGGCCTGTGCAATGGCACCACTATTATCACAGAACAAAGTTATTGGATCTAAGATGGTAGGTATCACCCCTAGCTCAGTAATGAACTTCCTGATCCAAATGGCGTCCTTAGCTGCATCAGATGCTGCTATATACTCAGCTTGCATTGCAGAATCTGCTACGGTGCTCTACTTAGAGCTCTTCCAGCTTACTGCTCCATTATTCACGAGGAATATGTATCCAGATTACGATTTCTGGTCGTCCTGGTCAGTTTGGAAACTTGCATCTGTGTAACCAGTTACACAGAGCTCGTCAACAAATCCATCATAGACCAAGAATAAGTCATTAGTCCTTCTTAAGTACTTAATGATATTCTTGATAGCAGTCTAATGGCCTTCACCGGGGTCCTGTTGATATCTGCTAGTCATACTTAAGGCAAGCGAGACATTTGGTCGAGTACGTAACATGGCATACATGATAAATCCTATGGCCAAGGCATATGGAACCTTACTCATGCAACCTCGCTGATCAGGTGTACTAGGACACAAATCCTTGCTGAGGTGAATACCATGAGACATGGGTATGAAACCCCTCTTTGATTCCTGCATACTAAACCTATACAGTATCTTGTCTATATATGTGCTTTGACTGAGTCCTAGAAGTCTTTTAGATCTATCTATATAGATCCTAATTCCTAGGATATAGGTGGCTTCTGTCACATCCTTATTTTTATACGTCTTAGGGACCATTCAGTAGCACTTAAACCACTTTCAGGGTCATTGAAGTCTAAACACTTAATCTGAAATTTTACTCGTATCGAGTACTGTTCACTGTGGCAAATTCCAGATGAGTGACCTGATTTTGAAAATTCATAACTAATTCTAAAAAAATCGAAATGAAGTGGTTCAAATTGCTACATGAAGATAACTCGAATATATTTCAGGGAAAAATCATTGGTTGACCAATCCTTGACAAATTTAACGTGGGTCAACGTTTCAATCTTACTGTTCATCCAATGACTTTCTCCTGAATCCAGCATTCTGGTCCCAACTTTAACAATTTATATCTTTTCGTGTATACATCCAAATTAGACATTCTATATATCAAATTAAATCTTAATATGCCTACTTTTTACCCTAAAAATTTCGTACATTAATTCAATCATTTACTATTTTTAATGATTTATCAAACATGAATGGGTCTTCACGAGTTACTGTTCACTGAGCCTATTTTCAGCATTTAGTCTTTACATACCCAAGCATACAACCAACACATATCAGTCATACAGGCCAGATAACAATTAATATTAAATAATCAACTGTTATATATCAGTGCATGATTAACTCCCTCATATTTTATTACATCCTTCTCTGTCTAAAATCCGGCAGCATAACTGCTACAATTCTTCTTTAGAAAGTAACCGATGTTGTACCGATTCGGTAATTCCCTTATGAGAACTACCATTCTACGTAGTACCCAGGAAAGACTGGAAGAACCTGCTGGGTCCACTCACTTCCAGCCTCCTTAGACAGCACTACGTACACAGTACGTATCAGTTCCTTTCTTTGTTCCGTCTTCGTTGCCGGAATTTCGGCAGCCTACCGGCGTCTCTTAAGATTTCCAAATTTTATTTTGACAGAACCTCCCCTGTAATGTTATGTTTGGGAATGAGATTCAAAAGAATCCCAGTAACAATAATCATAACAAAATATGTAATGCAGAGTGACAGTGCTTGCTTGTGACTGTGTACAGATAAGTATGCTGCTTGCTTCCATATTCAATAACATATGATCATAGCATTGGAATAGAGCTTCAAGCATAACATATAGGACAACAATCAACCAAACAAAACAACACATCACAAAGACATTACATAAGAGCTAGGATTAGTTGTTACCTCAAAAGCAGTGCTTCAGAACTTCCCTACTACTTCCAACTTCACCAGAACTTCCTTACTTCTTTCTTTCTCACACTTTCTCAAGAACTTCTCTCTTCCTTTCTTCCTTGCTTATGCCGAAATGAGGGGCTAGGTGGGGGTATTTATAGTGTTGAGCAATGGCAATCTTGTAATTAGGAAGACTTATGATCCTGTGGTCCTGGTTTTTCCTGGAATTTCCTATTTTCTTTAATTCTTTTTTACTGCACCACCCTGGACCTGATCTGTATGCCTTTCCAGGAGATTGAGGTCATACTCGGTTTAAATTGGTTATCCTCCAATAATGTGATGTTGGACTGCAGAAACAAGACCCTAGTTCTTGGTCCAAAGATCACTGATCGGAGCTTAGAAGTACAACTGAACTTCGTGACAGAGGCTCAGGCAGAAAAATGTCTACGGAAAGGATGTCAGGGATATGTGGTATTCTTTTCTGTTCAAACAGAAGTGGAGGAAGGCATCGAGGAGGTTCCTGTAGTCAATGAATTTCCTGAAGTCTTTCCAAAGGAGATTCAGGGATTGCCTTCGGAGCGTGAAGTGGAGTTTGCGATCGACATTGTACCTGGAGCTGGACCAGTATCAAAAGCCCCATACAGGATGGCTCCCAACGAAATGATGGAACTGAAGAAGCAAATTGAGGAGCTATTGGAGAAGGGTTTTATACGACCCAGTGTATCGCCATGGGGTGCTCCAGTACTGTTCGTCAAGAAGAAAGATGGTAGCTTAAGGCTGTGCATTGACTACAGGGAATTAAATAAGCTTACAGTTAAGAACAAGTATCCTCTTCCCAGAATTGATGACCTGCTAGATCAATTGGCAGGAGCGAGCTTATTCTCCAAGATTGACTTGAGATCTGGCTACCATCAACTAAGGGTCAAGCCAAATGATATTCCAAAGACGGCGTTCAGAACGCGCTACGGACATTTTGAATTTTTGGTGATGCCTTTTGGACTAACCAATGCACCTGCTATTTTCATGGACTATATGAACCGGATTTTTAGGCCTTATCTAGATCAGTTCGTTGTGGTCTTTATTGATGATATTCTGGTGTACTCCAAATCTCCAGAGGAGCATGAAAGGCATTTGAGGATTGTTCTTGGTACCCTTAAAGAGAAGAAGCTCTATGCTAAGCTGAGTAAGTGCGAGTTTTGGCTTTCAGAAGTCAAATTTCTCGGTCATGTCATATCCCGAGACGGGGTAGCTGTGGATCCTAGCAAAGTTGAAGCAGTTTTGAGCTGGGAGCAGCCCAGGACAGTGAAGGAGATTAGAAGTTTTCTCAGCCTAGCAGGGTACTACAGAAGATTTATTCAAGACTTTTCTCGAATTGCCTTACCACTTACCAAGCTGACCAAAAAGAATCAGCAGTTTAAGTGGGATGAGAAGTACGAGGCTAGCTTCCAGCAGTTGAAGCAGAGATTAACGACTACTCCCGTGCTGATTATTCCAGACCCAACTCAGACTTATGTAGTCTACACTGATGCTAGCAAGCAGGGGCTGGGATGTGTGCTTATGCAGCAAGGTCGAGTAGTAGCCTACGCCTCTCGGCAGTTAAAGCCACATGAAGAGAATTATCCCACTCATGATCTGGAGCTTGCGGCGGTGGTCTATGCCCTGAAGATATGGAGGCACTATTTATACGGAGCAACGATAGAGTTATTTTGCGACCACAAAAGCCTGAAGTACCTGCAGGATCAGAAGGAGCTGAACATGAGGCAGCGGCGATGGATGGAATTGTTAAAAGATTATGACTTCCAGATTAAATACCATCCAGGAAAAGCCAATGTGGTAGCTGATGCCCTGAGTAGAAAGGTGGTGCAGGTTGCATACATGATGATCAAGGAATTGGAACTGATAGAAGATATGCGCGACTGGAGCCCTTTATATCAAATGCAACTGACGGAGAATCCTTTTGGAGGAGTTCATGTCATAACTTGTATAGAAGATGAGATCAAAGAGGCTCAGGAGCGGGATAAGCTCGCAGCAATATTCAAAGACAAGCTGGAGAAAGGGAAGACAAGGAATTTTGAGATGTCCCCAGACGGATTGCTACAGTTTAGGGGAAAACCCTATATCCCAAATGTTGGGGGATTAAGGGAAAGGATTCTGGAGGAAGCACATAAAAGCCGATATACGGTACATCCAGGTATGACCAAAATGTACCATGATGTTAAAAGGTTATTCTGGTGGCCTGGACTGAAGAAAGATATTGTAGCTTACGTATCTAAGTGCTTAACCTGCCAGAAAGTGAAAGTTGAACATCAAAAGCCAGCAGGAACGTTGCAGCCTTTAGATATCCCTGAGTGGAAATGGGATGGGATTGCCATGGACTTTGTGGAAGGACTACCCTTGACACCAAGTAGACATGATGCGGTTTGGGTAGTAATCGATCGACTGACAAAGTCAGCACATTTCCTGGCAATCAATAAGAGAGGTTCTCTAGAAAAGCTGGCAAAGCTGTATATAAAGGAGATCGTTAGGCTCCATGGTATCCCAAGCAGCATTGTGTCTGATAGAGATCCTCGATTTACTTCAAATTTCTGGAGGGCTCTACAGGAAGAAATGGGCACTACTCTCAGATTCAGTACAGCTTATCATCCTCAGACAGATGGTCAATCTGAAAGAACAATACAGACGTTAGAGGATATGCTGAGAGCATGTGTCCTAGATTTCAAAGGCAGCTGGGATATCCATTTACCCCTTATAGAGTTTGCATATAATAATGGTTATCAGGCCAGTATACAGATGGCACCTTTTGAAGCACTCTATGGACTGAAATGTAGATCCCCCTTATGCTGGCTAGAGTTGAGCGAGAGAAGAATGCTTGGTCCGGATATAGTGGATCAAACTGCAGAACAAGTTGCGGTAATTAGAAAATGATTGTTGACGGCTCAAAGCAGACAGAAAAGCTATGCAGATGTCAGAAGGAAGACGTTGGAGTTTGAAGAAGGAGAACATGTATTCCTTAAGTTAACTCCAACCACAGGAGCCGGACGATCGATTAAGGTGAAGAAGTTGCATCCAAGATACATCGGGCCATTCCAGATTCTCTCAAAGATAGGAGCAGTAGCCTACAAGTTGGCTCTTCCTCCGAATCTCAGCTAGATACATGATGTGTTCCATGTTTCCCAATTAAAGAAGTATATTCCAGATCCATCTCATGTGATTAAGCAAGATGAGGTCACACTGCGAGATGACTTGACCTATGAGGTTGGACCAGTGCGAATTGCTGATAGAAAAGTCAAGCAGTTGCGGAATAAGCAAATTCCTTTAGTTAAAGTGATCTGGAAAGGCTTGACTGAACAAGAGGCTACATGGGAAACAGAAGAAAAGATGAAAGAGAAGTATCCGGAATTGTTTCTATAGGATAGGTGTAATGTAAATTTCGGGGACGAAATTTATTTTAAGGGGGAGAGAAATGTAATATCCTTAATTTTCTGTACTGGTTCCTATGTACAGATTAAACGGAATATATGAGCTCTGTTTCAGGAAAAACATGTGGACCTTTATGTAAAGAAAAGGATTAAATTGCAAAAGAAAGGAAATTAAGGGACCTAAATGCAATTATGGAAAGTTTAAAGTTAGGAATGAAAGGTAGACAAAAATGTGGGGTCTTAAAGTGTAATTTTAGCCAAATTAAGGGACTTAATTATAAAGAAGGAAAAGTTCCCTGGGGCTAAAGTGTAATTAAAGAAAATAGGCCAGAAGTGGTTTGCACCGCCCGACAGCATTTCAGTCCCAGATTCTACCAGAAGTTAGGGCATGTGACGCCGGGTAACCCAGCCTAATACCGGAATTTTTGAAGACTCCAGATAGCTAGAAATGGACTGATCGTCCAAAAGTTATAAAAATTTATACCGGATACCCTAGATTTCAGATATAAGTGGGAAAAATACAGGATGATGCGCCTTTATGGGGCGGATGTCTGGAAACTGACAGGATACCGATAGGAGGTCTGTAGGAAAAGTTATTCACAAAATAAAAAATCCAGACGGGAGTGTGAGGCCTCCGGGGATCCGGGTAGGAGATTTATCGGTATTTTTAAAGGGGCTGAATGTGATCGGATGACTTCGGTCAGATGACCGTTATAACCCCCAAGGATGCCTGAACACAGTAGGACACTATATCTAGGAAAAAGAGCCGGTGTCCGGAAAAGGTGTATAATCGGTAAATAATAGTTAAAATATTCAATGAACTGTGTTAAAGGAAGATTCCTCGTAATGCGTGCCATACAGGTAATGGACCCAGGAAGCCAAAAAATGGCGCCATTAGAGGCCCAATAAGACTCTTGGACTGATAGGTGGGCCAGTATCCAGCAGAACCCCGGAAAAGTGCGAAATTACGAAAATGCCCCTATGTTGTACAAAAAGGGCAGCAGATGAATAAAGGGTATTCTGGTCATTTTGGACAGACCCAGAGGTCAAGACATGTCTAAATAAGGTTGACTAGAGCCAGTATAAGCTTTGACCGGGCCCAGAAAGGTGTGAAATGACGATTTTGTCCTTAGGGTTAAAATAGGACAAGATAGGGCACCAAGGGCATTTTGGTCATTTCGCAGGGGATCTGTAACTGAGTCTGGACCCAGTATTAAAAAGTTAATGATATAAAGGGTCTAGATACTAAATGTGAGGTCAGTAGACATAAAAAGGATCTTCAGAAACATCAGATTCAGAAAACGGCACGTTTTTCGAGGCGATGGACCGGAAAGCTTCCAGAACCTCCAAATTTCGTCACATGAAGCATATGGGTGGTGAGGTGTCCTATGAGGTGTCCCATGAGGTGTCCAGGGTGATGCAGTAAAAAAGAATTAATGAAAATAGGAAATTCCAGGAAAAACCAGGACCACAGGATCATAAGTCTTCCTAATTACAAGATTGCCATTGCTCAACACTATAAATACCCCCACCTAGCCCCTCATTTCGGCTAAGCAAGGAAGAAAGGAAGAGAGAAGTTCTTGAGAGAGAATGTGAGAAAGAAAGAAGTAAGGAAGTTATGGTGAAGTTGGAAGTAGTAGGGAAGTTCTGAAGCACTACTTTTGAGGTAACAACTAATCCTAACTCTTATGTAATGTCTTTGTGATGTGTTGTTTTGTTTGGTTGATTGTTGTCCTATATGTTATGCTTGAAGCTCTATTCCAATGCTATGATCATATGTTATTGAATATGGAAGCATGCAGCATACTTATCTGTACACAGTCACAAGCAAGCACCGTCACTCTGCATTACATATTTTGTTATGATTATTGTTACTGGGATTCTTTTGAATCTCATTCCCAAACATAACATTACAGGGGAGGTTCTGTCAAAATAAAATTTGGAAATCTTAAGAGACGCCGGTAGGCTGCCAAAATTCCGGCAACGAAGACGGAACAAAGAAAGGAACTGATACGTACTGTGTACGTAGTGCTGTCTAAGGAGGCTGGAAGTGAGTGGACCCAGCAGGTTCTTCCAGTCTTTCCTGGGTACTACGTAGAATGGTAGTTCTCATAAGGGAATTACCGAATCGGTACAACATCGGTTACTTTCTAAAGAAGAATTGTAGCAGTTATGCTGCCGGATTTTAGACAGAGAAGGATGTAATAAAATATGAGGGAGTTAATCATGCACTGATATATAACAGTTGATTATTTAATATTAATTGTTATCTGGCCTGTATGACTGATATGTGTTGGTTGTATGCTTGGGTATGTAAAGACTAAATGCTGAAAATAGGCTCAGTGAACAGTAACTCGTGAAGACCCATTCATGTTTGATAAATCATTAAAAATAGTAAATGATTGAATTAATGTACGAAATTTTTAGGGTAAAAAGTAGGCATACTAAGATTTAATTTGATATATATAATGTCTAATTTGGATGTATACACGAAAAGATATAAATTGTTAAAGTTGGGACCAGAATGCTGGATTCAGGAGAAAGTCATTGGATGAACAGTAAGATTGAAACGTTGACCCACGTTAAATTTGTCAAGGATTGGTCAACCAATGATTTTTCCCTGAAATATATTCGAGTTATCTTCATGTAGCAATTTGAACCACTTCATTTCAATTTTTCTAGAATTAGTTATGAATTTTCAAAATCAGGTCACTCATCTGGAATTTGCCACAGTGAATAGTACTCGATACGAGTAAAATTCCAGATTAAGTGTTTAGACTTCAATGACCCTGAAAGTGGTTTAAGTGCTACTGAATGGTCCCTAAGACGTATAAAAATAAGGATGTGACAGCTTCACCCAAGTCTTTCATCGAGAATGACTTTCCTAACCAAGACTTGACAATTTGCAAGGTAGGAATATCATTCCCAATAAGTAGGATGTCATCAACAAAGAGTACCAAAAACATAACTGTGCTCCCACTAACCTTCTTGTACACACAAGTTCATCAATGTTTTGAAGAAATCCAAACTCTTTGACTACATCATCAAAATGATGATTCCAACTCTGAGATGCTTGCTTCAGTCCATAAATGGACTTTTGAAGTTTGCACACTTTACCAGAGTCCTTGGAATGCACAAACCCTTCAGGTTGTGTCATGTACACATCCTCAAGGAGCTTTCCATTAAGGAAGGCTGTCTTGGCGTCCATCTGCCATATTTCATAGTCATAATATGCTGCAATGGCAAGGAGGATTCTGATTGATTTGGCCATTGTAACTGGGGAAAAGGTCTCATCAAAGTCCACACCATGAGTTTGAGTAAATCCTTTTGCAACTAATCATGCCTTGAAGACATTTACATTGCCATCCATGTCATTTTTTTCTTTGAAAACCCACTTGCACCTTCAGGCGGGTCGACTAAGGTCCATACCTTATTGTTGTATATGGATTACATTTTAGACTTCATGGCATTTAGCCATTTTTTAGAGTTTGGTTCCATTATAGCTTCTCGATAGGTAGTTGGCTCATTATGCTCAATGAGCAACACATCACGATTGTCAGAAATCAGAAATCCATATCTCTGAGTCTGAAGTCGTGCCCTATTAGATCGCCGTGGGCCTTGCGTGACTTAAGGAGTCTCAACAACTTGTTGTGAGTCTTCTATGTTTTCCATCTCTAGCTCTATGGTGTCTTGTGGCTCTCGAACTTCTTTAAGGTGTACCTTACTCCCACTGGTTCTTTTAGAGATAAATTATCGTTCGAGAAAGATACTATTTCTGACAACAAATACTTTGTTATCAGTGGGGTTGTAGACATAATATCCCTTGGTTTCCTTAGGATATCCCACAAAAAGGCACTTTGAGGATTTGGGCGCTAATTTATCTTAGGCTTGTTGCTTAACATAGACCTCACATCCCCAAATCTTGAGAAAAGATAAACTAGGTTTCCTCCCAGTCCATATCTCATACGGAGTCTTTTCAACTGCCTTAGATGGAACACGATTCAGGGTGAACGCAGCTGTCTCTAGGGCGTGGCCCCAAAAGGACAATGGAAGATCTGCTCGACTCATCATGGATCGTGAAACATCCTTATTTTCGTACATTTTAGGGATCATTTGGTAGCATTTAGAACCACTTTCAAGGTCATTGAAGCCCAATATCTCAATCTGGAATTTTACTCTTCTCGGGTATTGTTCACTGTGTAAATTCCAGATGAGTGACCTGACTTTGGAAAATCATAATTAATTATAGAAAAATCGAAATGAAGTGGTTCCAATTGATACATGAATCTAACACAATTATATTTTAGGGGAAAATAACTCATTGACTAATATTTATCCAAGTAAACGTGGGTCAATGTTACAACTTTACTGTTCATCCCACGTTTTCCCCCTAAATCCAGCATTCTGGTCCCAACTTTGGCAATTTATAACTTCATGTGTAGAAATCCAAACGAGACATATTATATATCAAATTGAAGCTTATTATGTCTACTATTTACCATAAAAATTTCATACTTTTATTCATTCATTTACTAGTTTTAATCATGGGTCAAACCTCATTAGGTCACCACGTGTTACTGTTCACAGTGGTAAATTTCAGCATTTCAACTTTCATACATTCATCATATATCAGTCAAACATGCCAAACAATACTCATTAACAATTAATAAGTTTTTATTCATCATAACATGTATAAAATTTTCATATTTCTAATACATCTTTTTTTTTTGAAATCTGGCAGTAACCGATCTTGTATCTAGAAAGTAACCGATCTTGTATCGATTCGGTAATTCCCGTGAAAACTACCATTCTATGCAAGTACCCAGGAAAGACTGGATGAACCGGCTAGGTCCACTCACTTCCAGCCTCCTTAGATAGTACCTACGTACACAGTACATATCAGTTCCTTTCTTTACCACTTTGCCGGAATTTCGGTAGCCTAACGGTGTCCTTCAAGATTTCCAAAATTTACTTCGACATAGCCTCCCCTGTAATGGGTTATTTGGGATGAGATTCGAGGGAATCTCAGTAGTAATAATCATAACAATATATGTAATGCAGAGTGACAGTGCTTGCTTGTGATTGTGTACAGATAAGTATGCTGCGTGCTTCCATATTCAATAACATATGATCATAGCATTGTAATAGAGCTTCAAGCATAACATATAAGACAACAATCAAACCAAACAATAGCACAATAAGCCACAAAGACATTACATAAAAGCTAGGATTAGTTACTACCTTAAAAGCAGAACTCCAGAACTTCTATACTGCTTCCAATTTCACCAGAACTTCCTTTCTTCTTTCTTTCTCTCACTTTCTCTCTCAAGAACTTCTTTATCTCTCTAAAGTGCTCCTTGTCCATGAGAATGAAGAGATAGGGGGTATTTATAGTTTTGATGGATGGCATTCTTGTAATTTTGAAGCCTTATGAACTTGTGGTCCTGGTTTTTCCGGAATTTCCTATTTTTCTTTTATTCCTTTACTGCATCATCAAGGGGACACCTCAAGGGACACCTCACCCCTCACATTCTTCACATGGCAAAATTGGAGGGAGCTAGAAGCCTTCTGGAAGATTTTCGATCTAATCCGATACTGGCCCGATCCGTCTCCTCGAAAACTGAACCGTTTTCTGAATCTAATTTTTCTGAAAATCCATATTATGTCTTATGACTTTAAATTTAGTTTATGGATCCTTTATATCATTAACATTTTTATACTGGGTCTAAACTCAATTACAGATCCCCTGTGAAATGACCAAAATGCCCTTGGTGCCCTTTCTTGTCCTATTTTAACCCTAAGGGCAAAATCGTCATTTCACACATTTCTGTACCTGGTCAAAGCATATACTGGGTCTAGTCAACCTTACTTATGTATGTCTTAGATTCTGAGCCTATCCAGAATAACCAAAATGCCCTCCATTCATCTGCTACCCTTTAGTACAACACATGGGCATTTTCGTAATTTCGTACTTTTCCGGGGTTCTGCTGGACACTGGCCCACCTATCAGTCCAAGAGTCTTATTGGGCCTTTGATGGCGCCATTATTGGGCCTTCTAGGGTCCATTACCTTTATGGCACGTATTACGAGGAATATTCCCCTGGCATAGTTTATCAAATATTTTAACTATATTCACCGTTTATACACATTTCCGGACACCGGCTCCTTTTCCCAGATATAATGGCCTACTGTGTTCAGACATCCCTGTGGGTCATAACAGTCATCTGACTGAGGTCATCTGATCTTATTCAGTCCCTTTTTAAATACCGATAAATTTTTCTATCGGATACCCGGAGGCCTCACACTCCCGTCTGTATTTGCTATTTTGTGAATAACTTTTTCTACAGACCTCCTATCGATATTTTGTCAGTTTCCTGACATCCGTCCCATAAGGACGCATCATCCTGTATTTTATCACTTATATCCGAAATCTAGGATATCCGGTAGGAATTTTTATAACTTTTAGATGATCAGATCATTTTTGGCTATCTGGAGTCTTCAACAATTCTGGTATTAAGCTGGATTACCCAGCATCACTTGCCCTATCCTCTGGTGAAATCTGGGGCTAAAATGTTGTCGGACAGTCCAAACCCACTTCTGGCCTATCTTTCTTTAATTATACTTTAGCCCCAGGGAACTTTTCTTCTTTGCAATTAAGTCCCTTAAATTTGGCTAAAATTACACTTTAAGACCCCACATTTTTTGTCTACCTTTCTTTCCTAGCCTTAAACTTTCCATAATTGCACTTAAGTCCTTTCATTTCCTTTCTTTTTTAATTTAATCATTTTCTTTACATAAAGAACCACATATTTTTCCTGAAAAATAACTCATATATTTCATTCAATCTGTACATATAAATCAGTACAGAAAATTAGGGATATTACAGATGGAACCATATCTAATAGTGTTCGATTCCTCCGTTCAGAAATGCCATTCCATTGTGGTGTTTCTGGAGGAGTCAATTGTGAGACTATCCCACAATTCCTAAGATGATCGATGAACTCTTGGCTCAAATATTCTCCACCTCGATTAGATCGAAGGGCTTTAATTGTTTTGCCAAGCTTGTTTTATACTTCATTTTGAAATATCTTGAACATTTCAAAAGATTCGGATTTATGTTTCATTAGATAGACGTAGCCATATCTACTGAAATTATCTATGAATGTGATGAAGTACGAATAACCTCCTCTAGCATTTGTATTCATCGATCTATACACATCTGTATGTATGAGGCCCAACAAATCAGTGGCCCTCTCACTGTGCCCAGTGAAAGGTGACTTTGTCATCTTACCTAACAAACAAGATTCGCAAGTATTATATGATTCAAAACCAAATGAGTTGAGAAATCCATCTTGATGGAGTTTAGAAATACGTTTCTCATTTATGTAGCCCAGACGACAGTGCCAGAGGTATTTCGGATTCAAATCGTTTGGTTTGACCCTTTTAGCGGTTATGTTATAGATATTTTCATGATTGGGTTGTTCCAATTTTAATATGTAATGATCAATATGCAAATCACCATGAGCATAGAAAATATCATTACGATAAATAGAACATCTACCATTCCCAGCAATGGAAGCGTAACCTTCCTTATCCAAATAAGAAAGAGAAACAATGTTACTACTCAAAGTAGGAACATAATAGCAATTGTTCAAAACTAACAAAAGCCCAGTGGGCAGAACTAATTCATAAGTGCCTATAACTAAAGAGCAACCCTTGTTCTGTTTCCAACTCGTAGGTCAACTTCGCCCTTCTTCAGCTTTCTACTATCCTTTAGGCCCCGCACATTTTTACAAATGTGAGAACCACATGCGGTATCTAATACCTATGTAGTGGAAGTAGAGAGATGAATATCTATAACATAAATACCTGAAGCGATAGCCCCGCTATCCTTCTTGTTCTTTTTCAGATCTTCTAGGTAGAGCTTGCAATTCCTCTTCCAATGACCCAGTTCATTGCAGAAGAAGCAAACTCCTTCCTTTAGAGGCTTTGCCTTCTTTGGTGCAGGCTTGCCTGACTCTTTGGTCTTACCTGATGAGCCATAACCCATCCCCTTGCCCTTGGCTTTCTTTTTTATACCCTTTCCTTTTTGAACCATCAAAACTGTACTAGGCTTCTTCTTAACAGTCGGCTCAGCAGTTTTAAGCATCCTATGTAGTTCAGAAATAGATTTCTCCATGTTGTTCATGTTGTAGTTCATGACAAACTGGTCAAAACTTTCCAGGAGTGAGTTCAAGATCAAATTCGTAGCTAACTCCTGGCTCATGGGAAATCCAAGCATCTCAAGGTGATCAATGTACCTTTTCATCTTTAAGACATGAGTACTTACTGATGCACCTTCAGCCATCTTGCAGGAATGTAAGGCCTTAGTGGTCTCATACCTCTCTTGCCTTGCCTGTTGCTGGAACATTTCCTTAAGATGCACAATCATCTCATAAGCCTCCATGTGTTACAGATCTCTTTGGAGCTCCGGAACCATGGTGGCAAGCATCAAGCATCCCACATCGACAGAGTCTTCCTTATGCTTTGCATAAGTATCTCTCTGAGCTCTAGGAGCATTGGCTACTGGCTCTTCAGGAATGGGTTGATCTAGGACATATGCCTTTCTTTCCTGCTTGAGAATAATTCTTAAGTTCCTGAACCAGTCAAGAAAGTTTGTCCCATTGAGTTTGTCCTTCTCAAGGATAGATCATAACGATAATGCAGCAATATTACTAGTTGTCATGATTCTACAATTAAAATATGCAATTGAATTAGCAATCTCCCACTAAATAAAACAACCCTCAATATAATAATTAGTGGGCTAAGATCCATATTTAGCTTAAACTTAAGTCCGCTTTGGTAGGACGCTTAACTTTAAGTTATTTAGGTAGGTAACAGCTTTACCAATTACATCAAATGTAACTCTTAGATGTTTATGGGATTCCATCATCATATGATCTGGCATGTTTTAATCCCATCTAATGCCTTGAGACCCAAAACAGTTTTGATAATCTCAATTAAGTCAAACAATAACAAACATATGTGAGTAGCACCATTACTCTTTGCTTATCTCCCCAAGATAACTCAAATGCACCCACTTTGGTGGAGCCTACAAGTGAGCGATCGAGGTTTTGACAAGTGTTCATTAATTGACGGCATTATGACTTAAGATTTTATTTAGAGGGTTTAATTAACTATCTGGTTTACAAAATACATATATCTCAGTTGTATCTCATACAAGCAATATGCATATCAAACATATAAGCATAAGATGCATAATCTTAAATGTGATACAATATGGCTCACCTATCCTAAGTCCCCTCAAGCCAATGAGAGGAACTCTCTAGTTAGAATAGGAAAATTACATAAGGAAACCTCATTTTAACATTCGAGGGGAGTGGGATGACAAGAGAATGTACAACGAGAGTAATTAGAGGAAGGCACGACACGCAGGCCGTATTTAGAAAAATTACAACACTTGTAATCTAGAGCCATATTGTTCACCATACCCAAACATTCAAGAATCAAAATTCATATTATGTGAAGGGCAATAAATGTTTCAAAACATTCCTACATCAGGAAAGGTTGTATGTGTTACGCTTATGTTTATCTACAACCAGGTAGCCATGGCGGTCCCGCTGAAGGCCCATATGAAGTTGGCAGTGGGCCAGTTACTATACTGACCCACAAGTCGTAAGAGATCTCTAGCAAGATATTACGACTACCCAAATCATATGAGGATCGATACAAGATGTAACCTTTCATACAACCATATCATGTCCCTTTTGTCACACGATATTTTGGTCATAGATGAGGCATGGAGAACGTCATCCTCCTGTTCCTGACCGTTACTTTCTCGATCCCTGAGTAGTCTAACTATAGAAATGGAACTACCTTTCTATTACAGTATGGCCATACATTTCTCAGACTCACTCGTCGAGGGGCCCAGTAATATCTCTCTACAAATATGAGGGACAAATTCCATCTTGACCATTCACATTCCTCCGCATGAAAAACCACTAAGCCTGAACATAGCCTTTATGATCACTCGGTCAAAAGTGACTTTTGACTAGGTCAAAGCTGAACGTTTGTCATGTAGGAATCTATGATGATCTCAGGTCAAAGGGCACAGTAACATGGCTTGTATATGAGAGAAGCTTATATCTTAACCCATGCAACTCTCTCATAGCGGGTCAGTCCAACACCCTGTACTCTTACATGTACCTATAACTTTGATTTATATCTCTATATATCTTCAAATTCATACTGGTCTTATTTTATCTCTGCTCCCGCATAGATGACCGACTAGGGACATTTAGGATAAGATCATGAGTTATCCAAGGATGGTCATCACAGTAAACATGCAAACAATGTGATAACAAAATTAAGAAATTCATAAATTAACAATGTTCATAATACAATGATTGGCCCTTAGGGCACGATCTCCAACACTAGCAAGGATTCTATCAAGGCTCTCTAGACATTTACTAAAGGAATTACCATATATAGTACAATCATCCATGAATATATCCATGCATTTTTCAATGAAATCAGCAAATATAGAAAGCATACAACGCTAAAATATTCTAGGAGCATTACACGAACCAAATGGCATTTTTATAAGCATATGTACTAAAAGGACATATAAATATGGTCTTTTCTTGGTCCCTCGAGTCTATTGGGATATGGAAATATCCTAAATACCCATCTAGCAAGCAATAGGGACTTTTCCCTTCTAATCTCTCAAGTATTTGATCAATAAAAGGTAAGGGAAAATGATCTTTCCTAGTATAGTCATTAAACTTCCTATAATTAATACAAACCCTCCATGAATTTTGCACTCTAGTAGGTATCAATTCATTAGTCTCATTCTTTACTACTGTCAATATGCTCTTTTTAGGCACTACATGCATAGGAGATACCCATTCACTATCTGAAATAGCATATATGATTCCTGCCTTTAACAATTAACTAATCTCCTTCCTAACCACATCAGAGATCAATGGATTTAATCTGCTTTGGGGTTGTGTAATTGGCTTGGAATCTTTCATTTAGCAAAATCCTATGAGTGCAAATAGTGGCATCTATCCCTTTTATGTCAGCTAATTGCCAACCCAAAGCTTCTCTATTCTTCCTAAGCACACTTAATAACCTAGACTTTTCACTAATAGTTAAAGAATTAGAAATTATCACTAGCAATTTTGAGTCTGGCTCAAGATAAGAATATTTAAGGTTGAAGGCAAATCTTTTAACTCTAATTCTGGGGTTGGACAATAGAAGGGATCAGATGGGGAAAATCATTTAAATTAGTAATACTCCCTTTTGTAGATTCTTGGACGTCGCTCATGTTCTGCTCATTGGGACTTTTCATCTTGCCTTTAATCTCTTCAGGAGTTGCACCAAGCTTAAGTTGGTCTACAACTGTAACAAAGTTGAGATCACTCTCTTTCATACCTGCATCATTATTAGAGATCAAATTATTTAAGAATCTTAAAGTATGAGATGTAATTTTGGACTGTGAGTGAGGATAAGTAGAGTTAGAACATATTGTCCCTTTAACCAAAATAGTGGAATGTGGAACTGAAGGCATTGAAAATTCATTGGTTGTGTTTGATATTTCCAGTCGCGACCTCTCAACATTGTTTTCAACATCTCGTCGTGACCCATATTGATAGAGAGTGTCTCTGAAACTTTTGGTCACGATTTGATAATCTCCACATTGTGACTGCCTATCTTGGGAGTCTTTAGTCGCGACCAAACAATCATCTTGTAGCGACTCAGTTTCATAGAGAGTCCCTCCCTCAGCAGACTGATATCTAGTCGTGACTTTTGGATCTTCACGTCGCGACTTGGAATCACATAAGCTTGACCCCTCTTCGTTTGTTCCACTTCTAGCTTCTAAATTACCTTATGACCCTGTCAAATCACTCACAAATTCCTTTCCAAACACATTATCACTAGCAATTGATAAAATAGAATCAAAATTTGATAATGAGAAATATTGGAAAACTAAAAGCATGCTATTTACATCAAAACAATTGAAACATGATGCATTGCCTTCACAAGAACAAGAAAAAGATTAAACTGAAGAAAGAGATTCAAAATAATCATCATAAGCTCTCAAAGATGAATTTGACTCCTCATGCTCCTGAAATGCTTCATGGGAGTTATGGGAATTATGCAACAGAGAATCATACCCATCATGTAAACTTAATTCATGCTCATCCCTAGTCTCTTCAATAGCATAATCAATGGCATTCAACCCAGCAAAAGCAGAATTATCAAAAGGATATTTTATTGCTTCATTCATATTGAAAGTTACTACATGTTCTCCAACTTTCATTGTAATGGAATTATGCTTCATACTAATAATTGTCTTAGAAGTTTGAAGGAAAGGTCTGCCTAGGATCAAAGTGCTCTCATTCACTAGCTCACTAGACATGTCCAGAACTTAAAAATCAGCTAGGAACACTAAGTCCTTGACTTGCACTAGAATATCCTCAAGAATTCCCTTAGGATACTTAATTGATCTATTAGCCAACTGGAGCATTACACTTGTATCTAAGATTATTAATACCTAAAGCTAAGTATACTGTAACATCCCAAATTTCTGTACTAAGTTGTATGTACAGGTTGAATAAAATATATGAGATTTTTAGGAAAAGATGTGTCCATATTTAAAGAAAAGGATCAATTGGAAGAGGAAGAAAGTCTAAGAGCCAAAGTGCAAGATTTCAAAAATGCCACTGTGATGCCCTAAGAAACTAGAAGTAAATGGAGGGCATTTTGGTCATTTCATTCAATGGTTAGATGAAATTTGATAGTAAATTATTAGAATTAATATGAGAGTTTATGGAGTTGACAGAAGTAAAAAAGGCATCCTGTAGAATTAATTATGGAATTTACAGTGAAAAATGACACCCATAAAAGGTTAAAGGAAACGTATGTAATTTTTAATAGGACTTCTAAGGCTCAGAAAATTATGAAACTTTGTAGAGAATTCATTTTGTATTAGAATGAATTTCTAAAAATGTTAGAAAAATTAAAAGAGGTGTTTAACATTTATGCTAAGATCAGGGTGATTTATGGATATCGGTATAAGGAAAATACATTGGGATTTGGGCCAATTAGCTATTGGACCTAAAAGAGACCCAACATGTCATCCTAGGCCATCCCAATAAGGCCCAAAAGTTGTCTTGGAGCCCAAGTCGAAAAATAAATAATTTTTGGATTTTTGGAAATAAAGAAAAAGAGAATAAAGTAAGAATTAGGTTTTGCACATGGTGGGACCCACATGGACTCAAAAATGGCGCCAAAGAATTAGTCTTAGATGTCTCAAGTGGTGCCATGCTAGTGATGTCATGGTGGTAAGGTCTTGAGTGAAAAGTGAAAAGACATTCCAAGATCAAACCTATAACCATTAGATCAAATAGTTTCCAAAGTGATCTTGGCCTTCAAATGGCACATGACTTTTGCTATAAATACCCCCTTTCCATTCATTCTTCACACCCAAGAGCTCCTTTAGAGAGAGAAGTGAGTTCTAGAGAAAGAAAGTGGAAGAAAGCAAGGAAGAAGCAAGGGTCTTGAAGGAGCAAGTAAGGTAAGTTGTCTCCTTCCTTCTACCTTTTGTTCTTATGGTTTGTGATTGAGTTTAAGTGATTTTTGAGGCTTAAATCTTGGGGGGATGCTGCTGGAAATTTTGTGTATATGTGAAAGGAATATGAGTTTTAGGTCATAGATAGTTAAGACAAGTTTAAACAAGCTAGTTACATGCTTGGTTGTGAAGTAAGTTGATGTTCTTCACTTTACCATTTTCGGTTTGCACTGTTCATGATAGAAGAAAATGGAATTTCAATGATTTAATGCTTCCATTGAGTTTATATGATGATTTTGTGTAGGATTGGATAGGTTTTGAACCTTGAAAACCATTGGAATTAAAGGTTATAATGTTGAAAAGTCCTCATGGGTACTGTTCACTCGTGTGAACAGTGATTTGAATTTCATAATTTTGATGCTTCTAATGGTCTTAAAATGAGATTTTGTGTGGGGGTAAAGTGGAGGAACAAGTATGGGAAGCATTGGAACCAAAATGGGAATTTTTAGAAAAAGGGAGCTTATTGAAACTAGACTTGGAATTTGTTTGGAATGGAGTTATAATTTGGTAATCATATTGTAATATTTAGGTTTTGCATTTGTGGCAAGGAAAGACCATTTCAAGAAAGGAAGGACAAGGATCTACAAGAGATAGCAAGAATACTTAACTATAAACTTATGTGCTTTGATTGATTTGCTGACTTGTTATGCATGAAGGTTTGGTTGAGCATGGAATATTATGTGATGATGTTTATGATGATGATGTGCTATGAGTATGTGCCACTCCTTGCAATATATGTCATGACAATATGCATGTTAGAGTTTGCTTATGTATAAGCATGAATTAGCTCCCATTGCATGATAACATGTTAGGCATTTAATCAAACATGCATAACCTTATAGTTTGTATTACTTGCTATTGAGATTCCCCCGAATCTCACCCCCCATAACTATGCTCTAGGTGCTGGATCTTCTCAAGGCAAGAGGGTAAATGTTGATGGATGACTGTACATAACTTAAAGAGTGTGCACTTTAATTACAAGATGATGTTTTGGTTTGTAATGCATGCTACTCATAAATCCACTCTGAGGTAGTGTACTTAGAACGATAGTTTAGGTGACTTATATGACGCATTTTCATATGAAATTTGGTATCAAAATAGATAAGATCTAGAGATTTAAATATACAGCAAGAACGCCTCATTTGGTTAAGAACTCGAATTGTTATGATTTTTCAAAGTCAGGAGTTGAAATCTGGAATAAGATAAAACGACTACTCTGAGGCAGTGAGGTTCATGCGCTAATTTCATATAGTAAATGAATGAGTTTTTCCACAAAATTTTGTGATCTTAAAGTATAAATATGTATGTTTAAATACATAGGTAATTCAACTCAATTGGATAATTATACAAGGAGAAATGAATTTTTGAAAATGGGGCAAGGAAACTGGAATTTCTAGATTTACTAAATGAACAGTAAAGTTCAACGAATAAACTTATTTGATCTGGACAAGGAAACCTCATTTTCATATTTTTCTATCAAATTTAAATGAAATATATTTCATTATAAATTGGAATCACCTCAAAACTATTTTTCTAGATTTAGTTATAAATTTCCAAAGTTTAGGCTGTAATCTGGAATTACCCAGTGAATAGTGGCAGTGAACAGTGTCCGTAAGCCCAACTCTTGTAAATTCATGTTTTTGAGGTTAAGAGGTATTCCAATGTTCTAAAATAGTTCCAACTGAGTATAAGTAAGGTTAAGGTTAAACTTCAAAATTAAGGTCAATGTTTTAAGGTTAAGATTTAAAGATATTTGTTAGAAAATGCCGTTGTGCTGGTAGACTATACAAAGTATTGTGTACATAGGTGCTATCTAAGGAGGCTGGATGTGAGTGGACTTAGCCGGTTCATTCAGTCTTTCCTGGGTACTTACGTAGAATGGTAGTTCTCATGGGGAATTACCGAATCAATGCAGTTATTTTCTACCAGGATTTTCGGCAAGAGAGATATAATCCACTTCAAGAGAGCTATAGCAAGAGTACTTTGAGAGATACAAAGAAGGATGTTTCATATACCGACCAAGGCATTACATTAATGGTAGCCCCTAGATCTAATAACACTCCCTTAATATGAACCTTTCCTATTGTGCATGGGATAGTGTAAGATCCTGGGTCTTGGTTAGGTCAAGCTGCTTTTAAAAGGGCAAGCAAACTGCCGTAAAAAATGGAGGCTGGTTTTAGACCTAATTAGACTAAGAAGTAGTACTCACACATTATCTGAAGACTGATTCGACCACCCACACGCATTTTCCATCTTTTCTACCACTTTCCACAGATTCCTTCAAATTCACCCTTCATCTTTCTATCGTTTCTTCATGCCATCACACCTGAACAGCGATTGCAGTGTAGTAAAAGTCATGAGAGGCTAAATCCTTAGTCTCTTGGTGATGGATCTCATACCTTGAGCTCATGGACTAAACCGGGGAGTTTCTTCTTTTCTAATTTGCATATTGTCATATTATGATTGCTGCTAGATCTAGGGTTTTCATTATACGAACAAGTTTTGAATATCGATTGATCATTCTCATATTAGACTGTTGTAATTTGATTTTGGATGTTTGAACGCTGGATTTTAATTTAATATTTCAGTTTCAATTTTAAGAAAGTTGGGTTGTTTTTCAGCGATCATTGTAAACCAATTCAATTGCTTGAAATCTAGGGTTTTCGATTGACGACCATTCAAGGACGTTCTCATCATCTAGGGTTAATTGCATGCTAAGTGGTTTCTAACAGTTCGCTAATAGTCTTTAAACTAGCTTTCATCAAAGGAGTTTAAGTAATATTAAAGTTCTAGACTCAAACGATCGATTACGGTTTTTATTTAAGACTTAGTGATTTAAAACTCCAATTTAAACTTAAGAGCAAGGATAGATACGTTTTCATCATCAAGAGTCTTTCATAACATATTCTTTCAACAAACCAACCAGTTTTCATCTTAATCAAAAATCCAAAAATATCTACTTTTTTGCACCATTATTTTATTACAAATCAAACCCCAAAACCATTTTATCTCTACTCAGGTTTTCATTACTTTTGACATCCAATTTGCTAGGTATCCTTTAGAAAGACTCCTTGAGAAGAACGATAGGGTTGTGCCTTATACTATATTACTGGGTGTAATTAACTTTATTTTGATGGCTCGGACTGCGATAATCCGAGAGCCTCATCAATGGCGCCGTTGCCAAGGAGCCAAGTAATTGGTTCCCTAGTAATTGTTTGTCGATTTTATTAGCTACCTAAGTCATTTTTCTTATTTTTCTTTGCATTTTAGTTTTTAGTAGTTTTTAAATTGCATTGCATTCTGCATTGTTCTGAGTTTCTGCAAAAATCACTCTCTGTGACTTTGAGTCATGACCAAAACTCATTTGTGTTACGACCGGATTGCCCTTTCTCTAAAATTTGATTACTCTGCGAAAACCAGTCATGACATTTAAAACTGTTAGTTACGACTACTGCTCTATGTGATTTTAAGGCGCAACTAAAATACTATTGAGTCATGACTAACTGAAAATTTTCTGCTGTGAACTTTCTGTGACTGACTCTGATTGAATGCATTGATTTTTCTTGATTGTTTCTGCATTGCATGCGTAAAAGAACTGAACCATTAGTGCCTTTTGAACCTGAAATTGAGAGAAGACTTAGGAAACTAAAGAGAGAATTTAGGGAATTTAGAGAAGAAGAAGCAACATCTAGTTCCTCCTCTAGTATTCCAAAGTCTGAAACTGAACTGAATATGGCTGATCATAATAGGTAGAATGGGAATGGAGAAAATGAAATACCTATGAATGTAGAGGATAATAGAAGTGTGAGGGAAATTAATCATTCCCATGTGAATTACGATCCTTATGGATTCTATACTGAAGAAGCTAACTTTGAGATTAAAGGAACTTTGATTGCAGCATTACCAAAATTTCATGGTTTTGCAGGAGAATGTCCACACAAGCACTTACAAACCATGCATATGATATGTTCCTCAATAAAGCCTCCAATGACTGCACTGGATGATGTCTTAAGGAGGTGTTTCCATTTCACCTTGGAAGGGAAGGCTAAGGAGTGGCTATACAATTTGCCAACTCATTTCTCAACTCTTACACAGGATAAGCTAAAATCAACTTATCTTGAATAGTTTTTCCCAGCTTTAAAGACCACTCGAATGAAGAAGAAGATCACTAATATTCTTCAACAAGATGGAGAGTCTTTACATGAGTACTGGATGAGGTTTCTTAATCTGTTAGCTAGATGCCCTCACCATAACATGACCAAGGCTGATTTAGTAGACATTTTCTTTGATGGTCTACTTCCTCATAATCAGGTTTCCTTGAATGCAGTAGTGAATGATTCTTTGAGAGATAAGACCCCACAAGCAAGTTGGGAGTTATTCCAGAAAATGGCCAATGAAGACCATCAGACTGGCATCCAAGAAGAACAACCACCTCATCTTTGGCAATTCAAATGCAATCTTAGCTGAAATAGCAGCCTTGGGAAACCAAATGGAGGAGAGGATGATTCTGATTGAAAGAGAACTTCATTCCATAAAACAAGTTCATGCAGTGGATACCTCATAAGCCTTAGTTACAGGATGTGAATCCTGTGGTTCAATGATGCATGCTACAAGTACATGTGATAGACAGTTTGAAGATGTTACAGCAATGTATCAAGGAAGAGAGAATAATTTCCAGAAGAGAAACCCATACTCCAACACATATAATCCTGGCTGGAGAGACCACCCAAACTTTAGGTGGGGGAGTGATAGGCCAAATCAATTCCAAGGAGGTGGTGCTTCTTCAAGTAACTACCAAAGTAATGCAAGGTCTATGGTTCCAACACAACCTAATGCCTTAGTAGTGTAACATCCCGATTTTTGGTCTAGGAGATCGGGACAGTTCATCTAGGTCCAAGATGAGGAATGTGAGAAATGTCCTAAGTCTCAAGCCTAGGAATTCTGCAGGTAGCTTGATATGGGCTGGCTCCTGTGTAAGATAACCTGATATGGGCGGGTTGTCGAGCCTTTCAATTAACGATGACTCCCGAAGAGTTTAAGGGATGAGAAGATGAGCAACGAGGCCAGAAAGAGAATGCAGGGGCAAAATCGTAATTATGGGAAAGATCGGGCTGGTAGCCGATGAGTACCATATTTTGCCAGAAAATAGAGAAAATTATGATGATCATTTCACTGAACTGTGAAATGTGCATACGAGGTCTCTATGAGTATGAAAGAATTATGGAAAGTTTAAGGACAAAAAGGTGGGGTCCTTAAGTGTAATTTTAGCCAAATAAAAAGGGACTTAAATGAAAAGAAGAAAAGTTCCTTGGGGCTAAAGTGTAATTACAGAAAGTCAGGCCGGAAGTGGTTTGGACTGTCCGACGGCATTTCAGTCCCAGATTTCACCGGTAGAGAGAGCAAGGGTCGCTCGGTAATCTGGCTTAATACAGGAATTTTTGAAGACTCCAGATAGCCAGAAATGGACTGATCGTCCAAAAGTTATAAAAATTCATATCGGATATCCTAGATTTCAGATCTAGGTGAGAAAATACAGGATGATGCGTCCTTATGGGGCGGATGTCGGGAAACTGACAGAATACCTATAGGAGGCCTGTAGAAAAAGTTATTCGCAAATTAGAAAATCCAGACGGGAGTGTGAGGCCTCCGGGTATCCGATAGGGAAATTTATCGGTATTTGAAAAGGGACTGAATAAGTTCGGATAACCTCGGTCAGATGACTGATATGACTCACAGGGATGCCTGAACACCGCAGGCCAGTGTATCGGACTGAAGGAGCCGGTGTCCGGATATGTGTATAAACGGTGATTAATAGATAAAATATTTAATAAACATTAACGGGGGAAGATTCCTCGTAATGCGTGTCATGAAGGTAATGGACCCTGAAAGGCCCAATAATGGCGCCAACAAAGGCCCAGTAAGACCCTTGGACTGATAGGTGGGCCAGTGTCCGGCAGAACCCCGGAAAAGTGCAAAATTACGAAAATACCCCTGTGTTGTACTAAAGGGGTAGTAGATGAATGAGGGTATTTTGGTCATTCTGGACAGGCCCAGGAGCCAAGGCTCATACAGATAAAGTTACTTAGAGTAAGTATATATCCTGACAGAGTACAGAAGGGTGTGAAATGACGATTTTACCCTTAGGGTTAAAATAGTGCAAGAAAAGGCACCCAGGGGTATTTTGGTAATTTGCCGAGGGATGTTTCTTGGGAATCGAGCCATCAGAGTACTTGAGCTTGATCAGGATCCAAGATAACATACCCAGAGCCCAAAAACGTAGCCCATGGAGTATGTGGGAAAAAGTGGCATTAAAATACTATTTTAATGCTGTTTCAATAAAGTAAAGTTACTCGGTCGGCACGATAACCGAGGAGGTGATCAGATAAAGTCCGGGACTTATCTGGATAGCATTGGAAGGCGTGAAAGGTCCCTTCCAGATGCCACATGGCGTCATCTTAGAGGCAGAAGAAAAGTTGAGGACACGTATTACGGTGCAAGACTCTGGACCGGTACTGGATTGGACTGAACTGCTGAGTCAGCTGATGAGGTGTCCAGGAATTGTGACATGTGAAGAATGTGGCGATGAGGTGTCCCGGTGAGGTGTCCTGGATGATGTCATGCATGATGCAGTAAAAAGGAATAAAGAAAAATAGGAAAATCCAGGAAAAATCAGGACCACATGTTCAGATGGCTTCAAAATTACAGAAATGACATCCATTAAAGCTATAAATACCCCCTCCCCCTCCCATTTTATGCATCCCACGTTTTTGGCAAGAAAAGAGAGAGAAAGAAGACAGAGAAGGAGAAAGAAAGAAAGAAAGGAAGTTCTAGTGGAGTTGGAAGCAGTATAGAAGTTCTGGAGCTCTGCTTTTGAGGTAGTAACTAATCCTAGCTCTTATGTAATGTCTTTGTGATTTGTTGTGCTATTGTTTGGTTGGATTGTTGTCTTATATGTTATGCTTGAAGCTCTATTACAATGCTATGATCATATGTTATTGAATATGGAAGCACGCAGCATACTTATCTATACACAATCACAAGCAAGCACCGTCACTCTGCATTACATATATTGTTATGATTATTGCTACTGGGATTCTTTTGAATCTCATTCCCAAAAATAACATTACAGGGGAGGTTCTGTCAAAATAAAATCTGGAAATTTTGAGAGACGCCGTTAGGCTGCCAAAATTCTGGCAACAGAGGAAGGAACAAAGAAAGGAACTGATACGTACTGTGTACGTAGGTGCTGTCTAAGGAGGCTGGAAGTGAGTGGACCTAGCCGGTTCATCCAGTCTTTCCTGGGTACTTACGTAGAATGGTAGTTCCTACGGGAATTACCGAATCGGTACAAGATCGGTTACTTTCTACAGAAGGAATGTAGCAGTTATGCTGCCGAATTTTAGACAGGAAGAGATGTAATAGAAATAAGAGAATTTGGTGTATGATTTGTTGTATGACATTTTATTATTTAATAATAAATATTATTTGGCATGTTCAATTTGTGGGTGACGAATTAAGGGAGAAATTCGCAGGTCCTGAGGTAGCAGTATTTTGACCTCAGTTTGACCCAGTAAACGGAGGAGTTTGGCTATGAAATTTGGTGAGCCAGTAGTACACATCTGGGGCATTACGTGGATAGGTAATAAGACTTGTTTGGATGTGTAGAATGAGATTAAGCAGTTTTCAAATTAAAAGTCCAGAATAAGGAACTTAAGAGTAAAATTTTGAATTTCTGGGCTTAAGTTAAGATATAATCAAGCTAATATTACTTCCGCAAGTGTACTCTGAGGGGTCTAATGGAGGATGTTTCATTTTGGTATCAGAGCAATAGGTTCTGGCATAAACCAGACAGGATTCTGGTTCAGAGCATAAGATTCTGGCACAGAACAGAAGGTTCTGGCTCAGTGATGCTCTGATTTAGAAATGTTATTTCCCTAGAGTACATAGAGGTTTTGAAAAGCCCAGTGGAGGTAAAATCCCCTAGATGAGTAAGTAGTACAATGTTATGTGTTCACTTTTCTTTTCTGATTGACAAGGAACCAGATGGTGAACACGAGACGAGGACTTAGAATTCAAGTGGAGGAGCCACACGTAGAGGAGGCTGGCAACTCCAATGAGGTAAATCCTATGCAAGTCATCCTTGCTAGGCTAGAACAGCAGCAGAGGATGATGGAAGAAATGAGGGCGGAACAAGTTCGCCGAGATCAAGAAAGAGATGCCACTATAGCTACTCTTACAGCTATAGTTAATCAATTGCAAACCCCTGATAGACCAGCAGAAGGGATATCAGGAATTCCTCCAAATAATGGGCAGTCAAGAATAGAGGATCCAGTGGTAGATCCTAATAGCATTCAGCAATGGATGGAGCGGTTCCAAAAGTACAATCCTCCGGTGTTTGAGGGGACATTTGACGTCCAAGTAGCTGAGGATTGGATAGATCAGCTTGAGAAGATTTTTGAGGTGCTGGATTGCCCATCAGGAAGAAAAGCCCGACTGGCCATTTTCAAGCTAGAGAAGGATGCGCTAAGATGGTGGAGGAATACTGAGCTTATTCTTCAAGCAAAAGGAGTCCCAGTTACATGGGAAATATTTCTGGGTCAGTTTAGGGAAAAATACTTTCCCCAGTCAGTGAGGGACGCGAAGGAAGTTGAGTTCCTAACTTTGAAGCAAGGAGAGAAAGAGTCATTCGATGAGTATTTGGCTAAGTATCTCCGATTGTCGTACTATTCCACATACCTTAGAAGAATGGAGGACGAAGAATGGTCGACAAAGAGATTAGTAGAGGGTCTGAGCAGCGCCCTAAAGGAAAGAATAATTCCTCAGCAACTTACGCAATTTAATAGAGCGGTAGAAGTCTGCAGATTGACAGAAAGAAGTATGAACAATCATGCAGCAACCGGGAACAGCGTAAGGAGCAAGGAGGTAGCTAAGTCAGAAGCAAGAAGTAAAGAAGTATTGGCTAGGAGCACTCTGGGAGGTAACTCAGGTTATGAAGTCAATAATAATAATAACAAGAGAAAGAGGCAACAGTTTAGGCAGGGGACTGATCAAGGTGAGGATCAGGTTGGAGGACAAAGATGTCAAAGATGTGGAAAGAACCACGGCACAAGGGAGTGTCGAGCAGGGCAAAGCGGCTGTTTCATTTGTGGCGAGAAGGGTCACTTTGCAAGAGTTTGCCCTAAGAATGCTGACATCCCTAGGCCAAAGACAACAGGAAGAGTATTTTCCATTTTTTCAAACAGAGTCTCCAAATCCCCTGAGGTCGACCCTAAGAATGGTTAAGAAGAACCATAGCTGTAAGGGTGACTTAGCTGTAAGAACTGTATGCCTAGATGTAAATGATGTGATTAATGAAGAGTTCCTTTCTGATCTAGAGAATGTGGTTATTGTAACAAGTCATGAGAAATAAGTAGTAAGATAATAAATCTGTCTTAACTCAGTGATGAGGTTGCTGTATGAGGGGTTAGAACATGGATAGCTGTAAGCAACTATAATGAAAGATGTTAGTTGCTAAGAATCCATGTGGAAGGTCTGGGACCAAGCTGTTGCTCCTCTAGACCATCACTGGAGTGAGGATAAGACAGAGAGGGATGATCTTACTGGTTATATATATGACTGCGTTATAAGAATCACATAGCTGTATAGGTCAGTAAGAAGTTCTCTTCAGGAAAGATGAGGTATCCCTTAAAATTTCGAGGACGAAATTTTTAAAAGGGGAGGAGAATTGTAACATCCCGATTTTTGGTCTAGGAGATCGGGACAGTTCATCTAGGTCCAAGATGAGGAATGTGAGAAATGTCCTAAGTCTCAAGCCTAGGAATTCTGCAGGTAGCTTGATATGGGCTGGCTCCTGTGTAAGATAACCTGATATGGGCGGGTTGTCGAGCCTTTCAATTAACGATGACTCCCGAAGAGTTTAAGGGATGAGTTATTGAAAGAGAATTTCTAGACCTTAAGATGAGGGATGAGAAGATGAGCAACGAGGCCAGAAAGAGAATGCAGGGGCAAAATCGTAATTATGGGAAAGATCGGGCTGGTAGCCGATGAGTACCATATTTTGCCAGAAAATAGAGAAAATTATGATGATCATTTCACTGAACTGTGAAATGTGCATACGAGGTCTCTATGAGTATGAAAGAATTATGGAAAGTTTAAGGACAAAAAGGTGGGGTCCTTAAGTGTAATTTTAGCCAAATAAAAAGGGACTTAAATGAAAAGAAGAAAAGTTCCTTGGGGCTAAAGTGTAATTACAGAAAGTCAGGCCGGAAGTGGTTTGGACTGTTCGACGGCATTTCAGTCCCAGATTTCACCGGTAGAGAGAGCAAGGGTCGCTCGGTAATCTGGCTTAATACAGGAATTTTTGAAGACTCCAGATAGCCAGAAATGGACTGATCGTCCAAAAGTTATAAAAATTCATATCGGATATCCTAGATTTCAGATCTAGGTGAGAAAATACAGGATGATGCGTCCTTATGGGGCGGATGTCGGGAAACTGACAGAATACCTATAGGAGGCCTGTAGAAAAAGTTTTTCGCAAATTAGAAAATCCAGACGGGAGTGTGAGGCCTCCGGGTATCCGATAGGGAAATTTATCGGTATTTGAAAAGGGACTGAATAAGTTCGGATAACCTCGGTCAGATGACTGATATGACTCACAGGGATGCCTGAACACCGCAGGCCAGTGTATCGGACTGAAGGAGCCGGTGTCCGGATATGTGTATAAACGGTGATTAATAGATAAAATATTTAATAAACATTAACGGGGGAAGATTCCTCGTAATGCGTGTCATGAAGGTAATGGACCCTGAAAGGCCCAATAATGGCGCCAACAAAGGCCCAGTAAGACCCTTGGACTGATAGGTGGGCCAGTGTCCGGCAGAACCCCGGAAAAGTGCAAAATTACGAAAATACCCCTGTGTTGTACTAAAGGGGTAGTAGATGAATGAGGGTATTTTGGTCATTCTGGACAGGCCCAGGAGCCAAGGCTCATACAGATAAAGTTACTTAGAGTAAGTATATATCCTGACAGAGTACAGAAGGGTGTGAAATGACGATTTTACCCTTAGGGTTAAAATAGTGCAAGAAAAGGCACCCAGGGGTATTTTGGTAATTTGCCGAGGGATGTTTCTTGGGAATCGAGCCATCAGAGTACTTGAGCTTGATCAGGATCCAAGATAACATACCCAGAGCCCAAAAACGTAGCCCATGGAGTATGTGGGAAAAAGTGGCATTAAAATACTATTTTAATGCTGTTTCAATAAAGTAAAGTTACTCGGTCGGCACGATAACCGAGGAGGTGATCAGATAAAGTCCGGGACTTATCTGGATAGCATTGGAAGGCGTGAAAGGTCCCTTCCAGATGCCACATGGCGTCATCTTAGAGGCAGAAGAAAAGTTGAGGACACGTATTACGGTGCAAGACTCTGGACCGGTACTGGACTGGACTGAACTGCTGAGTCAGCTGATGAGGTGTCCAGGAATTGTGACATGTGAAGAATGTGGCGATGAGGTGTCCCGGTGAGGTGTCCTGGATGATGTCATGCATGATGCAGTAAAAAGGAATAAAGAAAAATAGGAAAATCCAGGAAAAATCAGGACCACATGTTCAGATGGCTTCAAAATTACAGAAATGACATCCATTAAAGCTATAAATACCCCCTCCCCCTCCCATTTTATGCATCCCACGTTTTTGGCAAGAAAAGAGAGAGAAAGAAGACAGAGAAGGAGAAAGAAAGAAAGAAAGGAAGTTCTGGTGGAGTTGGAAGCAGTATAGAAGTTCTGGAGCTCTGCTTTTGAGGTAGTAACTAATCCTAGCTCTTATGTAATGTCTTTGTGATTTGTTGTGCTATTGTTTGGTTGGATTGTTGTCTTATATGTTATGCTTGAAGCTCTATTACAATGCTATGATCATATGTTATTGAATATGGAAGCACGCAGCATACTTATCTATACACAATCACAAGCAAGCACCGTCACTCTGCATTACATATATTGTTATGATTATTGCTACTGGGATTCTTTTGAATCTCATTCCCAAAAATAACATTACAGGGGAGGTTCTGTCAAAATAAAATCTGGAAATTTTGAGAGACGCCGTTAGGCTGCCAAAATTCTGGCAACAGAGGAAGGAACAAAGAAAGGAACTGATACGTACTGTGTACGTAGGTGCTGTCTAAGGAGGCTGGAAGTGAGTGGACCTAGCCGGTTCATCCAGTCTTTCCTGGGTACTTACGTAGATTGGTAGTTCCTACGGGAATTACCGAATCGGTACAAGATCGGTTACTTTCTACAGAAGGAATGTAGCAGTTATGCTGCCGAATTTTAGACAGGAAGAGATGTAATAGAAATAAGAGAATTTGGTGTATGATTTGTTGTATGACATTTTATTATTTAATAATAAATATTGTTTGGCATGTTCAATTTGTGGGTGACGAATTAAGGGAGAAATTCGCAGGTCCTGAGGTAGCAGTATTTTGACCTCAGTTTGACCCAGTAAACGGGGGAGTTTGGCTATGAAATTTGGTGAGCCAGTAGTATACATCTGGGGCATTACGTGGATAGGTAATAAGACTTGTTTGGATGTGTAGAATGAGATTAAGCAGTTTTCAAATTAAAAGTCCAGAATAAGGAACTTAAGAGTAAAATTTTGAATTTCTGGGCTTAAGTTAAGATATAATCAAGCTAATATTACTTCCGCAAGTGTACTCTGAGGGGTCTAAGGGAGGATGTTTCAAGTAGCATCAAGGCCAGATAATACCTCTCAATTATTGAAGAGTATGACAACACAAATGAATAATATGGATGGTAGAATGACCAATATAGACCATAAGCTCAAGGAGAATGATGGTCAGTTCACCTCCACAGCTTTAATTCTCCAAAGTATGCAGAAAGATAATGCAGATGTACACAGAAAACTTGAAGAGTTAAGTTGGAAGAATGTAGATATCACAAGTCACTTAACTCAAGTTTCCAATAGAGTGAGTGGCATTCAAGGAAAGAGCAGTGGCAGCATACCTTCAAACACTGTCATGAATCCAAGGGGTCTGAATTCTATATCTCTAAGAAGTGGAAGACAAGTACATTTTGAAAAAGCTTAGACACCAGACAAGGATGAAGAAGATGCTGAGATTGAGAATTCATCTCTGCCACAGATGCAAGTTAGGAAATCTAAAAGACTTAAAGAACAACAGCTCATGATGAAGAAGCCAACCTAAGAGGGGAACTTGTAACATCCCTAATTTCTGTACTACGTTGTATGTACAGGTTAAATGACATATATGATATTTTTAGGAAAAGATATGGCCATATTTATGTAAAGAAAAGGATTAATTGGAAGAGGAAGAAAGTCTAAGAGCCAAAGTGCAAAATTACGAAAATGCATCTGTGATGCCCTAAGAAACCAGAAGTAGATGGAGGGCATTTTTGTCATTTCACACAATGGATGGATATAAGAGGAAATTTGATAGTAAATTATTATAATTAATATGAGAATTTATGGAGTTGACAGAAGTCAAAAAAAAGTCCTGTAGAATTAATTATGGAATTTACGGTGAAAAAGGGCACCGATAAAGGGTTAAAGGAAACGTATATAATTTTTAACAGGACTTGTGGGTCTCAGAAAATTATGAAACTTTGTAGACAATTCATTTTATATTAGAATGAATTTCTAAAAATGTTAGAACAATTAAAAGAGGTGATTAGTATTTATGCTAAGATCAGGGTAATTTACGGATATCGGTAGAAGGAAATTACATTGGGATTTGGGCCAATTAGCTATTGGACCTAAAAGAGGTCCAACATGTCATCCTAGGCTAGCCCAATAAGGCCCAAAAGTTATCTTGAAGCCCAAGTCCAAAAATAAATAATTTATGGATTTTTGAAAATAAAGAAAAAGAGAATAAAGTAAGGATTAGGTTTGGCACATGGTGGGACCCATATGGACTCAAAAATTGGCGCCAAGAAGTAGTCTTAGATGTCCCAAGTGGTGCCATGCTAGTGATGTCATGGTGGTAAGGTCTTGAGTGAAAAGTGAAAAGACATTCCAAGATCAAACCTTTAACCATTAGATCAAATAGTTTCCAAAGTGATCTTGGCCTTCAAATGGCACATGACTTTTGCTATAAATACCCCCCCTTTCCATTCATTCTTCACACCCAAGAGCTCCTTTAGAGAGAGAAGTCAGTTCTAGAGAAAGAAAGTGGAAGAAAGCAAGGAAGAAGCAAGGGTCTTGAAAGAGCAAGTAAGGTGAGTTGATGCTCTTCACTTTACCATTTCGGTTTGCACTGTTCATACACTGTTCATGATAGAAGAAAATGGAATTTCAATGATTTAATGCTTCCATTGAGTTTATATGATGATTTTGTGTAGGATTGGAAAGGTTTTAAACCTTGGAAACCATTGGAATTAAAGGTTATAATGTTGAAAATTCCTCACGGGTACTGTTCACTCGCGTGAACAGTGATTTGAATTTCATAATTTTGATGCTTCCAATGGTCTTACAATGAGATTTTGTGTGGGGGTAAAGTGGAGGAACAAGTATGGGAAGCATTGGAACCAAAATGGGAATTTTTGGAAAAAGGGAGCTTATTGAAACTAGACTTGGATTTTGTTTGGAATGGAGTTATAATTTGGTAATTACCTTGTAATGCCTAGGTTTTGACATTTGTGGCAAGGAAAGACCATTACAAGAAGGAAAGGAACAAGGATCTACAAGAGGTAGCAAGAATATCTAACTATAAACTTATGTGCTTTGATTGTTTTGCTTACTTGTTATGCATGAAGGTTTGGTTGAGCATGGAATGTTGTGTGATGATGATGATGATGTGATATGAGTATGTGATACTCCTTGCAATATATGTCATGACAATATGCATATTAGAATTGCTTATGTATAAGCATGAATTAGCTCCCATTGCATGATAACATGTTAGGCATTCAATCAAACATGCATAACCTTATAGTTTATATTACTTGCTATTGGGATTTCAATGAAATCTCATTCCTTCAATATAATTAAACATGCTCTAGGTGCTGGATCTTCTCAAGGCAAGAGGGTAAATGTTGATGGATGACTGTACATAATTTAAAAAGTGTGCACTTTAAATACAAGATGATGTTTTGGTTTGTATGATGCATGCTACTCATAAATCCAATCTGAGGTAGTGTACTTCCATCGGTATTTTTATTCACTTATATGATGAGTTTTCATATGAAATTTGGCATGAACATAGATAATATCTATAGCTTTAAATGGACACCAAGAACGCCTCATTTGGTTAAGAACTCGAATTGTTATTATTTTTCAAAGTTAGGAGTTGAAATCTGGAATAAGGTAAAACGACTACTCAGAGGCAGTGAGGTTCATGCGCTAATTTCATATAGTAAACGAATGATTTTTTCCTCGAAATTTTGAGATATTAAAGTAGACATATGGAGCTTTAAATCCATATGTAATTAAACTCAATTGGATAAGTATACAAGGAGAAATGAATTTTTGAAAATGGGGCAAAGAAACTGGAATTTCCAGATTTACCAAATGAACAGTAAATTTCAACGAATAAACTGATTTGATCTGGACAAGTAGATCTAATTTTAATATTTTTCTCTCAAAGTTAAATCAAAGATCTTTCATTATAAATTGGAATCGCCTTAAAATGATTTTTCTAGATTTAGTTATGAATTTCCAAAGTTCAGGTTGTAATTTGGAATTACCCAGTGAATAGTGGCAGTGAACAGTAACCGTAAGCCCAACACTTGGAAATTCATGTTTTTGAGGTTAAGAGGTATTTCAATGTTCTAAAATAGTTCCAATTTAGTAAGGTTAAAGTTCAAAATTAAGGTCAAGGTTTTAAGGTTAAGACTTAAAGATATTTGTTAGAAATACCGTTGTGCTGGTAGACTATACAAAGTACTGTGTACGTAGGTGCTGTCTAAGGAGGCTGGAAGTGAGTGGACCTAGCCAGTTCATCCAGTCTTTCCTGGGTACTTGCGTAGAATGGTAGTTCTCATGGGGAATTACCGAATCAGTACAGTTATTTTCTACCAGGATTTTCGGCAAGAGAAATATAATCCACTTCAAGAGAGCTATAGCAAGAGTACTTTGAGAGATATAAAGGAGGATGTTTCAGAACTCACAAGCACAAGTGGAGATGCAAGAGCTGCATGAAGAGGCAACAACAGTACCAAGTCCAGCATACAAAGGAAAGAAACATGAGGAGAAGCCAGAGTCGAGCAAGCAAGGAGCCTCTATGCACAAAGGTAAGGAGGTAAGTATTAAAGATCTCCCTTTTCCTAATTCTTACTTTACTGGAAAGAAAAAGATTCACCCTGATTTTGCTAAAGATGCTTACACTCTTTTCAATAAGTTAGAAATCAACATCCCTATGGTTGAATTCCTCAAGAGAAACCCTAAGTACGCTAAATGTTTAAAAGAATTGTGTGCTGATAAAAAGAAATTTACGCCTCTTGAGAGAATCCAGGTGAGTGCTAATGTGTCATCACTCTTTAAGGCTGAACTACCGGTTAAGTGCCAATACCCAGGCTCCTACATAATCCCATGCACTATAGGAAATGTTTTTATTAAGGGAGTGTTGCTAGATCTAGGAGTAGCCATTAAGATAATGCCTTGGTCGATATATAAAGCCTTAGGTATTAACAATCTTAGAGACACAAATATAGTACTCCAGTTGGCTGATAGGTCAATCAGGTATCCTAAGGGAAGCCTTGAGGATATTCTGGTACAGGTCAAAGACTTAGTATTCCCAGCTGACTTTTATGTTTTGGACATGTCCAATGAGTTAGTGAACGACAACACTTTGATCCTAGGCAGACCTTTCCTCCAAACTTCCAAGACCATCATTAGTATGAAGCATAGTTCCATCACAATGGAAGTTGGAGAACATGCGGTGGCGTTTAACATGAATGAAGCAATGAAATTCCCTTTTGATAATTCTGCTTTTACTGCTTTGAATGCCATTGACTATGCTGTTGAAGAGACTAGGGATGAACATGAATTGAGTTTACATGATAATGATAGAGATAATGCTTTTGCAAAAGTTTTGTTGAGCAGTTTTGCAGGGTCCCAAGATGTTCGGGAAACTGGAAGAGCAATAATCCTAGAAGGGTCGAGTTTTTGTGACTCCAAGTCATGACTAGAAGACAAACTCATCACGACTAACAACTCCAGAGACCTCCAGTCATGATAGTTGAATTACGAGGTCACGACCAAATATTCCAGAGGCAGTCTCTATGAACTTGAGTTGTAATGAGAAGATAAAGATAAAACTGATAGGTCGCGACCAAAAATGGCAGAAGCAACTAGTGACTTCTCCAGACCTCCAGTTCCTTGCTCCACTATTTTGGTTAAAGGGCCAATACACTCTAACTCTACTTCTCCTTACTCAAAGTCAAAAATTACCTCTCATACCTTAAGATTCTTAAATAATTTGCTCCTTACTAATAGTGCAGGTATAAAAGAGAGTGCTCCCAAGCATGTTGCAGTTGAAGAATCAGCTTGGTGTAATGCTTGAGGAAGTAGATGACAAATTGGGAAACCCATAGAAGCTAGATAAGAGCAACTTCGAGGGATATACAAAGAATACGAAGGAAATATCTCCTAAGCTTGTTGCTGCTACTTGCCAACCACAGTTGGGAAAGTTTAAGTTTAGAGAGGAAACATTCAAGACGAGCTTGGATGGGCTTCATGATGTAAGCAAAGTGCATGATCCTGGGAAGCTAAAATGGAGAGAGAAGACAATGGGGACAACTTCCCAAGGGATAGTGTTCATTTTCCAATCTCCCACCTTTTACAAGTTTTCCTAGTACTATATGATTGATATTGTGGTTTGATGATTGGGAAGGTATGACTCAGTAGGATAGTGTTCATTTTCAGTTTATTTCTATTTATTCTAGGTTTCTCTGTATTTTGAATAACACCCCGTTACTATCCATGTGCTGCATACTCATTGATTTTTCTCTGAGACACCTACACACTCACATGCATGACTTTAGCTTACCCATCCTGTCACCTTTGCTTTACTCGTATTGCATTATATGACTTGAATATGACTGCATGCCTAACTGGAAAATTTGCATTGAGTGATGAGATTACTTGCTGTGCTAGAGCTAGATTTGATTGACTTTATAAAGTGTTGTGATTTCTAAAAGTTCTGTTGACAGTGAGGACACTGTCAAGTTTAAGTGTGGGGGAGGATGTTCTTGTTTCTGTGCTAATAATGTAAAAATTCCTCCATAACCCATCATTCGTCACAAATTTTTTTATTTTTGATCTTAATGTGTGATGAATTGCTAAAAATTGGATCCCCACTTGAACTGATTTGTTATTTACTAAAAAGGTGTTAGTATGAAATGTTTTGGGACTTTGAAAACTGCCATGTGGTAGTCTCTGTGAAAACTGGTCATGACATATGTGTTGTTTGGTCACGACATGAAATGGAATTTTGAACTTAACATGCTCTCTGTGAACTTTCACCGCGACCCATGTGCTTTATGGTCGCGACAATACCTCTCTATTGATTTTCGTCGAGACATGAATACCTTGCCTGTTGTGACTATTTCTCTCTGTGTATTTGTGTCGCGATAGGATATTCATAGGTCACACCCAGATGTTTTGAAAACTGAGCAAGCACCCCTGGGAAATTTGGTCCCGACCCTCATTGTTTTTAGTCGTGACCCACTTTTGAAAAATGTCTATTTACCTTATATTTGCCTTGTGCAATGATGTATAGAAGGGTTCCTTTTGAACTACTGAAATACTCTTGCAAATGATTCATTGCCCCTTATTTCAAAACCTTTTTAGCTCCTAGAAACCATTGCCACACTTTAATTTTTCTTTGAAAATCTTGGATATTGAATTTGAGACACCTAAGCTCTTGCTGTTAAATTTGGGATTATCACATGATTCTAAGTTTGAAACTTTTAAATCATCGTTTAGAGGGTTTTCAGTTGTGATAAGCATTTTAATGCCTAGTTAATGATGAACAGTGTTTGAAACTTTAGCTTATGAGCAATTTAGATAAAAACCTTTGTTGGAAGGATTCTCGGCCTTAAATTCTATATTAAGTGATTATTCAATTGATTTATATCCTCTAGAACTTGTCTTGGCTCTGAGTTGAGAATTACTTGCGCACTTATGAATTGAACATGATGGAAACTTCTCTGTGTTCATAGGTCAGGACCAAAACAAGGACCTGGTCGTGACTAGAGAAGACAGTAGTGAAGCTGCGCGTTTTTGGTTAGGTCAAGATGCTTTTAAAAGGGCGAGCAAGTTGCCATCAAGAAGGAGGCTGGTTTTAGACCTGATTAGGCTAAGAAGCAGTACTCGAGCACTCTCTGATCCCCTTCGCCATATATTCCATCCTTCTACACCTTTCCACAGATTTCTACACATCTCTATACCATCAATCTACCATCTATCCATCGTTTCTTCATGGCATCACACCTGAACAGTGATTGCAGTGCAGCAGAAGTCATGAGAGGCTAAATCCTTAGTCTCTTGGTGATGGATCTCATACCTTGAGCTCATGGACTAAACTGGAGAGTTTCTTCTTTTCTAATTTGCATATTGTCATATTATGGTTGCTGTTAGATCTAGGGTTTTCATCATACGAACAAGTTTTGAATATCGATTGATCATTCTCAGATTAGACTGTTGTAATTTGATTCTAGATGTTTGAAATCTGGATTTTAATTTAATATTTCAGTTTTGATTTTAAGAAAGTTGGGTTATTTTTCAGCGATCGTTGTAAACCAATTCAATGCTTGAAATCTAGGGTTTTCGATTGACGACCATTCGAGGGCGTTCTCATCATCAAGGGTTAATTCCATGCTAAGTGGTTTTTATCAGTTCGCTAATAGTCTTTAAACTAGCTTTCATCAAAGGAGTTTAAGTAATATTAAATTTCTTTACTCAATCGATTGATTGAGGTTTTTATTTGAGACTTAGTGATTTAAAACTCCAATTTAAACTTAAGAGTAAGGATAGATACGTTTTCATCATCAAGAGTCTTTCATAACATATTCTTTCAACAAACTAACCAATTTTCATCTTAATCAAAAATCCAAAAATATCTACTTTTCTGCACCATTATTTTATTACAAATCAAACCCCAAAACCATTTTATCTCTACTCAGGTTTTCATTATTTTTGACATCCAATTTGCTAGGTATCCTTTAGAAAGGCTCCTTGAGAAGAACGATAGGGTTGTGCCTTATACTATATTATTGGGTGCAATTAACTTTATTTTGATGGCTCGGACTGTGACAATCCGAGAGCCTCATCACCTAAATTTCATGATTATGTAGCAGAATGCCCACATCGCCACTTACAAACCATGCATATGATCTGCTCCTCGATGAAGCCTCTAATGACTGTATTGGATGACGTCTTAAAGAGTTATTTCCATTTCACTATGGAAGGGAAGGCTAAGGAGTGGTTATACAATCTACTAACTCATTTCTCAACTCTTACATAGGATTAGCTGAAGTCAACATATCTAGAGTAGTTTTCCCAGCCTCAAAGACTACTCGGATGAAGAAGGAGATCACAAATATTTTACAGTAGAATGGGGAGTCATTACATGAATATTGGACCAGGTTTATCAATTTGTTGGCTCGATGTCCCCATCATAACATCACGAAGGCTGATTTAGTAGACGTTTTCTTTGATGGTCTACTTCCTCACAAGGTGTCCTTGAATGCAGCAGCAAATGGGTCTTTGAGAGATAAAACTCCACAAGCAAGTTGGGAGTTATTCTAGAAAATAGCTAATGAAGACTATCAGACTGAAGATCCAAGGAGAATGCCCATATCATCTTTGGGCAATTCAAATGAGATCTTAGCAGAAATAGCAGCTCTAGGAAATCCAATGGAAAAGAGGATGAATTTAATTGAAAGCGAGCTGCATTCTATTAAATAAGTTCATGCAGTGGGAACCTCACAAGTACTGGTTACAGGATATGAGTCATGCAGTTTAATGATGCATGGTACAAGTATATGTGATAGACAATATGAAGAAGTAGTAGCAATGTATCAAGGGTGAGACCACCAATACCAGAAGAGAGACCTATACTCTAACATATATAATCCTGGCTGGAGAGACCACCCAAATTTTAGATGAGGGAGTGGGGAAAATAGGCCAAACTAAATCCAAGGAGGTGGTGCTTCCTCAAGCAACTGCTAAGGTAATGTAAGGTCTATGCTCCCAACTCAACCTTAGGTAAGGTAATACATTAGTGGCATCAAGACCAGAGGAGACTTCTCAATTATTGAAGAGTATGGCAGCACAAATGAACAATATGGACGGGAGAATGACCAATATAGATAACAAGCTCAAAGAGAATGATGGTCAATTCGCCTCCATAGCTTTAATTCTTCAAAGTATGTAGAAGAATAATGCAAATGTGCACAGGAAACTCAAGGAGTTAAGTTCTAAGAATGTAGATATTACCAGTCATTTAACTCAAGTTTCCAATACAGTGAGTAACATCCAAACAAAGAGCAATGGCAGCATATCTTCAAACACTGTCATGAATCTGAAGGGTCTGAATGCCATACAACTCTAAAGTGGAAGACAAGTGCATTTTAAGGAAGATGATGCACCAAAAGAGGATGTGGAAGATTTTGAAGTTAAAAATTCATCATCTTCACAGATAAAGATTGGGAAATCAGAAAGTCTTAAAGAACAGCAGCTCATGATTAAGAAGGCAGCCCAAGAAGAGAACTCACAAGCACAAGAGGAACTACAAGAGAAGCAAAAAGAGGACTTGACCGTGCAAAGTCCAGCATATAAAGGAAAGCAAACTGAGGAGAAGGCAGAGTCTGCAAGGAGCCTCTAAGCATATAGGTAAGGAGGTAAGCATAAAAGATCAACCTTTTCCTAAATCTTATTTTGCTGGAAAGAAAAAGTTTGACCCTGACTTTACACAATATGCTTATAATCTCTTCAATAAGATAGAAATAAATATCCCTATGGTTGAATTCCTCAAGAGAAATCCTAAGTATGCTAAATTTTTAAAAGAATTATGTACTGATAAGAAAAAGTTTAGGCCCCTTGAGAGAATTCAGGTGAGTGCTAATGTGTCATCACTTTTTAAGGCTGAATTACCGGTTAAGTGCTAAGATCCAGGATCTTACACCATCTCATGCACTATAGGAAAGGTTCAAATCCAGGGAGCGTTACTAGTTCTAAGGGCTTCCATTAATGTGATGCCTTGGTCGGTATACTTAGCCTTAAGTATTAAGAATCTTAGAGACACAAGTGTAGTGCTCTAGTTAGCTGATAGGTCAATTAGGTATCCTAAGGGAATTCTTGAGGATATTCTAGTGCAGGTCAAGGACTTAGTGCTCCCAGCTTATTTTTATGTTTTGGACATGTCTAGTGAGCTAGTGAATGAGAGTACTCTGATCCTAGGCAGACCCTTTTTTTAAACTTCCAAGACAATTATTAGTATGAAGCATAGTTCTATTACAATGGAAGTTGGAGAACATGTAGTAACTTTCAATATGAATGAAGCAATGAAATATCCTTTTGATAATTCTGCCTTTGCTGGGTTGAATGCCATTGATTATGCTATGGAAGAAACTAGGGATGAGCTGAATTGAGTTTACATTATGGGTATGATTCTATGTTGAATAATTCCCAAAACTCCCATGAAGCATTTCAAGAACATGAGGATTCAAATTTATCTTTGAATGCGTATGATGATTACTTTGAATCTCTTTCTTCTGTTTACTCTTTTTCTTGCTCTTATGAAGGTAATGCATCATGCTTTAACTGTTTAGATATAAATAACATGCTTTCACCCTCTCCAGATTTCTCATTTTCATCAAATATCAATGCGATTTCATCATTTGCTAGTGATAATGCTTTTGGAAAAGAGTTTGTGAGTGATTTTACAGGGTCACAAGATACTCTGGAAGTTAGAAGTGGAACAAATGAAGAAGGGTTGAGCTTCTGTGATGCCAAGTCACTACGTGAAGGCCTACAAGTCGTGACCACATATCAGTCTGCTGAGGGGGAACCTCTCTGTGAATTGGAGTCGCGACAAGAATACCTATTGGTCATGAGATAAGAGTCCAGAGACGTCCTGTCATGACTTGAAGATAAAGAGGTCGCAAACAAATATTTTAGAGATAGTCTCTATGAGTTGGAGTCACGATGAGAAGTTGAAGATAAGCTTGAGAGGTAGCTAACAGAAATAGTAGACACAACCAGTGAATTCCCAATGCCTTCAGTTCCACACTCCACTATTTTGGTTAAAGGGCCAATACATTCTAACTCTACTTATCCTCACTCACAGTCCAAAATTACCTCACATACTTTAAGATTCTTGAATAATTTGATCTTTACCAATGATATAGGTATGAGAGAGGGCAATCTCAACTATGTTGTAGTTGTAGACCAACTTAAGCTTGGTGCAACTCTTGAAGAGACCAAAGGCAAGACGAAATGTCCTAATGAACCAAATATGAGCAACCTCCATGAATCTACAAAAGGGAGTATTCTAATTTGCATGATTTCCCCTATCTTATTCCTTCTATTATCCAACCCCTAGATTTAGAGTTGAAAGATTTGCCTTCTAACCTAAAGTATGCTTATCTTGAGCTAGACTCGAAATTACTAGTAATAATTTCTAGTGCTTTAACTGTTAGTGAAGAGTCTAGGTTATTAAGTGTGCTTAGGAAGAATAGAGAGGCTTTGGGTTGGCCATTAGCTAATATAAAAGGGATAGATGCCACTGTTTGCACTCATAGGATTTTACTGAATGAAGATTCCAAGCCAATTAAACACCCTAAAGGAGATTAAACCTGTTGATCTCTGATATGGTTAGGAAGGAGATCAGTAAATTGTTAAAAGCAAGAATCATATATTATATTTTAGATAGTGAATAGGTATCTCTTGTGAATGTAGTTCCTAAAAAGAGCGAACTGACAGTAGTAAAGAACGAGAATAATGAGTTGATACCTACTAGAGTGTAAAATTCATGGAGGGTTTGTATTGACTATAGGAAGTTAAACGACTCTACTAGGAAAGATCATTTTCCCTTACCTTTTATTGATCAAATGCTTGAGAGATTATCAAGGAAAAGTCATTACTGTTTCCTATAAGGGTATTCAGGATATTTCCATATTCCCATAGACCCAAGGGACCAAGAAAAGACCATATTTACATGTCCTTTTGGTACATATGCTTATAAAATAATGCCATTTGGTTTGTGTAATGCTCCTGGCACATTTTAGCATTATATGCTTTCTATACTTGCTAATTTCATTGAAAAATGTATGGATGTGTTTATGGATGATTTTACTATATATGGTAATTCTTTTGATGAGTGTCTAGAGAGCCTTGATAGAATCTTTACTAGATGTATTGAGAAAAAACTGGTTTTGAATTTTGAAAAGTACCATTTCATGGTTGATCATGGAATAGTACTTGGACATCTTATATCTAGAAAGGGAATTGAGGTGGATAAAGCAAAAATTGAAGTAATTTTCTCATTGCCCTACCCCACAACTTTAAAAGAACTTCGATCTTTTTTGGGGCATGTTGGATTTTATAGAAGATTCATCAAAGATTTTAGCAAAATTGCTTTACCACTCTCAAAAGCTTCTGTAAAAAGACACTGAATTTGTTTTTTCTACTGATTTCAAAGAGGCTTTTGAAAAATTGAAGGATAGGTTTATTTCTCCACCTATCCTAACTTCACCAAATTGGGATCTTCCTTTTGAACTATCATGTGATGCTTCCAATTATGTTGTGGGAGCTATGATAGGTCAAAAGGAAGGTAATGTATTTATAGTGATTGCCTATGCCTCGAAAACACTTGATGCTGCTCAAATTAATTACACCACTACTGAGAATCGTAGTGGCTTTGGATAAATTCAGAGCTTATCTTGTTAACTCCAAAGTTGTCTACACAGATCATGCATCCGTCAAGTATTTGTTCCATAAACCTCAATCTAAGCCAAGACTTCTATGATGGATGCTACTGCTTCAAGAGTTTGATATAGAAGTGAAGGATCGAGATGCAAATATGAATCATCACTACTGGACAAAAGGATTTCTACACCGATTTAAAATGGCATTCTACATCGCACATATAATCGATGTAGAAACGGACCGTGTAAAAAGTGAGACATTTTACGCCGGTCACAAGACCAGTGTAGAATGTATACTTTTCTAAACCGGTCTAAATTTTAAAGCGGTTCACATTTACATCCGGTGTATTATTTTATAACATCTACATCGGTTGAATATAGGGACGGTGTAAATTATTCAAATGTTAACACCGGTTGAATATTGGGACGATGTTTAACACCGATTGAATATTGGGATGATGTAGATTATTCAAATGTTAACACCGGTTGAATATTGGGACGGTGTAGATTATTCAAATGTTAACACCGGTTATATATACGCCCGATGTAGATGTTATTATATTTATATTATTATATATGTTCTTTCTACACAGGAAGGTATATACGTCCGATGTAAATATTATTAAATTTATATTTAATATATTTTTTAGAAACAAGGAATTAATTGTTTCATTGGCCTGAAGCTTCATAAATAAACTGCCCAAATATACGACTCAAAGGGCATGATCATCGATCATCAGTTCAAGATGCCAGAGACATATATAATTCAATTGCTCATTATATTATTCATTTAATAAAATTCAATACAAAAATGCTACAATTTGAACAGAAAAGTAGAAAAATGTATAAAGTAGAAAAATGTATTCAGTAAAAGACAAATACTATTGAGAAGGAAGGAATTGAACAAAAAACTCTTCCCACCGATTGCGCAGGTCCTCAATATCTTGTTTAGGAAATGGATCAGGTTGATCAAACATCTGAAATATGAAATCAAAATCAAAGAAATTAAGGAATTACTAATATAGGTTAGATTGACAAGAAATATAAAATCATTAAAAATACAATTTTACCTCCTCAGTTAGGTCAATCCTATTTGACAAGATAATATTGACTATGTGTCTAACTATGTAGAAGCCGCACAAGTTGCTTTCTCTGGGTTGCCTTCGAATCTGTAATATTAACATGATAAAAATTATTTCTCATCATCAAAACGTGGAACCTAACACCTAATATATACTTTTATTACCTTCGATGTGATCCATTCAGGGTCCCTCACCAAGTTAGCGTGCTTAAGGCCCATTGCAACTGCGAACGTCCTCATAGCCCTATGACCAAAGTTCTAAAGTTAGTAACCCATTTATCACAAAGATCATTGTGTATAGAAGAAAACTCACGTGTTCATGATCTTCTTGACATCAACCGATGGCTTGTAATGGAGGGAGCATAAGAAGAAAAATTTATAACTATGCTTATAGAGTATTACCAATTGCCAATGATTGCTGTAGAGATTAATTAAAAGACAATGAGTATTATAATTAAGCAAATACAAAACTAGTATGAAATAAAATGAAATATTATTATTCTTACTCCTGCATATATGGTGCGAAGAAACAATCAATATCAGTTTCACCGAGCCTCCTTGAAATGTATACAAGCCTTAAAGATTGAGAGGTCCCTTTTGAATAAATCTGATATGGGTATAGGAATCCGAACTTACCTTGTTTTCCCTTAGAGGAAACCAAATCAGCTTGCATGTACCTACAGGTAATGCATACACGATATTAGTTGTAAGACTTGAACTTTGTTATTACATATATTTACATTTAAATTATACTTACATCAAAAATACTTGGATGCACCCAGAGGTCAGCTCCTCCTTAGGAGTGATAAGAGATTTGACATCCGCATGGTCAAGAAAGACCGGTGCCCCCATGTCGCCCACAACTGAATCTATAGGCAACGCGTCCACATGGAATGTTTTGTTATATGCCAATAAGATCACACGTTACATGGCATTCAAAGTGGGAGGCGTGGGAAGTTGGCTAAGGGATGAGGCGACGTGATCCGAAACAAGATGCTTTCGACACAATATGAAAGTCCCTTTTGCTTGGCTCACTCGTCTTCACCTCATCAGTGGGAATTGGGACAAAAGCATCTCCAATTATCACATCTTCAACTGTCACCCTTAATTGATCATCTTGAATTTGAATATGGTGAACAGTTGCCCCTAGGCTATGGATGGAACTATGTGCCACTAAGCGTCTAAGAGGATCCTCCACATATAGATCACAATGTTCTGCATCCTCTGGAAGCGGCAAGCAACAGCTCCCTTTAGTGCTTTGAAGGGCTGCAATTGAGGGAGTTTGGGGATCACTTGGCTCCTGCTACCTTGATGTCATCATGGACAATATTTCTTCCTTGATCTTTGCTAAACCCTCTTGTAATCGCGCCTCAATTGAAGCTTCTGCTTGTGCCCTAGCCTCTATCCAAGCCTCTGCCCTTATGGTGGAGAGTAAGGATTCCAACTCTGCCCTTGGCACCACATGTGGGGGACGTCTTTGAGATGCTCCAAAGTAATCTCTTATACCCACACCTCTTCCAACTCTCCTGACACAGCCCCCATGCTCTTGTTTCCCAGTGGCAACAGTCAAGATGTCATTCCTACCATCTGACTTGAAGGATCCATGGGACTCTTGTTGTTTAAGATCAGTCTATAACATAGAAAGAACAAACATAAGGAAAATGATATAATTATAGTCTACTAAAACAAAATAATACAAGTAGTTCTTACAATTTTTTCCGCAATCATGCAAGCATTGTCGTTTATATATGTTCCGCTCCTTCTTTGGTGAGCGTACAACCATTTTTCTTTGCGATGTATCGGAGATGGGGGTCAAGAAGAACACTAGGATCTGACCCAGTATTTTCTTCTAGCCTCTTCCTCTTGGCCCCCAACAACTCTCTTTCTACCTTCGCGTAACCACTTCGAGACATTGTGTGGGGTCAATCATTCTTGAGCGCGTATTCAATCGCTTTTGCCCTTTTTTCCTACAAGACATGAAGTAGTTAAAATCAATACATATGATACTCTGATACGTTTTCTGCCAACACTTACAAAGGGATACACTTACCATTGCTGCTGGCGTGGTCCGAATCCTAACAAATTCTTCCCAAGCAGCTTCATCAATGAATTGATACTTGCTACATGGAGAAGGTTGAGGATGACCACTTTTGTCCCGTCCATACACATACTGACGAGCTAGTTGTGTCTTGAACCTCCAATGTAACATCCCAATTTTCAGGCCTTGAGACACGGAAGTAGCCTGAGAATGAGAGGCTACCAGACCCCTTTTGTGCAGAAGTCCCAGAGACATAAGAGAGTTTTTAGGGACTAAGCTGCGAGTAAGTAAAGGTACGGGAACTTATGTGCAAACAGTGGAAGTTCCAAGGGGTAGAATGGCCATTTGGGGTGATGTAAAGGTCAAAGGTTGAAGAGTTACGAGCTGATCGTTCTGGTCGCGACTAGAGTAAAGCATGGTCGCGACTAGTGGTTACAGAAAGAGCTATACGCGACAAGAAAGCATTATGGTCGCGACGTAAAAGAAGTATGGTCGCGACTAGAAAGCAGTGATATCGCGACTAATAGTGGCAGAAAACCTTAGACGCGACTAAAATGTGTTGTAGTCGCGACTAGTGTACACAAAGATGTTAGGTCGCGACAAGATGATGTTGAGGTCGCGACTAGTGACTAAAGTGGCGCTAAGCGTATGGGCCAAGAGTGGTGAAGGTCCAAGAGAGATAGTTACCCGGTTGGAGATAGACCGGAGGCAGGATATCAGATACAGGAAAGGTTATCTGGAAACCGTGAAGTAAACTGATAAGGTATACTCATGGGTCCTGCAAGATGCCACATGGCATTAAAGTAATGATTCAGTAAAGTAAAGATAATCGGTTGGCGCGATAACCGAGGAGGCACGTAAACCGAGGAGGTGATCAGATAAGTCTGGGACTTATTTGGGTGGCATTGGGAAGCGTGCAAGGTCTCTTCCAGTTGTCACATGGCATTAGTCTGCAGAAAGCAGATAAAGTTGAGGGCACGCATTACGAGGCAGGAGACTGGACCGGGGAGTCAGCATGCTGAGTCAGCATGCTGAGGTGTCCAGGGAATTGTGACATGTGAAAAATGAGGCGCTGAGTCAGCATGGTGAGTTGGCACGATGATGCAGTAAAGGAGAAATAAAAGAAAATAGGAAAATCCAGGAAAAACCAGGACCGCAGGATCAAAGTTCATAGAAACTACGATTGTGCCATTGAGCCCTATTATAAATACCCCCCTTCCCCCATTCCATTTGCATCCCGCGGAGGAGAGGAGAATGAGAGAGAAAGAAGAGAGGGAAAGGGAAGGAAAGGAAGAGAGAAAGGAGAAAGGAAGAAAGGAAGTTCTGGCGGAGCTGGAAGCAGAATAGAGATAGTAAGGTTCTGCTAAGCTAGCCAGGTAGTAACTAATCCTAACTTCTATGTAATGGCTTTGTGATTTGATGTGCTATTGTTTGGTTGGATTGTTGTCTTATATGTTATGTCTGAAGCTCTGCTGTAATGCTATGGTCATATGTTATTAAGCATGGAAGCACGCAGCATACTTATCTGTACACAATCACAAGCAAGCACTGTCACTCTGCATTACATATATTGTTATGATTGTTGCTACTGAGATTCCCCCGAATCTCATCCCCATCCATAACCCATTACAGGGAGGTTATGCTGAAGTGGATTTAGAGAATCCTAAGAGACGCCGTTATGCTGCCGGAGTAAAGACTGAACATCAGTATATGATAAGTACTGTGTACGTAGTGCTGTCTAAGGAGGCTAGAAGTGAGTGGACCTAGCCGGTTCATCTAGTCTTTCCTGGGTACTACGTAGAATGGTAGTTCTCATGAGGGAATTACCGAATCAGTACGGTTCAGTTCTTTGTACAGATAAAGCGTAGCGGTTATGCTGCCGAAGTTTAGGCAGAACGAGATGTAATAGAGATATGAGGATTATGTATATGTCTTGTTGTATATGCCATATTGTATGACATTTTATGATTAAATGATAAATAATGTTTGGCATATTCAAATTTTGGATTATGAAGCTAACGCATAATAAAGCTAATATTGCTTCCGCTAGTGTACTCTGAGGGCTGTAAGGGAGGATGTTTCATTTTGGTATCAGAGCAAGAGGTTCTGGCACCAACCAGAAAGGACTCTGGTTCAGAGCATAAGATTCTGGCACAGAACAGAAGGTTCTGGCTCAGTGATGCTCTGATTTAGCCCTTGAGAACGACAGAATAGCACTCCGGTCGCGACTAACGTGGTTTATGTCGCGACGGGTAGCCTCAATGAGAGGTTTAGGCGCGACGCTTAAGTTTATAGGTCGCGACGGTTATTCACAGAAAGATTTGGTTGCGACGTGAAGAGACATAAGTCGCGACGAGAAAATATCCTGGTCGCGACGGTAGAGGAGTTGAGTCGCGACGTAGAAAGGTTAAGGTCGCGACGAAAGAAGATTTAGGTCGCGACTAGAAGACAGAAAATGTTAAGGACGCGACGTCTGAAGCTGTAGGTCACGACTAAAGAATAGAAATGATAAGTCGTGAGGAGTTAAGGGTAATGAAGAATCATAGAGGCTATGAATAGCGATTACCCAATACTCATATTGCGACGGAATGACAGAGATGTCCTGGTATGACATTAAAAGATTCAGATCGGGACTATTATGGGTTTAGAAGAGCCCGTGGAGATAAAGCTCCTAGATGGAATAAGAGGTGTTCATGTTTCGTTGTAAAGGAAAAGACAGGTGAACACAAAGCATGAACATAGAGCTTGAGTGGAGAAGTCATGCATAGAGAAAGTTGGCAACTCCAATAAGCAAGTCATCCTTGCTAGGTAGGATAGGCCGCAAAGGATGATAATGATGAGTTAAGATGAGCTAGCTAGATGAGATAGCTAGAATGAGACAGATCCTCCATGTGATTACGAGGAGTAGATCTACATGGTAGAAGTCTTATTCAACCTAGTTGAATAAAAGACCTGAGAGCTAGAATGGGATAGCTAGTATGAAGTTTGCCTCGGAGTAATCCTAGGGCATAGCCTAAAGGCTAGAGAAGTGATGATGTTTGATATGGCCTAAGGCTAAGGCTAAGGACGTGATGGTTAATAGGTAAAGAGTTAAAATTCCCTAAGCAGAGGGATTCCATCACAGAGATCTAGGGTAGAGTACCCTAAAGAATAGAAATAATAGTAAAAGATAATGAATGAGATCTAGGCGACTGAAGTTCGCTAGGATTAAAAGAAAGATGCGTTTTTCAGGTGCTTAAGGGCTGTGGCTCGTGTGTCTGGAAAACAAAACCGTGACCTCATGTGGGCACCAAGCCTACCTAAGGGGAAAGCGGATAGTATCTTTGTAAAGGGGTTCTAGGCTGTTACAGTAAAGGCCGATAAGGAACCACAGTCTGGTCAAGAATAGACTGAGACTGATAGATAGACAAAAGAAGAAATGAGATAGTAAAAGGTAGCCACAGATTACGGGATACAGTGACTCCCCTATGTAAGAAAGAGTGATGAAGGGTTGAGTCTGTACCTTAATAAGAGGGTAGCGTGGCAGCCTGAGATAGACAGATGTTTCAGGATGACTGACCAAGATATAATAGGCCATATGATAAATAAAATATGCCTTGAGGTTTAGTTAGTCTGATGGATGGTTGAGCAAAGTATGATGATGATATGGCTTATGATGCCATAAGTTATGATAGTTGCATCTCCTTGCAATTGTCATATGATGACATGCATGTTAGAGTATGCCATGATGAATGAATACTCCCTTTTACAGTGCATGAAGGGTAGAGTATATATGAGATGAGAAAGTATGTTGCTCCCATACCATATGACATGTAATGAGATATGTATTGAGGATGATAGATAGTCTCAGTTCATGGGACAATAAGTTATGATATTCAGATATGTTTGAAGTTACTCGGGTAATTCTGCAGACTTATGAATATAGTACTCAGGACCATTTCTATTAAGCGGAATGGTAAGCAGATAAGAGTAAAGAGATTGTTTTTAGATCACTCTTCAGATAAGAGTTGGATCTGAAACAGATGGCTCTCAGATAGAGCTAGATTCAGATGAGTATAGATCACTCTTCAGATAAGAGTTGGATCTGAAACAGATGGCTCTCAGATAGAGCTAGATTCAGATGAGTATAGATCACTCTTCAGATAAGAGTTGGATCTGATACAGGATGCTCGCAGTTGGAGCATAGTTCAAATGGTTTACAGTTAGAGCACAGATGAGTTATGATGAGGCCATAGCAGTAGAATGCAATGGCAGGTGGTTAGACTATGATGGCACAAGCCAATGGTAAGCCACAGTAAAGTAAGAAAGATGAGAAGGAACTCCTGAGTAAGAGAGGAAGTAAGTAAAGTCTGGGTAAATGATGTGAGGCTATAAAATTTTTATGGAGTTATCAACAGGTGGAAGCAGTTAACCTTATAACTTAGTCTGTTGGTTTAAGATCTTCAGGAGATATACAGTACAACAGAATCGCAGTTAGATTCTGGAGGGTCACAGTTAGATCCTAACATGGCTCCAGGGTCGCAGTTAGATCCTAACAGATTCAGAGTCGCAGTTAGATTCTGAAGAGGCTAACGGTTGATCGTAGTTAGATCCCGAGGTCGCAGTTAGACCTAGCCTAAGGAAAGTAATGAGCCATGAGACATGAGTACGATGTAGTATCTCTTGGGGAAGATGAATGCCAAAGACGAAGTTAAGGTAAGGAAGTTTCACTAGTTGATAACCTGACCCAGAGAAAGTGTTTTATAATGATTTTCCTCAGGTAGCCTCTAGTCTACAGACTGAACTTAGCTTTCCCTTAAACGAAGATGGAGTCCAAGTTTAAATCTGAGTACTGAGATTCAAAGTTTTGTAGAAGTATGCCTGAGAAGCAGAGAAGAGAATCCTCTGTGTAATAAGAAGCAGAGAAGAGAATCCTCAATGTAATAAGAATAGAAAAGTATGAGTAGATAAAGATTACCCAGATGAGGGGTAAAGAGATTAAAAGGCTAGAGAAGACCTAGAGAAGAGGGTCTAAGGCAAGGCTGAGATAGAACGCAGTTCTATGAAAAAGAGAAAGCCAGTCTTATGTTAGTTTTGTGATAAGACAAGATAAGTTATGAAAGGGTGAAATACACCATGAGATAGCTAGAGTGGGCTAGATATGCCATGATAACGTATCAAAGGCATGTAATGAGATACACGGTAGTAAACGTGTAATATGACGCACCTAGAAATGTGCATTGTATGAACAGACAGAGAGGCTCCCTGTTTGGTAGGAATCAGATGTTTGAATGTTATGCTATGAAAGAGAATAGAAAATGAGAGCTTTCACTCTTTGCATGAGATGTTAGGCTAAAACTATGCAAGCTCCGAGTGTTAGAGCTGTGCCTAGTTAGAACAGGAATGCTTAAGCTCCGATGTTAGAGCTTTACATTCATAAGCAGGTATACAGTCCTGCAGTATGTTGGCCAAGCATTATGCATGTTAGAGTAGGTGCTTTTGTTTAGCAGCAAAGTAAAGAAAGAATAGCTGCGGAAGTCCTCTCTCTGTATAATGTTAAGTGCAAGGAAAGATGAAATGTTGCAGATTTTAAAGCAGTCTGCGAGATATCAAGAGAAGTAGTAAGAATATGATGCTTAAAGTATGATGAGTAGTTAGAAGAAATTCCCGAATACAGTAATATTCGAGAGAATTTCATATGAAAGAAATGGACACTACTCATAAGTGCAGTAAGTGGTCCATAAGAGGCAAGTAGATTTCAGCTCTGATTGGATTAACCCAGAGAAAGAAAGGCATGTTACGAAGAGACGTAAAGTCATGAGGAGTACTTTGCCAGATGTTAAGTTAATTTGGCTATGGTACTAATTAAATTTCGAGGACGAAATTTATTTAAAGGGGAGGAGAAATGTAACATCCCAATTTTCAGGCCTTGAGACACGGAAGTAGCCTGAGAATGAGAGGCTACCAGACCCCTTTTGTGCAGAAGTCCCAGAGACATAAGAGAGTTTTTAGGGACTAAGCTGCGAGTAAGTAAAGGTACGGGAACTTATGTGCAAACAGTGGAAGTTCCAAGGGGTAGAATGGCCATTTGGGGTGATGTAAAGGTCAAAGGTTGAAGAGTTACGAGCTGATCGTTCTGGTCGCGACTAGAGTAAAGCATGGTCGCGACTAGTGGTTACAGAAAGAGCTATACGCGACAAGAAAGCATTATGGTCGCGACGTAAAAGAAGTATGGTCGCGACTAGAAAGCAGTGATATCGCGACTAATAGTGGCAGAAAACCTTAGACGCGACTAAAATGTGTTGTAGTCGCGACTAGTGTACACAAAGATGTTAGGTCGCGACAAGATGATGTTGAGGTCGCGACTAGTGACTAAAGTGGCGCTAAGCGTATGGGCCAAGAGTGGTGAAGGTCCAAGAGAGATAGTTACCCGGTTGGAGATAGACCGGAGGCAGGATATCAGATACAGGAAAGGTTATCTGGAAACCGTGAAGTAAACTGATAAGGTATACTCATGGGTCCTGCAAGATGCCACATGGCATTAAAGTAATGATTCAGTAAAGTAAAGATAATCGGTTGGCGCGATAACCGAGGAGGCACGTAAACCGAGGAGGTGATCAGATAAGTCTGGGACTTATTTGGGTGGCATTGGGAAGCGTGCAAGGTCTCTTCCAGTTGTCACATGGCATTAGTCTGCAGAAAGCAGATAAAGTTGAGGGCACGCATTACGAGGCAGGAGACTGGACCGGGGAGTCAGCATGCTGAGTCAGCATGCTGAGGTGTCCAGGGAATTGTGACATGTGAAAAATGAGGCGCTGAGTCAGCATGGTGAGTTGGCACGATGATGCAGTAAAGGAGAAATAAAAGAAAATAGGAAAATCCAGGAAAAACCAGGACCGCAGGATCAAAGTTCATAGAAACTACGATTGTGCCATTGAGCCCTATTATAAATACCCCCCTTCCCCCATTCCATTTGCATCCCGCGGAGGAGAGGAGAATGAGAGAGAAAGAAGAGAGGGAAAGGGAAGGAAAGGAAGAGAGAAAGGAGAAAGGAAGAAAGGAAGTTCTGGCGGAGCTGGAAGCATAATAGAGATAGTAAGGTTCTGCTAAGCTAGCCAGGTAGTAACTAATCCTAACTTCTATGTAATGGCTTTGTGATTTGATGTGCTATTGTTTGGTTGGATTGTTGTCTTATATGTTATGTCTGAAGCTCTGCTGTAATGCTATGGTCATATGTTATTAAGCATGGAAGCACGCAGCATACTTATCTGTACACAATCACAAGCAAGCACTGTCACTCTGCATTACATATATTGTTATTATTGTTGCTACTGAGATTCCCCCGAATCTCATCCCCATCCATAACCCATTACAGGGAGGTTATGCTGAAGTGGATTTAGAGAATCCTAAGAGACGCCGTTATGCTGCCGGAGTAAAGACTGAACATCAGTATATGATAAGTACTGTGTACGTAGTGCTGTCTAAGGAGGCTAGAAGTGAGTGGACCTAGCCGGTTCATCTAGTCTTTCCTGGGTACTACGTAGAATGGTAGTTCTCATGAGGGAATTACCGAATCAGTACGGTTCAGTTCTTTGTACAGATAAAGCGTAGCGGTTATGCTGCCGAAGTTTAGGCAGAACGAGATGTAATAGAGATATGAGGATTATGTATATGTCTTGTTGTATATGCCATATTGTATGACATTTTATGATTAAATGATAAATAATGTTTGGCATATTCAAATTTTGGATTATGAAGCTAACGCATAATAAAGCTAATATTGCTTCCGCTAGTGTACTCTGAGGGCTGTAAGGGAGGATGTTTCATCCAACGCTCAGCGCAATAAGACAATGTCTTCTTCTTCAAGACTTTATTGTTGGGAACATCGTAAGTGAGCTGCAATGATTGCCATTGAAAGCAGAGTAATCAATAAACAGTTGTGTATTTGGTATTACTCTGCATACAATATAAGATAGATAGTTCCTATACCCGGATAGTGTCCTAAATTTGATTCTTCACGCGATTATCAACAGCATCCCAAGTCAAATAGGTGATGCTAGGCTTGTTGCGTGCTAGTTGGCTGACATAACTTACGTACTTGGTCCTGTGTTCACTAGTTGGGTTCCAGTTTCTGTCAAACTCAATCGAAAGTAGTTTTCCCTCTTTCCTGTCCTTCGTAATGTCTTTCAAACGTGTCGCACTTCTGCCCTTCCTTTATGTAGTGTCGCTTGGAGCATTGCTAGCCTTATTCTGAGTAACTCTATCCCCTATATTCCTATATACGCAATAACAAAATCAAACATTGTAAATATACTTAACCCTTTTTCCTTCAACATATCAGAGTACACAAAACTTGTTCTTTTAGCAGTTATGAATGGAAAGATGTGCAAGCATTTATCAGGAAAAATAGAAAACCTAGATTAAACGAACATAAAAATGGTGAAACACATACACGAAAAATAAGTGCAGAGAACACGTACACTGCAAAAATGACTGAGCACGGAGAAGCCCCACGAAAACCATAGAGCACGATGAGCAAAGATATGATAGAGTACGTGAGAATAATGAGAATGATGGTCGCACCAAGGGGCAGGCTTAAAAAATGTATATAACCATTTTACACCGGATATAAATTATTCTAACCCGGACAAAAACATAACCGATGTAAAATATTATTTTACGACGTTTATTTTGAATATAAGAAGACTTTTTTCATCGAATAAAGTATAACAACCGGTGTAAAAAATATTATACTTCACATCGGCTAAAATATAACACCGGATAAAGTATAAAATTGGTGTAAAATCAAGCTATAATTTATGAACGAAAATGACAGTAGTAGACTTTTTACACCAGATAGCACTTAAGACCGGTTTTAATTTTGTAGTTATTTTTTTAAAACTCCATCATCATATATATCATCACATCCCATCACGTTACAACATTCTTATCAGAACAAGAATCTGTCTGTGTTGTTATTACATCAAAAACATATATGCAATCATAACAAGAAACTTAATATTACATGTTTAGACTACATCAAAAACACGAAACACATATAAATCAATCATAATCCACTTCTTCTTCATTTAATTTTGGTAAACCTACTGAAAAAGAAGGGATCTCACAAATAGAATCATCATTGTCAACAACCCTTTTTCCTTGGAGAGCAACAGACCATCTTTCATTTTGAGGATCAATGATATAGAACACTTGCTTTGCTAGGTCTGCCATAATGAAAGGCTCATCCCCAAAACTTGTATTATTCAAATCAACCAGTGTAAATCCTAACCGATCGACCATAACACTGTTGTTTACATTAGCCCACTTGCATTTGAATAAGGGAACTGTGAATTTGGAGTAGTCCACCTCCCAAATCTCTTCAACAACGCCATAATAAGGGATAACTGCTAATTTATAATTGTTGTCTTTTGAACTAGAGAATGTTAGAAATTGTGCCCTAGGGGCCAATCATTATCTTATAAACATTATTGTTTTATAATTATGTTATCACATTATTTGTATGTTTACTGTGATGACCATCCTTGGATAACTCATGATCTTATCCTAAATGTCCCTGGTCGGTCATCTATGCGAGAGCAGAGATGAAATAAGACCAGTATGACTTTGAAGATATATAGAGATATAAATAAAGTCATAGGCACATGTAAGAGTACAAGGTGTTGGATCGACCCGCCATGAGAGAGCTGCATGGGTTAAGTCATAAGCTTCTCTCATTTACAAACCATGTCACTATACCCTTTGACCTGAGATCATCATGGATTCCTACATGACAAACGCTCAGCTTTGACCTAGTCAAAAGTCACTTTTGACTGAGTGATTATAAAGGCTATGTTCTGGCTCAATGGTTTTTCATGTTGAGGAATGTGAATGGTCAAAATGGAATTTGTCCCTCACATTCATAAAGAGATATTACTGGGCCCCTCGATAAGTGAGTCTAAGAAATGTATGGCCATACTGTAATGGAAAGGTAGTTCCATTTCTATAGTCAGACTACTCAGGGATCGAGAAAGTAACGGTCAGGAACAGGAGGATGACGTTCTCCATGTCTCATCCATGACCGAAATATCGTGTGACAAAAGGGACGTGATATGGTTGTATGAAAGGTTACATCATTTATCGATCCTCATATGATTTGGGTAGTTGTAATGTCTTGCTAGAGACCGCTTACGACTTGTAGGTCAGTAAATTAACTGGCCCACTGCCAACTTCATATGGGCCTACAGGGTCGCACACAAAATAGCCCAACTCGAGCATGATGTATAGATTCATTGAATCTAAGACATGTCTTGATTCAATGAATAATCTAGGATGGATTTATATATTATATATATATATATTATAATAATATAAGAGATATTTGCAAGATTTAATTTATGAGGATAAATTAAATCTCTATCATTTTGAATTTGAATTTAAATTGATATGATCTATTTGAATTTGAAATTTAAATTGATAAGATATCTCAAATTTGATTTATGAGAATAAATCAAATATAATTCTGTCTTAATTTTATTTTAAATTAAATAAATAAGTGAATTAAATCTGTGAGATGGATTTAATATAAACCATATTTATTTAATTAGTTTCTTATCAAATTATACAATATATAATATTGTATTAAATTCAGAATTAATATAAGATTAATTCTGAAACCCAGCCCAATCAGAAGCCCGATAGCATCCTATATATTTGACATTAGGGGCTAGGGTTCTATACACAAGAGAAAAAGGGGCAAGGAGAGTGCAAAAGGTTTGTAGATAAGAAACTGCCAAAATAGAGACGGTGAGGATGGATTCTTGAGAAAGCCCTCGAGGGACAAGAGGCGCTAGCACGTCATTCGTGGTTGGAATGCTATTCAGGTGGATACCGGTAGAGGAAGCCGATTTGAGTTGTCGACTTATTGTGATGTAGAAAAAAGCACCAGGTACGACGAAGTCGCGACCAGTTGACACAGAGGTCGTGACTACATTGGTATCTGAACGTTAGAAATCCGAAAAGAGACGACAGGTCGCGACTAGAAGCAGAGGAAGTCGCGACTGAAAACTCCAGAGATGATAGGTCGCGACTAGAAGCTGAGTAAGTCACGACTGAAAACTCCAGAGGTGACAGGTCGTGACTAGAAGCTGAGGAGGTCGCAACTGAAAACTCCAGAGGCGATAGGTCGTGACTAGAAGCTGAGAAGGTTGCGACTGAAAACTCCAAAGGCGAAGAGTTGCGACTAGTGGATACTGAGGTCGCGATTGTAGCTTGAATACCGAAGGTAACACTTCTTTCTCCTTGACTTAAACACATTCGGTAGCTCCTGGCAGGGAATGGAAAAATTTTTAAAGTTAATTTCCGCTGCGTGTCTTCCAATCCCCTTCAGAGAAATGCATAGCTTCAGCCACTAACATAACACCACTGTTTTACACGCTACTTCTATCATCTAGGGACTTCGTATAAAAGGAATACCCGTTGATATCAAATGAATTCCAACATATCACATTAAGTTCAGGACCACATGCCAACCACCTAACTGTATCAGAAACATAATCCTCATTTTCAACCTCCAGTTTGAACCAATGTGCAAAAGATTTGTTGTGTTCTCTAATCAGCCTTTGCTCTATCATCCTATTATTTTTTTTGGACAAGCTCTTTATGAATAGCAATATAGTCTTTAACTTCATCAATGTTATTCAAGATGTGTAAGTGTATTTGCTCCAATTCATTATGATCAACACTCATCACCGATGTTCCGCGTTGACCCCCCTGTTTGGCACGGGGTTTATGGAGACGAGTAAGTCTTACTTTAGACAGGTATTGTTGACAAAAATCCATAGCTTCTTCGGCAAAATATTTTTGAACAATGGATGCTTTGGGCCGATTTGGATTCTTCATATACCCTTTAAGGATTTTCATGTATCTTTCAAATGGGTACATCCATCATAAGTATACAGGGCCACAGTTTTATCTCTCGTACTAGATGAACGATGAGGTGTACCATGATGTCAAAAAAGGCAGGAAGAAATTATTTTTCAAGATGGCACAAAATAAGATAATCGTCATGCTCCAATTCCTCCAACTTTTTAGTCTCAAAGACTTTGCCACATATAGCATTAAAGAAGAAGCAAAGTCGGGTTACAATGTGTCTCAAATCATCTTGAAGGATTCCTCGAACAACCACTAGGAGTAATTGTTGCATCAATACATGACAATCATGAGACTTTTGGCCTACTAATTTCAAATCTTTCATCGACACAATCCTCTTAAGATTATATGAGTACCCAGAGGGAACTTTGATTCCTTGCAAACACTCACAAATACTTCTTTTCTCAGCCTTGGACAAAATGTTAATCTCTTAAACATAATAGCTCCCCTCACCATCTGGCCTCAGATGTAAATCCTCTCGTATTAACATTTCTTTCAAATCCAATCTTGCCTTCAAACCATCTTTGGAACTACCATGTGTGTTGAGAAGTATTCCAACAATGCTGTCACACACATTTTTCTCCACATGTATCATATCAATACAATGCCTTACATAAAGATGTCGCCAATACGGAAGCTTAAAGAAGATAGATCTTTTTTCCATACATTTTTCTCACTTTTCTTGGTAATCTTACCGAAAGTGACATTAATGTCTTTTACCTTTTCATAAACTTGTTCGTCAGTCAATGGCTTTGGAGCATTTTCAAATTCTTGGCCGCCAAAAAATTTCTTCTTTAGTCGATGGTATGGGTGGGCTTGTCTTAGAAATCTCCTATAACATAGGTAGACTGTCTTTCTTCCATGATGAAGTTGATAGTAGCAAGTCCCTTCCTCACAAATCGGATATGCTTTATGGCCATTAACACTATACCCTGATAAATTTCCGTATACAGGAAAGTCATTAATTGTATAAAAGATCATGGCCCGCATATTGAAGACCTCCTTCTTAACTGCATCAGAAACATCCACACCTTCCCATAGCTTCTTCAAATCTTCAATCAAGGGTGTTAGGTAAACGTCTATGTCATTTTCCAGTTGTTTTGTTCCTGAGATCAGCATAGACAACATTACATACTTCCGTTTCATACACAACAAGGGAGATAGGTTGTAAATCACCAAAAGGATGGCCATGAACAATGTATACTACTAAGGCTACTATAAGGGTTCATGCCATCCGTACTAAGTCCAAGCCTTAGGTTTCGTGGTTCATTGCCAAACTCGAAAAATAAGTCATCAATCTTCTTCTATTGCAAAAAGTCAGCCGGATGACGAATCTTTCCATCATTAATCCTTTCATTCGCATGCTATAACATTTTCTTTGCATCATCTTCATTAGAAAAAAGTCGCTTAAACCTTGGTACAATTGGAAGATACCATAACACCTTCGCAGGAAAGTTGTTTGATCTGTACCTTGGTGTCTTACATATTCTCCTCATCTTTAAACTCTTTCCTGTACAATATGCAATCATTTGGGCTTGCATGAATCTTTCTATACTGCATGCCTAAAGGACCTATTATTTTCTTCACATCATAGTAGCGTTTGGGTAACGCATTTTCTTTAGGAAACATGTCGTGTAACAACTTAAGCAATTCTGAAAAACCACTATCACTCCACCCATGCCGAGCTTTCACACTTACCAATCTCAACACCGTATTCAACAGGTTGTATTTTCTACACCCTGGGTATAGAGGTGATAAGACATATTTTGTATATGGTTTCTATGACAATTTTGAGAGTTTTATAATAACTTTACCATTTATTTCATGCCTTAAATTGTGCTTTTGTGTATTACATGATTGTGCATGGTAATGTGCTAATTAAAGGGTAGAATGGTAAAATAACTCTTCCAAACTGCATATATTTGGTTATCTACTGATCTGGACTTTTACAGTGAGCTTTTATGTTGAATTGCAGGTACTTTGGAAGAGAACAAGGACCAGGAAAGAAATCAAAAGACAATGAAAGTGGAACCACACCTCTATGCTATTTAGTCGCGACCAAAGAGTCCTAAGGTCGCGACCTATAATTCTTCTGGAAGATTCTCCATGTTCATAGGTCGTGACTAACAAATGTATCTGGTCACGACTAATAGTACAAAATCACTAAAGCTACACGTTTTGGATTAGGTTATACTGTTATAAGAAGAGAGGGAGGCTGCCGTCAAAGAGGAGGCTGGTTTTTGGACCTGATTAGGCTAAGAAGCAGTACTCTAGCGATCTTTACACACCTTCTACACATCTCTACCCCTTTCAACCTTCATCTCTTCATCGTTTCTTCATGGCATCACATCTGAACAGCGATTGTAGTGCAGCAAAAGTCATGAGAGGCTAGACCTTTAGTCTCTTGGTGATGGATCCAGTATCTTGAGCTCAGGGATTGAACGGGGAGTTTCTTCTCTTCTAATTTGTATCTTGTCATATTTTGATTGCTTCTAGATCTAGGGTTTTTCATCATATGAACAAGTTTTGAATATCGATTGATTATTCTCAAATTAGACGATTGTAATTTACTTTGGGTGTTTTGAATGCTGGTTTTAATATAATATTTTAGTTTTGAGTTTAAGCTAGTTGAACGGTTGTCAACGATCATTGCTAATTTATTCGATTGCTTGAATTCTAGGGTTAGTCGATCGACGCTCATTCGAGGGCATTCTTCCATCTGGTTTAAATTACACATTAAGTGATCCTTAGCAGTTCAATAATAGTCTTTAAACTAGCTTTGATCAAAGGAGTTTAAAGAATATTAGGGCTCTGGACTCAATCGATTGATTGAGGTTCTATTCAAGACTTAGTGATTTCAAACTCCATATACATTGAGAGCAAGGATAGATATTTTTCATCATCAAGAGCCTATCATCATAAATTACTTTCATAAACCAACCATTTTCCATCTTAAACAAAAACATAAAAACATCTATTATACTGCATCTTTATTTTACTGCACCCACAAAACCACAAAACCATTTACTCTTTACTCAGGTTTACGGTTGAATTTGACATCCAATTTGCAAAGATTCCTTTAGAAAGGCTCCTTGAGAAGAACGATAGGGTTGTGCCTTATACTACATTACTAGGGTGTAATTCACTTAATTTTGATGGCTCGGACCGCGACAATTCGAAGCTCTCGTCAAGAGGCTTTTCTACATCATTCACATATTACCATATGCATGTGACCGTATAAAAGCATCTTCTCCAACATCATGAATCATGTCCTCTACTCGATCATCAGTATCCATGTCATCATCAAAGGTCTGTTCCACCTGTTCACCATGACATACCCATACCGTGTAATTCTTGCAAAACCCCTCAAAAATTAGATGAGCGTAAATATCAGTAGGACTTTGTTTCCTCTCATTCAAACAACTCACACAAGGATAATAAAATCTTCTATTATCATCATCATCATTCTGTTTAGCAAAATCCAAAAACTCCTTCACCCCCTCAGCATACTCAATACTTGTTCGTTTAGCATTTATCCAACTACGATCCATATTTGTGGAAGACTAAGAAACTAGAAAAATAGAAAATAAGAAAACATTACGTTGCAGCTAATGCATGGAGAGAATAAATTTTCAGTTCTCGAGAGGAATTCAAAACAAAACTCACCGTCTGTGAAGCACTGAGAAGACTTAACGCGCGAACCAGGGAAAATGAGAGGTGGTAGATGCGAGAAATGTACTAAAGAAAAGAGTATTTGGTAAAAACAAATTAAAAAAAAAGTTTATTTGGTAAGAAAATATGCACCGGACAAAATGTTACACCGGTGTAGATATATATACAATAGGTGTAGAAAGTATATTTTACATCGGCCACTATATATAAACCGGTGTAAAATATTTAATCTATTTTTTTTGTAAGAGAAAGAACACTATGTCATCAACTTTACAAAAATATATATATCAGAATATATAAAAGTTGCAATATTTCACTACTCATCAGACTCAGAGTTTTGGGAGTCATCAGATTGGGTGAGATCAACAGGATTAAAGAAGCTATCATTCTGTTGATGGAGGCAAACTTCTGAGCGAAAATCTCTTAAACTTGCTTTCAGTCTGTCAACTTTTCGATTCAGTTCTTCCACGGAGTCCTCCAGCCCATTGAAGCGCAATATGAGTTCCTCAAGGCACTCCATCAGAGTCATAACTAGGGGAGGAGGAGAAGGAATAGAAGGGTGAGGATCAGGATATTTGTCTTCAAAGTCGTCTTTGTTTATTTTGTGGGGCGGAGAAGGAGGCGTGCGTGAGGAAGAGGCCATTGGAGGAGTCAGATAGATGAAAAGAAAAGAAAATAGAGATAAAGTGATGAGATGAAATGTACAGATCGATCATAGGAATGGTATAAATATATATGGTTCATGATCAATAAGAATATAGAAGAATGCAATTAGCCTTCTTCATAATGACTACAAATATTGGGAACCGAAGAAGTGAAATGAATGGTCTGTATACTAAAGAAAGCGGGAAAGTATAGACAGGAAACTGAAGAGGCAGATGGGACGAAGCTAATCTGCACCGGGTGTTTATATTTTAAATCTGTTACTTTTAAAACTGGTGTAAAAATTTAATTTTTTTTAAACCGTCGTCTCCTCAGTGACCGGTTTAAAAGTGGGATTTAGATGTATAGAACATTTTGAAAAATAAACGGATCATCAGCAACGTATGCAGAACAAGAAACTTGTTAAACTTCATTCATTCAAATTAAACTTTACTAACTAACTTTACATCTTGAAATCTAAAAAAAAAGACCTCGCTATAAAAATACAATATTATCATCTCCTTATTCTTTTCATTACATCAAAAAGGAGGTGGGGATAGAGAAAGGAAGGTGACCTCATTTTCACTCATCATCATGTTTCGAGTCAGTGTTTTAGGAGTCAGAATTGGGATCAACAATAGGATGAAAGAAACTATCATCCTGTTGATGGCGACGAACTTCAGAATGGAAGGCTCTGAAACATTTATTCATCCTCTCAACTTTCAGACTTAATTCTTCCACCGAGCGCTCCAGGGCATTGAAGCGCGGGATGAGTTCCTCCAGGCACTCCACCAGTTTCTGAAGCAAGGGAGGAGGAGAAGGAACTGAAGGGTTATCATGACAGACATATTTGTCTTCAAAATTATGTCTTTGTATTTTGTGAGGCAGAGAAGGAGGGGTGGATGAGGAAGAAGCCATTGGAGAGTTAAGATAGAAGAATAGAAGAAATGAATATAAAATAGATATCAGAGAAGGCGATCATGTTGAACTACTGCGCATGTCTGAGAAGACTTGACATAAAATGGCGGGAAAGGATATAGATGGAGTTCATGTAAATCGGACTAAATATTTCCACTTCGGTCACTATAACATCCGCTGTAGAAAGTAAACATTTAAACTGGACTAAATTTTTCCACATCGGTCACGAGTAAATATGGTGTAAATATTTTATATTATTTACAAAAATGCCACTAGTCATTTTTTTAAAACTGTCTCCGCATTGACTGGTTTAAAAATGGGGATTTAGAATGCCAATTTTTCACCAGTGCATGTTACGGATCATCTAAGCAGATTACCAACAGAGACCAGGGGAGTACTCAGTTTTGATCTTATTTATGATTCTTTCCTTGATCAATCTCTTTGTTTGGTTGCTATTGTGGAACCTTGGTATGCTTATTTAGTTAATTTCATTGAAACTGGTCTAATCCCTTCTCATTTGACTAGATTTCATGCCCAAAATCTCAAGAGTGAATCTAAATACTTCATTTGGGACAAACTTTTTCTATGGAGGTTGTGCTCAGACCAAGTATTGAGACGATATGTCCTAGACCAAGATCACAAATCAGTTTTAGAAGCTTGCCATTCAAGGGTTTATGGTGGCCATTTTAGGGGCAAAATGACTGCACGTAGGGTCCTTAAATCCGGTTTCTATTGGCCCTCCTTTTTTAAAGATGCTTTTAAATTTTGTAGAGCTTGTGATATGTGCCAAAGATTTGGGGGGATTAGTAAAAGGCATGAGATGCCGTAACAACCTATTCTGTTTTGTGGGATTTTTAATGTTTGGGGAATAGATTTTATGGGACATTTTCCACCTTTAGTAGGGTTTAATTACATTTTATTGGCTGTAGACTATTTATCTAGGTGGGTAGAGGCTATCCCTACAAGACTAGATGATGCCCAAACAGTCTCCAAGTTTCAAAGGTCTCATATCTTTAGTAGATTTGGAGTACTGAAAGCAGTAATCAGTGATCAAGGCACCCATTTTTGCAATAAGTTAATCAATAGCTTATTGGCAAAATATGGTGTAACTCGTAAAATCTCAACACCATACCGCCCTCAAACTAATAGTCTAGCAGAGTTTTCTAATAGGGAGGTAAAGCACATTTTAGAAAGGATTGTTAAGCCATCCAATAAGGATTGGAACTTGAGACTTCACGATACTCTATGGGCATACAAAATAGCTTTTAATACCCCTCTGGGCATGTCCCCTTATAGGACAATTTCTGGGAAACCTTGTCACATGCCTGTGGAGATAGAGCACAAGATATTTTGGGCTGTGAAAGCTGGCAATAAGGACCTGGTAGAAGCCAGTTCAGAGTGGTTCTTACAGATTCAAGACCTAGAAGAGATTAGATTGGGTGCCTACAAAAGCTCTGAGATCTATAAACAAAAGACAAAGGCATTCCATGATACCCATATCCTGAGGAAGAGGTTGAAGGAAGGAGATAGAATGATAAAGTACCAAGCTAGGTTCAAGTTCAAACATGGTAAATTCAAAACTAGCTGGGATGGACCTTACACAGTTGTCAAAGCCTACAACTTTGGGAAGATCGAGTTGAAAGAGGAGGCGACGGGCAAAATCTTTGAGGCAAAAGGCCACCTCTTGAAACTTTACGTGGAATTGCCTTGCTACCTTAAGGCCAGGTTATCCCTTTCCTATCTCTTACCTTTTACAAGTTTTCCTAATGCTATATGTTTGATATGGTGGTTTGATTATTGGAAAGGGATGATTCAAGGATAGTGTTTATTTTCAGTTTATTTCTATTTATTTTCTGTTTACTTCTATTTTGCATAACACTCCTGTGTTGTCCATGGTTTGTTTACTTATTACTTTTACTTTGAGCTGTTTACACACTCAATTACATTCTATAGTTTACCCATCTTATCATCATTGCTTCCCTTGCATTGTGATGCATGATTTGAATATGACTGTGCGCTTCATTATGAAATTTGCATTGAGTTTTGTGTTGATTTGCTGTGGAAAATGGTTAAGGGTTATTTAGGGGAATTCTCAAAAGTTGAGGTACATTAGGAAGTGACATTTTGCACTGGTCGTGACCTTATAGCATATAGTCGCGACTACCATGTTCTAAGAAGAGGGGAGCCTCTTTAGGTTGCGACGCGAGTCTCTTTAGGTCACGACTAAATCTCTCTGTGTACTTTGTAATATCCTAATTTTCAGACCCAGAGACTCAGAAAGTAGCCTGAAATAGATAGGCTACTAGACCCCTTTGAGCAGAAGTCCCAGAAACATACAAAGGATTTTTAGGGACTAAACTGCAAGTGAAAGTACAGGGACTTATGTGTAAATAGTAAAAGTCCCTAGGGGCATAATGGTCATTTTAGAAAAGGGACTAAAGTGAAAGTCTAAAAGTTTCATGGTGCAAAAGTAAAAGTAGACACAAGTTGTGGGCCATTAAGTGTAATTATGAAAAGTTAAGGGATTTAATTGAAAAGAGGAAAAGTTTCCAAGGGCAAAACGGTAATTATAGAAAGTTGAGCCGAAAGTGGCTTAGAATTTCCTGGAAGCATTTCAGTCCTAAATTTCATTAGTAAATAGAGGAAATGATGCTGGTTAATCTAGCTTATTACAGGAATTTTATTAGAGTTTCAGATAGCTAAAATTTATCTGATAGTCTGAAACTTATCTGAAATTTTTATCAGATCTCCTGGACCTCATATATGAGTAAAAAGTTATAGGAATGTGCATCCTGTGAAGCTAGAGGTCAGGGAACTGATAGGGTCCCGAAAGGAAATCTGTAAGAAAAGTTATTCACTTTTTAGTGAATTTTGACGGGAGTTCGTGAACGCCCGATATCCGATTGAAAATTAATCGGTAAGCAAACTGGGACTGAATAAGGCCAGATGACGTCAAATAGAGGCCCATGATAATGCCAAGTGAGGCCTAGGCCTATGATATCAGTTCAACGGTAAAAGGTCCAGTGTCCAAAAAATGTGCGAAATGATGAAAATAACCCTGTGGTATAAAATAGTTAAAGAATGAGTAAAGGGTATTTTGGTCATTTGACTAAGGTTAGAAAGTAAAGGAAGGTTATCTGGATAGTTGATCAGGGTTAGGGAATACTCTGGTAAGTGTGAAAAGACGATAATGTCCCTACACTCATTAAAGTAAATAAAGAGGAACCAGGGACATTTTTGTAATTTGCCAAGGGATGTTTCTTGGGAATTGAGCCATCAGAGTACTTGAACTTGATTAGAGACCCAAGACAGCATTCCAAGAGCCCAAAAATGTAGCCCAAGAATTATGTGGGTTAAAGTGACATTAAAGTAATCTTTAGTGAGTTTTCAATAAAGTAAAGTTACCTGGGTGAAGTGATAACCGGGGAATTGATCAGATAAAGCTATGGACTTGTCCAGAAGCCATGAGGTGGCATCAAAGGTACCCATAAGGCACCAGATGGCATGAGCATAGAGGAAGAAGAAAAAGCTAAGGACATGAGGCACGATCTCAGTTGTTCATTCCAGGATAAGACTCTGAAATTTTCTAGAAGCACTAAGTTTGCTAGTGAGGTGTCTCAAGGGCCCCACCATTACGCCACCTAAGCATGTAAGGTGTCTATGGATGATGTCATTTTGATGAGTCATCTAGGATGATGATGTCAGTATGATGATGCAGGCGAAGCTTCTTGAGGAAGCTAAGCGATCTGAGGCGTTCATCGTGATTCGATTTGAGCCATCTATTCCACCTCACTCCACCTATAAATACCCCTTACCCCTTCCCATTCCAAAGCACACCTATGGCTAAGAAGCAGAGAAAGAAAGAGAGAGAAAGAGAAAGATAGAAAGAAAGAAAGAAAGAAAGAGAAAGAGAGAAAGAGAAAGAAGGAGTTCTGGCTAAGATAGGAGCAATCCAAGGAGCTTAGGGACTCATCAAGCTTAGGAATAAGGTAAGTAATTTATTCTAGTCCCTGCTCTAATAAATTAGAGGATTGTTCTTATAAATTTAATAGTTAGAATAGAGAAATATCTCTCTCTATAAGGTTAGCCTTGGATAGAAAGAAAGTTAGGGGATGGTCAGAACAGTGATATTATCTCAAGATAAGCTTGAGTTAAGTGGAGTTATGCTAGAAAAGATAATAAGAATATTGTTATGCTATGTACAGTCTCTGACCTATGAAAAGAAGGAACTTCAGAGCTAAGGTTAAGGATTAAAGGAAGGGCTATGTAACATCCCGATTTTTGGGTCTAGGAGAACTAGGAGGTAGTCTGATATGGGCAGGCTGCTAAACCCATAGCCTCAGGGTAGTAATATGATATGGGCAGATCACTTACCTGTATTTTGTAGGAATCCGAGGGATGAGCTAAGTTCCTCAGGATTTAAAGATGAGTTAAGTCTTTGACCTACAGAATAGGGACAGTTCACCTAGGTTCAAAAAGAGGAATGTAAGGAATATCCTAAGTCTTAAGCCTAGGAATTCTGCAGGTAGCTTGATATGGGCGGACTCCTGTGTAAGATAACCTGATATGGGCAGGTTGTCGAGCCTTTCAATTTACAATGACTCCCGAAGAGTTCAGGGGACGAGTTGTTGAAAGAGAATATCTAGAACTTAAGATGACGGATAAGAAGGATAAGTAAAGATGCCAGAAAGAGAATTCAGGGGCATAATCGTAATTATGAGAAAGATCGGGCTGGTAGCCGATGAGTACCATATTTTGCCATAAAATAGAGAAAATTACGCTATCATTTCACTGAACTGTGAAATATGCATATGAGGTCTCTATGAGTACGAAAGAATTATGGAAAGTTAAGGGACTTAATTGAAAAGAAGAAAAGTTTCCAGGGGCAAAATGGTAAATATGGAAAGTTGAGCCAAAAGTGGCTTGGAACTGCCCGGAAGCATTTTAGTCCCAAATTTCACCAGTAGATAGAGGAAATGATGCTGGATAATCCAGCTTAATACAGGAATTTTATCAGGACTCCAGATAGCAAAAAATTATCTGATAGTCTAAAAGTATAAAAAATTCCTATCGGATATCCTAGACCTCATATATGAGTGAAAAATTACAGGATGATGCGTCCTGATGAGGCGGATGTCAGGGCACTGACAGAATACCGAAAGGAGGTCTGTAGAAAAAGTTATTCACAAATTAATGAATTGAGACGGGAGTTTGTAACCTCTGGGTATCCAATTGGGAGATTTATCGGTATTCAAACTGAGACTGAATGAGGTCAGATGACATCGGTCAGATGCCTGTTATGACCCAAAGGGATGCCTGGACGCAGTATGCTAGTTTATCTGATAAAAGGAGTCGGTGTCCGGAAAAATGTGTAAAATGACGAAAATGCCCTTATATTATAAAATAGTGAAAGAATGAGTAAAGGGTATTTTGGTCATTTGGCTAAGGTGAGACAGTCAAGAAAGGTCATCTGGATAGTTGACCAGGGTCAGAGGATACTCTGGTAAGGTGTGAAAAGATAGTAATGCCCTTAGACTAGTTAAAGTAAATAAAGAGGAACCAAGGGCATTTTGGTAATTTGCCAATGGATGTTTCTTGGAATCGAGCCATCAGAGTATTTGAGTTTGATCAGAGATCCAAGATGACATTCCAAAGCCCAAAAACGTTGCCCAACATATATTGGGAAAAAGTGGCATTAAAATAATGTTTTAGTGACTTTTCAATAAAGTAAAGTTACTCGGTCGGCCCGATAACCGAGGAAGTGATAAGATAAAGTTCTAGACTTATCTGGATAGCATTGGATGGTGTGAAAGGTGCCAGCAAGATGCCACATGGCGCCAACATAAAGGAAGAAGAAAAAGCTGAGGACACGTGGCACGATCTCAGCCGTGTATTCCGGTGCAAGACTTTGGAATTCTATGGAAACACTGAGTCAGCTGGTGAGGTGTCCTGTGGGCCCCACCATTGCGCCACCTAGCCTGTTAGGTGTCCTTGATGATGTCATAACGTGATGAGTCATATGGAGGATGATGTCATCACGATGACATAAGTGAAACTTGGTGGGCAAGCAAAGCGATCTGAGCCACTCGTTGAGAATTGATCTGGACCACTAATTCTCCTTTGCTTCCACTATAAATACCCCCTCCCCCTTATCTTCTCATTCACGGCCAAGAGCCATTTTAGAGAGAGAAGGAAGTTCTAGAGAGAGAAAGTGAGAGAAAGAAAGAAAGAAGGAAGTTCTAGCGGAGCTGGAAGCAGTATAGAGATAGTAGAGTTCTGCTAAGCTAGCCAAGTAGTAACTAATCCTAGCTTTTATGTAATGACTTTGTGAGTTGATGTGCTATTGTTTGGTTGAATTGTTGTCTTATATGTTATGTCTGAAGCTCTACTGCAATGCTATGATCATATGTTATTGAGTATGGAAGCACGCAGCATACTTATCTGTACACAATCACAAGCAAGCACTGTCACATTGTATTACATATATTGTTATGATAATTTACTACTGAGATTCCCCCGAATCTCATTCCCCATGTCTAACCCATTACAGGGAGATTATGTTGAAGTGAATTTTGAGAATTTTAAGAGACGCCGTTATGCTGCCAAAATTATGACAAAATGGCAGTAGTGAAGAAAGGAGCTGATACGTACTGTGTACGTAGGTGCTATCTAAGGAGGCTGGAAGTGAGTGGACCTAGCCGGTTCATCCAGTCTTTCCTGGGTACTTATGTAGAATGGTAGTTCTCACGGGAATTACCGAATCAGTACAAGATCAGTTATTTGTAAAGATGAAGCCTAGTAGTTATGCTGCCGGATTTCAGGCAGGAAAGATGTAATAGAAATATGAGGATTTTGTTCATGCCCTTTTGTATGACAATTTATTATTTAATAATAAATATTGTTTGGCATATTAAATTTGTGTATGAGAAATTATGAGAGAGAAATTCGCAGGTCCTGAGGTAGCAGTGTTTTGACCTCAGTTTGACCTAGTAAACGGAGGAATTTGGCCACGAAATTTAGTAAGCCAGTGGCACACATCTGGGGCATTATATGGATAGGTAATGAGCCTCATTTGGATGTGTACAAACGAGATAAATTAGTTTTCAAATTAAATGTTCAGAATAAGGAACTTAAGAGTAAAATTTTAAATTTCTGAGCTTGAGTTAAGGTATAATCAAGCTATCTAGCTTCTGCAAATGTACTCTGAGGGGTCTAAGGGAGGATGTTTCAGGCTACAAGTCAGGTAGTAAACTTAACTAAACTTGTATGTGTTGAATGTATGGTTGATTGTGTTATGGCTTGATTGATTGATGTTAATATGTAATTGTTGAAGCTCTGTGCTATGATTACCTTGGCCAATTGTATTTCATATGTTACATGGAAGCATGCACATTACATTAAGTTGACACAATCACAAGCAAGAACTAATACCAATCATTGATGCATACACTGTTTAGTACCATTTGCTACTGAGATTTCTCCCGAAATCTCACCCCTACCTTTTCCAAACATAACAGGGTACTGTTTTGGAGAAGATAAAGATAAGAAAGTAAGGATGTGGCATACTTTGTTCGTGACAGGAACATTTCCTAGTCGCAACTTGACACTATACTCAGCTTTGCGTTTTGAGCCTTCCACCTTTTTAACCACACTGGCCTACACACATCATAACCCTACCGTCGCGTGTAACATCCTTACTTTCATACGTCCTAGGGACCATTTGGTAGCATTTAGAACCATTTACATGACCTTTGAAGTTCATTAGCTAAATCAGGAATTTTTTTACTCTTAGCAAATTATTGTTCATATGGTATTTCAGATTAGGTGATGAACTTTAAAAATTCATAATTAATTCTAGAAAAATATAAATGATGTGGTTCAAAATTCTACTCGAATCTAATAGCTTTAAGTTTTAGAGAAAAATAAGTTCCTGGCTAAATGCTCAGCCAATTAATACATTTTAATCGTTAAATATTATTGTTCATCTGGTCAAAAATTTTGAAAACAGATTCTAGTCCTCATCTTTGGAAAATTGGTTCTCTTTGTACAGATATCAAAATAAGGTGTTCTTGGTGTTAAAATGAAGCTTGATATGTTAACTAAATGTCTGTAAAACGTCATACATTTATTCCATCATTTACTATTTTTCATTATATCATGAACATTGTTGCTTACCTAGTCATACAACATCATTACTTGCAAGAATTCTTCACATAACATCATATACCATTTACATTGACCAATCCCTAACTCCTCTTCATGCTTCTTCATCCTATTTCAGCATTCATAAACCTATTGGGATTGGGATTACATGGATGGGGTGAGATTTCTAAGGAAATCTCAGTAGCAAACGGTACTAAACAATGCATGTATTAATGTAAATACTTGTGCATGCTTGTGAAAGTGTTACCATAGTGTAATGAGCATGCTTCCATGTATCATATGAAATACAATTGGCCAAGGTAATCATAGAAATAGAGCTTCAATCATCTACACATATGCACACAATTCAACAAAGCCATAGCACAATCAAGCATAACATTCAATACATATAAGTTTAGAGTAAGTTTACTACATTATTGCTTTACTTCCTTTCACTTTAACTTTGCTTCTTCCTTCTTACTTTTCCTTGATGTGTGGTTGCCTGTTTTGAGTCCACAATAAAATCCTAACATCACATAATTATCCATTCATTACAATCTAACTCTCTTGAACATTAAACTTACTTTAACTAACATAACTTCCTTTAATCTTTACCAATTGACTTGGCCTTTGAATCAATTGATGTCTTGACCTTGTCCTACACAATTTCATATTTGAATCCCTTTATGAGCTTCAAATCATGAAATTGCAGCTCCCATGCACTATTCTGGATAGATTTGAAAAATATACATAATTCTTCCAAAAATTCTCATTTTGATTCCAATGCTTCCCATACTTGTTTCTCTATTTTATCCCACACAACTTTTAATTTTAAAACCATTGGAAGCATCAACATCATGGAATTCTAATCACTATTCATGCGAGTGAACAGTACAGAGAATAATTCTTAGCATTACAACTTTCAATTCCAATGTTTCCAAGGTTCAAAACCTATCCAATCCTACACAAAATCATCATATAAACTCAATGGAAGCATTAGATCATTGAAATTCCATCTCCCTCTATCATGAACAGTGCAGACCGAATTGTTTTAACCATGGCAAAGTCAAGAATATCAACTTGATTCAACAACAAATCATCTAACTAGCTTGTTTAAGCTTCAATCACATAACTCTAACTTTAGTTTCTTCTTTCTCCTTTAATCTAAGGTTTTGGACAGCATATACACCTTAGAGAAAACTCAACTTTCTTCCATGAAAACCCTAAGTTCAAGATCCCAAATCAAAGGAAAATAAGCTAGGATAGATTGCTTACCTTTAATCTCTAGCTTGCTTGAACTTTAGACCTTGGATTCTTCTTTGTCTTGGCTGGAGTTTTCATTTTGACATAGTTTCCCCAAAGGAGAATGCTTCACGGTTTTGAATCAGAAATATGGGGGTATTTATAGAACATTTCTTGGAAAATGAATGGCCAAGATTAATTTGTGCACTATTTGATCTAATGGCTCATATTTATTCTTAGATTAAACTTTTCTTAAAAGCTAATTATGACATCATCCATGACATCATCAAGGGACACCTCATAAGAAATATGGCAAAATTTACAAGGGAAGAAGCATCTGAAAAAATTCTAGTCCAATCCGGTACCGGCTCAGTTCGATTTCCCAAAAACCAGACTATTTTCTGAATCTAATTTTTCTGAGATTTCATAATATGCTTTCTGACCTTAAATACAGTATCAGGATTCTTCCTACCATTGACATTCTTGTACTGGGTCTAAACTTATGAAGGGAATTGGAAGACACGCAGCGAAAATTAACTTCAAAAATTTTTCCATTCCCAGCCAGGATCTACCGAATGTGTTTAAGTCAAGGAGAAAGAAGTGTTACCTTCGGTTTCAAGCTTTGGTCGTGACCTCAGTGTCCACTAGTCGCGACACTTTGCCTCTGGAACATTTTAGTCGCGACCTCCTCTGCTTCTCGTCGCGACCTGAAGTCTCTGGAGTTTGTAGTCGCGACCTCGTCAGCTTCAAGTCGCGACCTGCCTCTTCTTTTCGGATTTCTGACGTTCAGATGCCCGTATGGTCGCGACCTCAGCGTGTTCTGGTCGCGACCTTGCTTCGTGTCTGGTCGTATTGTAGAAGTCGACAGCTCAGATCGGCTTCCTCTACCGGTATCCACACGAACAGCGTTCCAATCGCGAACGACGTGCTAGCGCCTCTTGTCCCTCTAGGGCTTTCTAGAGATTCCGTCCTCACCGTCTCTATCTCAGCAGTTTCTTATGTGCAAACCTTTTGCACTCTCCCTACCCCCTCTTCTCACGTCTGAATGTGTGTGTAGAGATCTATATTGTATGTAGAACCCTAGCTCCTAATGTCAAATATATAGGAAGCTATCGGGCTTCTAATAGGGCCGGGCTTCAGAATTAATCTTATATTAATTCTGAATTAATACAATATCATATATTGCATAATTTAATAAGAAACTAATTAAATAAATATGGTTTATATTAAATCCGTCTCACAGATTTAATTCACCTATTTATTTAATTTAAAATAAAGATAAGACGGAATTATATTTGATTTATTCTTATAAATCAAATTTGAGATATCTTATCAATTTGAATTTCAAATTCAAATAGATCACATCTATTTAAATTCAAATTCAAAAGTGATAGAGATTTAATTTATCCTTATAAATTAAATCTTACAAATATCTCTTATATTATATATAATATATATATATACTGATTTATATATATATAAAATATATATCCACCCTAGATCATTCATTGAATCTAGACATTTCTTAGATTCAATGAATCTGGACATCATAGCTCGCATTGGGCTGTTTTGTGTGCGACCCTGTAGGCCCATATAAAGTTGGCAGTGGCCCAGTTACTATACTGACCCACAAGTCGTAAGCGGTCTCTAGCAAGGCATTACGACTACCCAAAACATATGAGGATCGATAAACGATGTAACCTTTCATACAACCATATCACGTCCCTTTTGTCACACGATATTTCGGTCAAGGATGAGGCATGGTGAATGTCATCTTCCTGTTCCTGACCGTTACTTTCTCGATCCTTGAGTAGTCTGAATATAGAAATGGAACTACCCTTCCATTCCAGTATGGCCATACATTTCTCAGACTCACTTATCGAGGGGCCCAGTAATATCTCTCTACGAATGTGAGGGACAAATTCCATCTTGACCATTCACATTCCTCCGCATGAAAAACCACTAAGCCCGAGCATAGCCTTTATGATCACTCGGTCAAAAGTGACTTTTGACTAGGTCAAAGCTGAGCGTTTGTCATGTAGGAATCCATGATGATCTCAGGTCAAAGGGCATAGTGACATGGCTTGTATATGAGAGAAGCTTATGACTTGACCCATGCAGCTCTCTCACAGCGGGTCGGTCCAACACCCTGTACTCTTACATGTGCTTATGACTTTGATTTATATCTCTATATATCTTCAAAGTCATACTGGTCTTATTTTATCTCTGCTCCCGCATAGATGACCGACCAGGGACATTTAGGATAAGATCACGAGTTATCCAAGGATTGTCATCATAGTAAACATGCAAATAATATGATAACATAATTAAGAAATTCATAAATCAACAATGTTCATAAGATAATGATTGGCCCCTAGGGCACAATCTCCAACAACTTAATCACAGATCCCTTGGCAAATTACCAAAATGCCCCTTGGTTCTTCTTTATTTCCTTTAATATCTCAAGGGCATTATCGTCTTTTCACACCTCATCAGAGTATTCCCTGACCTTGGTTAACCATTATGGGAACTCTCCTTGAATGTCTAACCATATTCAAATGACCAAAATGCCCTTCACCTATCTCTGGCTCAATGACACAACACAGTGGCATACTCAGTGGCATTTTCGTAATTTCACATTTTTCTAGGTCTTTATTAGCCCTGGCCCACATATTTTTCTAAAAATATTATTGGACCTATAAGGCACCATTTTAGGCCTTCTACATGATCCATTACCTTCATGTGCTCAACTCCTAAGAAATTCCCCCGAAATATATTTATCGGGTGTTTTAATCCACTGAAAATTCTATAATAAATTCTACAAAACTCCTTTTTAAGTTCTGTCAGATTCATAAATTCTCATATTAGTTATAAGAATTTACTGCCTATTTTCATTTGCTTTTGAGGTCCATAGTATACTGTATTAATTTTTTATTCTTCAGAAATTCATATCAATTTTTCGGGACCTCAAATCAAAATTCTGTGTTGCATCAAACTGATCAGAATAATTTTTTCTATTTATTGGAAAAATTTGGGTCTAAACTAATTTTGGGCATTTTTGGGTATTTTCTGGCTCAACTTTCTCATAATTACCATTTTACCCCAAAACTTTTGAAAATTACACTTTAGGCTCGCAACTTTTCATAATTACACTTAATGGCCTAAAGTTTATATCTACTTTACATTTTGCACCATAGAACTTTATACTTTTCAATTTAGTCCTTCTTCTTTAAACCTTCATCTAATCATTCTTTTCTTCTCTATTCATCATCACAATCCTTTCTAAACCTCTTTCCTCTATCAGTATTATACCGATAGGAAAAATTAGGATGTGACTTCGCGCCCCACTCCTTCAGTTTCCTCTCCACAATATGCTCTTACCCCCTTCTCTCTATTTCAGTTTTTACTCACCATTTCTCTGCTTGAGATTGTTTCCAACACCATTCCCTTTGTTCCTGAGCACCTTCGTTCTCCATCTTGTTGTTTCAACTTCTACGTGGCCGATTATGTGCCCTAGTAGCCTTCCATTTTCTCTCTGACAGAAGTTTACATCGTTCCACCCCTTTTACTGCAGAGATTTATGGTAGTTCTCTGTTCCTTTTAGTTTTCCCATTCATTGTATTCAGGTTCTAGGTTTTAGTTAGTTTTGATTTTGAGAAAAATTTAGGGGACTTGGTGTGTAGCAGTGGGTAGTTTCTTTTCAGATTCTATATCTATTATGGGATAATTTTTGGCGGGTTTGGTTAAGTTTGTGGGACATTGTCATATCCAATTTTTCATTATCGATATAATACTGATAGAGGAAAGAGGTTTGGAAAGGATTTTGATGATGAATAGAGAAGAAAAGAATGAGTAGATGAAGGTTTATAGAAGAGTGACTAAACTAAAAAGTATAAAAGTTCCATAGGGAAAAATATAAAGTAGACATAAATTTTTTGGCCATTAAGTGTAATTATGAAAAGTTAAGGGCTTAAAGCATAATTTTAAAAGTTCTAGGGCAAAATGGTAATTATGAGAAAATTAAGCCGAAAAAGGCCTAAAAATGGCCGAAATCAATTCAGTCCCAAATTTTTCCAGTTAATAGAGAAAATTATTCTGATTAGTTTGATGCAACACAGAATTTTGATTTGAGGTCTGATAAGACATAATTTGTGTATGGTTTTTGTGACATTTTTAATGGTTTTATAACAGTTTTACCATTCATTTATGCTTGTAATTGTTCTTTTGTGGTAATATATGATTGTGCTTGGCAATGTGCTATTTTAAGGGTAAAATGGTAAAATAACTCCTCTAAACTGCATAATTGTAATTCCCTTATTGGTGGGAGTTTTACAATGAGCTTTGGTTTTGAATTGCAAGTATTTTAGAGGAGCAAGGACTAATTTGAGCAGGAAAGAAATCACAAGATGGTGAATCAAAGCAAGGAAGCAGCTTCTGTGTGTTTCAGTCATGACCAAAGTATCCACAGGTCGCGACCTAATTTCTCCTGGGAAGCATCTCTACGTTGACAGGTCGTAACCAAAAAAATGGATCTAGTCATGACCAGAGAAGACAGTCGTGAAGCTGCATGTTTCTGATTAGGTCAAGCTGCTGTTAAAAGGAGAGGCAAGTCGTAGACATTGATGAGGTTGGTTTTTGACTTGATTAGGCTGAGAAACAGTGCTCGAACTCTCTATGCACCATCTCTACTACCCACACACATATTCCATCATCCATCTCTTCATCTCACCTTCTACTTCTCTCCATGGCATCATTTGTGACCAGCGATTGCAGCACAATAAGAGTCATGAGAGGCTAAACCGTTAGTCTCTTGGTGATGGATCTAATATCTTGAGCTCATGGACTGCACGAGGAGTTTTTTGTTTTGATCTACACCTTTTCTTTCATGTTTTGATTCTGCTAGATCTAGGGTTTCATTATATGAATAAGGGAATTGAATTTCGATTGACTATTCAAAGATTAGAACAATTGTAATTTACTTTAGATATTTTGAATGCTGGTTTTAATATAATATTTTACTCTAGGGTTAGTCGATCGACGATCATTTGAGGGCATTTTCAACATCTGGTTTAAATTACACACTAAGTGATTCTTAACAGTTCATTAAGAGTTCTTAAACTAGCTTTGATAAAAAGAGTTTAAGAAATATTAATGCTCTAGACTCAACCGATCGATTGAGGTTTTATTTAAGACTTAGTGATTTCAAACTCCATATCAATTGAGAGCAAGGATAGATAAATTTTCATCATCGAGAGTCTGTCATCACATACTACTTTCACAAACCAACTCATTTTCATCTAAATCAAAAGCACAAAAACATTCACTTTATTACACTTTTATTTTACTGCACCAACCAAAACCCAAAACCATTTCACTTTCACTCAGGTTTTCAATAGTTTTGACACCAGCAACCTAGGTCTCCAATAGAAAAGCTCCTCGAGAAGAACGATAGGGTTGTGCCTTATACTACATTATTTGGTGCAAACATAACTTATTTTGATGGGTCGGAAGGCGACAATTCGACCTGCCCATCAATGGCGCAGTTGCCGGGGATCCAAGTAATTGGTTCCTTAGTAATTGATTGTCAATTCCATTATTTACCCGAGTCATTTTTGTTTTGAATTTTAGTTTTGTCATTTTTAATTGCATTGCATTCTATATTGTTCTCAGTTTCTGTACTATTCCTAAATTTCTGTATTGATTAGTATGTACAGTTTGTATGTAATATATATGAGAATTTCTAAGAAATATGTGGCCATTTATGTAAAGAAAGGGACTGAATTGAAAAAGGAAGAAAATGCAAAGACTTAAGTGAAATTATAGAAGTTTTGAGGCCAAAAGAGAAAGTAGACAAAAATGTGGGGTCTTTAAGTGTAATTTTAAAAAGTTTGAGGACATAAATATAATTTATGAAAAGTCCAAGGGGCAAAAGTGTAATTATGAAGAATTTGGATCGAAAACAGGGTAAAAAAGCCCAAAATCAAATCAGACCTAAATTTTACCAGTAGATAGAGAAAATTATTCCAGTTAGTTTGACATAACACAGAATTTTGATTTGAGGTCCCGAAAAATTGATATAAATTTCTGAAGTCAGATAAAATTATTATAGTATTTTTCGGATCTCAGAATCAGATGAAACTTTATAGTAAATTCCTACAATTAATATATGAATTTATAAAATTGACAGGATCAGAAAAGGAATCCTGTAGAATTTTTAATGGAATTTAGAGTGGAATAAAATACTCGATAAATAGCTCCGGGAGCGGTTCCTTAGGAATTGTGCCATAAAGGTAATGGACCCTATATAGGCCCAAAAATGGCATCATGGAGGCCCGATAAAATAATTGGACTGATATGTGGGCCAGTGTCCAGAGGAACCCCAAAAATATGAAATTACGAAAATACCCCTGTGTGCACTAAGGAGCAATAGATGAATGGAGGGCATTTTGATCATTTTGGATAGGATAAAAAGCCAAGGAAGGTATAGGAAATGTTAGTTAAAGTCAGTATATGCCCTGACAAGGTACAAAGAGGTGTGAAATGACAATTATGCCCTTAGGGTTAATGTAGTGTAAGAAAGGGCACCAAGGGTATTTTGGTCATTTTCCAAGGGATCTGTAATTAAGTTTAGACCCAATATAAGAATGTCAATGATAGAAAGAATCCGGATACTGGATTTAAGTTCAGAAAATATATTATGGAATCTCAGAAAAATTAGATTCAGAAAATAGTCTGGTTTTTGGGGATCGGACTAAGCCAGTACCGAATTGGACTGGAATTTTTTCAGAAGCTTCCCTCCCTTGGAATGGTGCCATGTGTCTTGTGAGGTGTCCCCTTTGATGATGTCATGATGATGATGTCATAGTTAATAAAGAAAAGGAAATTCAAGATTAAATCTAAGCCATTAGATCAAATAGTGTACAAAATGATCTTGGCCTTTCATTTCCACCCAAGTTTGCCTATAAATACCCCCTCAAATCAGATTCATTTTGGCATGCTTGGCAACCTTGGGGAAACTCTTGCAAAATTTACATTCAAGCTAGAAAGAAGCAAGCACCTTGGAAGAACTAGTAAGGTAATTAGTCCCCTTGATCCTAGACTTTGTTCTAGTAAGTTTGCTCTTGGTTTTAAGAGGTTTTTGGGGCATATTTCTCTTGATGGTGCTTCTGGACATTCTATTTTGATGTGAAAATAATATGATTTTTATGTTATGGATAGTTTAGACAAGCTTAAATAAGCTAGAATCAAGTGGTAATAGATTGGAAATCAAAGTATGCATGTGAATGAAAGATTGTGTTCTGTTCTGTACTGTACGAATCACTGTTCATATGTTGGAATTTCATGATTTTGATGCTTCCAATGAGTTTAAAATGGAAAATTGTGTGGGGATATAGTAGAGAAACAAGTATTGGAAGCATTGGAATCAAAATGAGAATTTTTGGAAAATATGTGAAGCTTTTCGGTTCTGTACAGCAACTTGTGATGCAATTTGATTTTTGGAAATTCTGAAGCATATTTGGATTCTACATGAAAAATTATGTGGAAGTGAACCATGAGAATTTATTTTGGAAAGATGGAAGCATAAGTCATAAATTAAAGAAAGAATGGAACTTAGTGAGAACCTAGTCTTGGAATTGTGTGGGGATTGAATTGTAATTTGATGTTACTTTGTAATGGCTAGGTTTTGATATTTGTGAGAAGGGAAGATCATTCTAAGAAGGAACTAACAAGGACACCTAAGAGGTAGCAAGAATACCTAACTATAATCTTATGTTTGATTGATTGTATGCTTGCTTGTTATGTATGATTCTTGGTTGAATGAGATGATTTTATGATGATGATGATGAAGTATGAATGGTTGCAACTCCTTGCAATGAATGTCATGACAATATGCATATTAGAGGTTGCTTATGTATGTTCATGAAGTAGCTCCCATGTCATTATAACATGTTAAGCATTTAATCAAGCATGCATGTTATTATAGTTTGTATGACTTGCTAGTGAGATTTCCATGAAATCTCATTCTTTCCATATGTATATAACCATGCTCTAGGTGCTGAAACCTCTCAAGGAAAAAGGTTAAATGTGGATGATTAATTTGTATATGACTTAAAGTTGAGCACTTAACTTGAGAAGATGATATTTTGATGTGCATGATGTATGTTACTAAGAATCCAGTCTGAGGAAGTACACTTCCGACATTAGTTTTTATAATCTATCCCACGTATTTTCACGTGAAATTTGGTATAAACATAGTTAAGATCTATATCTTTAAATGGACACTAAGAAAGCCTCAATTGGTTAAGAATTCAAATTGTTATGATTTTTCAAAGTTGGAAATAAAATCTGGATCAAGATAAAACGAGTACCCAGAGGCAGTGAGGTTCATGCGCGAATTTCAAATAGTAAATGAATGAGTTTTTCCACAAAATTTATGAACTTAAAGTACACATATGGATCTTTAAATCCATATGTAACAACCCTCATTTGGATAAGTACACAAGGAGAAATGAATTTTTGAAATTAAGGTAAAGAAACTGGAACTTCCAGACTTACCAAATGAACAGTATTTTTCAATGAATAAACTAATTTCATTTGGACAAGGAACCTCAGTTTCATATTTTTCCTTCAAATTTTAATGAAATATATTTTATTATAAATTGGAACCACCTCATTTTGATTTTTCTAGATTTAATTATGAATTTCCAAAGTTCATGATGTAATCTAGATTTACCAAATGAACAGTACTATGAACAGTATCCGATAGCCTAATTCTTGGAAATTGATGTTTCTAAGCTAGAATGATATGTTCATTTGGTATAAGATGCTTACAAATGAGTATATGTAAGCATGAAATTAAGGATATGACAGTTTCTGTGAAATTGAGTCGCGACCAAATTGCACTTGAGCTGCGACCAAATTGCTTTGCTGTGGTATTGATTACTCTCTGTGAACTTCAGTCGCGACATCCACAACTTCTGGTCGCGACACTTTTAGAAAATCTGCTCTCTGTGTTATTTAGTCGCGACCTGAGTACCTTTAAGTAGCGACCTTATAACCATTTTTAAGAACTCTTGCTCTTTGTGTTCATAGGTCATGTAACATCCTTACTTTTGTACGTCTTAGGGACCAAACAATAGCATCTGGAACCACTTATATGATCAATAAAGTCAAATGGCACAATCTGGAATTTATGACCATAAGTTACTGTTCATGTGGTAAAATTCCTGACCAATGACTTAACTTTGAAAAATCATAACTAATTCTATAAAACTTGAAATGAAGTGTTTCAAGTTGCTATACGAAGCTAACATAAGCCTATTTAAAGGAAAAATATTAATCTGACCAAAATCTAGACCAATTAATACAGTTTTAGCGTGGAAAATTACTGTTCATTTTGTTAGTTTCACAGTTTCCAGATTTGGTTCCCTAAATTTGAAAAATTCATTCTCTTTGTATTGACTTCGGAATAAGGCATTCTTAGTGTCAAAACGAAGCTTGACATGTTAACTAAATTTCTATAAAATTTCATACCTTTATTTGATCATTTACTATTTTTATGAACAGCTATAATTGTACTGCTTTTTAAGCATACCTTACATACATACATCACATAAGTCATGTCGCAACATAAATTACAATAAGTCATGACTTCTATCCCCTAACTCCTCTGCTTGCATCTTCATCTTCTTCCATCTTTGAAGAACCTGTTGGTGTTTGGGTGACATGGAGGGGGTGAGATTTCTGTAGAAATCTCAGTAGCAAACGGAAACCATACAATGTATGCAACTACATGCTTGATGTTACTATGTGTGCCCTTAATGATCATGCTTGCATAATGATAACTTGCTTCCATGTCCCTTAATTATAACATATGGCCATAGCATAAAAAGAAACAGAGCATCACTTAATCATACATGCTTCACATCATCAAAGTAAGCAAACATCACATAAAACATCCAAGCAACATAGGCATACAAGTAGGTAAGTTCACTACCTCATATCCTTGCCTTCCTTATCCTTTTCCTTTACCTCTTGCTTCCTACTTCCCTTTGATGTGTAGCTTCCCTCTTTGAGTACACAAACCAAATTCTAAAATGCATTATCATTCATTCATTACAATCTCAATTCACTAATATTTTATAACTTTAAACTCAATTAGCCACTCAACCCCTAACTTTCTCTATCTATAGTTAATTGCCTTATCCTTTAAACTAACTTACATCTTAACTTTACCCTATACAATTTTACCTTTTAAATCCATTTATAGACTTAGAATGTTGAAATTCTAGGTTCTTCATCAAGTCTGGACAGAACTAAAAAGAAACATATTATTCTTTCAAAAATTCTCATTTTGATTCCAATGCTTCCAATCCTTATTCCTCTACTTTATCCCACACAATTTTTCATTTTAAAACCATTGGAAGCATCAAAATTATGAAATTTCAATAACTGTTCATTCATGTGAACAGTACATAGAGAAGAATTCCAAAAACTACAACTTTTAATTCCAATGCTTCCAAGGTTCAAAACCTATCCAATCCTACACAAAATCATCATATAAATTCAATGGAAGCATTAGATCATTGAAATTCCATCTCCCTCAATCATGAACAGTGCAGACCGAAAGGTTTCCTTCTTGGCAAAGTCAAGAATATCAACTTGATTCAACAACCAATCATCTAACTAGCTTGTTTAAGCTTTAATCTCATAACTCTAACTTTAATTTCTTCTTTCTTCTTTCATCTAAGGTTTTGGACAGCATATACACCTTAGAGAAAACTCAACTTTCTTCTATGAAAACCCTAAGTTCAAGCTCCCAAATTAGAGAAAATTAAGCTAGGATAGATTGCTTACGTTTAATCTCTAGCTAGCTTGAACTTTGAACCTTGGATTCTTCTTTGTCTTGGCTTGAGTTTCCATTTTGACATAGCCTCCCCAAGCATTCCATGAGCTAGGATTTATGCAGAAAATATGGGGGTATTTATAGAAAAATTCCATGGAAAATGGATGGCCAAGATCATTTTGTGCATTATTTGATCTAATGGCTCATATTTGCTCTTGGATTAGCTTGCCCTAGAAGCCTCTTTATGACAACATCCATGACATTATCAAGGGACACCTCATATGTCCATGTGGCAAAATTACAGAGGGAGGAAACATCTGGAAAAATTCCAGTCCAATCTGGTACCGGCTCAGTCCGATTCCCCAAAAACTAGACTATTTTATGAATCTAATTTTTCTGAGATTCCATAATATGCTTTCTGACCTTAAATCTAGTATCCAGATTCTTCCTACCCTTGACATTCTTGTACTGGGTGTAAACTTAATCATAGATCTCTTAGAAAATTACCAAAAGGCCCCTTGGTTCTTTATTTACTTTAATATCTCATGGGCATTATCGTCTTTTCACACCTCATCAGAGTAGTCCCTGACTTTGGTCAACTATTCTGGGAACTCTCCTTGACTATCTAACCTTAGTCAAATGACCAAAATACCCTTCACTCATTCTTTAATTATTTTATAACACAGGGGTATTTTCTTCATTTTGCACCTTCTTCTGGACACTGCCCTTTTTTTTGATGAACTGATATCATAGATCTGTGCCTCCCTTAGCGTCATCATAGGCCTCTTTGTGATGTCATCTGGGCTCATTCAATCCTAGTTTACTTACTGCTTAAATTGACTATCGGATATAGGGCATTCACGAACTCCTGTCAAAATTCACTAATATGTGAATAACTTTTTCTACAGAACTCTTTTCGGGATTCTGTCAGTTCCCTGACCTCTAGCTTCATAGGACGCATCATCCTATAACTTTTCACTTATATCTGAGGTCCAAGAGATCTGATAAAATTTTAGATAACTTTTAGACTATCAGATAAATCTCAGCTATCGAAACTCTAATAAAATTTCTGTAATAAGCTAGATTAACCAGCATCATTTTCTCTATCTACTGATGAAATTTAGGATTAAAATGTTTTCGGGCAGTTCTAAGACACTTCCGGCTTAACTTTCTATAATTACCATTTTACCCCTGGAAACTTTTCCTCTTTTCAATTAAGTCCCTTAACTTTTCATAATTACACTTAATGGCCCAAAGTTTATGTCTACTTCCATTTTGTACCATGGAACTTTTAGAATTTTCACTTTAGTCCCTTTTCTTTACACCCTTGTCTAATTATTATCTTTTCTTTCTATTTATCGTCACAATCCCTTCCAAACCTCTTTCCTCTGTCAGTTTTATACAGATAGGAAAAAAATTGGGATATGACATTTCCACCCCCTTAAAATAAATTTCGTCCTCAAAATTTACTTGGAACCTTAGTCAACTACCTTGGATATCTCTCCTCTTTATATCCTTTTCTGCTTTAAGACTAAGGCTCTGGGTATCTATCTCTTATCTTCTATCTTGTCATCTATCTATATACTCATACTTATGGACAACTCACTGTATTGGACTTGTGAGTAGTGTCCATTTCTTTCATACAAAATCTTCCAGAAATTTGATGTAATTCTGAAGTCTTTGTCATATATTGCATTTCTCATTACGTATCTTTTCTTACATATATGACAGGTTGCGACCTCAAAACTCTTTTGTCACGACCAGTTGACTCTTTTTACTGTGAAACTTCTGTGTTTAATTCTGATTGATTGCCTAGCTATCCTTGATTGTTTCTGACTTGCATGCGTAGAAGGACTAGACCATTAGTGCCTTTTGAACCTAAAATTGAGAGAAGACTTAGGAAACTAAAGAGGGAATTTAGAGATTTAGAGAAGAAGATGTAAGATCAATAGAATCTAGTTCATCCTCTAGTGTTCTGGAGTTTGAAATTGAACTAAATTTAGAGTTTCCATTAGAAACTTCTAATATGGTTGAGATAAATCATAATTGACATAATGGGAATGGAGAAAATGAAATGAACGTGGAAGATAATAGAAGTGTGAGGGAAATAAATCATCCGCATGTGAATTATGACCCTTATGGTTTCTATACTGAAGAAGCTAATTTTGAAATTAAAGGAACTTTAATTGTAGCCTTACCTAAATTTCATAGTTTTGTAGGAGAATGCCCACATTGCCACTTGCAAACTATGCATATGATCTGTTCTTCAATAAAGCCTCCAATAGGCACTTTGGATGACGTCTTAAGGAGGTGTTTCCATTTCACTATGGAAGGAAAAGCTAAGGAGTGGCTGTACAACCTGCCAACTCATTTCTCAACTCTTACATGGGACCAGCTAAAAACAACATATCTAGAACAGTTTTTCCTAGACTTAAAGTCTACTAGGATAAAGAAAAAGATCACAAACATTTTGTAGTAGAATGGGGAGTCATTACATGAATACTGGACTAGATTTATCAATTTGTTAGCTAGATGTCCCCATCATAACATCACAAAGGCTAATTTAGTAGACATCTTCTTTGATGGTCTACTTCCTCACAATAAGGTATCCTTGAATGTAGCAGCAAATGGGTCTTTGAGAGATAAAACCCCACAAGCGAGTTGGGAGTTATTCCAAAAAATGGCTAATGAAGACCATCAGACTGAAGATCCAAGGAGAATGCCCACATCATCTTCGGGCAATTCAAATTAATCTTAGCTAAAATAGCAGTCTTGGGAAATCGAATGGAGAAGAGGATGAGTCTGATTGAAAGAGAGCTGCATTCTACAAAACTAGTTCATATAGTAGGTACCTCACAAGAACTGGTTATAGGATGTGAGTCATGCGGTTCAATGATGCATGCTACAAATACATGGGATAAACAGTATGAAGAAGTAGCAGCAATATATCAAGGTAGAGACCACCAATACCAGAAGAGAGATCCATACTCCAACACATACAATCCTGGCTGGAGAGACCACCCAAATTTTAGGTGGGGGAGTGGGGAAAATAGGCCAAACCAATTCTAAGGAGGTGGTGCTTATAATATCCCAATTTTTGGGCCTAGAGACTCAGAAAGTAGCCTGAAATAGATAGGCTACCAGACCCCTTTGAGCAAAAGTCCCAGAAACATAGAAAGGGTTTTTAGAGACTAGACTACAATTAAGTGAAAGTACAGGGACTTATGTGTAAATAATAAAAGTCCCTAGGGCCATAACGGTCATTTTAGAAAAGAAAGGGACTAAAGTGAAAGTCTAAGAGTTTCATGGTGCAAAGATGAAAGTAGACACAAGTTGTGGGCCATTAAGTGTAATTATGAAAAATTAAGGGACTTAATTGAAAAGAGGAAAAGTTTCTGGGGGCAAAATGGTAATTATAGAAAGTTGAGCCGGAAGTGGCTTAGAACTGCCCAGAAGCATTTCAGTCCCAAATTTTATCAGTAGATAGATGAAATGATGCTGGTTAATCTAGCTTAATATAAGAACTTTATCAGAGTTTTAGATAGCTGAAATTTATCTGATAGTCATAAAGTTATCTGAAATTTTTATCAGATCTTCTAGACTCAGATATAAGTGAAAAGTTACAAGAAGATGCGTCATGTGAAGATAGAGGTCAGGGAACTGACAGAGTCCCGAAAGGAGATCTATAAGAAAAGTTATTCACTTTTTAGCAAATTTTGACAGGAGTTCGTGAACTCCTGATATCCGATTGGGAAATTAAGCAGTAAGAAAACTAGGACTGAATGAGCCCATATGACATTACATAGAGGCACATGATTATACCAAGGGAGGCCTAGGCCCATGATATCAGTTCAGCGAAAAAATGGGCAGTGTCTAGAAATATGTAGAAAATGTGAGAAATGACAAAAATACCCCTGTGTTATAAAATAATTAAAGAATGAGTGAAGGGTATTTTGGTCATTTGAGTAAGGTTAGACAGTCAAGAAAGGTTATCTGGATAGTTGACCAGGGTCAGGGAATACTCTGGTAAGGTGTAAAAAGATAATAATGCCCCTAGACTCGTTAAAGTAAATAAAGAACCAAGGGCATTTTGGTAATTTGCTAAGGGATGTTTCTTGGGAATTAAGCCATTAGAGTATTTGAGCTTGATTAGAGACCTAAGATGACATTCTAAAAGCCCAAAAATGTAGCCCAAGTTATGTGAGTTAAAGTGGCATTAAAATAATATTTTAGTAGCTTTTCAATAAAGTAAAGTTACTCGATTAACGTGATAACTGGGGAATTGATCAGATAAAGCTCTAGACTTATCAGGTAACCATGATGTGGCATTAAAGGTACCCATAAGGTGACACATGGTACTAATCTAGAGGAAGAAGAAAAAGCTAAGGACACGTGCATGATCTCAGCCGTTCATTTTAGGATAAGACTCTGGAATTCTCTGGAAGTGCTGAGTCAGCTGGTGAGGTATCCCGAGGGCCCCACCATTGCGCCAGCTAAGCATGTGAGGTGTCCATGGATGATGTCAAGATTGATGAGTCATTGAGGATGATGATGTCATCACGATGATGCAGGCGAAGCTTCTTAAGGAAGCTGAGCGATCTGAGCCGTTCATCGTGATTTGATCTGAGCTATCCATTCCACCTCCCTCCACCTATAAATACCCCTTCCCCCTCCTATTCCAAGGCACACCACGGTTTGGAGAGCAAGAAGAGAGAGAGAGAAAAAGAGAAAGAGAGAAAGAAAGGAAGAGAAAGAAGGAGTTCTGGCTGAGATAGGAGCAATTCAAGGAGCTTAGGGACTCGGCAAGTAAGTTATTCTAGTCCCTGCTCTAATAAATTAGAGGATTATTCTTATAAATTTAATAGTTAGAATAGAGGAATATCTAGAAAGAAAGTTATTGGGTTTTTAGAATAGGGGTATTACCTCAAGATAAGCTTGAGTTAAGTAGAGTTATACTGGATAGGATAATAATAAGAATATTATTATACTATGTATAGGCTCTGACCTCTATAAAGAAGGGATCTTAGAGCAAAGGCTAAGGGCTAAAGGAAAGGCTGCATGCCAGGTAGTGGACTTATACCTAAACTTGTATGCTTATTGCTTGTGTGTTGTTAATATGCTATTGACTTGTTTTGGTTATGTGAAGCATGTATGATTGATAATGCTCTGTTTCTTTTTATGCTATGGCCATATGTTATAAGTAAGAATCATAGAAGCATGTATATGTCATAATGCAAGCATAATCATAGTAAAGCAAGCATGTTTAACACTAAGCATATATTTGCATACACTATTTGTGGTACCGTTTACTACTGAGATTTCCCCAAAAATCTCACCCCTAACTTTTCCAAACATAACAAGGTACTGGTTTAGAGAACATGAAGCTAGGAAAGTGAGAATGTGACAGTGCTTCCTCCAGCAACTACCAAAGTAATGCATGGCCTATGGTTCCAACACAACCTAATGCTTTAGTGGCATCAAGACCAGACAAGACCTCTCAATTGTTGAAGAGTATGGCTGCACAATTGAACAATATCGATGGTAGGTGTAACATCCTTATTTTTGTACTTCTTAGGGACCATTCGATAGCATTTAGAACCACTTACATGACCCTTGAAGTCCATTAGCTAAATCTGGAATTTTTACTCTTGGCGAGTTACTATTCATATGATATTCCAGATTAGGCGATGAACTTCAAAAAATCATAATTAATTCTAGGAAAATCAAAATGAAGTGGTTAAAAATTATACTCGAAGCTAACATCTTGAAGTTTAAGGGAAAAATAATTTTCTGACCAAATGCTTATCCAATTAATACAGTTTAATCGTTAAATATTACTGTTCATTTGGTCAAAAATTCTGAAAACATATTCCGGTCCCTAAATTTGAAAAATTCGTTCTCTTTGTACAGACATCAAAATAAGGCGTTCTTGGCGTCAAAATGAATCTTGACATGTTAAATCAATGTTGTTAAAATTTTATACATTTATTCTATCATTTACTAATTTTGATTATATCATAAACATTATTGCTTAAACTGGTCATACAGCATCATTACTTGCAACAATTCTTCACATAACATCATATAACATTTACATTGACCAATCCCTAACTCCTCTTCATGCTTCTTCATCCTCTTTCATTGTTCATAAACCTGTTGGGATTGGAATTTCATGGATGGGGTGAGATTTCTGGGGAAATCTCAGTAGCAAACGGTATTAAACAATGCATATATTAATGTAAATACTTGTGCTTGCTTGTGAAAGTATTAACATTGTATAATGTGCATGCTTCAATGTATCATATGAAATACAATTGACCAAAGTAATAATAGAAATAGAGCTTCAATCATATACACATATGCAACATAATTTAACATAGCCATAGCACAACCAAGCATACATTCAATACATACAAGTTTAGGATAAGTTTACTACCTTATTGCTTTACTTCCTTTCACTTTAACTTTGTTTCTCCCTTCTTACTTTTCCTTGATGTATGGCTGCCTCTTTTGAGTCCACAATCAAATCCTAACATCACATAATCATCCATTCATTACAATCTAACTTCTCTTGAACATTGAGCTTACTTAACTACATTAACTTTCCTTAATCTTTACTAATTGACTTGGAATTGAATCAATTGATGTCTTGACTTTATCCTACACAATTTCCTCTTTTGAATCCATTTATGAACTCAGAATCATGAAATTTCAGCTCCCATGCACTGTTCTAGATAGATTTGAAAAACATGTATAATTCCTCCAAAAATTCTCATTTTTTATTCCAATGCTTCCTATACTTGTTTCTCTATTTTATCCCACACAACTTTTCATTTTAAAACCATTGGAAGCATCAAAATCATTAAAATCTAATCACTGCTTATGCGTGTGAACAGTAATAGAGAAGACTTTTAACAATTACAACTTTAATTCCAATGCTTCCAAGGTTCAAAACCCATCCAATTGTACACAAAATCATCATATAAATTCAATGGAAGCATTAGATCCTTAAAATTCATTCTTCTTCTATCATGAACAGTGCAGACCAAAAGGTCTCTTTCATGGCAAAGTCAATAATATCAACTTGATTCAATAACCAATCATCTAAACCAACTTATCTAAGCCTTAATCACATAGTTCTAGCTTTATCTCCTTCTTCCTCCTTTAACTTAAGATTTGGACAGCAAGTATACTCTAGGTTTAATGGAATTTCCAACCGCTAAAACCTAGGTTTTACCCTTCCAAAACACATATAAATAAACTAAGAAGGATTACTTACCTTAGGTACTTGCTTGGGTGGCTTTTCCTTGATCTTATTTTGAGTTCTTTCTTTATTTTGGCATGGTTTTCCCAAGGGTACTCTAGGTGCACAAAATTGTGAAGACAAGGTGGGGTATTTATAGCCAAAACTTTGGCACCTTGGGTCCATAATGTCCTCACTTTTCCTAATTATTACAATAGCTTAATCTTGAATATGATTAGTTAGTTTTTGGATTAATTAACCTTAATCATCATTAGTTTAATTCTTATATTATTTTATTACATTTGAGCACATGGAATAACCTTCTTTTCTTCTTCTTGGTGCCAAGTGTAAAGCTTGTGGGACCCACCATGTGCAAAACTCTAATTCTCCTTTATCCTTTTTTCTTCTTTTTCAAAAATTCATAAATTATTCATTATTGGACTTGGGCTACAAGACAACTTTTGGGACTTATTAGGCTACCCTAGGACAAAATCTTGAGCCTCTTTTAGGTCTAATAGCTAATTAGAACAAATTCCAATGTACTTCCTTTATACCGATATCCTTAAAATTAGCCTGATCTTGGAATAAATTCTAAACACCTCTTTTTATGGTTCTAACATTTTTATAAATTCAATCTAATATAAAATGAAATCTCTAAAAAGTTTCATAATTTTTTTAAACCCAGAAGTCCTGATAAAAATTCCTTATGTTTTCTCAAAACCCTTTATCGGTGTTTGATTTCACCTTCAATTCTATAATTTATTCTACAGGACTTCTTTTTTACTTTTGTCAGTTTCATAAATCCTTATATAATTTATAAGAATTTACTACCAAATTTCAACCAATTATGAGGTCCGAAAAATACTGTACTAATTCCTCAATCTTCAAAAATTTTTATCAATTAATCGGGACCTCAAATAAAAATTATGTGTTTCGTTAAATTGATCAGATTAATTTTCTCTATCTACTGGGAAAATTTGGGACTAAACTGATTTCGGTTGTTTTTTAGCCTTTTTCGGCTCAACTTTTTATATTTACCATTTTGCCCTTGGACTTTTCATAATTATACTTTAGGCCCTTAACTTTTCATAATTACACTTAATAGCCCAAAGCTTTTGTCTACTTTACATTTCATACCATAGAACTTTTAGACTTTTCATTTTAGTCCTTCTTCTTTATTCCTTTGTCTACTCATCACTTTTCCTCTAATTTCATCATCATAATCCTTTCCAAACCTCTTTCCTCTATCAGTCTTACACAGATAGGGGAAATTAGGATATGACAGTAGGATGACCAATATAGATACCAAGCTCAAAGAAAATGATGGTCAATTCACCTCCATAGCTTCAATTCTTTTGAGTATGCAGAAGAATAATGCAAATGTGCAAAGGAAACTTGAGGAGTTAAGTTCCAAGATGCAGACATTACAAGTCATTTAACTCAAGTCTCCAATATAGTAAGTGACATCCAAACGAAGAGCAGTGGCAGCATACCTTCAAACACTGTCATGAATCCAAAGGGTCTGAATGCCATATCGCTCAGAAGTGGAAGAGAAGGGCATTTCAAGGAAGCTGATGCACCAGACAAGAATAAGGAGAATTCTGAATTTGAGGATCCATCATCTTCGCAGATGAAAATTAGGAAATCTGAAAGCCTTAAAGAATAGCAGCTCATGATTAAGAAGGAAACCCAAGAAGAGAAAGCACAAGCACAAGATGGACTACAAGAGAAGCAAACAGAGGAGAAGGCGGAGTCTAGCAAGCAAGGAGCCTCTAAGCATATGGGTAAGGAGGTAAGTATAAAAGATCTCCTTTTTCCTAAATCTTATTCTGCTGGAAAGAAAAATGTTAACCTTGACTTTGCACAAGATGCTTATAACCTCTTCAATAAGTTAGAAATAAACATCCCTATGGTTGAATTCCTCAAGAGAAATCCTAAGAATGCTAAATTTTTAAAGGAATTGTGTGCTGATAAGAAAAAGTTTAGGCCTCTTGATAGAATTTAGGAGAGTGCTAATGTGTCATCACTTTTTAAAGCTAAATTATCGGTTAAATGCCAAGACCCAGGATCCTACACAATCCCATGCACAATAGGAAAGGTGCTTGTCAAGGGAGCGTTATTAGATCTAGGGGCTACTATTAATGTAATTCCTTGGTCAGTATATCAAGTTTTGGGTATTAATAATCTTAAAGACACAAATGTGGTGCTACAACTAGCTGATAGGTCAATTAGGTATCCTAAGGGAATTCTTGAGGATATTCTAGTATAGGTCAAAGACTTAATGTTCCCAGCTGACTTTTATGTTTTGGACATGTCCAGTGAATTAGTGAATGAGACCACTCTGATCCAAGGCAGACCTTTCCTCCAAACTTCCAAGAGAATTATTAGTATGAAACATAGCTCTATCACAATGGAAGTTGGAGGACATGTGGTAACTTTCAACATGAATAAAGAAATGAAATTCCCTTTCGATAATTCTGCTTTTGCTGGGTTGAATGCCATTGATTATGCTGTAGAAGAGACTAGGGATGAGTATGAACTGAGTTTGCATGATAATGATAATGTGTTTGCAAAAGAGTTGTTAAGTGATTTTGCAGAGTCCCAAGATGTTCTGGAAGGTAGAAGTGGAACAAATGCTAGAAGGGAGCCTCTCTATGAAACTAGGTCTCGACAAGAAAACTTTTTGGTCACGACTATAAACTCCAGAAATGACCAGTCGTTACATGATATTGAAGAGGTCGTGACCAGATTTCAGTATGTTGAAGGGGAGTCTCTCTTTGAAAAGGAGTCGCGACTAGAAGACACATGGGTCGCGACTAACAACTCTAGAGACATCCAGTTGTGACGATTAGCTGAGGAGGTCACGACCAAATATTCCAGAGATAGTCTCTGTGAACTTGAGTCACGACGAGAAGATGAAGATAAACTTGATAGGTCGTGACCAGAAATGGAAGAAGCAACCAGTGACTTCTCCAGACCTCCAGTTCTATGCTCTACTATTTTGGTTAAAGGGCCAATATCTTCTAATCCTACTTCTCCTCACTCACAATCAAAAATTACCTCACATACTTTAAAATTCTTGAATGATTTGATCTATACCAATAGTGTAGGTATGAAAGAGAGTGCACTCAAGCACATTATAGTTGAAGACCAACCTCAGCTTAGTACGACGCTTGAGGAAGTAGATGAAAAATTGGGAAACCCACACAAGCTGGATAAGAGCAACTTTGAGGGATATACAAAGGATGTGAAGGAAATATCTCCTAAGCTTGTTGCTGCTACTTGCCAACCACAGTTGGGCAAGTTCAAGTTTAAAGAGGAAACATTCAAGACAAGCTTGGATGGGTTTCATGATATAAGCAGAGTGCATGATCCTAGGAAGCCAGAGTGGAGAGAAAAGATAATAGGGATAACTTTCTATTCAAACAGCCATCTCTCAAAGCTTTATGAGTTCCCACTGCCACCTTGAGGCCAGGTTGTCCCTTTCCTACCTCTTACCTTTTTTAAGTTTTCTCTAATGCTACATGTTTGATATTTTAGTTTGATGAATGGAAAAGGATGACTCAGTAGGATAGTGTTCATTTTCAGTTTATTTCTATTTATTGTTGGTTTACTTCTATTTTGCATGATATCCCTGTGCTGTCCATGGTCTATTTACTTATTGCTTCTGTTCTGGGCTATTTAGTAAACTCAATTGCATGCTATAGTTTACCCATCTTATCATCATTGCTTCCCTTGATTTGTGATGCATGATTTGAATGTGACTGTGTGCTTCATTGTGAAACTTGCATTGAGTATGTATTTGCCTACTATGTTGAAGCTAGTTGACCTTATATAGTTCTGTGATTTCCATACCCTTGTTGATAGTGAGGATACTATCAAGTTTAAGTGTGGGGAGATGTTCTTGTTTCTGTGCTAATAATATAAAAATTCTTCAATAAATCCAATCTTTTATCATAAAGCTTTTGGTTTTTGATCTCATTGTGTGATGAAGTGCTTAAAAATTGGATCCCCATTTTAAACTATTTTGTGGTTAGCTAAAAAAGTCTTAAGTCTAAAAGATGTTTTGGGTTTTGAAACAATCACATGGACTTAATATGTGAACATTGGTTGCCACTTTCACTACTTTCAGTCGTGACCTAGAATGAAATATTGGACTTAATATGCTCTCTGTGTTATTCAGTCGCTACTATAGTGTCTTTAGGTCATGACTAAACCTCTCTGTGAATTTACGTCACGAAATGAACATTTTCTGGTCGTGACTAGTTGTGGAAGTTTAGAGCCTACACTCACTGTGGAATTGGGTCGCGACCTTGATTGTTTTGGGTCGTGACCTAAGTAAGCAAATGTCTAAATGTCACATCCTAATTTTCTTATGTCTTAGGGACCATTTGGTAGCATCTAGAACCACTTTTAAGGTCATTGAAGTCAAATTTTCTAATCTGGAGTTTTACTCTATCGAGTACTGTTCATTGTGTAACTTCCAGATAAGCGACCTGGCTTCAAAAAATCATAACTAATTCTCAAAAATCCAAACAAAGTGTTTCAAATTGATAAATGAAGCTAACTTAATCCTCCTTCTGGAAAAAATAACTCATTGACCACGCATTGACCAAGTCATCGTCAGTCAATGCTACAATTTTACTGTTCATCCAACGTTTTCCCCCTGAATTCAGCATTTTGGTCCCAACTTTGAAAAATTATATCTCTATGTGTAGACATTCAAATAAGATGTTCTATATATCAATTCGAAGCTTTGTATGTCTACTATTTACTGTAAAAATATCATATATTTATTCAACCATTTACTATTTTTAATTACAAATTAAAGGTCACTACCTCACCATGGTTACTGTTCATGGTGGCAAATTCCATCAACCAACTTTACATACATATAACATATATCAATCACATACCAATCATGCTAAATAATTTTTAACTTCTCTTCATGTATCTTTATCTCCTCCATCTTGAGAAGACCTGCTGTAATTGATTGATATGGAAGGGGTGAGATTTCGGGGAAAATCTCAGTAGCAAACGGAAGCCATACAATGTATGCAACTATATGCTTGATGTTACTATATGTGTACTTAATGATCATGCTTGCATAATGATAGCTTACATGCCTTATGTCCCTTAATTATAACATATGGCCATAGCATAAAAAAAAATAGAGCACCACTTAATCATACATGCTTCACATCATCAAAGTAAGCAACCAACACATAAAACATCCAAGCAATATAAGCATACAAGTAGGTAAGTTCACTACCTGGCGTGTAGCCCTTCCTTTAGTCCTTAACCTTTGATCTAAGGTTCCACCTTTTCATAGGTCAGAGCCTATACATAGCACAATAATATTTTATTATGATCTTATCTAGCATAACTCTATTTAATTTAGGCTTATTTTGAGGCAATACCCCTATTCTAACAACCCCTAGCTTTCTTTCTATCCACTACTAATCTTATAGAGAGAGATATTTCTCTATTCTAACTATCTAATTTATAAGAATAATCCTCTAATTTATTAGAGAAGGGACTAGAATAAATTGCTTACCTTATTCCTAAGCTTGCCGAGTCCTAAGCTCCTTATATTGCTCATATCTCAGCTAGAACTCCTTATTTCTCTTCCATTCTTTCTTTCTTTCTTTATCTCTTTCTCTTTCTCTCTCTTCTCTTCTCTTCTCTTCTTGGTTCTTGCCGTGGGATGTGTAATATCCTTAATTTCTGTACTGATTTCCATGTACAGATTAAATGGAATATATGAGTTATGTTTCAGGAAAAAAATGTGGTCCTTTATGTAAAGAAAATGATTAAATTGCAAAAGAAAGGAAATAAAGGGACTTAAATGCAATTATGGAAAGTTTAAGGTTAGGAAAGAAAGGTAGACAAAAATGTGGGGTCTTAAAGTGTAATTTTAGCCAAATAAAGGGACTTAATTACAAAGAAGAAAAAGTTCCCTGGGGTTGAAGTGTAATTAAAGAAAAAAAGGCCAGAAGTGGTTTGGACCGACCGACAGCATTTCAATCCCAGATTCTACCAGAAGTTAGGGCAGGTGACACCGGGTAACCCAGCCTAATACCGGAATTTTTGAAGACTCCAGATAGCCAGAAATGGATTGATCGTCCAAAAGTTATAAAAATTAATACCGGATACCCTAGATTTCAGATATAAGTGAGAAAATACAGGATGATGCGCCTTTATGGGGCGGATGTCAGGAAACTGACAGAATATCGATAGGAGGTCTGTAGGAAAAGTTATTCACAAAATAAAAAACCCAGACGGGAGTGTGAGGCCTCCGGGCATCCGGGTAGGAGATTTATCGGTATTTTTAAAGGGGCTGAATGTGATCGGATGACTTCAGTCAGATGACTGTTATAACCCACAGGGATGCCTGAACACAGTAAGACACTGTATCGGGGATAAGGAGCCGGTGTCCGGAAAGGTGTATAATCGGTAAATAATAATTAAAATATTCGGTGAATTGTGGTAGAGGAAGATTCCTCGTAATGCGTGCCATACAGGTAATGGACCCAGGAAGTCCAAATATGGCGCCATTAGAGGCTCAATAAGACTCTTGGACTGATAGGTGGGCCAGTGTCCAGCAGAACCCCGGAAAAGTGCGAAATTACGAAAATGCCCCTGTGTTGTACAAAAAGGGCAGCAGATGAATGGGGGGCATTCTAGTCATTCTAGACAGGCCTAAAGGCTAAGACATATCTAAATAAGGTTGACTAGAGCCAGTATATGCTTTGACCAGGTTCAGAAAGGTGTGAAATGACGATTTTGCCCTTAGGGTTAAAATAGGACAAGATAGGGCACCAAGGGCATTTTGGTCATTTCGCAGGGGATCTGTAACTGAGTCTGGACCCAGTATTAAAAAGTTAATGATATAAAGGGTCTAGATACTAAATGTGAGGTCAGTAGACATAAAAAGGATTTTCAGAAAAATCAGATTTAGAAAACAGCACGTTTCCCGAGGAGACGGACCGGCCCGGTACCGGATTAGACTGGAAAGCTTCCAGAAGGCTCTAGCTCCCTCTCAATTTCATCACATGAAGAATGTGGGTGGTGAGGTGTCCCATGAGTTGGCATTGAGTGATGTCATGCATGATGCAGTAAAAGGAATAAAAGAAAATAGGAAATTCAGGTAAAACCAGGACCACATGATCACAAGTCTTCCAAATTACAAGATTGCCATTGCTCATTACTATAAATACACCCCTAGCTCCTCATTTCGTCACAAGAAAGAAAGAGAGGAAGAAAGAAGTTCTTGAGAGAGAAAGTGAGAGAAAGAAAGAAGTAAGGAAGTTCTGGTGGAGTTGGAAGTAGTAGAGAAGTTCTGAAGCTCTGCTTTTGAGGTAGCAACTAATCCTAGCTCTTATGTAATGTCTTTGTGATTTGTTGTGCTTCTGTTTGGTTGGATTGTTGTCTTATATGTTATGCTTGAAGCTCTATTCCAATGCTATGATCATATGTTATTGAATATGGAAGCATGCAGCATACTTATCTGTACACAATCACAAGCAAGCACCGTCACTCTGTATTACATATATTGTTATGATTATTGCTACTGGGATTCTTTTGAATCTCATTCCGAAATATAACATTACAGGGGAGGTTCTGTCAAAATAAAATTTGGAAATCTTAAGAGACGCCGTTATGCTGCCGAAATTCCGGCAAGGAAGCAGGAACAGGGAAAGGAACTGATACGTACTGTGTACGTAATGCTGTCTAAGGAGGCTGGAAGTGAGTGGACCCAGCAGGTTCATCCAGTCTTTCCTGGGTACTACGTAGAATGGTAGTTCTCATGAGAGAATTACCGAATCGGTACAACATCGGTTACTTTCTAAAGAAGAATCGTAGCAGTTATGCTGCCGGATATTTAGAGAGTGAAAGATGTAATAGAAATATGAGGGGGTTAATCATGCACTGATATTTTTCAAAGTCAGGTCACTCATCTAGAATTTGCCACAGTGAACAGTACCCGATAAGAATAAAATTCCAGATTAAGAGTTTAGACTTCAATGACCCTGAAAGTGGTTCTAAGTGCTACTGAATGGTCCCTAAGATGTATAAAAATAAGGATGTGACAGGATGAAATGGAGGGAGGGGTGGGGTATTTATAGTTGAAGCAAAGTGAAATGGATGGCTCAGATCGAATCACGATGAATAGCTCAGATTGCTTAACTTCCTCAAGAAGCTTCGCCTGCATCATCCTGATGACATAATCATCCTAGATGACTCATCAAAATGACATCATCCATGGACACCTCACGTGCTTAGGTGGCGCAATGGTGGGGCCCTCGGGACACCTCACCAGCTGACTTAGCGCTTCCAAAGAATATCAGAGTCTTATCCCAGAATAAATAGCTGAGATGTGCCATGTATCCTTAGCTTTTTCTTCTTCCTCTAGATTAGTGCCATGTGGCGTCTTATGGGTCCTTTTCATGCCACCTCATGGTTTCTGGATAAGTCCATAGCTTTATCTGATCAATTCCCAGGTTATCACTTCAACCGAGTAACTTTACTTTATTAAAAAGTTACTAAAATATGATTTTAATGACACTTTAACCCACATAAATATTGGGCCATATTTTTGGACCCTTGGAATGTCATCTTGGGTCTCTGATCAAACTCAAGTACACTGATGGCTCAATTCCCAAGAAACATCCCTTGACAAATTACTAAAATGCCCTTGGTTACTCTTTATTTACTTTAATGAGTCTAAGGGCATTATTGTCTTTTAACACTTTACCAGAGTATTCTCTGACCCTGGTCAACTATCCAGATAACCTTTCTTGGCTGTCTAACTGATGAGTGCGTCGGATTGTCGCAGTCCGAGCCATCAAAATTAAGTGAATTGAACCCTAGTAATGTAGTATAACGTACAACCTTATCGTTCTTCTCAAGGAGCCTTTCTAAAGGAATCCTAGCAAATTGGATGTCAAATTCAACGGTAAACATGAGTAAAGAGTAAATGGTTTTGTAGTTTTGTGGGTGCAGTAAAATAAAGATGCAGTGAAATAGATATTTTTGTGTTTTTCTTTAAGATGGAAAATAGTTGGTTTGTGAAAGTAGTATATGATGATAGGCTCTTGATGATGAAAAATATCTATCCTTTCTCTCAATGTATATGGAGTTTGAAATCACTAAGTCTTGAATTAAACCTCAATCGATCGATTGACTCTAGAACCCTAATATTCTTTAAACTCCTTTGGTCATAGCTAGTTTAAAGACTATTATTGAACTGCTAAGGATCACTTAGTGTGTAATTTAAAACAGATAGTGTTGGAAATTGTGCCCAAGGGGCCAATCATTGTATCATGTTATCATATTATTTGCATGTTTACTATGATGACAATCCTTGGATAACTAGTGATTTTATCCTAAATGTCCCTGGTCGGTCATCTATGCGGGAGCAGAGATGAAATAAGACCAGTATGACTTTGAAGATATATAGAGATATAAATCAAAGTCATAAGCACATGTAAGAGTACAGGGTGTTGGATCGACCCGCTATGAGAGAGCTGCATGGGTTAAGTCATAAGCTTCTCTCATATACAAGCCATGTCACTATGCCCTTTGACCTGAGATCATCATGGATTCCTACATGACAAACGCTCAGCTTTGACCTAGTCAAAAGTCACTTTTGACCGAGTGATCATAAAGGCTATGCTCGGGCTTAGTGGTTTTTCATGCGGAGGAATGTGAATGGTCAAGATGGAATTTGTCCCTCACATTCGTAGAGAGATATTACTGGGCCCCTCGATGAGTGAGTCTGAGAAATGTATGGCCATACTGGAATGGAAGGGTAGTTCCATTTCTATATTCAGACTACTCAGGGATCGAGAAAATAATGGTCAGGAATAGGAGGATGACGTTCTCCATGCCTCATCCTTGACCAAAATATCATGTGACAAAAGGGACGTGATGTGGTTGTATGAAAGGTTACATCGTTTATCGATCCTCATATGTTTTGGGTAGTCGTAATGCCTTGCTAGAGACCGCTTACGACTTGTGGGTCAGTATAGTAACTGGGCTGGGCCACTGCCAACTTCATATGGGCCTACAGGGTCGCACACAAAATAGCCCAATGCGAGCTATGATGTCCAGATTCATTGAATCTAAGAGATGTCTAGATTCAATGAATAATCTAGGGTGGATATATATTTTATATATATATATAAATTAGTTTATATATATATTATATATATAATATAAGAGATATTTGTAAGATTTAATTTATAAGGATAAATTAAATCTCTATCATTTTTGAATTTGAATTTAAATGGATATGATCTATTTGAATTTGAAATTCAAATTGATAAGATATCTCAAATTTGATTTATGAGAATAAATCAAATATAATTCTGTCTTATCTTTATTTTAAATTAAATAAATAGGTGAATTAAATCTGTGGGACAGATTTAATATAAACCATATTTATTTAATCAGTTTCTTATTAAATTATGCAATATATGATATTGTATTAATTCAGAATTAATATAAGATTAATTCTGAAGCCCGGCCCTATTAGAAGCCCGATAGCTTCCTATATATTTGACATTAGGAGCTAGGGTTCCAGACACAATAGATCTCTTCACACACATTCAGTCGTGAGAAAAGGGGGCAGGGAGAGTGCAAAAGGTTTGCACATAAGAAACTGCCGAGATAGAGACGGTGAGGACGGAATCTCTAGAAAGCCCTAGAGGGACAGGAGGCGCTAGCACGTCGTTCGCGATTGGAACGCTGCTCGTGTGGATACCGGTAGAGGAAGCCGATCTGAGCTGTCGACTTCTACGATACGACCAGACACGAAGCAAGGTTGCGACCAGAAAACACTTAGGTCGCGACCATACGGGCATCTGAACGTCAGAAATCCGAAAAGAAGAGGAAGGTCGCGACGAGAAGCAGAGTAGGTCGCGACTACAAACTCTAGAGACTTCAGGTCGCGACGAGAAGCAGAGGAGGTCGCGACTAAAAGGTTCCAGAGGCGAAGAGTCGCGACTAGTGGACACTGAGGTCGCGACCAAAGCTTGAAACCGAAGGTAACACTTCTTTCTCCTTGACTTAAACACATTCGGTAGATCCTGGCTGGGAATGGAAAATTTTTAAAATTAATTTCCGCTGCGTGTCTTCCAATTCCCTTCAGTGGTATCAGAGGCATGCCGTTTTGTGTTTAAGTTAGGTTTGATTGTTGATACATGTGATGTATGTTAGACTTCTTAGCTGATTATATGATAACATGCGAGATATGTATGACATATATGGAATCTGTTTATGTATGACATATACGGAATCTAAAAGGAAACTGAAATCGGTGGTGTATGTTAATTGATTTGATCAATTAATATTGATGGGGTATAAAGGAAATAGAATTAAGATTCTTGATTATTTATGGAAAAAAAAAATTTCCTTGGGGCGCTGCCCCACACCCCGCCCGCTAACCGGCTAGCGGGACCGCCGTGACTACCTGTTCGTAGCGCAACATAATCGTAAGATATGCTGGATTTTCTGATGTATGAATGTTTTGAAACATTTATTGCCCTTCAAATAGCATGAATTTTGATTCTTGAATGTTTGGGTATGGTGAACAATATGGCTCTAGATTACAAGTGTTGTAATTTTTCTAAATACGGCCTGCGTGTCGTGCCTTCCTCTAATGACTCTCATTGTACATTCTCTTCTCATCTCACTCCCCTCGAATGTTAAAACGAGGTTTCCTTGTGTACTTTTCCTATTCTAATTAGACAGCTTCTCTCATTGGCTTGAGGGGACTTAGGATAGGTGAGCCATATTGTATCACGTTTAAGATTATGCATCTTTTGATTAGATCACTGCATGTATGTTTTATATGCATAATACTTGTATGAGATACAACCGCGATACATGCATCTTATAAACCAGATAATTAATTAAACCCTCTAAAAGAAATCTTAAGTCATATGCCATCAATTAATGAACACTTGTCAAAACCTCGATCGCTCATTTGTAGGTCCACCAAAGTGGGTGCATTTGAGTTATCTTGGGGAGATAAGCAAGAGTAATGGTGCTACTCTTATGTTTGTTATTGTTTGACTTAATTGAGATTATCAAAATGGTTTTGGGTCTCAAGGCATTAGATGGGATTAAAACATGCCGGATCATATGATGATTGAATCCCATAAATATCTAAGAATTACATTTGATGTAATTGGTAAAGTTGTTACCTACCTAAATAACTTAAAGTTGAGCGTCCTGCCAAAGCGGACTCAAGTTTAAGCCAAATATGGATCTTAGCCCACTAATTATTACATTGAGGGTTGTTTTATTCAGTGGGAGATTGCTAATTAAATTGCATATTTTAATTGTAGAATCATGACGACTAGTAATACTGCTACATTATCGTTGCGATCTGTCCTTGAGAAGGACAAACTCAATGGGACAAACTTTCTTGACTGGTTCAGGAACTTAAGAATTGTTCTCAAGCAGGAAAGAAAGGTATATGTCCTAGATCAACCCATTCCTGAGGAGCCAGCAGCCAATGCTCCTAGAGCTCAGAGAGATTCTTATGCGAAGCATAAGGAAGACTCTGTTGATGTGGGATGCTTGATGCTTGCCACCATGGTTCCAGAGCTTCAAAGAGATCTGGAACACATAGAGGCTTATGAGATGATTGTGCATCTTAAGGAAATGTTCCAGCAACAAGCAAGGCAAGAGAGGTATGAGACCACTAAGGCCTTACATTCCTGCAAGATGGCTGAAGGTGCATCAGTCAGTACTCATGTCCTAAAGATGAAAGGGTACATTGATCACCTTGAGAGGCTTGGATTTCCCATGAGTCAGGAGTTAGCTACAGATTTGATCTTGAACTCACTCCCGGAAAGTTATGACCAGTTTGTCATGAATTACAACATGAACAACATGGAGAAATCTATTTCTGAACTGCATGGGATGCTTAAAACTGCTGAGCCGACTGTTAAGAAGAAGCCCAGTACTGTTTTGATGGTTCAGAAAGGAAAGGGTATGAAAAAGAAAGGCAAGGGCAAGGGGAAGGGTCATGGCTCATCTGGTAAGACCAAAGAGTTAGGCAAGCCCGAAACTAAGCCTGCACCAAAGAAGGCAAAGCCTCCAAAGGAAGGAGTTTGCTTCTTCTGCAATGAACCGGGTCATTGGAAGAGGAATTGCAAACTCTACCTTGAAGATCTGAAAAAGAACAAGAAGGATAGCGGGGCTATCGCTTCAGGTATTTATGTTATAGACATTCATCTCTCTACTTCCACTACATGGGTATTAGATACTGCATGTGGTTCTCATATTTGTACAAATGTGCAGGGCCTAAAGGACAGTAGAAAGCTGAAGAAGGGCGAAGTTGACCTACGAGTTGGAAACAGAGCAAAGGTTGCTGCTCTAGCTGTAGGCACTTATGAATTAGTTCTGCCCACTGGGCTTTTGTTAGTTTTGAACAATTGCTATTATGTTCCTGCTTTGAGTAGTAACATTGTTTCTCTTTCTTATTTGGATAAGGAAGGTTACACTTCCATTTCTGGGAATGGTAAATGTTCTATTTATCGTAATGATATTTTCTATGCTCATGGTGATTTGCATGTTGATCATTACATATTAAACTTGGAACAACCCAATCATGGAAATATCTATAACATAACCGCCAAAAGGATCAAACCAAATGATTTGAATCCGACGTACCTCTGGCACTGTCGTCTAGGCCACATAAATGAGAAACGCATTTCTAAACTCCATCAAGATGGATTTCTCAACTCATTTGATTTTGAATCATATGATACTTGCGAATCTTGTTTGTTAGGAAAGATGACAAAGTCGCCTTTCACTGGGCACAGTGAGAGGGCCACTGATTTGTTGGGCCTCATACATACAGATGTGTGTGGACCGATGAATACAAATGCCAGAAGAGGTTATTCGTACTTCATTACATTCATAGATGATTTCAGTAGATATGGCTACGTCTATCTAATGAAACATAAATCCGAATCTTTTGAAATGTTCAAGATATTTCAAAATGAAGTACAAAACCAGCTTGGTAAAACAATTAAAGCCCTTCGATCTGATCGAGGTGGTGAATATTTGAGCCAAGAGTTTATCGATCATCTTAGGAATTGTGGAATAGTCTCACAATTGACTCCTCCAGGAACACCACAATGGAATGGGGTTTCTGAACGGAGGAATCGAACACTATTGGATATGGTTCGATCCATGATGAGTCGAACAGATCTTCCACCATCCTTTTGGGGCCACGCCCTAGAGACAGCTGCGTTCACACTGAATCGTGTTCCATCTAAGGCAGTTGAAAAGACTCCGTATGAGATATGGACTGGGAGGAAACCTAGTTTGTCTTTTCTCAAGATTTGGGGATGTGAGGTCTATGTTAAGCAACAAGCCTCAGATAAGTTAGCGCCCAAATCTTCAAAGTGCTTTTTTGTGGGATATCCTAAGGAAACCAAGGGATATTATGTCTACAACCCCACTGATAACAAAGTGTTTGTTGTCAGAAATGGTATCTTTCTAGAACAAGAATTTATCTCTAAAAGAACCACTGGGAGAAAGGTACACCTCGAAGAAGTTCAAGAGCCACAAGACGCCACAGAACTAGAGATGGAAAGTAGAGAAGGCTCACAAGAAGTTGTTGAGACTCCTCAAGTCACGCAAGGCCCAAGGCGATCTAATAGGGCACGACTTCAGCCTCAAAGATATGGATTTCTGATTTCTGATAGTCGTGATGTGTTGCTCATTGAGCATAATGAGCCCACTACCTATCAAGAAGCTATAGTGGGACCAAACTCTGAGAAATGGCTTAATGCCATGAAGTCTGAGATGCAATCCATGTACGATAATAAGGTATGGACCTTAGTCGACCCGCCTGAAGGTGTAAAAACTGTCGGGTGCAAGTGGGTTTTTAAAGAGAAAACTGACATGGATGGCAATGTAAATGTCTTCAAGGCACGACTGGTTGCAAAAGGATTTACTCAAACTCATGGTGTGGACTATGATGAGACCTTTTCCCAGTTGCAATGGCCAAATCAATCAAAATCCTCCTTGCCATTGCAGCATATTATGACTATGAAATATGACAGATGGACGTCAAGACAGCCTTCCTTAATGGAAAGCTCCTTGAGGATGTGTACATGACACAACCTGAAGGTTTTGTGCGTTCTGAGGACTCTGGTAAGGTGTGCAAGCTTCAAAGGTCCATTTATGGACTGAAGCAAGCATCTCGGAGTTGGAATCATCGTTTTGATGTAGTCAAAGAGTTTAGATTTCTTCAAAACATTGATGAACCTTGTGTGTACAAAAAGGTTAGTGGGAGCACAGTTGTGTTTTTGGTACTCTATGTCGATGACATCCTACTCATTGGGAATGACATTCCTACCTTGCAGATTGTCAAGTCTTGGTTAGGAAAATCTTTCTCGATAAAAGACTTGGGTGAAGCCACCTACATCCTAGGAATTAGGATCTATAGAGATAGATCTAAAAGGCTTCTAGGACTGAGTCAGAGCACATATATAAACAAGATACTGCATAGGTTCAGTATGCAGGAATCAAAAAGGGGTTTCATACCCATGTCTCATGGTATTCACCTCAGCAAGGATTTGTGTCCTAGTACACCAGATCAGCGAGATCGCATGAGTAAGATTCCATATGCCTCGGCCATAGGATCTATCATGTACGCCATGTTATGTACTCGACCGGATGTTTTGTTTGCCTTAAGTATGACTAGCAGATATCAACAGGACCCCGGTGAGGGCCATTGGACTGCTGTCAAGAATATCCTTAAGTACTTAAGAAGGACTAAGGACTTATTCTTGGTCTATGGTGGATTGGATGATGAGCTCTATGTAACTGGTTACACAGATGCAAGTTTCCAAATTGACCAGGATGACCAGAAATCACAATCTGGATACATATTCCTCTTGAATAATGGAGCAGTAAGCTGGAAGAGCTCTAAGCAGAGCACTGTAGCAGATTCTGCAACGGAAGCTGAGTACATAGCAGCATCTGATGCAGCTAAGGAGGCCGTTTGGATCAGGAAGTTCATTACTGAACTAGGGGTGGTATCGACCATCTCAGATCCAATAATTTTGTTCTGTGACAATAGTAGTGACATTGCACAGGCCAAAGAGCCTTGGTCACATCAAAGGACCAAGCATATACTCAGGCGATTTCATCTCATCAGAGAAATCAATGATAGAGGTGATATAAAAATATGCAAGGTAGCAAGAGAAGACAATGATGCTGATCCTCTAAACCGCTTGTCCAGGCAAAACATGAGCGTCATGTTAGGTCAATAGGATTGAGACAAATTAATGATTGTTCCTAGTGCAAGTGGGAGGATGTTGGAAATTGTGCCCTAGGGGCCAATCATTGTATCATGTTATCATATTATTTGCATGTTTACTATGATGACAATCCTTGGATAACTAGTGATTTTATCCTAAATGTCCCTGGTCGGTCATCTATGCGGGAGCAGAGATGAAATAAGACCAGTATGACTTTGAAGATATATAGAGATATAAATCAAAGTCATAAGCACATGTAAGAGTACAGGGTGTTGGATCGACCCGCTTTGAGAGAGCTGCATGGGTTAAGTCATAAGCTTCTCTCATATACAAGCCATGTCACTATGCCCTTTGACCTGAGATCATCATGGATTCCTACATGACAAACGCTCAGCTTTGACCTAGTCAAAAGTCACTTTTGACCGAGTGATCATAAAGGCTATGCTCGGGCTTAGTGGTTTTTCATGCGGAGGAATGTGAATGGTCAAGATGGAATTTGTCCCTCACATTCGTAGAGAGATATTACTGGGCCCCTCGATGAGTGAGTCTGAGAAATGTATGGCCATACTGGAATGGAAGGGTAGTTCCATTTCTATATTCAGACTACTCAGGGATCGAGAAAGTAACGGTCAGGAACAGGAGGATGACGTTCTCCATGCCTCATCCTTGACCGAAATATCTTGTGACAAAAGGGACGTGATGTGGTTGTATGAAAGGTTACATCGTTTATCGATCCTCATATGTTTTGGGTAGTCGTAATGCCTTGCTAGAGACCGCTTACGACTTGTGGGTCAGTATAGTAACTGGGCTGGGCCACTGCCAACTTCATATGGGCCTACAGGGTCGCACACAAAATAGCCCAATGCGAGCTATGATGTCCAGATTCATTGAATCTAAGAGATGTCTAGATTCAATGAATAATCTAGGGTGGATATATATTTTATATATATATATAAATTAGCTTATATATATATTATATATATAATATAAGAGATATTTGTAAGATTTAATTTATAAGGATAAATTAAATCTCTATCATTTTTGAATTTGAATTTAAATGGATATGATCTATTTGAATTTGAAATTCAAATTGATAAGATATCTCAAATTTGATTTATGAGAATAAATCAAATATAATTCTGTCTTATCTTTATTTTAAATTAAATAAATAGGTGAATTAAATCTGTGGGACAGATTTAATATAAACCATATTTATTTAATCAGTTTCTTATTAAATTATGCAATATATGATATTGTATTAATTCAGAATTAATATAAGATTAATTCTGAAGCCCGGCCCTATTAGAAGCCCGATAGCTTCCTATATATTTGACATTAGGAGCTAGGGTTCCAGACACAATAGATCTCTTCACACACATTCAGTCGTGAGAAAAGGGGGCAGGGAGAGTGCAAAAGGTTTGCACATAAGAAACTGCCGAGATAGAGACGGTGAGGACGGAATCTCTAGAAAGCCCTAGAGGGACAGGAGGCGCTAGCACGTCGTTCGCGATTGGAACGCTGCTCGTGTGGATACCGGTAGAGGAAGCCGATCTGAGCTGTCGACTTCTACGATACGACCAGACACGAAGCAAGGTCGCGACCAGAAAACACTTAGGTCGCGACGATACGGGCATCTGAACGTCAGAAATTCGAAAAGAAGAGGAAGGTCGCGACGAGAAGCAGAGTAGGTCGCGACTACAAACTCCAGAGACTTCAGGTCGCGACGAGAAGCAGAGGAGGTCGCGACTAAAAGGTTCCAGAGGCGAAGAGTCGCGACTAGTGGACACTGAGGTCGCGACCAAAGCTTGAAACCGAAGGTAACACTTCTTTCTCCCTGACTTAAACACATTCGGTAGATCCTGGCTGGGAATGGAAAATTTTTAAAATTAATTTCCGCTGCGTGTCTTCCAATTCCCTTCAGATAGAAGAATGCCCTCGAATGAGCGTCGATCGACTAACCCTACAATTCAAGCAATCGAATCAATTAGCAATGATCGTTGACAACCGTTCAACTAGCTTAAACTTAAAACTGAAATATTGTATTTAAACCAGCATTCAAAACATCCAAAGTAAATTACAATTGTCAAATATGAGAATAATCAAGATATTCAAAACTTGTTCATATGATGAAAAACCCTAAATCTAGCAGCAATCATAATATGACAAGATGCAAATTAGAACAGAAGAAACTCCTTGTTTTAGTCTGTGAGCTCAAGATAATAGATCCATCACCAAGAGACTAAAGGTCTAGCCTCTCATGACTTCTGCTGCACTGCAATCGCTGTTCAGATGTGATGTCGTGAAGAAACGATGAAGAAATGAAGGTGAATGGTGTAGAACAATGGAAGCTGAGTGGAAAGTCTATGGAGAGCGCTCAAGTACTGCTTCTTAGCCTAATCAGGTCCAAAAATCAGCCTCTCCCTTGACGGCAACCTCCCTCTCTTCTTATAACAGCTTGACCTAATCCAAAACGCACAGCTTCAGTAATTTCGTACTATTAGTTATGATCAGATACATGTGTTGGTTGCGACCTATAAACAGTGAGAATCTTCCAAAAGAATTATGGGTCGCGACCCTAGGACTCTTTGGTCGTGACTAAATAGCACAGAGGCGTGGTTCCACTTTCATTGTCTTTTGATTTCTTTCCTGGTCCTTGTTCTCTTCCAAAGTACCTGCAATTCAGTATAAAAGCTCACTATAAAAGTCTAGATCAGTAGATAACTGAATATATGCAGTTTGGAAGAGTTATTTTACCATTCTACCCTTTAATTAGCATATTGCCACGCATAATCATGTAATACACAAAAGTACAATTTAAGGCATGAAATAAATGGTAAAGTTATTATAAAACTCTCAAAATTGTCATAGAAACCATATACAAAATATGTCTTATCACTAACCTTAGTCAAATGAAAAAAATACCCTTCACTCATTCCTTAACTATTTTATAACGTAGGGGTATTTTCATCATTTCGCATATTTTCTAGACACTGGCCCCTTTTATAACATAGGGCTATTTTCTCGCACATTTTCTAGACACTAACATCATCTGAGCTCATTCAGTCCCAGTTTGCTTACCGATTAATTTCCTAATTGGATATCGGGCGTTCACGAACTCCCTTCAAAATTTACTAATATGTGAATACCTTTTCTTACAGATCTCCTTTCGGGACTCATTACAAGCATATGATAGGATGTTTTCCAATTTGAATCTGAGTGAAAGAACCCTAACAATGAGAGGATATAGAGAGCTAAACACTTACACCCTTAGAGAGAATCTATTGCGCTCATACAGTTAAGGTTGATTTCATTTAGTAGTTGATTACTTGGCATTACTCATATTATTATTTTTTTGCGTTCCCAAAAGATGGTGAATTAATTGCCTTCAGGTCATATTGTGGATTATGTTGTTATCTCAGATTTAATAGTGTTAGCTTAGGTGTAATTCATTTCTTTGTCCAGGAGTACAAAGGTTCAAGCGTGGGGGAATTGATAAGACATAATTTGTGTATGGTTTCTGCGATATTTTTAATGGTTTTATAACAGTTTTACCATTCATTTATGCCTCCAATTGTGCTATTATGGTAATACATGATTGTGCTTGGCAATATGCTATTTTAAGGGTAAAATGGTAAAATAACTCCTCTAAACTGCAAATTGTTATTCCCTTACTAGTGGGACTTTTACAATGAGCTTTGGTTTTAAATTACAGGTATTTTAGAGGAGCAAGGACTAATGTGAGTAGGAAAGAAATCACAAGACGGGGAATCAAAGCAAGGAAGCAGCTTCTGTGTTTCAGTCGTGACCAAATTATCCACAAGTCGCGACCTGATTTCTCTTTAGAAGCTTTTCTGCGTTAACAGGTCGCGACCAAAAAAATGAATCTAGTCGTGACCAGAGAAGACAGTCGTGAAGCTCCGCGTTTCTGATTAGGTCAAGCCGCTGTTAAAAGGAGAGGCAAGCCATAAACGTTGAGGAGGCTAGTTTTTGACCTGATTAGGCTGAGAAATAGTGCTTGAACTCTCTCTACACCATCTGTACTACCCACACACATATTCCATCATCCATATCTTTATCTCACGTTCTACTTCTCTCCATGGCATCATATGTGAACAACGATTGTAGCACAATAGGAGTCACGAGAGGCTAAACCCTTAGTCTCTTGGTGATGGATCTGATATCTTGAGGTCATAGACTGCACGGGGATTTTTTTGTTTTGATCTACACCTTTTCTTTCATGTTTTGATTCTACTAGATCTAGGGTTTCATTATATGAACAAGGGAATTGAATTTCGATTGACAATTCAAAGATTAGAACAATTGTAATTTACTTTGGATGTTTTGAATGCTGGTTTTAATACAAAATTCAGTTTCAAGTTTAAGATAGTTGAACTATTATCAACGATCGTTGCTAATTAATTCAATTACTTGAAATCTAGGGTTAGTCGATCGACGCTCATTCGAGGGCATTTTCAACATCTGGTTTAAATTATACACTAAGTGATTCTTAATAGTTCATTAAGAGTTCTTAAACTAGGTTTGATAAAATGAGTTTAAGAAATATTAATGCTCTGGACTAAATTGATCGATTGAGGTTTTGTTTAAGACTTAGTGATTTCAAACTCCATATCAATTGAGAGCAAGGATAGATAAATTTGCATTATCGAGAGTCTGTCATCACATACTACTTTCACAAACCAAACTAATTTTCATTTAAATCAAAAGCACAAAAACATTCACTTTTTTGCACTTTTATTTTACTGCACCAACCAAAACCCAAAACCATTTCACTTTCACTCAGATTTTCAATAGTTTTGACACCAATAAGCTAGGTCTCCAATAAAAAAGCTCCTCAAGAAGAACGATAGGGTTGTGCCTTATACTACATTATTTGGTGTAAACATAACTTATTTTGATGGGTCGGAAGGCGACAATCCGACCTGCTCATCAAGGTCCGAAAAAATTAATATGAATTTCTAATGAAAGAAAAATTAATACAATATACTATGGATCTCAGAATTAGATGAAATTTGGCAGTAAATTTTGATAATTAATATGAGAATTTATAAATTAGACAGAACTCAAAAATGACTTTTGTAAAATTTATTATGGAATTTACAGTAGATTAAAACACCCGATAAATACGTTTTAGAGGAATTTCTTGGGAGTTGAGCCCACGAAGGCTGTGGATTATGTAGAAGGCCCAAAATGGTGGGTTATAGGACCAATAATATTTTTAGATAAGTATGTGGGCCAGGGATAATAAAGACTCGAAAAAATATAAAATTATGAAAATACCACTAAGCATGCCACCGTGTTGTGTCATTGAGCCAGAGATAGACGAAGGGCATTTTGGTCATTCAACTAAGGTTAGACAGTCAAGGAGAGTTCCCAAAATAGTTGACCAATGTCAGGGAATACTCTGATGAGGTGTGAGAACATGATAATGCCCTTGAGATATTAAAGTAAATAAAGAAGAACCAAGGGGCATTTTGGTAATTTACCAAGAGATCTGTGACTAAGTTTAGACCTAGTACAAGAATGTCAATGGTAGGAAGAATCTGGATACTGGATTTAAGGTCAGAAAGTATATTATGGAATCTCAGAAAAATTAGATTTAGAAAATAGTTTAGTTTTTAGGAAATCGGACAAAGCCGGTACCGGATTGGACTAGAATTTGTCCATATGCTTCTTCCCTTGGAAATTTCGCCACATGTCCTATGAGGTGTCCCTTGATGATGTCATGGATGATGTCATAATTAGCTTTTAAGAAAAGTTAAATCCAAGAATAAATGTGGGCCATTAGATCAAATAGTGCACAAAGTGATCTTGGCCATATATTTTCCATGAGATTTTCTATAAATACCCCCACTATTTCTACTCAAAACTGTGAAGCAAGAACCCTTGGGGAAGCTATGTCCAATTGAAAACTCAAGCCAAGCCAAGAAGAATCCAAGGTCCAAAGTTCAAGCAAGCTAGAGATTAAAGGTAAGCAATCTATCCTAGCTTATTTTCGTTTGATTTGGGAGCTTGAACTTAGGGTTTTTATGGAAGAAAGTTGAGCTTTCTCTAAGGTGTATATGCTTTCCAAAACCTTAGATGAAAGGATAAAGAAGAAATTAAAGTTAGAGTTATGTGATTGAAGCTTAAACAAGCTAGTTAGATGATTTGTTGTTGAATCAAGTTCATAATCTTGACTTTGCCATGGTTGAGACCTTTTGGTCTACACTGTTCATGTAGAGGGAGATGGAATTTCAATGATCTAATGCTTTCATTGAATTTATATGATGATTTTGTATAGGATTGGATAGGTTTTGAACCTTGGAAGCATTGGAATTGGAAGTTGTAATTCTTAGAATTCTTCTCTATTACTGTTCACTAGTATGAACAGTGATTGGAATTTCATGATTTTGATGCTTCCAAAGGTTTTAAAATGAAAAGTTGTGTGGGATAAAGTAGAGAAACAAGTATTGGAAGCATTGGAATCAAAATGAGAGTTTTTAGAAGAATTATGTATATTTTTCAAATTTGTCCAGAGCATTGCATGGAAGCTGGAATTTCATGATTCTAAGCTCATAAATGGATTCAAAAGATGAAATTGTGTAGGGTAAGGTCAAGACATCAATTGATTCAAAGGCCAAGTCAATTGGTAAAGATTAATGGAAGTTATGTTAGTTAAAGTAAGTTTAATGTTCAAGAGAGTTAGATGGTAATGAATGGATAATTATGTGATGCTAGGATTTGTTTGGTATGCTCAAAAGTGGAAGCACACATCCAGGAAAAGTAAGAAGGAAGAAGCAAAGTTAAAGTGAAAGGAAGTAAGTCAATAAGGTAGTAAACTTACCCTAAACTTGTATGTATTGAATGTTATGCTTGATTGTGCTATGGCTTTGTTGAATTGTGTGCATATGTATAGATGATTGAAGCTCTATTTCTATGATTACTTTGGCCAATTGTATTTCATATGATACATGGAAGCATGCATATTACACAATGTTAACACTTTCACCAGCAAGCACAAGTATTTACATTAATGTATGCATTGTTTAGTACTATTTGCTGCTGAGATTTTCCCATAAATCTCACTCCATCCATGAAATCCCAATCCCAACAAGTTTATGTTTATGAATGATGAAAGAGGATGAAGAAGCATGAACAGGAATTATGGATTGGTTAATGTAAATGTTATATGATGTTATGTGAAGAATTGTTATATGTAATGCCGCTGTATGACCACTCTAAGGAATGATAGTCATGGTGTAATGAAAAATAGTAAATGATGGAATAAATGTATGAAATTTTACAGACATTTAGATAACATGTCAAGCTTCATTTTGACACCAAGAACACCTTATTTCGATATCTGTACAAAGAGAACCAATTTTCCAAAAATGGGAACAGAATCTATTTTCAGAATTTTTGACCAAATGAACAGTTAACTTTGATGAATAAACTGTATCAATTGGCTGAGCATTTGGTCAGAAAATTATTTTTCCATTAAATTTCAAGATGTTATCTTCGAGTATAATTTTGAACCACCTCATTCCGATGTTTCTAGAATTAATTATTACTTTTTGAAGTTTGTCGCCAAATCTGGAATACCATATGAACAATAACTCGCCAAGAGTAAAAATTCTAGATTTAGCTAATGGACTTCAAAGGTCATGTAAGTGGTTCTAAATGCTACTGAATGGTCCCTAAGACGTACAAAAGTAAGGATTTTATAGACATTGCTGATTTAGTTTTGTTAGGTGCAGAGACATATGGTCACGACGTACAAGTCTTTTTATTGCGACTATACAGGTCCAAACTCTATTTTGAATTCATTTTACATAAAAATAAGCCAATGTGCCACAACTCTTTAGTAGAGGGACTTTCTTTTCAACGGATAAGGGGTTGTTCTGTCTTGATTTGTATTGTTTGATATGTGTGCTTAGATGGCTCAAACAAAGAACCCCGAGGTGAGCAAAAGATCCCGAGCCAGAGCCCCTGCCAAGTTAGACCGGAAGACAGCTAAGGCTATGTTCAACACCAGGGGTATTGTCCATGAAAAAGAATTCCCAGCAACAGAGGAGTTTGACTTTTACAAGTTGGCTTTAGAAAGTGGATTTAAGGAAATGATGAAAAATAGGACAAAAGCCAATATCACTTTGGTGAGGGAGTTCTACATCACTACGGCCTTAGAGGAATCCCTGGGGATTGAATTTATAGGCAAATCATTTTTTGTTAATGATTTTAGCATTAAATCCCTTTACAAACTGCCCACTCTTTCTTAATATGGCTTTCATCATTTGAGAACTCATCTAGATAAGGTCCCTTGGGATACAGTGTTGGCCATTCTAGGATGGGAAGGAGCATGTGGACTATTAGAGGCCAGAAGAGATATCTAGAGAGGAAGTTCATGAATGATGAAGCTAGAGTTTGGCTCAACTTTATGACATATAATGTGATGCCTCAAGCTCACATTTCAGATATTAACGAAGAGAGAGCCCTTCTACTTTATTTGTTAATGACACAACAGCCTATAGACCTCAACCACATCATCTCTAACTGTATTTACCATTGTGTAAATTCTGCAACAGCTCTCATTGTCTTCCCATATTTAATTACTGATCTATGTAAGAAGCACGGGGTCCCTACCCTCAAAACTGACTTTTTCCTTGAGCCCTCTGTCACTAAATGTTATAGTGTCTCAAAGGCCAATAAGAAGGCTGGGGAGTTGAGGAGTGTAAAGAGGGGCAAAAGGGTAGCCTAAGGGAATTTGGAGGAGGAGCCAATTCAAGAGGAGGTTACTAAAATTGCCTCTGATCTGTCTGAGCAGCTTGCAGCCATATCTGATTAGTTGGTTACAGTTACTTCTCAACTGCAAGAACAAAGAGCAATCATTATGAACCAAGAATATGAAGACAATAGTTCATTGATCCATTGGTTCTTAAGATTGCTCAGTCACTCACACAGCTATACCTCTAGGGTTTGAAGAGGCCTTCTTTAAGAGTAATATCCCTGCCTCTATGTTCTTTCTAGAATGACCAGGTGAACCCTCAGTAGTAAGAGAGGCAGATGCTGGGGCGGCTGCTGAGATGAATGAGGATGATCGCGCTACTAAAGGCATTGCAGACTAGAGGGATGAGTAGCATTAGAGTTTTGTATTTTTCTTTTCTTTGTTTTATTTGGCTAATGTGTACTTGAGAAACATTTAGATATCCTGGTTGTACATTGCTCTCACTTAATACAAATGCCTTGACTCTTGCTCTCACTTACTCCTTTTCATTGTCCATGCCTCCGTACTCATTGATGGTCATCTGAGGTGCTTTACACACATGCATGATTTTAGCTTACCCATCATGTCATCTTTGCTTACTTGTATTGCTCTGTATGTTTGGAATGTGACTGCTAGCTTTATTATCAAATTTGAATTGAGTGATGTGTTTGTTACTGTGTTGGAGCCCAATTAAATTGACCTTCTATAATGCTGTGATTTTTGATACCTCTACTGACAGTGAGGACACTATCAAGTTTAAGTGTAGGGGAGATCTTGTCTCTATGCTAATTAATATAAAACTTCTTCACGACCTAAACATCTTCACTTAGTTTTTGATCTTAATATGTGATGAATTGTTGAAATTGGATCCCTACTTTAAACTATTTTGTGGTTAGCTAAAAAAGTTTTAAGTATAAAAGATGTTTAAGGCTTTGAAATCTATCACATGGTAGTCCCTGTGAATATTGGTCGTAACCTTCACTGTTTTCAGTCGCGACCTAGCATGGTATTTTGGACTTAATATGCTCTCTATGAAAATTGGTCGCGACCTGGTTTGAAAATTGGTGATTATGGACTCTCTGTAAAACACTGTCGTGACGCTAGTGTCTTTAGGTCGTGACCCTACCTCTTTATGCATTTGTGTTGTGACAGGAACCTTTACTGGTCGCGACTAGTTTTGGTAAGTTAGAGCCAGTACCCACTATAAACTTTGGTCATGACCTTAACTACTTGTAGTTGCTACTTGAGTGTGAAAATGTCCATTTACCTTTTCTTTGCTTTGTTCAATGCTGTATAGAAGGATTCCTTTTAATTTGTTAAGGTGCTTTATACATGATTCATTGCCCTCTTGCTTTTCAACCTTTTGCATAAAGAGCTTACGGAAACCATTCTCACACTTGAATTTTTTGTTTAAATTTCTGGGAAATTGAATTGAAAACACTTAAGTTTTCACTGTTAGATTTGGGATTATTACATGATTCTAAGTGATTACTTTGAAACTTTAAAATCATCATTTGAAAGGGTTTTCAGTTATGATAAGTGTTTTAATGTCTAGTGAATTATGAACATTGTTTGAGACTTTAGCTTATGAGCAATTTAGATGAAAACCTTAGTTGGAAGGATTCTCAGCCTTAATTCTTATATTGAGTGATTATTCAATTGGTTTATATCCTCTAGAACTTGTCTTGGCTCTGAGTTGAGAATTACTTGCGCATTTATGTTATTGAACATGATAGAGGCATTCATTTCTAAACTCGTTTACTCTAAACACAAGCCCATCACATATTATATCCATAGTCACCTCCTTTGAGCCCATTACTTTTCTTTTTCCATCATTTTTATAGAAAGTCATATATACATAAACATCATTTTTTATTCATGTAAAAAAAACTCATTGTTATTGTGATGTTGTGCTACATCTTCTATCTATAAGGTGCCAAATAAATAGAAGATGAAAGAGCATATTGCACAAAAAAAAGAGAGTGCAAGAAGAATTGAAGAAGGAAATAAAGAAGAGAAAAAGAAAAGGGAAATGAAGAAGGAACTATTATCAACTCCTACTAGCACAATTATCAGCTCTACATCTCTGAAGACATGAATTAATGTTACATATTCTTTATTGAAGGCATATAGTACTTTTTACCCTTCATATTCCATTCCACATGGCCTATCTCCATCATTTCACCCCTAAAAGACCTTTTGATTCTTTACATAAGTGTTATATGGTTGCTGAGATTTAGAGTCATTACAAGCATATGGTAGGATATTTTCCAATTTGAATATGAGTGAAAGAACCCTAACAATGAGAGGATATGGAGAGCTAAACACTTACATCCTGAGAGAGAATCTATTGCGCTCATACGGTTAAGGTTGATTTCATTTAGTAGTTGATTGCTTGGCATTCCTCATATTATCACTTTTGCATTCCCAAAAGATAGTGAATTAATTATCTTCAAGTTACACTGTGGATTATGTTGCTATCTCGGATTTAATAGTGTTAGCTTAAGTGTAATTCATTTCTTTGTCCAGGAGTACAAATGTTCAAGTGTGGGGGAATTGATAAGACACAACTTTATCATTCATTTTATGCCTGTAATTGTGCTTTTGTGGTAATACATGATTGTGCTTGGCAATATGCTGTTTTAAGGGTAAAATGGTAAATTAACTCCTCTAAACTACATGTATGTTATTCCTTTACTGGTGGGACTTTTACAATGAGCTTTGGTTTTAAATTGTAGATATTTTGGAGGAGCAGGGACTAATGTGAGCAAAAAAAAAAACCACAAGACAGAGAATCAAACCAAGGAAGTAGCTTCTGAATCTTTCAGTCGCGACCAAAGTATCCACAGGTCGCGACCTAATTTCTCCTGGGAAGTTTCTCTACGTTTACAGGTCGCGACCAAAACATGGGTCTGGTCGCGACTAGAGAAGACAATTGCTAAAACTGTGCATTTTTTATTAGGTCAACTTGGAAATAAAAGGAAGGGGGAGCCGCAAACGCGGAGGAGGCTAGTTTTTGACCTAATTAGGCTAAGAAGCAGTGCTCGAACTCTCTTTACACTTACTCCACTACCTACACACATCATCCATCATTCATCTCTCCATCTTGCTTTCTGCTTTCTTCATGGCATCGTATCTAGGCAGCGATTATAGCACAGTAGGAGTTATGAGAGGCTAAATCCTTAGTCTCTTGGTGATGGATATGATATCTTAAGCTCATGGACTGCACTGGGGAGTTTTATGTTTTAATCTGCACCTTTTTCATGTTTTGATGCTGCTAGATCTAGGGTTTTCATTATATGAACAAGAGATTAAATGTTGATTGATTATTCTCATATTAGACAATTGTAATTAACTTTAGATGCTTTGAATGTTGGTTTCTAATATAATATTTTAGTTTTGATTTTAAGATAGTTGGACTATTATCAATGATCATTGCTAATTAATTAAATAGCTTGAAATCTAGGGTTTGTTGATCGATGACCATTCGAGGGAATTTTCATCATCTGATTTAATTTACATACTAAATGGCTTTTAACAGTTCATTAAGAGTTTTTAAACTAGCTTTGATCAAAGGAGTTTAAGAAATATTAGTGCTCTAGACTCAATCGATCGAGGTTTTGTTTAAGACTTAGTGATTTCAAAATCAACCATATCAAATTAAGAGTAAGGATAGATACGTTTTCATCATCAAGAGTCTGTCATAACATATTTCTTTCTCAAGCCTACTCATTTTCATCTTAATAAAAAATACAAAAAATATTTACTTTACTGCACCCTTATTTTATTGCATCAAAAATCAATCAAACCCCAAAACCCATTTTACTTGCACTCAAGTTTTCAATGGTTTTATCACCAATATACTAGGTCTCCAATAGAAAAGCTTCTTGAGAAGAACGATAAGATTGTGCCTTATACTATATTATTAGGTGTAAACATTATTAGTTTGATGGATCAGAAGACGACAATCCTACCTGCTCATCAACATAATATAGGCTATCTGAGAAAAACTATTATAAATCATTTTTCTGGATGAGTTAATCAACTAGTAAAGCTTCCTTACCTTAACTTCGTCTTTGGCATTCATCTTCACAGAGAGATACTACATTGTACTCATATCTTCATGGATCATTACTTTCCTTAGGCTAGGTCTAACTGCGACCTCAGGATCTAACTACAATTAACCATTAGCCTCCTCAGAATCTAACAGTGACTCAGAAGCTATTAGGATCTAACTATGATCCTGGAGCTGTAATATCCCTAATTTTCTGTAGTGGATAATATGTACAGTTTGTATGTAATATATGCGAGATTCTCTAAGAAAAATGTGGCCATTTATGTAAAGAAAGGGATTAAATTGAAAAAGGAAGAAAAGGCAAGGACTAAAGTGAAAATATAAAAGGTTTAAGGCTAAAAAAGAAAGGTAGACAAAAATGTGGGGTCTTTAAGTGTAATTTTATCCAAATTTGAGGGACTTAATTGAAAAGAAGAAAAGTTTCTAGGGGCTAAAGTGTAATTAAAGAAAGTTGAGCTAGAAGTGATTTAGACTGCCCAAAAGCATTTCAGTCCCAGATTTTACCAGTAGATATAGCAAATGATACTGGGTAATCTAGCTTAATACAGGAATTTTATTAGGACTCCAGATAGCTTAAATTTATCTGATAATGGAAAAGTTATAAAAATTATTATCGGATCTCCTAGACATCAGATATGAGTGAAAAATTATAGGATGACACGTCCTGCAGAGATCGAGGTCAGGGAACTAACAGAATACCGAAAAGAGGTCTGTAGAAAAAGTTATTCACTTATTAGTGAATTTAGACGGGAGTTTGTGATCTCCGGGGTATCTGATTGAGAGATTTATCGGTATTCAAATTGGGACGAATGAGCTCAGATGACATCAGTCAGATGCCTGTTATGACCCAAAGGGATGCCTAGAGCCAGTATATCAGTTTATCTGATAAAAGGAGTCAGTGTTCGGAAAGGTGTAGAAACGGTGTACAATGGCAAAAATACCCCATGAATATCGTCGGAAGAGATTTCTCAGGATTCATGCCATAAAGGTGGTGGACCCTATAAAGGCCCAAAAATGGCGCCAACCAAGGCCCAATAAGACACTTGGACTGATAGGTGGGCCAGTGTATAGGGGGACCCCGGAAAGTGCGAAATTACGAAAATGCCCCTGTGTTGTCATAAGGAGTAATAGATGAATGGAGGGCATTTTGGTCATTTTGGACAGGCCAAAACACCAAGACATATATAGGAAGAGTTAGTTGAAGTTAGTATACGCTCTGATATGGTTCAAAGAGGTGTGAAATGATGATTTTACCCTTAGGGTTAATATAGTGCAAGAAAGGACACCAAGGGTATTTTGGTCATTTTGCAAGGGATCTGTAATTAAGTTCAGACCCAGTATAAGATTGTCTATGATAAAAAGAATCCGGATACTGGATTTAAGGTTAGAAAATATATTATGGAATCTCAGAAAAATTAGATGTAGAAAACAGTCCAGTTTTCAAGAAATCGGACCGGGCCGGTATTGGATTGGACTGGAATTTTTCTAGAGTCTTCTTGGCTCTTCAATTTTTCCATGTGAGTGATTAGGTGTCCGATGAGGTGTCCCTTGGATGATATCATAAAGGTGATGTCATAAATGAAAAAGAAAAGAAAATCCAAGATTAAATCTTGGCCTTTAGATCAAATAGTGTATAAAATGATCTTGGCATTTCATTTCCACTCAAGTTTGCCTATAAATAGCCCCCAAATTCAAACTTGATTTGGCATGCATGACAACCCTAGGGAACCTCTTACAAAATTTTCACTCAAGCCAAAAGGAAGCAAGCACCTTGGAGGAACTATTAAGGTAATTAGTTCCCTTGATCCTATACTATGTTCTAGTAGATTTGCTCTTGGTTTTAAGTGGTTTTTGAGGCATAAATCTTGTGGAGGTGCTGCTGGAATTTCTGTGTATGTGTGAAAAGAGCATGAGTTTTATGTTATGGATAGTTTAGACAAGCTTAAACAAGGTAGAATCAAGTGGTAATGGCTTAGGAATTCAAGTATGTTTGTGAATTCAAGATCATGTTCTGTTCTGTACAGTACGCAATCACTGTTCATATGTTGGAATTTCATGATTTTGATGCTTCCAATGAGTTTAAAATGGAAAATTGTGCGGGGTTATTGAATCATCCTTAATCTCATGCTTACATATGCTCAATTGGAAGTATCTTAGAACATTGGAACACCATTTTACCTTAGAAACATGAATTTCCAAGAGTTAGGCTATCAGGTACGGTTCACTTTACTGTTCACTTGGTAATATCAGTTTGCAGCATGAACTTTGGAAATTCATAATTAAATCTAGAAAAATTGAAATGAGGTGGTTCCAATTTCTAATGAAATCTATTTTGTTAAAATTTGAGGGGAAAATATGAAAATGAGATTTCCTTGTCCAAATGAAATCAGTTTATTCGTTGAAAAACACTGTTCATTTGGTAACTCTTGAACTTCCAGATTCTGTGTCTCATTTTCAAAAATTCATTTCTCTTTGAATACTTATCCAAATAAGTCGTGTTACACATGGATTTAAATCTCCATATGTATAATTTAAGCTCATAAACTTTCGCAGAAAAATTCATTCATTTGCCATATGAAAACCACGTATGAATCTCACTGCCTCTCAAGGCTCGTTTTATCTTGATCCAGATTTTAAATCCCGACTTTGAAAAATCATAACAATTCGAAATCTTAACCAAATTAGGAGTTCTTGGTGTCCAATTAAATATCTAGATCTTATCTATGTTCATGCCAAATTTCTTATGAAAATTCATCGGATAAGTCCCTCAAACAATCGATGGAAACGTTCTGCGTCGGTTGGTTCCAGTGAGTGCATACGTTTTTACATACCATACAATCTTCCCTAGGTTAAATACATGCCATCTAGGTCATATACACATTATTCATTCACAATTACCCTCTTCCTTGAGAAGTTCCAGCACCTAGAGCATGATTATATACTTATGGAAGGAATGAGATTTCATGGAAATCTCAATAGCAAGTCATACAAACTATAGGGTTATGCATGCTTGATGAAATGCCTAACATGTTATCATGAAATGGGAGCTAATTCATGATCCTACATAAGCAAACTCTAACATGCATATTATCATGACATGGGTTGCAAGGAGTTGCACATATTCATAACTCATCATCATCACATAACATATCATGCTCAACCAAACTTCATGCATAACAAGCAAGCATATCATTCAAATAACATAAGTTTATAGTTAAGTATTCTTGCTACCTCTTAGGTATCTTTGTGAGTTCCTTCTTGGCTTGATCCTTCCTTCCCACAAATGTCAAAACCTAGGCATAATCAAACAATTACCAAGTTACAACCCAATTCAAACCATTCTCAAGACTAAGGTTTCATTAAGTTCCTTTCTTTCTCTACTTTATGACTTAGGTTTACATCCTTCCAAACTAAACTCTCATGGTTCATTCCCACATAATTTTTCATGTAGAATCCAAATATGCATTCAAAAATTCCAGAATCCAATTGCATCTTACACTTCTGTACAGAACCAAAAAGTGACCTCTTGTTTCCCAAAAATTCTCATTTTGGTTCCAATGCTTCCAATACTTGTCTTCCTACTATAACCCCACACAATTTTCCATTTTAAACTCATTGGAAGCATCAAAACCATGAAATTCCAACATATGAACAGTGATTTCATACTGTACAGAACAGAACAGGATCTTGGATTCACAAACATACTTGAATTCCTAAGCTATTACCACTTGATTCTAGCTTGTTTAAGCTTGTCTAACCTATCCATAACATAAATCTCATGTTCTTTTCACACATACACAGAAATTCCAGCAGCACCTCCACAAGATTTAAGCCTCAAAAACCACTTAAACTCAAGAGCAAATATACTAGAACATAGTCTAGGATCAAGAGGATTAATTACCTTGATGTTTCCTCCAAAGTGCTTGCTTCCTCTTGGCTTGAGTTTTCAATTTGCAAGAGTTTCCCCTAGGTTCCTCATGCATGCCAAAATGAAGCTGAAATGGGGGGTATTTATAGACAATTTTGGGTGGAAATGAAAGGCCAATATCATTTTAGTTACTATTTGATCTTGTGGCTTAGATTTAATCTTGGAATTTCTTTTCTTTTTCATTTATGACATCACCTTGATGATATCACTCAAGGGAAAACTCATGGGACACCTATTCAGCATGTGGCAAAATTCTAGGGTTCAATAACCCTCTGGAAAATTTTCAGTCTAATCCGGTACCGGCCCGGTCCGATTCCTCAAAAATTGGACTGTTTTCTACATCTAATTTTTCTGAGATTCCATAATATATCTTCTGACCTTAAATTCAGTATCTGGGCTCTTTATATCATTGACATCTTTATACTGGGTCTAAACTTAATTATAGATCCCTTGCGAAATGACCAAAATACCCTTGGTGCCCTTTCTTGCACTATATTAACCCTAAGGGCAAAATCGTCATTTCACACCTCTTTGTACCTTGTCAGAGCATATACTGACTCTGACTAACCTCACCTGTGTATGCCTTGGCATTTTGGCCTATCCAAAATGACCAAAATGCCCTCCATTCATCTATTTCTCCTTAAGACAACAAAAGGGCATTTTCTTAATTTCACACTTTTCTGGGGTTCTACTGGACATTGGCCTACCTATCAGTCCAGGTGTCTTATTAGGCCTTTGATGGCGCCATTTTTGGGCCTTTTAGGGTCCATTACCTTTCTGGCATATTTCACGAGAAATCTCTCCCGACGATATTCATCGAGTACTCTTGCCATTATACACCGTTTCTACGCGTTTCCGGACACGGGCTCCTTTTATCAGATAGACTAGCATACTGCGTCCAGGCATCCCTTTGGGTCATAACAGGCATCTGATCGATGTTATCTGACCTTATTCAGTCTCAGTTTGAATACTGATAAATCCCTAATTAGATCCCTAACAAGATGTATAAAAATAAGGATGTGACGTTTTGGTATCAGAGAAAAGGATTCTGGCTTAGGAAATGCTCTGAGTAGATTATTTATAGATAGATATATCATGATAAAGCCGTCATAATTAACACTAAGATAGTGTTTACAGGATGACTAGACATAGATCTGGGTCTAAATAACAGTAAACCAATGGGAGTTTAGACCAGAGGTTTCTAGTTCGGATAGTTCAGAAGAGGAGATAATGAGCCATGATCCTTGGATATCTCCAGTAGTGAGTGACTTAGAAGCGGATAGTTTTTCCTTAGGATCAAATCTTGTGGATGATCAGGAGGTGATGGTGATAGAAGGCCCTATTCCTGCCATTCCCATAAGTGCGGTACCTTTGAATATAACAGATAATTCAGGATCCAGCCAAGTACGTGATCAGAGTAATGTGCCAGGTCCCAGGAGGCCCGAAGTGACCCTAGTAGAGATACATTTGGAAAGTCTAATCGTAAGAATGATCCCAGGGAGGAACCTGAATAGAGAACAATTTGAGAGCTCGGTAGCATTAGCCCGATAGCTATATGAGCTGAGGCGAACCCTGATCAGAGATGTAGATCAAGGCTATAGGGTTTATCAGAATTTCATCACAAGGGTGAAAGCCATATATCAAGCCTGGGATCCAAACGTGTTAACCCTGGGGCTTTGGCTAGAAATTATAAATGATGTATTACTGACTACTCCTACCTGGAGATCGGAGTTGGATCAATATTTTGATAAAGAACCATATTGTACTGTATCCGACTGGATCTACTTGGTAGGAGAATATATTAGAATAAAGTTTAAGAAAAATTAGGGTAATATTTCCAATGTACAAAAGAACAGTACAGTAGCATATGTATGACTGTGACATGTACCTTGTATGCTATGTTTGAAATGAAATGAGAAATGTTGTTTATCGCATTCCTCTCTATGTTATAGCATAACAAAATAGTTCGAACAAGAAGAACGATTCCAGCAGAGGAACCACAAGAAGCTGGAAATCTTAATCAACTAATTTTAGAGCGATTAGAGCAACAACAAAAGATGATTGAAGAAATGAGAGCAGCTCAGGTGTAACATCCCGATTTTTTGTCTAGGAGATCGGGACAGTTCATCTAGGTCCAAGACGAGGAATGTGAGAAATGTCCTAAGTCTCAAGCCTAGGAATTCTGCAGGTAGCTTGATATGGGCTGGCTCCTGTGTAAGATAACCTGATATGGGCAGGTTGTCGAGCCTTTCAATTAATGATGACTCCCGAAGAGTTTAAGGGATGAGTTATTGAAAGAGAATTTCTAGAACTTAAGATGAAGGATAAGAAGATGAGAATAGATGCTAGAAAGAGAATGCAGGGGCAAAATCGTAATTATGGGAAAGATTGGGCTGGTAGCCGATGAGTACCATATTTTGCCAGAAAATAGAGAAAATTATGCTGATCATTTCACTGAACTGTGAAATGTGCATATGAGGTCTCTATGTGTATGAAAGAATTAGAAATGTGACCAGGGGTAAAATGGTCATTTTGGAAAAGTGTGCTCGTGAGTGCTTTTTCAGGCCAAAACAGCCCGGTCCGGATAAAATATCTGAAAATACCGAGACATAGAGAAGAATTCCGGGTTGAATGAGGAGTCACAGAATTTTGATTTGAGGTCCCGATTTTTCTGTAAAAATTCCTGAAGATGGGAATTTACAGTTATAATCGGTAAAGGAAAAGCAGTTCCGATAGGGATGATCGGACTGTGGCCAGGGGGCCGTATAGTGTTTCTAAGGCCTTTAGTGACACCAGGGAAGGCCCAGGCCCATAATATCAGTTCAGTGGTAAAAGGGGCCGGTGTCCGGGAAAAAGGTGCGAAATGACAAAAATGCCCCTATGTTATAGAACAGATGAAGAATGAGTAAAGGGTATTTTGGTCATTTGCCTAAGGTTAGACAGTCCAGGGAAGTTATCTGGATAGTTGACCAGGGTCAAAGAATACTCTGGTAAGATGGGAAAAGACAATAATGCCCCTAGACCTAATAAAGTAAAGAGAGAGAGACTAAGGGCATTTTGGTAATTTGCCAAGGGGTGTTTCTTGGGAATCGTGCCATCAGAGTACTTGGGCTGGATCAGAGACCCAAGATGATATTTCCAGGCCCAAAAACGCAGGCCCAGTGATTCAGGGGGAAAAGTGGCATTAAAATAATGATTTAATGACTTTTCAGTAAAGTAAAGTTACTCGGTTGGCACGAAAACCGAGGAGGTGATCAGATAAGTCTGGGACTTATCTGGATAGCATTGGGAAGCGTGCAAGGTCTCTTCCAGGCGCCACATGGCATTAGTCTGGAGAAAGCAGATAAAGCTGAGGACACGCTTTACGAGGCAAGAGACTGGACCGGTGAGTCAGCATGCTGAGTCAGCTGCTGAGGTGTCCAGGATTTCAGACATGTGATAAATGTGGCGCTGAGGTGTCCCGGTGAGGTGTCCTGGATGATGTCATGCATGATGCAGTAAAAAGGAATAAAAGAAAATAGGAAATTCCAGGAAAAACCAGGACCACAAGTTCATATGGCTTCAAAATTACAGGAATGCCATTGAAGGAAACTATAAATACCCCCTCCCCCTCCCATTTCATGCATCCCACGGTTTTGAGCCTTTTAGAGAGAGGAGGAGGTGCTAGAGAGAGAAAGTGAGAGGAAGAAAGAAAGAAAGGAAGTTCTGGCGGAGCTGGAAGCAGAATAGAGATAGTAGAGCTCTGCTAAGCCTTTGAGGTAGTAACTAATCCTACCATTTATGTAATGGCTTTGTGATTTGTTGTGCTATTGTTTGGTTGGATTGTTGTCTTATATGTTATGCTTGAAGCTCTACTGCAATGCTATGATCATATGTTATTGAGTATGGAAGCACGCAGCATACTTATCTGTACACAATCACAAGCAAGCACTATCACACTGCATTACATATATTGTTATGATTGTTGCTACTGAGATTCCCCCGAATCTCATCCCCATCCATAACCCATTACAGGGAGGTTATGTTGAAGTGGATTTTGAGAATCCTAGGAGACGCCGTTATGCTGTCGAAGTAAAGACTGAACATCAGTATATGATAAGTACTGTGTACGTAGTGCTGTCTAAGGAGGCTAGAAGTGAGTGGACCTAGCCGGTTCATCTAGTCTTTCCTGGGTACTACGTAGAATTGTAGTTCTCATGAGGGAATTACCGAATCAGTACAGTTCAGTTCTTTGTACAGATGAAGCGTAGCGGTTATGCTGCCGGAGTTTAGGCAGAAAGAGATGTAATAGAGATAGCAAGATTATGTATATGTCTTGTTGTGTATGCCATGCTGTATGACATTATGTTATTCAATGATAAGTATTGTTTGGCATATTCAATTTATGGATGGTAAATTAAGGGGAAATTCGCAGGTCCTGAGGTAGCAGTGGTTTGACCTCTGTTTGACCTAGTAAACGAAGGAGTTTGGCTATGAAATTTGGTGAGCCAGTAGTACACATCTGGGGCATTACGTGGATAGGTAATAAGCCTCATTTGGTTGTGTAGAATGAGATTAATTAATTTTCAAATTAAAGGTTCAGAATAAGGAACTTAAGAGTGAAATTTTGAATTTCTGGGCTTAAGTTAAGATATAATCAAGCTAATATTGCTTCCGCAAGTGTACTCTGAGGAGTCTAAGGAAGGATGTTTCATTTTGGTATCAGAGCAATAGGTTCTAGCATCAACCAGAAAGGATTCTGGTTCTGAGCATAAGATTCTAGCACAGAACAGAAGGTTCTGGCTCAGTGATGCTCTGATTTTGAAAGGTTATTTCCCTAGAGTACATAAAGGTTTAGAAAAGCCCAGTGGAGGTAAAGCTCTTAAATGAGAAAGTGAGATAAGGTAGACCCCAGAATTATGTCAAGATGGTGTAAGATATGAAAGAGATGGACACTACTCACAAGTCCAGTAAGTTATCCATAAGCATAAGCAGATAAATAGATGATAAAAGATTGATGAGCTAGTTAGAATGAGGTAGATCCTCCATGTGATACCTAGGAGTAGATCTACAATGTAAAGGTCTTATTCAGCTGGGTTGAATAGAAGACCTAAAAGCTAGAATGAGATAGCTAGCATGAGGTTGGTCCAGGAATGAGCTTAGGACATGGCCTAAGGTTAGAGATGTGATGGGCTGATGTTCCCTAGGCAGAGGGATTCCATCACGAAGAAGTAGTAACCTAGGGTAGAGTACCCTAGAGAACAGAAATGATATGATTGAGGATGATAGATAGTCTCAGTTATGGGACGATAAGTTATGATATTCAGATAGAGAAGCATTGGCTAAGAGCACTCTGGGAGGTAGCTCAAGTTGTGAAGTCAATAGCAAGAGAAAGAGGCAATAGTTCAGGCAAGGGTCTGATCAAGGTGAAGATCAGGTTGGAGAGCAGAGATGTCAAAGTGGTGAGCCATGGCACATAGGATTGTCGAGCAGGGCAATGCAGTGGTGAGAGAAAGGCCACTTGGCGAGAGTTGCCTTATGAATGCTGACATTCCTAGGAAAGGTATTTTCTCTTACCCCAGACAGAGTCTCCAATTTTCCCTGAGGTCAACCCTAAGAATGGTTAAGAGGAACCATAGCTGTAAGGGCGACTGAGCTGTAAGGAACTATATGCCTAGATGATGATGTGGACGAAGAGTTCTTTTCTGATCTAGAGAATGTGGTTATTATAACGAGTTATGAGAAATAATTAGTAAGATAATAAATCTGTCTTAACTCAGTGATGAGGTTGCTCTATGAGGGGTTAGAACATGGATAGCTGTAAGCAACTATAATGAAAGATGTTAGTTGCTAAGAATCCATGTGGAAGGTCTGGGACCAAGCTGTTGCTCCTCTAGACCATCACTGGAGTGAGGATAAGACAGAGAGGGATGATCTTACTGGTTATATATATGACTGCGTTATAAGAATCACATAGCTGTATAGGTCAGTAAGAAGTTCTCTTCAGGAAAGATGAGGTATCCCTTAAAATTTCGAGGACGAAATTTTTTAAAAGGGGAGGAGAATTGTAACATCCCGATTTTTGGTCTAGGAGATCGGGACAGTTCATCTAGGTCCAAGACGAGGAATGTGAGAAATGTCCTAAGTCTCAAGCCTAGGAATTCTGCAGGTAGCTTGATATGGGCTGGCTCCTGTGTAAGATAACCTGATATGGGCAGGTTGTCGAGCCTTTCAATTAATGATGACTCCCGAAGAGTTTAAGGGATGAGTTATTGAAAGAGAATTTCTAGAACTTAAGATGAAGGATAAGAAGATGAGAATAGATGCTAGAAAGAGAATGCAGGGGCAAAATCGTAATTATGGGAAAGATTGGGCTGGTAGCCGATGAGTACCATATTTTGCCAGAAAATAGAGAAAATTATGCTGATCATTTCACTGAACTGTGAAATGTGCATATGAGGTCTCTATGTGTATGAAAGAATTAGAAATGTGACCAGGGGTAAAATGGTCATTTTGGAAAAGTGTGCGCGTGAGTGCTTTTTCAGGCCAAAACAGCCCGGTCCGGATAAAATATCTGAAAATACCGGGAGATAGAGAAGAATTCCGGGTTGAATGAGGAGTCACAGAATTTTGATTTGAGGTCCCGATTTTTCTGTAAAAATTCCTGAAGATGGGAATTTACAGTTATAATCGGTAAAGGAAAAGCAGTTCCGATAGGGATGATCGGACTGTGGCCAGGGGGCCGTATAGTGTTTCTAAGGCCTTTAGTGACACCAGGGAAGGCCCAGGCCCATAATATCAGTTCAGTGGTAAAAGGGGCCGGTGTCCGGGAAAAAGGTGCGAAATAACAAAAATACCCCTATGTTATAGAACATATGAAGAATGAGTAAAGGGTATTTTGGTCATTTGCCTAAGGTTAGACAGTCCAGGGAAGTTATCTGGATAGTTGACCAGGGTCAAAGAATACTCTGGTAAGATGGGAAAAGACAATAATGCCCCTAGACCTAATAAAGTAAAGAGAGAGAGACTAAGGGCATTTTGGTAATTTGCCAAGGGGTGTTTCTTGGGAATCGTGCCATCAGAGTACTTGGGCTGGATCAGAGACCCAAGATGATATTTCCAGGCCCAAAAACGCAGGCCCAGTGATTCAGGGGGAAAAGTGGCATTAAAATAATGATTTAATGACTTTTCAGTAAAGTAAAGTTACTCGGTTGGCACGAAAACCGAGGAGGTGATCAGATAAGTCTGGGACTTATCTGGATAGCATTGGGAAGCGTGCAAGGTCTCTTCCAGGCGCCACATGGCATTAGTCTGGAGAAAGCAGATAAAGCTGAGGACACGCTTTACGAGGCAAGAGACTGGACCGGTGAGTCAGCATGCTGAGTCAGCTGCTGAGGTGTCCAGGATTTCAGACATGTGATAAATGTGGCGCTGAGGTGTCCCGGTGAGGTGTCCTGGATGATGTCATGCATGATGCAGTAAAAAGGAATAAAAGAAAATAGGAAATTCCAGGAAAAACCAGGACCACAAGTTCATATGGCTTCAAAATTACAGGAATGCCATTGAAGGAAACTATAAATACCCCCTCCCCCTCCCATTTCATGCATCCCACGGTTTTGAGCCTTTTAGAGAGAGGAGGAGGTGCTAGAGAGAGAAAGTGAGAGGAAGAAAGAAAGAAAGGAAGTTCTGGCGGAGCTGGAAGCAGAATAGAGATAGTAGAGCTCTGCTAAGCCTTTGAGGTAGTAACTAATCCTACCATTTATGTAATGGCTTTGTGATTTGTTGTGCTATTGTTTGGTTGGATTGTTGTCTTATATGTTATGCTTGAAGCTCTACTGCAATGCTATGATCATATGTTATTGAGTATGGAAGCACGCAGCATACTTATCTGTACACAATCACAAGCAAGCACTATCACACTGCATTACATATATTGTTATGATTGTTACTACTGAGATTCCCCCGAATCTCATCCCCATCCATAACCCATTACAGGGAGGTTATGTTGAAGTGGATTTTGAGAATCCTAGGAGACGCCGTTATGCTGTCGAAGTAAAGACTGAACATCAGTATATGATAAGTACTGTGTACGTAGTGCTGTCTAAGGAGGCTAGAAGTGAGTGGACCTAGCCGGTTCATCTAGTCTTTCCTGGGTACTACGTAGAATTGTAGTTCTCATGAGGGAATTACCGAATCAGTACAGTTCAGTTCTTTGTACAGATGAAGCGTAGCGGTTATGCTGCCGGAGTTTAGGCAGAAAGAGATGTAATAGAGATAGCAAGATTATGTATATGTCTTGTTGTGTATGCCATGCTGTATGACATTATGTTATTCAATGATAAGTATTGTTTGGCATATTCAATTTATGGATGGTAAATTAAGGGGAAATTCGCAGGTCCTGAGGTAGCAGTGGTTTGACCTCTGTTTGACCTAGTAAACGAAGGAGTTTGGCTATGAAATTTGGTGAGCCAGTAGTACACATCTGGGGCATTACGTGGATAGGTAATAAGCCTCATTTGGTTGTGTAGAATGAGATTAATTAATTTTCAAATTAAAGGTTCAGAATAAGGAACTTAAGAGTGAAATTTTGAATTTCTGGGCTTAAGTTAAGATATAATCAAGCTAATATTGCTTCCGCAAGTGTACTCTGAGGAGTCTAAGGAAGGATGTTTCATTTTGGTATCAGAGCAATAGGTTCTAGCATCAACCAGAAAGGATTCTGGTTCTGAGCATAAGATTCTAGCACAGAACAGAAGGTTCTGGCTCAGTGATGCTCTGATTTTGAAAGGTTATTTCCCTAGAGTACATAAAGGTTTAGAAAAGCCCAGTGGAGGTAAAGCTCTTAAATGAGAAAGTGAGATAAGGTAGACCCCAGAATTATGTCAAGATGGTGTAAGATATGAAAGAGATGGACACTACTCACAAGTCCAGTAAGTTATCCATAAGCATAAGCAGATAAATAGATGATAAAAGATTGATGAGCTAGTTAGAATGAGGTAGATCCTCCATGTGATACCTAGGAGTAGATCTACAATGTAAAGGTCTTATTCAGCTGGGTTGAATAGAAGACCTAAAAGCTAGAATGAGATAGCTAGCATGAGGTTGGTCCAGGAATGAGCTTAGGACATGGCCTAAGGTTAGAGATGTGATGGGCTGATGTTCCCTAGGCAGAGGGATTCCATCACGAAGAAGTAGTAACCTAGGGTAGAGTACCCTAGAGAACAGAAATGATATGATTGAGGATGATAGATAGTCTCAGTTATGGGACGATAAGTTATGATATTCAGATAGAGAAGCATTGGCTAAGAGCACTCTGGGAGGTAGCTCAAGTTGTGAAGTCAATAGCAAGAGAAAGAGGCAATAGTTCAGGCAAGGGTCTGATCAAGGTGAAGATCAGGTTGGAGAGCAGAGATGTCAAAGTGGTGAGCCATGGCACATAGGATTGTCGAGCAGGGCAATGCAGTGGTGAGAGAAAGGCCACTTGGCGAGAGTTGCCTTATGAATGCTGACATTCCTAGGAAAGGTATTTGCTCTTACCCCAGACAGAGTCTCCAATTTTCCCTGAGGTCAACCCTAAGAATGGTTAAGAGGAACCATAGCTGTAAGGGCGACTGAGCTGTAAGGAACTATATGCCTAGATGATGATGTGGACGAAGAGTTCTTTTCTGATCTAGAGAATGTGGTTATTATAACGAGTTATGAGAAATAATTAGTAAGATAATAAATCTGTCTTAACTCAGTGATGAGGTTGCTCTATGAGGGGTTAGAACATGGATAGCTGTAAGCAACTATAATGAAAGATGTTAGTTGCTAAGAATCCATGTGGAAGGTCTGGGACCAAGCTGTTGCTCCTCTAGACCATCACTGGAGTGAGGATAAGACAGAGAGGGATGATCTTACTGGTTATATATATGACTGCGTTATAAGAATCACATAGCTGTATAGGTCAGTAAGAAGTTCTCTTCAGGAAAGATGAGGTATCCCTTAAAATTTCGAGGACGAAATTTTTTAAAAGGGGAGGAGAATTGTAACATCCCGATTTTTGGTCTAGGAGATCGGGACAGTTCATCTAGGTCCAAGACGAGGAATGTGAGAAATGTCCTAAGTCTCAAGCCTAGGAATTCTGCAGGTAGCTTGATATGGGCTGGCTCCTGTGTAAGATAACCTGATATGGGCAGGTTGTCGAGCCTTTCAATTAATGATGACTCCCGAAGAGTTTAAGGGATGAGTTATTGAAAGAGAATTTCTAGAACTTAAGATGAAGGATAAGAAGATGAGAATAGATGCTAGAAAGAGAATGCAGGGGCAAAATCGTAATTATGGGAAAGATTGGGCTGGTAGCCGATGAGTACCATATTTTTCCAGAAAATAGAGAAAATTATGCTGATCATTTCACTGAACTGTGAAATGTGCATATGAGGTCTCTATGTGTATGAAAGAATTAGAAATGTGACCAGGGGTAAAATGGTCATTTTGGAAAAGTGTGCGCGTGAGTGCTTTTTCAGGCCAAAACAGCCCGGTCCGGATAAAATATCTGAAAATACCGGGAGATAGAGAAGAATTCCGGGTTGAATGAGGAGTCACAGAATTTTGATTTGAGGTCCCGATTTTTCTGTAAAAATTCCTGAAGATGGGAATTTACAGTTATAATCGGTAAAGGAAAAGCAGTTCCGATAGGGATGATCGGACTGTGGCCAGGGGGCCGTATAGTGTTTCTAAGGCCTTTAGTGACACCAGGGAAGGCCCAGGCCCATAATATCAGTTCAGTGGTAAAAGGGGCCGGTGTCCGGGAAAAAGGTGCGAAATAACAAAAATACCCCTATGTTATAGAACATATGAAGAATGAGTAAAGGGTATTTTGGTCATTTGCCTAAGGTTAGACAGTCCAGGGAAGTTATCTGGATAGTTGACCAGGGTCAAAGAATACTCTGGTAAGATGGGAAAAGACAATAATGCCCCTAGACCTAATAAAGTAAAGAGAGAGAGACTAAGGGCATTTTGGTAATTTGCCAAGGGGTGTTTCTTGGGAATCGTGCCATCAGAGTACTTGGGCTGGATCAGAGACCCAAGATGATATTTCCAGGCCCAAAAACGCAGGCCCAGTGATTCAGGGGGAAAAGTGGCATTAAAATAATGATTTAATGACTTTTCAGTAAAGTAAAGTTACTCGGTTGGCACGAAAACCGAGGAGGTGATCAGATAAGTCTGGGACTTATCTGGATAGCATTGGGAAGCGTGCAAGGTCTCTTCCAGGCGCCACATGGCATTAGTCTGGAGAAAGCAGATAAAGCTGAGGACACGCTTTACGAGGCAAGAGACTGGACCGGTGAGTCAGCATGCTGAGTCAGCTGCTGAGGTGTCCAGGATTTCAGACATGTGATAAATGTGGCGCTGAGGTGTCCCGGTGAGGTGTCCTGGATGATGTCATGCATGATGCAGTAAAAAGGAATAAAAGAAAATAGGAAATTCCAGGAAAAACCAGGACCACAAGTTCATATGGCTTCAAAATTACAGGAATGCCATTGAAGGAAACTATAAATACCCCCTCCCCCTCCCATTTCATGCATCCCACGGTTTTGAGCCTTTTAGAGAGAGGAGGAGGTGCTAGAGAGAGAAAGTGAGAGGAAGAAAGAAAGAAAGGAAGTTCTGGCGGAGCTGGAAGCAGAATAGAGATAGTAGAGCTCTGCTAAGCCTTTGAGGTAGTAACTAATCCTACCATTTATGTAATGGCTTTGTGATTTGTTGTGCTATTGTTTGGTTGGATTGTTGTCTTATATGTTATGCTTGAAGCTCTACTGCAATGCTATGATCATATGTTATTGAGTATGGAAGCACGCAGCATACTTATCTGTACACAATCACAAGCAAGCACTATCACACTGCATTACATATATTGTTATGATTGTTGCTACTGAGATTCCCCCGAATCTCATCCCCATCCATAACCCATTACAGGGAGGTTATGTTGAAGTGGATTTTGAGAATCCTAGGAGACGCCGTTATGCTGTCGAAGTAAAGACTGAACATCAGTATATGATAAGTACTGTGTACGTAGTGCTGTCTAAGGAGGCTAGAAGTGAGTGGACCTAGCCGGTTCATCTAGTCTTTCCTGGGTACTACGTAGAATTGTAGTTCTCATGAGGGAATTACCGAATCAGTACAGTTCAGTTCTTTGTACAGATGAAGCGTAGCGGTTATGCTGCCGGAGTTTAGGCAGAAAGAGATGTAATAGAGATAGCAAGATTATGTATATGTCTTGTTGTGTATGCCATGCTGTATGACATTATGTTATTCAATGATAAGTATTGTTTGGCATATTCAATTTATGGATGGTAAATTAAGGGGAAATTCGCAGGTCCTGAGGTAGCAGTGGTTTGACCTCTGTTTGACCTAGTAAACGAAGGAGTTTGGCTATGAAATTTGGTGAGCCAGTAGTACACATCTGGGGCATTACGTGGATAGGTAATAAGCCTCATTTGGTTGTGTAGAATGAGATTAATTAATTTTCAAATTAAAGGTTCAGAATAAGGAACTTAAGAGTGAAATTTTGAATTTCTGGGCTTAAGTTAAGATATAATCAAGCTAATATTGCTTCCGCAAGTGTACTCTGAGGAGTCTAAGGAAGGATGTTTCATTTTGGTATCAGAGCAATAGGTTCTAGCATCAACCAGAAAGGATTCTGGTTCTGAGCATAAGATTCTAGCACAGAACAGAAGGTTCTGGCTCAGTGATGCTCTGATTTTGAAAGGTTATTTCCCTAGAGTACATAAAGGTTTAGAAAAGCCCAGTGGAGGTAAAGCTCTTAAATGAGAAAGTGAGATAAGGTAGACCCCAGAATTATGTCAAGATGGTGTAAGATATGAAAGAGATGGACACTACTCACAAGTCCAGTAAGTTATCCATAAGCATAAGCAGATAAATAGATGATAAAAGATTGATGAGCTAGTTAGAATGAGGTAGATCCTCCATGTGATACCTAGGAGTAGATCTACAATGTAAAGGTCTTATTCAGCTGGGTTGAATAGAAGACCTAAAAGCTAGAATGAGATAGCTAGCATGAGGTTGGTCCAGGAATGAGCTTAGGACATGGCCTAAGGTTAGAGATGTGATGGGCTGATGTTCCCTAGGCAGAGGGATTCCATCACGAAGAAGTAGTAACCTAGGGTAGAGTACCCTAGAGAACAGAAATGATATGATTGAGGATGATAGATAGTCTCAGTTATGGGACGATAAGTTATGATATTCAGATAGAGAAGCATTGGCTAAGAGCACTCTGGGAGGTAGCTCAAGTTGTGAAGTCAATAGCAAGAGAAAGAGGCAATAGTTCAGGCAAGGGTCTGATCAAGGTGAAGATCAGGTTGGAGAGCAGAGATGTCAAAGTGGTGAGCCATGGCACATAGGATTGTCGAGCAGGGCAATGCAGTGGTGAGAGAAAGGCCACTTGGCGAGAGTTGCCTTATGAATGCTGACATTCCTAGGAAAGGTATTTGCTCTTACCCCAGACAGAGTCTCCAATTTTCCCTGAGGTCAACCCTAAGAATGGTTAAGAGGAACCATAGCTGTAAGGGCGACTGAGCTGTAAGGAACTATATGCCTAGATGATGATGTGGACGAAGAGTTCTTTTCTGATCTAGAGAATGTGGTTATTATAACGAGTTATGAGAAATAATTAGTAAGATAATAAATCTGTCTTAACTCAGTGATGAGGTTGCTCTATGAGGGGTTAGAACATGGATAGCTGTAAGCAACTATAATGAAAGATGTTAGTTGCTAAGAATCCATGTGGAAGGTCTGGGACCAAGCTGTTGCTCCTCTAGACCATCACTGGAGTGAGGATAAGACAGAGAGGGATGATCTTACTGGTTATATATATGACTGCGTTATAAGAATCACATAGCTGTATAGGTCAGTAAGAAGTTCTCTTCAGGAAAGATGAGGTATCCCTTAAAATTTCGAGGACGAAATTTTTTAAAAGGGGAGGAGAATTGTAACATCCCGATTTTTGGTCTAGGAGATCGGGACAGTTCATCTAGGTCCAAGACGAGGAATGTGAGAAATGTCCTAAGTCTCAAGCCTAGGAATTCTGCAGGTAGCTTGATATGGGCTGGCTCCTGTGTAAGATAACCTGATATGGGCAGGTTGTCGAGCCTTTCAATTAATGATGACTCCCGAAGAGTTTAAGGGATGAGTTATTGAAAGAGAATTTCTAGAACTTAAGATGAAGGATAAGAAGATGAGAATAGATGCTAGAAAGAGAATGCAGGGGCAAAATCGTAATTATGGGAAAGATTGGGCTGGTAGCCGATGAGTACCATATTTTGCCAGAAAATAGAGAAAATTATGCTGATCATTTCACTGAACTGTGAAATGTGCATATGAGGTCTCTATGTGTATGAAAGAATTAGAAATGTGACCAGGGGTAAAATGGTCATTTTGGAAAAGTGTGCGCGTGAGTGCTTTTTCAGGCCAAAACAGCCCGGTCCGGATAAAATATCTGAAAATACCGGGAGATAGAGAAGAATTCTGGGTTGAATGAGGAGTCACAGAATTTTGATTTGAGGTCCCGATTTTTCTGTAAAAATTCCTGAAGATGGGAATTTACAGTTATAATCGGTAAAGGAAAAGCAGTTCCGATAGGGATGATCGGACTGTGGCCAGGGGGCCGTATAGTGTTTCTAAGGCCTTTAGTGACACCAGGGAAGGCCCAGGCCCATAATATCAGTTCAGTGGTAAAAGGGGCCGGTGTCCGGGAAAAAGGTGCGAAATAACAAAAATTCCCCTATGTTATAGAACATATGAAGAATGAGTAAAGGGTATTTTGGTCATTTGCCTAAGGTTAGACAGTCCAGGGAAGTTATCTGGATAGTTGACCAGGGTCAAAGAATACTCTGGTAAGATGGGAAAAGACAATAATGCCCCTAGACCTAATAAAGTAAAGAGAGAGAGACTAAGGGCATTTTGGTAATTTGCCAAGGGGTGTTTCTTGGGAATCGTGCCATCAGAGTACTTGGGCTGGATCAGAGACCCAAGATGATATTTCCAGGCCCAAAAACGCAGGCCCAGTGATTCAGGGGGAAAAGTGGCATTAAAATAATGATTTAATGACTTTTCAGTAAAGTAAAGTTACTCGGTTGGCACGAAAACCGAGGAGGTGATCAGATAAGTCTGGGACTTATCTGGATAGCATTGGGAAGCGTGCAAGGTCTCTTCCAGGCACCACATGGCATTAGTCTGGAGAAAGCAGATAAAGCTGAGGACACGCTTTACGAGGCAAGAGACTGGACCGGTGAGTCAGCATGCTGAGTCAGCTGCTGAGGTGTCCAGGATTTCAGACTGTTGGAGATTGTGCCCTAGGGGCCAATCATTATCTTATGAACATTGTTGATTTATGAATTTCTTAATAAAGTTATCATATTATTTGCATGTTTACTATGATGACAATCCTTGGATAACTCGTGATCTTATCCTAAATGTCCGTGGTCGGTCATCTATGTGGGAGCAGAGATGAAATAAGACCAGTATGACTTTGAAGATATATAGAGATATAAATCAAAGTCATAAGCACATGTAAGAGTACAGGGTGTTGGATCGACCCGCAATGAGAGAACTGCATGGGTCAAGTCATAAGCTTCTCTCATATACAAGCCATGTCACTATGCCCTTTGACCTGAGATCATCATGGATTCCTACATGACAAACGCTCAGCTTTGACCTAGTCAAAAGTCACTTTTGACCGAGTGATCATAAAGGCTATGCTCGGGCTTAGTGGTTTTCATGCGGAGGAATGTGAATGGTCAAGATGGAATTTGTCCCTCACATTCGTAGAGAGATATTACTGGGCCCCTCGATGAGTGAGTCTGAGAAATGTATGGCCATACTGGAATGGAAGGGTAGTTCCATTTCTATATTCAGACTACTCAGGGATCGAGAAAGTAACGGTCAGGAACAGGAGGATGACGTTCACCATGCCTCATCCTTGACCGAAATATCGTGTGACAAAAGGGACGTGATATGGTTGTATGAAAGGTTACATCGTTTATCGATCCTCATATGTTTTGGGTAGTCGTAATGCCTTGCTAGAGACCGCTTACGACTTGTGGGTCAGTATAGTAACTGGGCCACTGCCAACTTCATATGGGCCTACAGGGTCGCACACAAAACAGCCCAATGCGAGCTATGATGTCCAGATTCATTGAATCTAAGAGATGTCTAAATTCAATGAATAATCTAGGGTGGATATATATTTTATATATATATATAAATTAGTTTATATATATATTATATAAATAATATAAGAGATATTTGTAAGATTTAATTTATAAGGATAAATTAAATCTCTATCATTTTTGAATTTGAATTTAAATGGATATGATCTATTTGAATTTGAAATTCAAATTGATAAGATATCTCAATTTTGATTTATGAGAATAAATCAAATATAATTCTGTCTTATCTTTATTTTAAATTAAATAAATAGGTGAATTAAATCTGTGGGACGGATTTAATATAAACCATATTTATTTAATCAGTTTCTTATTAAATTATGCAATATATGATATTGTATTAATTCAGAATTAATATAAGATTAATTCTGAAGCCCGGCCCTATTAGAAGCCCGATAGCTTCCTATATATTTGACATTAGGAGCTAGGGTTCTACACACAATAGATCTCTTCACACACATTCAGTCGTGAGAAGAGGGGGCAGGGAGAGTGCAAAAGGTTTGCATATAAGAAACTGCCGAGATAGAGATGGTGAGGACGGAATCTCCAGAAAGCCTTAGAGGGACAAGAGGCGCTAGCACGTCGTTCGCGATTGGAACGCTGTTCGTGTGGATACCGGTAGAGGAAGCCGATCTGAGCTGTCGACTTCTATGATACGACCAAACACGAAGCAAGGTCGCGACCAGAACACTCTGAGGTCGCGACCAAACGGGCATCTGAACGTTAGAAATCTGAAAAGAGGAGACAGGTCGCGACGTGAAGTTGAAGAGGTCGCGACTAAAAGCTCCAGAGGCGACAGGTCGCGACTAGAAGCAGAGTAGGTCGCGACTACAAACTCCAGAGGCGACAGGTCGCGACTAGAAGCTGAGGAGGTCGCGACTGAAAGTTCCAGAGGCGAGGAGTCGCGACTAGTGGACACTGAGGTCGCGACCAAAGCTTGAAACCGAAGGTAACACTTCTTTCTCCTTGACTTAAACACATTCGGTAGATCCTGGCTGGGAATGGAAAAATTTTTAAAGTTAATTTCCGCTGCGTGTCTTCCAATTCCCTACACAGACATGTGATAAATGTGGCGCTGAGGTGTCCCGGTGAGGTGTCCTGGATGATGTCATGCATGATGCAGTAAAAAGGAATAAAAAAAATAGGAAATTCCAGGAAAAACCAGGACCACAAGTTCATATGGCTTCAAAATTACAGGAATGCCATTGAAGGAAACTATAAATACCCCCTCCCCCTCCCATTTCATGCATCCCACGGTTTTGAGCCTTTTAGAGAGAGGAGGAGGTGCTAGAGAGAGAAAGTGAGAGGAAGAAAGAAAGAAAGGAAGTTCTGGCGGAGCTGGAAGCAGAATAGAGATAGTAGAGCTCTGCTAAGCCTTTGAGGTAGTAACTAATCCTAGCTTTTATGTAATGGCTTTGTGATTTGTTGTGCTATTGTTTGGTTGGATTGTTTTCTTATATGTTATGCTTGAAGCTCTACTGCAATGCTATAATCATATATTATTGAGTATGGAAGCACGCAGCATACTTATCTGTACACAATCACAAGCAAGCACTATCACACTGCATTACATATATTGTTATGATTGTTGCTACTGAGATTCCCCCGAATCTCATCCCCATCCATAACCCATTACAGGGAGGTTATGCTGAAGTGGATTTTGAGAATCCTAGGAGACGCCGTTATGCTGCCGAAGTAAAGACTGAACATCAGTATATGATAAGTACTGTGTACGTAGTGCTGTCTAAGGAGGCTAGTAGTGAGTGGACCTAGCCGGTTCATCTAGTCTTTCCTGGGTACTACGTAGAATGGTAGTTCTCATGAGGGAATTACCGAATCAGTACAGTTCAATTCTTTGTACAGATGAAGCGTAGCGGTTATGCTGCCGGAGTTTAGGCAGAAAGAGATGTAATAGAGATAGCAAGATTATGTATTTGTCTTGTTGTGTATGCCATGCTGTATGACATTATGTTATTCAATGATAAGTATTGTTTGGCATATTCAATTTATGTATGGTAAATTAAGGGGAAATTCGCAGGTCCTGAGGTAGCAGTGGTTTGACCTCAGTTTGACCTAGTAAACGAAGGAGTTTGGCTATGAAATTTGGTGAGCCAGTAGTACACATCTGGGGCATTACGTGGATAGGTAATAAGCCTCATTTGGTTGTGTAGAATGAGATTAATTAATTTTCAAATTAAAGGTTCAGAATAAGGAACTTAAGAGTGAAATTTTGAATTTCTGGGCTTAAGTTAAGATATAATCAAGCTAATATTGCTTCCGCAAGTGTACTCTGAGGAGTCTAAGGAAGGATGTTTCATCAGGCACGAAATGAGCAGGAAAGAGATGCTGCCATAGCCGCATCAGTAGTAGCAGCTATAAGTAATTTAAGACCACCAGAGCCTTCAGGAGCGGCTGATAGAGAACCTGAAGGAGTACAACAGCAAGCAGTTCAGCCCCAGAGACGGGTTGAAATGAGGGAGGAGGCAGTTGGTATCCAACAATGGATGGTTCGATTTTGTAAACATAATCCTCCAGTGTTCGAAGGAACATTCAAAGTACAGATAGCAGAGAATTGGGTCAGCAGATTAGGGAAGATCTTTAAGGTCCTCGACTGCCCAACAGAAACCAAGGCCCAAATGGCCATCTATCAATTAGAAAAGGATGCGGATAGATGGTGGAAGAACACAGAGTTACTTCTCCAAGCAAGAGACATTCCAGTTACCTGGGAAGTGTTTCTTGAGCAGTTTTACGAGAAATATTTCCCTCAATCCATCAGAGATGAAAGGGAGGCCAAATTCCTTGTACTGAGACAAGGAGAAAAAGAAGCTTTTGACGAATATCTGGCTAAATTCATCCGGCTATCCCAGTATTCTACGTATCTACGTCAAGTGGATAATGAACGCTGGACGACAGAAAGAATGATTCGAGGGCTGAACTCTATGCTAAAGGAAAAGTTAACTCCGCAACAATACAGCCAGTTTAATAAGGCTGTGGAAGCATGTCGAATTGTAGAAAACAGCACGAATCATCGAATGCTGTCTAGATCCAGGAATAGGGATCAGGCGACCCCTAACAAGGCTGGTCAAAATCAAGAATCTGCCAGTGGTAGCGGCTACAGGAAAAGAAAGCGACCATGACAGAACAACAAGAGGCTAAATAGAGGGAATTTCTGCTGCAGGCCCAACAACAGGGATTCAAAGGCCCCAGTATGCGAAAAGTGTGGAAAGAATCATGGTGATAGACCATGTTTAATGGGCCAGAATGTTTGTTACACCTGCGGAAAGCCCGAACATTTTTCCAGAGAATGTCCTCAAGCTATAACTGATCCAAGGCCAAGGACGGCAGGATTGGTGTTTGCACTCACTAGAGAGGACGCTCAGCGATCACCTGAGATGATCCAAGGTACAATCTATCTCAATGATCATGCTGTGATAGCTCTATTTGATTCGGGTGCAAGTCATTCCTTTATATCTTGTGAATGTGCTAAATGCCTAGGCCTTCTGATCAGCAAATTACGTTATGATATACAGTGAAAACACCCACCAACGCTAGAGTAATTACGTATGATACCTGTCTAAATAGTGTTGTGCGTTATGAGCACTGCAGTACCACCCTAGACCTGATCTATATGCCTTTCCGAGAGATTGATGTCATACTCAGCTTAAATTGGTTATCCTCCAATAATGTGATATTGGACTGCAGAAATAAGACCCTGGTTCTTGGTCCAAAGATCACTGATCTGAGCTCCGAAGTACGACTGAACTTCATGACAGGAGCTCAGGCAGGAAAATGTCTACGGAAAGGATGTCAAGGGTATGTGGTATTCTTTTCTGTTCAAACAGAAGTGGAAGAAGGCATCGAGGAGATTCCAGTAGTCAATGAATTTCCTGAAGTCTTCCCAAAGGAGATTCAAGGATTGCCGTCAGAACGGGAAGTGGAGTTTGCGATCGACATTATACCTGGAGCTGGACCAGTGTCAAAAGCCCCGTACAGGATGGATCCCAATGAAATGATGGAACTGAAGAAGCAAATTGAGGAGCTACTGGAGAAGGGTTTCATACGACCCAATGTATCGCCATGGGGTACTCCAGTACTATTCTTCAAGATTGATTTGAGATCTGGCTACATAAAATAAGTGTCAAGCCAGATGATATTCCAAATACGGCATTCAGAACACGTTACAGGCATTTTGAGTTCCTGGTGATGCCTTTTGGACTAACCAATGCACCTGCTATTTTCATGGACTACATGAATCGGATCTTCAGGCCTTATCTAGATCAGTTCATTGTGGTCTTCATTGATGATATTCTGGTGTACTTCAAATCTCCAGAGGAGCATGAAAGGCATTTGAGGATTGTTCTTGGTACCCTTAAAGAGAAGAAGCTCTATGCTAAGCTGAGTAAATGCGAGTTTTTGCTGTTAGAAGTCAAATTTCTCGGTCATGTCATATCCCGAGACGGGGTAGCTGTGGATCCTAGCAAAGTTGAAGCAGTTTTGAGCTAGGAGCAGCCAAGGACAGTGACGGAGATCAGAAGTTTTCTCAGCCTAGCAAGGTACTACAGAAGATTTATTCAAGACTTTTCTCGAATTGCCTTACCACTTACCAAGCTGACCAGAAAGAATCACCAGTTTAAGTGGGATGAGAAGTGCGAGGCTAGCTTCCAAGAGTTGAAGCAGAGATTAACCACTACTCCCGTGCTGATTATTCCAGACCCAACTCAGACTTTTGTAGTCTACACTGATACTAGCAAGCAGGGGTTAGGATATGTGCTGATGCAGTAAGGTCGAGTTGTAGCCTACGCCTCTCGGCAGTTGAAGCCACATGAAGAAAATTATCCCACTCATGATCTGGAGCTTGCGGCGGTGGTTTATGCCCCGAAGATATGGAGACACTATTTATATGGAGCAACTATAGAGTTGTATTGCGACCACAAAAGCCTGAAGTATCTACAGGATCAAAAAGAGCTGAATATGAGGCAACGGCGATGGATGGAGTTATTGAAATATTATGACTTCTAGATTAAATACCATCCAGGAAAAGCCAATGTGGTAGCTGATACCCTGAGTAGAAAGGTGGTGCAGGTTGCATACATGATGATCAAGGAGTTGGAATTGATAGAAGATATGCGCGATTGGAGCCCTCTATATCAAATGCAACTGATGGAGAATCCTTTTGGAGGAATTCATGTCAGAGCTTGCATAGAAGATGAGATAAAGAGGCTCAGAAGCAGGATAAGCTCGCAGCAATATTCAAAGACAAGATGGAGAAGGGGAAGACAAGGAATTTTAAGATGTCCCCAGATGGATTACTACAGTTTTGGGGAAGACCCTATATCCCTAATGTTGTGGGATTAAGGGCAAGGATCCTGGAGGAAGCACATAAAAGTCGCTATACTGTACATCCAGGTATGACCAAGATGTACCATGATGTTAAAAGGTTATTTTGGTGGCCTGGATTGAAGAAAGATGTTGTGACTTACGTATCTAAGTGCTTGACCTGCCAGAAAGTGAAAGTTGAACATCAAAAGCCAGCAGGAACATTGCAGCCTTTAGACATCCCTGAGTGGAAATGGGATGGGATTGCCATGGACTTTGTGGAAGGACTACCCCTGACTCCAAGTAGACATGATGCAGTGTGGGTAGTAATTGATCGACTGACAAAATCAGCGCATTTTCTGGCAATCAATAAGAGAGATTCTCTTGAAAAGCTGGCAAGGCTGTATATAAAGGAGATAGTTAAACTTCATGGAATCCCAAGCAGCATTGTGTCCGATAGAGACCCTCGATTTACTTCAAAATTTTGGAGGGCTCTACAGGAAGAAATGGGCACTACTCTCAGATTCAGTACAGCTTATCATCCTCAGATAGATGGTCAATCTGAAAGAACGATACAGACATTAGAGGATATGCTTAGAGCATGTGTCTTAGACTTTAAAGGCAGCTGGGATATCCATTTACCCCTTATAGAGTTTGCTTATAACAATAGTTATCAGGCCAGTATTCAGATGGCACCTTTTGAAGCACTTTATGGACGTAAATGTAGATCCCCCTTATGCTGGCTAGAGTTGAGTGAGAGAAGAATGCTTGGTCCGGATATAGTGGATCAAACTGTAGAGCAGGTTGCGGTAATTAGAAAATGATTGTTGACGGCTCAAAGCAGACAGAAAAGCTATGCAGATGTCAGGAGGAAGCCGTTGGAGTTTGAAGAAGGAGAACATGTATTCCTTAAGTTAACTCCAACCACGGGAGCCGGACGATCGATTAAAGTGAAGAAGTTGCATCCAAGATACATCGGACCATTCCAGATTCTCTCAAAGATAGGAGCAGTAGCCTACAAGTTGGCTCTTCCTCCGAATCTCAGCCAGATACATGATGTGTTCCATGGTTCCCAATTAAAGAAGTATGTTCCAGATCCATCTCATGTGATTGAGCAAGATGAGGTCACATTGCTGAAAGAAAAGTCAAGCAGTTGCGGAATAAGCAAATTTCTTTAGTTAAAGTGATCTGGAAAGGCTTGACTGAAAAAGAAGCTACATGGGAAACAGAAGAAAAGATGAGAGAGAAGTATCCTGAATTGTTTCTATAGGATAGATGTAATATAAATTTTGAGGACGAAATTTATTTTAAGGGAGAGAGAAATGTAATATCCTTAATTTTCTGTACTGATTTCTATATACAGATTAGATGGAATATATAAGTTCTTTTTTAGGAAAAAGATGTGGTCCTTTATGTAAAGAAAAGGATTAAATTGCAAAAGAAAGGAAATGAAGGGACTTAAATGCAATTATGGAAAGTTTAAGGTTAGGAAAGAAAGGTAGACAAAAATGTGGGGTCTTAAAGTGTAATTTTAGCCAAATAAAGGGACTTAAGTGCAAAGAAGGAAAAGTTCCCTGGGGCTAAAGTGTAATTAAAGGAAAATAGGCCAGAAGTGGTTTGGACTGCCTGATGGCATTTTAGTCCCAGATTTCACCAGAAGATAGGGCAAGTGACGCTGGGTAATCCAGCCGAATACCGAAATTTTAGAAGACTCCAGATAGCCAAAAATGGAGTGATCGTCCAAAAGTTATAAAAATTCATGCCGGATACCCTAGATTTCATATATAAGTAAGAAATTACAGGATGATGCACCCTTATGGGATGGATGTCAGGAAACTGACAGAATACCGATAGGAGGTCTGTAGGAAAAGTTATTCACAAATTAGAAAATCCAGACGGGAGTGTGAGGCCTCCAGGGATCCGATATGGAGATTTATCGGTATTTAAACTAAGACTGAATGAGGTTAGGTAACAACAGTCTGATACCCGTTGTGACCCAAATGGCTACCCAGACACAGTAGGGTAGTGTATATGACAGAAAGAGCCGGTGTCCGAAAATGTGTATAAACGGTGAATAATAATTAAAATATTCAATGAACTGTGCCAGAGGAAGATTCCTCGTAATACGTGCCATGAAGGTGTTGGACCCAGAAAGGCCCAAAAATAGCTCCATCAAAGGCCCAATAAGATACGTGGACTGATAGGTGGGCTAGTGTCCAGCAGAACCCCGAAAAAGTGTGAAATTACGAAAATGCCCCTGTGTTGTACTAAAGGATAGCAGATGAATGGAGGGCATTCTGGTCATTTTAGACAGGCCCAGAGGCTAAGACATATCTAAATAAGGTTGACTAGAGCCAGTATATGCTTTGACCAGGTACAGAAAGGTGTGAAATGACGATTTTGCCCTTAGGGTTAAAATAGGACAAGAAAGGGCACAAAGGGTATTTTGGTCATTTCGCAAGGGATCTGTAATTGAGTTTAGACCCAGTATTAAAATGTTAATGATATAAAGGACCCAGATATTAAGTTCAAGGCCAGAAGACATAATATGGATTGTCAGAAAAATGAGATTCAGAAAACGGTCCAGTTTTCGAGGCGACGGACCGGGCCGGTACCAGATTGGACCAAAAAGCTTCCAGAAGGTTTCTCTCCTCTCCAAATTGAGCCATGTGATAAATGTGTGAGGTGAGGTGTCCCATGAGGTGGCCTTGAGGTGATGTCATGCATGATGCAGTAAAAGGAATAAAAGAAAATAGGAAATTCCGGAAAAACCAGGACCACAAGTTCATATGGCTTCAAAATTATAAGAATGCCATTGAAGGAAACTATAAATACCCCCCTTGCTCTTCATATGCCACGGACAAGGAGCACTTTAGAGAGGGAAAGTGAGAAAAGAAAGAAGAAAGGAAGTTCTGGTGAAGTTGGAAGCAGTGTAGAAGTTCTGAAGTTCTGCTTTTGAGGTAGTAACTAATCCTAGCTTTTATGTAATGTCTTTGTGAATTGTTGTGCTATTGTTTGGTTGGATTGTTGTCTTATATGTTATGCTTGAAGCTCTATTATAATGCTATGATCATATGTTATTGAATATTGAAGCATGCAGCATACTTATCTGTACACAATCACAAGCAAGCACCGTCACACTGTATTACATAAATTGTTATGATTGTTGCTACTGAGATTCTTTTGAATATCATTCCCATATATAACATTACAGGGGAGGTTCTGTCAAAATATAATCTGGAAATTTTAAGAGATGCCATTAGGCTACCGAAATTCTGGCAACGAAGCAGGAACAAAAAAAGGAACTGATACGTACTGTGTACGTAGGTGTTGTCTAAGGAGGCTGGAAGTGAGTGGACCTAGCAGGTTCATCCAGTCTTTCCTGGGTACTTACGTAGAATGGTAGCTCCTACGGGAATTACCGAATCGGTACAAGATCGGTTACTTTCTACAGAAGGAACATAGCAGTTATGCTGTCGGAATTTAGACAACGAGAAATGTAATAGGAACACGAGGGTGTTAATCATGCACTGCTGTATAACAGTTGATTATTTAATAATGATTGTTATCTGGCATGTTTGACTGATATGTGATGTATGTATACATTAATATGTAAGGTTGGTTGCTGAAAAATGACTCTGTGAACAGTAATCCGTGGAGACCAATTGATGTTTGGTAAATCATTAAAAATAGTAAATGGTTGAATAAATGTATGATATTTTTATGGTAAATAGTAGACATACTAAGATTTAATTTGATATATATAATGCATCATTTGTATGTTTACACAAAAATATATAAATTGTTAAAGTTAGGACCAGAATGCTGAATTCATGAGAAAGTCATTGGATGAACAGTAAAGTTGAAACGTTGACCCACGTTGAATTTGTCAAGGAATGGTCAACCAATGATTTTTTCCTGAAATATACTTAAGTTATATTCATGTAGCAACTTGAACCACTTCATTTCAATTTTTCTAGTTATGATTTTTCAAAGTGAGGTCACTCATCTGGAATTTGCCACAGTGAACAGTACCTGATAAGAATAAAATTCCAGATTATGAGTTTAGACTTAATGACCCTAAATGTGGTTCTAAGTGCTACTGAATGGTCCTTAACATGTATAAAAATAAGGATGTGACAGTTCCTGAAGGCTCGGGCAGTCTTAGGTTACTTACTACTTCTGCTACTACTGTAGCTATGGCGGCGTTTCTCTCCAGCTCATTACGTGTTTGAGTTGCCCGCATCTGTTCAATCAACTTTTGCTGTTATTCTAATTGTTCTAAAATTATTTGATTAAGATTTCCCGTCCCTCTTGGTTCCTCTGTTGGAATAGTTCTTCTTGTTTAAACCATTTTATCTTACTATCTAACAAGAGAGGAATACGATAAGTAACATAATTTACATTCCATTCCACACATAATCACTAGTGGAAAATAGGCTTTTTAAAGCCCTATTTTTAAACTGGTCACTGAGGAGACCGTTTAAAAAAATGACCGGTGGCATTTTTGTAAATAAGATGAAATATGTACACCGGTTGTAAAACATGACCGGTGTAAAAAGTAATGACCGGTGTAAAAAGTCATGACCGGTGGCATTTTTGTAAATAAGATAAAATATTTCACTGGTTGTGAAACATGACCGGTGTAAAAAGTAATGATCGGTGTAAAAAGTCATGAATGGTGGCATTTTTGTATATAAGATGAAATATTTACACCGGTTGTAAAACATGACCGGTGTAAAACGTCATGACCGGTATAAATATTTTATCTTATTTACAAAAATACCACTGGTCAGTTTTTTTTAAACCAGTTCCGCAGTGACCGATTTAAAAATGGGGCTTTAAAAAGCATATTTTTAAACCAGTCTTATCTACAGCTGGTAGAATTACATCCGGTGTAGAATGTCTTTGCTATTAAAAATCTAACAAAAAGCGTTAAGTTTTTACGATTCCCTATCTTTACAAATCATATCGTCATCCATAGAGAAAACTATACAAGGGAGAACACATAGTGACAGGAAGCTCCACCTTCGTAACACACTGTCTAAAGCTCGCCAAAGAAGAAGACCTAGATATGCAATGACCCATACCTGTGCTCGTCATTTTCTATTGTTGAAGTTAGTCGTTGTAGCCCCAAAAGCTCGCCAAAGAAGAAGACCCAGATCTGCGATGGTGGGTGTCTATTTTTTTGTTCCTTTCTTTCTCGATTTTGTTTAGATATATTTCTATTCGCTTTTAACTGGGTAAGTCGGAGGAATTGTGATGATGTTTCTGTTATATCTTTAATTAGGTAACGGTGTTTCTAGGTTTTCGTTTCTGTGTATATATTTGGGTTTTTGTCTCATTCATTTTTGGGTTCTGTTTAAATATATTTTTGTTTGCTTTTGAGCAGGTAACCAAAAGGAATTGTGACGATGTTTTTGTGATATCTTCAATTAGGTGACGACGTTTATGGGTTTTCATTTCTGTGCATATATCTGAGTTTTTGTTTTTTTCATTTCTGGGCTCTCTGGCTTTTTCTTTCTTCCTCTTTTTTGTTCTCTGCTTGCATTTTACAGGTACCTATTCTTCTTCATCACTCTCCTCCTCCTTCAGATTTGTGACGAAGAAGGAAATAATTTCGCACCTAGAGTTTTTTTATTCTGGATTTTTTTTATTTTGACATTACTTTTTAAACCGGTTGTATGGAATAACCGATTTAAAAACGTTGATTGTTTACACCGGTCATATACAACCGGTGTAGAATATTAAACTTTTTACACGGGCTGTTTCTACACCGGATCAAAGTCCAGTGTAGAAGTCTATTTTCAACCGATCTTTTTTCCAGCCGTGAATATACATACAAGGTATGCATACATTACCATACTAGTCTTTCATACATTACATACATACATTGAGAACATTACCATTTCTAAACATACCCTAATCCTTCTTAAACTTTATTCTAATAAACTCTCCTATCAGGTAAATCCAATCGGATATGGTACAATAAGGTTCTTCATCAAAGTACTGATCCAACTTGTTCTCCAGGTAGGGGTAGTCGGCAACACATCATCCATAATCTCTGTCCAAAGCCTTAGGGTCAACATATCTGGATGACAGGCTTGGTAGATCTCCTTTACCCTCGTGATAAAATCCTGATAAACTCTGTAATCTTGATCCACATCTCTGACCAAGGTCTGTCTCAGATCATACAACTGTCGGGCTAACACTATCGACCCATCAAATCGTTCTTCACTCGTATTCTTTCCTGGTACCATCTCTATGACTAGATCTCCCAAAGATATCTCTACCAATGTCAGTCTGGGTCTACTAGGACCTGGCACATCTGTCTGATCAGGTACTCGATTGGGTCTTGGAGTGTCTAAAACATGTCCTACTACACCTCCCTGACTTGTCTCCATACCAGTATCGGCTATACTCGGGGGTACCGTATTTACTGGAATAGCAGGAATAGGACCTTCTAATACAACCTCCTCCTGACCATCCTTCGGTATCTCAATCATAAGGTTTGATCCTACTGAGGAACTATCCACTTCAGAGTCACTAACTACTGGAGGTGTCCAAAGATTAGAATCATTGTTCATTATCTCCTCTTCCGAACTATCCTGGCTAGAGACCTCTGGTCTAGGATCCCCTTGGTTCACTGTGGTTTCGGATCCGGATCTATATCTAGCCATCCTGCAAACACTAACTTAGTGTCAATTATGACAGCTTTATCATGGTGTATCTATCTATAAATCATCTATTCAGAGCATTTCCTAAGCCAGAATCTTTTGCTCTGGTACCAAAATGAAACATCCTTAATCTCATGCTTACATATGCTCAATTGGAAGTATCTTAGAACATTGGAACACCATTTTACCTTAGAAACATGAATTTCCAAGAGTTAGGCTATCGGGTACGGTTCACTTGGTAATTTCAGTTTGCAGCATGAACTTTGGAAATTCATAATTAAATCTAGAAAAATTGAAATGAGGTGTTTCCAATTTCTAATGAAATATCTTTCATTAAAATTTGAGGAAAAAATATGAAAATGAGATTTCCTTGTCCAAATGAAATCAGTTTATTCGTTGAAAAACACTGTTCATTTGGTAAATCTTGAACTTCCAGATTTTGTGTCTCATTTTCAAAAATTCATTTCTCTTTAAATACTTATCCAAATAAGCCGTGTTACACATGGATTTAAAGCTCCATATGTATAATTTAAGCTCATAAACTTTTGCGGAAAAATTCATTCATTTGCTATTTGAAAACCGCGTATGAATCTCACTGCCTCTCAGGGCTCATTTTATCTTGATCCAGATTTTAAATCCCGACTTTGAAAAATCATAACAATTCGAAATCTTAACCAAATTAGGCGTTCTTGGTGTCCAATTAAAGATATGGATTTTATCTATGTTCATGACAAATTTAATATGGAAATTCATCGGATAAGTCCCTCAAAAAATCGATGGAAACGTTCTGCCTCGGTTGGTTCCAGTGAGTGCATACGTTTTTACATACCATACAATCTTCCCTAGGTTAAATACATGCCATCTAGGTCATATACACATTATTCATTCACAATTACCCTCTTCCTTGAGAAGTTCCAGCACCTAGAGCATGATTATATACTTATGGAAGGAATGAGATTTCATGGAAATCTCAATAGCAAGTCATACAAACTATAGGGTTATGCATGCTTGATGAAATGCCTAACATGTTATCATGCAATGGGAGCTAATTCATGATCCTACATAAGCAAACTCTAACATGCATATTGTCATGACATAGGTTGCAAGGAGTTGCAATATTCATAACTCATCATCGTCATCATAATCATCATCACATAACATATCATGCTCAACCAAACTTTATGCATAACAAGCAAGCATATAACATAAGTTTATAGTTAAGTATTCTTGCTACCTCTTAGGTATCTTTGTGAGTTCCTTCTTGGCTTGATCCTTCCTTCCCACAAATGTCAAAACCTAAGCATAATCAAACAATTACCAAGTTACAACCCAATTCAAACCATTCTCAAGACTAGGGTTTCATTAAGTCCCTTTCTTTCTCTACTTTGTGACTTAGGTTTACATCCTTCCAAACTAAACTCTCATGGTTCATTCCCACATAATTTTTCATGTAGAATCCAAATATGCATTCAAAAATTCCAGAATCCAATTGCATCTTACACTTCTGTACACACGGCTGGAAAAAAGCAGTTCAACACCGGTTGAAAATGGCATTCAACATCGCACACACAACCGGTGTAGAAACGGACCGTGTAAAATGTGAGACCTTTTACACCGGTCACGTAACTGGTGTAGAATGTTTGCTTTTTTACACCGGACTAAATTTTAAATCGGTTCACATTTACATCCGGTGTATTATTTTTAACATCTACACCGATTGAATATTGGGACGGTGTAGATTATTCAAATGTTAACACCGGTTAAATATGGGACGGTGTGTAGAATGTATACTTTTTTACACCGGTCTACATGTTAAAGCGGTTCATATTTACATCCGGTGTATTATGTTTTAACATCTACACCGGTTTGAATATTGGGACGGTGTAGATTATTCAAATTTTAACACCGGTTGAATATTGGGACAGTGTAGATGTTATTAAATTTAATTTATATATTATGATATATGTTCTTTCTACACCGGTAGGTATATACCTCCGATGTAGATGTTATTAAATTTATATTTAATACATTTCGTTGGCCTGAAGCTTCAGAAATAAATTGCCAAATATAATATACGACTCAATCATCGATCATCATCAGTTCAAGATGCCAGAGACATATATATATAATTCAATTGCTCATTATATTATTCATTGAATAAAACTCAATACAAAAATGCTACAATTTGAACAGACAAGTAGAAAAAGGTATTCAGTGAAAGACAAATACTATTGAGAAGGAAGGAATTGAACAAAAAACTCTGCCCACCGATTACGCAGGTCCTCAATATTTTGGTCAGGAAATGGATCAGGTTGATTAAACATCTGAAATATGAAATCAAAATCAAAGAAATTAAGGCATTACTAATATAGATTAGATTGAGAATTAAGAAATACGAAATCATCAAAAATACAATTTTACCTCCTCAGTTAGGTCAATCCTATTTGACAAGATAATATTGATCATGTGTCTAACTATGTAGAAGCCACACAAGTTGCTTTCTCTGGGTTGCCTTCGACTCTGTAATGTTAACAAGATAAAATTTATTTCTCATCATCAAAACGGGGAACCTAGCTAACACCCAATATATACTTTTATTACCTTCGGTGTGATCCATTCAGGGTCCCTCACCAAATTAGCGTGCTTAAGGCCCCTTGCAACTGCGAACGTCCTCATAGCCCTATGACCAAATTAAAGTTAATAAGTTAGTAACCCATTTATCACAAAGATCATTGTGCATAGAAGACAACTCACATGTTCATGATCTTCCTGACATCAACCGAGGGCTTGTAATGGAGGGACCATAAGAAGAAAACTTTATAGCTATGCTTACATAGGATGACAAGTTGCCAATGATTGCTATAGAGATTAGTTAAAAGAGAATGAGTATTATAATTAAGCAAATACAAAACTAGTATATATATATGAAATAAAATGAAATATTATTATTCTTACTCCTGCATATATGGTGCGAAGAAACAATCAATATCGGTTTCACCGAGCCTCTTTGAAATGTATGCAAGCCTCAAAGATTGAGAGGTCCCTTTAGCATAAATCTGAAGTGGGCATAGGAATCAGAACTTTTTTTGTTTGCCCTTGGAGGAAACCAACTCAGCTTGCATATACCTACAGGCAATGCATACACGACATTAGTTGTAAGACTTGAACTTTGTTATTACATATATTTACATTTAAATTATACTTACATCAAAAACACTTGGATGCAGTCGGAGGTCAGTTCTTCCTTGGGAGTGATCAGAGATTTGACATCCGCATGGTCCAGGAAGGCCGGTGCCCCCATGTCGCCCACAACTGAATCCATAGGCAACGCGTCCACATGGAACGTTTTGTCATATGCCATTAGGATCACACGTTGCATGGCATTCAAAGTGGGAGGGGTGGGAAGTTGGCCAGGGGATGAGGTGACGTGATCCGAAACAAGATGCTTTGACCACAATATGAAAGTCCCTTTTGCTTGGCTCACTGTCTTCACCTGATCAGTGGGAATTGGGACAAGAGCATCTCCAATTAGCACGGTTTCAACTGTCACCCTTAATTGATCGTCCTGAATTTGGCCGTGGTGAACAGTAGTTGCCCCTAGGCTATGGATGGAGCCACGTGCCACTAAGCGTCTAAGATGATCCTCAACATATAGATCACAATGTTCTGCATCCTCTGACAGCAGAAAGCAACAACTCCCCTTAGTGCTTGGACGGCCTGCAATTAAAGGCAGGAGGGGATCAGTTGGCTCTTGCTGCCTTGATGTCATCATAAACAACATTTCTTCCTTCATCTTTGTGAACCCCTCTTGTAATCGCGCCTCAATTGAAGCTTATGCTTGTGCCCTAGCCTCTATCCAAGCCTCTTCCTTAGCCTCTGCCCTTATGGTGGAGAGCAAGGATGCCAACTCTGCCCTCGGCACCACATGTGGGGAACGTGTTTGAGATGCTCCAAAGTAATCTCTTATACCCACACCTCTTCCAACTCCCTTGACACGGCCCCCATGTTCTTGTTTCCCAGTGGCAACAGTCAAGATGTCATTCCTACCATCTGACTTGAAGGATCCATGGGACTCTTGTTGTTTAAGATCACTCTATAACATAGAAAGAACAAAGATAAGAAAAATGATATAATTATATATAGTCTACTAACACAAAATAATGCAAGTAGTGCTTACAATTTTTTCAGCAATCATGCGAGCATTGTCGCTTGTAAAAGTTCCTCTCTTTCTTTGGCGAGCGTACAACCATTTTTCTTCGCGACGTATCGGAGAGGGGGGTCAAGAAGAACACTAGGATCTGACCCATCATTTTCTTCTAGCCTCTTCCTCTTGGCCCCCAACAACTCTCTTTCTGCCTTCGCATAACCCCCTCTAGACATTGTGTGGGGGCAATCATTCTTGAGGGCGTATTCAATCGCTTTTGCTCTTTTTTCCTACAAGACATGAAGTATTTAAAATCAATACATATGATACTCTGATACATTTTCTGCAACAACATACAAAAGGATACACTCACCATTGCTACTGGCGTGGTCCGATTCCTAACAAATTGTTCCCACGCAGCTTCGTCAATGAATTGATACTTGCTGCATGGAGAAGGTTGAGGATGACCATTTCTGTCCTGTCCATGCAGATACTGACGAGCTAGTTGTGTCTTGAATGCCCTCCAACGCTCAGCGCAATAAGACAACGTCTTCTTCTTCAAGAACTCATTGTTGGGCACATCGTAAGTGAGTTGCAATGTTTGCCATTGAAAGCAGAGTAATCAACAAACAGTTGTGTATTTGGTATTGCTCTGTATGCAATATTAGATAGTTCCTATACCTGGATAGTGTCCCAAATTTGATTCTTCACGCGATCATCCACAGCATCCCAAGTCAAATAGGTGATGCTAGGCTTGTTGCGTGCTAGGAGGCTGACAAAACTTACGTACTTTGTCCTGTGTTCACCAGTTGGGTTCCAGTTTCTGTCAAACTCTATCGGAAGCAGTTTCCCCTCTATCCTGTCCTTCGTAATGTCTTTTAAACGAGTCACACTTCTGCCCTTCCTTTGCGTAGTGGCGCTTGGAGCATCGCTAGCCTCAATCTGAGTAACTCTATCCTCCATATTCCTATGTACGCAATAACAACATCAAAAACATTGAAAATAGACTTAACCCTTTTTCCTTTAACCCATCAGAATACACAAAACTTGTTCCTTTAGCAGTTATGAATGGAAAGATGTGCCAGCATTCATCAGGAAAAATAGAAAACCTAGATTAAACGAACATAAAAACGGCAACGCCGTACACAGGGAAAAAAATACAGAGAACACGTACACGGAATAGCAGAACGAGAGAGACAAAAGAGAAGAACGACTGATCGAGCACGGAGAAGCCTCGCGAGAACCACAAAGCACGACGAGCAGCGATATGACAGAGTACGTGAGAAAGGAGAATGAAGGTCATCGCGCCAAGGGGCGAGCTTAAAAAATGAATATAAACATTTAACACCGGGTGTAAATTATTCTAACCCGGACAAAAATATAAACGATGTAAAATTGATACATTTTACACCGGATAATTTTTACAACTGGTGTAAAAAATAACACCGATAAAGTATAACACCGGATAAAGTATAACCCGGTGTAAAATCGAACTATAATTTATTTACAAATTATCAGTATTGACTTTTTACACCGGATAGCACTTAAGACCGGTGTTAATGTTGTAGTTATTTTTTTAAACTACATCATCATATATCATCCCATCCTTGGCGTCACAACATTCTTATCAGAACAAGAATCTGTCTCTGTTATTATTACATCAAAATCATATACGCAATCATAAGAAACTTAAAATTGCATGTTTAGACTACATCAAAAATAAGAAACACATAGAAATTAATCAGAATCTACTTCTTCTTCATTTAATTATGGTAAACCTACTGAAAGAGAAGGGATCTCATAAAAAGAATCATCATTGTCAACAACCCTTTTTCCTTGGAGCGCGACCGACCATCTTTCATTTTGAGGATTAGTGATAAAGAACACTTGCTTTGCTTGGTCTACCATAATGAAAGGTTCATCCCCAAAACTTATATTATTCAAAACCACCAGTGTAAATCCTAACTGATCGACCATAACACTGTTGTTTACATTAGCCCACTTGCATTTGAATACAGGAACTTTGAATTTGGAGTAGTCCACCTCCCAAATCTCTTCAACAACGCCATAATAAGGGATGGCTGCTAATTTAGGATTGTTGTCTTTTGAACTAGAGAAATGCATAGCTTCAGCCACTAACATAACACCACTGTTTTACACGCTACTTCTATCATCTAGGGACTTCGTATAAAAGGAATACCCGTTGATATCAAATGAATTCCAACAGATCACATTATGTTATGACCACATGCCAACCATCTAACTGTATCAGAAACACAATCCTTATTTTCAACCTCCAATTTGAGCCAATGTGCAAAAGATTTGTTGTGTTCTCTAATCAGCCTTTGCTCTGTCATCCTATTATTTGTTTTCCGGACAAGATCTTTATGAACAGCAATATAGTCTTGAACTTCATCAATGTTATTCAAGATGTGTAAGTGTACTTGCTGCAGTTCATTACGATCAACACTCCTCACTAACATTCTGCGTTGACCCCCTGTTTGGCAATGGGTTTGTGGAGACCAGTAAGTCTTACTTTAGACAGGTATTATTGACAAAAATCCATAGCTTCTTCAGCCACATATTTTTTAACAATGGATGCTTCGGGCCGATTTGGATTCTTCATAGACCCTTTAAGGATTTTCATGTATCTTTCAAATGGGTACATCCATCGTAAGTATACAGGGCCACACAGTTTTATCTCTCGCACTAGATGAACGATGAGGTGTACCATGATGTCAAAAAAGGAAGGAAGAAACTATTTTTCAAGATGGAACAAAATAACATAACCCTCGTGCTCCAATTCCTCCAACTTTTCAGTCTCAAAGACTTTGCCACATATAGAATTAAAGAAGAAGCAAAGTCGGGTTACAATGTGTCTCAAATCATCTTGAAGGATTCCTCGAACAGCCACTAGGAGTAATTATTGCATCAATACATGACAATCATGAGACTTTTGGCCTACTAATTTCAAATCTTTCATGGACACAATCCTCTTAAGATTAGATGAGTACCCAGAGGGAACTTTGATTCCTTGCAAACACTCACAAATACTTCTTCTCTCAGCCTTGGACAAAATGTTAGTCTCTTCAACATGATAGCTCCCCTCACCATCTGGCCTCGGATGTAACTCCTCCCGTATTCCCATTTCTTCCAAATCCAATCTTTCCTTCAAACCGTCTTTGGAACTACCATGTGTGTTGAGAAGTGTTCCAACAATGCTGTCACACACATTTTTCTCCACATGCATCACATCAAGACAGTGCCTTACATGAAGATGTCTCCAATAAGGAAGCTCAAAGAACACAGATCTTTTTTTCCATACATTTTTCTCACTTTTCTTGGTAAGCTAACCGAAAGTGACATTGATGTCTCTCACCTTTTCATAAACTTGTTCGCCAGTCAATGGCTTTGGAGCATTTTCAAATTCTTGGCCGCCATAAAATTTCTTCTTCAGTCGACGGTATGGGTGGGCTTGTCTTAGAAATCTCCTATAACCTAGGTAGACTGTCTTTCTTCCATGACGAAGTTGATAGTAGCAAGTCCCTTCCTCACAAATCGGACATGCTTTATGGCCCTTAACACTATACCCTGACAAATTTCCGTATGCAGGAAAGTCATTAATTGTACAAAAGATCATGGCCCGTATATTGAAGACCTCCTTCTTAACAGCATCAAAAACATCCACACCTTCCCATAGCTTCTTCAAATCTTCGATCAAGGGTGTTAGGTAAACGTCTATGTCATTTCCTTGTTGTTTTGGTCCTGAGATCAGCATAGACAACATTACATACTTCTATTTCATACACAGCAAGGGAGATAGGTTGTAAATCACCAGAAGGACGGGCCATGAACTATGTATACTACTAAGGCTACTATAAGGGTTCATTCCATCCTTACTAAGTCCAAGCCTTAGGTTTCGTGGTTCATTACCGAACTCGGGAAATAAGTCATCAATCTTCTTCCATTGCAAAGAGTCAGCAGGATGACGAATCTTTCCCTCATTAATCCTTTCATTTGCATGCCATAACAATTTCTTTGCATCATCTTCATTAGAAAAAAGTCGCTTAAACCTTGGTAAAATTGGAAGATACCATAACAACTTGGCAGGAGAGTTGTTTGATTTGTACCTTGGTATCTTACATATTGGACACTTCTCCTCATCTTCAAACTCTTTCCTGTACAATATACAATCATTTGGGCATGCATGAATCTTTCTATACTGCATGCCTAAAGGACCTATTATTTTCTTCGCATCATAATAGCGTTTGGGTAACGCATTTTCTTCAGGAAACATGTCCTGTAACAAGTCAAGCAATTCTGAAAAACTACTGTCACTCCACCTATGCTGAGCTTTCATACTTACCAATCTCAACACTTCATTCAACAGGTTGTATTTTCTGCACCCTGGGTATAGAGGCTTTTCTGCATCATTGCACATATTACCATATGCGTGTGACCGCATAAAAGCATCTTCTCCAACATCACGAATCATGTCCTCTACTCTATCATCAGTATCCATGTCATCGTCAAAGGTCTGTTCCACCTGTTCACCATGCCATACCCATACCGTGTAACTCTTGCAAAACCCCTCGCAAATTAGATGAGTGTAAATATCAGCAGGACTTTGTTTCCTCTCAATCAAACAACTCACACAAGGACAATAAAACCTTCCATTGTCATCATCACCATTCCGTTTAGCAAAATCCAAAAACTCCTTCACCCCCTCAGCATACTCAACACTTGTTTGTTTAGCATTTATCCAACTACGATCCATATTTGTGGAAGACTATAAGAACTAGAAAAGCAGAAAACAAGAAATTAAACCATTACGTTGCAGCTAATGCATGGAGAGAATAAATTTTCAGTTCTCGAGAGGAGTTCAAAATAAAACTCACCGTCTGTGAATCGCCGAGAAGTCTTAACTCGCGAACCAGGGAAAAATGAGAGATGGAAGGCGCGAGAAATATACCAAATAAAAGAGTATTTGGTAAAAAAATAAAAAAATGTTTATTTTGTAAGAAAATATACACCGGACAAAATGTTACACCAGTGTAGATATACATATAAAAGTTGTATAGAGTATATTTTACACCGGTCAATATATATGGACCGGTGTAAAATATATCAGTTTTTTTTCAAGTGATATATGTCATCAACTTTTACACAAAAAAAATATATATCGGAATATATAAAAGTTGCAATATAATCTTTCACTACTCGTCAGACTCGGAGTTTTGGGAGTCATCAGATTGGGTGAGATCAACAGGATTAAAGAAGCTATCACGGGGTTGATGGCGGCGAACTTCTGAGTAGAAATCTCTGAAACTTGCTTTCAGTCTGTCAACTTTGCGATTCAGTTCTTCCACGGAGTCCTCCAGCCCATTGAAGCGCAGTATGAGATCCTCAAGGTTCTCTATCAGAGTCACAACCAGGGGAGGAGGAGAAGGAACAGAAGGGTGAGGATCAGGATGTTTGTCTTCAAAGTCGTCTCTGTTTTTTTTGTGGGGCGGAGAAGGAGGCGTGCGTGAGGAAGAGGCCATTGGAGGAGTCAGATAGATGAAAATAAAATAAAACAGAAGAATGGTATACATATATATATGGTTAATGTTCATGATCAATAAGAATATAGAAGAATGCAATTGGCCTTCTATCATAATGACTACAAACGTTAGGAACCGAAGAAGTGAAATGAACGGTCTGACAAATAAAGAAAGCGAGCGGTAAAGCATAGACAGGAAACTGAAGAGGCAGATAAGACGAAGCTAATCTGCACCGAGTGTTTATATTTAAATCGGTTACTTTTAAAACCGGTGTAAAAATTTAATTTTTTATAAAACAGACACCGGACTAAATATTTCCACCTCGGTCAATATAAATACGCTGTAGAAAGTAAACATCTAAACCGGACCAAATATTTCCACATCGGTCTCTATAACATCCGCTGTAGAAATTAAACATATAAACCGGACTAAATATTTCCACACCAGTCACGAGTAAATACGGTGTGAATATTTCATTTTATTTATAAAAATGCCACCGCTCATTTTTTTAAAACCATATCCGCATTGACCTGTTTAAAAATGGGGATTTCGATTGCCAATTTTCCACCAATGACAGAACCGAAAAGTGACCTCTTGTTTCCCAAAAATTCTCATTTTGGTTCCAATGCTTCCAATACTTGTCTTCCTACTATAACCCCACACAATTTTCCATTTTAAACTCATTGGAAGCATCAAAACCATGAAATTCCAACATATGAACAGTGATTTAGTACAGTACAGAACAGAACAAGATCTTGGATTCACAAACATACTTGAATTCCTAATCCATTACCACTTGATTCTAGCTTGTTTAAGCTTGTCTAACCTATACATAACATAAAACTCATGTTCTTTTCACACATACACAGAAATTCCAGAAGCACCTCCACAAGATTTAAGCCTCAAAAACCACTTAAACTCAAGAGCAAATCTACTAGAACATAGTCTAGGATCAAGAGGATTAATTACCTTGATGTTTCCTCCAAAGTGCTTGCTTCCTCTTGGCTTGAGTTTTCAATTTGCAAGAGTTTCCCCTAGGTTCCTTATGCATGCCGAAATGAAGCTGAAATGGGGGGGTATTTATAGACAATTTTGGGTGGAAATGAAAGGCCAAGTTCATTTTAGTTACTATTTGATCTTGTGGCTTAGATTTAATCTTGGAATTTCTTTTCTTTTTCATTTATGACATCACCTTGATGACATCACTCAAACAACTCATGGGACACCTATTCTGCATGTGGCCAAATTCTAGGGTTTAAGAAGCCTCTGAAAAATTTTCAGTCCAATCCGGTACCGGCCCGGTCTGATTCCTTGAAAACTGGACTGTTTTCTACATCTAATTTTTCTGAGATTCTATAATACATCTTCTGACCTTAAATTTAGTATCTGGGCTCTTTATATCATTGACATCTTTATACTGGGTCTAAACTTAATTACAGATTCCTTGCAAAATGACCAAAATACCCTTGGTGCCCTTTCTTGCACTATATTAACCCTAAGGGCAAAATCATTATTTCACACCTCTTTGTACCTTGTCAGAGCATATACTGACTCTGACTAACCTCACCTGTGTATGCCTTGGCATTTTGTCCTATCCAAAATGACCAAAATGCCCTCCATTCATTTATTTCTCCTTAAGACAACACAGGGGCATTTTCATAATTTCACACTTTTTCGGGGTTCTACTGGACACTGGCCCACCTATCAGTCCAGGTGTCTTATTAGGCCTTTGATGGCGCCATTTTTGGGCCTTTTAGGGTCCATTACCTCTCTGGCACATTTCATGAGAAATCTCTCCCGACGATATTCATCGGGTACTCTTGCCATTATACACCGTTTCTACAAATCTCCGGACACCGACTCCTTTTATCAGATAGAATAGCATACTGCATCCAGGCATCCCTTTGAGTCATAACAGGCATCTGACCGATGTTATCTGACCTCATTCAGTCTTAGTTTGAATACCGATAAATCTCCTAATCGGATCCCCGGAGGTCACACACTCCCATCTAAATAACTAATTTGTGAATAATTTTTTCTACAAACCTCCTTTCGGTATTCTGTCAGTTCCCTGAGAAAATTTTGGCTATCTGGAGTCCTGAGAAAATTCCTATATTAAGCTGGATTACCCAACACCATTTGCTCTATCTACTGGTGAAATCTGGGACTGAAATGCTTTCAAGCAATCCAAACCACTTCTGGCCTAACTTTCTTTAATTACAATTTAGCCCTGGGGAACTTTTCTTCTTTGCACTTAGGTCCCTCAAATTTGGCTAAAATTACACTTAAAGACCCCACATTTTTTGTCTACTTTTCCTTTTTAGCCTTAAACTTTTCATAATTGCACTTAAGTCCTTACATTTTCTTTCTTTTTCAATTTAATCCCTTTCTTTACATAAATGGCCACATCCTTTCCTGAAAAATATCTCATATATTTCATTAAATCTGTACATACAAATCAGTATAGAAAATTAGGGATATTACAGTTATAGTAGGGAAACAAGTATTGGAAGCATTGGAATGAAAATGAGAATTTTTAGAAAAACATATGCCACTTTCGGTTATGTACAGTAGCATGAGATGCAATTGGATTCTGGAATTTTTGAATGCATATTTGGATTCTACATGAAAAATTATGTGGAAATGAACCATGAGAGTTTAGTTTAGAAAGATGTAAGCATAAGTCACAAATTAGAGAAAGAAAGGAACTTAATAGAACCCTAGCCTTGAGATTGGATTGGAATTGAGTTGTAACTTGGTAATTGCTTTGTTATGCCTAGGTTTTGACATTTGTGGGAAGGAAGGATCAATTCAAGAAGGAATTGGCAAAGATACATAAGAGGCAGCAAGAATACTTAACTATAAACTTATGTTGTTTGATTAATATGCTTGCTTGTTATGCATGAAGTTTGGTTGAGCATGATATGTTATGTGATGATGATTATGATGATGATGATGAGTTATGAATATGTACAACTCCTTGCAACCTATGTCATGACAATATGCATGTTAGGATTTGTTTATGTATGTTCATGAATTAGCTCCCATTGCATGATAACATGTTAGGCATTTAATCAAGCATGCATAACCTTATAGTTTGTATGACTTGCTATTGAGATTTCCATGAAATCTCATTCCTTCCATATAAATAACCATGCTCTAGATGCTGGATCTTCTCAAGGCAAGAGAGTAAATGTAGATGGATGACTGTATATAGTTTAAAGAGAGTGCAGTTTACTTACAAGTTGATGTTTTGGTGTGTATGATGTATGCTACTCATAAATCCGATCCGAGGTAGTGTACTTCCAGCGATAGTTTAAGTGACTTATCCGACGATTTTTCATATGAAATTTGGTATGAAAAGAGTTAAGATCCATATCTTTAATTGGACACCAAGAAATCCTAATTTGGTTAAGTACTCTAATTGTTATGATTTTTCAAATTTGGACCTAAAATCTGGATCAAGATAAGTGGAGTCCAGAGAGGCAGTGAAGTTCATGCGAGGTTTACAACTAGCAAATGAACGAATTTTTCTACGAGGTTTTATGAGCTCAAATTAAACATATGTAGATTTAAATTCATATGTAACACGACTCATTTGGATAAGTAACCAAAGAGAAATGAATTTTTCAAAATGAGGCAAGAAAACTGGAACTTCCAGATTTACCAAATGAACAATGATTTTCAACGAATAAACTAATTTCATTTGGATAAGGAAATCTCATTTTTATATTTTCCCCTCAAATTTAAATTAATGATATTTCATTAGAAATTGGAACCACCTCATTTCAATTTTTTTAGATTTAATTATGAATTTCCAAAGTTCATGCTGCAAACTGAAATTACCAAGTGAACAGTAAAAGTGAACAGTACCGATAACCTAACATTTGGGAATTCATGTTTCTAAGAAAAAATGGTGTTCCAATGATCTAAGATACTTCCAATTGAGTATATGTAAGCATGAGATTAAGGATGTTTCATTTTGGTATCAGAGCAAAGGGTTCTGGCTTAGGAAATGCTCTGAATAGATAATTTTTAGATAGATACATAATGGAAAATAGTTATAATTGACACTAAGTTAGTGTTTGTAGGATGGCTAGAGGTAGACCTAGATCCGAAACCACAGTAAACCAAGGGGATCCTAGACCAGAGGTCTCTATTCCGGATAGTTCAGAAGTGAGATAAGAGGAAGAAGAGGAGATCATGAGTAATGATTCTGATCTTTGAACACCTTCGGTGGTTAGTGACTCTGAAGTGGATAGTTCCTCACTAGGATCAAACCTTATGATTGAGATACCAGAGGGGCTCCAGAGGGAGGAACCTATCCCAGCCATTCCTGTAAGTGTGGTACCCCCGAGCATAGCAGATACTGGTATGGATACAGATCGGGGAGACATAGCCTTAACCCAACCAGTATAACCTGATGATCATTATTCTCAGGTTGGGGATACAGCAGGACATACTCCTAGACAGTCAGTGGACCCAGATGTCCCAGGTCCTAGTCAGTCGAAGATTCCAATAGTAGAAATCCGTTTGAAAGACAAAATCATAGAGTTAATTCTTGGAGAGAATATGAACGCAGAACGATTTGAGAAAGCTATGGAACTAGCCCGGCAGCTGTATGATTTAGGATGACTCTTGGACAGAGAAGTAGATCAGGATTATAGGATCTACCAAGACTTCATAGTTAGAGTTGGACAAGCCTACTTGGCTTGTGGTCTAGATATACTTACCCTAGATGACTGGACTAACATCATGGATGATATTTTACCTACTACCCAGATCTGGAGAGCAGGACTGGATCAGTATTTTGACAAAGAACCATACGAAAGTATTCCAGACTAGATTTTTATGGTCGAGGACTATATTAGAATCAACTTTAAGAAAGATTAGGGTATGTTTAGAAATGGTAATGCTCTCATTGTATGTATGTAATGTATAAAAGACTAGTAAGGATGTATAACTTTACTGACTATATGTATATGATATGTTTTGAATGGAATGTAAATTATGTTACTTATCGTATTCCTCTCTTGTTAGATAGTAAGACAAAATGGTTCAAACAAGAAGAACTATTCCAACAGAGGAACCAAGAGACACGGGAAATCTTAATCAAATAATTTTAGAACGATTAGAACAACAGTAAAAGATGATTGAAGAGATACGGGCAGCTCAGGCACGCAATGAACAGGAAAGACACGCAACCATAGCTACAGCAGTAGCAGAAGCTATAGGTAACCTAAGGCCGCCAGAGCCTTCAGGAATAGCTAGTAGAGAAGCATAGAGGGTATAGCAGCAGCCAGTACAGCCCCAAAGACGGGTTGATCAGAGAGAGGATGTAGTTAGCATCCAGCAGTGGATGATCAGGTTTTGCAAGCATAATCCTCCAGTTTTTGAAGGAACATTCGAAGTTCAGATAGCTGAGGATTGGATCAGTAGGTTGGAGAAGATCTTTAAAGTACTTGATTGCCAGACTGAGACGAAGGCTCAAATGGTCGTTTATCAATTAGAAAAGGATGCTGATAGGTGGTGGAAGAACACTGAACTGCTTCTACATGCAAGAAACATTCCAACCACTTGGGAAGTGTTTCTTGAACAATTCTACAAAAAATATTTCCCTCAATCGGTCAGAGATAAAAGGGAAGCAGAATTCCTTGTACTGAGACAAGGAGAGAAAGAATCTTTTGATGAGTACCTGGCCAAATTCATCCGTCTATCTCAGTATTCTACCTACCTGCGCCAAGTTGATGATAAGCGCTAGATGACGAAAAGGATGATTAGAGGGTTGAACTCTACACTGAAGGAGAACTTAACTCCCCAATTTAATAAGGCCGTGGAGGCATGCCGTATTATTGAAAATAGTATGAATCACTGGATGCTGTTTAGATCGAGAAGGAAGGAACAAGCAGCTCCTGAAAAGAAAGCGACCATGGCAGAACAGGAGGCCAAATAGAGGAAATTTCCGCAGAAGGTCCAACAACAGAGATTCAAGGGCTCGAGCATGTGACAAATGTGGGAAGAATCATGGTGATAGACCATGTTTAATGGGCCAGAATGTTTGCTATACCTACGGAAAGATTGGACATTTTTCTCGAGAATGCCCTCAAGCTGCAACTAATCAAAGGCCAAGGACACAAGGATGAGTATTTGTACTCACCAGGGAGGACGCCCAGCGATCACCTGAGATGATCCAAGGTACAATTTATCTCAATGATCTTGCTGTGATTGCTCTGTTTGATTCTGGTACAAGTCATTCCTTTATTTCCTATGTGTGTTCTAAATGCCTAGGCCTTCTGATTAGCAAGTTGCATTATGATATATATGTGATAACTCCAACCAATGCTAGGGTAGTTATGTCTGATGCTTGTTTGAATAGTATTATGCGGTATAAGCACTGTTGTACCACCCTAGACTTGATATGCATGCCTTTCCAGGAGATTGATGTCATACTTGGTTTGAATTGGTTATCCTCCAATAATGTAATGCTAGACTGCAAGAACAAGACACTAGTTCTTGGACCAAAAGTAGTAAATATGACCCCAGAAGTACAACTGAATTTTATAACGGAGGCTCAGGCAGATAAATGTCTGCAGAAAGGATGTCAAGGATATATGGTATTCTTTTCTGTTCAAACAGAAGTGGAAGAAGGAATTGATGAGATTCCAGTAGTCAAGGAATTTCCTGAAGTCTTTCCAAAAGAGATTCAGGGATTGCCTTCATAACAAGAAGTAGAGTTTGCGATTGACATTGTACCTAGAGCTGGACCAGTATCCAAAGCCCCATATCGAATGGCTCCCAATGAAATGATTGAACTAAAGAAACAGATTGAGGAGCTATTAGAGAAGGGTTTCATAAGACCCAATGTTTCACCATGGGGTGCTCCAGTGCTATTTGTCAAGAAGAAGGATGGCAGCCTAAGGCTATGCATTGACTACCAGGAATTGAATAAAATTTAGGTCAAGAATAAGTATCCTCTCCCCAGAATTGATGACCTACTAGATCAGTTGGCTGGAGCCAGTTTATTCTCCAAGATTGACTTGAGATCAGGCTACCATCAGCTGAGAGTTAAGTCAGATGACATCTCAAAGACTGCTTTTAGAACTCGTTATGGGCATTTTGAATTTCTGGTGATGCCTTTTGGTCTGACGAATGTACCTGCTATTTTCATGGATTACATGAACCGCATCTTCAGGCCATATTTAGATCAATTTGTTGTGGTCTTCATTGATGATATCCTGGTGTACTCCAAGTCTGCAGAGGAGCATGAAAGGCATTTGAGAATTGTTCTTGGTACCCTTAAAGAAAAGCAGCTCTATGCTAAGCTGAGTAAGTGCGAGTTTTGGCTTTCAAAAGTCAAATTTCTCGATCATGTCATATCCCATGAAGGGGTAGCTGTTGATCCTAGCAAAGTTGAAGCAGTTTTAAGCTGGGAGCAGCCGAAGACAGTGATGGAGATCATAAGTTTTCTGGGCTTAGTAGGGTACTATAGAAGATTTATTTAAGACTTTTCTCGAATTGCCTTGCCACTCACCAAGCTTACATGAAAGAATCAGCAGTTCAAGTGGGACGAGAAGTGCGAGGCTAGTTTTCAAGAGTTAAAGAAGAGATTAACCACTACTCTCGTGCTGATTATTCCAGACCTAACTCAGACTTATGTAGTCTATACTGATGCTAGTAAGCAGGGGTTGGGATGTGTGCTGATGCAGCATGGTAGAGTAGTAGCCTACGCCTCGCGACAGTTAAAGCCACATGAAGAGAGTTATTGTAACATCCCGATTTTTGGGTCTAGGAGAACTGGAAGGTAGTCTGATATGGGCAGGCTGCTAAATGAAACATCCTTCCTTTCATATGTCTTAGGGACCATTCAGTAGCATTTAGAACCACTTTCAAGGTCATTGAAGTCCAATTTCTCAATCTGGAGTTTTACTCTTATCGAGTACTGTTCACTGTGTAAATTCCAGATGAGTGACCCGACTTCGAAAAATTATAACTAATTCTAGAAAAATCGAAATGAAGTGGTTCCAATTGAAAAATGAATCTAACTCAATTATATTTCAGGGAAAAATAACTCGTTGACCATTAGTTGACCAAGTCAACGTCAGTCAACGTGTCAACTTTACTGTTCATCCCAAGTTTTTCTCCCTGAATCCAGCATTCTGGTCCCAACTTTGATAATTTATATCTCCTTGTGTAGACATCCAAATGAATCATACTATATATCAAATCTAAGATTGGTATGTCTACTATTTACCTTAAAAATTTCGAACATTTATTCATCCATTTACTATTTTTAACTATTTATCAAACATTATCATGTCACCACGTGTTACTGTTCACAGTGGTCATTTCCAGCAATCAACTTTGCATACATATGCATACATCCATCATATATCAGTCAAACATGCGAAACAACCATTATTATTAATTAATAAGTTGTTTTACAATCTGGGTATGTACAAAAATTCTCATATCTCTATTGCATCTTTTCCTGCCTGAGGTCCGGCAGCATAACCGCTACGCTTCATCTGTACAAAGAACTGAACCATACTGATTCGGTAATTCCCTCATGAGAACTACCATTCTACGTAGTACCCAGGAAAGACTAGATGAACCGGCTAGGTCCACTCACTTCTAGCCTCCTTAGACAGCACTACGTACACAGTACTTATCATATACTGATGTTCAGTCTTTACTTCGGCAGCATAACGGCGTCTCTTAAAATTCCCAGAATTCATTTTGACATAACCTCCCCTGTAATGGTTTACTTATTGGGATGAGATTCGGGGGAATCTCAGTAGCAACAATCATAACAATATATGTAATGCAGAGTGACAGTGCTTGCTTGTGATTGTGTACAGATAAGTATGCTGCGTGCTTCCATGCTTAATAACATATGATCATAGCATTATAGCAGAGCTTCAGACATAACATATAAGACAACAATCCAACCAAATAATAGCACAACAAGTCACAAAGCCATTACATAAAAGCTAGGATTAGTTACTACCTGGCTAGCTTAGCAGAACTCCACTATCCTTATTCTGCTTCCAGCTCCGCCAGAACTTCCTTACTTCCTTTTTCTCCTTTCTCTCTTCCCTTCCTTCTCCTTCTCTCTCTTCTTTCTCTCCCTTCTCCCTCCCATGCGTGAATGCAAGAATGGAATGGAGGGGGGGTATTTATAATTGCCTTCAATGGCAATTCTGCAGTTTCTATGAACTTTGATCCTGCGGTCCTGGTTTTTCCTGGATTTTCCTATTTTCTTTAATTCCTCCTTTACTGCATCATGCATGACATCATTGGGACATGTAACATCCCGATTTTTGGTCTAGGAGATCGGGACAGTTCATCTAGGTCCAAGATGAGGAACGTGAGAAATGTCCTAAGTCTCAAGCCTAGGAATTCTGCAGGTAGCTTGATATGGGCTGGCTCCTGTGTAAGATAACCTGATATGGGCGGGTTGTCGAGCCTTTCAATTAACGATGACTCCCGAAGAGTTTAAGGGATGAGTTATTGAAAGAGAATTTCTAGACCTTAAGATGAGGGATGAGAAGATGAGCAACGAGGCCAGAAAGAGAATGCAGGGGCAAAATCGTAATTATGGGAAAGATCGGGCTGGTAGCCTATGAGTACCATATTTTGCCAGAAAATAGAGGAAATTATGCTGATCATTTCACTGAACTGTGAAATGTGCATACGAGGTCTATATGAGTATGAAAGAATTATGGAAAGTTTAAGGACAAAAAGGTGGGGTCCTTAAGTGTAATTTTAGCCAAATAAAAAGGGACTTAAATGAAAAGAAGAAAAGTTTCTTGGGGCTAAAGTGTAATTAAAGAAAGTCAGGCCGGAAGTGGTTTGGACTGTCCGACGGCATTTCAGTCCCAGATTTCACCGGTAGAGAGAGCAAGGGACGCTCGGTAATCTGGCTTAATACAGGAATTTTTGAAGACTCCAGATAGCCAGAAATGGACTGATCGTCCAAAAGTTATAAAAATTCATACCGGATATCCTAGATTTCAGATCTAGGTGAGAAAATACAGGATGATGCGTCTTTATGGGGCGGATGTCGAGAAACTGACAGAATACCGATAGGAGGCCTGTAGAAAAAGTTATTCGCAAATTAGAAAATCCAGACGGGAGTGTGAGGCCTCCGGGTATCCGATAGGGAAATTTATCGGTATTTGAAAAGGGACTGAATGAGTTCGGATAACCTCAGTCAGATGACTGATATGACTCACAGGGATGCCTGAACACCGCAGGCCAGTGTATCGGACAGAAGGAGCCGGTGTCCGGATATGTGTATAAACGGTGAATAGTAGATAAAATATTCAATAATTATTAACAGGTGAAGATTCCTCGTAATGCGTGCCATGAAGGTAATGGACCCTGAGAGGCCCAATAATGGCGCCAACAAGGCCCAGTAAGACACTTGGACTGATAGGTGGGCCAGTGTCCGGCAGAACCCCGGAAAAGTGCGAAATTACGAAAATGCCCCTGTGTTGTACTAAAGGGGTAGTAGATGAATGAGGGCATTTTGGTCATTCTGGACAGGCCCAGGAGTCAAGGCTCATACAGATAAAGTTACTTAGAGTCAGTATATATCCTGACAGAGTACAGAAGGGTGTGAAATGACGATTTTACCCTTAGGGTTAAAATAATGCAAGAAAGGGCACCCAGGGGTATTTTGGTAATTTGCCGAGGGATGTTTCTTGGGAATCGAGCCATCAGAGTACTTGAGCTTGATCAGGATCCAAGATAACATACCCAGAGCCCAAAAACGTAGCCCATGGAGTATGTGGGAAAAAGTGGCATTAAAATACTATTTTAATGCTGTTTCAATAAAGCAAAGTTACTCGGTCGGCACGATAACCGAGGAGGTGATCAGATAAAGTCCGGGACTTATCTGGATAGCATTGGAAGGCGTGAAAGGTCCCTTCCATATGCCACATGGCGTCACCTTAGAGGCAGAAGAAAAGTTAAGGACACGTATTACGAGGCAGGAGACTGGACCGGTGAGTCAGCATGCTGAGTCAGCTGCTGAGGTGTCCAGGGAATTTAGGCATGTGGAAAATGTGGCGATGAGTCAGCTGCTGAGGTGTCCCCTGAGGTGGCACTGATGATGCAGTAAAAGGAAATTAAAGAAAATAGGAAAATCCAGGAAAAACCAGGACCGCAGGATCAAAGTTCATGGTAATTACAAGAATGCCATTGACCAAAACTATAAATACCCCCCTTGCCTTCATTATGCACGGTTTTGGCAAGAGAAAGAGAGAGAAAGAAGAGAGAGAAGGAGAAAGAAAGAAGTAAGGAAGTTCTGGTGAAGTTAGAAGTAGTAGAGAAGTTCTGAAGCTCTGCCTTTGAGGTAGTAACTAATCCTAGCTCTTATGTAATGTCTTTGTGATTTGTTGTGCTATTGTTTGGTTGGATTGTTGTCTTATATGTTATGCTTGAAGCTCTATTACAATGCTATGATCATATGTTATTGAATATGGAAGCACGCAGCATACTTATCTGTACACAATCACAAGCAAGCACCGTCACTCTGCATTACATATATTGTTATGATTATTACTACTGAGATTCCCCCGAATCTCATTCCCAAATATAACATTACAGGGGAGGTTCTGTCAAAATAAAATCTGGAAATTTTGAGAGACGCCGTTATGCTGCCCAAGTAAAGACTGAACGTCATAGTATATGATAAGTACTGTGTACGTAGTGCTGTCTAAGGAGGCTAGAAGTGAGTGGACCTAGCCGGTTCATCTAGTCTTTCCTGGGTACTATGTAGAATGGTAGTTCTCATGAGGGGATTATCGAATCAGTACAGTTCAGTTCTTTGTACAGATGAAGCGTAGCGGTTATGCTGCCGGAGTTTAGGCAGAAAGAGATGTAATAGAGATAGCAAGATTATGTATATGTCTTGTTGTGTTTGCCATGCTGTATGAAATTATTTTATTCAATGATAAGTATTGTTTGGCATGTTTAAACTTGTGTATGACAAATTAAGGGAGAAATTCGCAGGTCCTGAGGTAGCAGTGTTTTGACCTCAGTTTGACCTAGTAAACGAAGGAGTTTGGCCACGAAATTTGGCACGCCAGTCGTACACATCTAGGGCATTACGTGGATAGGTAATAAGCCTTGTTTGGATGTGCAGAATGAGATTAATCAGTTCTCAAATTAAAGGTCCAGAATAAGAAACTTAAGAGTAGAAATTTTAATTTCTGGGCTTAAGTTAAGATATAATTAAGCTAATATTGCTTCCGCAAGTGTACTCTGAGGAGTCTAAGGGAGGATATTTCAGGACACCTCACCAGGACACCTCAGCGCCACATGTATCACATGTCTGAAATCCTGGACACCTCAGCAGCTGACTCAGCATGCTGACTCACCGGTCCAGTGTCCTGCCCCGTACTACGTGTCCTCAACCTTTTCTTCTGCCTTTATGTTGGCGCCATGTGTCATCTTACTGGCACCTGTCACGCCTTCCAATGCTATCCAGATAAATCCAGGACTTTATCTGATCGCCTCCTCGGTTATCGTGCCAACCGAGTAACTTTACTTTATTGAAACAGCATTAAAATAATATTTTAATGCCACTTTTTCCCACACATTACTGGGCCTACGTTTTTGGGCTTTGGGAATGTTGTCTTGGATCCTGATCAAGCCCAAGTACTCTGATGGCTCGATTCCCAAGAAACAGCCCTTGGCAAATTACCAAAATACCCTTGGGTGCCATTTCTTGCACTATCTTAACCCTAAGGGTAAAATCGTCATTTCATACCCTTCTGTACTCTGTCAGGGTATATACTGACTCTCAGTAACTTTATCTGTATGTACCTTGGCTCCTGGGCATGTTCAGAATTACCAAAATGCCCTTCATTCATCTGTTACACTTTTGTACAACACAGGGGCATTTTCGTAATTTCGCACTTTTCCGGGGTTCTGCTGGATACTGGCCCACCTATCAGTCCAAGTGTCCCATTGGGCCTTTGATGGCGCCATTATTGGGCCTTTCTGGGTCCAATACCTTCATGGCACGCATTACGAGGAATCTTCCCCCGTTAATAATTATTGAATATTTATCTATTATTCACCGTTTATACACATATCCGGACACCGGCTCCTTCTGTCCGAAACACTGGCCTGCGGTGTTCAGGCATCCCTGTGAGTCATATCAGTCATCTGACCGAGGTCATCCGAACTCATTCAGTCCCCTTTCAAATACCGATAAATCTCCCTATCGGATCCCCAGAGGCCTCACACTCCCGTCTGGATTTTCTAATTTGCGAATAACTTTTCTACAGGCCTCCTATCGGTATTCTGTCAGTTTCCCGACATCCGTCCCATAAGGACGTATCATCCTGTATTTTCTCACCTAGATCTGATATCCAGGATATCCGGTATGAATTTTTATAACTTTTGGACAATCAGTCCATTTCTGGCTATCTGGAGTCTTCAAAAATTCCTGTATTAAGCCAGATTACCGAGCGTCACTTGCTCTCTCTACCGGTGAAATCTGGGACTGAAATGCTTTCGGACAGTCCAAACCACTTCCGGCCTGACTTTCTTTAATTACAATTTAGCCCTAGGGAACTTTTCTTCTTTTCATTTAAGTCCCTTTTTATTTGGCTAAAATTACACTTAAGGACCCCACATTTTTGTCTACTTTCCTTTTTGGCCTTGAAACTTTCCATAATTGCACTTAAGTCCTTTCATTTCCTTTACTAGGTCTAGGGGCATTATTGTCTTTTCATATTTTACCAGAGTATTCTCTGGCCCTGGTCAACTATCCAGATACCCCTTCTTGACTGTCTAACCTTAGCCAAATGACCAAAATACCCTTTACTCATTCTTCAGTTATTTTATAACATAAGGGCATTTTCGTCATTTTGCACATTTTTCCCGGACACCGGCCCCTCTTACCACTGAACTGGAATTATGGGCTTGGGCCTTCCCTGGTGTCACTACGGGCCTTAGACAACACTGTATGGCCTCTAGCCATTGTCCGATCATTTCTATTCGGACTGCCTTTCCTTTACCGATTATAACTGTAAATTCCCATCTTCAGGAATTTTTACAGAAAAATCGGGACCTCAAATCAAAATTCTGTGACTCCTCATTCAATCCGGAATCCTTTTCTCTATCTCCTGGTATTTTCAGATATTTTATCCGGACCGGGCTATTTTGGCCTGAAAAAGCACTCACGCGCACACTTTTCCAAAATGACCATTTTACCCCTGGTCACATTTCTAATTCTTTCATACACATAGAGACCTCATATGCACATTTCACAGTTCAGTGAACAGCATAATTTTCTCTATTTTCTGGCAAAATATGGTACTCATCGGCCACCAGTCCGATCTTTCCCATAATTACGATTATGCCCTTGAATTCTCCTTCTGGCATCTCTAGGCCTAAAAATTGGGGTGTTACATTTCTACCCCCCTTAAAATAAATTTCGTCCTCGAAATTTACTTAGTACCTCAATCAACTATCCAGGATATAGCTCCTCTGCCTATCCTTTCCTGGTTTATGACTAAGGCTTGGGGCATTCCTCCTCTTATGCTTATGGACAATTCATTACACTTGTGAGTAGTGTCCATTTCTTTCATATCTTATTCCTTAGAATTTTGATGTATTCTGGGATCTACATCACCCCTCTTACACTTTGCTAATCTCTCAGGAGAGATATTGTTCTTCTAACTTTCTTTCTCCTGATACGAGATCATAACCCAGATAACTTCTCGGACTTTTCTTAACTGTTTTCATAACTTTATGCATCTATGCCAAACCTTTGTGGCATTTGCACTTTCTTATCCCTTCTTAGGGCTTACATATCATTAGGCTACTCTTGCCTTAGCACCTTTCAATTTAACGTGCTACTGGGTTAGGGCTAGATTACTCTTTATATAGCTTTAGGCCCTAGCAATCTCTTTCTTATAGAACTACGTTCTATCTTTGCTTTGCCTTAGACCCTCTTCTCTAGGTCTCTCTGGCCTTTTAAACTCTCATAACTTGTTATCATGATCACTTTCTTTAGATCCGAAAAGAACTCTTCATTATCCATATCATCATCTAGGCATATAGTTCCTTACAGCTCAGTCGCCCTTACAGCTATGGTTCTTCTTAACCATTCTTAGGGTCGACCTTAGGGAATATTGAAGACTGTGTCTGGGGTAAGAGCAAATACCTTTCCTAGGGATGTCCGCATTCTTAGGGCAACCTCTTACAAAGTGGCCTTTCTTACCACAACTGCTTTGCCCTGCTCGACACTCCCATGTGCCATGGCTCTTTCCACCACATTGACATCTTTGCTCTCCAATCTGATCATTACCTTGATCAGTCCCTTGTCTGAACTATCGCCTCTTTCTCTTGCTATTAGCTTTACAACTTGAGCTACCTCCCATAGTGCTCTTAGCCAATGCTTTTCTATTCTCAACACATAGAGGATTCTGTTCTTTGCTTCTCAGGCATACTTCTACTAAACTTTGAATATCAGTACTCAGCTTTGGACTTGGACTCCGTCTTTGCTAAGGGAAAGCTAAGTTTAGTCTGAGAAAAACCATTATAAAATAATTTTTCTGGGTGAGTTTATCAACTAGTGAAGCTTCCTCACCTTAACTTCGTCTTTGGCATTCATCTTCCCAAAGAGATACTACATTGTACTCATATCTCATGGCTCATTACTTTCCTTAGGCTAGGTCTAACTGCGACCTCGGGATCTAACTACGATCAACCGTTAGCCTTTTCAGAATCTAACTGCGACTCTGAAGCTGTTAGGATCTATCTGCGACCCTGGAGCCATGCTAGGATCTAACTGTGACCCTCCAGAATCTAACTGTGATTCTGTTGTACTGTATATCTCCCGAAGATATTAAACCAACAGACTAAGTTATAAGGTTAACTGCTTCCACTTGTTGATAACTCCATAATTAAACATTTGAAAATTTTATAGCCTCATATCATTTACACAGACTTTACTTACTTCCTCTCTTACTCAGGAGTTCCTTCACATCTTTCAACTTGTGCTCTAACTACGAGCCATTTGAACTATGCTCTAACTGCGAGCAATCTGTACCAGATCCAACTCTTATCTGAAGAGTGATATATACTTATCTGAATCTAGCTCTATCTGAGAGCCATCTGTTTCAGATCCAACTCTTATCTGAAGAGTGATCTAGAAACAATCCCTTTACCGTTATCTGTATACCATTCCGGTTAATAGAAATGGCCCTGAGTACTGTATTCACAAGCCTATAGAAATACCTGAGTAACCTCAATCATATATCATGTCTGAGTATCATATCATAACTTATCGTCCCATAACTGAGACTATCTATCATTCTCAATACATGTCGTATCATTCTCATATCATATGGTGTGGGAGCAACATACTTTCTCATAACTTTCTTATCTCATATATGTACTCATATATACTCTACCCTGCATGTACTGCAAAAGGGGAGTATCCATTCATCATAGCATACTCTAACATGCATGCCATCATATGACAACTGCAAGGAGATGCAACTTTCATATCTTATGGCAACATGAGCCATATCATCATCATATTTTGCTCAACCATCCATTAGACATCATAATAGTCTAAATAAGCCTCAAACGTATTTCCCTTTATCACATTATTTGTCAGATAATCATCTGATCATACTATCTATCGCATTATCTGTCAGATTATCAATCACATGGTCAGGATCTGACAAGCACCTCTGTCTATCTTACTTAGGCTGCCACACTACCCTCTTACTAGGGAATAGACTCAACCCTTCACTATTTTATCTTACATTAGGAATAGGGGAGTCACTTTATCTCTTAACTGTGGCTACCTCTTTACTATCTCTCAACTTCTTCTATCTTTCCATCAGTCCCTATCAGTCTTGGTCTATTCTTGACCGGACTATGGTTCCTTATTGGTCTTTCTTTTTATCCTAGCGAACTTGAGTTGCCTGGATCTCATTCATCATCTTTTACTACTACTTCTACTTTCTAGGGTACTATGCCCTAGGTCTATCACTTCTCCGTGATGGAATCCCTCTGCTCAGAGAACATTGAGCTCTTTATCTATTACCCATCACGTCTCTCACCTTAGGCCATGTGTTAGGATCATTCCTAGGCAAATCTCAATCTAACTTTCAGGTCTTCTATTCAGATTAACCGAATAAAACCTCTGCAACGTAGATCTACTCTTAGTTATCACATGGAGGATCTACTTTTTCACATTGTCTTAAATTGATCTTTCGTACCTCAGTACCTTTGTACTGTCTGGCTTAGTGTCACAACCTTATTTTTATACATCTTAGGGACCATTCAGTAGCACTTAAACCACTTTCAGGGTCATTGAAGTCTAAACACTTAATCTGGAATTTTATTTATATCGAGTACTGTTCACTGTGGCAAATTCCAGATGAGTGACCTGACTTTGAAAATTCATAACTAATTATAGAAAAATCTAAATGAAGTGGTTCCAATTGCTACGTGAAGCTAACTCAAATATATTTCAGGGAAAAATCATTGGTTGACCAATCCTTGACAAATTTAACGTGGGTAAACGTTCAAATATTACTGTTCATCCAATGACTTTCTCCTGAATCCAGCATTCTGGTCCCAACTTTAACCATTTATATCTTTTCGTGTATACATCCAATTTAGACATTATATATATCAAATTAAAGCTTAGTATGTCTACTTTATACCCTAAAAATTTCGTATATTAATTCAATCATTTACTATTTTTAATGATTTATCAAACATGAATGGGTCTTCACGAGTTACTGTTCACTGAGCCTATTTTCAGCATTTAGTCTTTACATACCCAAGCATACAACCAACACATATCAGTCATACAGGCCAGATAACCATTAATATCAAATAATCAACTGTTATATATCTGTGCATGATTAACTCTCTCATATTTTATTACATCCTTCTCTGTCTATAATCCGGCAGCGTAACTGCTACAATTCTTTTCTAGAAAGTAACCGATGTTGTACCGATTCGGTAATTCCCTTAAGAGAACTACCATTCTACATAGTACCCAGGAAAGACTAGATGAACCTTCTGGGTCCACTCACTTCCAGCCTCCTTAGACAGCACTACGTACACAGTACGTATCAGTTCCTTTCTTTGTTCCGTCTTCGTTGCCGGAATTTCGGCAGCCTACCGGCGTCTCTTAAGATTTCCAAATTTTATTTTGACAGAACCTCCCCTGTAATGTTATGTTTGGGAATGAGATTCAAAAGAATCCCAGTAACAATAATCATAACAAAATATGTAATGCAGAGTGACGGTGCTTGCTTGTGACTGTGTACAGATAAGTATGCTGCATGCTTCCATATTCAATAACATATGATCATAGCATTGGAATAGAGCTTCAAGCATAACATATAGGACAACAATCAACCAAACAAGACAACACATCACAAAGACATTACATAAGAGCTAGGATTAGTTGTTACCTCAAAAGCAGTGCTTTAGAACTTCCCTACTACTTCCAACTTCACCAGAACTTCCTTACTTCTTTCTTTCTCTCACTTTCTCTCTCAAGAACTTCTTTCTTCCTCTCTTTCTTGCTTGCACCGAAATGAAGGGGTAAGGGGGGGTATTTATAGTGTTGAGCAATGGCAATCTTGTAATTTTGAAGACTTATGATCCTGTGGTCCTGGTTTTTCCTGAATTTCCTATTTTTCTTTATTCCTTTTACTGCATCATGCATGACATCACTCAATGCCAACTCATGGGACACCTCACCTCCCACATTCTTCACATGGCGAAATTGAGAGGGAGCTAGAGCCTTCCGGAAGCTTTCCGGTCCACTCCGGTACCGGCCCGGTCCATCGCCTCGAAAAACGTGCTGTTTTCTGCACCTGATGTTTCTGAAGATCCTTTTTATGTCTACTGACCTAACATTTAGTATCTAGACCCTTTATAACATTAACTTTTTAATACTGGGTCCAGACTCAATTACAGATCCCCTGCGAAATGACCAAAATGCCCTTGGTGCCCTATCTTGTCCTATTTTAACCCTAAGGGCAAAATCGTCATTTCACACCTTTCTGGACTCGGTCAAAGCTTATACTGGCTCTAGTCAATCTTATTTAGACATGTCTTGACCTCTGGGTCTGTCCAAAATGACCAGAATATCCTTTATTCATCTGCTGCCCTTTTTGTACAACATAGGGGCATTTTCGTAATTTCGCACTTTTCCGGGGTTCTGCTGGACACTGGCCCACCTATCAGTCCAAGAGTCTTATTGGGCCTCTAATGGCGCCATTTTTGGGCTTCCTGGGTCCATTACCTGTATGGCACGCATTACGAGAAATCTTCCTTTAACACAGTTCATTGAATATTTTAACTATTATTTACCGATTATACACCTTTTTCGAACACCGGCTCTTTTTCCCAGATACAGTGTCCTACTGTGTTCAGGCATCCTTGGGGGTTATAACGGTCATCTGACCGAAGTCATTCGATCGCATTCAGCCCCTTTAAAAATACCGATAAATCTCCAACCCGGATCCCTGGAGGCCTCACACTCCCGTCTGGAATTTTTATTTTGTGAATAACTTTTCCTACAGACCTCCTATCGGTATCCTGTCAGTTTCCCGACATCCGCCCCATAAGGGTGCATCATCCTGTATTTTCTCACTTATATCTGAAACCTAGGGTATCCGGTATTAATTTTTATAACTTTTGGACGATCAGTCCATTTCTGGCTATCTGGAATCTTCAAAAATTCCGGTATTAGGCTTGGTTACCCGGCGTCACCTGCCCTACCTTCTGGTAGAATCTGGGACTGAAATGCTGTCGGGCGGTGCAAACCACTTCTGGCCTATTTTCTTTAATTATACTTTAGCCCCAGGGAACTTTTCCTTCTTTATAATTAAGTCCCTTAATTTGGCTAAAATTACACTTTAAGACCCCACATTTTTGTCTACCTTTCCTTCCTTACCTTAAACTTTCCATATTTGCATTTAAGTCCTTTCTTTTCCTTTCTTTTGCAATTTAATCATTTTCTCTACATAAAGGACCACATCTTTTTCCTGAAACATAGCTCATATATTCCGTTTATTCTGTACATAGAAACCAGTACAGAAAATTAAGGATATTACATTTCTCTCCCCCTAAAAATAAATTTCGTCCCCGAAATTTACATTACATCTATCCTATACAAATAATTCAGGGTACTTTTCTCTCATCTTTTCTTCTGTTTCCCATGTAGCCTCTTGTTCAGTCAAGCCTTTCCAGATCACTTTAACTAAAGGAATTTGCTTATTCCGCAACTGCTTGACTTTTCTATCAGTAATTCGTACCGGTCCAACCTCATAGGTCAAGTCATCTCGCAGTGCGACCTCATCTTGCTCTATCACATGAGATGGATCTGGAATATACTTCTTTAATTGGGAAACATGGAACACATCATGTATCTGGCTGAGATTTGGAGGAAGAGCCAACTTGTAGGCTACTGCTCCTATCTTTGAGAGAATCTGGAATGGCCCGATGTATCTTGGATGCAGCTTCTTCACCTTAATCGATCGTCCGGCTCCTGTGGTTGGAGTTAACTTAAGGAATACATGTTCTCCTTCTTCAAACTCCAACGGCTTCCTTCTGACATCTGCATAGCTCTTCTGTCTGCTTTGAGCCGTCAACAATCGTTTTCTAATTACCGCAACTTGTTCTGCAGTTTGATCCACTATATCCGGACCAAGCATTCTTCTCTCGCTCAACTCTAGCCAGCATAAGGGGGATCTACATTTCCGTCCATAGAGTGCTTCAAAAGGTGCCATCTGTATACTAGCCTGATAACCATTGTTATATGCAAACTCTATAAGGGGTAAATGGATATCCCAGCTGCCTTTGAAATCTAGGACACATGCTCTCAGCATATCCTCTAACGTCTGTATTATTCTTTCAGATTGACCATCTGTCTGAGGATGATAAGCTGTACTGAATCTGAGAGTAGTGCCCATTTCTTCCTGTAGAGCCCTCCAGAAATTTGAAGTAAATCGAGGATCTCTATCAGACACAATGCTGCTTGGGATACCATGGAGCCTAACGATCTCCTTTATATGCAGCTTTGCCAGCTTTTCTAGAGAATCTCTCTTATTGATTGCCAGGAAATGTGCTGACTTTGTCAGTCGATCGATTACTACCCAAACCGCATCATGTCTACTTGGTGTCAAGGGTAGTCCTTCCACAAAGTCCATGGCAATCCCATCCCATTTCCACTCAGGGATATCTAAAGGCTGCAACGTTCCTGCTGGCTTTTGATGTTCAACTTTCACTTTCTGGCAGGTTAAGCACTTAGATACGTAAGCTACAACATCTTTCTTCAGTCCAGGCCACCAGAATAACCTTTTAACATCATGATACATTTTGGTCATACCTGGATGTACCGTATATCGGCTTTTATGTGCTTCCTCCAGAATCCTTTCCCTTAATCCCCCAATATTTGGGATATAGGGTTTTCCCCTAAACTGTAGCAATCCGTCTGGGGACATCTCAAAATTCCTTGTCTTCCCTTTCTCCAGCTTGTCTTTGAATATTGCTGCGAGCTTATCCTGTTCCTGAGCCCCTGTGATCTCATCTTCTATGCAAGCTCTGACATGAACTCCTCCAAAAGGATTCTCCGTCAGTTGCATTTGATATAGAGGGCTCCAGTCGCGCATATCTTCTATCAGTTCCAATTCCTTGATCATCATGTATGCAACCTGCACCACCTTTCTACTCAGGGCATCAGCTACCACATTGGCTTTTCCTGGATGGTATTTAATCTGGAAGTCATAATCTTTTAACAATTCCATCCATCGCCGCTGCCTCATGTTCAGCTCCTTCTGATCCTGCAGATATTTCAGGCTTTTGTGGTCGCAAAACAACTCTATCGTTGCTCCGTATAAATAGTGCCTCCATATCTTCAGGGCATAGACCACCGCCGCAAGCTCCAGATCATGAGTGGGATAATTCTCTTCATGTGGCTTTAACTGCCGAGAGGCGTAGGCTACTACTCGACCTTGCTGCATAAGCACACATCCCAGCCCCTGCTTGCTAGCATCAGTGTAGACTACATAAGTCTGAGTTGGGTCTTGAATAATCAGCACGGGAGTAGTCGTTAATCTCTGCTTCAACTGCTGGAAGCTAGCCTCGCACTTCTCATCCCACTTAAACTGCTGATTCTTTCTGGTCAGCTTGGTAAGTGGTAAGGCAATTCGAGAAAAGTCTTGAATGAATCGTCTGTAGTACCCTGCTAGGCCAAGAAAACTTCTAATCTCTGTCACTGTCCTTGGCTGTTCCCAGCTCAAAACTGCTTCAACTTTGCTAGGATCCACAGCTACCCCGTCTCGGGATATGACATGACCGAGAAATTTGACTTCTGAAAGCCAAAACTCGCACTTACTCAGCTTAGCATAGAGCTTCTTCTCTTTAAGGGTACCAAGAACAATCCTCAAATGCCTCTCATGCTCCTCTGGAGATTTGGAGTACACCAGAATATCATCAATAAAGACCACAACGAACTGATCTAGATAAGGCCTAAAAATCCGGTTCATATAGTCCATGAAAATAGCAGGTGCATTGGTTAGTCCAAAAGGCATCACCAAAAATTCAAAATGTCCGTAGCGCGTTCTGAACGCCGTCTTTGGAATATCATCTGGCTTGACCCTTAGTTGATGGTAGCCAGATCTCAAGTCAATTTTGGAGAATAAGCTCGCTCCTGCCAATTGATCTAGCAGGTCATCAATTCTGGGAAGAGGATACTTGTTCTTAACTGTAAGCTTATTTAATTCCCTGTAGTCAATGCACAGCCTTAAGCTACCATCTTTCTTCTTGACGAACAGTACTGGAGCACCCCATGGCGATACACTGGGTCGTATAAAACCCTTCTCCAATAGCTCCTCAATTTGCTTCTTCAGTTCCATCATTTCATTGGGAGCCATCCTGTATGGGGCTTTTGATACTGGTCCAGCTCCAGGTACAATGTCGATCGCAAACTCCACTTCACGCTCCGAAGGCAATCCCTGAATCTCCTTTGGAAAGACTTCAGGAAATTCATTGACTACAGGAACCTCCTCGATGCCTGCCTCCACTTCTGTTTGAACAGAAAAGAATACCACATATCCCTGACATCCTTTCCGTAGGCATTTTTCTGCCTGAGCCTCTGTCACGAAGTTCAGTTGTACTTCTAGACTCCGATCAGTGATCTTTGGACCAAGAACTAGGGTCTTGTTCCTGCAGTCCAATATCACATTATTGGAGGATAACCAATTTAAACCGAGTATGACCTCAATCTCCTGGAAAGGCATACAGATCAGGTCCAGGGTGGTACTGCAGTGCTCATAACGCACCACACTATTTAGACAGGCATCAGATGTGATCACCCTAGCGTTGGTGGGGGTTTTCACCTGTATATCATAACGTAACTTGCTGATCAGAAGGCCTAGGCATTTAGCACATTCATAAGATATAAAGGAATGACTTGCACCCGAATCAAATAGGGCAGTCACAGCATGATCATTGAGATAGATTGTACCTTGGATCATCTCAGATGATCGCTGAGCATCCTCTCTAGTGAGTGCAAACACTCGTCCCGCCGTCCTTGGCCTTGGATCAGTTATAGCTTGAGGACATTCCCTGGAAAAATGTCCAGGCTTTCCGCAGGTGTAGCATACATTCTGGCCCATCAAGCATGGTCTGTCACCATGATTCTTTCCACACTTTTCACATCCTGGGGCCTTTGGATCCCGGTTATTGGATCTTCCGCGGAAATTTCCCCTATTAGGCCTCTTGGTCTGCCACGGGCGCTTTCTTTTCTTATAGCCGCTCCCACTGGCCGCTTCTTGATTCCGTCCGGCCTTATCAGGAGTCGCTTGATCTTTACTCCCAGATCTGGACAGCATTCTATGATTCATGCTGTTCTCAACGATTCGACATGCTTCCACAGCCTTATTGAACTGGCTGTATTGTTGGGGAGTTAACTTCTCCTTTAACATAGAATTCAGCCCTCGAATCATTCTTTCTGTCATCCAGCGTTCGTCATCCACTTGGCGTAGGTAAGTTGAATATTGAGATAGCCGGATGAACTTGGCCAAATATTCGTCAAAAGATTCTTTTTCTCCTTGCCTCAGCACAAGGAATTCAGCCTCCCTTTCATCTCTGACAGATTGAGGAAAATATTTCTCATAAAATTGCTCAAGAAATACTTCCCAAGTAACTGGAATATCTCTTGCTTGGAGAAGTAACTCTGTATTCTTCCACCATCTATCCGCATCCTTTTCCAATTGATAGATGGCCATTTGGGCCTTGGTTTCAGTCGGGCAGTCGAGGACCTTAAAGATCTTCTCTAATCTGCTGACCCAATTTTCTGCTACATGTACCTCAAATGTCCCTTCGAATATGGGAGGATTGTGTTTGCAAAATCGCACCATCCATTGCTGGATGCCAACTGCCTCCTCCCTTGATTCAACCCTTCTCTGGGGCTGTTCCGCCTGCTGGGGTACTTCTTCAGGTTCTCTACTAGTTTCTCCTGAAGGCTCTGGCGGTCTTAAATTATTTACAGCTGCTGCTACTGCCGCAGCTATGGCAGCATCTCTTTCTTGTTCATTTCGTGCTTGAGCAGCTCTCATTTCTTCTATCATCTTTTGTTGCTGTTCTAATCGTTCTAGAATCATTTGATTAAGGTTTCCAGCCTCTCGGGGTTCCTCAGCTGGAATAGTTCTCCTCGTTCGTACCATTTTGTTATACTTAAAAACAGAAGGAAATACGATAAATAACATAATTCCTTTTCATTTCATTTCACACATAATATACATACAGAGTATATGTACATATCACAGTACCATTCTAGTCTTTTATACATTAGAAATATTACTCTAATTTTTCTTAAACTTCATTCTAATATATTCTTCTACTAGGTAGATCCAGTCGGATATGGTACAATATGATTCTCTATCAAAATACTGGTCCAACTCCGATCTCCAGGTAGGAGTCTTCGGCAATACATCATTCATAATTTCTAGCCAAAGCCCCATGGTTAACACATTTGGATCCCAGGCTTGATATATGGCTTTCACCCTTGTGATAAACTCCTGGTAGACCGAATAATCTTGATCTATGTTTTCGAACAGGGTCTGCCTCAACTCATATAGTTGTCGGGCTAATGCTACCGAGCTCTCAAGTTGCTCTCTACTCAGGTTCCTCCCTGGGACCATTCTTACGATTAAACCTCCCAAATACATTTCTACTAAAGTCACTTCGGGCCTACTGGGATCTGGCGCATTACTCTGAACACGTACTTGACTGGATCCTGAACTGTCTGTTATATTCAAGGGTACCGCACTTATGGGAATGGCAGGAATAGGGCCTTCTGTTATCATCACCTCCTGATCATCAATTGGAAAGTTTGATCCTACCGAGGAACTATCCTCCTCAGAATCACCAGCTACTGGAGGTGTCCAGAGGTCAGAATCATTGCTTACTATCTCTTCTTCTGAACTATCTGAACTAAAGACCTCTGGTCTTAATTCCCATTGGTTTACTGTAGTTTCAGACCCAAATCTATGTCTAGCCATCCTGCAAACACTAACTTAGTGTCAATTATGACGGCTTTATCATGGTATATCTTTCTATAAATCATCTACTCAGAGCATTTCTTAAGCCAGAATCCTTTGCTCTGATACCAAAATGTCACAACCTTATTTTTATACATCTTAGGGACCATTCAGTAGCACTTAAACCACTTTCAGGGTCATTGAAGTCTAAACACTTAATCTGGAATTTTATTTATATCGAGTACTGTTCACTGTGGCAAATTCCAGATGAGTGACCTGACTTTGAAAATTCATAACTAATTATAGAAAAATCTAAATGAAGTGGTTCCAATTTCTACATGAAGCTAACTCAAATATATTTCAGGGAAAAATCATTGGTTGACCAATCCTTGACAAATTTAACGTGGGTAAACGTTCAAATATTACTGTTCATCCAATGACTTTCTCCTGAATCCAGCATTCTGGTCCCAAATTTAACCATTTATATCTTTTCGTGTATACATCCAATTTAGACATTATATATATCAAATTAAAGCTTAGTATGTCTACTTTTTACCCTAAAAATTTCGTACATTAATTCAATCATTTACTATTTTTAATGATTTATCAAACATGAATGGGTCTTCACGAGTTACTGTTCACTGAGCCTATTTTCAGCATTTAGTCTTTACATACCCAAGCATACAACCAACACATATCAGTCATACAGGCCAGATAACCATTAATATCAAATAATCAACTGTTATATATCTGTGCATGATTAACTCTCTCATATTTTATTACATCCTTCTCTGTCTATAATCCGGCAGCATAACTGCTACAATTCTTTTCTAGAAAGTAACCGATGTTGTACCGATTCGGTAATTCCCTTAAGAGAACTACCATTCTACGTAGTACCCAGGAAAGACTGGATGAACCTTCTGGGTCCACTCACTTCCAGCCTCCTTAGACAGCACTACGTACACAGTACGTATCAGTTCCTTTCTTTGTTCCGTCTTCGTTGCCGGAATTTCGGCAGCCTACCGGCGTCTCTTAAGATTTCCAAATTTTATTTTGACAGAACCTCCCCTGTAATGTTATGTTTGGGAATGAGATTCAAAAGAATCCCAGTAACAATAATCATAACAAAATATGTAATGCAGAGTGACGGTGCTTGCTTGTGACTGTGTACAGATAAGTATGCTGCATGCTTCCATATTCAATAACATATGATCATAGCATTGGAATAGAGCTTCAAGCATAACATATAGGACAACAATCAACCAAACAAGACAACACATCACAAAGACATTACATAAGAGCTAGGATTAGTTGTTACCTCAAAAGCAGTGCTTTAGAACTTCCCTACTACTTCCAACTTCACCAGAACTTCCTTACTTCTTTCTTTCTCTCACTTTCTCTCTCAAGAACTTCTTTCTTCCTCTCTTTCTTGCTTGCACCGAAATGAAGGGGTAAGGGGGGGTATTTATAGTGTTGAGCAATGGCAATCTTGTAATTTTGAAGACTTATGATCCTGTGGTCCTGGTTTTTCCTGAATTTCCTATTTTTCTTTATTCCTTTTACTGCATCATGCATGACATCACTCAATGCCAACTCATGGGACACCTCACCTCCCACATTCTTCACATGGCGAAATTGAGAGGGAGCTAGAGCCTTCCGGAAGCTTTCCGGTCCACTCCGGTACCGGCCCGGTCCATCGCCTCGAAAAACGTGCTGTTTTCTGCACCTGATGTTTCTGAAGATCCTTTTTATGTCTACTGACCTAACATTTAGTATCTAGACCCTTTATAACATTAACTTTTTAATACTGGGTCCAGACTCAATTACAGATCCCCTGCGAAATGACCAAAATGCCCTTGGTGCCCTATCTTGTCCTATTTTAACCCTAAGGGCAAAATCGTCATTTCACACCTTTCTGGACTCGGTCAAAGCTTATACTGGCTCTAGTCAATCTTATTTAGACATGTCTTGACCTCTGGGTCTGTCCAAAATGACCAGAATATCCTTTATTCATCTGCTGCCCTTTTTGTACAACATAGGGGCATTTTCGTAATTTCGCACTTTTCCGGGGTTCTGCTGGACACTGGCCCACCTATCAGTCCAAGAGTCTTATTGGGCCTCTAATGGCGCCATTTTTGGGCTTCCTGGGTCCATTACCTGTATGGCACGCATTACGAGAAATCTTCCTTTAACACAGTTCATTGAATATTTTAACTATTATTTACCGATTATACACCTTTTTCGAACACCGGCTCTTTTTCCCAGATACAGTGTCCTACTGTGTTCAGGCATCCTTGGGGGTTATAACGGTCATCTGACCGAAGTCATTCGATCGCATTCAGCCCCTTTAAAAATACCGATAAATCTCCAACCCGGATCCCTGGAGGCCTCACACTCCCGTCTGGAATTTTTATTTTGTGAATAACTTTTCCTACAGACCTCCTATCGGTATCCTGTCAGTTTCCCGACATCCGCCCCATAAGGGTGCATCATCCTGTATTTTCTCACTTATATCTGAAACCTAGGGTATCCGGTATTAATTTTTATAACTTTTGGACGATCAGTCCATTTCTGGCTATCTGGAATCTTCAAAAATTCCGGTATTAGGCTTGGTTACCCGGCGTCACCTGCCCTACCTTCTGGTAGAATCTGGGACTGAAATGCTGTCGGGCGGTGCAAACCACTTCTGGCCTATTTTCTTTAATTATACTTTAGCCCCAGGGAACTTTTCCTTCTTTATAATTAAGTCCCTTAATTTGGCTAAAATTACACTTTAAGACCCCACATTTTTGTCTACCTTTCCTTCCTTACCTTAAACTTTCCATATTTGCATTTAAGTCCTTTCTTTTCCTTTCTTTTGCAATTTAATCATTTTCTCTACATAAAGGACCACATATTTTTCCTGAAACAGAGCTCATATATTCCGTTTATTCTGTACATAGAAACCAGTACAGAAAATTAAGGATATTACACTTAGCATATGTTATACCAATCCTCTAGCTGATGGACTTCAGCAATGGTTGGTACCTTCGTTATCATATGGCCTCTGCTATCTTTTGTTGTGACCTGAGAACTGCATAGTCACAACTCACATGCTCTTCGACTTTTAGTCGCAACCGTCGCACACTACTCGTCACGACCTGGCATCTCTGCGTCCTTTAATCGCAACCTATAACATCGCTACCTGAACTCCTTTGTACACTGGTCGCGTACTGCAATATTACTCATCGCGACCTGAGGTCTTCTTACATCGCAACATCAACTTATCTGTACATATTAGTCGCGACATAAGATCCCTCTTCTCTACTTCCTACTTTTAAAGCATGTAGTCATACTCATCCTTATACATAGGCAACATACTAGGTATAGGGTAGCTCAATAGTGTGCATACTGGACAATACAATCCAGTCACATATAGGATTTATCCATTCATTAGCCAGTGGAAGCAGAACACTAATAAACTCGTACCTTAGTTTGGCACAGGAGACTTTCTTATCTCGTTGCCAGTCAGGGTATATATTCTTCCCTAAGTCGAGTATCTTTCACCTGTTGTGTTCTGTGGACACTCCCTGCCATAATGTCCATACTTTCCACACCTATAGCATAACCCTTTACCTACTGGACAAGGCCTCATACCATGGTCTCGACCACAGTTCTTACATTCATTAGGCCTTGGTTGCCTACTAACTTCTCTTGGCCCACTACCTGGCCTACTTCCTTGCTTCTTATTAACTTTTGACCCATATGCTGGCCCATTTCTCTTCATACTGTTCCTTCTCAAGGAACCTGGTGGCATCACTTTCAGTGGTACTGATGGAGTAGGCTCACTATTTTCTGGTTATTGCACATTCTTTTCTAGCTTGTAAACTGCCAGCTGGGCCTTTCTTTCAGTGGGACATTCTAAAATCTTAAAGATTTTCTCTAACTGGCTTACCCAATCCTCAGCTATTTGGGTGTCAAAAGTCCCTTCAACATGGGCGGATCAAATTTATGGAATCGTTCCATCCATGTTTGCAGACTTTCCTGGTCATTATTATTTCTTATAGACCCCTGATGTCTATTCATTCCAGTCTACTTATGATCTGGTTGAGGTTCAGGTTCTATATCATTCTCTAGTACTACCTCCTTCCCAGACTACTGTAATCTTGCAACCGCAGCAGCAACCGCCGTAGTGATAGCAGAATCTCGCTCTTGATCTTGGCGAGCCTGGGTTGCCCACATCACATCGTGACTTATAACTTAACTTGTTGTAACTTGGATATCTGGCATCCTCACTACAGTATCTGGTTACAACACGATACCTCGAGCTACTCTTGCAGCTTCCTTAGTCGTGAACCGATCAGATTCTATCTCTATCTCTAGAGGAAACTGCTTATTAAACATTATTCTGCTTAGTCCAGCCATATTGTGTTAATAAACACGAGACCTCGACTGTATCGGCTGACTAAGATTAGCCCATCATAATCATATCCTTCGTAAGACTATAAAGCTCGGGGTCCAGCCTCATACATCTGGGTGTCACTGTCATCTGTCTAAACCTTTCCAAGCAGTGAACACCATCCCTATATCCTACTCTAGGGAGAGGACCACTCAAACTTCTCATTTGTTTAAGAAATCAAACTAACTAAACCAGAGCATCACTGAGCCAGAACCTTCTGTTCTGTGCCAGAATCTTATGCTCGGAGCCAGAACCCTTTGTTCTGTGCTAACCTTATTCTGTACTAACACCATAAATTATCTATTCAGAGCATTTCCTAAGCCAGAATCCTTTGCTCTGATACCAAAATGAAACATCCTTCCTTTCATATGTCTTAGGGACCATTCAGTAGCATTTAGAACCACTTTCAAGGTCATTGAAGTCCAATTTCTCAATCTGGAGTTTTACTCTTATCGAGTACTGTTCACTGTGTAAATTCCAGATGAGTGACCTGACTTCGAAAAATCATAACTAATTCTAGCAAAATCAAAATGAAGTGTTTCCAATTTATAAATGAAGCTAACTCAATTATATTTTAGGGAAAAATAACTCGTTGACCATTAGTTGACCAAGTCAACGTCAGTCAACGTGTCAACTTTACTGTTCATCCCACGTTTTTCTCCCTGAATCCAGCATTCTGGTCCCAACTTTGATAATTTATATCTCCTTGTGTAGACATCCAAATGAATCATACTATATATCAAATCGAAGCTTGGTATGTCTACTATTTACCTTAAAAATTTCGAACATTTATTCATCCATTTACTATTTTTAACTATTTATCAAACATTATCATGTCACCACGTGTTACTGTTCACAGTGGTCATTTTCAGCAATCAACTTTGCATACATATGCATACATCCATCATATATCAGTCAAACATGCGAAACAACCATTATTATTAATTAATAAGTTGTTTTACAATCTGGGTATGTACAAAAATTCTCATATCTCTATTGCATCTTTTCCTGCCTGAGGTCCGGCAGCATAACCGCTACGCTTCATCTGTACAAAGAACTGAACCGTACTGATTCGGTAATCCCCTCATGAGAACTACCATTCTACGTAGTACCCAGGAAAGACTAGATGAACCGGCTAGGTCCACTCACTTCTAGCCTCCTTAGACAGCACTACGTACACAGTACTTATCATATACTGATGTTCAGTCTTTACTTCGGCAGCATAACGGCGTCTCTTAAAATTCCCAGAATTCATTTTGACATAACCTCCCCTGTAATGGTTTACTTATTGGGATGAGATTCGGGGGAATCTCAGTAGCAACAATCATAACAATATATGTAATGCAGAGTGACAGTGCTTGCTTGTGATTGTGTACAAATAAGTATGCTGCGTGCTTCCATGCTTAATAACATATGATCATAGCATTATAGCAGAGCTTCAGACATAACATATAAGACAACAATCCAACCAAATAATAGCACAACAAGTCACAAAGCCATTATATAAAAGCTAGGATTAGTTACTACCTGGCTAGCTTAGCAGAACTCCACTATCCTTATTCTGCTTCCAGCTCCGCCAGAACTTCCTTACTTCCTTTTTCTCCTTTCTCTCTTCCCTTCCTTCTCCTTCTCTCTCTTCTTTCTCTCCCTTCTCCCTCCCATGCGTGAATGCAAGAATGGAATGAAGGGGGGTATTTATAATTGAATTCAATGGCAATTCTGCAGTTTCTATGAACTTTGATCCTGCGGTCCTGGTTTTTCCTGGATTTTCCTATTTTCTTTAATTCCTCTTTTACTGCATCATGCATGACATCATTGGGACACCTCACCAGGACACCTCAGCGCCACATGTATCACATGTCTGAAATCCTGGACACCTCAGCAGCTGACTCAGCATGCTGACTCACCAGTCCAGTGTCCTGCCTCGTACTACGTGTCCTCAACCTTTTCTTCTGCCTTTATGTTGGCGCCATGTGTCATCTTACTGGAACCTGTCACGCCTTCCAATGCTATCCAGATAAATCCAGGACTTTATCTGATCGCCTCCTCGGTTATCGTGCCAACCGAGTAACTTTACTTTATTGAAACAGTATTAAAATAATATTTTAATGCCACTTTTTCCCACACATTACTGGGCCTACGTTTTTGGGCTTTGGGAATGTTGTCTTGGATCCTGATCAAGCCCAAGTACTCTGATGGCTCGATTCCCAAGAAACAGCCCTTGGCAAATTACCAAAATACCCTTGGGTGCCATTTCTTGCACTATCTTAACCCTAAGGGTAAAATCGTCATTTCATACCCTTCTGTACTCTGTCAGGGTATATACTGACTCTCAGTAACTTTATCTGTATGTACCTTGGCTCCTTGGCCTGTTCAGAATTACCAAAATGCCCTTCATTCATCTGTTACACTTTTGTACAACATAGGGGCATTTTCGTAATTTCGCACTTTTCCAGGGTTCTGCTGGATACAGGCCCACCTATCAGTCCAAGTGTCCCATTGGGCCTTTGATGGCGCCATTATTGGGCCTTTCTGGGTCCAATACTTCATGGCACGCATTACGAGGAATCTTCCCCCGTTAATAATTATTGAATATTTATCTATTATTCACCGTTTATACACATATCCGGACACCGGCTCCTTCTGTCCGAAACACTGGCCTACGGTGTTCAGGCATCCCTGTGAGTCATATCAGTCATCTGACCGAGGTCATCCGAACTCATTCAGTCCCTTTTCATATTTTACCAGAGTATTCTCTGGCCCTGGTCAACTATCCAGATACCCCTTATTGACTGTCTAACCTTAGCCAAATGACCAAAATACCCTTTACTCATTCTTCAGTTATTTTATAGCATAAGGGCATTTTCGTCATTTTGCACATTTTTCCCGGACACCGGCCCCTCTTACCACTGAACTGGTATTATGGGCTTGGGCCTTCCCTGGTGTCACTACTGGCCTTAGACAACACTGTATGGCCTCTAGCCATTGTCCGATCATTTCTATTCGGACTGCCTTTCCTTTACCGATTATAACTGTAAATTCCCATCTTCAGGAATTTTTACAGAAAAATCGGGACCTCAAATCAAAATTCTGTGACTCCTCATTCAATCCGGAATCCTTTTCTCTATCTCCTGGTATTTTCAGATATTTTATCCGAACCGGGCTATTTTGGCCTGAAAAAGCACTCACGCGCACACTTTTCCAAAATGACCATTTTACCCCTGGTCACATTTCTAATTCTTTCATACACATAGAGACCTCATATGCACATTTCACAGTTCAGTGAAATGATCAGCATAATTTTCTCTATTTTTTGGCAAAATATGGTACTCATCGGCCACCAGTCCGATCTTTCCCATAATTACGATTATGCCTTTGAATTCTCCTTCTGGCATCTCTAGGCCTAAAAATTGGGGTGTTACACTAAACCCGTAGTCCCAGGGTAGTAATTTGATATGGGCGGACTACTTACCTTTATTTTGTAGGAATCCGAGGGATGAGCTAAGTCCTTTAGGATTTAAAGATGAGTTAAGTCTTTAACCTTCAGAATCGGGATAGTTCACCTAGGTTCAAAATAAGGAATGTGAGGAATATCCTAAGTCTTAAGCCTAGGAATTCTGCAGGTAGCTTGATATGGGCTGGCTCCTGTGTAAGATAACCTGATACGGGTGGGTTGTCAAGCCTTTCAAGTAACGATGACTCCCGAAGAGTTTAAGGGATGAGTTATTGAAAGAGAATTTCTAGAACTTAAGATGAAGGATGAAAAGATGAGTAACAGGGCCAGAAAGAGAATGTAGGGGCAAAATCGTAATTATGGGAAAGATCGGGCAGGTAGCCAATTAGTACCATATTTTGCTAGAAAATAGAGAAAATTATGCTGATCATTTCACTGAACTGTGAAATATGTATATGAGATCTCTATAGGTATGAAAGAATTAGAAATATGACCAAGGGTAGAATGGTTATTTTTGAAAAGTGTGCGCGAGAGCGTACTTTCAGGCAAAAATAGCCCGGTCCGGATAAAATATCTGAAAATACCGGGAGATAGAGAAAAGGATTCCGGGTTGAATGACGCAACACAGAATTTTGATTTGAGGTCCTGATTTTTCTGTAAAAATTCCTGAAGATGGGAATTTACAGTTATAATCGGTAAAGGAAAGGCAGTCTGAATAGAGATGATCGGACTATGGCCAGAGGCCATACAGTGTTTTCTAAGGCCCATAGTGACACCAGGGAAGGCCCAGGCCCATAATAGCAGTTCAGTGGTAAAAGGGGCCGGTGTCCGGGAAAAAGGTGCGAAATGACGAAAATGCCCCTATGTTATAGAATAACTGAAGAATGAGTAAAGAGTATTTTGGTCATTTGCCTAAGGTTAGACAGTCAATAAAGGGTATCTGGATAGTTGACCAGGGTCAGAGAATACTCTGGTAAGATGTGAAAAGACAATAATGCCCCTAGACCTAATAAAGTAAAGAAAGAGAGACTAAGGGCATTTTGGTAATTTTGCCAAGGGGCGTTTCTTGGGAATCGGGCCATCAGAGTACTTGGGCTAGATCAGAGACCCAAGATGATATTTCCAGGCCCAAAAACGTAGCCCAGCATAAATGTGAGAAAAAGTGGCATTAAAATAATGATTTAGTGACTTTTCAGTAAAGTAAAGTTACTCGGTGGGCACGATAACCGAGGAGGTGATCAGATAAAGTTTGGGACTTATCTGGATAGCATTGGATGGCGTGAAAGGTGCCAGCAAGATGCCACATGGCGCCAACATAGAGGAGGAAGAAAAAGTTAAGGACACGTGGCAGGATCTCAACCGTGTATTCCGGTGCAAGACTCTGGAACTGGCTGGAAATGCTGAGTCAGCTGATGAGGTGTCCCAGAAGCTTGCAATGTCGCCATGTGACATATGAGGTGTCCCATGAGGTGTCCCTTGGGATGATGTCATGGATGATGTAGTTAAGGGAATAAAGAAAATAGGAAATTCTGAAAAAACCAGGACCATAAGTTCATATGGCTTCAAAATTACGGAAAAACCATCCATCAAAACTATAAATACCCCCTCCCCCTCCCATTTCATGCATCCCACGGTTTTGCAAGAGAAAGAGAGAGAAAGAAGAGAGAGAAGGAGAAAGAAAGAAAGGAAGTTCTAGCGGAGCTGGAAGCAGTATAGAGATAGTAGAGTTCTGCTAAGCTTTTGAGGTAGTAACTAATCCTAGCTTTTATGTAATGGCTTTGTGATTTGTTATGCTATTGTTTGGTTGGATTGTTGTTTTATATGTTATGCTTGAAGCTCTATTACAATGCTATGATCATATGCTATGATCATATGTTATGCATTACATATATTGTTATGATTATTGCTACTGAGATTCCCCTGAATCTCATTCCCCATATCTAACCCATTACAGGGAGATTATGTTGAAGTGAATTCTAAGAATTTTGAGAGACGCCATTATGCTGCCGAATTTAAGACTGAACATCAGAATATGATAAGTATTGTGTACGTAGGTGCTGTCTAAGGAGGCTGGAAGTGTGGACCTAGCCGGTTCATCCAGTTTTTCCTGGGTACTTACGTAGAATGGTAGTTCTCATGAGGGAATTACCGAATCAGTACGATTCAGTTCTTTGTACAGATGACGCCTAGCAGTTGTGCTGCCGAAATTCGGGCAGAAAAAGATGTAATAGAAATATGATAATTTTGTGTATGCCTTGTTGTATGACATTTTATTATTTAATAATAAATATTGTTTGGCATGTTCAATTTGTGGATGACGAATTAAAAGAGAAATTCGCAGGTCTTGAGGTAGTAGTGTTCTGACCTCAGTTTGACCTAGTAAACGAAGGAGTTTGGCCACGAAATTTGGTGAGCCAGTGGTACACATCTGGGGCATTCCATGGATAGGTAATAAGCTATGTTTGGATGTGTAGAATGAGATAAATCAGTTTTCAAATTAAAGGTTCAGAATAAGGAACTTAAGAGTAAAATTTTAATTTCTTGGCTTAAGTTAAGATATAATCGAGCTAATATTGCTTCCACAAGTGTACTCTGAGGAGTCTAAGGGAGGATGTTTTAGTTATCCCACTCATGATCTGGAGCTTGCAGCGGTGGTTTATGCTCTGAAAATATGGAGACATTATTTATATGGAGCAATTATAGAGTTGTATTGTGACCACAAAAGCCTGAAGTATCTGCAGGATCAGAAAGAGCTAAATATGAGACAACGAAGATGGGTGGAACTGTTAAAAGATTATGACTTCCAAATTAAATACCATCCAGGAAAAGCTAATGTGGTGGCTGATGCTCTGAGTAGAAAGTTGGTGCAGGTAGCACATCTAATGATCAAAGAGTTAGAATTCATAGAAGATGTGTGAGATTGGTGTTGGAGATTGTGCCCTAGGGGCCAATCATTATCTTATGAACATTGTTGATTTATGAATTTCTTAATAAAGTTATCATATTATTTGCATGTTTACTATGATGACAATCCTTGGATAACTCGTGATCTTATCCTAAATGTCCCTGGTCGGTCATCTATGTGGGAGCAGAGATGAAATAAGACCAGTATGACTTTGAAGATATATAGAGATATAAATCAAAGTCATAAGCACATGTAAGAGTACAGGGTATTGGACCGACCCGCTATGAGAGAGCTGCATGGGTCAAATCATAAGCTTCTCTCATATACAAGCCATGTCACTATGCCCTTTGACCTGAGATCATCATGGATTCCTACATGACAAACGCTCAGCTTTGACCTAGTCAAAAGTCACTTTTGACCGAGTGATCATAAAGGCTATGCTCGGGCTTAGTGGTTTTCATGCGGAGGAATGTGAATGGTCAAGATGGAATTTGTCCCTCACATTCGTAGAGAGATATTACTGGGCCCCTCGATGAGTGAGTCTGAGAAATGTATGGCCATACTGGAATGGAAGGGTAGTTCCATTTCTATATTCAGACTACTCAGGGATCGAGAAAGTAACGGTCAGGAACAGGAGGATGACGTTCACCATGCCTCATCCTTGACCGAAATATCGTGTGACAAAAGGGACGTGATATGGTTGTATGAAAGGTTACATCGTTTATCGATCCTCATATGTTTTGGGTAGTCGTAATGCCTTGCTAGAGACCGCTTACGACTTGTGGGTCAGTATAGTAACTGGGCCACTGCCAACTTCATATGGGCCTATAGGGTCGCACACAAAACAGCCCAATACGAGCTATGATGTCCAGATTCATTGAATCTAAGAGATGTCTAGATTCAATGAATAATCTAGGGTGGATATATATTTTATATATATATATAAATTAGTTTATATATATTATATATATAATATAAGAGATATTTGTAAGATTTAATTTATAAGGATAAATTAAATCTCTATCATTTTTGAATTTGAATTTAAATGGATATGATCTATTTGAATTTGAAATTCAAATTGATAAGATATCTCAAATTTGATTTATGAGAATAAATCAAATATAATTCTGTCTTATCTTTATTTTAAATTAAATAAATAGGTGAATTAAATCTGTGGGACGGATTTAATATAAACCATATTTATTTAATCAGTTTCTTATTAAATTATGCAATATATGATATTGTATTAATTCAGAATTAATATAAGATTAATTCTGAAGCCCGGCCCTATTAGAAGCCCGATAGCTTCCTATATATTTGACATTAGGAGCTAGGGTTCGAGACAAGATACATCTCTACACACACATTCAGACGTGAGCAGAGGGGGCAGGGAGAGTGCAAAAGGTTTGCACATAAGAAACTGCCGAGATAGAGACGGTGAGGACGGAATCTCTAGAAAGCCTTAGAGGGACAAGAGGCGCTAGCACGTCATTCGCGATTGGAACGCTGTTCGTGTGGATACCGGTAGAGGAAGCCGATCTGAGCTGTCGACTTCTACGATACGACCAGACACGAAGCAAGGTCGCGACCAGAACACCCTGAGGTCGCGACCATACGGGCATCTGAACGCCAGAAATCCGAAAAGAGGAGACAGGTCGCGACGTGAAGCTGAATACGTCGCGACTACAAACTCCAGAGACGTCCGGTCGCGACTAGAGGCAGAAGAGGTCGCGACTAACAACTCCAGAGGCGACAGATCGCGACTAGAAGCAGAGGAGGTCGCGACTAAAAGCTGAGGAGGTCGCGACTGAAAGTTCCAGAGGCGAGGAGTCGCGACTAGTGGACATTGAGGTCGCGACCAAAGCTTGAAACCGAAGGTAACACTTCTTTCTCCTTGACTTAAACACATTCGGTAGATCCTGGCTGGGAATAAAAAATTTTTAAAGTTAATTTCCGCTGCGTGTCTTCCAATTCCCTTCAGTGGTATCAAAGCCATGCCGTTTTGTGTTTAAGTTAGGTTTGATTGTTGATACATGTGATGTATGTTAGAATTCTTAGCTGATTATATGATAACATGCGAGATATGTATGACATATATGGAATCTGTTTATGTATGACATATACGGAATCTAAAAGGAAACTGAAATCGGTGGTGTATGTTAATTGATTTGATCAATTAATATTGATGGGGTATAAAGGAAATAGAATTAAGATTCTTGATTATTTATGGGAAAAAAAAATTTCCTTGGGGCGCTGCCCCACACCCCGCCCGCTAACCGGCTAGCGGGACCGCCGTGGCTATTTAATCGTAGCGCAACATAATCGTAATATGTATTGACTTTCCTGATATATGAATGTTTTGAAACATTTATTGCCCTTCAAATAGTATGAATTTTGATTCTTGAATGTTTGGGTATGGTGAACAATATGGCTCTAGATTACAAGTGTTGTAATTTTTCTAAATACGGCCTGCATGTCGTGCCTTCCTCTAATGACTCTCGTTGTACATTCTCTTCTCATCTCACTCCCCTCGAATGTTAAAACGAGGTTTCCTTATGTACTTTTCCTATTCTAATTAGAGAGCTCCTCTCATTGGCTTGAGGGGACTTAGGATAGGTGAGCCATATTGTATCACGTTTAAGATTATGCATCTTTTGATTAGATCACTGCATGTATGTTTTATATGCATAATACTTGTATGAGATACAACCGCGATACATGCATCTTATAAACTAGATAATTAATTAAACCCTCTAAAAGAAATCTTAAGTCATATGCCGTCAATTAATGAACACTTGTCAAAACCTCGATCGCTCATTTGTAGGTCCACCAAAGTGGGTACATTTGAGTTATCTTGGGGAGATAAGCAAGAGTAATGGTGCTACTCTTATGTTTGTTATTGTTTGACTTAATTGAGATTATCAAAACGGTTTTGGGTCTCAAGGCATTAGATGGGATTAAAACATGCCGGATCATATGATGATGGAATCCCATAAACATCTAAGAGTTACATGTGATGTAATTGGTAAAGTTGTTACCTACCTAAATAACTTAAAGTTGAGCGTCCTGCCAAAGCGGACTCAAGTTTAAGCAAAATATGGATCTTAGCCCACTAATTATTACATTGAGGGTTGTTTTAGTCAGTGGGAGATTGCTAATTCGCTTGCATATTTTAATTGTAGAATCATGACGACTAGTAATACTGCTACATTATCGTTGCGATCTGTCCTTGAGAAGGACAAACTCAATGGGACAAACTTTCTTGACTGGTTCAGGAACTTGAGAATTGTTCTCAAGCAGGAAAGAAAGGTATATGTCCTAGATCAACCCATTCCTGAGGAGCCAGCAGCCAATGCTCCTAGAGCTCAGAGAGATTCTTATGCGAAGCATAAGGAAGACTCTGTTGATGTGGGATGCTTGATGCTTGCCACTATGGTTCCGGAACTCCAAAGAGATTTGGAACACATGGAGGCTTATGAGATGATTGTGCATCTTAAGGAAATGTTCCAGCAACAAGCAAGGCAAGAGAGGTATGAGACCACTAAGGCCTTACATTCCTGCAAGATGGCTGAAGGTGCATCAGTGAGTACTCATGTCTTAAAGATGAAAGGGTACATAGATCACCTTGAGAGGCTTGGATTTCCCATGAGCCAGGAGTTGGCTACAGATTTGATCTTGAACTCACTCCCGGAAAGTTATGACCAGTTTGTCATGAATTACAACATGAACAACATGGAGAAATCTATTTCTGAACTGCATGGGATGCTTAAAACTGCTGAGCCGACTGTTAAGAAGAAGCCCAGTACTGTTTTGATGGTTCACAAAGGAAAGGGTATGAAAAAGAAAGGCAAGGGTAAGGGGAAGGGTCACGGCTCATCTGGTAAGACCAAAGAGTCAGGCAAGCCCGAAACCAAGCCTGCACCAAAGAAGGCAAAGCCTCCAAAGGAAGGAGTTTGCTTCTTCTGCAATGAACCGGGTCATTGGAAGAGGAATTGCAAACTCTACCTTGAAGATCTGAAAAAGAACAAGAAGGATAGCAGGGCTATCGCTTCAGGTATTTATGTTATAGACATTCACCTTTCTACTTCCACTACATGGGTATTAGATACTGCATGTGGTTCTCACATTTGTACAAATGTGCAGGGCCTAAAGGACAGTAGAAAGCTGAAGAAGGGCGAAGTTGACCTACGTGTTGGAAATAAAGCAAAGGTTGCTGCTCTAGCTGTAGGCACTTATGAATTAGTTCTGCCCACTGGGCTTTTGTTAGTTTTGAACAATTGCTATTATGTTCCTGCTTTGAGTAGTAACATTGTTTCTCTTTCTTATTTGGATAAGGAAGGTTACACTTCCATTTCTGGGAATGGTAAATGTTCCATTTATCGTAATGATATTTTCTATGCTCATGGTGATTTGCATGTTGATCATTACATATTAAACTTGGAACAACCCAATCATGGAAATATCTATAACATAACCGCCAAAAGGATCAAACCAAATGATTTGAATCCAACGTACCTCTGGCACTGTCGTCTAGGCCACATAAATGAGAAACGCATTTCTAAACTCCATCAAGATGGATTTCTCAACTCATTTGATTTTGAATCATATGATACTTGCGAATCTTGTTTGTTAGGAAAGATGACAAAGTCGCCTTTCACTGGGCACAGTGAGAGGGCCACTGATTTGTTGGGCCTCATACATACAGATGTGTGTGGACCGATGAATACAAATGCCATAAGAGGTTATTCGTACTTCATTACATTCATAGATGATTTCAGTAGATATGGCTACGTCTATCTAATGAAACATAAATCCGAATCTTTTGAAATGTTCAAGATATTTCAAAGTGAAGTACAAAACCAGCTTGGTAAAACAATTAAAGCCCTTCGATCTGATCGAGGTGGTGAATATTTGAGCCAAGAGTTTATCGATCATCTTAGGAATTGTGGAATAGTCTCACAATTGACTCCTCCAGGAACACCACAATGGAATGGGGTTTCTGAACGGAGGAATCGAACACTATTGGATATGGTTTGATCCATGATGAGTCGAACAGATCTTCCACCATCCTTTTGGGGCCACGCCCTAGAGACAGCTGCGTTCACACTGAATCGTGTTCCATCTAAGGCAGTTGAAAAGACTCCGTATGAGATATGGACTGGGAGGAAACCTAGTTTGTCTTTTCTCAAGATTTGGGGATGTGAGGTCTATGTTAAGCAACAAGCCTCAGATAAATTAGCGCCCAAATCTTCAAAGTGCCTTTTTGTGGGATATCCTAAGGAAACCAAGGGATATTATGTCTACAACCCCACTGATAACAAAGTGTTTGTTGTCAGAAATGGTATCTTTCTAGAACGAGAATTTATCTCTAAAAGAACCACTGGGAGCAAGGTACACCTCGAAGAAGTTCGAGAGCCACAAGACGCCACAGAACTAGAGATGGAAAGTAGAGAAGACTCACAAGAAGTTGTTGAGACTCCTCAAGTCACGCAAGGCCCAAGGCGATCTAATAGGGCACGACTTCAGCCTCAGAGATATGGATTTCTGATTTCTGATAGTCGTGATGTGTTGCTCATTGAGCATAATGAGCCCACTACCTATCAAGAAGCTATAGTGGGACCAAACTCTGAAAAATGGCTCAATGCCATGAAGTCTGAGATGCAATCCATGTACGACAATAAGGTATGGACCTTAGTCGACCCGCCTGAAGGTGTAAAAACCGTCGGGTGCAAGTGGGTTTTTAAAGAGAAAACCGACATGGATGGCAATGTAAATGTCTTCAAGGCACGACTGGTTGCAAAAGGATTTACTCAAACTCATGGTGTGGACTATGATGAGACCTTTTCCCCAGTTGCAATGGCCAAATCAATCAGAATCCTCCTTGCCATTGCAGCATATTATGACTATGAAATATGGCAGATGGACGTCAAGACAGCCTTCCTTAATGGAAAGCTCCTTGAGGATGTGTACATGACACAACCTGAAGGTTTTGTTCGTTCTGAGGACTCTGGTAAGGTGTGCAAGCTTCAAAGGTCCATTTATGGACTGAAGCAAGCATCTCGGAGTTGGAATCATCGTTTTGATGAAGTAGTCAAAGAGTTTGGATTTCTTCAAAACATTGATGAACCTTGTGTGTACAAGAAGGTTAGTGGGAGCACAGTTGTATTTTTGGTACTCTATGTCGATGACATCCTACTCATTGGGAATGACATTCCTACCTTGCAGATTGTCAAGTCTTGGTTAGGAAAATCTTTCTCGATGAAAGACTTGGGTGAAGCCACCTACATCCTAGGAATTAGGATCTATAGAGATAGATCTAAAAGGCTTCTAGGACTGAGTCAGAGCACATATATAGACAAGATACTGCATAGGTTCAGTATGCAGGAATCAAAAAGGGGTTTCATACCCATGTCTCATGGTATTCACCTCAGCAAGGATTTGTGTCCTAGTACACCAGATCAGCGAGGTCGCATGAGTAAGATTCCATATGCCTCGGCCATAGGATCTATCATGTACGCCATGTTATGTACTCGACCAGATGTCTCGTTTGCCTTAAGTATGACTAGCAGATATCAACAGGACCCTGGTGAGGGCCATTGGACTGCTGTCAAGAATATCCTTAAGTACTTAAGAAGGACTAAGGACTTATTCTTGGTCTATGGTGGATTGGAAGACGAGCTCTATGTAACTGGTTACACAGATGCAAGTTTCCAAACTGACCAGGATGACCAGAAATCGCAATCTGGATACATATTCCTCCTGAATAATGGAGCAGTAAGCTGGAAGAGCTCTAAGCAGAGCACTGTAGCAGATTCTGCAACGGAAGCTGAGTACATAGCAGCATCTGATGCAGCTAAGGAGGCCGTTTGGATCAGGAAGTTCATTACAGAACTAGGGGTGGTACCTACCATCTCAGATCCAATAACTTTGTTCTGTGACAATAGTGGTGCCATTGCACAGGCCAAAGAGCCTAGGTCACATCAAAGGACCAAGCATATACTCAGGCGATTTCATCTCATCAGAGAAATCAATGATAGAGGTGATATAAAAATATGCAAGGTAGCAGGGGAAGACAATGTTGCTGATCCTCTAACAAAGCCGCTTGTGCAAGCAAAACATGAGTGTCATGTTAGGTCAATGGGAATTAGGCAAATTAATGATTGTACCTAGTGCAAGTGGGAGGATGTTGGAGATTGTGCCCTAGGGGCCAATCATTATCTTATGAACATTGTTGATTTATGCATTTCTTAATAAAGTTATCATATTATTTGCATGTTTACTATGATGACAATCCTTGGATAACTCGTGATCTTATCCTAAATGTCCCTGGTCGGTCATCTATGTGGGAGCAGAGATGAAATAAGACCAGTATGACTTTGAAGATATATAGAGATATAAATCAAAGTCATAAGCACATGTAAGAGTACAGGGTGTTGGACCGACCCGCTATGAGAGAGCTGCATGGGTCAAATCATAAGCTTCTCTCATATACAAGCCATGTCACTATGCCCTTTGACCTGAGATCATCATGGATTCCTACATGACAAACGCTCAGCTTTGACCTAGTCAAAAGTCACTTTTGACCGAGTGATCATAAAGGCTATGCTCGGGCTTAGTGGTTTTCATGCGGAGGAATGTGAATGGTCAAGATGGAATTTGTCCCTCACATTCGTAGAGAGATATTACTGGGCCCCTCGATGAGTGAGTCTGAGAAATGTATGGCCATACTGGAATGGAAGGGTAGTTCCATTTCTATATTCAGACTACTCAGGGATCGAGAAAGTAACGGTCAGGAACAGGAGGATGACGTTCACCATGCCTCATCCTTGACCGAAATATCGTGTGACAAAAGGGACGTGATATGGTTGTATGAAAGGTTACATCGTTTATCGATCCTCATATGTTTTGGGTAGTCGTAATGCCTTGCTAGAGACCGCTTACGACTTGTGGGTCAGTATAGTAACTGGGCCACTGCCAACTTCATATGGGCCTACAGGGTCGCACACAAAACAGCCCAATACGAGCTATGATGTCCAGATTCATTGAATCTAAGAGATGTCTAGATTCAATGAATAATCTAGGGTGGATATATATTTTATATATATATATAAATTAGTTTATATATATTATATATATAATATAAGAGATATTTGTAAGATTTAATTTATAAGGATAAATTAAATCTCTATCATTTTTGAATTTGAATTTAAATGGATATGATCTATTTGAATTTGAAATTCAAATTGATAAGATATCTCAAATTTGATTTATGAGAATAAATCAAATATAATTCTGTCTTATCTTTATTTTAAATTAAATAAATAGGTGAATTAAATCTGTGGGACGGATTTAATATAAACCATATTTATTTAATCAGTTTCTTATTAAATTATGCAATATATGATATTGTATTAATTCAGAATTAATATAAGATTAATTCTGAAGCCCGGCCCTATTAGAAGCCCGATAGCTTCCTATATATTTGACATTAGGAGCTAGGGTTCGAGACAAGATACATCTCTACACACACATTCAGACGTGAGCAGAGGGGGCAGGGAGAGTGCAAAAGGTTTGCACATAAGAAACTGCCGAGATAGAGACGGTGAGGACGGAATCTCTAGAAAGCCTTAGAGGGACAAGAGGCGCTAGCACGTCATTCGCGATTGGAACGCTGTTCGTGTGGATACCGGTAGAGGAAGCCGATCTGAGCTGTCGACTTCTACGATACGACCAGACACGAAGCAAGGTCGCGACCAGAACACCCTGAGGTCGCGACCATACGGGCATCTGAACGCCAGAAATCCGAAAAGAGGAGACAGGTCGCGACGTGAAGCTGAATACGTCGCGACTACAAACTCCAGAGACGTCCGGTCGCGACTAGAGGCAGAAGAGGTCGCGACTAACAACTCCAGAGGCGACAGATCGCGACTAGAAGCAGAGGAGGTCGCGACTAAAAGCTGAGGAGGTCGCGACTGAAAGTTCCAGAGGCGAGGAGTCGCGACTAGTGGACATTGAGGTCGCGACCAAAGCTTGAAACCGAAGGTAACACTTCTTTCTCCTTGACTTAAACACATTCGGTAGATCCTGGCTGGGAATAAAAAATTTTTAAAGTTAATTTCCGCTGCGTGTCTTCCAATTCCCTTCAATTGGAGCCCTTTGTATCAAATACAAATGATAAAGAGTCCTTACGGAGGAGTTCATGTCAGAGCTTGTATGGAAGATGAGATAAAAAAGGCTCAAGATTAGGATAAGCTCGCAACACTCTTTAAAGATAAGCTGGAGAGAGGGAAGGCTAGAAATTTTGAGTTTTCCCCAGATGGATTGTTATAGTTCAGGGGAAGCCATATATCCCTAATGCTATGAGATTAAGAGAGAAGACTCTGGATGAAGCACACAAAAGCCGATATACAGTGCATCTAGATATGACCAAGATGTACCATGATGTTAAAAGGTTGTTTTGGTGGCCTGGATTGAAGAAAGATGTAGTGGCTTATGTGTCTAAGTGTTTGACATGCCAGAAAGTAAAGATTGAACACCAGAAGCCAGCGGGAACGTTGCAACCTCTAGATATTTCTGAGTGGAAATGGGATAGTATTGCCATAGACTTTGTTGAAGGACTACCCATGACTCTAGTTAAGCATGATGCGATATAGGTAGTAATTGATCGGTTGACGAAGTCAGCTCATTTCCTGGCAATAAATAAGAGGGATTCTCTAGAGAAGCTAGCAAAGTTATACATAAAAGAAATTGTTAGACTTCATGGTATCCCAAGTAGTATTGTGTCCGATAGAGACCCTCAATTTACTTCTAGTTTTTGGAGGGCTTTGCATCAAGAAATGGGCACTACTCTCCAATTTAATACAGCCTATCATCCTCAGACGGATGGCCAGTCGGAGAGAACAATCCAAACACTAGAAGATATGTTGAGAGCATGTGTTTTGGATTTCAAAGGCAGTTGGGATATCCATCTACCACTCATAGAGTTTGCATATAACAATAGTTACCAAACTAGTATTCAGATGGTGAAACATCCTCCCTTAGACCCCTCAGAGTACACTTGCGGAAGCTAGATAGCTTGATTATACCTTAACTCAAGCCTAGAAATTTAAAATTTTACTCTTAAGTTCCTTATTCTGAACCTTTAATTTGAAAACTAATTTATCTCGTTCTACACATCCAAATGAGGCTTATTACCTATCCACGTAATGCCCCAGATGTGTGCCACTGGCTCACCAAATTTTGTGTCCAAATTCCTCTGTTTACTATGTCAAACTGAGGTCAAAACACTGCTACATTAGGACCTGCGAATTTCTCTCTCATAATTTCTCATACACAAATTTAATATGCCAAATAATATTTATTATTAAATAATAATTTGTCATACAAAAGGGCATGAACAAAATCCTCATATTTCTATTACATCTTTCCTGCCTGAAATCCGGCAGCATAACTACTAGGCTTCATCTTTACAAATAACTGATCTTGTACTGATTCGGTAATTCCTGAGAGAACTACCATTCTACGTAAGTACCCAGGAAAGACTGGATGAACCGGCTAGGTCCACTCACTTCCAGCCTCCTTAGACAGCACCTACGTACACAGTACGTATAAGCTCTTTTCTTCATTACTGCTATTTTGTCATAATTTCGGCAGCATAACGGCGTCTCTTAAAATTCTCAAAATTCATTTCAACATAACCTCCCTGTAATGGGTTAGACATGGGGAATGAGATTCGAGGGAATCTCAATAGTAAATAATCATAACAATATATGTAATGAAGTGTGACAATGCTTGCTTGTGATTGTGTACAGATAAGTATGCTGCGTGCTTCCATACTCAATAACATATGATCATAGCATTGCAGTAGAGCTTCAGACATAACATATAAGACAACAATCCAACCAAACAATAGCACATCAAATCACAAAGTCATTACATAAAAGGTAGGATTAGTTACTACCTCAAAAGCTTAGCAGAACTCTAGAATCTCTATACTGCTTCCAGCTCCGCCAGAACTTCCTTCCTTTCTCTCTTTCTTTCTTTCTCCTTCTCTCTCTTATTTCTCTCTCTTTTCCTTGCAAAACCGTGAAGACAAATGAATGGGGGAGGGGGTATTTATAGTTTCCACCGATGGCACTTGTGTAATTCTCAAGAACTCTGAACTTGTGGCCACCGTTTTTCCTGGAGTTTCTTATTTTCTTTTCCATTTATTACATCATCACCATGACATCATCCAAGGGACACCTCATGGGATACCTAATCTGTCACATGGTGCAAATGAGGGCCCCTGGGACACCTCACCAGCTGACTCAGCGTTTCCAGACAGTTCCAGAGTCTTGCACCGGAATCAACGGCTGAGATCGTGCCACGTGTCCTTAACTTTTCTTCTTCCTCTATGTTGGCTCCATGTGGCATCTTGCTGGAACCTTTCAGGCCATCCAATGCCATCCAGATAAGTCCAGAACTTTATCTGATCACTTCCTCGGTTATCGTGCCGACCGAGTAACTCTACTTTATTGAAAAGTCACTGAAACATTATTTTAATGCCACTTTTTCCCACATATATGCTGGGCTATGTTTTTGGGCCTTGGAATACCATCTTGGGTCTCTGATCCAGCCCAAGTACTCTGATGGCTCAATTCCCAAGAAACATCCCTTGGTAAATTACCAAAATGCCCTTGGTTCCTCTTTATTTACTTTAATGAGTCTAGAGGCATTATTGTCTTTTCACATCTTACCAGAGTATTCTCTGACCCTGGTCAACTATCCAGATACCCTTTCTTGACTGTCTCACCTTAGCCAAATGATCAAAATACCATTTTCTCATTCTTTCACTATTTTATAACATAAGGGCATTTTCGTCATTTTACACCTTTTTTCGAACACCGGCCTCTTTCACCATTAAACTGATATCATGGTCCTAGGCTTCCCTTGGTGTCACTTATGGGCCTTAGAAACGCTCTATGGCTTCTGGCCACAGTCCGATCATCTCTATTTGGACTACTTTTCCTTTACCGATTATAACTGTAAATTTCCATCTTCAGGAATTTTTACAGAAAAATTGGGACCTCAAATCAAAATTCCGTTACTCCTCATTCAACCAGGAATCATTTTCTCTATCTCCCGGTATTTTTAGATATTTAATCCGGACCGGGCTGTTTTGGCCTTGAAACATTCTCGCGTGCACAACTTTTCAAAATGACCATTTTACCCTTGGTCACATATCTAATTTTTACATACTCATAGAGACCTCATATGCATATTTCACAGTTCAGTGAAGTGATCAGCATAATTTTCTCTATTTTCTGGTAAAATATGGTACTCATCGGTTATCAGCCTGATCTTTTCCATAATTACGATTATGCCCCTGAATTCTCTTTCTGGCATCTTTAGTCCTCTTCTTATCCTTCATCTTAAGTTCTAGAAATTGTCTTTCAACAACTCGTCCCCTGAAGTCTTTGGGAGTCATTGTAAATTGAAAGGCTCGGCAACCCGCCCATATCAGGTTATCTTACACAGGAGCCATCCCATATCAAGCTACCTGCAGAATTTCTAGGCTTAAGACTTAGGATATTCCTTACATTCCTCTTTTTGAACCTAGGTTAACTGTCCCTATTTTGTAGGTCAAAGACTTAACTCATCTTTAAATCCAGAGGAACTTAGCTCATCCCTCAGATTCCTACAAAATACAGGTAAGTGATCTGCCCATATCAGATTACTACCCTGGGACTACGGGTTTAGCAGCCTGCCCATATCAGACTACCTTCCAGTTCTCCTAGACCAAAAATTGGGATGTTACAGATGGCCCTTTTTGAAGCACTCTGAGGACGTAAATGTAGATCTCCCTTATGCTGGCTAGAGTTGAGTGAGAGGAGAATGCTTGGTCCTGATATAGTAGGTCAAACTGCAGAACAGATTGCAATGATCAGACAAAGATTGTTGACGGCTCAAAGTAGACAGAAAAGCTATGCAGATGTCATAAGGAAGCCGTTGGAGTTTGAAAAAGGAGAGCATGTATTCCTTAAGTTAACTCCAACTGCGGGAGCCGAACGATCAATCAAAGTGAAGAAACTGCATCCAAGATACATCGGACCATTCCAAATTCTCTCAAAGATAGGATCAGTAGCTTACAGGCTAGCTCTTCCTCTAAATCTCAGCCAAATGCATGATGTATTCTATGTTTCCCAACTCAAGAAGTATGTTCCAGATCCATCACATGTGATTGAATAGGATGAGGTGGCGCTGCGAGATGACCTAACTTATGAGGTTGGACCAATACGAATTACTGATCGAAAGGTCAAGCAGCTACAGAATAAGCAAATTCCTTTAGTCAAGGTGATCTGGAAAGGCTTAACGGAGAATGAAGCTACCTGGGAAACAGAGGAAAGAATGAGGGAGAAGTATCTTGAGCTATTTCATTAGGATATATTGTAAATTTCAAGGATGAAATTTATTTTAAGGGGGAGAGAAATGTAATATCCCTAATTTTCTGTACTGGATAGTATGTACAGTTTGTATGTAATATATGCGATATTCTCTAAGAAAAATGTGTCCATTTATGTAAAGAAAGGGACTAAATTGAAAAAGGAAGAAAAGGCAAGGACTAAAGTGAAAATATAAAAGGTTTAAGGCTAAAAAAGAAAGGTAGACAAAAATGTGGGGTCTTTAAATGTAATTTTAGCCACATTTAAGGGACTTAATTGAAAAGAAAAAAAATTTCTAGGGGCTAAAGTGTAATTAAAGAAAGTTGAGCTAGAAGTGGTTTAGACTGCCCGAAAGCATTTCAGTCCCAGATTTTACCAATAGATAGAGCAAATGATACTGGGTAATCCAGCTTAATACAGGAATTTTATCAGGAATCCAGATAGCTTAAATTTATCTGATAATGGAAAAATTATAAAAATTATTATCGGATCTCCTGGACATCAGATATGAGTGAAAAATTACAGGATGACGCATCCTACAGAGACCGAGGTCAGGGAACTGACAGAATACTGAAAGGAGGTCTGTAGAAAAAGTTATTCACTTATTAGTGAATTCAGATGGGAGTTTGTGATCTCCGGGGTATCCGATTGAGAGATTTATCGGTATTCAAATTGGGATTGAATGAGCTCAGATGACATCAGTCAGATGCCTATTATGACCTAAAGGGATGCCTAGACTCAGTATATCAGTTTATCTGATAAAAGGAGTCAGTGTCCGGAAAGGTGTAGAAACAGTGTACAATGGCAAAAATACCCGATGAATATCGTCGGAAGAGATTTCTCAGGATTCATGCCATAAAGTTGATGGACCCTATAAAGGCCCAAAAATGGCCCCAACCAAGGCCCAATAAGACACTTGGACTGATAGGTGGGCCAGTGTACATGGGGACCCCGGAAAAGTACGAAATTACGAAAATACCCCTGTGTTGTCTTAAGGAGTAATAGATGAATGGAGGGCATTTTGGTCATTTTGGACAGGCCAAAATGCCAAGACATACATAGGAAGAGTTATTCGGAGTCAGTATACGCTCTGATATGGTTCAAAGAGGTGTGAAATGACTATTTTGCCCTTAGGGTTAATATAGTGCAAGAAAGGACACCAAGGGTATTTGGTCATTTTGCAAGGGATCTGTAATTAAGTTCAGACCCAGTATAAGATTGTCTATGATAAAAGGAATCCGGATACTGGATTTAAGGTCAGAAAATATATTATGGAATCTCAGAAAAATTAGATGTAGAAAACAGTCCAGTTTTCAAGGAATCGGACCGGGCCGGTATTGGATTGGACTGGAATTTTTCCAGAGGCTTCTTGGCTCTTCAATTTCTCCATGTGAGTGATTAGGTGTCCGATGAGGTGTCCCTTGGATGATGTCATAAAGGTGATGTCATAAATGAAAAAGAAAAGAAAATCCAAGATTAAATCTTGGCCTTTAAATCAAATAGTGTACAAAATGATCTTGGCCTTTCATTTTCACTCAAGTTTGCCTATAAATACCCCCCAAATTCAGACCTGATTCGGCATGCATGACAACCCTAGGGAACCTCTTGAAAGATTTTCACTCAAGCTAAAAGGAAGCAAGCACCTTGGAGGAACTATCAAGGTAATTAGTTCCCTTGATCCTAGACTATGTTCTAGTAGATTTGCTCTTGGTTTTAAGTGGTTTTTGAGGCATAAATCTTGTGGAGGTGCTTCTGAAATTTCTATGTATGTGTGAAAAGAGCATGAGCTTTATGTTATGGATAGTTTACACAAGCTTAAACAAGGTAGAATCAAGTGGTAATGGCTTAGGAATTCAAGTATGTTTGTGAATCCAAGATCATGTTCTGTTCTGTACAGTACACAATCACTGTTCATATGTTGGAATTTCATGGTTTTTATGCTTCTAATGAGTTTAAAATGGAAAATTGTGTGGGGTTATGGTAGGGAAACAAGTATTGGAAGCATTGGAATCAAAATGAGAATTTTTAGAAAAACATAGGCCACTTTCGGTTCTGTACAGTAGCATGAGATGCAATTGGATTCTGGAATTTTTGAATGTATATTTGGATTCTACATGAAAAATTATGTGGAAATGAACCATGAGAGTTTAGTTTAGAAAGATGTAAGTATAAGTCACAAATTAGAGAAAGAAAGGAACTTAATGGAACCCTAGCCTTGAGATTGGATTGGAATTGAGTTGTAACTTGGTAATTGCTTTGTTATGCCTAGGTTTTGACATTTGTGGGAAGGAATGATCAATTCAAGAAGTAATTGGCAAAGATACATAAGAGGTAGTAAGAATACTTAACTATAAACTTATGTTGTTTGATTAATATGCTTGCTTGTTATGCATGAAGTTTGGTTGAGCATGATATGTTATGTGATGATGATTATGATGATGATGATGAGTTATGAATATGTGCAACTCCTTGCAACCTATGTCATGACAATATGCATGTTAGGGTTTGTTTATGTATGTTCATGAATTAGCTCCCATTGCATGATAACATGTTAGGCATTTAATCAAGCATGCATAACCTTATAGTTTGTATGACTTGCTATTGAGATTTCCATGAAATCTCATTCCTTCCATATAAATAACCATGCTCTAGGTGCTGGATCTTCTCAAGGCAAGAGAGTAAATGTAGATGGATGACTGTATATAGTTTAAAGAGTGTGCACTTTACTTACAAGTTGATGTTTTGGTGTGTATGATGTTTGCTACTCACAAATCCGATCCAAGGTAGTGTACTTCCAGCGATAGTTTAAGTGACTTATCCGACGAGTTTTCATATGAAATTTGGTATGAAAAGAGTTAAGATCCATATCTTTAATTGGACACCAAGAACACCTAATTTAGTTAAGTACTCTAATTTTTATGATTTTTAAAAGTTGGACCTAAAATCTGGATCAAGATAAGTGGAGTCCAGAGAGGCAGTGAAGTTCATACGAGGTTTACAACTAGCAAATGAACGAATTTTTCTACGACGTTTTATGAGCTCAAATTAAACATATGGAGATTTAAATCCATATGTAACACGACTCATTTGGATAAGTAACCAAAGAGAAATGAATTTTTCAAAATGAGGCAAGAAAACTGGAACTTCCAGATTTACCAAATGAACAGTGATTTTCAACGAATAAACTGATTTCATTTGGATAAGGAAATCTCATTTTCATATTTTTTCCTCAAATATAAATGAAGTATATTTCATTAGAAATTGTAACCACCTCATTTCAATTTTTCTAGATTTAATTATGAATTTCCAAAGTTCATGGTGTAATCTGAAATTACCAAGTGAACAGTAAAAGTGAACGGTACCCGATAACCTAACTTTTGGGAATTCATGTTTCTAAGGTAAAATGGTGTTTCAATGATCTAAGATACTTCCAATTGAGTATATGTAAGCATGAGATTAAGGATGTTTCAGGAGCCATGCTTGGGTCTAACTGTGACCCTCTGGGATCCTCTGTGATTCTGTTGTACCGTGTTATTATCTCTGGAAGATCTTAAACCAACATACTAAGTTATAAGGTTAACTGCTTCCACTTGTTGATAACTCAATCAATGTATTTTTGAAAAAAAATACATTCAGTAGCCCATATTATTTACCAAGACTTTACTTATTTCCTCTCTTACTCAAGAGTTCCTTCTCATCTTTCTTACTTTACTGTGGCTTACTATAGGCTATTGCCTTGTGTAATCATGGTCTAACCACTTACCATTGCATTCTGTTGCTATGGCCTCATTATAACTTCTCATTTCAATCTATGCTCTAATTGCGAGCAATCTGTATCAGATTTAACTCTTATATGAAGAGTGATCTATACTCATCTGAATCTAGCTCTATCTGAGAGCTATCTATTTCAGATCCAACTCTTATCTGAAGAGTGATATGAAAATAATTGTCCCACTTATTGAGACTGTCTATCATCTTGGGTATATTCCTATTGCATGTCGTATGGTATGGGAGCAATATAACTTTCTTATCTTATATACTCTACCCTGCATATATTGCGAAAGGGGAGTATTCATTTATCATAGCATACTTTAACATGCATGTCATCATATGACAACTATAAGGAGATGCAATTATTCATCATAACTTATGGCAACATAAGCCATATCATTATCACATACTTTGCTCAACCATCTATTATACGCACACTACAATTAGGTAAGCTTTAAAACATTCTTTCCTTTGTCACATTATCTATTAGATCCTGATCATTTATTCAGGAACTTGAAATAACTACTCATCTAACTTAGGCTGCCACATTACCCTCCTACCAGGGTTTAGACTTAACTCTTCATTACTCTTTCATACGTAGGAGAGCCTCTTTTTAAACTGTGGTTACCTCTTCTCTTTCTAAGCATCATAACCTTCTTTTTCTAATCTTGTAAACATCTACTGCTCTGTTAAACTTTGCCAACTACCTGAGAAAAATTCTTTCTTTATAACTTCTTAGTCATTCAACTCTCACAGTTCATGTGGATGAACTTGGCTAAGTATTCATCAAAGGGATTCTCTTTTCATTACCTTAACCTTAGCCTCATGCTCATCTCTATCTAACTGAGAGGAATGCTTCTCGTAAAACTTCTCAGGTGAGCGGATCAATCTCTATCTCTACGGAGTACTTCTGTATCTCTCTACTATCTCTTAACTCTTTGTGTCTGTATATCAGTCATAGTCTGCTCTGGACTAGACTGTGGTTCCTTTCTGGTCTTTTTCTTGATCCTAGCGAACTCGAGTTGCATGGATCTCATTCATCATCTATTTCTATTACTTTCCCTTTCTAGGTTGCTTTACCCTATGTCTACTAGGTTACAGTTTCTTTGTGATGGAATCCCTCTATTTCAGGAACATTAGCTCTTTAACTATTAACTATCATGTTTCTAACTTTAGGCCATGTGCTAGGATTATTCCTAGACAACTCTCAATCTAACTTCTAATTATTTTGTTTAGACTAGCTGAATAAAATGTTTCGTAATATAGATCTACTCCTAGTTATCATATGGAGGACCGACTTCTGAACATCTTCTTAAAATGATTTTCTATATCTTACTACCTCGTACTGCCTGGCTTGCCTGCACCCTGTGCTAAGCCTCTAACTGATAAACTTCAGCAAAGTTGGCACCTTCATTCTCATCATTAGGTCTCTGTGTATCCTAGTCGCGACCTGAGGATTGGCTAGTCGTGACTTATGTTCTCTGTGAACTTCTGTCGCGACCATCACAATCTATTTATCATGACTAGGTAGCTCTGTGTTCTATCTTCATGACCTAAACCTCTTCCGTTATGACCTGGACTCCTTCAGTCGTGACCTGGACTCCTTTCATCATGACCTGGACTCCTTACGTCGTGACCTGAACTCCTCTACGCATATTAGTCATGACCTGTGACTTGACTCATCATAACCTCACTTCTCTGTTACCGCTAGTCACAACTTACATGCCTTCATGTCACAACTTGGACATCTCATCATCCTTACTGTAGCGTCTGGTCACAGAATGATACCTCGAGCTACTCTTGTAACTTCCCTGACCTTGAACTGGTTATCTTCTATCTCTATCAATAGAGGAAACTACTTTTTAGATGTTATCCTACTTAGCCCATCCATATAGTGCTAAGAAACACGAGACCTCGGCAGTAACGGTTGACTAAGACTTGTCTATCGTAGTCGTATCTTTAAAGATTACCTCGTAAAACTATAAGTTATATTTCTACTTATCTGGGTGTCACTATCTCTTATCTAAATCTTTCTCTAAGTAGTGAACACCATCCCTATATCGTACTCTAGGGAGAGAACTGTTCAAATTTCTAACTTGTTTAAGGGGTCAATCTAACTAAACCAGAGCATCCTAAGCCAGAATCTTCTGTTATGTGCCAGAATCTTATACTCTCAGCCAGAACCCTTTCCTTTGATACCAAAAATATCATACCTTACTTTCCTAAGCTCCATCTTCTCCAAAATAGTATCCGTTATATTTGGAAAAGATAGGGGTGAGATTTTAGTGAAAATCTCAGTAGCAAACGGTACCATTCAATGCATACAAGATGAATGCAAGTGCATGATATGTTTCCTTTATCTTTCTTTAGCTTCTATTTGCATATTATTATGCTCCATTCCTATCACTATTATGCATAACCATAAACTCATAAAGGACAGAGTATATATCATTCATACATATCATACATCATTATCACATATCATAATCATATTAACACAAGCATATACATCAACCATACAAGAATGGGTAAGTTCACTACCTGACGTGTAGCCTTTCCTTTGTCCTTAACTTTTTGTCTGAGATTTATTCTTTACATAAGTCAGACCCTATACAAGGCACAATAATATTTTCATTATTATCCTATCCAGAATAGCTCTACTTAACTCAAGCTTATCCTAAAGTAATATCCCTATTTTGATAATCCCCTAACTTCCTTTCTATTCACGGCTAACCTTATCAAGAGAGAGATATTTCTCTATTCTAACTATCAAATTCATAAGAACAATCCTCTAATTTATTAGAGTAGGGGCTAGAATAAATTACTTACCTTATTCCTAAGCTCGTTAAGTGAAACATCCTCCCTTACAGCCCTCAGAGTACACTAGCGGAAGCAATACTAGCTTAATTATGCGTTAGCTTCATAATCCAAAATTTGAATATGCCAAACATTATTTATCATTGAACCATAAAATGTCATACAAAGTGGCATATACAACAAGGCATACACATAATCATCAGATTCCTATTACATTTCTTTCTGCCTAAACTCCGGCAGCATAACCGCTACGCTTTATTTGTACAAAGAACTGAACCGTACTGATTCGGTAATTCCCTCATGAGAACTACCATTCTACGTAGTACCCAGGAAAGACTAGATGAACCGGCTAGGTCCACTCACTTCTAGCCTCCTTAGACAGCACTACGTACACAGTACTTATCATATACTATGACGTTCAGTTTTAACTTCGGCAGCATAACGGCGTCTCCTAGGATTCTCAAAATCCACTTCAGCATAACCTCCCTGTAATGGGTTATGGATGGGGATAAGATTCGGGGGAATCTCAGTAGCAACAATCATAACAATATATGTAATGCAGTGTGACAGTGCTTGCTTGTGATTGTGTACAGATAAGTATGCTGCGTGCTTCCATGCTTAATAACATATGATCATAGCATTACAGCAGAGCTTCAGACATAACATATAAGACAACAATCTAACCAAACAATAGCACATCAAATCACAAAGCCATTACATAAAAGCTAGGATTAGTTACTACCTGGCTAGCTCAGCAGAACCCTACTATCTCTATTCTGCCTCTAGCTCCGCCAGAACTTCCTTACTTCCTTTTCTCCTTTTTCTCTTCCTTCCTTCTCCTTCTCTCTCTTCTTTCTCTCTCATTCTCCTCTTGCTCTTGCGCAAGTGAAGGCCCAGGGGGGGTATTTATAGCCTCCCTCAATGGCACAACCGTAATTACCATGAACTCTGAATCTGTGGTCCTGGTTTTTCCTGGAATTTCCTATTTTCTTTAATTCCTCATTTACTGCATCATCGTGCCAACTCACCAGGACACCTCAGCAGCATATTTTTCACATGCTTGAATTCCCGGGACACCTCAGCATGCTGACTCACCGGTCCAATCTCCTGCCTCGTAATGCGTGCCCTCAACTTTATCTGCTTTTTGCAGACTAATGCCATGTGGCGACTGGAAGAGACCTTGCACGCTTCCCAATGCCATCCAGATAGGTCCCTGACTTTATCTGATCATTTCCTCAGTTATCGTGCCTCCTCGGTTTTCATGCCAACCGAGTATCTTTACTTTACTGAATCATTACTTTAATGCCATGTGGCATCTTGCAGGACCCATGAGTATACCTTATCAGTCCACCTCATGGTTTCTAGATAACCTTTCTTGTATCTGATATCCTGCCTCCGGTCTATCTCCAACCGGGTAACTATCTTTCTTGGACCTTCACCACTCTTGGCCCATACGCTTAGCGCCACTTTAGTCACTAGTGGCGACCTCATCATCATATCGTCGCGACCTTACCCTTCTGTGTACATTAGTCACGACCACAACATCTTCTCGTCGCGACCACAACATGCTATCGTCGCGACCACAACACATTTTAGTCGCGTCTAAGGCTTTCTGCCACTATTAGTCGCGATGTCACTGCTTTCTAGTCGCGACCATACTTCTTTTACGTCGCGACCATTCTTGTCGCGCATAGCATTTTCTGTAACCATTAGTCGCGACCATACTGATCTCTAGTCGCGACCAGAACGGTCAGCTCGTAACTCTTCAACCTTTGACCTTTACATCATCCCAAATGGCCATTCTACCCCTTGGGACTTCCACTGTTTGCACATAATTCCCCGTACCTTTACTTACTCGCAGCTTAGTCCCTAAAAACTCTCTTATGTTTCTGGGACTTCTGCTCAAAAGGGGTCTGGTAGCCTCTCAATCTCAGGCTATTTCTACGTCTCAAGGCCTGAAAATTGGGATGTTACATTAAGTCCCTAAGTTTATTTTATTGCTCCTAGCTTGGTTAGGACTCTTTTTCTTCCTTTCTTTCTCTCTTTCTCTCTCTCTCTCTTTCCCTTCTTCTTGCCATGGATGTGCATGGAATGGAAGGGGGTGGGGTATTTATAGGTGAAGGGAAATAGAGTGGACGGTCCAGATCGAATCATGATGAACTACTCAAATCACTTAGCTTCCTCAAGAAGCTTCGCTTGCATAGTCAAGATGACATCATCAAGGAAACCTTGCATGCTAGGTGGCACCTTGGTGGGTCCATTAGGACACCTCACCTGTTGAGTCATCTCTTTTAAAAACCTCCAGTCCGATATGTCCAATCTTGTACCAACTCAGTCCAATTTCCCAAAAACCAGACTATTTTCTAAATCTTATTTTTCTAACATTCCATAATATATATTCTGATCTTAAATCTTGTATCTGGATTCTTCTTATCATTAATATTCTTGGACTGGATATTAACTTAATTACTATTTGATAAGACACAATTTGTGTATGGTTTCTGTGATATTTTTAAGATTTTTGTAACAACTTTACCATTCATTTTATGCTTGAAATTGTGCTTTTTTGGTAATACATTATTGTTCTTGGCAATGTGCTAATAAAAGGGTAAAATGATAAATTAACTCTTTCAAACATTATATATGTTAATCTTTTGTGAGTTGGACTTCTACAGTGAGCTTTTCTTTTGAATTGCAGGTATTTTGGAGGAGCAAGGACTAATGTGAGCATAAAAGAAATCACAAGATGTAACATCCCTAATTTCTGTACTAAGTTGTATGTACAGATTGAATAAAATATATATGAGATTTTTCAGGAAAAGATGTGGCCATATTTATGTAAAGAAAGGGATTAATTGGAAGAGGAAGAAAGTGTAAGAGCCAAAGTACAAAATTACAAAAATGCCCCTATGATGCCCTTAGGATCAATATAGTGCAAGGAAAAGCACCAAGGGTATTTATGGAGTTGACAAAAGTCAAAAAGGAGTCCTGTAGAATTAATTATGGAATTTACGGTGAAAAAGGACACCGAAAAAGGGTTAAAGCAAATGTATATAATTTTTATCAGGACTACTGGGTCTCAAAAAATTATGAAACTTTGTAGAAAATTCATTTTATATTAGAATGAATTTCTAAAAATGTTAGAACAATTAAAAGTGGTGTTTAGCATTTTTTCCAAGATCAGGGTAATTTACGGATATCGGTATAAGGAAAGTATATTGGGATTTGGGCCAATTAGCTATTGGACCTAAAAGAGGCCCAAAAGTTATCTTGGAGCCCAAGTTCAATAATAAATAATTTATGGATTTTTGAAAAGAAAAGAAAAGAGAATAAAGTAAAAATTAGGGTTTGCATATGGTGGGACCCACAAGGACTTCAAAATGGCGCCAAAGAGGAAGGCTTAGGTGTCCTGAAACATCCTCCCTTAGACCCTTCAGAGTACACTTGCGGAAGCGATATTAGCTTGATCATATCTTAACTTAAGCCCAGAAATTCAAAATTTCACTCTTAAGTTCCTTATTCTGAACCTTTAATTTGAAAATTAATTTATCTTGTTCTGCACATCCAAATGAGGCTTATTACCTATCCACATAATACCCCAGATGTGTACGACTGGCCTGCCAAATTTCATAGCCAAACTCCTTCGTTTACTAGATCAAACTGAGGTCAAACCACTGCTACCTCAGGACCTGCGAATTTCTCTTTTAATTCATCACTCACAAATTGAACATGCCAAACAATACTTATCATTGAATAACATAATTTCATACAGCATGGCATACACAATAAGACATATACATAATCTTGCTATCTCTATTACATCTCTTTCTGCCTAAACTCCGGCAGCATAACCGCTACGCTTCATCTGTACAAAGAACTGAACTGTACTGATTCGGTAATCCCCTCATGAGAACTACCATTCTACGTAGTACCCAGGAAAGACTAGATGAACCGGCTAGGTCCACTCACTTCTAGCCTCCTTAGACAGCACTACGTACACAGTACTTATCATATACTGATGTTCAGTCTTTACTTCGGCAGCATAACGGCGTCTCCTAGGATTCTCAAAATCCACTTCAGCATAACCTCCCTGTAATGGGTTATGGATGGGGATGAGATTCGGGGGAATCTCAGTAGCAACAATCATAACAATATATGTAATGCAGTGTGATAGTGCTTGCTTGTGATTGTGTACAGATAAGTATGCTGCGTGCTTCCATACTCAATAACATATGATCATAGCATTGCAGTAGAGCTTCAAGCATAACATATAAGACAACAATCCAACCAAACAATAGCACAACAAATCACAAAGCCATTACATAAAAGCTAGGATTAGTTACTACCTCAAAAGCAGAGCTCCAGAACTTCTATACTGCTTCCAACTCCACCAGAACTTCCTTTCTTTCTTTCTTTCTCCTTCTCTCTCTTCTTTCTCTCTCTTTTCTTGCCAAAAACGTGGGATGAATAAAATGGGAGGGGAAGGGGGTATTTATAGCTTTAATGGATGGCATTCTTGTAATTTTGAAGCCATATGAACATGTGGTCCTGGTTTTTCCTGGAATTTCCTATTTTCTTTTATTCCTTTTTACTGCATCATGCATGACATCATCCAGGACACCTCACCGGGACACCTCAGCGCCACATTTATCACATGTTTGAAATCCTGGACACCTCAGCAGCTGACTCAGCATGCTGACTCACCGGTCCAGCCTCTTGCCTCGTAAAGCGTGTCCTCAGCTTTATCTGCTTTCTTCAGACTAATGCCATGTGGCGACTGGAAGAGACCTTGCACGCTTCCCAATGCTATCCAGATAAGTCCCAGACTTATCTGATCACCTCCTCAGTTTTCGTGCCAACCGAGTCACTTTACTTTACTGAAAAGTCATTAGATCATTATTTTAATGCCATTTTTCCACCTGAATCACTGGGCCTGCGTTTTTGGGCCTGGAAATATCATCTTGGGTCTCTGATCCAGCCCAAGTACTCTGATGGCACGATTCCCAAGAAACACCCCTTGGCAAATTACCAAAATGCCCTTGGTTCCTCTTTATTTTCTTTAGTGATACTAGGGGCATTATTGTCTTTTCCCATCTTACCAGAGTACTTTCTGACCCTGGTCAACTATCCAGATAACTTCCCTGGACTGTCTAACCTTAGGCAAATGACCAAAATACCCTTTACTCATTCTTCAGCTGTTCTATAACATAGGGGCATTTTCGTCATTTCGCACCTTTTTCCCGGACACCGGCCCCTTTTATCACTGGACTGATCTAATGGGCCTGGGCCTTCCCTGGTATCACTAAAGGCCTTAGAAGCACTATACGGCCCCTGGCCACAGTCCGATCATCCCTATCGGAACTGCTTTTCCTTTACCGATTATAACTGTAAATTCCCATCTTCAGGAACTTTTACAAAAAAATCGGGACCTCAAATCAAAATTCCGTGACTCCTCATTCAACCCGGAATCCTTTTCTCTATCTCCCGGTATTTTCAGATATTTTATCCGGACCGGGCTGTTTTGGCCTGAAAAAGCACTCACGCGCACACTTTTCCAAAATGACCATTTTACCCCTGGTCATATTTCTAATTCTTTCATACACATAAAGACCTCATATGCACATTTTACAGTTCAGTGAAATGATCAGCATAATTTTCTCTATTTTCTGGCAAAATATGGTACTCATCGGCTACCAGCCCGATCTTTCCCAAAATTACGATTTTGCCCCTGCATTCTCTTTCTAGCATCTATTCTCATCTTCTTATCCTTCATCTTAAGTTCTAGAAATTCTCTTTCAATAACTCATCCCTTAAACTCTTCGGGAGTCATCATTACTTGAAAGGCTCGACAACCCGCCCATATCAGGTTATCTTACACAGGAGCCAGCCCATATCAAGCTACCTGCAGAATTCCTAGGATTAAGACTTAGGATATTTCTCACATTCCTCATCTTTGACCTAGATGAACTGGACCCAAAAGTTGGGATGTTACGTGTCCCAAGTGAGGCCATGCTAGTGATGTCATGGTGGTGGTGTTATGTGTCGTATCCTTACTTTAATACCCATATATGATCCATTAGTAGCCTTTGGAACCACTTTAGGATCAATTAAAGTTGGAATCAAAGATTTGAAATTGTTGAAAATCTCTCTCGGATACTGTTCATATAGCACTTTTCAGATTTTTCCCAAACTTTGGAAATTCATATTTAAATCTAGAAAACTCCAAATGAGGTGATTCCAATTTCTACTGAAAGATATTTAAAACCTATTTATGGGAAAAATAATGAATAGGTTCAAGCGCAACTACAACGTTCCAAAAAAAAATCGCAAACATACACTGTTCATATGGTAATTTTCCAGTTTTCCAGATTCCAACTCTTAACTTTGAAAATTCACCATAAATTCGTTTTATATCCAAATTGGACATACTTGGTGTCTATTTAAAGCTTAAGATGTCAACTTTAAGCATACTAAATTTCAACATTTAATTCATACAATACCATATCCAAAATATGTTGTAAATATCATTGCCTTCTAACAGAACTTACATTAAGTACTCTTTGTTCCATATTTACATAATATAAGTGTATCTAACACAACCAAGCATACTTCAAACACCATCAATTAGCTCTTTACCTCTTCAATGCTCAGCACCTACCATGGTTTAATATGAAAAAGAGTGAGATTTCCAAAGAAATCCCAATAGCATTCAACACAACTTTAACATCATCAAGTAATTATTTAAAGCATGTTATATGATATGGGAGCCACACATTCATTCTCATATTGTTGGCACTCTCTAACATGCATTTGTCATGACATCTTAGCAAGGAGATTACCACATAATCAAGCCCATCAAGCTTGCACATCATCACATAATATCATGCTCAACCAAACATCATGAACAACAAGACCAATAAATAATTACAAGACAATGATAAAGTTAGAGTTGTTGCTACCTCTTGGGGATCCTTGTGTTTCCTTGTTGACTTGAAGTTCTTTAGGTGCACAAATGTCAAATCCTAATTGTTGAACAACAATTTCATGTCATTACACTTCTCAAACATAATCCAAACTTAAAAATCCTAACTACCCTTTCTTGAATGCAATTAGGGTTTTATTTATCCCAAGCACTAACATTAACTCTTGGGATCCTATCCTACATAATTTTGGCTAAGGAATCCGATGGCATGATCCAAATTTTGAAATTGCTTCATCTCCTATACTATCCGTACGGACAGAAACGAAAATTGCAACTTAGGGTTTTCTAAAACTTCCATTTTAATGTCTAAGGCTTCCAATTAGGGTCTCCCTACTATACCCTACACAAAATTGCATTTTGAACACATTGGAGGCCTTAAAATCATCATATCTTAACCCTAGAACAAAGTGCATAAATCTGGACAGCAAGGTAGTTCAAGAACAATTCCAAGAAACCATTGATTCCATGAACTAAAACATGTTAAATCTTTTCCTTTTCAACTTGTCTTTGCTATCCTTATCATGACTTTCATCTTTTCCTAATTTGGGCAGCATCTCCCCTTATAAATTCATGGTTCCCAACCCTTAAAAACCATAAATCAAACTTCCAAACAAATCATTAAAAGCTTGGAAGTATACTTACCTTAGTATCCTTGAACTTTGGGAGGTTGGAAGCTTTGTTTTTGGCTTGAGTTTTGAATTGACAAGAGTTTCTCCTATGTAAAGAGGGATGCATGAAATTGAAGTCTTTGGAGGGGGTATTTATAGGGAAAATTGAGGGGAAACAAGGGCTAAGATCCAATTCCTAAAAGCTTGATCCAAGGGTTAGAATTTAACCTCCTTTTTCATTGTAATTATGACAACTTTTGAGTTGTCATCTCCTTTTTCCTTCTCCCTCACCATTTGGCGCCAAATCAATAAGTCTTGAGGCTTCATGGAGTTTCTTGGACCTTCTTCTAGGATTTTTCTTCAATTTTCCGGTATTAACCGGTACCGATTCGGGTGATTTTCGGGAAAAATAAATTATTTAATGGCATGATATTTTCTAGAACACCCTCTGACCCTGTCTAACATATCTAAAATCATTATTGACCCTTTAAATATTTATCTCCATTTTCTCATATTTTTCTGAGGTCTTTTTATAGTCCTAATACTTAATTTTTTTCGGATACCTTAAAAGAAACTATAATACGATAAAAATTCATATAGGGGTAGTTTTGTTATTTCCCCTTTATAAAAATGTCTTAGAACCTCATTTTCCATTTTATGGAATTTATTGGGATTTTTCTGAATATTTTTCAAAACTGCCATTTCCGGCCCGAAATTTTCCGAAATTACAATTTTGCCCCTATTTTAGTTTGGGCTCATACTGGCTATTGGACTTTGACTTGGCCCATAATAACCCATCTAAATTTATTCTAAGCCTCCTGGTAACATTTCATGGTCTTCAGTTTAGATTTGGTCCTTCAACGAATAAAATCCTAATTTTTAGAGCCGGTAGACAAGCTCCTAAAATTCCTTTAAAATTCTATTTAAAATTATCTGGACCTCTTTTGGAAGTGTGGTCTTTTTTACAATCTCCCATAATTCACAAAGTATCTTCTATCATAATAATCTCACATAATTCTGAAGTCCAGTCAGTCTCCTAAAAATTCCAGGTTATTTTCCCAGACTTACCGAATTTTTATCAATTAATCGGGACCTCAAATCAAAATTCTGATGTCTCTCATTCAACCCGAAATTTTGTGCTTTATCTCCCAGTATTTTCATATCTTAAATCCGTATCGGGCTGTTTTGGGCTGAAAGTACAGTTTTTGTGAATTTTCACAAATCACATTTAGGTCCCTTGACCTTTTTCATCTTTGCAGTTTAGTCCCTGAAGTTTTGTCTACTTTGGACTTTTGGCCATAATACTTTCTAACTTTACAATTTGATCCTTTATTTAATCAGTCATACCATTTACATTTCTCCAATCATTTCCTTAGCTAGAAACTTAGGGTTTTCGGCTAGGAAAATTCTAGGATGTTACATTATGGGTGAGAAGAGAAAAGACATTCCAAGATCAAACCTTTAACCATTAGATCAAATAGTTCCCAAGGTGATCTTGGCCTTCAATTGTCCCAAGATTTTTGCTATAAATACCCCCTCATTCTTAGCCAAAACCGTGAGCAAGAAGGAGTAGGGAACCTCTTGCAAAATATTCTCTCAAGCAAGGAAGAAGCAAGGATCTTGAAGAAGCTTGTAAGGTAAGTTGCTCCCTTGCTTCTAGACTTTGTTCTCATGATTTCTTCTTGAGTTTAAGTTGGTTTTGAGGCTTAAATCTTGAGGAAATGCTGCTGAAATTTATGTGGATATGTGATAGGAACATGTGTTTATGTTCTAGATAGTTTGCACAAGCTTAAACAAGCTTGAATCACATGATAATGGCTTAGGAATCCATGTGTGCTTGTGAATCCATGAAGGTGTTCTGTTCTGTACAGTACAAAATCACTGTACATATGTTGGAATTTCATGGTTTTGATGCTTCCAATGGGTTTAGAATGGAATTTTGTGTGGGGTTATAGTAGGAAAACAAGTATTGGAAGCATTGGAACCAAAATGGGAATTTTTGGAAAAAGGGAGCTACTTTTTGGTACTGTGCAGAACTTTGGGAAGCAATTGGATTCTGAAATTTTTTATTACATATTTGGATTCTACATGAAAAATTATGTGGAAATGAACCATGAGAGTTTAGTTTAGAAAGATGTAAACAAATGTCACAAAGTAGAGAAAGAAAGGAGCTTATTGAACCTAGACTTGGAATTTGTTTGGAATAGAGTTATAATTTGGTAATTGTCTTGTAATGTCTACGTTTTGACATTTGTGGCAAGGAAATACCATTTCAAGAAGGGAAGGACAAGGATCTACAAGAGGTAGCAAGAATACCTAACTATAAACTTATGTGCTTTGATTGATTTGCTTACTTGTTATGCATGAAGGTTTGGTTGAGCCTAGTATGTTATGTGATGATGTTTATGATGATGATGATGTGCTATGAATATGTGCCACTCCTTTCAATATATGTCATGACAATATGCATGTTAGAGTTTGCTTATGTACAAGCATGAATTAGCTCCCATTGCATGATAACATGTTAGGCATTTAATCAAACATGCATAACCTTATAGTTTGTATTACTTGCTATTGGGATTTCCATGAAATCTCATTCCTTCCATATAAATAACCATGCTCTAGGTGCTGGATCTTCTCAATGAAAAAGGGTAAATGTAGATGGATGATTGTATATAACTTAAAGAGTGTGCACTTTACTTACAAGATGATATTTTGATGTGTATGTTGCATGCTACTCCCAAATCCAATCAGAGGTAGTGTTCTTCCAATGATAGTTTAAGTGACTTATCAGTTTCGGTTTCACGTGAAATTTGGGATGAAAATAGCTAAGATCTATAGCTTTAATTGGACACCAAGAACACTTCATTTGGTTAAGAACTCGAATTGTTATGATTTTTCAAAGTCGGGAGTTAAAATATGGAATAAGATAATACGACTACTCAGAGGCAGTGAGGTTCATGCGCTAATTTCATATAGTAAATGAATGATTTTTTTCACAAACTTTTATGAGATTAAAGTAAACATTCTGAGATTTAAATCCATTGGTAATTAGACTCAATTGGATAAGTATACAAGGAGAAATGAATTTTTGAAAATGGGCAAAGAAACTGGAACTTCCAGATTTACCCAATGAATAGTAAAGTTCAACGAATAAACTGATTTGATCTGGATAAGGAAACCTCATTTTCATATTTTTCTAGCAAATTTAAATGAAATATATTTCATTATAAATTGGAATCACCTCATTTAAATTTTTCTAGATTTAATTATGAATTTTCAAAGTTCAGGCTGTAATATGGAATTACCAAATGAATAGTAACAATAAACAGTACCCGTAAGCCTAACTTTTGAAAATTCATGTTTTTAAGGTTAAGAGGTATTCCAATGATCTAAGATATTTCCAATTGAGTATATGTAAGGTTAAGGTTTAAAGTAAAGAATTAAGGTTGAGGTTTAAGGATATTTACTAGAAAATGCTGTTGTACTGGCAGAATATAGAAAATACTATATACGTAGGTGCTGTCTAAGGAGCCTGGAAGTGAGTGGACCTAGCCGGTTCATCCAGTCTTTCCTGTCTACTTACGTAGAATGGTAGTTGTCATGGAAATTACTGAATCAGTACAGTTATTTTCTGCCAGGATTTTCGGAAGGAAAGAATTAATAAAGTAAAGATTGCTTCCGTAAGGGTACTCTGAAGGGTCTAAGAAAGGATGCTTCACAAGACAATGAGAATCAAATCAAGAACTAGCTTCGGTGGTTCTTGACCAAAACATGTATCTGGTCATGACTAAAGAAGACAGTCGCTAAAGTTACGTATTTTTTATTAGGTCAATCTGGAAATAAGAGGAAGGGGGAGCCGCAAACGTAGGAGAGGCTGGTTTTTGACCTGATTAGGCTAAGAAGCAGTGCTCAAACTCTCTCTCAACACTCTCTACTACCTACACATCATCTCCATCATTCATCTTTCTATCACCCTTTCTACTTTATTCATGGCATCATATCTAGGCAACGATTGCAGCACAGTAGAAGTCATGAGAGGCTAAATCTTTTGTCTCTTGGTGATAGATCTCATATCTTGAGCTCAAGGACTGCAATGGGGAGTTTTCTATTTTATTCTGTACCTATTTCATGTTTTGATGCTGCTAGATCTAGGGTTTTCATTATATGTGTAACATCCCAATTTTTAGGCCTAGAGACGGGAAAATAGCCTAGGATTGAAAGGCTACTAGACCCCCTTTGAGCAGAAGTCCTGGAGACACGCAGAGAGTTTCAAGGACTAAGCTGCAAATAAGCGAAAGTTCGGGGACTTATGTGTAAACAGTGAGAGTCCCAAGGGGTAGAATGGCCATTTGGGATGATGTAAAGGTCAAAGGTTGTGGAGTTGAAAGCTGACCACTATGGTCGCGACTAGGGAGTATTGTGGTCGTGACTAATGGTTACAGAAAGAGTTATATGCGACGAGAAAGCAGTGTGGTCGCGACTAGAAAGTAGTGACGTCGCGACTAATAATGGCAGAAAGGTTTAGACGCGACTAATGATGTGTGTGTCGCGACTAATAGGTAAAATGGGCTGGTTGCGACTAGAAAATGTTATGGTTGCGACTAGATTGTGTTGTGGTCACGACAAAAGGATGTTGTGGTCGCGACTAATGTACACATAAGTGTTATGTCGCGATGGGATGATGATCATGTCGCGACTAGTGACTAAAGTGGTACTAGGCGTATGGGCCATGAGTTGAGAAGGTCCAAAAGAGATAGTTACCCGGTTAGAGATAGACCGGAGGCAGGAGGTCAGATAAAGGAAGGGTTATCTGGAAACCATGAGGTGGACTAATAAGGTATCCTCATGGGACCCACAAGATGCCACATGGCATTAAAGTAATGATTTAGTAAAATAAAGTTACTCGGTTGGCACGAAAATCGAGGAGGTGATCAGATAAGTCTGGGACTTATCTGGATAGCATTGGGTGGCGTGAAGGGTGCCTACCTTGTCACCACATGGCATTAGTCTGGAGAAAGCAGATAAAGCTGAGGACACGTATTACGAGGCAGGACTCTGGACCGGTGAGTCAGCCTGATGAGTCAGCATGCTGAGGTGTCCAGGATTTTCAGCATGTGCAAAATGTGACGATGAGGTGTCCTCTGAGGTGGCATGCTGAGGTGTCCCGATGATACAGTAAAAGGAAATTAAAGAAAATAGGAAATTCCAGGAAAATCCAGAACCACATGTTCAGATGGTATGGAAATTATGATTATGCCATTGGAGAAATCTATATAAACCCCCCTTCCCTCATTCATTCTGCATCACGCATGGAGAGGAGAAGAGAGAGAAAGAAGAGAGAAGGGGAGAAAGAAAGGAAGAGAGAAGGGGAGAAAGAAAGGAAGAGAGAAAAGAGAAAGGAAGAAAGGAAGTTCTGGCGGAGCTGGAAGCAGAATAAGGATAGTGGAGTTCTGCTAAGCTAGCCAGGTAGTGACTTATCCTAGCTTTTATGTAATGGCTTTGTGATTTGATGTGCTATTGTTTGGTTGGATTGTTGTCTTGTATGTTATGTCTGAAGCTCTACTGCAATGCTATGATCATATGTTATTGAGTATGGAAGCACGCAGCATACTTATCTGTACACAATCACAAGCAAGCACTGTCACTCTGCATTACATATATTGTTATGGTTGTTACTACTGAGATTCCCCCGAATCTCATCCCCATATATAACCCATTACAGGGGAGGTTATGTCAAAGTGAATTCTGAGAATTCTGAGAGACGCCGTTATGCTGTCGGAATTAAGACTGAACATCAGAGTATGATAAGTACTATGTACGTAGTGCTATCTAAGGAGGCTAGAAGTGAGTGGACCTAGCGGGTTCATCTAGTCTTTCCTGGGTACTACGTAGAATGGTAGTTCTCGTGAGGGAATTACCGAATCAGTACGGTTTAGTTCTTTATAAAGATGAAGCTCGGCGGTTATGCTGCCAAAAGTCAGGCAGGAGAAGCTGTAATCAAGCTAATATGGCTTCTGCAAGTGTACTCTGAGGCGTTTAAGGGAGGATGTTTCATTTTGGAGCATCTCAAATACGTTCCCCATATGTGGTGCCGAGGGCAGAGTTGGCATCCTTGCTCTCCACCATAAGGGCAGAGGCTAAGGAAGGGGCTTGGATAGAGGCTAGGGCACAAGCAGAAGCTGCAATTGATCCCCTCCCACAAGCAGAGGCTAGGGCGCGATTACAAGAGGGGTTCACAAAGATGAAGGAAGAAATGTTGTCCATGATGACATCAAGGCAGCAAGAGCCAACTGATCCCCTCCCGCCCTCAACTGCAATCTGTCCAAGCACTAAGGGGAGTTGTTGCTTGCCGCTGTCAGAGGATGCAAAACATTGTGATCTATATGTTGAGGATCCTCTTAGACGCTTAGTGGCACGTGGCTCCATCCATAGCCTAGGGGCAACTACTATTCACCACGTCCAAATTCAGGACGATCAATTAAGGGTGACAGTTGAAGCCGTGCTAATTGGAGATGCTCTTGTCCCAATTCCCACTGATGAGGTGAAGACAGTGAGCCAAGCAAAAGGGACTTTCATATTGTGGCCAAAGCATCTTGTTTCAGATCACGTCGCCTCATCCCCCGACCAACTTCCCACCCCTCCCTCTTTGAATGCCATGCAATGTGTGATCCTAATGGCATATGACAAAACGTTCCATGTGGACGCGTTGCCTATGGATTCAGTTGTGGGCGACATGGGGGCACCGGCCTTCCTGGACCATGCGGACGTCAAATCTCTGATCACTCCCAATGAAGAACTGACCTCCGGCTGCATCCAAGTGTTTTTGATGTAAGTATAATTTAAATGTAAATATATGTAATAACAAAGTTCAAGTCTTACAACTAATGTCGTGCATGCATTGCCTGTAGGTACATGCAAGCTGAGTTGGTTTCCTCCAAGGGCAAACAAAAAAAGTTTGGATTCCTAGGCCCACTTCAGATTTATGCTAAAGGGACCTCTCAATCTTCGAGGCTTGCATACATTTCAAGTAGGCTCGGTGAAACGGATATTGATTGTTTCTTCGCACCATATATGCATGAGTAAGAATAATAATGTTTCATTTTATTTAGTTTTGTAGTTGCTTAATTATAATACTCATTCTCTTTTAACTAATCTCTACAGCAATCATTGGCAACTTGTCATCCTATGTAAGCATAGCTATAAAGTTTTCTTCTTATGCTCCCTCCATTACAAGCCCTCGGTGGATGTCAGGAAGATCATGAACACGTACGTGAGTTCTCTTCTATACACAATGATCTGTGTGATAAATGGGTTACTAACTTGTTAACTTTGGTCATAGGGCTATGAGGACATTCGCAGTTGCAAGGGGCCTTAAGCACGCTAATTTGGTGAGGGACCCTGAATGGATCACACCGATGGTAATAAAAGTATATATTAGGTGTTAGCTAGGTTCCCCGTTTTGATGATGAGAAATAATTTTTATCTTGTTAACATTACAGAGTCGAAGGCAACCCAGAGAAAGCAACTTGTGCAGCTTCTACATAGTCAGACACATGGTCAATATTATGAAGGGAATTGGAAGACACGTAGCGAAAATTAACTTTAAAATTTTTCCATTCCCATCCAGGATCTACCGAATGTGTTTAAGTCAAGGAGAAAGAAGTGTTACCTTCGGTTTCAAGCTTTGGTCGCGACCTCAGTGTCCACTAGTCGCGACTCCTCGCCTCTGGAACTTTCAGTCGCGACCTCCTCAGCTTATAGTCGCGACCTGTCGCCTCTGGAGTTTATAGTCGCGACCTACTCTGCTTCTCGTCGCGACCTTCCTCTTCTTTTCGGATTTCTGACGTTCAGATGCCCGTATGGTCGCGACCTCAGCGTGTTCTGGTCGCGACCTGTCTTCGTGTCTGGTTCGATCACAAGAAGTCGACAGCTCAGATCGGCTTCCTCTACCGGTATCCACACGAACAGCGTTCCAATCGCGAACGACGTGCTAGCGCCTCTTGTCCCTTTAGGGCTTTCTAGAGATTCCGCCCTCACCGTCTCTATTTCGGCAGTTTCTTATGTGCAAACCTTTTTCACTCTCCCTGCCCCCTTTTCTCACGTCTGAATGTATGTGTAGAGATCTATTGTCTCTAGAACCCTAGCTCCTAATGTCAAATATATAGGAAGCTATCGGGCTTCTAATAGGGTCGGGCTTCAGAATTAATCTTATATTAATTCTGAATTAATACAATATCATATATTGCATAATTTAATAAGAAACTGATTAAATAAATATGGTTTATATTAAATCCGTCCCACAGATTTAATTCACCTATTTATTTAATTTAAAATAAAGATAAGACAGAATTATATTTGATTTATTCTCATAAATCAAATTTGAGATATCTTATCAATTTGAATTTCAAATTCAAAAGTGATAGAGATTTAATTTATCCTTATAAATTAAATCTTACAAATATCTCTTATATTATATATAATATATATATACTAATTTATATATATATATAAAATATATATCCACCCTAGATTATTCATTGAATCTAGACATATCTTTGATTCAATGAATCTGGACATCATAGCTTGCATTGGGCTCTTTTTGGGTGCGACCCTGTAGGCCCATATGAAGTTGGTAGTGGGCCAGTTACTATACTGACCCACAAGTCGTAAGCGGTCTCTAGCAAGGCATTACAACTACCCAAAACATATGAGGATCGTTAAACGATGTAACCTTTCATACAACCATATCACGTCCCTTTTGTCACACGATATTTCGGTCAAGGATGAGGCATGGAAAACGTCATCCTCCTGTTCCTGACCATTACTTTCTCGATCCCTGAGTAGTCTGAATATAGAAATGGAACTACCCTTCCATTCCAGTATGGCCATACATTTCTCATACTCACTCATCGAGGGGCCCAGTAATATCTCTCTACGACTGTGAGGGACAAATTCCATCTTGACCATTCACATTCCTCCGCATGAAAAACCACTAAGCCCGAGCATAGCCTTTATGATCACTCCGTCAAAAGTGACTTTTGACTAGGTCAAAGCTGAGCGTTTGTCATGTAGGAATCCATGATGATCTCAGGTCAAAGGGCATAGTGACATGGCTTGTATATGAGAGAAGCTTATGACTTGACCCATACAGCTCTCTCATAGCGGGTCGGTCCAACACCCTGTACTCTTACATGTGCTTATGACTTTGATTTATATCTCTATATATCTTCAAAGTCATACTGGTCTTATTTCATCTCTGCTCCCGCATAGATGACCGACCAGGGACATTTAGGATAAGATCATGAGTTATCCAAGGATGGTCATCACAGTAAACATGCAAATAATGTGATAACCTGATACAATGATTGGCCCCTAGGGCACAATTTCCAACATATTATCTTGGCAAATAGGATTGACCTAACTGGGGAGGTAAAATTGTATTTTGAATGATTTCATATTTCTTAATTGTCAATCTAATCTAAATTAGTAATGCCTTAATTTCTTTAATTTTGATTTCATATTTCAGATGTTTGAACAACCTGATCCATTTCCTGACCAAGATATTGAGGACCTGCGTAATCGGTGGGCAGAGTTTTTTGTTCAAATCCTTCCTTCTCAATAGTATTTGTCTTTCACTGAATACATTTTTTTGTTCAAATTGTAGCATTTTTGTATTGAGTTTTATTCAATGAATAATATAATGAGCAATTGAATTATATATGTCTCTGGCATCTTGAACTGATGATGATCGATGATTGAGTCATATATTACATTTGGGCAGTTTACTTCTGAAGCTTCAGGCCAACGAAATCTATCAAATATAAATTTAATAACATCTACATCGGAGGTATATACCCACCGGTGTAGTAAGAACATATATAAATTAAATTTAATAACATCTACACCGTCCCAATATTCAACCGCTGTTAAAAATTGAACAATCTACACCGTCCCAATATTCCAACCGGTGTAGATGTTAAAACATAATACACCGGATGTAAATGTGAACCGCTTTAACATGAAGACCGGTGTAAAAAAGTATACATTTCACACCGTCCCATATTTAACCGGTGTTAACATTTGAAAAATCTACACCGCCCAAATATTCAACCGGTGTAGATGTTAAAAATAATACACCGGATGTAAATGTGAACCGATTTAAAATTTAGTCCGGTGTAAAAAAGCAAACATTCTACACCGGTTACGTGATCGGTGTAAAAGGTCTCACTTTTTACACGGTCCGTTTCGACACCGGTTGTGTGTGCGATGTTGAATGCTATTTTCAACCGGTGTTGAACTGCTTTTTTCCAGCCTTGAAGAGAGTTTTAGTCGCGACTATTAAGTGTCTAGGTCGTGACAGTTATTTACAGAGAGATTAGGTCGCGACGTGTATGTTCCAAGGTCGCGACGGAATATGGCAGAGAGCTGAAGTTGCGACAAGAAAGGTCTAATGTCGCGACTAGAAAAAAAAAAGTTAAGGTTGCGACGTAAGGAGGCCTAGGTCGAGACGAGTTAGGTTCAGGTCGCGACGACGAAAGATTTAGGTCGCGACTAAAGGATAGAGATGTTAGGTCGTGATGAGTTGAGTGCGATGGTCGCGATGAAAGATCACAGAAGATATGAGTCGTGACTATCCCAAGACTCAGGTCGCGACTAATATGGGTTTAGAAAACTCAACAGATATATGACCTCTTAGATGGAATGAGATCTGTTCATTTTTCTTTTTGAAGGAAAAAGATGGTGAACACAAGACAAGAACATAGAGCTTGAGTGGAGGAGCCATGCATAGAGGAAGCGGGCAACTCCAATATGCGAGTCATCCTTGCTAGGATGAGTAGCAAGGGATGATAATGATAAGTTAAGATGGGCTAGCTTGATGAGATAGCTAGAATGAGGTAGATCCTCCACGTGATAACTAGGAGTAGATCTACATTGTAAAGGTCTTATTCAGCTAGGCTGAATAGAAGACCTAAGAGCTAGAATGAGATAGTTAGAACGGGGTTTGTCCAAGAATTAGCCTAGGACATGGCCTAAGGCTAGAGAAGTGATGGTTAATAGCTAAAGAGCTAATGTTCCCTAAGCAGAGGAATTCCATCACGGAGAAGTGATAGACCTAGGGTAGAGTACCCTAGAGGACGAAAGTAATAATAAGAGATGATGAATGAGATCCATGCGACTGAAGTTCGCTATGATCAAGAAGATCGAGAGAAGAATCGATGAGGAACCACAGTCCAGTCAAAAATAGACTGGGACTGATAGATGGAAAGAAGAAGTAAAGAGATAGTAGAAAGGTAGCCACAGATTACGAGATACAGTGACTCCCCTATGTAAGAAAGAGTGATGAAGGGTTGAGTCTATATCCTGATAAGAGGGTAGCGTGGCAGCCTGAAATAGATAGATGTTTCAGGATGAAAGATGATATGATAGGCCAAATGATAAATATGTTTTGAGGCTTACTTAGCTTTACAATGTCTGATGGATGGTTGAGCAAAGTATGATGATGATATGGCTTATGATGCCATAAGTTATGATAGTTGCATTTCTTTGCAGTTGTCATATGATGACATGCATGTTAGAGTATGCCATGATGAATGAATACTCCCTTTTGCAGTGCATGCAGGGTAGAGTATATATATATGAGTACATATATGAGATGAGAAAGTTATGAGGAAGTATGTTGCTCCCATACCATATGACATGTAATGAGATATGTATTGAGGATGATAGATAGTCTCAATTTATGGGACAATAAGCTATGATATTCAGATATGTTTGAGGTTACTCAAGTAATTCTGCAGACTTGTGAATACAGTACTCAGAGCCATTTCTGTTGAAAGGAATGGTAGACAGAAAGAAAGCAGAAAAGAGTAAAGAGATTGTTTCTAGATCACTCTTCAGATAAGAGTTAGATCTGAAACATATAGCTCCCAGATAGAGCTAAATTCAGATGAATATAGATCACTCTTCAGATAAGAGTTGGATCTGATACAAAATGCTCGCAGTTAGAGCATAGTTTAAATGGCTCACAGTTATAGCACAGATTGAAATGAGAAGTTATGATGAGGCCATAGCAGTAGAATGCAATAGTAGGTGGTTAGACCATGATGGCACAAGCCAATGGCAAGCCACAGTAAAGTAAGAAAGATGAGAAGGAACTCCTGAGTAAGTGAGGAAGTAAGTAAAGTCTGGGTAAAGGATATGAGGCTATAAAATTTTTTAAAAAATTTTTATTTATGGAGTTATCAACAGGTGGAATAAGTTAACCTTATAACTTAGTCTGTTGGTTTAAGATCTTTGGGAGATTTACAGTACAACAGAATCACAGTTATATTCTGGAGGGTCATAGTTAGATCCTAACATGGCTCAAGGGTCGCAGTTAGATCCTGAAGGGTCGCAGTTAGATCCTAAGAGTTTCAGAGTCGCAGTTAGATTCTGAAGAGGCTAACAGTTGATCGCAGTTAGATCCTGAGGTCGCAGTTAGACCTAGCCTAAGGAAAGTAATGAGCCATGAGACATGAGTACGATGTAGTATCTCTTTGGGAAGATGAATACCAAAGACGAAGTTAAGGTAAGGAAGCTTCACCAGTTGATAAACTCAGCTAGAAATTTTTTTTTATAATTATTTTTCTCAGATAGCCTCTACAGACTGAACTTAGCTTTCCCTTAAACGAAGACGGAGTCCAAGTTCAAGTCTGAGTACTGAGATTTAAAGTTTTGTAGAAGTATGCCTGAGAAGTGGAGAAGAGAATCTCCTGTGTAATGAGAATAGAAAAGTATGAGTAGATAGATCCCCCACATAAGGGTAAAGAGATTAAAAGGCCAGAGAGACCTAGAGAAAAGGGTCTAAGGCAAAGCAAAGATAGAACGCAGTTCTATGAGGAAGAGAATGTTAGCCTTATGGTATATCAGGATGAGTCATGATAAGGCAAGATACGTTACGAAAGGGTGAAATACACTATAAGATAGCCAGAGTTGGCTAGATATGTCATGATAAAGTCTCAAAAGCATTTAATGAGATACACCGTGGTACACGTGTAATATGACACGCACTGAGAAATGTGCATGTTATGAACAGATAGAGAGGCTCCCTTTTGTAGGGATCACATGTTTAAATGTTACGCTACGAATGGAATAGGAAATGAGAGCTTTCACTCTTTGCATGAGATGCCAAGCCATATGTTATGCTAAAACTTTGCAAGCTCCAAGTGTTAGAGCTGTGCATAATTAGAACGGGAATGCTTGAGCTCCGACGTTAGAGCTTTGCATTCATAAGCAGGTATGCAGTCCTGCAGTATGTTGGCCAGGCATTATGCATAAGTGCTCTTATTTAAGAGTAGATGCTCTCATTTAGCAGCAAAGTAAAGAGAGAATAGCTGCGTAAGTCCTCTCTCAGTAGGAAGTTAAGTTGCTAAAAATGATGAGAATGTTTGATTATATGAAAAGAAAGCTGGAATGTTGCAGATGTTAGAGCAGTCTGTGAGATATTAAGAGAAGTAATAGAGATAGATGCTAGAAGTATGATGAGTAGTTAGAAGAAATTCCCGAATATAGTAATATTCGAGAGAATTTCATATGAAAGTAATGGACACTACTTATAAAGGGCAGTAAGTGATCCATAAGAGAAAAGTAGATTTCAACTCTGATTGAGTTGACCCAGAGAAAGATAAGCATGTTACGAAGATTTGTAAAGTTATAATGAGTACTTTGCCAGATGTTAAGTTAATTTGGCTATGGTACTGATTAAATTTTGGGGATGAAATTTATTTAAAAGGGGAGGAGAAATGTAACATCCCAATTTTTAGGCCTAGAGACGGGAAAATAGCCTAGGATTGAAAGGCTACTAGACCCCCTTTGAGCAGAAGTCCTGGAGACACGCAGAGAGTTTCAAGGACTAAGCTGCAAATAAGCGAAAGTACGGGGACTTATGTGTAAACAGTGAGAGTCCCAAGGGGTAGAATGGCCATTTGGGATGATGTAAAGGTCAAAGGTTGTGGAGTTGAGAGCTGACCATTATGGTCGCGACTAGGGAGTACTGTAGTCTCGACTAATGGTTACAGAAAGAGTTATACGCTACGAGAAAGCAGTGTGGTCGCGACTAGGAAGTAGTGACGTCGCGACTAATAATGGCAGAAAGGTTTAGACGTGACTGAATGATGTGTGTGTCGCGACTAATAGGTAAAATGGGCTGGTTGCGACTAGAAAATGTTATGGTTGCGACTAGATTGTGTTGTGGTCGCGACGAAAGGATGTTGTGGTCGCGACTAATGTACACATAAGTGTGATGTCGCGATGAGATGATGATCAGGTCACGACTAGTGACTAAAGTGGTGCTAGGCGTATGGGCCATGAGTTGAGAAGGTCTAAAAGAGATAGTTACCCGGTTAGAGATAGACCGGAGGCAGGAGGTCAGATAAAGGAAGGGTTATCTGGAAACCATGAGGTGGACTAATAAGGTATCCTCATGGGACCCACAAGATGCCACATGGCATTAAAGTAATGATTTAGTAAAATAAAGTTACTCGGTTGGCACGAAAATTGAGGAGGTGATCAGATAAGTCTGGGACTTATCTGGATAGCATTGGGTGGCGTGAAGGGTGCCTACCTTGTCACCACATGGCATTAGTCTGGAGAAAGCAGATAAAGCTGAGGACACGTATTACGAGGCAGGACTCTGGACCGGTGAGTCAGCCTGATGAGTCAGCATGCTGAGGTGTCCAGGATTTTCAGCATGTGCAAAATGTGACGATGAGGTGTCCTCTGAGGTGGCATGCTGAGGTGTCCCGATGATACAGTAAAAGGAAATTAAAGAAAATAGGAAATTCCAGGAAAATCCAGAACCACATGTTCAGATGGTATAGAAATTACGATTATGCCATTGGAGAAATCTATATAAACCCCCCTTCCCTCATTCATTCTGCATCACGCATGGAGAGGAGAAGAGAGAGAAAGAAGAGAGAAGGGGAGAAAGAAAGGAAGAGAGAAAAGAGAAAGGAAGAAAGGAAGTTCTGGCGGAGCTGGAAGCAGAATAAGGATAGTGGGGTTCTGCTAAGCTAGCCAGGTAGTGACTTATCCTAGCTTTTATGTAATGGCTTTGTGATTTGATGTGCTATTGTTTGGTTGGATTGTTGTCTTGTATGTTATGTCTGAAGCTCTACTGCAATGCTATGATCATATGTTATTGAGTATGGAAGCACGCAGCATACTTATCTGTACACAATCACAAGCAAGCACTGTCACTCTGCATTACATATATTGTTATGGTTGTTACTACTGAGATTCCCCCGAATCTCATCCCCATATATAACCCATTACAGGGGAGGTTATGTCAAAGTGAATTCTGAGAATTCTGAGAGACGCCGTTATGCTGTCGGAATTAAGACTGAACATCAGAGTATGATAAGTACTGTGTACATAGTGCTGTCTAAGGAGGCTAGAAGTGAGTGGACCTAGCGGGTTCATCTAGTCTTTCCTGGGTACTACATAGAATGGTAGTTCTCATGAGGGAATTACCGAATCAGTATGGTTCAGTTCTTTGTAAAGATGAAGCTCGGCGGTTATGCTGCCAAAAGTCAGGCAGGAGAAGCTGTAATCAAGCTAATATGGCTTCTGCAAGTGTACTCTGAAGCGTCTAAGGGAGAATGTTTCAATATGAACAAGGGATTGAATGTCAATTGATTATTCTTAGATTATGGATGCTTTGAATATTGGTTTTTAATATAATATTTCAGTTTCAATTTTAAGATAGTTGAACTATTATCAACGATCGTTGCTAATTAATTCAATTTCTTGAAATCTAGGGTTTGTCCATCGACGATTATTCGAGGGTATTTTCATCATTTGATTTAAATTACACACTAAGTGATTTTTGATAGTTCATTAAGAGTTTTTAAACTAGCTTTGATTAAAGGAGTTTAAGAAATATTAATGTTCTGGACTCAATCGATCGATTAAGGTTTGATTTAAAACTTAGTGATTTCAAAACTCCTATTTCAAATTAAGAGCAATGATAGATATGTTTTCATCATCAAAAGTCTCTCATAACATATTTCTTTCACAAACCAACTAATTTTCAACTTAATCAAAGATACAAAAATATTTACTTTACTGCACCCTTATTTTACTGCATCAAAAATCAATTAAATCCAAAACCAATTTTACTTTCACTCGGGTTTTCAATGGTTTTGTCACCAATTTGCTAGGTCTCCAATAAAAAGGATCCTCGAGAAGAACGATATGGTTATGCCTTATACTATACTATTGGGTGCAATTATTATTATTTTGATGGATCGGACGATGACAATTGTAATATCCCAATTTTTAGGCCCAGAGACTCGGAAAGTAGCTTGAAATAGATAGGCTACCAGATCCCTTTGAGCATAAGTCCCATAAATATACAAAGGGGTTTTAGGGACTAAATTATAAATAGGTGAAAATATAGGGACTTATATGTAAATAGTGAAAGTCCCTAGGGGTATAATGGTCCTTTTGGAAAATAAAGGGACTAAAGTGAAAGTCTAAAAGTTCCATGGTGCAAAGATGAAAGTAGACACAAGTTGTGGGTGATTAAGTGTAATTATGAAAAGTTAAGGGACTTAATTGAAAAGAGAAAAAGTTTCCAGGGGCAAAATGGTAATTATAAAAAGTTAAGCCGGAAGTGGCTTAGAACTGCTCGGAAGCATTTCAGTCCCAAATTTCATCAGTAGATAGAGGAAATGATGCTGGTTAATCTAGCTTAATACAGGATTTTTATCAGAGTTTCCGATAGCTGAAATTTATCTGGTAGTCTCAAAGTTATCTGAAATTTTTATCAGATCTTTTGGACCTCAAATATAAGTGAAAAGTTACAGGAAGATACGTCCTGTGAAGATAGAGGTCAAGGAACTGACAGAATCCCGAAAGGAGTTCTGTAGAAAAAGTTATTCATATATTAGTGAATTTTGACGAGAGTTCGTGAAAGCCCGATATCCGATTGGGAAATTAATCGGTAAGCAAGCTTAGACTGAATAAGCCCAGATGACGTCACATAGAGGCCCTTGATGATGCCAAGGGAGGCCCAGACCCATGATATCATTTTACTAGAAAAGTGGCCAGTGACCAGAAATATGCAGAAAATATGTCAAATGACGAAAATACCCCTATGTTATAAATAATTAAAGAATGAGTGAAGGGTATTTTGGTTATTTGACTAAGGTTAGACAGTCAAGGAAGGTTATCTGGATAGTTGACCTGGGATAGGGAATACTCTAGTAAGGTGTGAATAGACAATAATGCCCCTATACTCGTTGAAGTAAATAAGAGGAACCAAGGGCATTTTGGTAATTTGCCAAGGGATTTTTCTTGGGAATTAAGCCATAAGAGTACTTAAGCTTGATCAGAGATCCAAGATAGCATTCCAAGAGTCCAAAAATGTGGCCCAATATTTATGTAGCTTAAAGTAGCATTAAAGTAATATTTTAGTGAGTTTTCAATAAAGTAAAGTTACCCGGTTAAAGTGATAACTGGAGAATTGATCAGATAAAGTTATGGACTTATCCAGAAGCCATGAGGTGGCATTAAAGGTACCCATAAGGCGCCACTTGGCATGAACATAGAGGAAGAAGAAAAAGATAAGGACAAGTGGCACGATCTCAGCCGTTTATTCCGGGATAAAACTTTGGAATTCTCTGGAAGCGCTGAGTCAGCTAGTGAGGTGTCCTGAGGGCCCCACCATTGTGCCACCTAAGCATGTGTCATTTTGATGAGTCATTGAGGAGGAGGATGTCATCATGATGATGTAGGCGAAGCTTCTTGAGGAAGCTGAGCGATCTGAGCCGTTCATTGTGATTCGACCTAAGCCATCTATTCCACCTCCCTCCACCTTTAAATACCCCTTACCTCCTCCCATTCCAAAGCACACCCACGGCCAAGAAGAAGAGAAAGGAAGAGAGAGAGAAAGAAAGAAAGGAAGAGAAAGAAGAAGTTCTGGCTGAGCTAGGAGCAATCCAAGGAGCTTAAGGACTCGGTGAGCTAGGAATAAGGTAAGTAAGTTATTCTAGTTCCTGCTCTAATAAATTAGAGGATTGTTCTTGTGAATTTAATAGTTATAATAGAGGAATATCTCTCTCTATAAGGTTAGCCATGGATAGAAAGAAAGCTAGGGGATTGTTAGAATAGGGGTATTTTCTCAAGATAAGCTTGAGTTAAGTGGAGTTATGCTGGATAAGATAATAATGAAATATTATTATGCTATGTATAGGCTATGACCTATGAAAAGGTAGAACCTTAGATCAAAGGTTAAGGACAGAGAAAGGGCTACAAGCCAGGTAGTGAACTTACCATTCTTGTATGCTTGATGTATATGCTTATGTGTTAATATGATTATGATATGTGATGATGATGATATATGCTCTGCCCTTTATGAGTTTATGGTTATGCATAATAGTGATAGGCATGGAGCATGAAAGTATGCAAATGAAGCTAAAGAAAGATAAAGAAGACATGTCATGCGCTTGTATTCATCTTGTATGCATTGAATGGTACCGTTTGTTACTGAGATTTCCCCCGAAATCTCACCCCTATCTTTTCCAAATATAACAAGGTACTAGTTTGGAGAAGATGAAGTTAAGAAAGTGAGGATGTGACAACAATCCGAACTCCTCATCACTGATCCCTTAGCAAATTACCAAAATACCCTTAGTTCCTCTTTATTTACTTTAATAATTCTAAGGGCATTATTGTTTTTTTACATTTTAACAAAATTTTTCCTAACCCTGGTCAACTACTCCTGCAGCTCCCTTTGACCTTTTGACCTGAGTAAAATGTGTAAAATGCCTCTTTAACCGATGAACTGATATCATGGGCCTGGCCTCACTTGGCGTCATCATAAACCTCCTGTGATATCATTTGGGCTCATTCAATCCCAGTTTGCTTATTGCTCAGGTTTCATAATCGGATACTGGGGATTCACAAACTCCTGTCAAAATTCACTAATATATAAATAACTTTTCTTACAGATCTCCTTTCAGAATTTCGTCAGTTCCCTAACCTCTGGCTTCACGGGACGCATCTTCCTGTAACTTTTCACTTATATTTGAGGTCCAGGAGATCTGATAAAAAATTCAGATAACTTTCAGACTATCATACAAATTTCAGCTATCTGAAACTCTAATAAAATTTATGTATTAAGCTAGATTAACCAGCATCATTTTCTCTATCTACTAATAAAATTTAGGACTGAAATGTTTCTGGGCAGTTCTAAGCCACTTCCGGCTCAACTTTCTATAATTACCATTTTGTACTTGGAAACTTTTTCTCTTTTCAATTAAATCCCTCAACTTCTTATAATTACACTTAAAGGCCCACAACTTCTGTCTACTTTCATTTCATACCATGGAACTTTTAGACTTTTCACTTTAGTCCATTTCTTTTCAAAAATGACCATTATGCCCCTAGGGACTTTCACTATTTACATATAAGTCCCTGTAATTTCACTTATTTGTAGTTTAGTCCCTAAAAACCTACTATATGTTTATGGGATTTCTACTCAAAAGGGTCTAGTAGTGTCATATCCTAATTTTTCTCTATCTATATAATACAGATAGAGGAAAGAGGTTTAGAAAGGATTATGATGATGAATGGAAAAGAAAAGAATGATTAGATGAAGATTTATAGAAGAGGGACTAAATTTAAAAGTATAAAAGTTCCATGGAGCAAAATGTAAAGAAGACATAAACTTTGGGCCATTAAGTGTAATTTCAAAAAGTTTAAGGACCTAAATGTAATGTAAAGAAGACATAAACTTTGAACTTGTGGCCACCGTTTTGCCTGGAATTTCTTATTTTCTTTTCCATTTATGACATCATCACCATGACATCATCCAAGGGACACCTCAGGGGACACCTAATCTGTCACATGGAGCAAATGAGGGCTCCTGGGACACCTCATCAGCTGACTCAGCGTTTCCAGACAGTTCCAGAGTCTTGCACCGGAATCAACGGCTGAGATCATGCCACGTGTCCTTAACTTTTCTTCTTCCTCTATGTTGGCGCCATGTGAAACATCCTTCCTTTCGTACATCTTAGGGACCAATTGGTAGCATTTAGAACCACTTTCAAGGTCATTGAAGTCCAATTTCTCAATCTGGAGTTTTACTCCTATCGAGTACTGTTCATCATGTAAATTCCAGATGAGTGACCTGACTTCGAAATATCATAACTAATTCTAGAAACATTGAAATGAAGTGGTTACAATTTATACTTGAAGCTAACTCAATTATACTTCAGGGAAAAATAACTCATTGGCCATCCATTGACCGAGTAAACATCAGTAAACGTCACAATGGTACTGTTCATCCAACGTTTTTCTCCTGAATCCAGCATTCTGGTCCCAACTTTGATAATTTATATCTCCACGTGTAGACATCCAAATGAGGCATTCTATATATCAAATCGAATATTAACATGTCTACTATTTACCATAAAAATATCGTACATTTATTCATGCATTTACTATTTTTAATTATGGGTCAAACATCATTAGGTCACCACGAGTTACTGTTCACAGTGGCAATTTCAGCACTCAACTTTGCATACATATGCATACATCCATCATATATCAGTCAAACATGCCAAACAACACTTATTATTAATTAATAAGTTGTTTTACATCTGGGTATGTACAAAATTTCCCATATCTCTATTACATCTTTTCCTGCCTAGCATAACCGCTACGCTTCATCTTCAGAAAGTAACTGATCTTGTACCGATTCGGTAATTCCCGTGAGAACTATCATTCTACGTAAGTACCCAGGAAAGACTGGATGAACCGGCTAGGTCCACTCACTTCCAGCCTCCTTAGACAGTACCTACGTACACAGTACGTATCAGCTGCTTTCCTTATCTTGTCATAATTTCGGCAGCATAACGGCGTCTCTTAAAATTCACAAAATTTACTTCGACATAACCTCCCCTGTAATGGGTTACTTATTGGGATGAGATTCGGGGGAATCTCAGTAGCAACAATCATAACAATATATGTAATGCAGAGTGACAGTGCTTGCTTGTGATTGTGTACAGATAAGTATGCTGCGTGCTTCCATACTCAATAACATATGATCATAGCATTGTAGCAGAGCTTCAAGCATAACATATAAGACAACAATCCAACCAAACAATAGCACAACAAATCACAAAGCCATCACATAAAAGCTAGGATTAGTTACTACCTCAAAAGCTTAACAGAACTCTAGAATCCCTATACTGCTTCCAGCTCCGCCAGAACTTCCTTTCTTTCTTTCTTCCTCTCACTTTCTCTCTCTAGCACTTCCTTCTCTCTCTTAAATGCTCTTGGCCATGGCATATGAAGAGCAAGGGGGGTATTTATAGTTTTGGTCAATGGCATTTCTGTAATTTTGAAGCCATCTGAACTTGTGGTCCTGGTTTTTCCGGAATTTCCTATTTTTCTTTATTCATTTTACTGCATCATGCATGACATCATCCCAAGGCCACCTCATGGGACACCTCATATGTCACATGGCGAAATTGCAAGCTCCTGGGACACCTCATCAGCTGACTCAGCGGTTCCAGATAGTTCCAGAGTCTTACACCGGAATACACGGCTGAGATCGTGCCACGTGTCCTCAACTTTTTCTTCCTCCTCTATGTTGGCTCCATGTGGCATCTTGCTGGAACCTTTCACTTCATCCAATGCTATCCAGATAAGTCCAGGACTTTATCTGATCACCTCCTCGGTTATCGTGCCGACCCGGTAACTTTACTTTATTGAAACAGCATTAAAATAGTATTTTAATGCCACTTTTTCCCACACACCACTGGGCCTACTTTTTTGGGCTCTAGGAATGTTATATTGGATCCTGATCAAGCTCAAGTACTCTGATGGCTCGATTCCCAAGAAACATCCCTTGGCAAAATACCAAAATACCCCTGGGTGCCCTTTCTTGCACTATTTTAAACCTAAGGGTAAAATCATCATTTTACACCCTTCTGTACCCTGTCAGGGCATATACTGACTCTGAGTAACTTTATCTGTATGTGCCGTGGCTCCTGGGCCTGTCCAGAATGACCAAAATGCCCTCCATTCCTCTACTACCCTTTAGTACAACACAGGGGCATTTTCATAATTTCGCACTTTTCCTGGGTTCTACTGGACACTGGCCCACCTATCAGTCCAAGTGTCTTATTGGGCCTTTGATGGTGCCATTATTGGGCCTTTCAGGGTCCATTACCTTCATGGCACGCATTACGAGGAATCTTCCCCGTCAATGTTCATCGAGTAGTTCCGCCGTTATACACCATTTTTACACATCTCCGGACACCGGCTCCTTTTACCAGATACACTACTGTGTTCTGGCATCCCTGTGGGTCATAACAGTCATCTGACTGAGGTCATCCGAACTCATTCAGTCCCTTTTTAAATACCGATAAATCTCCTAATCGGATCCCCGAAGGCCTCCCACTCCCGTCTGTATTTGCTAATTTGCGAATAACTTTTCCTACATACCTCCTATGGTTATTCCGTCAGTTTCCTGACCTCCACCCCATCCGGACGCATCATCCTGTAATTTCTCACTTATATCTGAAATCTAGGATATCCGGTAGGAATTTTTATAACTTTTCATTATCAGATCAATTTTGACTTTCTTGAGTCCGGAGAAAATTCCTGTATTAAGCCAGATTACCGAGCGTCACTTGCTCTCTCTACTGGTGAAATCTGGGACTGAAATACTTTCAGGCAGTCCAAACCACTTCTGGCCTAATTTCCTTTAATTATACTTTAGCCCCAGGGAACTTTTCTTCTTTTCAATTAAGTCCCCTTTATTTGGCTGAAATTACACTTAAGGACCCCACCTTTTTGTCTACTTTTCCTTTTTGTCTTTAAACTTTCCATAATTACACTTAAGCCCCTTCATTTTCTTTCTTTTGCAATTTAATCCCTTTCTTTGCATAAATGGCCATCATATCCCTAAGGACTTTCACTATTTACATATAAGTCCCCTGACTTTCACTTATTTACAGTTTAGTCCCTAAAAACCCTCTGTAAGTTTCTGGGACTTCTGCTCAAAGGGATATATCTATTTCAGGCTACTTACTAAGTCTTGGGCCTGAAAATTGGGGTGTTACACCATGTGGCATCTTGCTGGCACCTTTCATGCCATCCAACGCTATCCTCGGTTATCCTGCCGACCGAGTAACTCTACTTTATTGAAAAGTCACTAAAACATTATTTTAATGCCACTTTTCCTCACATAAATCATGGGCTACATTTTTGGGCCTTGGAACATCATCTTGGGTCTCTGATCAAGCTCTAGTACTTTGATGGCTCGATTCCCAAGAAACACCCCTTGATAGATTACCAAAATGCCCTTGGTTCCTCTTTATTTACTTTAATAAGTCTAGGGGCATTATTGTCTTTTCACATCTTACCAGAGTATTCTATGACCCAGGTCAACTATCCAGATAACCTTTCTTGACTGTCTAACCTTAGGCAAATGACCAAAATAGCTTTACTCATTCTTTCACTATTTTATAACATAAGGGTATTTTCGTCATTTTACACCTTTTTCTGGACACCGGCCCCTTTTACCACTGCACTGATATCATGGGCCTGGGCTTCCCTTGGTGTCACTTATGGGCCTTAGAAACGCTATATGGCTTCTGGCCATAGTTCGATCATCTCTATTCGGACTACTTTTCCTTTACCGATTATAACTGTAAATTCCCATCTTCAGGAATTTTTACAGAAAAATCGGGACCTCAAATCAAAATTCTGTGACTCCTCATTCAACCCGGAATCCTTTTCTCTATTTCCCGGTATTTTCAAATATTTAATCCGGAACGGGCTGTTTTGGCCTAAAAAATACACTCGTGCGCACAACTTTTCAAAATGACCATTTTACCCTTGGTCATATCTCTAATTTTTACATACTCATAGAGACCTCATATGCACATTTCACAGTTCAGTGAAATGATCAGCATAATTTTCTCTATTTTCTGGTAAAATATGGTACTCATCGGTTACTAGCCCAATCTTTCCCATAATTACGATTATGCCCCTGAATTCTCTTTCTGGCATCTTTACTCCTCTTCTTATCCTTCATCCTAAGTTCTAGAAATTCTCTTTCAACAACTCGTCCCCTAAACTCTTCGGGAGTCATTATAAATTGAAAGGCTTGACAACCCGCCCATATCAAGTTATTTTACAAAGGAGCCAGCCCATATCAAGCAACTTGCAGAATTCCTAGGCTTAAGACTTAGGATATTCCTTACATTCCTCTTTTTGAACCTAGGTGAACTGTCCCTATTCTGTAGGTCAAAGAATTAACTCATCTTTAAATCCTGAGGAACTTAGCTCATCCCTCGGATTCCTACAAAATACAGGTAAGTGATCTGCCCATATCAGATTACTACCTGGGACTATGGGTTTAGCAGCCTGCCCATATCAGACTACCTCCCAGTTCTCCTAGACCCAAAAATTAGGATGTTACATCTAAGACAAGGGGAGAAGAAGATTTTTGTCATGTGATTTTATCTCAAATTGGCTTGGTGGAGAAGTTTGGTGTAAGATCAATTATGAGCCATTAGATCAAATAGTGTACAAAGTGATCTTGGCCATCCAATTTCATGTAATTTTTCTATTAATACCCCCATATTTTCTGCTCCAAACAGTGGCATGACAACCCTTAGGGAAACTATGGCAAAATGGAAACTCAAGCAAAGACAAAGAAGAATCTAAGGTCCAAAGTTCAAGCAAGCTAGAGATTAAAGGTAAGCAATCTATCCTAGCTTATTTTCCTTTGATTTGGGAGCTTGAACTAAGGGTTTTTATGGAAGAAAGTTGAGTTTTCTCTAAGGTATATATGCTGTCCAAAACCTTAGATGAAAGGAGAAAGAAGAGATTAAAGTTAGAGTTATAAGATTAAAGCTTAAGCAAGCTAGTTAGATGATTGGTTGTTAAATCAAGTTGATATTCTTGACTTTTCCATGGATGAAATATTTCGGTTTGCAGTGTTCATGCACTGTTCATGATAAAAGGAGATGGACTTTTAATGATCTAATGCTTCCATTGAATTTATATGATGATTTTTTGTAGGATTGGTAGGTTTTGAACCTTGAAAACATTGGAATTAAAAGTTGTAATGTTTGAAGTTCTTTTCTATTACTGTTCACTCATATGAACAGTATTTTATTTTCATGATTTTGATGATTCCAATGGTTTTAAAATGAAAAGTTGCGTGTGATAAAGTAGAGAAAAAGTATGGGAAGCCATGGAATTAAGATGGGAATTTTTGGAAGAATTGTGTATGTTTTGCAAATTCTATCTAGAACAGTGCATAATTGCTAGAATTTGGTTATTTTGCGTTCATAAATGGATTCAAAAGGCCAAATTGTGTAGGGTATGAAGGGAATTGGAAGACAAGCAGCGAAAATTAACTTTAAAAATTTTTTCATTCCTTGCCAGGATCCACCGAATGTGTTTAAGTCAAGGAGAAAGAAGTGTTACCTTCGGTATTCGAGCTGCAGTCGCGACCTCAGTATCCACTAGTCACGACTCTTCGCCTCTGAAGTTTTCAGTCGTGACCTCCTCAGCTTCTAGTCATGACCTGTCACCTCTGGAGTTTTCAGTCGCGACCTCCTCAGCTTCTAGTCGCGACCTATCATCTCTGGAGTTTTCAGTCCCGACCTCCTCAGCTTCTAGTCACGACCTGTTGTCTTTAGATTTTTTAGTCACGACCTGACCATCTACTAGTCGCGACCTGTAACCTCTGGAGTTGTAAGTTGCGACTTCCTCAGCTTCTAGTTACGACCTGTCGTCTCTTTTCGGATTTCTGACGTTTAGATGCCAATTTAGTTGCGACCTATGTGTCAACTGGTTGTGACTTTGTCGTACCTAGTGCTCTTTTCTCGATCGCAAGAAGTCAACAACTCAAATCGGCTTCCTCTACCAGTATCCATACGAACAGCGTTCCAATCACGAAAGACGTGCTAGCGCCTCTTGTCCCTCTAGGGCTTTCTCAAGAATCCGTCCTCACCGTCTCTATTTCGGCAGTTTCTTATCTGCAAACCTTTTGCACTCTTCTTGCCCCTTTTTCTCTTGTGTGTGTATAGAACCCTAGCCCTTAATGTCAAATATATAGGATGCTATCGGGCTTCTAATTGGGCTGGGTTTCAGAATTAATCTTATATTAGTTCTAAATTTAATAGAATATCAAATATTGCATAATTTGATAAGAAACTAATTAAATAAATATGGTTTTTATTAAATCCGTCTCACAGATTTAATTCACCTATTTATTTAATTTAAAATAAAGATAAGACGGAATTATATTTGATTTATTCTCATAAATCAAATTTGAGATATCTTATCAATTTAAATTTCAAAGTCAAATAGATCATATCAATTTAAATTCAAATTCAAAAGTGATTTCTAGATTTAATTATGAATTTCCAAAGTTCATGGTATAATATGGATTTACCAAATGAATAGTGCCGTGAACAGTACCCGATGACCAAACTCTTGGGAATTCATATTTTTAAGCTATAATGGTATTCCATTGATCTAAGATACTACCAATTAAGTATATATAAGGGTTAAATTAAGGATATGACATGGGACCCACCAAGGCACCACCTAGCATGCAAGGTGTCCTTGATGTTGTCATCTTGATGATGCAGGAGAAGCTTCTTAAGGAAGCTAAGCGATCTAAGCTTTTTTCATCGCGTTTCGATCTGGACTGTCCATTCCATTTCCCTTCACCTATAAATACCCCCACCCATTCCATTCAAGGCATATCCACGACAAGAGAATAGAAAGGAAGAGAGAGAGAGAAAGAGAGAAAGAAAGAAAGAAAGAAAGGAAGAAAAAGAAGGAGTTCTGACTAAGCTAGGAGCAATCCAAGAGCATAGGGACTCGACAAGCTTAGGAATAAGGTAAGTAATTTATTCTAGTACCTGCTCTAATAAATTAGAGGATTATTCTTACAAATTGAATAGTTAGAATAGAGAAATATCTTTCTTGATAAGGTTAGCCGTGGATAGAAAGAAAGTTAGGGGATTGTCAAATTAGGGGTATTACCTCAAATTAAGCTTGAGTTGAGTAGAGCTATACTGGATAGGATAAAAATGAAAATATTATTATGCTATGTATTGGCTCTAACCTATGTAACAAAGAAACCTTAGAGCAAAGGCTAAGGACTAAAGGAAATGTTACACGATAGGTAGTAAACTTATACCTAAACTTGTATGCTTATTGCTTGATTGTTGTTAATATGCTATTGACTTGTCTTGATTATGTGAAGCATGTATGATTGAAAATACTCTGTTTATTTTTATGCTATGGCCATATATTATAATTAAGAATCATAGAAGCATGTATATGTCATTATGCATGCATAATCATATTAAAGCAAGCATGTTTAACGCTAAGCATATACTTGCATACATTGTTTATGGTATCGTTTGCTACTGAGGTTTCTCCCAAAATCTCACCCCTATCTTTTCCAAACAAACAGGATACTGTTCTGGAAAAGATGGAGATTAGGAAAGTAAGGTATGACATTTTGGTATCAGAGCAAAGGGTTCTGGCTCAGAGCATAAGATTTTGGCACAGAATAGAAGGTTATGGCTTAATGATGCTCTGGTTTAGTTAGACTAACCCCCTTAAACAAGTTAGAGATTTAAACCAAAGAGGTTCCCTCCCTAAAGTAAGATATGGGGATGGTGTTCACTACTTAGAGAAGAATTCAGAGAAGAGATAGTGACACCCATATAAATAGAACTATACCCCATAGCTTACAATTTTATAAGATAGTCTTCAAGGATATGACTACGGTAGACTAGTCTTAGTCAGTCATTACTGCCGAGGTCTTATGTTTCTTTGCACGATGTGGCTGGACTAAGCACGATAACATCTAAGGTGTAATTTTCTCTGTTGATAGAGACATAAGATAACTAGTTTAAGGTCAAAGGAAGCTACGATAGTAGCTCGAGGTATCATTCTGTGACCAGACACTATAGCGATAATGATGATATGTCTAAGTCATGATGTAAAGGTATGCAGGTCTCGACTAGTAGTCACAGAGAAGTGAGGTTGCGATAAGTTAGGTTAAAGGTCACGACTAATATACACAGAAGAGTTCAGGTCACGACAGAAAAAGACCTTTGGTCAGGACAAAAGAACACATAACTATTTAGTCATGACGAGTAGATTGAGATGGTCGCGACTAAAGTTCACAGAGAACGTGAGTCGTGACTAGCCAATACTCAGGTCGTGACTGGGATACACAGAAACCTGATATTATGTCAACAATGAGAATGAAGATACCAACCTAGCTAAAGTTCATTGGCTAGAGGATTGGTATAAAACGTGATCAAGCCAGACAGTACGAGATATATAGATACTGAAGATTAGTTTAAGAAGATGTTCAGAAGTAGATCCTCTATGTGATAACTAGGTGTAGATCTACATTACGAAAGGCCTTATTCAGCTAGTCTGAACAAAATAATTAGAAGTTAGATGAGAGTTATCTAGGAATAATCCTAGCACATGGCCTAAAGTTAGAAATGTAATGGTTAACATAGAGAGCTAGTGTTCCTGAGATAGAGGAATCCCATCACGAAGAAATAGTAACCTAGTAGACCTGGGGTAGAGCACCCTAGAAATGTAGAAGTACTCCATAGAGATAAAGATTGATTTGCTCACCTAAGAAGTTTTTCTCAAATGGTTTTTTGAGAAACATTGCTCTCAGTTAGATAGAGATAAGCATGAGGCTAAGTGTTAAGGCAGGGAAAGAGGAACCCTTTGATGAATACTTAGCCGAGTTCATCCATATAAATAGTAAGAGTTGAAATGACTAAAAAGTTAACTCACAGATTGAATTCTGTGTTACAAAGAAAGAATTTTCTCAGGTAATTACAGAAGTTCAACAGAGCGGTAGATATATGCAAGATTAGAAAAAGAAGGTCATAATGTCTAAGAGAGAAAGGTAACCATAGTTTAAAACATAAAGAGATTCTCCTGTGTATAAAAGAGTAATAAAGGGTTGAGTCTATACCCTGGTAGGAGGGTAACGTGGCAACCTAAGTTATATGAGCTAGAAACCTAAAATAAGAATATTTTAAAGTGTACCTAATTGTAGTGTGCGTATGATAGATGGTTGAGCAAAATATGTGATGATATGGCTTATGTTTTGATGAATAACTATATCTCCTTACAGTTGTCATATAATGACACGCATGTTAGAGTATGCTATAATGAATGAATACTCCCCTTGCGCAGTATATGCAGGGTAGAGTATTTAAGATGTGAAAATTATGAGAAAGTTGTGTTGCTCCCATACCATACGACATGCAATAAGGATGTACCTAGGATGATAGACAGTCTCAGTGAGTGGGACAGTCAATTACAGTATAATTGGGTTACTCAGGTATTTCTACAGGCTTGTGAATGTAGTACTCAGGGCTATTTCTTATGTTAGGGTTAAAGTAAGTACCAAGAGGTTGGTAGTGTTATAACTCTATCAAAAGAAATGGTATACAGAAAGAACAACAGAAAATATTAAGAGATTGTTCTCATATCACTCTTTAGATAAGAGTTAAATATGAAATAGATGGCTCTCAGATAGAGCTAGATTTAGATGAGTTCAGATCACTCTTTAGATAAGAGTTAGATTTGATACATATTACTTTTAGATAGAGCACAGTTCAGATACAGATTACTCGCAGTTAGAGCACAGATTGAGATGAGATGTTATGATGTAGCCATAGCAATAGAATACAATGGTAGGTGGTTAGACCATGATTGCACAAGGCAATAGTCATGGTAAGCCACAATAAAGTAAGAAAGATAAGAAGGAACTCTTGAGTAAGAGAAGAAATAAGTAAAGTCTTGGTAAATAATATGGGCTACTGAATGTATTTTAATTTTTTTTATTGATTGAGTTATCAATAAGTGGAAGTAGTTAACCTTATAACTTAGTTTGTTGGTTTTAAGATATTTCAGAGATAATGATACAGTACAACAAAATCACAGAGGATTTTGGAGGATCATAGTTAGATCGTAGCATGGCTCTAGGGTCGCAGTTAGATCCTAACAGCTTCAGGGTCACAGTTAGATTCTGAAGATGAAACATCCTTACTTTCGTATGTCTTAGGGACCATTTGGTAGCATTTAGAACCACTTTCAAGGTCATTGAAGTCTAATTCCCCAATCTAGAGTTTTACTCTTATCGAGTACTGTTCACTTGAAAATTCCAGATGAGTGACCTGACTTCGAAAAATCATAACTAATTATACAAAAATCTAAATGACGTGGTTCCAATTGATAAATGAAGCTAACTCAATTATATTTCAGGGAAAAATAACTAGTTGACCATTCGAATCTTGGTATGTCTACTATTTACCTTAAAAATATCATACATTTATTCATTCATTTACTATTTTTAATTATTTATGAAACATTATCATATCACCACGCGTTACTGTTCACAGTGGTAATTTCCAGCAATCAACTTTGCATACATATGCATACATCCATCATATATCAGTCACACATGCCAAACAACAATTATTATTAATTAATAAGTTGTTTTACATCCGGTCATGTACATAAATTCTCATATCTCTATTACATCTTTTTCTGCCTGAAATCCGGCAGCATAACCGCTACGCTTCATCTTCAGAAAGTAACTGATCTTGTACCGATTCGGTAATTCCCGTGAGAACTACTGTAACACCCCAATTTTTAGGCCTAGAGATGCCAGAAAGAGAATTAAAGGGCATAATCGTAATTATGGGAAAGATCGGGCTGGTAGCCGATGAGTACCATATTTTTCCAGAAAATAGAGAAAATTATGCTGATCATTTCACTGAACTGTGAAATGTGCATATGAGGTCTCTAGGTGTATGAAAGAATTAGAAATAAGACCAGGGGTAAAATGGTCATTTTGGAAAAGTGTGCGCATGAGTGCTTTTTCAGGCCAAAACAGCCCGGTCCGGATAAAATATCTGAAAATACCGGGAGATAGAGAAAAGGATTCCGGATTGAATGAGGAGTCACAGAATTTTGATTTGAGGTCCCGATTTTTCTGTAAAAATCCTCGAAGATGGGAAATTACAGTTATAATCGGTAAAGGAAGAGCAGTCCGAATAGAGATGATCGGACTATGGCCAGAGGCCATATAGTGTTGTCTAAGGCCCGTAGTGACACCAGGGAAGGCCCAAGCCCATAATACCAGTTCAGTGGTAAGAGGGGCCGGTGTCCGGGAAAAATGTGCAAAATGACGAAAATGCCCTTATGTTATAGAATAACTGAAGAATGAGTAAAGGGTATTTTGGTCATTTGGCTAAGGTTAGACAGTCAAGAAGGGGTATCTGGATAGTTGACCAGGGCCAGAGAATACTCTGGTAAAATATGAAAAGACAATAATGCCCCTAGACCTAGTAAAGGAAATGAAAGGACTTAAGTGCAATTATGGAAAGTTTCAAGGCCAAAAAGGAAAGTAGACAAAAATGTGGGGTCCTTAAGTGTAATTTTAGCCAAGTAAAAAGGGACTTAAATGAAAAGAAGAAAAGTTCCCTGGGGCTAAATTGTAATTAAAGAAAGTCAGGCCGGAAGTGGTTTGGACTGTCTGAAAGCATTTCAATCCCAGATTTCACCGGTAGAGAGAACAAGTGACGATCAGTAATCTGGCTTAATACAGGAATTTTTGAAGACTCCAGATAGCCAGAAATGGACTGATCGTCCAAAAGTTATAAAAATTCATACCGGATATCCTAGAATTCAGATCTAGGTGAGAAAATACAGGATGATACGTCCTTATGGGACGGAGGTTGGGAAACTGACAGAATACTGATAGGAGGCCTGTAGAAAAATTTATTCGCAAATTAGAAAATCTAGACGGGAGTGTGAGGCCTCTGGGTATCCGATAGGGAGATTTATCGGTATTTGAAAAGGGACTGAATGAGTTTGGATGACCTCAGTCAGATGACAGATATGACTCACAGGGATGCCTGAACACCGCAGGCTAGTGTTTCGGACAGGAGGAGCCGGTGTCCGGATATGTGTATAAACGGTGAATAATAGATAAAATATTCAATAATTATTAACGGGGAAGATTCCTCGTAATGCGTGCCATAAGGATATTGGACCCAGAAAGGCCCAATAATGGCGCCAACAAAGGCCCAGTAAGACACTTGGACTGATAGGTGGGCCAGTGTCCAGCAGAACCCCGAAAAAGTGCGAAATTACGAAAATGCCCCTATGTTGTACAAAAGTGTAACAGATGAATGAAGGGCATTTTGGTAATTCTGGACAGGCCCATAAGCCAAGGTATATACAGATAAGGTTACTTAGAGTCAGTATATGCCCTGACAGAGTACAGAAGGGTATGAAATGACGATTTTACCCTTAGGGTTAAAATAGTGCAAGAAAGGGCACCCAAGGGTATTTTGGTAATTTGCCAAGGGCTGTTTCTTGGGAATCGAGCCATCAGAGTACTTGGGCTTGATCAGGATCCAAGATAACATTCCCAGAGCCCAAAAACGTAGCCCATGAAGTATGTGGGAAAAAGTGGCATTAAAACACTATTTTAATACTGTTTCAATAAAGTAAAGTTACTCGGTCGGCACGATAACCGAGGAGGCGATCAGATAAAGTCCTGGATTTATCTGGATAGCATTGGATGGCGTGACAGGTGCCAGTAAGATGCCACATGGCGCCATCACAGAGGAGGAAGAAAAAGCTGAGGACACGTACTACGAGGCAAGATACTGGACCGGTGAGTCAGCATACTGAGTCAGCTGCTGAGGTGTCCAGGATTTCAGACATGTGATAAATGTGGCGCTGAGGTGTCCTGGTGAGGTGTCCCAATGATGTCATGCATGATGCAGTAAAGGAGGAATTAAAGAAAATAGGAAAATCCAGGAAAAACCAGGACCGCAGGATCAAAGTTCATAGAAACTGCAGAATTGCCATTGAAGGCAATTATAAATACCCCCCTCCATTCCATTCTTGCATTTACGCATGGAAGGGAGAAGGGAGAGAAAGAAGAGAGAGAAGGAGAAGGAAGGGAAGAGAGAAAGGAGAAAAAGGAAGTAAGGAAGTTCTGGCGGAGCTGGAAGCAGAATAAGGATAGTGGAGTTCTGCTAAGCTAGCCAGGTAGTAACTAATCTTAGCTTTTATGTAATGGCTTTGTGATTTGTTGTGCTATTGTTTGGTTGGATTGTTGTCTTATATGTTATGTCTGAAGCTCTACTATAATGCTATGATCATATGTTATTAAGCATGGAAGCACGCAGCATACTTATCTGTACACAATCACAAGCAAGCACTGTCACTCTGCATTACATATATTGTTATGATTGTTGCTACTGAGATTCCCCCGAATCTCATCCCAATAAGTAAACCATTACAGGGGAGGTTATGTCAAAATGAATTCTGGGAATTTTAAGAGACGCCGTTATGCTGCCGAAGTAAAGACTGAACATCAGTATATGATAAGTATTGTGTACATAGTGCTGTCTAAGGAGGCTAGAAGTGAGTGGACCTAGCCGGTTCATCTAGTCTTTCCTGGGTACTACGTAGAATGGTAGTTCTCATGAGGGGATTACCGAATCAGTACGGTTCAGTTCTTTGTACAGATGGAGCGTAGCGGTTATGCTGCCGGATTTCAGGCAGAAAAAGATATAATAGCAGTATGAGAGTTTATGTACATACCCTGATGTAAAACAACTTAGTAATTAATAATAATTGTTGTTTGGCATGTTTGACTGATATATGATGGATGTATGCCTATGTATGTAATATTGGTTTCTGAAAATTAACGCTATGAACAGTAACCCGTGGGGACTTGAGGATGTTTGACCCATAATTAAAAATAGTAAATGGATGAATAAATGTATGATATTTTTATGGTAGATAGTAGACATACCAAGCTTTAATTTGATATATAAAACGTATCATTTGGATGTCTACACAAGGAGATATAAATTATCAAAGTTGGGACCAGAATGCTGGATTCAGGAGAAAAACGCTGGATGAACAGTAAAATAGAAATGTTGACTGATGTTGACTCGGTCAATGAAGGGTCAACGAGTTATTTTTCCCTGAAATATAATTGAGTTAGCTTCATTTATCAATTGGAACCACTTCATTTAGATTTTTCTAGAATTAGTTATGATTTTTTGAAGTCGGGTCACTCATCTGGAATTTACATAGTGAACAGTACTCGATAAGAGTAAAACTCCAGATTGAGAAATTGGACTGCAATGACCTTGAAAGTGGTTCTAAATGCTACTGAATGGTCCCTAAGACATATGAAAGGAAGGATGTTTCAACTACCATTCTACGTAAGTACCCAGGAAAGACTAGATGAACCGGCTAGGTCCACTCACTTCCAGCCTCCTTAGACAGTACCTACGTACACAGTACGTATCAGCTCCTTTCTCTACTATTGCCATCTTGTCATAATTTTGGCAGCATAACGGCGTCTCTTAAAATTCCCAGAATTCATTTTGACATAACCTCTCCTGTAATGGTTTACTTATTGGAATGAGATTCGGGGGAATCTCAGTAGCAACAATCATAACAATATATGTAATGCAGAGTGACAGTGCTTGCTTGTGATTGTGTACAGATAAGTATGCTGCGTGCTTCCATGCTTAATAACATATGATCATAGCATTATAGCAGAGCTTCAGACATAACATATAAGACAACAATCCAACCAAACAATAGCACAACAAATCACAAAGCCATTACATAAAAGCTAGGATTAGTTACTACCTCAAAGGCTCAGCAGAGCTCTACTATCTCTATCCTGCTTCCAGCTCTGCCAGAACTTCCTTTGTTTCTTTCTTCCTCTCACTTTGTCTCTCTAGCACCTCCTCCTCTCTCTAAAATGGGATCTTGGCCGTGGCATATGAATGGCAAGGGGGGGTATTTATAACCTCCTCCAATGGCAATCCCGTAATTTCCATGAACTTTGATCCTGCGGTCCTGGTTTTTCCTGGATTTTTCTATTTTTCTTAATTCCTCCTTTACTGCATCATGCATTACATCATCGGGACACCTCACTGGGATACCTCAGCGCCACATTTTCCACATGCTGAAATTCCTGGACACCTCAGCAGCTGACTCAGCAGGCTGACTCACAGATCCAGTGTCCTGCCTCGTAGTACGTGTCCTCAACTTTTTCTTCTGCCTTTAAGATTGCGCCATGTGGAACCTGTAAGGGACCTTTCACGCCTTCCAATGATATCCAGATAAATCCAGGACTTTATCCGATCACCTCCTCGGTTATCGTGCCGACCGAGTAATTTTACTTTATTGAAACAACATTAAAATAGTATTTTAATGCCACTTTTTCCCACATACTTCATAGGCTACGTTCATGGGCTCTGGGAATGTTGTCTTGGATCCTAATCAAGCCCAAGTACTCTAATGGCTCGATTGCCAAGAAACAGCCCTTGGCAAATTACCAAAATACCCTTGGGTGCCCTTTCTTGCACTATTTTAACCCTAAGGGTAAAATCGTCATTTCATAACCTTCTGTACTTTGTCAGGGTATATACTGACTCTCAGTAACTTTATCTGTATGTGTCTTGGCTCCTGGGCCTGTCCAGAATGACCAAAATGCCCTCCATTCATCTGTTACTCTTTAGTACAACATAGGGGCATTTTCGTAATTTCGCACCTTTCCGGGGTTCTGCCGGACACTGGCCCACCTATTAGTCCAAGGGTCTTACTAGGCCTCTGTTGGCGCCATTATTGGGCCTTTCTGGGTCAAATACCTTCATGGCACGCATTACGAGGAATCTTCCCCCGTTAATAATTATTGAATATTTTATCTATTATTCACCGTTTATACACATATCCGGACACCGGCTCCTTCTATCCGATACACTAGCCCGGGTGTTCAGGCTTCCCTGGTAGTCATATTAGTCATCTGACCGAGGTCATCCGAACTCATTTAGTCCCTTTTCAAATACCGATAAATCTCCCTATCGGATACCCGGAGGCCTCACACTCCCGTCTGGATTTTCTAATTTGCGAATAACTTTTTCTACAGGCCTCCTATCGGTATTCTGTCAGTTTCCCGACATCCGTCCCATAAGGACGTATTGTAACATCCCGATTTTTGGGTCTAGGAGAACTGTGAAGTAGTCTGATATGGGCAGGCTGCTAAACCCGTAGTCCTAGGGTAGTAATCTGATATGGGCGGATCACTTACCTGTATTTTGTAGGATCCGAGGGATGAGCTAAGTCCTTCAGGATGTAAAGATGAGTTAAGTCTTTAACCTACAGAATCGGGACAGTTCACCTAGGTTCAAAATGAGGAATGTGAGGAATATCCTAAGTCTTAAGCCTAGGAATTCTGCAGGAAGCTTGATATGGGCTGGCTCCTGTGTAAGATAACCTGATATGGGCGGGTTGTCGAGACTTTCAATTAAGTTTAAGGGATGAGTTATTGAAAGAGAATTTCTAGAACTTAAGATAAAGGATGAGAAGATGAGCAATGAGGCCAGAAAGAGAATGTAGGGGCAAAATCGTAATTATGGGAAAGATCGGGCTGGTAGCCGATGAGTACCATATTTTGCCAGAAAATAGAGAAAATTATGCTGATCATTTCACTGAACTGTGAAATGTGCATATGAGAATTTTGTGTATGACTTGTTGTATGACATTTTGTTATTCAATAATAAATATTGTTTGGCATGTTTAACTTGTGTATGACAAATAAAGGGAGAAATTCGCAGGTCCTGAGGTAGCAGTGGTTTGACCTCAGTTTGACCTAGTAAACGAAGGAGTTTGGTCACGAAATTTGGCAGGCCAGTCGTACACATCTGGGGCATTACGTGGATAGGTAATAAGCCTCATTTGGTTGTGTAGAATGAGATTAATTAATTTTCAAATTAAAGGTTCAGAATAAAGAACTTAAGAGTGAAATTTTGAATTTCTGGGCTTAAGTTAAGATATGATCTAGCTAATATTGCTTCCGCAAGTGTACTCTGAGGAGTCTAAGGGAGGATGTTTCACGTATCATCCTGTATTTTCTCACCTAGATCTGAATTCTAGGATATCCGGTATGAATTTTTATAACTTTTGGACGATCAGTCCATTTCTGGCTATCTGGAGTCTTCAAAAATTCCTGTATTAAGCCAGATTACTGAGCGTCACTTGTTCTCTCTTCCGGTGAAATCTGGGACTGAAATGCTTTCGGACAGTCCAAACCACTTCCGGCCTGACTTTCTTTAATTACAATTTAGCCCCAGGGAACTTTTCTTCTTTTCATTTAAGTCCCTTTTTACTTGGCTAAAATTACACTTAAGGACCCCACATTTTTGTCTATTTTCCTTTTTGGCCTTGAAACTTTCCATAATTGCACTTAAGTCCTTTCATTCCTTTACTAGGTCTAGGGGCATTATTGTCTTTTCATATTTTACCAGAGTATTCTCTGGCCCTGGTCAACTATACAGATACCCCTTCTTGACTGTCTAACCTTAGCCAAATGACCAAAATACCCTTTACTCATTCTTCAGTTATTCTATAACATAAGGGCATTTTCGTCATTGTGCACATCTTTCCCAAACACCGGCCCCTCTTACCACTGAACTGATATTATGGGTCTGGGCCTTCCCTGGTGTCACTACGGGCCTTAGACAACACTGTATGGCTTCTAGCCATTGTCCGATCATTTCTATTCGGACTGCCTTTCTTTTACCGATTATAACTGTAAATTCCCATCTTCAGGAATTTTTACAGAAAAATCGGGACCTCAAATCAAAATTCTATGTTGCGTCATTCAATCCGGAATCCTTTTCTCTATCTCCTGGTATTTTCAGATATTTTATCCGGACCGGGCTATTTTGGCCTGAAAGTACGCTCCTGCGCACACTTTTCAAAAATGACCATTTTACCCTTGGTCACATTTCTAATTCTTTCATACACATAGAGACCTCATATGCACATTTCACAGTTCAGTGAAATGATCAGCATAATTTTCTCTATTTTCTGGCAAAATATGGTACTCATCGGCTAACAGCCCTATCTTTACCATAATTACGATTTTGCCCTTGAATTCTCCTTCTGGCATCTCTAGGCCTAAAAATTGGGGTGTTACATTTCTATCCCCCTTAAAATAAATTTCGTCCTCGAACTTGGCATCTTAGTCAACGATCCTGGATATAGCTCTTCTGTATATCCTTTCCTGGTTTATGACTAAGGCTTGGGGAATTCATCCTCTTATACTTATGGACAATTCATTACACTTGTGAGTAGTGTCCATTTCTTTCATATCTTATTCCTTAGAACTTTGATGTAATTCTGGGTTTACATCACTCCTCTTACACTTTGCAAATGTCTTAGGAGATATATTGTTATTCTGACTTCCTTTCTCCTATCTTTGCTTTGCCTTAGACCCTCTTCTCTTGGTCTTTTTGGCTTTTTAATCTCTCATGACTTGTTATAATGACCACCTTCTTTAGATCAGAAAAGAACTCTTCATTATCCACATCATCATCGAGGCACATAGTTCCTTACAGCTCAGTTGCCCTTACTGCTATGGTTCTTCTTAACCATTCTTAGGGTCGACCTCAGGGAAATTGGAGACTCTGTCTGGGGTAAGAGCAAATACCTTTCCTAGGGATGTCAGTATTCTTAGGCAACCTTTTGCAAAGTGGCCTTCCACCACAACTGCTTTGCCTTGCTCGACACTCCCATGTGCCATGGCTCTTTCCACCACATGGACATCTCTGCTCTCCAATCTGATCATTAACTTGATCAGTCCCTTGTTTGAACTATCGCCTCTTTCTCTTGCTATTGGCTTTACAACTTGAGCTACCTCCCAGAGTGCTCTTAGCCAATGCTTTTCTGTTCTCTATACACATAGGGGATTCTCTTCTTTTCTGTTTCTCAGGCATACTTCTATAAAACTTTGAATATCAGTACTCAACTTTGGACTTGGACTCCGTCTTTGCTAAGGGAAAGCTAAGTTTAGTCTGTATACTAGATGCTACCTGAGAAAACCATTATAAAATAATTTCTCTGGGTGAGTTTATCAACTAGTGAAGCTTCCTCACCTTAACTTCGTTTTTGGCATTCATCTTCCCAAAGAGATACTACATTGTACTCATATCTCATGGCTCATTACTTTCCTTAGGCTAGGTCTAACTGCGACCTCGGGATCTAACTGCAATCAATCGTTAGCCTCTTCAGAATCTAACTGCGACTCTGAAGCTATTAGGATCTAACTGCGACCCTGGAGCCATGCTAGGATCTATCTGCGACCCTCCAGAATCTAACTACGATTCTGTTGTACTGTATATCTCCCGAAGATTTTAAACCAACAAACTAAGTTATAAGGTTAACTGCTTCCACCTGTTGATAACTCAATAAATAAACATTTGAAAATTTTATAGCCTCATATCATTTACCCAGACTTTACTTACTTCCTCTTGTACTCAGGAGTTCCTTCTCATCTTTCAACCTGTGCTCTAACTACGAGCCATTTGAACTATGCTCTAACTGCGAGCATTCTATACTAGATCTAACTCTTATCTGAAGAGTGATCTGTACCCATATGAATCTAGAAACAATCCCTTTACCGTTATATGTATACCATTCCGCTCAATAGAAATGGCCCTGAGTACTGTATTCACAAGCTTATAGAAATATCTGAGTAACCTCAATCATAATTCATATCTGAATATCATATCATAACTTATCGTCCCATAAACTGAGACTATCTATTATCCTCAATACAATCATATGATCCTCATATCATATGGTATGGGAGCAACATAATTTCTCATAACTTTCTCATCTCATAAGTGTACTCATATATATTCTACCCTGTATGCACTGCAAGAGGGGCGTATCCATTCATCATAGCATACTCTAACATGCATGTCATCATATGACAACTGCAAGGTGATGCAACTATTATATCTTATGGCAACAGAAGCCATATCATCATCATATTTTGCTCAACCATCCATCAGACATTGTAATAATCTAAGTAAGCCTCAAACGTATTTTCCTTTATCACATTATTTGTCAGATCATCATCTGATCATACTATCTATCGCATTATCTGTCAGATTATCAATCACATGCTCAGAATCTGACAGGCACCTCTGTCTATCTTACTTAGGCTGCCACACTACCCTCTTACCAGGGTATAGACTCAACCCTTCACTACTTTATCTTACATAAGGAATAGGGGAGTCACTTTATCTCTTAAATGTGGCTACCTCTTTACTATCCCTTAACTTCTTCTATCTATCCATCAGTCCTAGTCTACTCATGACCGGACTGTGGTTCCTTATTGATCTTTCCTTTTATCCTAGCGAACTTGAGTCGCCTGGATCTCATTCATCATCTTTTACTATTACTTCTACTTTCTAGGGTACAATGCCCTAGGTCTATCACTTCTCCGTGATGGAATCCCTCTGCTCAGGGAACATTGATCTCTTTATCTATTACCCATCACGTTTTTAACATTAGGCCATGTGCTAGGATCATTCCTGGGTAAATCTCATCCCAGCTTTTAGGTCTTCTATTCAGATTAGCTGAATAAAACCCCTGTAATGTAGATCTACTCTTAGTTACCACATAGAGGATCTACTTTAAACCTCATCTTAAACTGATCTTTCGTTTCTCAGTACCTTTGTACTATCTAGCTTATCATATGTTATACCAATCCTCTAGCTGGTGGACTTCAGCGAGTTTGGTACCTTCATTCTCTTCATCATATGGCCTCTGCCAATTATAGTCCCGATTTGAGAACTTCATAGTCGCAACTCACATGCTCTGTGACTTTTAGTCACAACCGTCGCACACTACTCATCACGACCTGGCAGCTCTGCGTCCTTTAGTCGCAACCTATAACATTGCTACCTGAACTCCTTTGTACACTGGTCGCGTACTTCCATATTACTCATCGCGACCTGAGGTCTTCTCATGTCGCAACATCAACTTATCTGTACATATTAGTCGCGACATAAGACCCCTCTTCTCTACTTCCTACTTTTAAAACATATAGTCATACTCATCCTCATCCAACGGCAACATACTAGGTATAGGGTAGCTCAATAGTGTGCATACTGGATAATACAATCCAATCACATATAGGATTTATCCGTTCATTAGCCAGTGGAAACAAAACACACATAAACTCGTACCTTAATTTGGCACAGGCGACTTTCTTATCTCGTTGCCAGTCAGGTATATACTCTTCCCTGAGTCGGGTATCTTTCGCCTGTTGTGTTCTGTGGACACTCCTTAGCATAATGTCCATACTTTCCACACCTATAGCATAACCCTTGACCTACTGGACAAGGTCTCATACCATGGTCTCGACCACAGTTCCTACATTCATTAGGCCTTGGTTGCCTACTAACTTCTCTTGGCCCACTACCTGGCCTACTTCCCTGCTTCTTATTAACTTTTGACCCATATGCTGGCCCATTTCTCTTCTTACTGTTCCTTCCCAAGGAACCTGGTGGCATCACTTTCAGTGGTACTGATGGAGTAAGCTCACTCTTTTCTGGTTATTGCACATTCCTTTCTAGCTTGTAAACTGCCAGCTGGGTCTTTCTTTCAGTAGGACATTCTAAAACCTTAAAGATTTTCTCTAACTGGCTAACCCAATCCTCAGCTACTTGAGTGTCAAAAGTCCCTTCAAATATGGGCGGATCAAATTTATGGAATCGTTCCATCCATGTTTGCAGACTTTCCTGGTCGTTGTTATTTCCTATAGACCCCTTATGTCTATTCATTCTAGTCTGCTCATGATCTGGCTGAGGTTCAGGTTCTATGTCATTTTTTTTGTACTACCTCCTTCCCAGTCTGCCGTAAGCTAGCAACTGCAGCAGCAACCGCCGTAGCGATAGCAGAATCTCGTTCTTGATCTTGGCGAGCCTGGGTTGCCCACATCACATGGTGACTTATAACTTAACTTGTTGTAACTTGGATATCTGGCATCCTTACTATAGTATCTGGTCACAACTGATCAGCTTCTGTCTCTATCCATAGAGGAAATTGCTTCTTAAACATTATTCTGCTTAGTCCAGCCATATTGTGTTAATAAACACGAGACCTCTGAAGGGAATTGGAAGACACGCAGCGGAAATTAACTTTAAAAAATTTTCCATTCCCAGCCAGGATCTACCGAATGTGTTTAAGTCAAGGAGAAAGAAGTGTTACCTTCGGTTTTGAGATTTGGTCGCGACCTCAGTGTCCACTAGTCGCGACTCTTCGCCTCTGGAACATTTTAGTCGCGACCTCCTCTGCTTCTCGTCGCGACCTGAAGTCTCTGGAGTTTGTAGTCGCGACCTCGTCAACTTCAAGTCGCGACCTGCCTCTTCTTTTCGGATTTCTGACGTTCAGATGCCCGTATGGTCACGACCTCAGCGTGTTCTGGTCGCGACCTTGCTTCATGTCTGGTCGTATCGTAGAAGTCGACAGCTCAGATCGGCTTCCTCTACCGGTATCCACACGAACAGCGTTCCAATCGCGAACGACGTGCTAGCGCCTCTTGTCCCTCTAGGGCTTTCTAGAGATTCCGTCCTCACCATCTCTATCTCGACAGTTTCTTATGTGCAAACCTTTTGCACTCTCCCTGCCCCCTCTTCTCACGTCTGAATGTGTGTGTAGAGATGTATATTGTGTGTAGAACCCTAGCTCCTAATGTCAAATATATAGGAAGCTATCGGGCTTCTAATAGGGCCGGGCTTCAGAATTAATCTTATATTAATTCTAAAATTAATACAATATCATATATTGCATAATTTAATAAGAAACTGATTAAATAAATATGGTTTATATTAAATCCGTCCCACAGATTTAATTCACCTATTTATTTAATTTAAAATAAAGATAAGACGGAATTATATTTGATTTATTCTTATAAATCAAATTTGAGATATCTTATCAATTTGAATTTCAAATTCAAATAGATCATATCCATTTAAATTCAAATTCAAAAGTGATAGAGATTTAATTTATCCTTATAAATTAAATCTTACAAATATCTCTTATATTATATATAATATATATACTAATTTATATATATATAAAATATATATCCACCCTAGATCATTCATTGAATCTAGATATTTCTTAGATTCAATGAATCTGGACATCATAGCTCGCATTGGGCTGTTTTGTGTGCGACCCTGTAGGCCCATATGAAGTTGGCAGTGGCCCAGTTACTATACTGACCCACAAGTCGTAAGCGGTCTCTAGCAAGGCATTACGACTACCCAAAACATATGAGGATCGATAAACGATGTAACCTTTCATACAACCATATCACGTCCCTTTTGTCACATGATATTTCGGTCAAGGATGAGGCATGGAGAACGTCATCCTCCTATTCCTGACCATTACTTTCTCGATCCCTGAGTAGTCTGAATATAGAAATGGAACTACCCTTCCATTCCAGTATGGCCATACATTTCTCAGACTCACTCATCGAGGGGCCCAGTAATATCTCTCTACGAATGTGAGGGACAAATTCCATCTTGACCATTCACATTCCTCCTCATGAAAAACCACTAAGCCCGAGCATAGCCTTTATGATCACTCGGTCAAAAGTGACTTTTGACTAGGTCAAAGCTGAGCGTTTGTCATGTAGGAATCCATGATGATCTCAGGTCAAAGGGCATAGTGACATGGCTTGTATATGAGAGAAGCTTATGACTTGACCCATGCAGCTCTCTCATAGCAGGTCGGTCCAACACCCTGTACTCTTACATGTGCTTATGACTTTGATTTATATCTCTATATATCTTCAAAGTCATACTGGTCTTATTTCATCTCTGCTCCCACATAGATGACCGACCAGGGACATTTAGGATAAGATCACGAGTTATCCAAGGATTGTCATCATAGTAAACATGCAAATAATATGATAACATAATTAAGAAATTCATAAATCAACAATGTTCATAAGATAATGATTGGCCCCTAGGGCACAATCTCCAACAACCTCGACTATATCGGCTGACTAAGATTAGCCCATCATAATCATATCCTTCATAAAACTATAAAGTTTGGGGTCTAGCCTTATTCATCTGGGTGTCACTGTCTTCTGTCTAAGCCTTTTCAAGCAGTGAACACCATCCCTATATCATACTCTAGGGAGAGGACCACTGAAACTTCTCATTTGTTTAAGGAATCAAACTAACTAAACCAGAACATCACTGAGCCAGAACCTTCTGTTCTGTGAAAGAATCTTATGCTCGGAGCCAGAACCCTTTGTTCTGTGCTATCCTTATTCTGTACTAACACCATAAATTATCTATTCAGAGCATTTCATAAGCCAGAATCCTTTGCTCTGATACCAAAATGAAACATCCTTACTTTCATATGTCTTAGGGACCATTTGGTAGCATTTAGAACCACTTTCAAGGTCATTGAAGTCCAATTCCCCAATCTGGAGTTTTACTCTTATCGAATACTGTTCACTTGAAAATTCCAGATGAGTGACCTGACTTCGACAAATCATAACTAATTATACAAAAATCTAAATGACGTGGTTCCAATTGATAAATGAAGCTGACTCAATTATCTTTCAGGGAAAAATAACTAGTTGACTATTCATTGACCAAGTCAACGTCAGTCAACGTGTCAATTTTACAGTTCATCCCACGTTTTTCTCCCTGAATCCAGCATTCTGGTCCCAATTTGATAATTTATATCTCCTTGTGTAGACATCCAAATGAGTCATACTATATATTAAATCGAAGCTTGGTATGTATACTATTTACCATAAAAATATCATAGATTTATTCATTCATTTACTATTTTTAATTATTTATCAAACATTATCATATCACCACGTGTTACTGTTTACAGTGGTAATTTCCAGCAATAAACTTTGCATACATATGCATACATCCATCATATATCAGTCAAACATGCCAAACAACAATTATTATTAATTAATAAGTTGTTTTACATCCGGTCATGTACATAAATTCTCATATCTCTATTACATCTTTTTCTGCCTGAAATCCGGCAGCATAACCGCTACGCTTCATCTTCAGAAAGTAACTGATATTGTACCGATTCGGTAATTCCTGTGAGAAGTACCATTCTACGTAAGTACCCAGGAAAGACTGGACGAACCAGCTAGGTCCACTCACTTCCAGCCTCCTTAGACAGTACCTACGTGTTCAGTACGTATCAGCTCCTTTCTCTACTATTGCCATCTTGTCATAATTTTGGCAGCATAACGGCGTCTCTTAAAATTCCCAGAATTCATTTCGACATAACTGTTGGAGATTGTGCCCTAGGGGCCAATCATTATCTTATGAACATTGTTGATTTATGAATTTCTTAATTATGTTATCATATTATTTGCATGTTTACTATGATGACAATCCTTGGATAACTCGTGATCTTATCCTAAATGTCCCTGGTCGGTCATCTATGTGGGAGCAGAGATGAAATAAGACCAGTATGACTTTGAAGATATATAGAGATATAAATCAAAGTCATAAGCACATGTAAGAGTACAGGGTGTTGGACCGACCCGCTATGAGAGAGCTGCATGGGTCAAGTCATAAGCTTCTCTCATATACAAGCCATGTCACTATGCCCTTTGACCTGAGATCAACATGGATTCCTACATGACAAACGCTCAGCTTTGACCTAGTCAAAAGTCACTTTTGACCGAGTGATCATAAAGGCTATGCTCGGGCTTAGTGGTTTTTCATGCGGAGGAATGTGAATGGTCAAGATGGAATTTGTCCCTCACATTCGTAGAGAGATATTACTGGGCCCCTCGATGAGTGAGTCTGAGAAATGTATGGCCATACTGGAATGGAAGGGTAGTTCCATTTCTATATTCAGACTACTCAGGGATCGAGAAAGTAACGGTCAGGAATAGGAGGATGACGTTCTCCATGCCTCATCCTTGACCGAAATATCATGTGACAAAAGGGACGTGATATGGTTGTATGAAAGGTTACATCGTTTATCGATCCTCATATGTTTTGGGTAGTCGTAATGCCTTGCTAGAGACCGCTTACGACTTGTGGGTCAGTATAGTAACTGGGCCACTGCCAACTTCATATGGGCCTACAGGGTCGCACACAAAACAGCCCAATGCGAGCTATGATGTCCAGATTCATTGAATCTAAGAGATGTCTAAATTCAATGAATAATCTAGGGTGGATATATATTTTATATATATATATAAATTAGTTTATATATATATTATATATATATATATAATATAAGAGATATTTGTAAGATTTAATTTATAAGGATAAATTAAATCTCTATCATTTTTGAATTTGAATTTAAATGGATATGATCTATTTGAATTTGAAATTCAAATTGATAAGATATCTCAAATTTGATTTATGAGAATAAATCAAATATAATTCTGTCTTATCTTTATTTTAAATTAAATAAATAGGTGAATTAAATCTGTGGGACGGATTTAATATAAACCATATTTATTTAATCAGTTTCTTATTAAATTATGCAATATATGATATTGTATTAATTCAGAATTAATATAAGATTAATTCTGAAGCCCGGCCCTATTAGAAGCCCGATAGCTTCCTATATATTTGACATTAGGAGCTAGGGTTCTACATAACACAATAGATCTCTTCACACACATTCGGTCGTGAGAAAAGGGGGCAGGGAGAGTGCAAAAGGTTTGCATATAAGAAACTGCCGAAATAGAGACGGTGAGGACGGAATCTCCAGAAAGCCTTAGAGGGACAAGAGGCGCTAGCACGTCGTTCGCAATTGGAACGCTGTTCGTGTGGATACCGGTAGAGGAAGCCGATCTGAGCTGTCGACTTCTACGATACGGCCAGACACGAAGAAAGGTCGCGACCAGAACACACTTAGGTCGCGACCAAACGGGCATCTGAACGTCAGAAATCCGAAAAGAGGAGACAGGTCGCGACGTGAAGTTGAAGAGGTCGCGACTAAAAGCTCCAGAGGCGACAGGTCGCGACTAGAAGCAGAGTAGGTCGCGACTACAAACTCCAGAGGCGACAGGTCGCGACTAGAAGCTGAGGAGGTCGCGACTGAAAGTTCCAGAGGCGAGGAGTCGCGACTAGTGGACACTGAGGTCGCGACCAAAGCTTGAAACCGAAGGTAACACTTCTTTCTCCTTGACTTAAACACATTCGGTAGATCCTGGCTGGGAATGGAAAAATTTTTAAAGTTAATTTCCGCTGCATGTCTTCCAATTCCCTACAGTGGTATCAGAGCCATGCCGTTTTGTGTTTAAGTTAGGTTTGATTGTTGATACATGTGATGTATGTTAGACTTCTTAGCTGATTATATGATAACATGCGAGATATGTATGACATATATGGAATCTGTTTATGTATGACATATACGGAATCTAAAAGGAAACTGAAATCGGTGGTGTATATCAATTGATTTGATCAATTAATATTGATGGGGTCTAAGGAAAAAGAATTAAGATTCTTGATTATTTATCAAAAAAAAAATTTCTATTGGGGCGCTGCCCCACACCCCGCCCGCTAACCGGTTAGCGGGACCGCCGTGGCTATTTAATCGTAGCACAACATAATCGTAATATGTATTGACTTTCCTGATATATGAATGTTTTGAAACATTTATTGCCCTTCAAATAGTATGAATTTTGATTCTTGAATGTTTGGGTATGGTGAACAATATGGCTCTAGATTACAAGTGTTGTAATTTTTCTAAATACGGCCTGCGTGTCGTGCCTTCCTCTAATGACTCTCGTTGTACATTCTCTTCTCATCTCACTCCCCTCGAATGTTAAAACGAGGTTTCCTTATGTAATTTTCCTATTCTAATTAGACAGCTTCTCTCATTGGCTTGAGGGGACTTGGGATAGGTGAGCCATATTGTGTCACGTTTAAGATTATGCATCTTTTGATTAGATCACTGCATGTATGTTTTAATATGCATAATACTTGTATGAGATACAACCGCGATACATGCATCTTATAAACCAGATAATTAATTAAACCCTCTAAAAGAAATCTTAAGTCATATGCCGTCAATTAATGGACACTTGTCAAAACCTCGATCGCTCATTTGTAGGTCCACCAAAGTGGGTGCATTTGAGTTATCTTGGGGAGATAAGCAAGAGTAATGGTGCTGCTCTTATGTTTGTTATTGTTTGACTTAATTGAGATTATCAAAACGGTTTTGGGTCTCAAGGCATTAGATGGGATTAAAACATGCCGGATCATATGATGATTGAATCCCATAAATATCTAAGAATTACATTTGATGTAATTGGTAAAGTTGTTACCTACCTAAATAACTTAAAGTTGAGCGTCCTGCCAAAGCGGACTCAAGTTTAAGCCAAATATGGATCTTAGCCCACTAATTATTACATTGAGGGTTGTTTTATTCAGTGGGAGATTGCTAATTCGCTTGCATATTTTAATTGTAGAATCATGACGACTAGTAATACTGCTACATTATCGTTGCGATCTGTCCTTGAGAAGGACAAACTCAATGGGACAAACTTTCTTGACTGGTTCAGGAACTTGAGAATTGTTCTCAAGCAGGAAAGAAAGGTATATGTCCTAGATCAACCCATTCCTGAGGAGCCAGCAGCCAATGCTCCTAGAGCTCAGAGAGATTCTTATGCGAAGCATAAGGAAGACTCTGTTGATGTGGGATGCTTGATGCTTGCCACTATGGTTTCGGAGCTTCAAAGAGATCTGGAACACATGGAGGCTTATGAGATGATTGTGCATCTTAAGGAAATGTTCCAGCAACAAGCAAGGCAAGAGAGGTATGAGACCACTAAGGCCTTACATTCCTACAAGATGGCTGAAGGTGCATCAGTCAGTACTCATGTCCTAAAGATGAAAGGGTACATTGATCACCTTGAGAGGCTTGGATTTCCCATGAGTCAGGAGTTAGCTACAGATTTGATCTTGAACTCACTCCTGGAAAGTTATGACCAGTTTGTCATGAATTACAACATGAACAACATGGAGAAATCTATTTCTGAACTGCATGGGATGCTTAAAACTGCTGAGCCGACTGTTAAGAAGAAGCCCAGTACTGTTTTGATGGTTCAGAAAGGAAAGGGTATGAAAAAGAAAGGCAAGGGCAAGGGGAAGGGTCATGGCTCATCTGGTAAGACCAAAGAGTCAGGCAAGCCCGAAACCAAGCCTGCACCAAAGAAGGCAAAGCCTCCAAAGGAAGGAGTTTGCTTCTTCTGCAATGAACCGGGTCATTGGAAGAGGAATTGCAAACTCTACCTTGAAGATCTGAGAAAGAACAAGAAGGATAGCGGGGCTATCGCTTCAGGTATTTATGTTATAGACATTCATCTCTTTACTTCCACTACAAGGGTATTAGATACTGCATGTGGTTCTCACATTTGTACAAATGTGCAGAGCCTAAAGGACAGTAGAAAGCTGAAGAAGGGCGAAGTTGACCTACGAGTTGGAAATAGAGCAAAGGTTGCTGCTCTAGCTATAGGCACTTATGAATTAGTTCTGCCCACTGGGCTTTTGTTAGTTTTGAACAATTGCTATTATGTTCCTGCTTTGAGTAGTAACATTGTTTCTCTTTCTTATTTGGATAAGGAAGGTTACACTTCCATTTCTGGGAATGGTAAATGTTCCATTTATCGTAATGATATTTTCTATGCTCATGGTGATTTGCATGTTGATCATTACATATTAAACTTGGAACAACCCAATCATGGAAATATCTATAACATAACCGCCAAAAGGATCAAACCAAATGATTTGAATCCGACGTACCTCTGGCACTGTCGTCTAGGCCACATAAATGAGAAACGCATTTCTAAACTCCATCAAGATGGATTTCTCAACTCATTTGATTTTGAATCATATGATACTTGCGAATCTTGTTTGTTAGGAAAGATGACAAAGTCGCCTTTCACTGGGCACAGTGAGAGGGCGACTGATTTGTTGGGCCTCATACATACAGATGTGTGTGGACCGATGAATACAAATGCCAGAAGAGGTTATTCGTACTTCATTACATTCATAGATGATTTCAGTAGATATGGCTACGTCTATCTAATGAAACATAAATCCGAATCTTTTGAAATGTTCAAGATATTTCAAAATGAAGTACAAAACCAGCTTGGTAAAACAATTAAAGCCCTTCGATCTGATCGAGGTGGTGAATATTTGAGCCAAGAGTTTATCGATCATCTTAGGAATTGTGGAATAGTCTCACAATTGACTCCTCCAGGAACACCACAATGGAATGGGGTTTCTGAACGGAGGAATCGAACACTATTGGATATGGTTCGATCCATGATGAGTCGAACAGATCTTCCACCATCCTTTTGGGGCCACGCCCTAGAGACAGCTGCGTTCACACTGAATCGTGTTCCATCTAAGGCAGTTGAAAAGACTCCGTATGAGATATGGACTGGGAGGAAACCTAGTTTGTCTTTTCTCAAGATTTGGGGATGTGAGGTCTATGTTAAGCAACAAGCCTCAGATAAGTTAGCGCCCAAATCTTCAAAGTGCCTTTTTGTGGGATATCCTAAGGAAACCAAGGGATATTATGTCTACAACCCCACTGATAACAAAGTGTTTGTTGTCAGAAATGGTATCTTTCTAGAACGAGAATTTATCTCTAAAAGAACCACTGGGCGCAAGGTACACCTCGAAGAAGTTCGAGAGCCACAAGACGCCACAGAACTAGAGATGGAAAGTAGAGAAGACTCACAAGAAGTTGTTGAGACTCCTCAAGTCACGCAAGGCCCAAGGCGATCTAATAGGGCACGACTTCAGCCTCAGAGATATGGATTTCTGATTTCTGATAGTCGTGATGTGTTGCTCATTGAGCATAATGAGCCCACTACCTATCAAGAAGCTATAGTGGGACCAAACTCTGAGAAATGGCTTAATGCCATGAAGTCTGAGATGCAATCCATGTATGACAATAAGGTATGGACCTTAGTCGACCCGCCTGAAGGTGTAAAAACCGTCGGGTGCAAGTGGTTTTTTAAAGAGAAAACTGACATGGATGGCAATGTAAATGTCTTCAAGGCACGACTGGTTGCAAAAGGATTTACTCAAACTCATGGTGTGGACTATGATGAGACTTTTTCCCCAGTTGCAATGGCCAAATCAATCAGAATCCTCCTTGCCATTGCAGCATATTATGACTATGAAATATGGCAGATGGACGTCAAGACAGCCTTCCTTAATGGAAAGCTCCTTGAGGATGTGTACATGACACAACCTGAAGGTTTTGTGCGTTCTGAGGACTCTGGTAAGGTGTGCAAGCTTCAAAGGTCCATTTATGGACTGAAGCAAGCATCTCGGAGTTGGAATCATCGTTTTGATGAAGTAGTCAAAGAGTTTGGATTTCTTCAAAACATTGATGAACCTTGTGTGTACAAAAAGGTTAGTGGGAGCACAGTTGTGTTTTTGGTACTCTATGTCGATGACATCCTACTCATTGGGAATGACATTCCTACCTTGCAGATTGTCAAGTCTTGGTTAGGAAAATCTTTCTCGATGAAAGACTTGGGTGAAGCCACCTACATCCTAGGAATTAGGATCTATAGAGATAGATCTAAAAGGCTTCTAGGACTGAGTCAGAGCACATATATAGACAAGATACTGCATAGGTTCAGTATGCAGGAATCAAAAAGGGGTTTCATACCCATGTCTCATGGTATTCACCTCAGCAAGGATTTGTGTCCTAGTACACCAGATCAGCGAGGTCGCATGAGTAAGATTCCATATGCCTCGGCCATAGGATCTATCATGTACGCCATGTTATGTACTCGACCGGATGTCTCGTTTGCCTTAAGTATGACTAGCAGATATCAACAGGACCCTGGTGAGGGCCATTGGACTGCTGTCAAGAATATCCTTAAGTACTTAAGAAGGACTAAGGACTTATTCTTGGTCTATGGTGGATTGGTAGACGAGCTCTATGTAACTGGTTACACAGATGCAAGTTTCCAAACTGACCAGGATGACCAGAAATCGCGATCTGGATACATATTCCTCCTGAATAATGGAGCAGTAAGCTGGAAGAGCTCTAAGCAGAGCACTATAGCAGATTCTGCAACGGAAGCCGAGTATATAGCAGCATCTGATGCAGCTAAGGAGGCCATTTGGATCAGGAAGTTCATTGCTGAACTAAGGGTGGTACCGACCATCTCAGATCCAATAACTTTGTTCTGTGACAATAGTGGTGACATTGCACAGGCCAAAGAGCCTAGGTCACATCAAAGGACCAAGCATATACTCAGGCGATTTCATCTCATCAGAGAAATCAATGATAGAGGTGATATAAAAATATGCAAGGTAGCAGGAGAAGACAATGATGATGATCCTCTAACAACACCGCTTGTCCAAGCAAAACATGAGTGTCATGTTAGGTCAATGGGAATTAGGCAAATTAATGATTGTACCTAGTGCAAGTGGGAGGATGTTGGAGATTGTGCCCTAGGGGCCAATCATTATCTTATGAACATTGTTGATTTATGAATTTCTTAATTATGTTATCATATTATTTGCATGTTTACTATGATGACAATCCTTGGATAACTCGTGATCTTATCCTAAATGTCCCTGGTCGGTCATCTATGTGGGAGCAGAGATGAAATAAGACCAGTATGACTTTGAAGATATATAGAGATATAAATCAAAGTCATAAGCACATGTAAGAGTACAGGGTGTTGGACCGACCCGCTATGAGAGAGCTGCATGGGTCAAGTCATAAGCTTCTCTCATATACAAGCCATGTCACTATGCCCTTTGACCTGAGATCATCATGGATTCCTACATGACAAACGCTCAGCTTTGACCTAGTCAAAAGTCACTTTTGACCGAGTGATCATAAAGGCTATGCTCGGGCTTAGTGGTTTTTCATGCGGAGGAATGTGAATGGTCAAGATGGAATTTGTCCCTCACATTCGTAGAGAGATATTACCGGGCCCCTCGATGAGTGAGTCTGAGAAATGTATGGCCATACTGGAATGGAAGGGTAGTTCCATTTCTATATTCAGACTACTCAGGGATCGAGAAAGTAACGGTCAGGAATAGGAGGATGACGTTCTCCATGCCTCATCCTTGACCGAAATATCATGTGACAAAAGGGACGTGATATGGTTGTATGAAAGGTTACATCGTTTATCGATCCTCATATGTTTTGGGTAGTCGTAATGCCTTGCTAGAGACCGCTTACGACTTGTGGGTCAGTATAGTAACTGGGCCACTGCCAACTTCATATGGGCCTACAGGGTCGCACACAAAACAGCCCAATGCGAGCTATGATGTCCAGATTCATTGAATCTAAGAGATGTCTAAATTCAATGAATAATCTAGGGTGGATATATATTTTATATATATATATAAATTAGTTTATATATATATATATTATATATATATATAATATAAGAGATATTTGTAAGATTTAATTTATAAGGATAAATTAAATCTCTATCATTTTTGAATTTGAATTTAAATGGATATGATCTATTTGAATTTGAAATTCAAATTGATAAGATATCTCAAATTTGATTTATGAGAATAAATCAAATATAATTCTGTCTTATCTTTATTTTAAATTAAATAAATAGGTGAATTAAATCTGTGGGACGGATTTAATATAAACCATATTTATTTAATCAGTTTCTTATTAAATTATGCAATATATGATATTGTATTAATTCAGAATTAATATAAGATTAATTCTGAAGCCCGGCCCTATTAGAAGCCCGATAGCTTCCTATATATTTGACATTAGGAGCTAGGGTTCTACATAACACAATAGATCTCTTCACACACATTCGGTCATGAGAAAAGGGGGCAGGGAGAGTGCAAAAGGTTTGCATATAAGAAACTGCCGAAATAGAGACGGTGAGGACGGAATCTCCAGAAAGCCTTAGAGGGACAAGAGGCGCTAGCACGTCGTTCGCAATTGGAACGCTGTTCGTGTGGATACCGGTAGAGGAAGCCGATCTGAGCTGTCGACTTCTACGATACGGCCAGACACGAAGAAAGGTCGCGACCAGAACACACTTAGGTCGCGACCAAACGGGCATCTGAACGTCAGAAATCCGAAAAGAGGAGACAGGTCGCGACGTGAAGTTGAAGAGGTCGCGACTAAAAGCTCCAGAGGCGACAGGTCGCGACTAGAAGCAGAGTAGGTCGCGACTACAAACTCCAGAGGCGACAGGTCGCGACTAGAAGCTGAGGAGTTCCCGACTGAAAGTTCCAGAGGCGAGGAGTCGCGACTAGTGGACACTGAGGTCGCGACCAAAGCTTGAAACCGAAGGTAACACTTCTTTCTCCTTGACTTAAACACATTCGGTAGATCCTGGCTGGGAATGGAAAAATTTTTAAAGTTAATTTCCGCTGCGTGTCTTCCAATTCCCTAGAATAACCTCTCCTATAATGGTTTACTTATTGGAATGAGATTCGGGGGAATCTCAGTAGCAACAATCATAACAATATATGTAATGCAGAGTGACAGTGCTTGCTTGTGATTGTGTATAGATAAGTATGCTGCGTGCTTCCATGCTTAATAACATATGATCATAGCATTATAGCAGAGCTTCAGACATAACATATAAGACAACAATCCAACCAAACAATAGCACAACAAATCACAAAGCCATTACATAAAAGCTAGGATTAGTTACTACCTCAAAGGCTCAGCAGAGCTCTACTATCTCTATCCTGCTTCCAGCTCTGCCAGAACTTCCTTTCTTTCTTTCTTCCTCTCACTTTGTCTCTCTAGCACCTACTCCTCTCTCTAAAATGGGCTCTTGGCCGTGGCATATGAATGGCAAGGGGGGTATTTATAACCTCCTCCAATGGCAATCCCGTAATTTCCATGAACTTTGATCCTGCGGTCCTGGTTTTTCCTGGATTTTCCTATTTTTCTTAATTCCTCCTTTACTGCATCATGCATTACATCATCGGGACACCTCATCGGGACACCTCAGCGCCACATTTTCCACATGCTGAAATTCCTGGACACCTCAGCAGCTGACTCAGCAGGCTGACTCACTGATCCAGTGTCCTGCCTCGTAGTACGTGTCCTCAACTTTTTCTTCTGCCTTTAAGATTGCGCCATGTGGCACCTGGAAGGGACCTTTCACGCCTTCCAATGATATCCAGATAAATCCAGGACTTTATCCGATCACCTCCTCGGTTATCGTGCCGACCGAGTAACTTTACTTTATTGAAACAACATTAAAATAGTATTTTAATTCCACTTTTTCCCACATACTTCATAGGCTACGTTTTTGGGCTCTGGGAATGTTGTCTTGGAACCTAATCAAGCCCAAGTACTCTAATGGCTCGATTGCCAAGAAACAGCCCTTGGCAAATTACCAAAATACCCTTGGGTGCCCTTTCTTGCACTATTTTAACCCTAAGGGTAAATCATCATTTCATACCCTTCTGTACTTTGTCAGGGTATATACTGACTCTCAGTAACTTTATCTGTATGTGTCTTGGCTCCTGGGCCTGTCCAGAATGACCAAAATGCCCTCCATTCATCTGTTACTCTTTAGTACAACATAGGGGCATTTTCGTAATTTTGTACTTTTTCGGGGTTCTGCTGGACACTGGCCCACCTATCAGTCCAAGGGTCTTACTGGGCCTCTGTTGGCGCCATTATTGGGCCTTTCTGGGTCCAATACCTTCATGGCACGCATTACGAGGAATCTTCCCCCGTTAATAATTATTGAATATTTTATCTATTATTCACCGTTTATACACATATCCGGACACCGGCTCCTTCTGTCCGATACACTGGCCTGCGGTGTTCAGGCATCCCTGTGAGTCATATCAGTCATCTGACCGAGGTCATCCGAACTCATTTAGTCCCTTTTCAAATACCGATAAATCTCCCTATCGGATACCCGGAGGCCTCACACTCCCGTCTGGATTTTCTAATTTGCGAATAACATTTTCTACAGGCCTCCTATCGGTTTTCTGTCAGTTTCCCAACATCCGTCCCATAAGGACGTATCATCCTGTATTTTCTCACCTAGATCTGAATTCTAGGATATCCAGTATGAATTTTTATAACTTTTGGACGATCAATCCATTTCTGGCTATCTGGAGTCTTCAAAAATTCCTGTATTAAGCCAGATTACCGAGCGTCCCTTGCTCTCTCTACCGGTGAAATCTGGGACTAAAATACTTTCGGACAGTCCAAACCACTTTCGGCCTGACTTTCTTTAATTACAATTTAGCCCGAGGGAACTTTTCTTCTTTTCATTTAAGTCCCATTTTTACTTGGCTAAAATTACACTTAAGGACCCCACATTTTTGTCTACTTTCCTTTTTGGCCTTGCAACTTTCCATAATTGCACTTAAGTCCTTTCATTCCTTTACTAGGTCTAGGGGCATTATTGTCTTTTCATATTTTACCAGAGTATTCTCTGGCCCTGGTCAACTATACAGATACCCCTTCTTGACTGTCTAACCTTAGCCAAATGACCAAAATACCCTTTACTCATTCTTGAGTTATTCTATAACATAAGGGCATTTTCGTCATTTTGCACATCTTTCCCGGACACCGGCCCCTCTTACTACTGAACTGATATTATGGGCCTGGGCCTTCCCTGGTGTCACTACGGGCCTTAGACAACACTGTATGGCTTCTAGCCATTGTCCGATCATTTCTATTCGGACTGCCTTTCCTTTACCGATTATAACTGTAAATTCCCATCTTCAGGAATTTTTACAGAAAAATCGGGACCTCAAATCAAAATTCTGTGTCGCGTCATTCAATCCGGAATCCTTTTCTCTATCTCCTGGTATTTTCAGATATTTTATCCGGACCGGGCTATTTTGGCTTGAAAGTACGCTCCTGCGCACACTTTTCAAAAATGACCATTTTACCCTTGGTCACATTTCTAATTCTTTCATACACATAGAGACCTCATATGCACATTTCACAGTTCAGTGAAATGATCAGCATAATTTTCTCTATTTTTTGGCAAAATATGGTACTCATCGGCTAACAACCCGATCTTTCCCATAATTACGATTATGCCCTTGAATTCTCCTTCTGGCATCTCTAGGCCTAAAAATTGGGGTGTTACAGAAGAGGCTTACGGTTGATCGCAATTAGATCCCGAGGTCGTAGTTAGACCTAGCCTAAGGAAAGTAATGAGCCATGAAGATATGAGTACAGTGTAGTATCCTCTAGGAAGATGATTACCAAAGACGAAGTTAAGGTAAGGAAGCTTCACTAGTTGATTAACTCATCTAGAAAAAAAATTATTTATAATGGTTTTCCTCAGATAACCTCTATTATATGCAGACTGAACTTAGTTTCCCTTAAATGAAGACGAAGTCCAAGTGTAAATCTGAGTGATGATATTCAAAGTTTTGTAGAAGTATGCCTGAGAAACAGAGAAGAGAACCCCATATGTTTTGAGAATAGAGAAGTATGATCAGATAGATCCTCCAGATGAGGATAAGGAGATTAAAAGGCAAGATAGACCCAGAGAAGAGGGTCTAAGGCAGAGTGAAGATAGAACATAGTTATATGAGAAAGAGAAACCTAGGGCCTAGAGCTATACAAAGAGTAACCTTGCCCTTAGCCAGTAGCACGAAAGGTGCTAAGGCAAGAGTAGCCTAATAATATGTAACCCCCTAAGAAGGGATAAGAAAGGGTGCAAATGCCATAGAGGATAAGAAAAGTTAAGAAGTGTTAGAAAAGTTAGAAGATAAAACCCTTATGTTAGAATCATAATCTGAATTATGATGTTGTATCAGGAAGAAAGACAAAAGAACACTATTTCTCCTGAGAAGCTAGCAAAGTGTAAGAGAAATGACGTAGACCCCAGAATTACATCAAAATTCTGAAGGATAAGATATGAAAGAAATGGATACTACTCACAAGTCCAATAAGTTGTTTATAAGCAGATAAATAGATGATAACAGATGTATAAGTAATAGAAAGAAGTAGATTTCAACTCTGATTGAGTTGATTCCAAAAAGAGAGCATAGTAGCACAAAGGAGATGTAAAGTTTTATGGATAATAAGAACACTCAGCCAAATGTCAAGATAATTTGGCTAAGGTACTAATTAAATTTCGAGAAAGAAATTTATTTTAAGAGGGGAGAATACTAATATCCCAATTTTCAGTCCCAGAGACTCAGAAAGTAGCCTAAAATAGATAGGCTACCAGACCCCTTTGAGCAGAAGTCCCAGAAACATACAGATGGTTTTTAGGGACTAAACTGCAAATAAGTGATAGTACATGGACTTATATGTAAATAGTGAAAGTCCCTAAGGGCATAATAGTCATTTTTTAAAAGAAATGGACTAAAGTGAAAAGTCTAAAAGTTCCATGGTATGAAATGAAAGTAGACACATGTTGTGGGCTATTAAGTGTAATTATGAAAAGTTAAGGGACTTAATTGAAAAGAGGAAAAGTTTCCAGGGGCAAAATTGTAATTATGAGAAAATTGAGTCAGAAGAGGCTTAGAACTGCCCAGAAGCATTTCAGTCCCAAATTTTATCAGCAGATAGAGAATGTTATGCTGGTTAATCTAGCCTGATACGGAAATTTTATTAGAGTTCCAGATAGCTAATATTTATCCGATTGTCTAAAAGTTATATGAATTTTTTATCATACCTTTTGAACCTCATATATAAGTAAAAAGTTACAGGAAGGTGTGTCCGGTGAATCCAGAGGTTAGGGAACTGACAGAATCTTGAAAGGAGTCCTGTAGGAAAAGTTATTCACTTTTTAGTGAATTTTTATGGGAATTTGTGAACGCCTGATATCCGATTGTGAAACATAACCAGTAAGTAAGTTGGGACTAAATGAGCCCAGATGACATCCTAGGAGACCCATGATGATGCCAAGTGAAGCCCAGACCCATAATATCAGTTCATCGGTTAAAGGGGTCAGTGTCTAGAAATATTTAGAAAAAGTGCAAAATTATGAAATGCCCCTATGTTATAAAATAATTAAAGAATGAGTGAAGGATATTTTGGTCATTTGACTAAGGTTAGACGGTCAAAGAGAGTTCCAGAATAGTTGACCAAGGTCAGGGAGTACTCTGTTGAAATGAGAAAAGACAATAATGCCCCTAGAATTATTAAAGTAAATAAAGAGAAACCAAGAGCATTTTGGTAATTTGCCAAGGTATCTATAATTAAATTAATACCCAGTTCAAACATGTCAATGGTAGGAAGAATCAAAATATTGGATTTAACATCATAAAGCATATTATGGAATGTCAGAAAAAATAGATTCAGAAAATAGTCAGGTTTTTAGGAAATTGGACCGGGCTAGTACAGGATTTAATAGATCGGCCTAGAGGTTTCCAAAAGCCAGGTGAGGTGTCCCATGGGACCCACCAAGGCACCACCTAGCATGAAAGGTGTCCTTGATGATGTAGGTGAAGCTTCTTGAGGAAGCTAAGCGATCTGAGCTATTCATCGCAATTCGATCTGGACCGTGCATTCCATTTCCCTTCACCTATAAATACCCCACCTATTCCATTCAAAGCACATCTATGGCAAGAGAAGAGAAAAGAAGAGAGAGAGAGAAATAGAGAAAGAAAGAGAAAGAAAGGAAGAAAAAGGAGTTTTGGCTAAGCTAGGTGTCATATCCTAATTTTTCCCTATCCGTATAATACTGATAGAGGAAAGAGGTTTGGAAAGGATTGTGATGATGAATGAAAAAGAAAATAATGATTAGATGAAGGTTTAAAGAAGAGGGACTAAAGTGAAAAGTATAAAAGTTCTATGGTGCAAAATGTAAAGTAGACATGAATTTTGGGTTATTAAGTGTAATTATGAAAAATTGAGGACCTAAATTGAGCCGAAAAGGGCCCAAAAATGCCCGGAATCAGTTCAGTCCCAAATTTTACTAGTAGCTAGAGAGAATTATTCTGGTTAGTTTGACGCAACACAGAATTTCGATTTGAGGTTTCGAAAAATTGATATAAATTTCTGAAGTTAGGAGAAATTATTACAGTATTTTTCATACCTCATAATTAGATGAAGCTTTACAATAAATTCTTATAATTAATATGAGAATTTATAAAACTGACAGGATCAAAAAGGAATCATGTAGAATTTTTAATAGAATTTACAGTGTAATAAAATACCCGAGAATACCTTCGGGAGAGGTTTCTCGGGATTTGACCTATAAAGGTAGTGGACCATATAAAGGCCCAAACTGGAGTCACAAAGGCCCAATAAGGTAACTGAACAGTTATGTGGGCTAGTGTCCAGAGGAATCCCCGAAAAATACGAAATTATGAATATGCCCCTAGGTTATAATAATGTACAAGAGATGAACAGAGGGCATTTTGGTCATTCTGGACAAGCCAAAATGCCAGAGCAAGTGCAAGAATGAATACTCAGAGTCAGTATGTGCCCTGATAAGGTATAAAGAGGTGTGAAATGATAATTATGCCCTTAGGGTTAATATAGTGCAAGAAAGGACACCAAGGGTATTTTGGTAATTTGCCAAGGGATCTGTAATTAAGTTTAGACCCAGTATAGGAATTTTAATGGTAGGAAGAATTCGGATATTGGATTTAAGGTCAGAAAACATATTATGAATCTAAGAAAAATTAGATTCAGAAAACAGTCTGGTTTTTGGAAAATCGGACTAAGCCGGTACCGGATTGAACTAGAATTTTTTCATATGCTTCCTCCCCTCACAATTTCGTCACATGGGCTATAAGGTGTCCCTTGATGATGTCATGGATGATGTCATAATTATATTTTAAGAAAAGTTAAATCCAAGAATAAATGTAGGCCATTAGATCAAATAGTGAACAAAATAATCTTGGCCATTAATTTTCCATGAAATTTTCTATAAATAACCCCATTATTTCTGCCCAAAATCGTGAAGCAAGAAGCCTTGGGGAAACTATGGCAAAATGAAAACTCAAGCCAAGACAAAGAAGAATCAAAGGTCCAAAGTTCAAGCAAGCTAGAGATTAAAGGCAAGCAATCTATCCTAGCTTATTTTCCTTTGATTTGGGAGCTTGAACTTAGGGTTTTCGTGGAAGAAAGTTGAGTTTTCTCTAATGTGTATATGCTGTCCAAAACCTTAGATGAAAGGAGAAAGAAGAAACTAAAGTTAGAATTATGAGATTAAAGCTTAAACAAGCTAGTTAGATGATTGGTTGTTGAATCAAGTTGATATTCTTGACTTTGCCATGGATGAAGCAATTTGGTTTGCACTGTTCATGCACTGTTTATGATAGAAGGAGATGGAATTTCAATGATCTAATGCTTCCATTGAATTTATATGATGATTTTGTGTAGGATTGGATAGGTTTTGAACCTTGGAAATATTGGAATTGAAAGTTGTAATGTTTGGAATTCTTATCTATTACTGTTCACTGGCATGAACAGTGGTTTGATTTTCATGATTTTAATGATTCCAATGGTTTTAAAATGAAAAATTGTGTGGGATAAAGTAGAGAAACAAGTATGGGAAGCCTTGGAATCAAAATGAGAACTTTTGGAGGAATTATGCATGCTTTTCAAATCTGTCCAGAACAATGTTTGGGAGTTGGAATTTCATGATTCTAAGATCATAAATGGATTCAAAAGATGGAATTGTGTAGGGTAAGGTCAAGACATCAATTGATTCAAAGGCCAAGTCAATTGGTAAAGATTAAAGGAAGTTATGTTAGTTAAAGTAAGTTTAATGTTCAAGAGAAGTTAGATTGTAATGAATGGATGATTATGTGATGTTAGGATTTGATTGTGGACTCAAAAGAGGCAGCCACACATCAAGGAAAAGTAAGAAGGAAGAAGCAAAGTTAAAGTGGAAGGAAGTAAAGCAATAAGGTAGTAAACTTACCCTAAACTTGTGTGTATTGAATGTTATGCTTGATTGTGCTATGGCTTTGTTGAATTGTGTGCATATGTGTAGATGATTGAAGCTCTATTTCTATGATTACTTTGGCCAATTGTATTTCATATGATACATGAAAGCATTATCATTACACTATGGTAACACTTTCACAAGCAAGCACAAGTATTTACATTAATACATGCATTATTTAGTACCGTTTGCTATTTAGGTTTCCCCAGAAATCTCACCCCATCCACGTAATCCCAATCCAAACAGGTTTATGAATGAGGAAAGAGGATGAAGAAGCATGAAGAGGAGTTAGGGATTGGTCAATGTAAATGTTATATGATGTTATGTGAAGAATTCTTGCAAGTAATGATGTTGTATGGCCAGTCTGAACAATAATGTTTATGATGTAATGAAAAATAATAAATGATGGAATAAAAGTATGAAATTTTACAGACATTTATTTAACAGTCAAGCTTTGTTTTGACACCAAGAAAACCTTATTTCGATGTCTGTACAAAGAGAACCAATTTTCCAAAGATGGGGACCAGAATCTGTTTACAGAATTTTTGACCAAATGAACAGTAAACTTTAACAAATGAACTGTATCAATGTACGAAGCATTTGGTAAGGAAATTATTTTTCCTTAAACTTCAAGATGTTAGCTTAGAGTAGAATTTTGAACCACTTCATTTCTATTTTTCTAGAATTAATTATGATTTTTTTAAATTCGTCACTGAATCTGGACTACTATATGAACAGTAACTCGCCAAGAGTGAAAATTTCAGATAGTGGTTGTAAATGTAAGTGGTTGTAAATGCTACCGAATGGTCCCTAAGACGTAAGGAAGTAAGGATGGTATACTAGGAGCAATCTAAGGAGCATAGGGACTCGGCAAGTTTAGAAATAAGGTAAGTAATTTATTCTAGTCCCTACTCTAATAAATTAGAGGATTGTTTTTATGAATTTAATATTTAGAATAGAGAAATATCTCTCTTGATAAGGTTGCCGTGGATAGAAAGGAAGTTAGGGGATTGTGAAATTAGGGATATTACCTCAAGTTAAACTTGAGTTGAGTAGAGCTATACTAGATAGAATAATAATGAAAATATTATTATGCTATATATAGGCTTTGACCTATGTAAAGAAGAAACCTTAGAGCAAAGGCTAAGGATTAAAGGAAAGGCTACACGACAGGTAGTGAACTTATACCTAAAGTTGTATACTTATTGCTTGAGTGTTGTTAATATGCTATTGACTTGTCTTGATTATGTGAAGCATGTATGATTGAAAATGCTCTATTTATTTTTATGCTCTGACCATATGTTATAATTAAGAATCATAGAAGAATGTATATGTCATTATGCAAGCATAATCATAGTAAAGCAAGCATGTTTAACACTAAGCATATACTTGCATATATTGTTTATGGTACCATTTGCTAATGAGATTTCCCCCGAAATCTCACCCCTATCTTTTTCAAACATAAGAGGATAATGTTTTAGAAAAGATAGAGCTTAGGAAAGTAAGGTATAACAAGATACAATCATTTAAGCATACTCTAACATGCATGTCATCATATGACCATTACATGGAGATGCAACTGTTCATCATAACTTATGGTAACATCAGCTATATTATCACATAATTTACTCAACCATCTATTATATGCATACTACAACTAAACAATTAACTAGGTAAACCTTAAAGCATTATTTTTTATCACATTATCTACCAGATCCTGATTATTTATTCAGGAACTTGAGATAACTATCCATTTAACTTAGACTGTTACTTTACCCTCCTACCAGGGTACAAAATAAACCCTTAACTGCTTTGTCTAATTTTCACACATTACTCTTTCTAAGACAAGGGAGTCTCTTAATTTGTGGCTACCTTTCCCTTTACTAATGCTAGTCATACTTAGTTTCATTCCATCATAACATCTCCTACCGCCTGTATGACTTCTATATCCCTAGCCTGAAGGATTTCTGTGTCCTTGGCCTCAATGTAATCCATAACTGAGTCAGCTGCTTCCTTTAAGCTAACTAAGGAAGGGTCTAGCTTATCTATCTATGCCATTCATACTTTTAAGTCTCCCCTATCCTCATGCATCACTATCAAGCGGGAAGTTATCACTTACTTTCTATTAATCTCAACTCTCCTTTAAATTTAACTAGCTGAGGTTTAAACTTTATCTCAATTAACTGAATAATCACTTTTATCTCTTATTAAACCTCAGTGTTCAATTTCCCTAAAGCCTTAATCTCCAATCCATAAATATTAGTTAGACTATGAACAAATAATCCATCCTTAACTTCAATCTCAATTGGGCCTTAGCTAATCTGTTACGTACTCTAATTCCTAATCAGAGCAAGTTTATCTTGCACCAGAACCTTTGCCTGTGCTAAAACTTTATTCTGTACCATTGCCAGAATCTTTTGCTCTGATACCAAAATGAAACATCATAATTTTAACCTCTCAGAGTACGTATTTGGAAGCATATTTGATTAGTGGAAGTATTACTTTAGCCTAAAAATTAAAATTTCAAAACTTACTTCTCATGTACTGTTCATTAGGTAATTTCCAGATTGATAGTCCAAATTTAAAAATTCATAACTAATTGTAAAAAATTCTTATATAGGTGATCCAAATTTTTACTTGAATATCTTTCTTAGCTCTTTAAGGGAAAAATATAAATCTGGACATTTACTTTTCCAATCTATATAGTTAAATCGTTATGTTTTACTATTCATATGATAAATTCTGGAAATTCCAGATTCTGTCTTGTAACTTTGGAAATTTATTTCTCTGGATATACACATACAAACGAGACATGTTGCCTATTAATTTAAAGCTATGGATGTGTACTACATGTTCATAAAATTTTATGAACTAATTATTTCATTTGCTAGGTCAAACTGAAGACACAATAAAACTGCTTTAAGACCTATGTTTTTACCATTTCAGTTTCCATTCTTTAATTCCCAATAATTGTTCCAGCATGCATAAACCATCTCTTTGGTCTCTCATATATTCATATACATCATGGGGTTATGCCATAATTATTTCATATATTTTTATCACATAAATAAACACTTTACATAACTAGGAAAGATCATACATCATAGGCTAGAGTATAAAATTGTTCACTTTCTTTCTTCCATTCTTTAGCTCTTCTCCATGCATACATTTTCTATCATACTTGACCTAAATTGGTTGGTTGTGGGAGGGTGATATTATAGGGAATCTTAGTAGCAAACGGTACCATTCAATGCATACAAAATGAATGCAAGTGCATCACATGTTTCCTTTATCTTTCTTTAGCTTTCATTTGTATACTATCATGCTCCATGCCTATCACTATCATGCATAACCATAAAATCATAAAGCGTAGAGCATATATCATTCATAAATATCATACATCATCATCACATATTATAATCATATCAACACACAAGTATATATATCAAGCATACAAGAATGGGTAAGTTCACTACCTTAACCATAAGCTTTCTTCCTTACTCTTGCACTTGCTCCTTAGGCTTCCAACCATGCATACCTTCGGTCAACCACTTCCAAACATCCTCTTGGATATTTCAAGGTCTTAAACAAAATCATATTCATCACATAATTCATTAGGACGACCATGAACTCAAATAATGTTCAAGACTATACTTCTTGAACTCTTAATTCTTTAGTTTAAGGATTTCTATCCATCTTTCTAAAAATTACTTCCATAGGTCAATCCCACACAATTTTTCATGAGGAATCTAAATATGAGCTCAAATTTATGAAAATAAAACTCCTTCCCCATGAACAAGACAGAACCCGTACAGCACCTTCATAAATTCCAAAAATCTCATTTTAATTCCAATGCTTCCAATACTTGTTTCTCTACTTTATCCCACACAATTTTTCATTTTAAAACCATTGGAAGCATCAAAATCATAAAAATTTCAATCACTGTTCATACATGTGAACAGTACAGAAGACTTCCAAAAATTCCAATGCTTCCAAGGTTCAAAACATATCCAATCCTACACAAAATCATAATATAAATTCAATGGAAGCATTAGATTATTGAAATTCCATCTTCCTCTACCATGAACAGTGTAGACTGAAAGGTCTCTTCCATGGAAAAGTCAAGAATATCAACTTGATTCAATAACCAATCGTCTAACTAGCTTGTTTAAGCATTAACCACATAGCTCTAACTTTAATTTCTTCTTTCTCCTTTCATCTATGGTTTTGGACAGCATATATACCCTAGGTAAAGCTCAACTTTTTTCCATAAAAACTCTAAATTCAAGCTCCCAAATTAAAGAAAAATAAGTTAGGATAGATTACTTACATTAATCCTTAGCTAGCTTGAACTTTAGTCCTTGGATTCTTCTTTTTCTTGGCTTGAGTTTCCATTTGACCATAGTTTCCCCAAGGGTTCCTCATGCCACGGTTTTGGACAGAAAATGGTGGGTATTTATAGCAAAATCTCATGGAAAATGAAAGACCAAGATGCCCTTAAACACTATTTAATCTAATGGTCCATATTTGCTCTTGAGCTTGGCTTGCCCTAGAAACCAAATTTGAGATAAGATCACATGCCAAAAATCATTCTCTCCCTCTTTGCTTGATGCCATGTATGCTATTTATGGGGCCTACCATGTGCAAACTGTAACATCCTTACTTTCGTACGTCTTAGGGATCATTCGGTAGTATTTAGAACCACTCACATGACCCTTGAAGTCCATTAGCTAAATCTGGAATTTTTACTCTTGGCGAGTTACTGTTTATATAGTATTCCAGATTAGGAGATAAACTTCAAAAAATCATAATTAATTTTAGAAAAATTGAAATGAAGTGGTTCAAAATTCTACTCGAAGCTAACATCTTCAAGTTTAAGGGAAAAATAAGTTCCTCACCAAATACTTAGCCAATTAATACAGTTTAATCGTTAAATATTACTGTTCATTTGGTCAAAAATTCTGAAAACAGATTCTGGTCTTGGACTTTGAAAAATTCGTTCTCTTTATACAGACATCGAAATAAGGCGTTCTTGGTGTCAAAATGAATATTGACATGTTAAATCAGTGTCTGTAAAATTTTATATATTTATTCCATCATTTACTATTTTTCATTATATCATAAATATTGTTGCTTAAACTGGTCATACAACATCATTACTTGCAACAATTCTACACATAACATCATATAACATTTACATTAACCCATCCTAACTCCTCTTCATGCTTCTTCATCCTCTTTCATCATTCATAAACCTATTAGGTTTGGGATTACATGGAGGGGTGAGATTTCTAGGGAAATCTCAGTACAAACGGTACTAAACAATGCATGCATTAATGTACATACTTGTGCTTGCTAGGGAAAGTGTTAACATTGTGTAATATGCATGCTTCAATGTATCATATGAAATACAATTGGCCAAAGTAATCATAGAAATAGAGCAACACAATTCAATATAGCCATAGTACAACCAAGCATACAAGTTTAGGATAAGTTTACTACCTTATTGCTTTACTTCCTTTCACTTTAACTTTGTTTCTTCCTTCTTACTTTTCCTTGATGTGTGGCTGCCTCTTTTGAATCCACAATCAAATCCTAACATCACATGATCATCCATTCATTACAACCTAACTTCTCTTGAACATTGAGCTTACTTAACTACATTAACTTTCCTTAATATTTACTAATTGACTTGACATTTGAATCAATTGATGTCTTGATTTTACCCTACATAATTTCACCTTTTGAATCCATTTATGAGCTTAGAATCATGAAATTCCAGCCCCCATGCACTGTTCTGGACAGATTTACATAACTCCCTTTCTCTTTCAAAAATTCTCCTTTTGATTCCAATGCTTCCAATACTTGTTTCTCTACTTTATCCCACACAACTTTTCATTTTAAAACCATTGGAAGCATCAGAATCATAAAATTTCAATCACTGTTCATATGAGTGAACAGGAACAGAGAAGAATTCCAAAACATTACAACTTTTAATTCCAATGCTTCCAAGGTTCAAAACCTATCCAATCCTACACAAAATCATCATATAAATTCAATGGAAGCATTAGATCATTAAAATTCATTCTTCTTCTTCTATCATGAACACTATAGATCAAAAGGTCTCTTTCATGGTAAAGTCAAGAATATCAACTTGATTCAGTAACCAATCATCTAGACCAACTTATCTAAGCCTTAATCACATAGTTCTACCTTTATCTCCTTCTTCCTCCTTTAACTTAAGTTTTGGACAGCAAGTATACTCTAGGTTTAATGGAATTTCCAACCACTAAAACTTAGGTTTTACCCTTCCAAAACACATATAAATAAATTAAGAAGGATTGCTTACCTTAGGTACTTGCTTGGGTGGCTTCTCCTTGATCTTATTTTGAGTTCTTTCTTCATTTTGGCATGGTTTCCCCAAGGGTACTCTAGGTGCACGAAATTTTGAAGACAAGGTAGGGTATTTATAGCCAAAACTTTGGCACCTTGGGTCCATAATGTCCTCACTTTTCCTAATTATTGCAATAGCTTAATCTTGAATCTGATTGGTTAGTTTTTGGATTAATTAACCTTAATCATCATTAGGTTAATTCTTATATTATTTTATTACATTTTAGCACATGGGATAATCTTCCTTTCCTCTTCTTGGTGCCATGTGTAAAGCTTGTGGGACCCACCATGTGCAAAACCCTAATTTACGTTTATCCTTTTTCTTTTCTTTTTCAAAAATCCATAAATTATTCATTATTGGACTTGGGCTCCAAGATAACTTTTGGGACTTATTGGGCTTCCCTAGGACAAAATCTTGAGCCTCTTTTAGGTCCAATAGCTAATTGGCATGAATCCCAATGTACTTCCCTTATACCGATATCCTTAAATTACCCTGATCTTGAAATAAATGGTAAACACCTCTTTTAAAAGTTATAACATTTTTAGAAATTTATTCTAATATAAAATGGATTCCCTGCAAAGTCTCATAATTTTTTGAGACCCATCAGTCCTGATAAACATTCTTTACGTTTTCTCAAAACCCTTTATCGGTGTTCAATTTCACCTTAAATTCTATAATTAATTCTACAGGACTCCTTCTTGACTTCTGTCAGTTTCATAAATCCTTATATTATTTATAATAATTTACTACCAAATTTTAACCATTTATGATGTCCATAAAATACTGTACTAATTTCTCAATCTTAAAAATTTTTTATCAATTAATCGGGACCTCAAAAGAAAATTCTGTGTTGCGTTAAACTGATCAGAATAATTTTCTCTATTTATTGAGAAAATTTGGGGCTAAATTGATTCTGGGCATTTTTGGGCCTTTTCCGGCTGAACTTTTTATATTTACCATTTTGCCCTTGGACTTTTCATAATTACACTTAGGCCTTCAACTTTTCATAATTACACTTAATGGCCCAAAGCTTTTGTCAACTCTACATTTCATACCATAGAACTTTTAGACTTTTCATTTTAGTCCCTCTTCTTTATTCCTTTGTCTACTTATCACTTTTTCTCTCATTTCAACATCATAATCTTTTCCAAACCTCTTTCCTTTATTAGTCTTCCACAGATAGGGAAAATTAAGATATGACACAAACCCTAAAGCAAAGATGATAGAGGAAAGAGGTTTGGAAGGGATTATGACAATAAATAGAAAGAAAAGATAATAATTAGACAAGGATGTAAAGAAAGGGACTAAAGTGAAAGTTTAAAAGTTCCATGGTGCAAAAATGGAAGTAGACACAAGTTGTGGGCCATTAAGTGTAATTATGAAAAGTTAAGTGACTTAATTGAAAAGAGGAAAAGTTTCCAGGGGCAAAATGGTAATTATAGAAAACTGAGCCGGAAGTGACTTAGAACTGCCCGGAAGCATTTCAATCCCAAATTTCATCAGTACATAGAGAAAATGATGCTGGTTAATCTAGCTTGTTACAGAAATTTTATTAGAATTTTAGATAGCTAAAATTTATCTGATAGTCTGAAAGTTATCTGAAATTTTTATAAGATCTCTTGGACTTCAGATATGAGTGAAAAGTTACAGGAATATGCGTCCTGTGAAGATAGAGGTCAGGGAACTGACAGAATCCTAAAAGGAGATCCGTAAGAAAAGTTATTCATTTTTTAGTGAATTTTTATAGGAGTTCGTGAATGCCCGATATCCGATTGTAAAATTAATTGGTAAGCAAACTAAGATTAAATGAGTCTAGATGATGCCAAGGGAGGCCCAGGCCCATGATATCAGTTCATCAGGTAAAAGGGGCCAGTGTCCCAAAATGTGAGAAATGATAAAAATACCCCTATGTTATAAAATAAGTAAAGAATGAGTAAAGGGTATTTTGGTCATTTAACTAAGGTTAGACAGTCAAGGAGAGTTCTCAGAATAGTTGACCAAGGTCAGGGAATACTCTGATGAGGTGTGAAAAGACAATAATGCCCCTAGACTCATTAAAGTAATAAAGAGAAACAAAGTGCATTTTGGTAATTTGCCAAGGGATGTTTCTTGGGAATTGAGCCATTAGAGTACTTGAGCTTGATCAGAGACCCAAGATGACATTCCAAGAGTCAAAAAATGTGGCCCAATAGTTATGTGGGTTAAAGTAGCATTAAAATAATATTTTAGTGGCTTTTCAATAAAGTAAAGTTACCCGGTTGAAGTGATAACTGGGGAATTGATCAGATAAAGCTTTAGACTTATCCAGAAGCAATGAGGTGGCATGAAAGGGACCCATAAGGCATCACATGGCATGAGCATAGGGAAATAAGAAAAAGCTAAGGACACATGGCACGATCTCAGCCGTATATACCGGGATAAGACTCTGGAATTCTCTAGAAGCGCTAAGTCAGCTGGTGAGGTATCCCAAGGGCCTCACCATTGTGCCACCTAAGCATGTGAGCTGTCTATGGGTGATGTCATGTTTGATGACTCACTGAGGATGATGAAGTTATCACGATGATGAAGGCCAAGCTTCTTGAGGAAGCAAAGCGATCTGAGCCGTTCATCGTGATTCGATCTGGATTGTTCAATCCACTTCCCTTCACCTATAAATAGAGCTCCACCCCCCATTAAAGGCATCCCATGGCAAGAAGAAGAGAAAGGAAGAGAGAGAGAGAGAGAAAGAGAAAGAGAGAAAGAAAGGAAGAGAAAGAAGGAGTTGTGGCTGAGCTAGGAGCAATCCAAGAAGCTTAGGGACTTAGCAAGGTTAGGAATAAGGTAAATAATTTATTCTAGTCCCTACTGACGAGGCTCTCGGATTGTCACGGTCTGAGCCATCAAAATAAAGTTAGTTGCACCCAATATAATGTAGTATAAGGCACAACCCTATCATTCTTCTCAAGGAGCCTTTCTATTAGAAACCTAGCAAATTGGATGTCAAAATCAATGAAAACCTGAGTAAAGGTAAAAATGGTTTTGGGGTTTTGGGTGCTTGATAAAATTAATTTGCAGGAAAGTAAATTTTTTGGATTTTCTTTTGATTGAGATGAGAAGAGTTGGTTTGTTTGAGAATTATGTAATGGTCGACTCTTGATGATGAAAACTTATCTATCCTTGCTCTTATGTTAAATTGGAGTTTTAAATCACTAAGTCTCAAAGAAAAACCTCAATCGATCGATTGAGTCCAGAACCCTAATATTCCTTAAACTCCTTTAATTAAAGCTAGTTTAAGAACTATTAGTGAACTGTTAGAAACCACTTAGTGTAACATCCTAAATTTTTATTGGATTTTTAAGCATATTAAAAATATTATTTACCAATAACTTAAAGATATTAAATAAATTAAAATAATTATAGTTTGATATTTTTATTAATTTCAATAAAAATAAAGATATCTGAATTATCCTACTATTATTTTTATTAAAATCCACGATTTGATTGATGTTATTAATTAGGGATATATTGACATTTATATTCAGATTTAGATATGAATTCAAATTTTGAAGATGTGATTTAAATTTTAAATTATCATATCTTATGGGATTCTAATTAATGATAGAGATAATAATAATAATAATAAAATAATAAGATTATATTAGATAAAAAAAAGTTAAACCTAGATCCCTTTCTCACCTCTTTTTATAGAGCCGTAACATATTATTTTCTTCCTTCACATCATTCTTCCTCTCCTTCTGACCTCACTCTTGCAGTAAAGGTACACCTTCTCATTCTTCTTTCTTTTTATTGGTTTCTCCTTGCCTATCGATATATTTACCAATTAGCGCCATACCCTTTCTTTGGTTAAGTCACACTATTGCTCTCTTCTTTGCCAAATTCTTATCCTATTACACGCCTTGTCCTTTTTCATTTATCAAGAAGTAATATAAGTTATATATATAATATATATGCCCATAAGCTAGGTTTCCACGTAGACATAATCAAATATATATATACCTTCCCCAAACATCGTTTTTCGCTTTGCCTCCTTTACAAACTTCTATCTCCATTATGTCTTTATACATAGACATATGCTTCACCAAACCATACCTATCATGTCATCCACCCATGACCATGTGTATATATACACATATGAAAAGTGGCGTGATCACTCTTCCACTTTATCCTTTTTCTTCTTTAATAAAATAAGAAATAAGCTCACTCCATTGCAAATTATATGTACGTATATATATGTATATATAGATATATAGATAGACATAAATATAGTTATAAATAGAAACTCTACTTAGAAATTTTTGGAAAGAATTCAAGGCTTCAACTTAAATTATTATTATTATATTAAACTAATTAAATTATAAATAAATGTAAATTTAGAAAAAGATTCATATTTTTCTGGGATAAGCTCTAAGATTCTAGAGAAGCTTTAGAATAATTTTAGAGTAGTATTAAGTATTATAATGATAGTTCTTGTGTGGTGACTTTGTAGACTATCATTGGGGTTCTGAAATAACTCCTAGTAGAGCACCAAATTACTTGTGACTGTTATAAGCGGGGCCACTTGACTTGTGGTAATTATTCCTTATTTTGGCGAGAGGTAACCACTTTCCACTCATTGTGTGTGCTAATGTGATATTTGTGAGTGATTTTATATATATAAATCTACTGGTATTTACATGATTATATTGAGAAATTATTATTGATGATTTTATTAAACAAAATAGTCTTGTGGGACTTGAAATTGGATTTAGAAAGTTGAATTGAGAAAATTTTTATTGTGATACTTATTGATGTTATTGATTACCAAGCTTGAGATTATTGATTAATATTATTATCTTGAGAATTATGCATTGGGGATTGGTGATTAGGGAGTTATATTTCTACCACGTGGTATAGCCTCCATTGAAGCTAGATGGTTGGCTTTTGTCCCACCTGTTTACCTAGGGACTTGCCCCACCTGTTTAACGAGGGGCTGTCACATCCTTATTTTTATACATCTTAGGGACCATTCAGTAGCACTTAAACCACTTTCAGGGTCATTGAAGTCTAAACACTTAATCTGGAATTTTATTCATATCGAGTACTGTTCACTATGGCAAATTCCAGATGAGTGACCTGATTTTGAAAATTCATAACTAATTCTAGAAAAATCTAAATGAAGTGGTTCAAATTGCTACATGAAGCTAACTCAAATATATTTCAGGGAAAAATCATTGGTTGACCAATACTTGACAAATTTAACGTGGGTCAATGTTCCAATATTACTGTTCATCCAATGACTTTCTCCTGAATCCAGCATTCTGGTCCCAACTTTAACAATTTATATCTTTTCGTGTATACATCCAAATTAGACATTATATATATCAAATTAAATCTTAGTATGTCTACTTTTTACCCTAAAAATTTCGAACATTAATTCAATCATTTACTATTTTTAATGATTTATCAAACATGAATGGGTCTTCACGAGTTACTGTTCACTGAGCCTATTTTCAGCATTTAGTCTTTACATCCTTCTCTGTCTAAAATCCGGCAGCATAACTGCTACAATTCTTCTTTAGAAAGTAACCGATGTTGTACCGATTCGGTAATTCCCTTATGAGAACTACCATTCTACGTAGTACCCAGGAAAGACTGGATGAACCTTCTGGGTCCACTCACTTCCAGCCTCCTTAGACAGCACTACGTACACAGTACGTATCAGTTCCTTTCTTTGTTCCGTCTTCGTTGCCGGAATTTCGGCAACCTACCGGCATCTCTTAAGATTTCCAAATTTTATTTTGACAGAACCTCCCCTCAAAAGCAGAGCTTCAGAACCTCTCTACTACTTCCAACTCCACCAGAACTTCCTTACTTCTTTCTTTCTCTCACTTTCTCTCTCAAGAACTTCTTTCTTCCTCTCTTTCTTGCTTGCACCGAAATGAAGGAGTAAGGGGGGGTATTTATAGTGTTGAGCAATGGCAATCTTGTAATTAGGAAGACTTATGATCCTGTGGTCCTGGTTTTTCCTGGAATTTCCTATTTTCTTTAATTCTCTTTTACTGCATCACCCTGGACACCTCATGGGACACCTCATAGGACACCTCACCACCCATATTCTTCATGTGACGAAATTTGGAGGTTCTGGAAGCTTTCCAGTCCAATCCGGCACCGGCCCGGTCCATCGCCTCGAAAAACGTGCCGTTTTCTGAATCTGATGTTTCTGAAGATCCTTTTTATGTCTACTGACCTCACATTTAGTATCTAGACCCTTTATATCATTAACTTTTTAATACTGGGTCCAGACTCAGTTACAGATCCCCTACGAAATGACCAAAATGCCCTTGGTGCCCTATCTTGTCCTATTTTAACCCTAAGGGCAAAATCGTCATTTCACACCTTTCTGGACCCGGTCAAAGTTTATACTGGCTCTAGTCAACCTTATTTAGACATGTCTTGACCTCTGGGTCTGTCCAAAATGACCAGAATACCCTTTATTCATCTGCTGCCCTTTTTGTACAACATAGGGGCATTTTCGTAATTTCGCACTTTTCCGGGGTTCTGCTGGACACTGGCCCACCTATCAGTCCAAGAGTCTTATTGGGCCTCTAATGGCTCCATTTTTGGGCTTCCTGGGTCCATTACCTGTATGGCACGCATTACGAGAAATCTTCCTTTAACACAGTTCATTGAATATTTTAATTATTATTTACCGATTATATACCTTTTCCGGACACCGGCTCTTTTTCCCAGATACAGTGTCCTACTGTGTTCAGGCATCCTTGGGGGTTATAACGGTCATCTGACCGAAGTCATCCGATCGCATTCAGCCCCTTTAGAAATACCGATAAATCTCCAACCCGGATCCCCGGAGGCCTCACACTCCCGTCTGGATTTTCTAATTTGCAGATAACTTTTCCTACAAACCTCCTATCGGTATTCTGTCAGTTTCCTGACATCCGTCCCATAAGGGTGCATCATCCTGTATTTTCCCACTTATATCTGAAATCTAGGGTATCCGGTATAAATTTTTATAACTTTCGGACGATCAGTCCATTTCTGGCTATCTGGAGTCTTCAAAAATTCCGGTATTAGGCTTGGTTACCCGGCGTCACCTGCCCTACCTTCTGGTAAAATCTGGGACTGAAATGCTGTCGGGCGGTGCAAACCACTTCTGGCCTATTTCCTTTAATTATACTTTAGCCCCAGGGAACTTTTCCTTCTTTATAATTAAGTCCCTTAATTTGGCTAAAATTACACTTTAAGACCCCACATTTTTGTCTACCTTTCATTCCTAACTTTAAACTTTCCATAATTACATTTAGGTCCCTTAATTTCCTTTCTTTTGCAATTTAATCCTTTTCTTTACATAAAGGACCACATCTTTTTCCTGAAACAGAGCTCATATATTCCGTTTAATCTGTACATAGGAACCAGTACAGAAAATTAAGGATATTACATTTCTCTCCCCCTAAAATAAATTTCGTCCCCGAAATTTACATTACACCTATCCTATAGAAACAATTCCGGATACTTCTCTTTCATCTTTTCTTCTGTTTCCCATGTAGCCTCTTGTTCAGTCAAGCCTTTCCAGATCACTTTAACTAAAGGAATTTGCTTATTCCGCAACTGCTTGACTTTTCTATCAGCAATTCGCACCGGTCCAACCTCATAGGTCAAGTCATCTCGCAGTGCGACCTCATCTTGCTCTATCACATGAGATGGATCTGGAATATACTTCTTTAATTGGGAAACATGGAATACATCATGTATCTGGCTGAGATTCGGAGGAAGAGCCAACTTGTAGGCTACTGCTCCTATCTTTGAGAGAATCTGGAATGGCCCGATGTATCTTGGATGCAACTTCTTCACCTTAATCGATCGTCCGGCTCCTGTGGTTGGAGTTAACTTAAGGAATACATGTTCTCCTTCTTCAAACTCCAACGGCTTCCTTCTGACATCTGCATAGCTCTTCTGTCTGCTTTGAGCCGTCAACAATCGTTTTCTAATTGCCGCAACTTGTTCTGCAGTTTGATCCACTATATCCGGACCAAGCATTCTTCTCTCGCTCAACTCTAGCCAGCATAAGGGGGATCTACATTTCCGTCCATAGAGTGCTTCAAAAGGTGCCATCTGTATACTGGCCTGATAACCATTGTTATATGCAAACTCTATAAGGGGTAAATGGATATCCCAGCTGCCTTTGAAATCTAGGACACATGCTCTCAGCATATCCTCTAACGTCTGTATTGTTCTTTCAGATTGACCATCTGTCTGAGGATGATAAGCTGTACTGAATCTGAGAGTAGTGCCCATTTCTTCCTGTAGAGCCCTCCAGAAATTTGAAGTAAATCGAGGATCTCTATCAGACACAATGCTGCTTGGTATACCATGGAGCCTAACGATCTCCTTTATATACAGCTTTGCCAGCTTTTCTAGAGAATCTCTCTTATTGATTGCCAGGAAATGTGCTGACTTTGTCAGTCGATCGATTACTACCCAAACCGCATCATGTCTACTTGGTGTCAAGGGTAGTCCTTCCACAAAGTCTATGGCAATCCCATCCCATTTCCACTCAGGAATATCTAAAGGCTGCAACGTTCCTGCTGGCTTTTGATGTTCAACTTTCACTTTCTGGCAGGTTAAGCACTTATATACGTAAGCTACAACATCTTTCTTCAGTCCAGGCCACCAGAATAACCTTTTAACATCATGGTACATTTTGGTCATACCTGGATGTACCGTATATCGGCTTTTATGTGCTTCCTCCAGAATCCTTTCCCTTAATCCCCCAACATTTGGGATATAGGGTTTTCCCCTAAACTGTAGCAATCCGTCTGGGGACATCTCAAAATTCCTTGTCTTCCCTTTCTCCAGCTTGTCTTTGAATATTGCTGCGAGCTTATCCTGTTCCTGAGCCTCTTTGATCTCATCTTCTATGCAAGTTCTGACATGAACTCCTCCAAAAGGATTCTCCGTCAGTTGCATTTGATATAGAGGGCTCCAGTCGCGCATATCTTCTATCAGTTCCAATTCCTTGATCATCATGTATGCAACCTGCACCACCTTTCTACTCAGGGCATCAGCTACCACATTGGCTTTTCCTGGATGGTATTTAATCTGAAAGTCATAATCTTTTAACAATTCTATCCATCGCCGCTGCCTCATGTTCAGCTCCTTCTGATCCTGCAGATACTTCAGGCTTTTGTGGTCGCAAAACAACTCTATCGTTGCTCCGTATAAATAGTGCCTCCATATCTTCAGGGCATAGACCACCGCCGCAAGCTCCAGATCATGAGTGGGATAATTCTCTTCATGTGGCTTTAACTGTCGAGAGGCGTAGGCTACTACTCGACCTTGCTGCATAAGCACACATCCCAGCCCCTGCTTGCTAGCATCAGTGTAGACTACATAAGTCTGAGTTGGGTCTGGAATAATCAGCACGGGAGTAGTCGTTAATCTCTGCTTCAACTGCTGGAAGCTAGCCTCGCACTTCTCATCCCACCTAAACTGCTGATTCTTTCTGGTCAGCTTGGTAAGTGGTAAGGCAATTCGAGAAAAGTCTTGAATGAATCGTCTTTAGTACCCTGCTAGGCCGAGAAAACTTCTAATCTCTGTCACTGTCCTTGGCTGTTCCCAGCTCAAAACTGCTTCAACTTTGCTAGGATCCACAGCTACCCCGTCTCGGGATATGACATGACCGAGAAATTTGACTTCTGAAAGCCAAAACTCGCACTTACTCAGCTTAGCATAGAGCTTCTTCTCTTTAAGGGAACCAAGAACAATCCTCAAATGCCTTTCATGCTCCTCTGGAGATTTGGAGTACACCAGAATATCATCAATAAAGACCACAACGAACTGATCTAGATAAGGCCTAAAAATTCGGTTCATATAGTCCATGAAAATAGCAGGTGCATTGGTTAGTCCAAAAGGCATCACCAAAAATTCAAAATGTCCATAGCGCGTTCTGAACGCCGTCTTTGGAATATCATCTGGCTTGACCCTTAGTTGATGGTAGCCAGATCTCAAGTCAATCTTGGAGAATAAGCTCGCTCCTGCCAATTGATCTAGCAGGTCATCAATTCTGGGAAGAGGATACTTGTTCTTAACTGTAAGCTTATTTAATTCCCTATAGTCAATGCACAACCTTAAGCTACCATCTTTCTTCTTGACGAACAGTACTGGAGCACCCCATGGCGATACACTGGGTCGTATAAAACCCTTCTCCAATAGCTCCTCAATTTGCTTCTTCAGTTCCATCATTTCGTTAGGAGCCATCCTGTATGGGGCTTTTGATACTGGTCCAGCTCCAGGTATAATGTCGATCGCAAACTCCACTTCACGCTCCGAAGGCAATCCCTGAATCTCCTTTGGAAAGACTTCAGGAAATTCATTGACTACAGGAACCTCCTCGATGCCTTCCTCCACTTCTGTTTGAACAGAAAAGAATACCACATATCCCTAACATCCTTTCCGTAGACATTTTTCTGCCTGAGCCTTTGTCACGAAGTTTAGTGGTACTTCTAAGCTCCGATCAGTGATCTTTGGACCAAGAACTAGGGTCTTGTTTCTGCAGTCCAACATCACATTATTGGAGGATAACCAATTTAAACCGAGTATGACCTCAATCTCCTGGAAAGGCATACAGATCAGGTCCAGGGTGGTACTGCAGTGCTCATAACGCACCACACTATTTAGACAGGCATCAGATGTGATCACCCTAGCGTTGGTGGGGGTTTTCACCTGTATATCATAACGTAACTTGCTGATCAGAAGGCCTAGGCATTTAGCACATTCATAAGATATAAAGGAATGACTTGCACCCGAATCAAATAGGGTAGTCACAGCATGATCATTGAGATAGATTGTACCTTGGATCATCTCAGATGATCGCTGAGCATCCTCTCTAGTGAGTGCAAACACTCGTCCCGCCGTCCTTGGCCTTGGATCAGTTATAGCTTGAGGACATTCCCTGGAAAAATGCCCGGGCTTTCCGCAGGTGTAGCATACATTCTGGCCCATCAAGCATGGTCTGTCACCATGATTCTTTCCACACTTTTCACATCCTGGGGCCTTTGGATCCCTGTTATTGGATCTTCCGCAGAAATTTCCCCTATTAGGCCTCTTGGTCTGCCACGGGCGCTTTCTTTTCTTATAGCCGCTCCCACTGGCCCCTTCTTGATTCCGTCCGGCCTTATCAGGAGTCGCTTGATCTTTACTCCCAGATCTGGACAGCATTCTATGATTCATGCTGTTCTCAACGATTCGACATGCTTCCACAGCCTTATTGAACTGGCTGTATTGTTGGGGAGTTAACTTCTCCTTTAACATAGAATTCAGCCCTCGAATCATTCTTTCTGTCATCCAGCGTTCGTCATCCACTTGGCGTAGGTAAGTTGAATATTGAGATAGCCGGATGAACTTGGCCAAATATTCATCAAAAGATTCTTTTTCTCCTTGCCTCAGCACAAGGAATTCAGCCTCCCTTTCATCTCTGACAGATTGAGGAAAATATTTCTCATAAAATTGCTCAAGAAATACTTCCCAGGTAACTGGAATATCTCTTGCTTGGAGAAGTAACTCTGTATTCTTCCACCATCTATCCGCATCCTTTTCCAATTGATAGATGGCCATTTGGGCCTTGGTTTCAGTCGGGCAGTCGAGGACCTTAAAGATCTTCTCTAATCTGCTGACCCAATTTTCTGCTACATGTACTTCAAATGTCCCTTCGAATATGGGAGGATTGTGTTTGCAAAATCGCACCATCCATTGCTGGATGCCAACTGCCTCCTCCCTTGATTCAACCCTTCTCTGGGGCTGTTCCGCCTGCTGTGGTACTTCTTCAGGTTCTCTACTAGTTGCTCCTGAAGGCTCTGGTGGTCTTAAATTATTTACAGCTGCTGCTACTGCCGCGGCTATGGCAGCATCTCTTTCTTGTTCATTTCGTGCTTGAGCAGCTCTCATTTCTTCTATCATCTTTTGTTGCTGTTCTAATCGTTCTAGAATCATTTGATTAAGGTTTCCAGCCTCTCGAGGTTCCTCAGCTGGAATAGTTCTTCTCGTTCGTACCATTTTGTTATACTTAAAAACAGAAGGGAATACGATAAATAACATAATTCATTTTCATTTCATTTCACACATAATATACATACAGAGTATATGTACATATCACAGTACCATTCTAGTCTTTTATACATTAGAAATATTACTCTAATTTTTCTTAAACTTCATTCTAATATATTCTCCTACTAGGTAGATCCAGTCGGATATGGTACAATATGATTCTCTATCAAAATACTGGTCCAACTCCGATCTCCAGGTAGGAGTCTTCGGCAATACGTCATTCATAATTTCTAGCCAAAGCCCCATGGTTAACACATTTGGATCCCAGGCTTGATATATGGCTTTCACCCTTGTGATAAACTCCTGGTAGACCGAATAATCTTGATCTATGTTTTCGAACAGGGTCTGCCTCAACTCGTATAGTTGTCGGGCTAATGCTACCGAGCTCTCAAGTTTCTCTCTACTCAGGTTCCTCCCTGGGACCATTCTTATGATTAAACCTCCCAAATACATTTCTACTAGAGTCACTTCGGGCCTACTGGGATCTGGCGCATTACTCTGAACACGTACTTGGCTGGATCCTGAACTGTCTGTTATATTCAAGGGTACCGCACTTATGGGAATGGCAGGAACAGGGCCTTCTGTTATCACCTCCTGATCATCAATTGGAAAGTTTGATCCTACCGAGGAACTATCCTCCTCAGAATCACCAGCTACTGGAGGTGTCCAGAGGTCAGAATCATTGCTTACTATCTCTTCTTCTGAACTATCTGAACTAGAGACCTCTGGTCTTAATTCCCATTGGTTTACTGTAGTTTCAGACCCAAATCTATGTCTAGCCATCCTGCAAACACTAACTTAGTGTCAATTATGGCGGCTTTATCATGGTATATCTTTCTATAAATCATCTACTCAGAGCATTTCTTAAGCCAGAATCCTTTGCTCTGATACCAAAATGTCACATCCTTATTTTTATACATCTTAGGGACCATTCAGTAGCACTTAAATCACTTTCAGGGTCATTGAAGTCTAAACACTTAATCTGGAATTTTATTCATATCGAGTACTGTTCACTGTGGCAAATTCCAGATGAGTGACCTGATTTTGAAAATTCATAACTAATTCTAGAAAAATCTAAATGAAGTGGTTCAAATTGCTACATGAAGCTAACTCAAATATATTTCAGGGAAAAATCATTGGTTGACCAATCCGTGACAAATTTAACGTGGGTCAATGTTCCAATATTACTGTTCATCCAATGACTTTCTCCTGAATCCAGCATTCTGGTCCCAAATTTAACAATTTATATCTTTTCGTGTATACATCCAAATTAGACATTATATATATAAAATTAAATCTTAGTATGTCTACTTTTTACCCTAAAAATTTCGAACATTAATTCAATCATTTACTATTTTTAATGATTTATCAAACATGAATGGGTCTTCACGAGTTACTGTTCACTGAGCCTATTTTCAGCATTTAGTCTTTACATCCTTCTCTGTCTAAAATCCGGCAGCATAACTGCTACAATTCTTCTTTAGAAAGTAACCGATGTTGTACCGATTCGGTAATTCCCTTATGAGAACTACCATTCTACGTAGTACCCAGGAAAGACTGGATGAACCTTCTGGGTCCACTCACTTCCAGCCTCCTTAGACAGCACTACGTACACAGTACGTATCAGTTCCTTTCTTTGTTCCGTCTTCGTTGCCGGAATTTCGGCAACCTACCGGCGTCTCTTAAGATTTCCAAATTTTATTTTGACAGAACCTCCCCTCAAAAGCAGAGCTTCAGAACCTCTCTACTACTTCCAACTCCACCAGAACTTCCTTACTTCTTTCTTTCTCTCACTTTCTCTCTCAAGAACTTCTTTCTTCCTCTCTTTCTTGCTTGCACCGAAATGAAGGAGTAAGGGGGGGTATTTATAGTGTTGAGCAATGGCAATCTTGTAATTAGGAAGACTTATGATCCTGTGGTCCTGGTTTTTCCTGGAATTTCCTATTTTCTTTAATTCTCTTTTACTGCATCACCCTGGACACCTCATGGGACACCTCATAGGACACCTCACCACCCATATTCTTCATGTGACGAAATTTGGAGGTTCTGGAAGCTTTCCGGTCCAATCCGGCACCGGCCCGGTCAATCGCCTCGAAAAACGTGCCATTTTCTGAATCTGATGTTTCTGAAGATCCTTTTTATGTCTACTGACCTCACATTTAGTATCTAGACCCTTTATATCATTAACTTTTTAATACTGGGTCCAGACTCAGTTACAGATCCCCTACGAAATGACCAAAATGCCCTTGGTGCCCTATCTTGTCCTATTTTAACCCTAAGGGCAAAATCGTCATTTCACACCTTTCTGGACCCGGTCAAAGCTTATACTGGCTCTAGTCAACCTTATTTAGACATGTCTTGACCTCTGGGTCTGTCCAAAATGACCAGAATACCCTTTATTCATCTGCTGCCCTTTTTGTACAACATAGGGGCATTTTCGTAATTTCGCACTTTTCCGGGGTTCTGCTGGACACTGGCCCACCTATCAGTCCAAGAGTCTTATTGGGCCTCTAATGGCTCCATTTTTGGGCTTCCTGGGTCCATTACCTGTATGGCACGCATTACGAGAAATCTTCCTTTAACACAGTTCATTGAATATTTTAATTATTATTTACCGATTATATACCTTTTCCGGACACCGGCTCTTTTTCCCAGATACAGTGTCCTACTGTGTTCAGGCATCCTTGGGGGTTATAACGGTCATCTGACCGAAGTCATCCGATCGCATTCAGCCCCTTTAGAAATACCGATAAATCTCCAACCCGGATCCCCGGAGGCCTCACACTCCGTCTGGATTTTCTAATTTGCAGATAACTTTTCCTACAAACCTCCTATCGATATTCTGTCAGTTTCCTGACATCCGTCCCATAAGGGTGCATCATCCTGTATTTTCCCACTTATATCTGAAATCTAGGGTATCCGGTATAAATTTTTATAACTTTCGGACGATCAGTCCATTTCTGGCTATCTGGAGTCTTCAAAAATTCCGGTATTAGGCTTGGTTACCCGGCGTCACCTGCCCTACCTTCTGGTAAAATCTGGGACTGAAATGCTGTCGGGCGGTGCAAACCACTTCTGGCCTATTTCCTTTAATTATACTTTAGCCCCAGGGAACTTTTCCTTCTTTATAATTAAGTCCCTTAATTTGGCTAAAATTACACTTTAAGACCCCACATTTTTGTCTACCTTTCATTCCTAACTTTAAACTTTCCATAATTACATTTAGGTCCCTTAATTTCCTTTCTTTTGCAATTTAATCCTTTTCTTTACATAAAGGACCACATCTTTTTCCTGAAACAGAGCTCATATATTCCGTTTAATCTGTACATAGGAACCAGTACAGAAAATTAAGGATATTACAGGGGCCGCGACCCCCACCTGTTTACCGAGGGGGAATGAACCCATGGTCCGGTCACGTGCTCTATAGATTTTGGCCGGTCTATAACACTTGACCGGTTAGCTTTTTGGATGGCCAGTCATATGGTAATTATCACTAGCCCATGGGTTCGGTCGGCGGGAATAAGGCGGTTCGGTTGGATTGAGGGGAGGAACTTGGGCGGGTTATCCATTCGATTATAATATGAAGATATGTATTTTATATATATTGTACTTGATAACTATCCCACTTGACACCTCACGAGCACATATTAGTATGCATAATGAGTAGGATTGATGGTTACTGAGGCTTTTGTCTCACCCAATTTTTATTAACATTTTTCAGGAGTTAGTTCAATTGCTGGTTCGAACGGGAAGGCGCCGGAGGCATAGTTGTGCTAGTGAACTGTACAACACCCTCCTTTTTATTTATGTGTTGAGTAGATGTATATTGCCACTATAGGGCCTACTTTTATTTATACTCTGATGATTTACTATTTTTATTATCGTACTGAATAATGGGTGCTGGTAGGAGGCCATAGCCTTTTAAGATTACGCATGTGGCTTGGTGGACCCACATGAATTATTTGCGATATTATAAGTACTATTTGGGAATTTGCTTGCTTTATGGGCATTATTGTGGTTTACCCTAGTACGTCACCCAGGGGTCTACTCCATGAATTCGAAGTGATAACTTTGATGAGGTTAAACGGGGGTTTGAATCCTTTAACCATGTTAGTGGGGTTGAATTCTTTCTAACATGGTTTTGCGCACGAAAATTTTGTAAAGTTTTTATATCCATGATAGTCTCATTTATAAGTTTTACTCTTTTCTATCATGGACATCCTTTTCAACATAAGTTAAACTCTTTTAACCATGATAGTGCTTGAGGGTGGTTTTTTCTTTTTCTATCATGGTAATTAACCTTCTAGAAGTAAAGTTTTCTTTCGTTAGTCTTATCTTTTCTACCATGTTAAATATCGATCAAGAAAAGTTTTTTGATAACCATGGTAGGGTTGCTTTTAAAATTTAGTAAACTCTTTTCTACCATGGTTAACCCTTTTGAAATAAATTTAATCCATTTACCTTATATTTATATTTACATTATTAGAAGGATTTTACACTTAGCGTGTAATTAACCCTAGATTGATGAGAACGCCCTCGAATGGTCATTGGTCGAAAACTCTAGATTTCAAGCAATTGAATTGATTTACAACGATCGCTGAAAACAACCCAACTTTCTTAAAATTGAAACTGAAATATTCAATTGAAATCAAACGTTCAAATCATCCAGAATCAAATACAACAGTCTAATCTGAGAATGATTAATCGATATTCAATCCTTAAACATAGAATGAAAACCCTAGATCTAGCAGCAATCATAACGTGTAAAGGAATACAAATTAGAATAGTAAAAACTCCCCGTTTCAGTCCGTAAGCTCAAGATATTAGATCCATCCCCAAGAGACTAAAGGTTAGCCTCTCTTGACTTCTACTGCACTGCAATCGCTGTTCAGATATGATGCCATGAAGAAATGATGAAAAGATGAAGGGTGAATGGAGTAGAGATGTGTAGAAATCTGTGGAAAGGTGTAGAAGGATGGAATATATGGAGAGGGTGTGTGGTGAACGCTCGAGTACTGCTTCTTAGCCTAATCAGGTCCAAAAACTATCCTCCCCCTGACAGCAGCCTCCGTCTCTTCGTATAACAGTATGACCTAATTCAAAACGTGTAGTTTCAGGGATTTTGCATTTTAGTCGCGACCATATACATTTTTTGGTCGCGAACTATGAAAACAGGGAATCTAGAAAAATTAAAGGTCGCGACTTGAGGTCTCTTTGGTCGCGACTATATAGCTCACAAGCGTGATTTCACTTTTATTGACCTATGTTTCTTTCCTTGTCCTTTGAAACATCCTTCCTTTCATATGTCTTAGGGACCATTCAGTAGCATTTAGAACCACTTTCAAGGTCATTGAAGTCCAATTTCTCAATCTGGAGTTTTACTCTTATCGAGTACTGTTCACTGTGTAACTTCCAGATGAGTGACCCGACTTCGAAAAATCATAACTAATTCTAGAAAAATCTAAATGAAGTGGTTCCAATTTCTAAATTAAGCTAACTCAATTATATTTCAGGGAAAAATAACTCGTTGACCATTCATTGACCGAGTCAACTTCAGTCAACGTTTCTATTTTACTGTTCATCCAGCGTTTTTCTCCTGAATCCAGCATTCTGGTCCCAACTTTGATAATTTATATCTCCTTGTGTAGACATCCAAATGAGACGTTTTATATATAAAATTAAAGCTTGGTATGTCTACTATTTACCATAAAAATTTCGTACATTTATTCATCCATTTACTATTTTTAATCATTTATCAAACATGACCCTGTCACCACGTATTACTGTTCATAGCGTTAATTTTCAGCATTTCTACTTTGCATACATATGCATACATCCATCATATATCAGTCAAACATGCCAAACAACCATTATTATTAATTAATAAGTTGTTTTACAATCTGGGTATGTACAAAAATTCTCATATCTCTATTGCATCTTTTCCTGCCTGAGGTCCGGCAGCATAACCGCTACGCTTCATCTGTACAAAGAACTGAACCGTACTGATTCGGTAATCCCCTCATGAGAACTACCATTCTACGTAGTACCCAGGAAAGACTAGATGAACCGGCTAGGTCCACTCACTTCTAGCCTCCTTAGACAGCACTACGTACACAGTACTTATCATATACTGATGTTCAGTCTTTACTTCGGCAGCATAACGGCGTCTCTTAAAATTCCCAGAATTCATTTTGACATAACCTCCCCTGTAATGGTTTACTTATTGGGATGAGATTCGGGGGAATCTCAGTAGCAACAATCATAACAATATATGTAATGCAGAGTGACAGTGCTTGCTTGTGATTGTGTACAGATAAGTATGCTGCGTGCTCCCATGCTTAATAACATATGATCATAGCATTACAGCAGAGCTTCAGACATAACATATAAGACAACAATCCAACCAAACAATAGCACAATGAATCACAAAGCCATTACAATAAAGCTAGGATTAGTTACTACCTCAAAGGCTCAGCAGAGCTCTACTATCTCTATTCTGCTTCCAGCTCCGCCAGAACTTCCTTTCTTTCTTTCTTCCTCTCACTTTCTCTCTCTAGCACCTCCTCCTCTCTCTAAAATGGCCCTTGGCCGTGGCATATGAAGGCAAAGGGGGGGTATTTATAACCTCCTCCAATGGCAATCTCGTAATTACCATGAACTTTGATCCTGCGGTCCTGGTTTTTCTTGGATTTTTCCTATTTTCTTTAATTCCTCCTTTACTGCATCATGCATGACATCATCGGGACACCTCACTGGGACACCTCAGCGCCACATTTATCACATGTCTAAAATCCTGGACACCTCAGCAGCTGACTCAGCATGCTGACTCACCGGTCCAGTCTCTTGCCTCGTAATACGTGTCCTCAACTTTTTCTTCTGCCTTTATGTTGGCGCCATGTGTCATCTTACTGGCACCTGTCACGCCTTCCAATGCTATCCAGATAAATCCAGGACTTTATCTGATCACCTCCTCGGTTATCGTGCCAACCGAGTAACCTTACTTTATTGAAACAGCATTAAAATAGTATTTTAATGCCACTTTTTCCCACATAACACTGGGCCTACGTTTTTGGGCTCTGGGTATGTTATCTTGGATCCTGATCAAGCTCAAGTACTCTGATGGCTCGATTCCCAAGAAACAGCCCTTGGCAAATTACCAAAATACCCTTGGGTGCCCTTTCTTGCACTATTTTAACCCTAAGGGTAAAATCGTCATTTTACACCCTTCTGTACTCTGTCAGGGCATATACTGACTCTAAGTAGCTTTATCTGTGTATACCTTAGCTTCTGGGCCTGTCCAGAATGACCAAAATGCCCTTCATTCATCTGTTACACTTTTGTACAACACAGGGGCATTTTCGTAATTTCGCACTTTTCCCGGGTTCTGCCGGACACTGGCCCACCTATCAGTCCAAGTGTCTTACTGGGCCTCTGTTGGCGCCATTATTGGGCCTTTCTGGGTCCAATATCCTCATGGCACGCATTACGAGGAATCTTCCCCTTTTAATAATTATTAAATATTTTATCTATTATACACCGTTTATACACATATCCGGACACCGGCTCCTTCTGTCCAAAACACTAGCCTGCGGTGTTCAGGCATCCCTGTGAGTCATATCAGTCATCTGACTGAGATCATCCGAACTCATTCAGTCCCTTTTTAAATACCGATAAATCTCCCTATCGGATCCCCCGAGGCCTCACACTCCCGTCTGGATTTTCTGATTTGCGAATAACTTTTTCTACAGGCCTCCTATCGGTATTCTGTCAGTTTCCCGACATCCGCCCCATAAGGACGTATCATCCTGTATTTTCTCACCTAGATCTGAATTCTAGGATACCCGGTATGAATTTTTATAACTTTTGGACGATCAGTCCATTTCTGGCTATCTGGAGTCTTCAAAAATTCCTGTATTAAGCCAGATTACTGAGCGTCACTTGCTCTCTCTACCGGTGAAATCTGGGACTGAAATGCTGTCGGACAGTCCAAATCACTTCCGGCCTGACTTTCTTTAATTACAATTTAGCCCCAGGGAACTTTTCTTCTTTTCATTTAAGTCCCTTTTTATTTGGCTAAAATTACACTTAAGGACCCCATATTTTTGTCTACTTTCCTTTTTGTCCTTGAAACTTTCCATAATTGCACTTAAGTCCTTTTATTTCCTTTACTAGGTCTAGGGGCATTATTGTCTTTTCGTATTTTACCAGAGTATTCTCTGGCCCTGGTCAACTATCCAGATACCCCTTCTTGACTGTCTAACCTTAGCCAAATGACCAAAATACCCTTTACTTATTCTTCAGTTATTATATAACATAAGGGCATTTTCGTCATTTTGCACATTTTTCCCGGACACCGGCCCCTCTTACCACTGAACTGGTATTATGGGTCTAGGCCTTCCCTGGTGTCACTACGGAACTTAGAAAACACTGTATGGCCTCTGGCCATAGTCCGATCATCTCTATTCAGACTGCCTTTCCTTTACCGATTATAACTGTAAATTCCCATCTTCGAGAATTTCTACAGAAAAATCGGGACCTCAACTCAAAATTCTGTGTTGCGTCATTCAACCCGGAATCCTTTTCTCTATCTCCCGGTATTTTCAGATATTTTATCCAGACCGGGCTATTTTGGCCTGAAAGTACGCTCCCGCGCACACTTTTCTAAAAATGACCATTTTACCCTTGGTCATATTTCTAATTCTTTCATACACATAGAGACCTCATATGCATATTTCACAGTTCAGTGAAATGATCAGCATAATTTTCTCTATTTTCTGGCAAAATATGGTACTCATCGGCTACCAGCCCGATCTTTCCCATAATTACGATTATGCCCTTGATTTCTCTTTCTGGCATCTTTAGGCCTAAAAATTAGGGTGTTACATTTCTACCCCCCTTAAAAATAAATTTCGTCCTCGAAATTTACTTGGCATCTTAGTCAACGATCCAGGATATAATTCTTCTGTATATCCTTTCCTGGTTTATGACTAAGGCTTGGGGCATTCATCCTCTTATACTTATGGACAATTCATTACACTTGTGAGTAGTGTCCATTTCTTTCATATCTTATCCCTTAGAATTTTTATGTAATTCTGGGATCTACATCACCCCTCTTACACTTTGCTAATCTCTCAGGAGAGATATTGTTCTTCTAACTTCCTTTCTCCTGATACGAGATCATAACCCAGATAACTTCTCAGACTTTTTCTTAACTGTTCTCATAACTTCATGTACCTATGCCAAACCTTTGTGGCATTTGCACTTTCTTATCCCTTCTTAGGGATTACATATCATTAGGCTACTCTTGCCTTAGCACCTTTCAATTTAACGTGTTACTGGGTTAGGGCTAGATTACTCTTTATATAGCTTTAGGCCCTCTTCTCTAGGTCTCTCTGGCCTTTTAATCTCTCATGACTTGTTATCATAATCACTTTCTTTAGATCCGAAAAGAACTCTTCATTATCCATATCATCATTTAGGCATATAGTTCCTTACAGCTCAGTCGCCCTTACAGCTATGGTTCTTCTTAACCATTCTTAGGGTCGACCTTAGGGAATATTGAAGACTGTGTCTGGGGTAAGAGCAAATACCTTTCCTAGAGATGTCCGCATTCTTAGGCAACCTTTTGCAAAGTGGCCTTTCTTACCACAACTGCTTTGCCCTGCTCGACATTCCCATGTGCCATGGCTCTTTCCACCACATTGACAACTCTGCTCTCCAATTTGATCATTACCTTGATCAGTCCCTTGTCTGAATATCGCCTCTTTCTCTTGCTATTGGCTTTATAACTTGAGCTACCTCCCAGAGTGCTCTTAGCCAATGCTTTTCTATTCTCAACACATAGAGGATTCTGTTCTTTTCTGCTTCTCAAGCATATTTCTACAAAACTTTAAATATCAGTACTCAGCTTTGGGCTTGGACTCCGTCTTTGCTAAGGGAAAGCTAAGTTTAGTCTGTATACTAGAGGCTACCTGAGAAAACCATTATAAAATAATTTCTCTGGGTGAGTTTATCAACTAGTGAAGCTTCCTCACCTTAACTTCGTCTTTGGCATTCATCTTCCCAAAGAGATACTACATTGTACTCATGTCTCATGGCTCATTACTTTCCTTAGGCTAGGTCTAACTGCGACCTCGGGATCTAACTGCGATCAACCGTTAGCCTCTTCAGAATCTAACTGCGACTCTGAAGCCGTTAGGATCTAACTGCGACCCTGGAGCCATGCTAGGATCTAACTGTGACCCTCCAGAATCCAACTGTGATTCTGTTGTACTGTATATCTCCCAAAGATATTAAACCAACAGACTAAGTTATAAGGTTAACTGCTTCCACCTGTTGATAACTCCATAAATATTTGAAAAATTTTATAGCCTCATATCATTTACCCAGACTTTACTTACTTTCTCTCTTACTCAGGAGTTCCTTCTCATCTTTCAACCTGTGCTCTAACTACGAGCCATTTGAACTATGCTCTAACTGCGAGCATTCTACATCAGATCCAACTCTTATCTGAAGAGTGATCTAGAAACAACTCCTTTACCGTTATCTGTATACCATTCCGCTCAATAGAAATGGCCCTGAGTACTATATTCACAAGCTTATAGAAATACCTGAGTAACCTCAATCATACATCATATCTAAATATCATATCATAACTTATCGTCCCATAAACTGAGACTATCTATCATCCTCAATACATGTCGTATGGTATGGGAGCAACATACTTTCTCATAACTTTCTCATCTCATATTTGTACTCATATATACTCTACCCTGCATGCACTGCAAAAGGGAAGTATTCATTCATCATAGCATACTCTAACATGCATGTCATCATATGACAACTGCAAGGAGATGCAACTATCATAACTTATGGCACATAAGCCATATCATTATCATATTTTGCTCAATCATCCATTAGATATCGTAACAATCTAAGTAAGCCTCAAAACATATTTCCTTTATTATATTATTTGTCAGATCATTATCTGATCATAAAATCTATCGCATTATCTGTCAGATTATCAATCACATGCTCAGGATCTGACAGGCACCTCTGTCTATCTTACTTAGGCTGCTACATTACTCTCTTACCAGGGTATAGACTCAACCCTTCACTACTTTATCTCATATAGGATATAGGGGAGTCACTTTATCTCTTAACTGTGGCTACCTCTTTACTATCTCTCAACTTCTTCTATCTTTCCATCAGTCCCTATCAGTCCTGGTCTATTCTTGACCGGACTATGGTTCCTTATTGGTCTTTCTCTTTATCTTAGCGAACTTGAGTCGCATGGATCTCGTTCATCATCTTTTACTATTATTTCTACTTTCTAGGGTACTATGCCCTAGGTCTATCACTTCTTCGTGATGGAATCTCTCTCCTCAGAGAACATTGAGCTCTTTATCTATTACCCATCACGTCTCTAACCTTAGACCATGTGCTAGGATCATTCCTGGGCAAATCTTATCCCAGCTTTTAGGTCTTCTTTCAGATTAGCTGAATAAAACCCCTGTAATGTAGATCTACTCTTAGTTACCACATAGAGGATCTACTTTTTCACATTGTCTTAAATTGATCTTTCGTACCTCAGTACCTTTGTACTGTCTAGCTTATCATATGTTATACCAATCCTCTAGCTGGTAGACTTCAGCGAGTTTGGTACCTTCATTATCTTCATCATATGGCCTCTGCCAATTATAGTCGCGACTTGAGAACTGCATAGTCACAACTCACATGCTCTGCGACTTTTAGTCTCAACCGTCGCACACTACTCGTCACGACCTGGCATCTCTGCGTCCTTTAGTCGCAACTTATAACATCACTACCTGAACTCCTTTATACACTGGTCGCGTACTGCAATATTACTCATCGCGACCTGAGGTCTTCTCACGTCGCAACATCAACTTATCTGTACATATTAGTCGCGACATAAGACTCCTCTTCTCTACTTCCTACTTTTAAAACATGTAGTCATACTCATCCTCATACAACGGCAACATACTAGGTATAGGGTAGCTCAATAGTGTGCATACTGGACAATACAATCCAATCACATACAGGATTTATCCGTTCATTAGCCAGTGGAAACAGAACACAAATAAACTCGTACCTTAGTTTGGCACAGGAGACTTTCTTATCTCGTTGCCAGTCAGGGTATATATTCTTCCCTAAGTCGGGTATCTTTCGCCTGTTGTGTTCTGTGGACACTCCCTGGCATAATGTCCATACTTTCCACACCTATAGCGTAACCCTTGACCTACTGGACAAGGCCTCATACCATGGTCTCGACCACAGTTCCTACATTCATTAGGCCTTGGTTGCCTACTAACTTCTTTTGGCCCACTACCTAGCCTACTTCCTTGTTTCTTATTAACTTTTGACCCATATACTGGCTCATTTCTCTTCTTACTGTTCCTTCTCAAGGAACCTGGTGGCATCACTTTCAGTGGTACTGATGGAGTAAGCTCACTCTTTTCTGGTTATTGCACATTCTTTTCTAGCTTGTAAACTGCCAGCTGGGTCTTTCTTTCAGTGGGACATTCTAAAACCTTAAAGATTTTCTCTAACTAGCTTACCCAATCCTCAGCTACTTGGGTGTCAAAAGTCTCTTCAAACATGGGCGGATTAAACTTATGGAATCGTTCCATCCATGTTTGCAGACTTCCCTGGCTATTGTCATTTCCTATAGACCCCTGACGTCTATTCATTCCAGTCTGCTCATGATCCAGCTGAGGTTCAGGTTCTATACCATTCTCTGGTACTACCTCCTTCCCAGACTGCTGTAATCTTGCAACCGCAGCAGCAACCGTCGTAGTGATAGCAGAATCTCGCTCTTGATCTTGGCGAGCCTGGGCTGCCCACATCTCATCGTGACTTAACTTGTTGTAACTTGGATATCTGGCATCCTCACTACAGTATCTGGTTACAACACGATACCTCGAGCTACTCTTTGCAGCTTCCTCAGTCGTAAACTGATCAGCTTCTGTCTCTATCTCTGGAGGAAACTGCTTCTTAAACATTGTTCTGCTTAGTCCAGCCATATTGTGTTAATAAATACGAGACCTCGATTGTATCGGCTGACTAAGATTAGCCCATCATAATCATATCCTTCGTAAGACTATAGAGCTCGGGGTCCAGCCTCATACATCTGGGTGTCACTATCTTCTGTCTAAACCTTCTCAAGCAGTGAACACCATCCCTATATCATACTCTAGGGAGAGGACCACTCAAACTTCTCATTTGTTTAAGGAATCAAATTAACTAAACCAGAGCATCACTGAGCCAGAACCTTCTGTTCTGTGCCAGAATCTTATGCTCGGAGCCAGAACCCTTTGTTCTATGCTAACCTTATTCTGTACGAACACCATAAATTATCTATTCAGAGCATTTCCTAAGCCAGAATCCTTTGCTCTGATACCAAAATGAAACATCCTTCCTTTCATATGTCTTAGGGACCATTCAGTAGCATTTAGAACCACTTTCAAGGTCATTGAAGTCCAATTTCTCAATCTGGAGTTTTACTCTTATCGAGTACTGTTCACTGTGTAACTTCCAGATGAGTGACCCGACTTCGAAAAATCATAACTAATTCTAGAAAAATCGAAATGAAGTGGTTCCAATTTCTAAATGAAGCTAACTCAATTATATTTCAGGGAAAAATAACTCGTTGACCATGCATTGACCGAGTCAACTTCAGTCAACGTTTCTATTTTACTGTTCATCCAGCGTTTTTCTCCTGAATCCAGCATTCTGGTCCCAACTTTGATAATTTATATCTCCTTGTGTAGACATCCAAATGAGACGTTTTATATATCAAATTAAAGCTTGGTATGTCTACTATTTACCATAAAAATGTAGTACATTTATTCATCCATTTACTATTTTTAATCATTTATCAAACATGACCCTGTCACCACGTATTACTGTTCATAGCGTTAATTTTCAGCATTTCTACTTTGCATACATATGCATACATCCATCATATATCAGTCAAACATGCCAAACAACCATTATTATTAATTAATAAGTTGTTTTACAATCTGGGTATGTACAAAAATTCTCATATCTCTATTGCATCTTTTCCTGCCTAAGGTCCGGCAGCATAACCGCTACGCTTCATCTATACAAAGAACTGAACCGTACTGATTCGGTAATCCCCTCATGAGAACTACCATTCTACGTAGTACCCAGGAAAGACTAGATGAACCGGCTAGGTCCACTCACTTCTAGCCTCCTTAGACAGCACTACGTACACAGTACTTATCATATACTGATGTTCAGTCTTTACTTCGGCAGCATAACGGCGTCTCTTAAAATTCCCAGAATTCATTTTGACATAACCTCCCCTGTAATGGTTTACTTATTGGGATGAGATTCGGGGGAATCTCAGTAGCAACAATCATAACAATATATGTAATGCAGAGTGACAGTGCTTGCTTGTGATTGTGTACAGATAAGTATGCTGCGTGCTCCCATGCTTAATAACATATGATCATAGCATTACAGCAGAGCTTCAGACATAACATATAAGACAACAATCCAACCAAACAATAGCACAATGAATCACAAAGCCATTACAATAAAGCTAGGATTAGTTACTACCTCAAAGGCTCAGCAGAGCTCTACTATCTCTATTCTGCTTCCAGCTCCGCCAGAACTTCCTTTCTTTCTTTCTTCCTCTCACTTTCTCTCTCTAGCACCTCCTCCTCTCTCTAAAATGGCCCTTGGCCGTGGCATATGAAGGCAAAGGGGGGGGTATTTATAACCTCCTCCAATGGCAATCTCGTAATTACCATGAACTTTGATCCTGCGGTCCTGGTTTTTCTTGGATTTTTCCTATTTTCTTTAATTCCTCCTTTACTGCATCATGCATGACATCATCGGGACACCTCACTGGGACACCTCAGCGCCACATTTATCACATGTCTAAAATCCTGGACACCTCAGCAGCTGACTCAGCATGCTGACTCACCGGTCCAGTCTCTTGCCTCGTAATACGTGTCCTCAACTTTTTCTTCTGCCTTTATGTTGGCGCCATGTGTCATCTTACTGGCACCTGTCACGCCTTCCAATGCTATCCAGATAAATCCAGGACTTTATCTGATCACCTCCTCGGTTATCGTGCCAACCGAGTAACCTTACTTTATTGAAACAGCATTAAAATAGTATTTTAATGCCACTTTTTCCCACATAACACTGGGCCTACGTTTTTGGGCTCTGGGTATGTTATCTTGGATCCTGATCAAGCTCAAGTACTCTGATGGCTCGATTCCCAAGAAACAGCCCTTGGCAAATTACCAAAATACCCTTGGGTGCCCTTTCTTGCACTATTTTAACCCTAAGGGTAAAATCGTCATTTTACACCCTTCTGTACTCTGTCAGGGCATATACTGACTCTAAGTAGCTTTATCTGTGTATACCTTAGCTTCTGGGCCTGTCCAGAATGACCAAAATGCCCTTCATTCATCTGTTACACTTTTGTACAACACAGGGGCATTTTCGTAATTTCGCACTTTTCCCGGGTTCTGCCGGACACTGGCCCACCTATCAGTCCAAGTGTCTTACTGGGCCTCTGTTGGCGCCATTATTGGGCCTTTCTGGGTCCAATATCCTCATGGCACGCATTACGAGGAATCTTCCCCTTTTAATAATTATTAAATATTTTATCTATTATACACCGTTTATACACATATCCGGACACCGGCTCCTTCTGTCCAAAACACTAGCCTGCGGTGTTCAGGCATCCCTGTGAGTCATATCAGTCATCTGACTGAGATCATCCGAACTCATTCAGTCCCTTTTTAAATACCGATAAATCTCCCTATCGGATCCCCCGAGGCCTCACACTCCCGTCTGGATTTTCTGATTTGCGAATAACTTTTTCTACAGGCCTCCTATCGGTATTCTGTCAGTTTCCCGACATCCGCCCCATAAGGACGTATCATCCTGTATTTTCTCACCTAGATCTGAATTCTAGGATACCCGGTATGAATTTTTATAACTTTTGGACGATCAGTCCATTTCTGGCTATCTGGAGTCTTCAAAAATTCCTGTATTAAGCCAGATTACTGAGCGTCACTTGCTCTCTCTACCGGTGAAATCTGGGACTGAAATGCTGTCGGACAGTCCAAATCACTTCCGGCCTGACTTTCTTTAATTACAATTTAGCCCCAGGGAACTTTTCTTCTTTTCATTTAAGTCCCTTTTTATTTGGCTAAAATTACACTTAAGGACCCCATATTTTTGTCTACTTTCCTTTTTGTCCTTGAAACTTTCCATAATTGCACTTAAGTCCTTTTATTTCCTTTACTAGGTCTAGGGGCATTATTGTCTTTTCGTATTTTACCAGAGTATTCTCTGGCCCTGGTCAACTATCCAGATACCCCTTCTTGACTGTCTAACCTTAGCCAAATGACCAAAATACCCTTTACTTATTCTTCAGTTATTATATAACATAAGGGCATTTTCGTCATTTTGCACATTTTTCCCGGACACCGGCCCCTCTTACCACTGAACTGGTATTATGGGTCTAGGCCTTCCCTGGTGTCACTACGGAACTTAGAAAACACTGTATGGCCTCTGGCCATAGTCCGATCATCTCTATTCAGACTGCCTTTCCTTTACCGATTATAACTGTAAATTCCCATCTTCGAGAATTTCTACAGAAAAATCGGGACCTCAAATCAAAATTCTGTGTTGCGTCATTCAACCCGGAATCCTTTTCTCTATCTCCCGGTATTTTCAGATATTTTATCCGGACCGGGCTATTTTGGCCTGAAAGTACGCTCCCGCGCACACTTTTCTAAAAATGACCATTTTACCCTTGGTCATATTTCTAATTCTTTCATACACATAGAGACCTCATATGCACATTTCACAGTTCAGTGAAATGATCAGCATAATTTTCTCTATTTTCTGGCAAAATATGGTACTCATCGGCTACCAGCCCGATCTTTCCCATAATTACGATTATGCCCTTGATTTCTCTTTCTGGCATCTTTAGGCCTAAAAATTAGGGTGTTACATCCTTGCTCTCTTCCAAAGTACCTGCAATTCAACATAAAAGCTCACTGTAAAAGTCCAAATCAGTAGATAACATAATATATGCAGTTTGGAAGGTTAATTTACCATTTTACCCTTTAATTAGCACATTGCCACTCACAATCATGTAATACACAAAAGTACAATTTAAGGCATGAAATGAATGGTAAAGTCATAATAAAAATCTCAAAATTATCATAGAAACCATATACAAAATGTGTCTTATCAATTCCCCCACACTTGAACCTTTGTACTCCTAGATAAAGAAAAGAATTACAACCTAGAACAACACTATCAAATCCAAGATAATAACATAATCCATAGTGTGACCTAAAAATAATTAATCCACCATCTTTTGCGAATGCAGAAGTGATAATGTGAGCAATGCCAAGTAATCAACTACTAAATGAAATCAACCTCAACTGTATGAGCGCAATAGATTCTCTCTAACGAAGTAAGTGCTTAGCTCTCTCTATCCTCACATTGTTAGGGTTCTTTCACTCAAATTCAAATTGGAAAATATCCTACCATATGCTTGTAATGGCTCTAAATCTCAACAACTATATAGCACTTATGCAAAGAATCAAGAGTCTTTTAGGGTTGTAATGATGGAGATGGGCTACATGGAATGGAATATGAAGAATTGAAAGTACTACATGCATTTAACAATGAATATGTAGCGTGGATTCATGTCTCTAGAGATCTATAAGTGATAATTGTGCTAATAAGAGTTAATAATAGTGCCTTCTTCATTTCTCTTTTCTTTTCTTTTTGTTTTCTTTTCTTGCATCTTTTCTTGCACTGCCCGAAAGCAGTTTAGCCTCAAATTTTACCATAAAATAGAGAAAGTTATTCTGATCAGTTTAACGCAACACAAAATTTTGATTTGCGGTCCCGATAAATTGATATGAATTTCCAAAGTCTGTGGAAATTATTACAATATCTTTTGGACCTCAGAATTAGATGAAACTTGGTAGTAAATTCTTATAAATAATATAAGAATTTATGAAACTGACAGAAGTAAAAAAGGAGTCCTGTAGAATTAATTATGAAATTTACGGTGACATTGGACACTGATAAAGGGTTAAAGGAAATGTAGAGAATTTTTATCAGAACTTCTGTGTCTCAGAAAAATATGAAACTTTGTATAAAATTCATTTTATATTAGAATGAATTTTTAAAAATGTTAGAACCCTTAAAATAATTTTATAAAATTTATTCCAAAAATCAGGAAAATTTAAGGATATCAGTATAGGATGTGCCTTGGGAATTGAGCCAATTGGCAATTGGACTCAATTTAGGGCCCAAGTGACATTTTAAAGCGGCCCAAGTGACATTTTAAAGGAGCCCAAGATGCTAAGGAATGGTCTTGTGGTAAAATGAATTTTTAAGATATTTCTAAAAAAAATAAAAAGAAGAGAAAGGAGGAAGTTTCAAGACATGTGAGGTGCATAGTGAGGTGTCCCACCATGTACCACGTGGGACCCACCATGTACCACATGTCAAGTATAGCAAGAGGAATGAATTATCACATGTGTCTCATTATATTAAAATATTATAATAAATAGTTTAATGATGATTAAGATTAATTAATCATAAAATCAACCAATGAGAGGAAGAATTAAGTCATTGTAATAATTAGCACTTCCAAGGGTGGATTAGTCCTAAGTACCCTAAAAATTATCTATAAATACCTTCCTCCATTCCTTCATATTACGTAAGAACAAGAGGGGAAACTCTTGAGGATTGAAAACTCAAGCAATCTAAAGAAGAGACAAGGCACTTTGGTTCAAAGCAATCAAGGTTTAAGGTAAGCAATCTTTCTAGTTCTTATGTATATATTTTGGAAGATTGAAACCTAGGTTTTAGTGGTTGGAAAACCTATTTTTCCTTGGTTCTCCATGCTGTCCAAATCTGGACAGAAATGAAGAAAAAAGAGAAGTAAGATAGAACTATGAAATACTAACCAAGATAAGCTTGGATTATTGGCTATTGCTTGAATTAATTGTGTAATCCTTGAAATCCCAATTCATGTGACTTTTGGCCTAGGAAAGAACTGAAGGAAGAAGATTTAATTTCAATGATCTAATGCTTCCATTGAATTTATATGATGATTTTGTGTAGGATTGAATAAGATTGGAACCTTGGAAACATTGAAATTGAGAAAGGGACAATTTGAAACCTTCTCTGTTACTGTTCATGTGTATGAACAATGATTGGAATTTCATGATTTTGATGTTTCCAATGGGTTTAAAATGCAAAATTGTGTAGGATTAAGTAAGATCAAAGTCTTGGAAGCCTTGGAATTGAAAAGAGGAATTTTTGGAAAATTATAGGTGTTGTTTCTGTTTCTGTCCAGACCTGAAGGAAACATTGGAATTTTTCAATTCTGAATCCATATTTGGATTCCTTGGGCAAAATTGTGTGGGATATAGTCAAGGAACAAATTAATTCAAAGGACAAGGCAATTAACCACAAATAAAGAAAGTTAGGGGTGTATCAGTTCCAGAAAATGAACTTAAATTATTAAGTGAAGTTCAAAGCTGAATTGGTATGGATTGTAATAAGTGTATTAGTCTACCATGATTAGGCTTTGAAATTTGTGAAAGAGAGGACCAAAAGACCAAGAAAGAAAAGGTTAAAGGAGAGCTATTCCAAGGTAGTAAACTTACCTAACTTGTATGCTTTGCTTGCTTGGATGTTCTATGTGTTGGATGTTTACTTTGATGATGTGGAGCATGTATGATTGAATGATCCTCTGTTTCTTTTTTTTATGCTATGTCCATATGTTATAATTTAAGGAACATGGAAGCACATAAAGATATCATTATGTAAGCATGATCATTAAGCACACACATATTAACATCAAGCATTGAGTTGTATACACTGTTTGGTTTCCATTTCCTACTAAGATTTCCCCCGAAATCTCACCCCTTCCATTATACAAACATCACATCAGGGCCATCTTATGGAAGCAAGGAAGGAGAACGAAGAAGTTATGATGCATAAATATGTTGTTGTATGAGAGACATTTTATGGGAATATGTAATGTGTGTATTAAGTAATTGTTTTATTTCTGGTTATATTTTGTGAGACTTAGTAAAAATAGCTAACCTTTGAATAAATGTATAAGACTTTACAGTATGATAATAGACATGTTGAAATTCATTTTGGTACGAAGAATGCCTTATTCCGATATTTGTACAAAGAGAACGAACTTTTCAAAGTTAGGGAACCAAATCTGGAAACTGTGAAACTGACCAAATGAACAGTAATATTCCACATCATTACTGTACTAATTTGTTTGGATTTTGGTCAGATTCATATTTTTCACTTAAAGAAGCTTATGTTAGCTTCGTATAGAAACTTGAACCACTTCATTTTGATTTTTTTAGAATTAGTTATGAATTTTTGAAGTTTAATCACTTGTCTGGAATTTTACCAAATAAACAGTAACCCGTAGTCAATAATTCCAGATTGTGTAATTTAACTTCATTGATCATATAAGTGGTTCCAGATGCTACTGTTTGGTCCCTAAGATGTACAAAAGTTAGGATGTGACAAGCATAGAGGAAGAAGAAAAAGCTAAGGACACATGGCACGATCTTAGCCATTCATTCGGGGATAAGACTCTGGAATTCTCTAGAAGCGTTGAGTCAGCTGGTGAGGTGTCCTGAGGGCCCCACCATTACGCCACCTAAGCTTGTGAGGTGTCCATGGATGATGTCATTTTGATGAGTCATCGAGGATGGTGATGTCATCACGATGAAGCAGGTGAAAGTTCTTGAGGAAGCTAAGTGATCTGAGCCGTTCATCGTAATTCAATCTGGACCATCCATTTCACTTTGCTTCAACTATAAATAGCCACCCCCCCTCAAGGTGATTCACGGCAAAAAGCAAGAAAGAAGAGAGAAAAAGAGAAAGAGAGAAAGGAAGAGAAAGAAGGAGTTCTAGCTGAGATAGGAGCAATCTAAGGAGCTTAGGGACTCGGCAAGCTTAGGAATAAGGTAAGTAAGTTATTCTAGTCCCTACTCTAATAAATTAGAGGATTGTTCTTATAAGTTTAGTAGTTGGAATAGAGAAATATCTCTATCTATAAGGTTAGCAGTGGATAGAAAGAAAGCTAGGGGATTGTTAAAATATGGGTATTGCCTCAAGATAAGCTTGAGTTAAGTGGAGTTATGCTGGATAGGATAATAATAAGAATATTATTATGCTATGTATAGGCTCTAACCTCTATAAAGAATGGATCTCAGAGCAAAGGCTAAGGACTAAAGGTAAGGCTGCATGCCAGGTAGTGAACTTACCTACTTGTATGCTTATGTTGCTTGAATGTTTTATGTGATATTTACTTACTTTGATGATGTGAAGTATGTATGATTAAATGATGCTCTGTTTCTTTTTATGCTATGACCATATGCTATAATTAAGGGACATGAAGCATGTAAGTTATCATTATGCAAGCATGATCGTTAAGTACACACATAGTAACATCAAGCATATAGTTGCATACATTGTATGGTTTCCGTTTGGTACTGAGATTTTCCCTGAAATCTCACCCCTTCCATATCAATCCAATTACAACAGGTCTTCTCAAGATGGAGGGGATGAGGATTCATGAAGAGAAGTTAAGAATTATTTACCATGATTGATATGTGATTGATGTATGTATGTAAAGTTAGTTGCTGGAATTTGCCACCATGAGCAGTAACTCGTGGTGAAGTCGTCACATTTGATCTGTAATTAAAAATAGTAAATAGTTGAATAAATGTATAATATTTTTAAAGTAAATAGTAGATATATAAGATTCAATTTGATATATAGAATGCCAATGTCTACACCTGAAGATATAATTTTTCAAAGTTGGGACCAAAATGCTGGATTCAGGGGGAAAATGTTGGATGAACAGTAAAATTGTAGCCTTGACTGACATTGACTTGGTCAATTCGTGGTCAACAAGTTATTTTTTCCTGAAAGAGGTTTAAGTTATCTTCATTTAGCAATTTGAACCACTTTGTTTTGATTTTTGTAGAATTAGTTATGATTTTTCAAAGTCATGTCACTTGTCTAGAATTTACATAGTGAACAGTACTCGATAGAGTAAAATTCCAGATTGGGAAATTTGACTTCAATGACCTTAAAAGTGGTTCCAGATGCTACCAAATGGTCCCTAAGATGTATGAAAGTAAGGATGTTACACTAACCTCGTTGAAGTTTATCAGTTAGAGGTTTAGTACGAGGTGCACAAAAATCAGATGTGCGAGGCGCTAGGACATAGAAGACTAGCTGAAGAAGGCTTTCAGAGGCAGATCTTCCGTAAGGTAGTCAAGAGTTGATCTACATTACAACAATCTTCATTAAGTTAGTCTTTCCTGAACAAAAGGTTCAGAAGTCTGAGACTGAGACTGAGCTAATGCTCTCAAAATGGAGAAACCCCATCACAAAGAGACCTGTAGACTAGTGTAGAGTACTCTAGTTGGCAGGAGTTATAGTCCAAGAAGGAACAAACCAGGACTAGCAGATGGTTAGGATTTGCTGAGGAAGAAGATAGTATCTAACTATGAAATGTACAATTCCATAAGCATAATCGGCTTGCGTTCAAAGGTGTATTAGATGCCCAAGCAGCAGAGAGTTAGATGAATCGCTTAGAAAAGATCCCCAAAGCAATAAAATGTCTTATAGAAAGGAAGGCATTATTAGCCGATTACCAGCTAGAAAAAGATGTAAAGAAGTAGTAGAAAGGTACGAAAGTTACTTTATAAAGACATAAATGATCTGCTTACCTGGAAAGTTTTTCTTGAGAAGTTTATGAGAAACATTCTCCTCAGTCAGATATAGATGAGTGTGAGGCTAAGCTAAAGTGTTAAAGCAAGGTAAGAAGAATTCTCTTATAGATACTTAGTCGAGTTCATTCCTATGAATAGTGAGAGTTAAATGATTGAGAAGTTTACTGACAGATTGAGTTCTGTGCTGCAAGAAAGAAATTTTCCCAGGAAGTTGCAGAGGTTCAATGAAGCGGTAGAGGTAATAAGAAGCAATTAAGAAGTAGAAGAGTAGTAAGCTAGGAGATGATACATGCAATCAGAGTCTATCATATATGAGAACTGTGGTAGAGACCACGGGAATAGGCTTTGATTGGCAGGTCGAGGAAGTTGCTACAGATATGGCTAGCTAGGACATTTTGCCAGGGAATATTTACAGAATAAGACAGGTCAAAGATTCCAGATGCAGAAGAAAGTTGAGTTTTCTCTAAGGTGTATATGCTGTCCAAAACCTTAGATGAAAGAAGAAAGAAGAAATTAAAGTTAGAGTTATGAGATTAAAGCTTAAACAAGCAGTTAGATGATTGGTTGTTGAATCAAGTTGATATTCTTGACTTTGCCAAGAAGGAAACCTTTTGGTCTGCACTATTCATGATAGAGGGAGATGGAATTTCAATGATCTAATGCTTCCATTGAATTTATATGATGATTGTGTTGGATTGGATAGGTTTTGAACCTTGGAAGTATTGGAATTGAAAGTTATAGTTTTTGGAATTGTTCTCTGTTACTCTTCATACGCATGAACAGTGATTGGAATTTCATGATTCTGATGCTTCCAATGATTTTAAAATGAAAAATTGTGTGGGATAAAGTAGAGGAATAAGTATTGGAAGCATTGGAATCAAAATGAGAATTTTTGAAAGAATAATATGTTTCTTTTCAGTTCTATCCAGACTTGATGAAGAAGATGGAATTTCAACATTCTAAGTCCATAAATGGATTCAAAAGGAAAAATTGTGTAAGGTAAAGTTAAGATGTAAGATAGTTTAAATGATAAGGTAATTAACCACAAATAGAGAAAGTTAATGGTTGAGTGGTTAATTGAGTTTAAAGTTATAAAATGTTAGTGAATTGAGATTGTAATAATGAATGATAATGCAATTTTAGGATTTGGTTTGTGTACTCAAAGAGGGAAGCTACACATCAAAGAGAAGTAGGAAGCAAGAGGTAAAGGAAAAGGAAAAGGATAAGGAAGGCAAGGAGTATGAGGTAGTGAACTTACCTACTTGTATGCCTATGTTGCTTGAATGTTTTATATGATATTTACTTTGATGATGTGAAGCATGTATGATTAAATGATGCTTTGTTTCTTTTTATGCTATGACCATATGTTATAATTAAGGGACATGAAGCCTGTAAGTTATCATTATGCAAGCATGATCATTAAGTATACACATAGTAACATCAAGCATATAGTTGCATACATTGTATAGTTTCTGTTTGCTACTGAGATTTCCCCAGAAATCTCACCCCCTCCATGTCACCCCAACACCAATAGGTTCTTCAAGATGGAAGAAGATGAAGATGCAAAAAGAGGAGTTAGGGGATAGATGGCATGATTGATTATAGTTTATGTTGTGACATGACTTATGTGATGTATGTATGTAAGGTATGCTTAAAAAGCAGTACAATTGTAGCTGTTCATAAAAATAGTAAATGATCAAATAAATGTATGAAATTTTATATACATTTATTTAACATGTCAAGCTTTCATTTTGACACCAATAATACCTTATTCCGATGTCAATACAAAGAGAATGAATTTTTCAAAGTTAGAGAACCAAATCTGAAAACTGTGAAACTGACCAAATGAACAGTAATTTTCCACACCAAAACTGTATTGATTGGTCCAGATTTTGTTCAGATTCATATTTTTGCTTTAAATAGGCTTATGTTAGCTTCGTATAGCAACTTGAACCACTTCATTTAAATTTTTATAGAATTAGTTATGATTTTTTGAAGTTGAGTTGCTGGTCTGGAATTTTACCACATGAACAGTAACTTATGAATACCTTCTACTTAGGTCCCTAAGATGTATGAAAGTAAGGAGTTACATTTTGGTGTCTTATAGACTTATGAATACCTTCTACTTAGGACTATAAACTTCTGAAATTAATATCAATTTTTCGGGACCTCAAATTAAAATTCTGTGTTGCGTTAAATTGATCAGAATAATTTTCTCTATTTAGTGGGAAAATTTAGGACTAAACTGATTCCAGGCATTTTTGGGCCTTTTCCAGTTCAACTTTTCATATTTACCATTTTGCCCTTAGACTTTTCATAATTACACTTTAGGCCCTCAACTTTTCATAATTACACTTAATGGCCCAAAGTTTATGTCTACTTTACATTTTCCACCATGGAACTTTTATACTTTTCAATTTAGTCCCTCTTCTTTAAACCTTCATCTAATCATTCTTTTCTCATCGATTATTCATTCATCTATTTATGGACAACTCACCTACTGGTCTTGTGAGTAGTGTCCATTTCTTTCAAACATGATTAATACCTTATGAAGCTCTGTCTCTAAATGATAATGTCCGGCATGCACACAGTAGACTTATCCTAGACCTAGTATGTTTGCTCTATAAGATTAGAGAAATAGATAAGGTAGTTAGTGTTAGTTTATCCTCAAGGATTAGGACTAAGAGTATAATGGAAATTAAGATTAGAATTAGAGTTAGATTAAAGTTAGAAATAGGAATAAGAGTTTGAGATAAGATACCCCGAGCTTTACAGTCTTACGAAGGATATGATTACGATAGAGTAGTCTTAGTCAGCCGTTACCGCCGAGGTCTCATGTTCCTTAATATGATGTTGCTAGACTAAGCATGATAACGTCTGAGAAGCAGTTTCCTCTATGGATAGAGACAAAAGCTAACTAGTTCAAGGTCAGGGAAGCTATAAGAGTAGCTTAAGGTATCACTATGTGATCAGAAGCTACAGTGAGGATGATGAGATGTCCAAGTTATGACGTGAAGGCGTGCAGGTCGCGACTAGCTGCTACAGAGAGAGTATCCATGACATTTCCAGTTAGCCTCTAGACTGAACTTAGTTCTCTTAAATGAAGACGGAGTCCAAAATTTCAAATATGAGTACTGAAATTCAAAAGATTATAGGAGTATACCTGAGGAATAGAAGAGAGAACCCCATATGTCTTAAGAATAGATAAGTATCAGCAGATAGATCCTCTAGATGAGGATAAAGAGATGATTAAAAGGCCAAAGAGACCCAAAGAATAGGGTCTAAGGCAGAATAAAGTTAGAACACAGTTATATGAGAAAAAGAATGCTAGGGCTCAGAGCCACACGAAGTGTAACCTAGCCCTAACCCAGTAGCACACTTAATTGAAAGGTGTCGGTCAGAGTAGCCTAGAGATGGGTAACCCACTAGGAAATACAGTGTTGAGTCACAAAGTTAGAAAGATGTTCTAGAACAATGAGAAAGAAAATTGCTAGCTAGCATTGAAAGAAAACAAAATAGTATAATAAAATGAAAGAAGAGCATAAGCAGAGAATAGTATAAGTGCTCAGTAGAGAGAAAATAAAGGATACTATTATTCTCTTGTACCAGTTCCAAGTAACAAAACTGTAAAGAAAGAAAAGTGTGATGAAAGATTCACAATGCATAATGAGAAATACGCAATACATAAGAAAAAATACGTAATGAGAAGTGCGATATATGACAAAGACTTCAGAATTACATCAAATTTCTAAAAGATTATGTATCAAAAGAAATGGACACTACTTACAAGTCCAGTACAGTGAGTTATCCATAAGTATGAGTAGATAGATAACAAGATAGAAGATAAGAGATAGATATCCCGAGCCTTAGTCTTAAAGCAGAAAAGGATATAAAGAGGAGATATATCCAAGATAGTTGACTAAGGTACCAAGTAAATTTTGAGGACGAAATTTATTTTAAGTGGGGTGGAAATGTCATATCCCAATTTTTCCCTATCTATATAAGACTGATAGAGGAAAGCGGTTTGGAAGGGATTATGATGATAAATAGAAAGAAAAGATAATAATTAGACAAGGATGTAAAGAAAGGGACTAAAGTGAAAGTTTAAAAGTTCCATGGTGCAAAAATGGAAGTAAACACAAGTTGTGGGCCATTAAGTGTAATTATGAAAAGTTAAGGGACTTAATTGAAAAGAGGAAAAGTTTCCAGGGGCAAAATGGTAATTATAGAAAGTTGAGCCGGAAGTGGCTTAGAACTGCCCGGAAGTATTTCAGTCCCAAATTTCATCAGTAGATAGAGAAAATGATGCTGGTTAATCTAACTTATTACAGAAATTTTATTATAATTTCAGATAGCTGAAATTTATCTAAAATTTTTATCAAATCTCCTGGACCTTAGATATGAGTGAAAAGTTACAGGAATGTGCATCCTGTGAAGATATAGGTCAAGGAACTGACATAATCCCTAAAGGAGATTTGTAAGAAAAGTTATTCACTTTTTAGTAAATTTTGACAGGAGTTCGTGAACGCCCGATATCCGATTGGGAAATTAATCGGTAAGCAAACTAGGACTGAATGAGTCCAGATGACATCAAATAGAGGCCCATAATGACACTAAGGGAGGCCCAGGCCCATGATATCAGTTCATCAGGTAAAAGGGGCCAGTGTCCAGAAAATGTGCGAAATGACGAAAAGACCCCTATATTATAAAATAAGTAAAGAATGAGTAAAGAGTATTTTGGTCATTTGACTAAGGTTAGACAGTCAAGGAGAGTTCCTAGAATAGTTGACCAAGGTCAGGGAATACTCTGATGAGGTTTGAAAAGACAATAATGCCCCTAGACTCATTAAAGTAAATAAAGAGGAACAAAGTGCATTTTGGTAATTTGCCAAGGGATGTTTCTTGGGAATTGAGCCATTAGAGTACTTGAGCTTGATCAGAGACCCAAGATGACATTTCAAGAGTACAAAAATGTGGCCCAATAGTTATGTGGGTTAAAGTAGCATTAAAATAATATTTTAGTGGCTTTTCAATAAAGTAAAGTTACCCGGTTGAAGTGATAACCGAGGAATTGATTAGATAAAGTTTTAGACTTATCCGGAAGCCATGAGGTGGCGTGAAAGGGACCCATAAGGCGTCACATGGAATGAGCATAGTGAAAGAAGAAAAAGCTAAGGACACGTGGCACAATCTCAGTCGTATATTCCGGGATAAGACTCTGGAATTCTCTGGAAGCGCTGAGTCAACTGGTGAGGTATCCTAAGGGCCCCACCATTGTGCCACCTAAGCATGTGAGGTGTCTATGGGTGATGTTATATTTGATGAGTCACTAAGGATGATGATATCATCACGATGATGCAGGCGAAGCTTCTTGAGGAAGCTAAGCGATCTGAGCCGTTCATCATGATTCAATCTGGACCATCCATTTCACTTTGCTTCAACTATAAATAGCCACCCCCCCTCAAGGTGATTCACGGCAAAAAGCAAGAAAGGAAGAGAAAAGAAGAGAGAAAAAGAGAAAGAGAGAAAGGAAGAGAAAGAAGGAGTTTTGGCTGAGCTAGGAGCAATCCAAGGAGCTTAAGGACTTGGCAAGGTTAGGAATAAGGTAAGTAATTTATTCTAGTCCCTGCTCTAATAAATTAGAGGATTGTTCTTATAAGTTTAGTAGTTAGAATAGAGAAATATCTCTCTCTATAAAGTTAGCCGTGGATAGAAAGAAAGCTAGGGGATTGTTAGAATAACGGTACTACCTTAAGATAAGCTTGAGTTGAGTGGAGTTATGTCGGATGGGATAATAATAAGAATATTATTATGCTATGTATAGGCTCTGACCTCTATAAGGAAGGGATCTTAGAGCAAAGGCTAAGGAGGCTGCATGCCAGGTAGTAGACTTATACCTAAACTTGTATGCTTATTGCTTGGGTGTTGTTAATATGCTATTGACTTGTCTTGGTTATGTGAAGCATGTATGATTGATAATGCTCTATTTCTTTTTATGCTATGGTCATATGTTATAAGTAAGAATCTTAGAAGCATGTATATGTCATAATGCAAGCATAGTCATAGTAAATCAAGCATGTTTAACACTAAGCATATACTTGCATACATTGTTTGTGGTACCGTTTACTACTGAGATTTCCCTAGAAATCTCACCCCCTACCTTATCCAAACATAACAGGGTACTGGTTTGGAGAAGATGAAGCTAAGAAAGTGAGGATATAACATCTTTGCTGTCATTACTCTACTTTTCTGGATCAACTTAATCAGAGTTGAACTTCTACTTCATTTTGTTACCTGCTTACTTGCTTTGCATCTATTCGCTAATGGACAACTCATTATCCTTGACCTGTGAGCAGTGTCCATTTCTTTCATATCAAACTCTCTCGAATATTTCTGTATTCAGGAGTTTTCATCAACTACTCATCATACTCTCTAGCACTTATCTCTTATTACTTATCTTAGTATCTCGCAGAGTTCCTTAACATCTGCAAAGCTTCATCTCTCTTTTAGTATAATCATATTTCTTTTCTTAGAAACTCTTATCACTCTATTGTTGCTCTTATTATCTTTAATAATTTAGCATCATACAGAGAGAGGACTTTGCAGTTATTCTTTTCTTTACTTTACTGCTAAGTAGGAGCACATAGTCCAAGATGCATAATGCCTAGCCAACGTGTTGCAGGACTATATACCTGCTCATGAATGCAAAGCTCTAATATCATAGCTCAAGTATTCCTTTTCTTAATATGCACATCTCTAACACTCGGAGATTGTACAGCTCTAACATTTGGAGCTTTAGCATATTTTACAAACATAATATAATGCCTAGCATTTCATGCAAGGAGTGAAAGCTCTCACTTACTATTCCATCCATAACATAACATTTAAACATCTTATCCCTTTCAAAAAGAGAGCCTTTCCATATGTCGATAGAATTAGCTACAAAGCCACTTCGTATTATACTTCTCGACACATATTTCTCATTATGTATCTCATTACATACTTCTCATACCGTATCATGGCATATCTTGCCAAATCTGGCTGTATTATGACATGTCTTGTCATGACTTGAGATACCATAAGTCTAACATTCTCTTTAACTTATAACTTCTGAGGAAGATCTTGCTCTTAAGTCTTTCTAACTTCCTCTTGACATAAATCTATAATCTGAATCTTTCCTTTCAAATCCACTCTATTTGGACTTGACATAAGGGTTCTAATCCCTTACCGTTCATAACCCCTTTCTAACTTTTTATAACTCTTGTTATCATTTTACTTAACTTTATGTATCTATGCCAAACTTTTGTGGCATTTACATCTCTTCTCATCACTTCCCAGGGATATGACCCATCATTGGGCTACTCTTTATTTGAACACCTTTCAATCAATCGTGATACTAGGGTAGAGCTAGGTTACTCTTTGCACAGTTCTAAGCCCTAGAATTCTCTTTCTCATATAACCATGTTCTATCTATACTCTACCTTAGACCCTCTTCTCTGGGTCTCTCTAGCCTTTTAATTTCTTTATCCTCATCTGGAGGATCTATCTAATCATACTTCTCTATTCTCAAAACATATGGGGTTAACTTCTCTGTTTCTCAGGCATACTTCTATAAAACTTTGAATATCAGTACTTAGATTTTAACTTGGACTCCGTCTTCGTTTAAGGGAAAACTAAGTTTAGTCTGTATATAATAGAGGCTATCTAAGGAAAATCATTATAAATAATTTTTCTGGATGAGTTTATCAACTAGTGAAGCTTCCTTACCTTCGTCTTTGGTAATCATCTTCCAAGAGAGATACTACATTGTACTCTTATCTTCATGGCTCATTACTTTCCTTAGGCTAGGTTTAACTGCGACCCCGAAATATAACTGCGATCAACCGTAAGCCTCTTCAGAATCTAGCTGTGACCCTGGAGCCATGCTAGGATCTAACTATGATCCTCCAAAATATAATACGATTCTGTTGTACTATATTCTTATCTCTGGAAGATCTTAAAACCAATAGACTAAGTTATAAGGTTACCACTTCCACTTGTTGATAACTCAATAAATTTTTTTAAAAAATATATTCAGTAGCCCATATTATTTACCAAGACTTTACTTATTTCCTCTCTTACTCAGGAGTTCCTTCTCATCTTTCTTATTCTGTTGTGGCTTACCATGGGCTGTTGCCTTGTAATCATGACTTAACCACCTACCATTGCATTCTGTTGCTATAGCCATATCACAATATCTCATCTAAATCTGAGCTCTAACTGCGAGCAATATGTATTAGATCCAACTCTTATTTGAAGAGTGATCTATACTCATCTGAATCTAGCTCTCTCTGAGAGCCATCTGTTTTAGTTCCAACTCTTATCTGAAGAGTGATCTGAAAATAATCTCTTTACTATTATCTGCTGATCTTTCTGTATACCATTCCTTTCAATAGAAATGGCCCTGAGTATTGCATTTACAAGTCTGCAAAAATACCTGAGGTACTTTAATCATATCATATCTGAATATCATATCATAACTTATTGTCCCATTAACTGAGGCGTCTATCATCCTCAATACATTCCTTATTGCATGTCATAATGGGAGCAACATAACTTTCTCATAACTTCTTCATCTCATATATACTCTTCCCTGCATGTACTGAAAAGGGGAGTATCCATTCATCATAACATACTCTAACATGCATGTCATCACAAGACAACTGCAAGGAGATGTAACTATTCATCATAACTTATGGCAACATAAGCCATATCATCATCATAATTTGCTCAACCATCCATCGCACATTACAATAAACTAAGTAAATCTCAAAATATTATTTCCTTTATCACATTATCTATCAGATCCTGATCATTCATTCAAGAACCTGAAATATCTATCTATCTCACTTAGGTCGCCATGCTACCTTCTTACCAGGGTATAAACTCAACCCTTCATTACTTTATCTAACTTTAGGCCATATGCTAGGATCATTCCTAGTCAAGTCTTAATCTAATTTTTAATATTCTATTCAGGAAAGACTAACTGAACAAATTCTTTCGTAATGTAGATCTACTCTTGCAAGATTTGCTTAAATAAGCTTTGCTAACTATCCCAACAAATACCCTAACTTAACAAAGTACTTATTACTTAGAGTTAGGGTCAGGGGACTATCCTATTTGATGCCAGAAACTTCTGCTCTGATATCAAAATGTAACATCCTTACTTTCATACATCTTAGGGATCATTCGGTAGTATTTAGAACCACTCACATGACCCTTGAAGTTCATTAGCTAAATCTGAAATTTTTACTCTTGGCGAGTTACTGTTCATATAGTATTCCATATTAGGCGACAAACTTCAAAAAAACATAATTAATTTTAGAAAAATTGAAATGAAGTGGTTCAAAATTCTACTCGAAGCTAACATCTTCAAGTTTAAGGGAAAAAATATGTTTCTGACCAAATACTTAGCCAATTAATAAAGTCAAATTGTTAAATATTACTGTTCATTGGGTCAAAAATTCTGAAAACAGATTATGGTCCCTGACTTTGAAAAATTCGTTCTCTTTGTACAGACATCGAAATAAGACGTTCTTGGTGTCAAAATGAAGCTTGACATGTTAAATCATTGTCTGTAAAATTTTATATATTTATTTTATCATTTACTATTTTTCATTATATCATAAACATTATTGCTTAAACTGGTCAGACAGCATAATTACTTGCAACAATTCTACACATAACATCATATAACATTTACATTAGCCCATCCTAACTCCTCTTCATGCTTCTTCATCCTCTTTCATCATTCATAAACCTGTTGGGATTGGGATTACATGGAGGTGGTGAGATTTCTGGGGAAATCTCAGTAGCAAATGGTACTAAACAATGCATGCATTAATGTACATACTTGTGCAGTATCATTTGAAATACAATTGGCCAAATTAATCATAGAAACAGAGCTTCAATCATATACACATATGCAACACAATTCAACATAGCCATAGCACAACCAAGCATTGTAACATCCCGATTTTTGGTCTAGGAGATCGGGACAGTTCGCCTAGGTTCAAAATGAGGAATGTGAGGAATATCCTAAGTCTTAAGCCTACGAATTCTGCAGGAAGCTTGATATGGGCTGGCTCCTGTGTAAGATAACCTGATATGGGTGGGTTGTCGATCTTTTCAATTAACGATGACTCCCGAAGAGTTTAAGGGATGAGTTATTGAAAGAGAATTTCTAGAACTTAAGATAAGGGATGAGAAGATGAGTAATGATGCCAGAAAGAGAATGCAGGGGCAAAATCATAATTATGGGAAAGATTGGGCTGGTAGCCGATGAGTACCATATTTTGCCAGAAAATAGAGAAAATTATGCTGATCATTTCACTGAACTATGAAATGTGCATACGAGGTCTCTATGAGTATGAAAGAATTATGGAAAGTTTAAGGACAAAAAGGTGGGGTCCTTAAGTGTAATTTTAGCCAAATAAAAAGGGACTTAAATGAAAAGAAAAGTTCCTTGGGGCTAAAGTGTAATTAAAGAAAGTCAGGCCGGAAGTGGTTTGGACTGTCCGATAGCATTTCAGTCCCAGATTTCACCGGTAGAGAGAGCAAGGGACGCTCGGTAATCTGGCTTAATACAGGAATTTTTGAAGACTCCAGATAGCCAGAAATGGACTGATCGTCCAAAAGTTATAAAAATTCATACCGGATATCCTAGATTTCAGATCTAGGTGAGAAAATACAGGATGATGCGTCTTTATGGGGCGGATGTCAGGAAACTGACAGAATACCGATAGGAGGCCTGTAGAAAAAGTTATTCGCAAATTAGAAAATCCAGACGGAGTGCGAGGCCTCCGGGTATCCGATAAGGAGATTTATCGGTATTTAAAAAGGGACTGAATGAGTTCGGATGACCTCGATCAGATGACTGATATGACTCACAGGGATGCCTGAACACTGCAGGCCAGTGTATCGGACAGAAGGAGCCGGTGTCCGGATATGTGTATAAACGGTGAAAAATAGATAAAATATTCAATAAACATTAAGGGGAAGATTCCTCGTAATGCGTGCTATGAAGGTAATGGACCCTGAGAGGCCCAATAATGGCGCCAACAAGGCCCAGTAAGACCCTTGGACTGATAGGTGGGCCAGTGTCCGGCAGAACCCCGGAAAAGTGCGAAATTACGAAAATGCCCCTGTGTTGTACTAAAGGGGTAGTAGATGTATGAGGGCATTTTGGTCATTCTGGACAGGCCCAGGAGCCAAGGCACATACAGATAAAGTTACTTAGAGTCCGTATATGCCCTGACAGAGTACAGAAGGGTGTGAAATGACAATTTTACCCTTAGGGTTAAAATAACGCAAGAAAGGGCACCCAAGGGTATTTTGGTAATTTGCCAAGGGATGTTTCTTGGGAATCGAGCCATCAGAGTACTTGAGCTTGATCAGGATCCAAGATAACATACCCAGAGCCCAAAAATGTAGCCCATGGAGTATGTGGGAAAAAGTGGCATTAAAATACTATTTTAATGCTGTTTCAATAAAGTAAAGTTACTCGGTCGGCACGATAACCGAGGAGGTGATCAGATAAAGTTCGGGACTTATCTGGATAGCATTGGAAGGCGTGAAAGGTCCCTTCCAGGTGCCACATGGCGCAATCTTAGAGGCAAAAGAAAAGTTGAGGACACGTATTACGGTGCAAGACTCTGGACCGGTACTGGATTGGACTGAACTGCTGAGTCAGCTGATGAGGTGTCCAGGAATTGTGACATGTGAAGAATGTGGCGATGAGGTGTCCCGATGAGGTGTCCTGGATGATGTCATGCATGATGCAGTAAAAAGGAATAAAGAAAAATAGGAAAATCCAGGAAAAACCAGGACCACATGTTCAGATGGCTTCAAAATTACAGAAATGCCATCCATTAAAGCTATAAATACCCCCTTCCCCTCCCATTTTATGCATCCCACGTTTTTGGCAAGAAAAGAGAGAGAAAGAAGAGAGAGAAGGAGAAAGAAAGAAAGAAAGGAAGTTCTGGTGGAGTTGGAAGCAGTATAGAAGTTCTGGAGCTCTGCTTTTGAGGTAGTAACTAATCCTAGCTCTTATGTAATGTCTTTGTGATTTGTTGTGCTATTGTTTGGTTGGATTGTTTTCTTATATGTTATGCTTGAAGCTCTATTACAATGCTATGATCATATGTTATTGAATATGGAAGCACGCAGCATACTTATCTATACACAATCACAAGCAAGCACCGTCGCTCTGCATTACATATATTGTTATGATTATTACTACTGAGATTCCCCCGAATCTCATTCCCATATATAACATTACAGGGGAGGTTCTGTCAAAATAAAATCTGGAAATTTTAAGAGACGCCGTTAGGCTGCCGAAATTCTGGCAACGAAGAAGGAAAAGGAACTGATACGTACTGTGTACATAGGTGCTGTCTAAGGAGGCTGGAAGTGAGTGGACCTAGCCGGTTCATCCATTCTTTCCTGGGTACTTACGTAGAATGGTAGCTCCTACGGGAATTACCGAATCGGTACAAGATCGGTTACTTTCTACAGAAGGAATGTAGCAGTTATGCTGCCGGATTTTAGACAGGAAGAGATGTAATAGAAATATGATAATTTGCTGTATGCCTTGTTGTATGACATTTTATTATTTAATAATAAATGTTGTTTGGCATGTTCAATTTGTGAATGGGGAATAAAGGGAGAAATTCGCAGGTCCTGAGGTAGCAGTGTTCTGGCCTCAGTTTGACCTAGTAAATGAAGGAGTTTGGCTACGAAATTTGGTGAGCCAGTGATACACATCTGGGGCATTACGTGGATAGGTAATAAGCCTTGTTTGGATGTGTAGAACGAGAGAAATTAACTTTCAAATTAAAGGTCCTGAATAAGGAACTTAAGAGTGAAATTTTGAATTTCTGGGCTTAAGTTAAGATATATCAAGCTAATATCGCTTCCGTAAGTGTACTCTGAGGAGTCTAAGGGAGGATGTTTCAAGCATACATTCAATACATACAAGTTTAGGATAAGTTTACTACCTTATTGCTTTACTTCCTTTCACTTTAACTTTGTTTCTTCCTTCTTACTTTTCCTTGATGTGTGGTTGCCTCTTTTGAGTCCACAATCAAATCCTAACATCACATAATCATCCATTCATTACAACCTAACTTCTCTTGACATTGAGCTTACTTAACTACATTAATATTCCTTAATCTTTACTAACTGACTTGACATTTGAATCAATTGATGTATTGATTTTACCCTACACAATTTCACCTTTTGAATCCATTTATGAGCTTAGAATCATGAAATTCCAGCCCCCATGCACTGTTCTGGACAGATTAACATAACTCCCCTTTCTCTTTCAAAAAATCTCCTTTTGATTCCAATGCTTCCAATACTTGTTTCTCTACTTTATCTCACACAACTTTTCATTTTAAAACCATTGGAAGCATCAGAATCATGAAATTTCAATCACTGTTCATATGAGTGAACAGTAATAGAGAGGAATTCCAAAACATTGCAACTTTTAATTCCAATGCTTTCAAGGTTCAAAACCTATCCAATCCTACACAAAATCATCATATAAATTCAATGGAAGCATTAGATCATTAAAATTAATTCTTCTTCTATCATGAACAGTGTAGACCAAAAGGTCTCTTTCATGGTAAAGTCAAGAATATCAACTTGATTCAATAACCAATCATCTAGACCAACTTATCTAAGCCTTAATCACATAGTTCTACCTTTGTCTCCTTCTTCCTCCTTTAACTTAAGTTTTGGACAGCAAGTATACTCTAGGTTTAATGGAATTTCCAACCACTAAAACCTAGGTTTTACCTGTCTAAAACACATATAAATAAATTAAGAAGGATTGCTTACCTTAGGTACTTCCTTGGGTGGCTTCTCCTTTATCTTATTTTGAGTTCTTTCTTCATTTTGGCATGGTTTCCCCAAGGGTACTCTAGGTGCACGAAATTTTGAAGACAAGGTGGGGTATTTATAACCAAAACTTTGGCACCTTGGGTCCATAATGTCCTCACTTTTCCTAATTATTGCAATAGCTTAATCTTGAATTTGATTGGTTAGTTTTTGGATTAATTAACCTTAATCATCATTAGGTTAATTCTTATATTATTTTATTACATTTTAGCTCATGGGATAATCTTCCTTTCCTCTTCTTGGTGCCATGTGTAAAGTTTGTGGGACCCACCATGTGCAAAACCCTAATTTACCTTTATCCTTTTTCTTTTCTTTTTCAAAAATTCATAATTATTTATTATTGGACTTGGGCTCTAAGACAACTTTTGGAACTTATTGGGATGCCCTAAGATAAAATCTTGAGCCTCTTTTAGGTCCAATAGCTAATTGGCATGAATCCCAATGTACTTCCCTTATACCTATATCCTTAAATTATCCTGATCTTGAAATAAATGGTAAACACCTGTTTTAATAGTTCTAAAATTTTTAAAAATTCATTTTAATATAAAATGGATTCCCTGCAAAGTCTCATAATTTTCTGAGACCCAGAAGTCCTGATAAAAATTCATTACATTTTCTCAAAACCCTTTATCGGTGTTCGATTTCACTTTAAATTCTATATTTAATTCTACAGGACTCCTTTTTTACTTTTATCAGTTTCATAAATCCTTATATTATTTATAAGCATTTACTACCAAATTTCAACCAATTATGATGTCAAAAAAATACTGTACTAATTCCTCAATCTTCAGAAATTTTTATCAATTAATCGGGACCTCAAATCAAAATTCTGTTTTGCGTTAAACTGATCAGAATAATTTTCTCTATTTATTAAGAAAATTTGGGGCTAAATTGATTCTGGGCATTTTTGGGCCTTTTTCTGCTCAACTTTTTATATTTATCATTTTGCCCTTGGACTTTTCATAATTACACTTTAGGCCCTCAACTTTTCATAATTACACTTAATGGCCCAAAGCTTTTGTCAACTTTACATTTCATACCATAGAACTTTTAGACTTTTCATTTTAGTCCCTCTTCTTTATTCCTTTGTCTACTTATCACTTTTCCTTTCATTTCATCATCATAATCCTTTCCAAACCTCTTCCTCTATCAGTCTTACACAGGTAGGAAAAATTAGGATATGACACAAACCCTAATCTTCCTCTTAAAGCTTCCTTAATTACTTTTATTTTCTTTTTGAAAAATTCATAAATTATGCATTATTGGACTTGGGCTCTAAAACAACTTTTGGGACTTATTGGGCTGATATATGATACTATTATTAGGCCTCTTTGGGTCCAATTGCTAATTGGTACAAATCTCAAGGCACTTCCTATATCGATATCCTTAAATAACCCTATTTTTTTGATAAATTATAAACAACTCTTTTATTGGTTCTGACATTTTTAGAAATTCATTCCAATAAAAATGAATTTCATACAAAGTTTTATAATTTTATGAGATAGAGAAGTTCTGATAAAAATTATATACATTTCTTTTAAACCCTTTATCGATGTCCTTTTTCATCATAAATTCTATAATTAATTCTACAGGACTCCTTTTGGACTTCTGTTAGTTGTATAAATTCTTATATTAATTAGAATAATTTAGTACCAAATTTCATGTGATTCTGAAGTTCAAAAAATATTGTAATAATTTCCCAATCTTTAAAAAGTTATATCAATTTATCGGGACCTCAAATCAAAATTGTGTGTTGTGTCACATCCTTATTTTTATACATCTTAGGGACCATTCAGTAGCATTTGGAACCACACTCAGGGTTATTGAAGTCCAAATTCTTAATCTGGAATTTTATTCCTATCGGGTACTGTTCACTATGGCAAATTCCAGATGAGTAACTTGATTTTGAAAAATCATAACTAATTCTAGAAAAATCAAAACAAAGTGGTTCAAAGTGATACATGGAGCTAACTCAACTATCTTTCAGGAAAAAATCATTGGTTGACCATTACTTGACCAATTCAACGTGGGTCAATGTTTCAAATTTACTGTTCATCCAGTGATATTCTCCTGAATCCAGCATTCTGGTCCCCAACATTAGAATTTTATATCTTTTCGTGTAGGCATCCAAATAGGGTATTCTATATGTCAAATTAAATCTTAATATGTCTACTATTTACCCTAAAAATTTTGTTCATCAATTCAATCATTTACTATTTTTAATGATTTATCAAACATGAATAGGTCTTCACGTATTACTGTTCACTGAGCCTATTTTCAGCATTTAGTCTTTACATACACATGCATACAATCAACACATATCAGTCACATATGCCAGATAACAATTAATATTAAACCATCAACTGTTATATATCAGTGCATGATTAGCCCCCTCATAATTCTATTACATCTTTCACTGTCTAAAAATCCGGCAGCATAACTGCTACAATTCTTCTTTAGAAAGTAACCGATGTTGTACCTATTCGGTAATTCCCTCATGAGAACTACCATTCTACGTAGTACCCAGGAAAGACTGGATGAACCTGCTGGGTCCACTCACTTCCAGCCTCCTTAGACAGCATTACGTACACAGTACGTATCAGTTCCTTTCCCTGTTCCTGCTTCCTTGCCGGAATTTCGGCAGCATAACGGCGTCTTTTAAGATTTCCATATTTTATTTTGACAGAACCTCCCCTGTAATGTTATATTTGGGAATGAGATTCAAAAGAATCCTAGTAGCAATAATCATAACAATATATGTAATGCAGAGTGACGGTGCTTGCTTGTGATTGTGTACAGATAAGTATGCTACATGCTTCCATATTCAATAACATATGATCATAGCATTGGAATAGAGCTTCAAGCATAACATATAAGACAACAATCCAACCAAACAAAAGCACAACAAATCACAAAGACATTACATAAGAGCTAGGATTAGTTGCTACCTCACAAGCAGAGCTTCAGAACTTCTCTACTACTTCCAACTCCACCAGAACTTCCTTACTTCTTTGTTTCTCTCACTTTCTCTCTCAAGAACTTCTTTCTTCCTCTCTTTATTGCTTGTGCAGAAATGAAGAGCTAGGGGGTATTTATAGTGTTGAGCAATGGCAATCTTGTAATTTGGAAGACTTATGATCCTGTGGTCCTGGTTTTTCCTGAATTTCCTATTTTCTTTTATTCCTTTTTATTGCATCATGCATGACATCACTCAATGCCAACTCATGGGACACCTCAGCACCCACAAACTTCACATGGAGCAATTTGGAGAGAGCTAGAGCCTTCTGGAAGCTTTCCTGTTCAATCCGGTACCGGCCCGGTCCGTCTCCTCGAAAAACGTGCTGTTTTCTAAATCTGATTTTTCTGAAAATCCTTTTTATGTCTACTGACCTCACATTTAGTATCTAGACCCTTTATATCCTTAACTTTTTAATACTGGGTCCAGACTCAGTTACAGATCTCCTGCGAAATGACCAAAATGCCCTTGGTGCCCTATCTTGTCCTATTTTAACCCTAAGGGCAAAATCGTCATTTCACACCTTTCTGAACCTGGTCAAAACATATACTGGCTCTAGTCAACCTTATTTAGATATGTCTTAGCCTCTAGGCCTGTCCAGAATGACCAGAATGCCCTCCATTCATCTGCTGCCCTTTTTGTACAACACAGGGGCATTTTCGTAATTTCGTACTTTTTCGGGGTTCTGCTGGACACTGGCCCACCTATCAGTCCAAGAATCTTATTGGGCCTCTAATGGCGCAATTTTTGGGCTTCCTGGGTCCATTACCTGTATGGCACGCATTACGAGGACCTTCCTCTGCCATAGTTCACCGAATATTTTAATTATTATTTACCGATTATACACTTTTCCGGACACCGGCTCCTTTTCCCAGATACAGTGTCTTACTGTGTTCAGGCATCCCTGTGGTTATAACAGTCATCTGACTGAAGTCATCCGATCGCATTCAGCCCCTTTAAAAATACCGATAAATCTCCTACCCAGATCCCCGGAGGCCTCACACTCCGTCTGGATTTTTTATTTCATGAATAACTTTTTCTACAGGCCTCCTATCGGTATTCTGTCAGTTTCCTGACATCCGCCCCATAAAGGCGCATCATCCTGTATTTTCTCACTTATACCTGAAATCTGGGGTATCCGGTATTAATTTTTATAAGTTTTGGACGATCAGTCCATTTCTGGCTATCTGGAGTCTTCAAAAATTCCGGTATTAGGATGGGTTACCCGGCGCCACCTACCCTATCTTCTGGTAAAATCTGGGACTGAAATGTTGTCGGGCGGTCCAAACCACTTCTGACCTATTTTTCTTTAATTACACTTTAGCCCCAGGGAACTTTTTCTTCTTTACAATTAAGTCCCTTTATTTGGCTAAAATTACACTTTAAGACCCCACATTTTTGTCTACCTTTCTTTCCTAACTTTAAGCTTTCCATAATTGCATTTAGGTCCCTTAATTTTGTTGGAAATTATGCCCTAGGGGCCAATCATTGTATCATGTTATCATATTATTTGCATGTTTACTATGATGGCAATCCTTGGATAACTCGTGATCTTATCCTAAATGTCCCTGGTCGGTCATCTATGTGGGAGCAGAGATGAAATAAGACCAGTATGACTTTGAAGATATATAGAGATATAAATCAAAGTCATAAGCACATGTAAGAGTACAGGGTGTTGGACCGACCCGCTATGAGAGAGCTGCATGGGTCAAGTCATAAGCTTCTCTCATATACAAGCCATGTCACTATGCCCTTTGACCTGAGATCATCATGGATTCCTACATGACAAACGCTCAGCTTTGACCTAGTCAAAAGTCACTTTTGACCGAGTGATCATAAAGGCTATGCTCGGGCTTAGTGGTTTTCATGCGGAGGAATGTGAATGGTCAAGATGGAATTTGTCCCTCACATTCGTAGAGAGATATTACTGGGCCCCTCGATGAGTGAGTCTGAGAAATGTATGGCCATACTGGAATGGAAGGGTAGTTCCATTTCTATATTCAGACTACTCAGGGATCGAGAAAGTAATGGTCAGGAATAGGAGGATGACGTTCTCCATGCCTCATCCTTGACCGAAATATCATGTGACAAAAGGGACGTGATATGGTTGTATGAAAGGTTACATCGTTTATCGATCCTCATATGTTTTGGGTAGTCGTAATGCCTTGCTAGAGACCGCTTACGACTTGTGGGTCAGTATAGTAACTGGGCCACTGCCAACTTCATATGGGCCTACAGGGTCGCACACAAAACAGCCCAATGCGAGCTATGATGTCCAGATTCATTGAATCTAAGAGATGTCTAAATTCAATGAATAATCTAGGGTGGATATATATTTTATATATATATATAAATTAGTTTATATATATATTATATAAATGATATAAGAGATATTTGTAAGATTTAATTTATAAGGATAAATTAAATCTCTATCATTTTTGAATTTGAATTTAAATGGATATGATCTATTTGAATTTGAAATTCAAATTGATAAGATATCTCAAATTTGATTTATGAGAATAAATCAAATATAATTCTGTCATATCTTTATTTTAAATTAAATAAATAGGTGAATTAAATCTGTGGGACGGATTTAATATAAACCATATTTATTTAATCAGTTTCTTATTAAATTATGCAATATATGATATTGTATTAATTCAGAATTAATATAAGATTAATTCTGAAGCCCGGCCCTATTAGAAGCCCGATAACTTCCTATATATTTGACATTAGGAGCTAGGGTTACACACACAAAAAGATCTCTTCACACACATTCAGTCGTGAGAAAAGGGGGCAGGGAGAGTGCAAAAGGTTTGCAGATAAGAAACTGCCGAAATAGAGACGGTGAGGACGGAATCTCCAGAAAGCCTTAGAGGGACAAGAGGCGCTAGCACGTCGTTCGCAATTGGAACGCTGTTCGTGTGGATACCGGTAGAGGAAGCCGATCTGAGCTGTCGACTTCTACGATACGGCCAGACACGAAGAAAGGTCGCGACCAGAACACACTTAGGTCGCGACCAAACGGGCATCTGAACGTCAGAAATCCGAAAAGAGGAGACAGGTCGCGACGTGAAGTTGAAGAGGTCGCGACTAAAAGCTCCAGAGGCGACAGGTCGCGACTAGAAGCAGAGTAGGTCGCGACTACAAACTCCAGAGGCGACAGGTCGCGACTAGAAGCTGAGGAGGTCGCGACTGAAAGTTCCAGAGGCGAGGAGTCGCGACTAGTGGACACTGAGGTCGCGACCAAAGCTTGAAATCGAAGGTAACACTTCTTTCTCCTTGACTTAAACACATTCGGTAGATCCTGGCTGGGAATGGAAAAATTTTTAAAGTTAATTTCCGCTGCGTGTCTTCCAATTCCCTACAGTGGTATCAGAGCCATGCCGTTTTGTGTTTAAGTTAGGTTTGATTGTTGATACATGTGATGTATGTTAGACTTCTTAGCTGATTATATGATAACATGCGTGATATGTATGACATATATGGAATCTGTTTATGTATGACATATACGGAATCTAAAAGGAAACTGAAATCGGTGGTGTATATCAATTGATTTGATCAATTAATATTGATGGGGTCTAAGGAAAAGGAATATGTAATATGTATTGACTTCTTAGCGGGACCGCCGTGGCTATTTAATCGTAGCGCAACATAATCGTAATATGTATTGACTTTCCTGATATATGAATGTTTTGAAACATTTATTGCCCTTCAAATAGCATGAATTTTGATTCTTGAATGTTTGGGTATGGTGAACAATATGGCTCTAGATTACAAGTGTTGTAATTTTTCTAAATACGGCCTGCGTGTCGTGCCTTCCTCTAATGACTCTCGTTGTACATTCTCTTCTCATCTCACTCCCCTCGAATGTTAAAACGAGGTTTCCTTATGTACTTTTCCTATTCTAATTAGAGAGCTCCTCTCATTGACTTGAGGGGACTTAGGATAGGTGAGCCATATTGTGTCACGTTTAAGATTATGCATCTTTTGATTAGATCACTGCATGTATGTTTTAATATGCATAATACTTGTATGAGATACAACCGCGATACATGCATCTTATAAACCAGATAATTAATTAAACCCTCTAAAAGAAATCTTAAGTCATATGCCGTCAATTAATGGACACTTGTCAAAACCTCGATCGCTCATTTGTAGGTCCACCAAAGTGGGTGCATTTGAGTTATCTTGGGGAGATAAGCAAGAGTAATGGTGCTGCTCTTATGTTTGTTATTGTTTGACTTAATTGAGATTATCAAAACGGTTTTGGGTCTCAAGGCATTAGATGGGATTAAAACATGCCGGATCATATGATGATTGAATCCCATAAATATCTAAGAATTACATTTGATGTAATTGGTAAAGTTGTTACCTACCTAAATAACTTAAAGTTGAGCGTCCTGCCAAAGCGGACTCAAGTTTAAGCCAAATATGGATCTTAGCCCACTAATTATTACATTGAGGGTTGTTTTATTCAGTGGGAGATTGCTAATTCGCTTGCATATTTTAATTGTAGAATCATGACGACTAGTAATACTGCTACATTATCGTTGCGATCTATCCTTGAGAAGGACAAACTCAATGGGACAAACTTTCTTGACTGGTTCAGGAACTTGAGAATTGTTCTCAAGCAGGAAAGAAAGGCATATATCCTAGATCAACCCATTCCTGAGGAGCCAGCAGCCAATGCTCCTAGAGCTCAGAGAGATTCTTATGCGAAGTATAAGGAAGACTCTGTTGATGTGGGATGCTTGATGCTTGCCACCATGGTTCCGGAGCTCCAAAGAGATTTGGAACACATGGAGGCTTATGAGATGATTGTGCATCTTAAGGAAATGTTCCAGCAACAAGCAAGGCAAGAGAGGTATGAGACCACTAAGGCCTTACATTCCTGCAAGATGGCTGAAGGTGCATCAGTGAGTACTCATGTCTTAAAGATGAAAGGGTACATAGATCACCTTGAGAGGCTTGGATTTCCCATGAGCCAGGAGTTAGCTACAGATTTGATCTTGAACTCACTCCCAGAAAGTTATGACCAGTTTGTCATGAACTACAACATGAACAACATGGAGAAATCTATTTCTGAACTGCATGGGATGCTTAAAACTGCTGAGCCGACTGTTAAGAAGAAGCCCAGTACTGTTTTGATGGTTCAGAAAGGAAAGGGTATGAAAAGGAAAGGCAAGGGCAAGGGGAAGGGTCATGGCTCATCTGGTAAGACCAAAGAGTCAGGCAAGCCCGAAACCAAGCCTGCACCAAAGAAGGCAAAGCCTCCAAAGGAAGGAGTTTGCTTCTTCTGCAATGAACCGGGTCATTGGAAGAGGAATTGCAAACTCTACCTTGAAGATCTGAGAAAGAACAAGAAGGATAGCGGGGCTATCGCTTCAGGTATTTATGTTATAGACATTCATCTCTCTACTTCCACTACATGGGTATTAGATACTGCATGTGGTTCTCACATTTGTATAAATGTGCAGGGCCTAAAGGACAGTAGAAAGCTGAAGAAGGGCGAAGTTGACCTACGAGTTGGAAATAGAGCAAAGGTTGCTGCTCTAGCTGTAGGCACTTATGAATTAGTTCTGCCCACTGGGCTTTTGTTAGTTTTGAACAATTGCTATTATGTTCCTGCTTTGAGTAGTAACATTGTTTCTCTTTCTTATTTGGATAAGGAAGGTTACACTTCCATTTCTGGGAATGGTAAATGTTCCATTTATCGTAATGATATTTTCTATGCTCATGGTGATTTGCATGTTGATCATTACATATTAAACTTGGAACAACCCAATCATGGAAATATCTATAACATAACCGCCAAAAGGATCAAACCAAATGATTTGAATCCGACGTACCTCTGGCACTGTCGTCTAGGCCACATAAATGAGAAACGCATTTCTAAACTCCATCAAGATGGATTTCTCAACTCATTTGATTTTGAATCATATGATACTTGCGAATCTTGTTTGTTAGGAAAGATGACAAAGTCGCCTTTCACTGGACACAGTGAGAGGGCCACCGATTTGTTGGGCCTCATACATACAGATGTGTGTGGACCGATGAATACAAATGCCAGAAGAGGTTATTCGTACTTCATTACATTCATAGATGATTTCAGTAGATATGGCTATGTCTATCTAATGAAACATAAATCCGAATCTTTTGAAATGTTCAAGATATTTCAAAATGAAGTACAAAACCAGCTTGGCAAAACAATTAAAGCTCTTCGATCTGATCGAGGTGGTGAATATTTGAGCCAAGAGTTTATCGATCATCTTAGGAATTGTGGAATAGTCTCACAATTGACTCCTCCAGGAACACCACAATGGAATGGGGTTTCTGAACGGAGGAATCGAACACTATTGGATATGGTTCGATCCATGATGAGTCGAACAGATCTTCCACCATCCTTTTGGGGCCACGCCCTAGAGACAGCTGCGTTCACACTGAATCGTGTTCCATCTAAGGCAGTTGAAAAGACTCCGTATGAGATATGGACTGGGAGGAAACCTAGTTTGTCTTTTCTCAAGATTTGGGGATGTGAGGTCTATGTTAAGCAACAAGCCTCAGATAAGTTAGCGCCCAAATCTTCAAAGTGCCTTTTTGTGGGATATCCTAAGGAAACCAAGGGATATTATGTCTACAACCCCACTGATAACAAAGTGTTTGTTGTCAGAAATGGTATCTTTCTAGAACGAGAATTTATCTCTAAAAGAACCACTGGGAGCAAGGTACACCTCGAAGAAGTTCGAGAGCCACAAGACGCCACAGAACTAGAGATGGAAAGTAGAGAAGACTCACAAGAAGTTGTTGAGACTCCTCAAGTCACGCAAGGCCCAAGGCGATCTAATAGGGCACGACTTCAGCCTCAGAGATATGGATTTCTGATTTCTGATAGTCGTGATGTGTTGCTCATTGAGCATAATGAGCCCACTACCTATCAAGAAGCTATAGTGGGACCAAACTCTGAAAAATGGCTTAATGCCATGAAGTCTGAGATGTAATCCATGTACGACAATAAGGTATGGACCTTAGTCGACCCGCCTGAAGGTGTAAAAACCGTCGGGTGCAAGTGGTTTTTTAAAGAGAAAACTGACATGGATGGCAATGTAAATGTCTTCAAGGCACGACTGGTTGCAAAAGGATTTACTCAAACTCATGGTGTGGACTATGATGAGACCTTTTCCCCAGTTGCAATGGCCAAATCAATCAGAATCCTCCTTGCCATTGCAGCATATTATGACTATGAAATATGGCAGATGGACGTCAAGACAGCCTTCCTTAATGGAAAGCTCCTTGAGGATGTGTACATGACACAACCTGAAGGTTTTGTGCCTTCTGAGGACTCTGGTAAGGTGTGCAAGCTTCAAAGGTCCATTTATGGACTGAAGCAAGCATCTCGGAGTTGGAATCATCGTTTTGATGAAGTAGTCAAAGAGTTTGGATTTCTTCAAAACATTGATGAACCTTGTGTGTACAAGAAGGTTAGTGGGAGCACAGTTGTGTTTTTGGTACTCTATGTTGATGACATCCTACTCATTGGGAATGACATTCCTACCTTGCAGATTATCAAGTCTTGGTTAGGAAAATCTTTCTCGATGAAAGACTTGGGTGAAGCCACCTACATCCTAGGAATTAGGATCTATAGAGATAGATCTAAAAGGCTTCTAGGACTGAGTCAGAGCACATATATAGACAAGATACTGCATAGGTTCAGTATGCAGGAATCAAAAAGGGGTTTCATACCCATGTCTCATGGTATTCACCTCAGCAAGGATTTGTGTCCTAATACACCAGATCAGCGAGGTCGCATGAGTAAGATTCCATATGCCTCGGCCATAGGATCTATCGTGTACGCCATGTTATGTACTCGACCGGATGTCTCGTTTGCCTTAAGTATGACTAGCAGATATCAACAGGACCCTGGTGAGGGCCATTGGACTGCTGTCAAGAATATCCTTAAGTACTTAAGAAGGACTAAGGACTTATTCTTGGTCTATGGTGGATTGGATGACGAGCTCTATGTAACTGGTTACACAGATGCAAGTTTCCAAACTGACCAGGATGACCAGAAATCGCGATCTGGATACATATTCCTCCTGAATAATGGAGCAGTAAGCTGGAAGAGCTCTAAGCAGAGCACTATAGTAGATTCTGCAATGGAAGCCGAGTATATAGCAGCATCTGATGCAGCTAAGGAGGCCATTTGGATCAGGAAGTTCATTGCTGAACTAAGGGTGGTACCGACCATCTCAGATCCAATAACTTTGTTCTGTGACAATAGTGGTGACATTGCACAGGCCAAAGAGCCTTGGTCACATCAAAGGACCAAGCATATACTCAGGCGATTTCATCTCATCAAAGAAATCAATGATAGAGGTGATATAAAAATATGCAAGGTAATAGAAGAAGACAATGATGCTGATCCTCTAACAAAACCGCTTGTCCAGGCAAAACATGAGCGTCATGTTAGGTCAATAGGATTGAGACAAATTAATGATTGTTCCTAGTGCAAGTGGGAGGATGTTGGAAATTATGCCCTAGGGGCCAATCATTGTATCATGTTATCATATTATTTGCATGTTTACTATGATGGCAATCCTTGGATAACTCGTGATCTTATCCTAAATGTCCCTGGTCGGTCATCTATGTGGGAGCAGAGATGAAATAAGACCAGTATGACTTTGAAGATATATAGAGATATAAATCAAAGTCATAAGCACATGTAAGAGTACAGGGTGTTGGACCGACCCGCTATGAGAGAGCTGCATGGGTCAAGTCATAAGCTTCTCTCATATACAAGCCATGTCACTATGCCCTTTGACCTGAGATCATCATGGATTCCTACATGACAAACGCTCAGCTTTGACCTAGTCAAAAGTCACTTTTGACCGAGTGATCATAAAGGCTATGCTCGGGCTTAGTGGTTTTCATGCGGAGGAATGTGAATGGTCAAGATGGAATTTGTCCCTCACATTCGTAGAGAGATATTACTGGGCCCCTCGATGAGTGAGTCTGAGAAATGTATGGCCATACTGGAATGGAAGGGTAGTTCCATTTCTATATTCAGACTACTCAGGGATCGAGAAAGTAATGGTCAGGAATAGGAGGATGACGTTCTCCATGCCTCATCCTTGACCGAAATATCATGTGACAAAAGGGACGTGATATGGTTGTATGAAAGGTTACATCGTTTATCGATCCTCATATGTTTTGGGTAGTCGTAATGCCTTGCTAGAGACCGCTTACGACTTGTGGGTCAGTATAGTAACTGGGCCACTGCCAACTTCATATGGGCCTACAGGGTCGCACACAAAACAGCCCAATGCGAGCTATGATGTCCAGATTCATTGAATCTAAGAGATGTCTAAATTCAATGAATAATCTAGGGTGGATATATATTTTATATATATATATAAATTAGTTTATATATATATTATATAAATGATATAAGAGATATTTGTAAGATTTAATTTATAAGGATAAATTAAATCTCTATCATTTTTGAATTTGAATTTAAATGGATATGATCTATTTGAATTTGAAATTCAAATTGATAAGATATCTCAAATTTGATTTATGAGAATAAATCAAATATAATTCTGTCATATCTTTATTTTAAATTAAATAAATAGGTGAATTAAATCTGTGGGACGGATTTAATATAAACCATATTTATTTAATCAGTTTCTTATTAAATTATGCAATATATGATATTGTATTAATTCAGAATTAATATAAGATTAATTCTGAAGCCCGGCCCTATTAGAAGCCCGATAGCTTCCTATATATTTGACATTAGGAGCTAGGGTTACACACACAAAAAGATCTCTTCACACACATTCAGTCGTGAGAAAAGGGGGCAGGGAGAGTGCAAAAGGTTTGCAGATAAGAAACTGCCGAAATAGAGACGGTGAGGACGGAATCTCCAGAAAGCCTTAGAGGGACAAGAGGCGCTAGCACGTCGTTCGCAATTGGAACGCTGTTCGTGTGGATACCGGTAGAGGAAGCCGATCTGAGCTGTCGACTTCTACGATACGGCCAGACACGAAGAAAGGTCGCGACCAGAACACACTTAGGTCGCGACCAAACGGGCATCTGAACGTCAGAAATCCGAAAAGAGGAGACAGGTCGCGACGTGAAGTTGAAGAGGTCGCGACTAAAAGCTCCAGAGGCGACAGGTCGCGACTAGAAGCAGAGTAGGTCGCGACTACAAACTCCAGAGGCGACAGGTCGCGACTAGAAGCTGAGGAGGTCGCGACTGAAAGTTCCAGAGGCGAGGAGTCGCGACTAGTGGACACTGAGGTCGCGACCAAAGCTTGGAATCGAAGGTAACACTTCTTTCTCCTTGACTTAAACACATTCGGTAGATCCTGGCTGGGAATGGAAAAATTTTTAAAGTTAATTTCCGCTGCGTGTCTTCCAATTCCCTACAAATTTCCTTTCTTTTGCAATTTAATCCTTTTCTTTACATAAAGGACCACATATTTTTCCTGAAACAAAACTCATATATTCCGTTTAATCTGTACATAGGAACCAGTACAGAAAATTAAGGATATTACATGTTGCATTAAACTGAACAAAATAATTTTCTCTATTTACTGGTAAAATTTGGGGCTAAACCATTTTCAAGCATTTTTGGGCCTTTCCGGTTCAACCGTCCATAATTATCATTTTGCCTTTGAACTTTTAAAAATTACACTTTAGGCCTTCAACTTTACATAATTACACTTAATGGCCCAAAGCTTATGTCTACTTTCATTTCATACCATGGAACTTTAGACTTTTCAGTTTAGTCCCTCTTCTTTTCAAAATGACCATTATACCCTTGGGACTTTTCTATAATTATGATTTTACCCTTCCTTGGGCTTAACATTGTAAATCATCCCTTTAAGATCTTTATCTCCACCTTAGGCCTCTAACTAAACTCTTACTATTTATAACTTAGTCCCTGAAGTTTTATTATTTGTAGTTTAGTTTCCTGAACATCATCTATAATTTTTGGGACTTCTCAATAAGTTTTGGTAGCCTACCTATTTCAGGCTACATACTAGGCTTATAGGCCTAAAAATTAGAATATGACAATATACACATCAAAATAAGGTGAGTTACCTATGCATTTAAAGCTATGAACGTGTACTACATGCTCATAAACTTTCATGAATTAATTCTTTCATTTGCTAGGTCAAACTGGAATCAAAGCATGACTGTTCCAGGATCTACATTTTTACTATTTCACTTTCTTCTTTTAATTCTCATAAATTAATCCAACATTCATAAACCCTCAACTTGGTTTCTCATGCAAATATAGACATTGTGGGGTTATGCCATCATTATTTTATACATTTTCTTTACTTCTAATGGCATATAATATAACATAAACATAGTTGGCAAATTATACAATTCATGGTAAAATGAATAATTGTCACTTTCGTTCTTCCATTCTTTAGCTCTTGTTCATGCATATGTCTCTCATCATAATTGATCTATACTGGTTGGTTGTGGGAGGGTAATATGCTGGGGAATCTCAATAGTAAACATTACCACTTAAATATATAAGATGGATGCTAATACATGATATGTAATTTCATTAAACTTTGTTTGGTTAATGACATGCTATCATGCTTTATGCTTTGAATAAAAATGCATGACCATGAGAAACATGTTATATATAACATATTCAACGTCATTTATCATATCACAACATCATCCAATCATCATATACATGTCAACACATAAGCATACCACATCAAGCACATAAAGAGGTAAATTCACTACTTTAAAACTTTATCCTTTTCTCTTTGTTCCCTTTGTCACCAACCAAACGTTGGTTGCTTTCTCATCCTCTTTAACTCATTTTCTTTGACATATCATGGCCCTAAACACAATGACATTGTGTATACAACTCATTAGAGACATTACATAAACATTATACAACAAGTTCCTTAAAACCCCTAACTCTTAACTTAATTCTTGGAGTTAGTGGTTTAACTTTGTAATAATTATTTTCTTTGACAAATCCTACACAATTTTTTCCAAGGAATCAAAATTTAAACTTAGAATTATAAAAATCAAATTCCTTCTATAATTTCTATACAGAACCGTGAAGCACCCTCCAATTTTTCAAAAATTCTTATTTTGATTCTACTGCTTCTAATACTTGTTTTTCTACCTTACCCCACACAAATCCTACACAATTTTGTCCAAGAAAGGAAAGGAATGAGCCATAAGTATAGTATTTCTTTGGAAAGACAATTACCAAGGACAGGGTTAAGGTAGAAAGGCCTTACAAGTTAGTTAATTCATAATAGAGAGAGTACCCATATATTAATTTCAGATAGCCTTATTTTTATTATGGACTTAACTCAGAAGCTTCTTACATGAAGAATAAAGTAAAGTTACCAGTGTTATAGTTTCCAATCTTGAGTATCATATATTAATAACTTTGTAGGTATTATTCCTAAGAAAGAGAAGAAGAATACCATGAGATGTTAGAAGGGGTCAAATAAGAATAAAGAGATCCCTAAGATAAGGTTACAGAGAATAAGTATAAGAGCCAGACAGACCCAAGAGAGACAGTATGAGAAGGGTCTAAGATAGCAAAATACTAGGTTGAAGTCTGTTAGCACCAGTACTTCAGATTTTGATCGGTACTTTTCAGTTAAGTGTGCTCAGGCAATAGTATCTCAATGATGGGTGACCCACTGGGAAGTAATAAGAAAGGGTGTAAATGCCACAGAAGTTTGGCATAGGTGCACAAAGTTATATAAAATGATAGAAAGAGTTATGAAAAGTTAGAAAATGTTATGAACAGTAAGGGACTAAAACCCTTATGTCAAGTCTAAAATAGAGTGGATTTGAAAGGAAAGATTCATATTACTGTTTTATGTCAGGAGGAAGTTAGAAAGACTTAAGAGCAGGATCTTCCTTAGAAAGTTTTCTCAAAACTAGCAAAGTTATAAGATAAAGAGAATGTTAGACTTATAGTATCTCAAGATACATCATGATCAGGCAAGATATGTCATGATACATTCAAATACGGCAAGATATGCTATGATATGGTGTCAGAAACATGTAATGTAGTACTTAATAAGAAATATGTATTGAGAAGTATAATATGAAGTGGCTTTATAGCTAATTTTGTAAATAGATAGAGAGGCTCCCTCTGGGAGGGATAAAATGATTAAATAAAATGATAACAAGATAGTAGTGAGTAAGAACTTACACTTCTTGTATTAAATGCCAAGCACTATGTTGCATTTATGAGAATATGCTAAATCTCCAGATGTTATAGCTGTGCATAATCAGGGAATAAATGTTTAAGCTCCAATGTTAGAGATACGTATTAATAAGCGGGTACATAGACCTGCAATATGTTGGCCAGGTATTACACATGTTAGAGTATGAGGTTCTACTCAGAAATAAAGAAAAGAAAGAATAATTACATAAGTCCTATCTTTGTACTGAGCTGAATTGTTAAAATGATAAGAGAAACTAGTAAAATGATAGAGTTTCTAAGGAAAAGGAAGTACGATGATATGAAAACAAAAGTTGAAGCTTTATGGATTTTAAGAAACTCCGCTAGATAGTCAGATAATTAATAAGAGATATGCGCTAAAAAGTATGATGAGTAGTTGATAGAAACTCCAGAATATAGTAATATTTGAGAAAGTTTGATATGAAAGAAATGGACACTACTCACAAGTCTAATATAGCGGTCGTCCATAAATGAATAGATTCATAGCAAGTAAGTAACAGAATGAACTAGAGTTCAACTCTGATTAAGTTGATTTAGAAAAGCAGAGTAATGACAGCAAAGATATGAAGCTTCTATAGATGATGAGAACACTTCATCAGATGATAAGATACAAGATAGATACCCAAATCCTTAGTTATGGAGCAAAAAAGAGTATAGAGACAAGATACATATATTATAGTTGACTAAGGTACTAAGTAAATTTTGAGGACAAAATTTATTTTAAGGGGGTAGAACTGTCATATCCTAATTTTTCCCAATCTGTATAAGACTGATAGAGGAAAGAGGTTTGGAAAGTATTATGATGAATAGAGAGGAAAAATAATGATTAGACAAAGGTAAAAAGAGAGGGATTAAAATGAAAACTCTAAAAGTTCTATGGTGCAAAATGTGAGTAGACATAAGCTTTGGGCCATTAAGTGTAATTATGAAAGTTGAGGGCTGAAAGTGTCATTTTCAAAAGTTCAGGGGCAAAATGGTAATTATAGAAAGTTGAGCTGGAAAAGGCCCAAAGCTGCCCAGAATCATTTTAATCAAGCATGTGAGGTAGTAAATTATCCTAAACTTGCATGTATTGGATGTTATGCTTAGTTGTGCTATGGCTATGTTGAATTGTGTTGCATTTGTGTTTATGATTAAAGCTCTATTTCTATGATTACTTTGGCCAATTGTATTTCATATGTTACATGAAAGCATGCACATTACACAATGTTAACACTTTCACAAGCAAGCACAAGTATTTACTTTGATGCATATATTATTTAGTATAGTTTACTACTGAGATTTTCCCAAAAATCTCATCACATCCATGTAATCCCAATCCCAAAAGGTTCATGAATGATGAAAGAGGATGAAGAAGCATGAAGAGAAGTTAGAGATTGGATAATGTAAATGTTATATGATGAATGTATAAATTATTGGAAGTAATAATGTTATATGACAAGTTTGAGCAACAATGTTCATAATGTAATAAAAAAGTAAATGATAGAATAAATATATGAAATTTTACAGACATTTAGTTAACATACCAAGCTTTGTTTTGACACCAAAAATATCTTATTCCAATGTCTGTACAAAGAGAACAAATTTTTGAAAGTCAGGAACCAGAACTATTTTCAGAATTTTTGACAAAATGAATAGAAATATTTGACGATTAAACTGTACTAATTGACTAAGAATTTTGTCTTGGACTTATTTTTCCATTAAACTACATTATTTTATATTCAAGTATCCTTTTGAACCACTTCATTTTAATTTTTCAACAATTAATTATAATTTTTTGAAGTTCATTGTCGAATCTGGAATACCATAATAACTCGTGAAGAGTACAAATTATATATTTAGCAAATGGACTTCAAAGGTCATGTAAGTGGTTCTAAATGCCATCAAATAGTCCCTAAGATGTTTGAAAGTAAGGATGTTATATTTTAGTATTAGAGCAGAAGTTTCTAGCATCATATAGGATAATACCCAGACCCTACCTCTAAGTAGTAAATACTTTGTTAAGTTAGGGTATTTGTTGGATAGTTAGCATTGCTTATTTAAACTAGTCTTGCAAGAGTAGATATAGAATTTCATAAAGTTAAGTCAGAGCCATTAGTTAATAAGGGAGATCCCCGGTCAATAATGATTTATGAAGATGATGTATATTTAGACTTTGATCCTCCTTCAGACAGTGAAGAGAGTTTAGATGATAGTATAAGGGATCAACCAGGAAGGTTTATAGTAGAATATTTCATAGATGTTTCTTTAGATTCAAACCTACAGTCTGGAGATTATGTAGAGATTCAGCCTAACATTGTGAATGCACCAGATGATGTTGAGTCTAGTAATTCTATACGGTATAAGTTTATGGGAGTGCCCTAATGTAAACTTTATTCCTCCGATAAGAAGATAGATTATAGCTGAGGAAGCTGAGTACAAGTACTGGATTACAGGTAGACCAGATATTGTTACTTCTCCACTAAAGGCCTAGCTATAGTTTATGACAATCGCTTCCTATTCTAGCAGTCTAGGAATATATGACTTTATAGATAAATACCAGTGGGATGTTCCTGGTCTAAGTCAACCCCAACCTTCTTTGTCAAATGCAAATAATGTTGACTATACCAGTCTCAAGAAAGCTATGGAGAATGAATTACTTAGCCTAGGTGATAAGACACAATTTGTACATGATTTCTGCGATAATTTTAAGGGTTTTATAACAACTTTACCATTCATTTTATGCCTGTAATTATGCTTTTGTTGTAATACATGATTATGCTTGGCAATATGCTATTTAAAGGGTAAAATGATAAATTAAATCCTCTAAATTGCATATATGTTATTCTTTTACTAGTGGGACTTTTATAGTGAGCTTTGATTTTGAATTGCAGGTACTTTAGAGGAGAACTAAGGACAAATGTGAGTAGAAAAGAAATCATAAGAGAGAATCAAATCAAGGAAGCAGCTTCTGTGGCCTTTAGTCGCAACCAAAGTGTCCTCAGGTCGCAACCTAATTTCTTCTGGGAAGTTTCACTGTGTTTACAGGTCGCGACCAAAACATGTATCTGGTTATGACCAAAGAAGACAGTCGTGAAGCTACACATTTTTTATTAGGTCAATTTGATGTTAAAAGGAGAGGGGAGCTGCAGACGCAAGGGAGGCTAGTTTTTGGCCTAATTAGGATAAGAAGCAGTGCTCGAACTCTCTCTCAATGTTCTCCACTACCTACACATCATCTCCATCATTCATCTTTCTATCACCCTTTTTTCTTTCTTCATGGCATCGTATCTTGGCAGCAATTACAGCATAATAGGAGTCATGAGAGGCTAAATCTTTAGTCTCTTGGTGATGGATCTCATATCTTGAGCTCATGGACTGCACTAGGGAGTTTTTTATTTTAATTTGAACCTGTTTCATGTTTTGATGCTGCTAGATCTAGGGTTTTCATTATATGAACAAGGGATTGAATGTCAATTGATTATTCTCAGATTAGACAATTGTAATTGACTTTGGATGCTTTGAATGTTGGTTTTTAATATAATATTTTAGTTTCAATTTTAAGATAGTTGGACTATTATCAATGATCACCGCTAATTAATTCAATTCCTTGAAATCTAGGGTTTGTCAATCGACAATCATTCGAGGGCATTTAAATTATATACTAAGTGGTTTTTAACAGTTCATTAAGAGTTTTCAAACTAGCTTTAATTAAAGGAGTTTAAGAAATATTAATGCTCTGGACTCAATTGTCACATCATAATTTTCTTACATCTTAGGGACCAAACAGTAGCATCTGTAACTACTTATATGATCAATGAAGTCAAATTACACAATCTGGAATTTTTGACCACGGGTTACTGTTAATATGGTAAGATTCCAGACAAGTGATTCAAATTCAAAAATCCATCACTAATTCTGGAAAAATCAAAATGAAGTGGTTCAAGTTGCTATATGAAGCTAACCAATTAACAGTATTGACGTGGAATATTACTGTTTATTTGGTCAGTTTCACAGTTTCCAGATTTGGTTCCCTAACTTTGAAAAATTTGTTCTCTTTGTACAAATATCGGAATAAGACGTTCTTGGTACCAAAATGAAGTTCAACATGTCTATTATCATATTGTAAAGTCTTATATATTTATTCAAAGGTTAGCTATTTTTCCTAAGTCTCAACAAACATAACCAAAACTGAACAAGTATTTAATACACACATTACATATTTCCATAAAAAGTCTCTTATACAACAACGTATTTATGCATCATAACTTCTTTATTCTCCTTCCTTGCTTCCATAAGATGGCCCTGCTATGATGTTTGTATAATGGAAGGAGTGAGATTTCGGGGGAAATCTCAGTAGCAAACGGAGACCAAACAGTGTATGCAACTCAATGCTTGATGTTAATATGTGTGTGCTTAATGATCATGCTTGCATAATGATATCTTTACATGCTTCCATGTTCCTTAAATTATAACATATGGCCATAGCATAAAAAGAAATAGATCATCATTAAATCATACATGCTTCACATAATCAAAGAAAACATTCAACACATAAAACATCCAAGCAAGCAAAGCATACAAGTGAGGTAAGTTTACTACCTTGGAATAGCTCTCCTTTAACTTTTTCTTTCTTGGTCTTTTGGTCCTCTCTTTCACAAATGTCAAAGCCTAATCATGGTAGAGTAATACACTTATTACAATCCATACCAATTCAGCTTTGAACTTCACTTAATAATTTTGAGTTCATTTTCCAGAACCGATACACCCCTAACTTTCTTTATTTGCGGTTAATTGCCTTTTCCTTTGAATTAATTTGTGCCTTGACTATATCCCACACAATTTTGCCCCAGGAATCCAAATATGGATTCAGAATTGTAAAATTCCAATGTCTCCTTCAAGTCTGGATAGAAACAGACATAGCACCTATAATTTTCCAAAAATTTCTCTTTTCAATTCCAATGCTTCCAAGACTTTGATCTTACTTAATCCTATACAATTTTGCATTTTAAACCGATTAGAAACATCAAAATCATGAAATTCCAATCACTATTCATACATATGATCTCACATCCTAATTTTTCCCTATCGGTATAATACTGATAGAGGAAAGAGGTTTGCAAAGGATTATGATGATGAATAGAGAAGAAAAGAATGATAAGATGAAGATTTAAAAAAGAGGGACTAAAGTGAAAAGTATAAAAGTTCCATGGTGCAAAATGTAAAGTAGACATGAATTTTGGGCCATTAAGTGTAATTATGAAAAGTTGAGGACCTAAATGTAATTTATCAAAAGTTCAAGGGGTAAAAGTGTAATTATGAGAAAGTTGAGCCGAAAAAGACCCAAAAATACCCAGAATCAGTTCAATCCCAAATTTTACCAGTAGCTAGAGAAAATTATTTCGGTTAGTTTGACGCAACACAGAATTTCGATTTGAGGTCCCGAAAAATTGAAATAAATTTCTGAAGTTAGGAAAATTATTATAGTATTTTTTGGACCTCAGAATCAGATGAAGCTTTTCAATAAATTCTTATAATTAATATGAGAATTTATAAAATAGATAGGATCAGAAAAGGAATCCTGTAGAATTTTTAATGGAATTTATAGTAGAATAAAATACCCGATAAATACCTTCAGGAGAGGTTTCTCGAGATTTGTGCCATAAAGATAGTGGACCATATAAAGGCCCAAAATGGTGTCACAAAGGCCCAATAAGGTAACTGAACAGTTATGTGGGCCAGTGTCCAGAGGAACCCTGGAAAAATGTGAAATTATGAAAATGTCCTTGTGTTGTAATAATGAGCAAGAGATGAATGGAGGGCATTTTGGTCATTCTGGACAGACAAAAATGCCAAAGCAAGTGGAAGAATGAGTACTGAAAGTCAGTATATGCCCTGATAAGGTATAAAGAGGTGTGAAATGATAATTATGCCCTTAGGGTTAATATAGTGCAAGAAAAGGCACCAAGGGTATTTTGGTAATTTGCCAAGAGATCTGTAATTAAGTTTAGACCCAGTACAAGAATATCAATGGTAGGAAGAATTCGTATACTAGATTTAAGGCCAGAAAACATATTATAGAATCTCAGAAAAATTAGATTCAGAAAACAATCTGGTTTTTGGAAAATCGGATTGAGCCGGTACCGGATTAGACTGGAATTTTTTCTAGATGCTTCCTCCCTTCACAATTTCATCACATGGGCTATGATGTGTCTCTTGATGATGTCATGTGTAACATCCCGATTTTTGGTCTAGGAGATCGGAACAGTTCGCCTAGGTTCAAAATGAGGAATGTGAGGAATATCCTAAGTCTTACGCCTAGGAATTCTGCAGGAAGCTTGATATGGGCTGGCTCCTGTGTAAGATAACCTGATATGGGCGGGTTGTCGAGCTTTTCAATTAACGATGACTCCCGAAGAGTTTAAGGGATGAATTATTGAAAGAGAATTTCTAGAACTTAAGATGAAGGATAAGAAGATGAGAATAGATGCCAGAAAGAGAATGTAGGGGCAAAATTATAATTATGGGAAAGATCGGGCTGGTAGCCGATGAGTACCATATTTTGCCAGAAAATAGAGAAAATTATGCTGATCATTTCACTGAACTATGAAATGTGCATACGAGGTCTCTATGAGTATGAAAGAATTATGGAAAGTTTAAGGACAAAAAGGTGGGGTCCTTAAGTGTAATTTTAGCCAAATAAAAAGGGACTTAAATGAAAAGAAGAAAAGTTCCATAGGGGTAAAGTGTAATTAAAGAAAGTCAGGCCGGAAGTGGTTTGGACTGTTCGACAGCATTTCAGTCCCAGATTTCACCGGTAGAGAGAGCAAGGGACGCTCGGTAATCTGGCTTAATACAGGAATTTTTGAAGACTCCAGATAGCCAGAAATGGACTGATCGTCCAAAAGTTATAAAAATTTATACCGGATATCCTAGATTTTAGATCTAGGTGAGAAAATACAGGATGATGCGTCTTTATGGGGCGGATGTCAGGAAACTGACAGAATACCGATACGAGGCCTGTAGGAAAAGTTATTCGCAAATTAGAAAATCCAGACGGGAGTGTGAGGCCTCCGGGTATCCGATTGGGAGATTTATCGGTATTTGAAAAGGGACTGAATGAGTTCGGATAACCTCGGTCAGATGACTGATATGACTCACAGGGATGCCTGAACACCGCAGGCCAGTGTATCGGACAGAAGGAGCCGGTGTCCGGATATGTGTATAAACGGTGAAAAATAGATAAAATATTCAATAAACATTAACGGGGGAAGATTCCTCGTAATACGTGCCATGAAGGTATTGGACCCAGAAAGGCCTAATAATGGCGCCAACAAGGCCCAGTAAGACACTTGGACTGATAGGTGGGCCAGTGTCCGGCAGAACCCCGGAAAGTGCGAAATTACGAAAATGCCCCTGTGTTGTACTAAAGGGGTAGTAGATGTATGAGGGCATTTTGGTCATTCTGGACAGGCCCAGGAGCCAAGACACATACAGATAAAGTTACTTAGAGTCAGTATATGCCCTGACAGAGTACAGAAGGGTGTGAAATGACGATTTTACCCTTAGGGTTAAAATAGCGCAAGAAAGGGCACCCAAGGGTATTTTGGTAATTTGCCAAGGGATGTTTCTTGGGAATCGAGCCATCAGAGTACTTGAGCTTGATCAGGATCCAAGATAACATTCCCAGAGCCCAAAAACGTAGGCCCAGTGATATGTGGAAAAAAGTGGCATTAAAATACTATTTTAATGCTGTTTCAATAAAGTAAAGTTACTCGGTCGACACGATAACCGAGGAGGTGATCAGATAAAGTCTAGGACTTATCTGGATAGCATTGGAAGGCGTGAAAGGTCCCTTCCAGGTGCCACATGGCGCAATCTTAGAGGCAGAAGAAAAGCTGAGGACACGCTTTACGAGGCAAGAGACTGGACCGGTGAGTCAGCATGCTGAGTCAGCTGCTGAGGTGTCCAGGATTTCAGACATGTGATAAATGTGGCGCTGAGGTGTCCCGGTGAGGTGTCCTGGATGATGTCATGCATGATGCAGTAAAAAGGAATAAAAGAAAATAGAAAATTCCAGGAAAAACCAGGACCACAAGTTCATATGGCTTCAAAATTACAGGAATGCCATTGAAGGAAACTATAAATACCCCCTCCCCCTCCCATTTCATGCATCCCACGGTTTTGGCAAGAAAGGAGAGAGAAGGAGGTGCTAGAGAGAGAAAGTGAGAGGAAGAAAGAAAGAAAGGAAGTTCTGGCGGAGCTGGAAGCAGAATAGAGATAGTAGAGCTCTGCTAAGCTTTTGAGGTAGTAACTAATCCTAGCTTTTATGTAATGGCTTTGTGATTTGTTGTGCTATTGTTTGGTTGGATTGTTGTCTTATATGTTATGCTTGAAGCTCTACTGCAATGCTATGATCATATGTTATTGAGTATGGAAGCACGCAGCATACTTATCTGTACACAATCACAAGCAAGCACTATCACACTGCATTACATATATTGTTATGATTGTTGCTACTGAGATTCCCCCGAATCTCATCCCCCATCCATAACCCATTACAGGGAGGTTATGCTGAAGTGGATTTTGAGAATCCTATGAGACGCCGTTATGCTGCCGAAGTAAAGACTGAACATCAGTATATGATAAGTACTGTGTACGTAGTGCTGTCTAAGGAGGCTAGAAGTGAGTGGACCTAGCCGGTTCATCTAGTCTTTCCTGGGTACTACGTAGAATGGTAGTTCTCATGAGGGGATTACCGAATCAGTATAGTTCAGTTCTTTGTACAGATAAAGCGTAGCGGTTATGCTCCCGGAGTTTAGGCAGAAAGAGATGTAATAGAGATAGCAAGATTATGTATATGTCTTGTTGTGTATGCCATGCTGTATGACATTTTATTATTTAATAATAAATGTTGTTTGGCATGTTCAATTTGTGAATGGGGAATTAAAAGAGAAATTCGCAGGTCCTGAGGTAGCAGTGTTTTGACCTCAGTTTGACCTAGTAAACGAAGGAGTTTGGCTATGAAATTTGCTGAGCCAGTCGTACACATCTGGGGCATTACGTGGATAGGTAATAAGCCTTGTTTGGATGTGTAGAATGAGATTAATTAGTTCTCAAATCAAAGGTTCAGAATAAGGAACTTAGGAGTAAAATTTTGAATTTTTGGGCTTAAGTTAAGGTATAATTAAGCTAATATTGCTTCCGCAAGTGTACTCTGAGGAGTCTAAGGGAGGATGTTTCATCATGGATGATGTCATAAGTATTTTTTTAAGAAAAGTTAAATCCAAGAATAAATGTGAGCCATTAGATCAAAAGTGCACAAAGTGATCTTGGCCATCCATTTTCCATTAGATTTCTCTATAAATACCCCCAAATTCTGATTCAAAATCGTGAAGCATTCTCCCTTGGGGAAACTATGGCAAAATGAAAACTCAAGCCAAGACAAAGAAGAATCCAAGGTCCAAAGTTCAAGCAAGCTAGAGATTAAAGGTAAGCAATCTATCCTAGCTTATTTTCCTTTGATTTGGGAGCTTGAACTTAGGGTTTTCATGGAAGAAAGTTGAGTTTTCTCTAAGGTGTATATGCTGTCCAAAACCTTAGATGAAAGGAGAAAGAAGAAATTAAAGTTAGAGTTATGTGATTGAAGCTTAAGTAAGCTAGTTTGATGATTGGTTGTTGAATCAAGTTGATATTCTTGACTTTGCCATGGATGAAACAATTCAATTTGCACTGTTAATGTTAGAAGAAGATGGAATTTCAATGATCTAATGCTTCCATTGAATTTATATGATGATTTTGTGTAGGATTGGATAGCTTTTGAACATTGGAAACATTGGAATTGAAAATTGTAATGTTAGGAATTTTTTCTGTCACTGTTCACTCGCATGAACAGTGATTTGATTTTCATGATTTTCATGATTCCAATGGTTTTAAAATGAAAAATTGTGTGGGATAAAGTAGAGAAATAAGTATGGGAAGCATTGGAATCAAAATGAGAATCTTTGGAAGAATTGTGGATGTTTTTCAAATCTGTCCAGAACAGTGCATGGGAGCTGGAATTTCATTATTTTAAGCTCATAAATGGATTCAAAAGATGAAATTGTGTAGGGTAAGGTCAAGACATCAATTGATTCAAAGGCCAAGTCAATTGGTAAAGATTAAAGGAAGTTATGTTAGTTAAAGTAAGTTTAGTGTTCAAGAGAAGTTAGATTGTAACGAATGGATGATTATGTGATGTTAGGATTTGATTGTGGACTCAAAAGAGGCAACCACACATCAAGGAAAAGTAAGAAGGAAGAAGCAAAGTTCAAGTGAAAGGAAGTAAAGCAATAAAGTAGTAAACTTACCCTAAACTTGTATGTATTGAATGTTATGCTTGATTGTGCTATAGCTTTGTTAAATTGTGTGCATATGTGTAGATGATTGAAGCTATGTTTCTATGATTACTTTGGCCAATTGTATTTCATATGACACATGGAAGCATGCTCATTACACTATGGTAACACTTTCACAAGCAAGCACAAGTATTTACATTAATACATGCATTGTTTAGTACCGTTTGCTACTAAGATTTCCCCAGAAATCTCACCCCATCCATGTAATCCGAATCCCAACAGGTTTATGAATGAGGAAAGAGGATGAAGAAGCATGAAGAGGAGTTAGGGATTGGTCAATGTAAATGTTATATGATGTTATGTGAAGAATTCTTGCAAGTAATGATGCTGTATGGCCGGTTTGAACAATAATGTTTATGATGTAATGAAAAATAGTACATGATGGAATAAAAGTATGAAATTTTACATACTTTTAGTTAACATGTCAAGATTCGTTTTGACACCAAGAATGTAATATCCTTAATTTTCTGTACTGATTTCTATATACAGATTGAATGGAATATATGAGTTATTTTTCAGGAAAAAGATGTGGTTCTTTATGTAAAGAAAAGGTTTAAATTGAAAAAGAAAGAAAGTGAAAGGACTTAAGTGCAATTATGGAAAGTTTAAGGGTAGGAAAGAAAGGTAGACAAAAAAATGTGGGGTCTTAAAGTGTAATTTTAGCCAAATTTAAGGGACTTAATTGCAAAGAAGAAAAGTTCCCTGGGGCTAAAGTATAATTAAAGAAAGATAGGCCAAAAAGTGGGTTGGACTGTCCGACAGCATTTCAGCCCCAGATTTCACCAGAAGATAGGGCAAGTGACGCTGGGTATTCCAGCTTAATACCGGAATTTTTGAAGACTCCAGATAGCCAAAAATGATCTGATCTTCTAAAAGTTATAAAAATTCTTACCGAATATCCTAGATTTCAGATATAAGTGAGAAATTACAGGATGATGCATCCTTATGGGACGGATGTCAGGAAACTGACAGAATACCGATAGGAGGTCTGTAGAAAAAGTTATTCACAAAATAGCAAATACAGACGGGAGTGTGAGGCCTCCAGGTATCCGATAGGAAAATTTATCGGTATTTAAAAAGGGACTGAATGAGATCGGATGACTTCAGTCAGATGACTGTTATGACCCACAGGGATGCCTGAACACAGTAGGCCATTATATCTAGGAAAAGGAGCCGGTGTCCAGAAATGTGTATAAACGGTGAATAATAGATAAAATATTCGATGAACTGTGCCAGGGGAAGATTTCTCGTAATGCGTGCCATAAAGGTAATGGACCCTAGAAGGCCCAATAATGGCGCCATCAAAGGCCCAGTAAGACTCTTGGACTGATAGGTGGGCCAGTGTCCAGCAGAACCCCGGAAAAGTGCAAAATTACGAAAATGCCCCTGTGTTGTACTAAAGGGTAGCAGATGAATGGAGGGCATTTTGGTCATTCTGGACAGGCTTAGAAGCTAAGACATACATAAGTAAGGTTGACTAGAGCCAGTATATGCTTTGACCAGGTACAGAAAGGTATGAAATAACGATTTTGCCTTTAGGGTTGAAATAGGACAAGAAAGGGCATTTTGGTCATTTCGCAGGGGATCTGTAATTGAGTTTAGACCCAGTATAAAAATGTTAATGATATAAAGGATCCAGATACTAAATTTAAAGTCAGAAGACATAATATGGATTTTCAGAAAAATTAGATTCAGAAAACGGTTCAGTTTTCGAGGAGAAGAACCGGGCCGGTATCGGATTGGATCGAAAAGCTTCCAGAAGGCTTCTTGCTCTCTCAATTTCGCCATGTGAAGAATGTGAGGGGTGAGGTGTCTCCTTAGGTGTCCCTGATGATGCAGTAAAAGGGAATAAAAGAAAATAGGAAATTCTAGGAACAACCGTAGCCACAAGTTCATAAGGCTTCAAAATTACAAGAATGCCATTCATCAAAACTATAAATACCCCCCTTGCCTCTCATTCTCAAGTCCAAGAAGTAATTTTAGAGTGATAAGGAAGTTCTTGAGAGAGAAAGTGAGAAAAAGAAAGAAGAAATGAAGTTCTGGTAGAGTTGGAAGTAGTATAGAAGTTCTGGAGTTCTGCTTTTAAGGTAGTAACTAATCCTAGCTTTTATGTAATGTCTTTGTGATTTGTTGTTCTATTTTTTGGTTGGATTGTTGTCTTATATGTTATGCTTGAAGCTCTATTACAATGCTATGATCATATGTTATTGAATATGGAAGCATGCAGCATACTTATCTGTACACAATCACAAGCAAGCACTGTCACTCTACATTACATATATTGTTATGATTATTACTACTGAGATTCCCTCGAATCTCATTCCAAATAACCCATTACAGGGGAGGCTATGTTGAAGTAAATTTTGGAAATCTTAAAGGACGCCGTCAGGCGGCCGAAATTCCGGCAAAATGGTAAAGAAAGGAACTGATACGTACTGTGTACGTAGATGCTGTCTAAGGAGGCTGGAAGTGAGTAGACCTAGCAGGTTCATCCAATCTTTCCTGGGTACTTACGTAGAATGGTAGTTCTCACGGGAATTACCGAATCGGTACAATATCGGTTACTTTCTAAAGATGAAGGGTAGCAGTTATGCTGCCGGACTGATATGTTTTGATGTATTAGAAATATGAGAATTCTGTATATGTTATGATGTATAACAATTTATTAATTAATAATGAGTATTGTTTGACTGATATATGATGGATGTATGCCTATGTATGCAAAGTTGAAATGCTGAAATTTACCACTATGAACAGTAACACGTGGTGACCTAATGAGGTTTGACCCATGATTAAAAATAGTAAATGGATGAATAAATATATGAAAGTTTTATGGTAAATAGTAGACATATTAAGCTTCAATTTTATATATAATATTCCTCGTTTGGATGTCTAAACATGGAGTTATAAATTTACAAAATTGGGACCAGAATGCTGGATTTAGGAGAAAAAGGTGGGATGAACAGTAAAGTTGAAACATTGACCCACGTTGACTTGGTCAAATATTGGTCGATGAGTGATTTTTCCCTAAAAGATAATTGAGTTAGATTCATGTAGCAATTGGAACCACTTCATTTCAATTTTTCTATAATTAATTATGATTTTCCGAAGTCAGGTCACTCATCTAGAATTTATACAGAGAACAGTACTCGAGAAGAAAAAAATTTCCAGATTGAGAAATTGGACTTCAATGACCTTGAAAGTGGTTCTAAATGCTACCAAATGATCCCTAAGATGTACGAAAGTAAGGATGTGACAAAGAACACCTTATTTCAATGTCTATACAAAGAGAACCAATTTTCCAAAGATGGGGACCAGAATCTATTTTCAGAATTTTTGACCAAATGAACAGTAAACTTTAACGAATAAACTGTATCAATGTGAGAAGCATTTGGTCAGGAAATTATTTTTCCCTTAAACTTCAAGATGTTAGCTTCGATTATAATTTTGAACTACTTTATTATGATTTTTCTATAATTAATTATGATTTTTTGAAGTTCATCACCGAATCTGAAATACTGTATGAACAGTAACTCGTCAAGAGTAAAAATTCCAGATTTAGCTAATAGACTTCAAAGGTCATGTAAGTGGTTCTAAATGCTACTGAATGGTGCCTAAGATGTACGAAAGTAAGGATGTTACACATGAACAGTAACAGAGAATGTTTCAAATTGTCCCTTTCTCAATTTCAATGTATCCAAGGTTCCAATCTAATTAAATCCTACACAAAATTATCATATAAATTCAATGGAAGTATTAGATCATTGAAATTCAATCTTCTTCCTTCAGTTCTGTCCTTGGCCGAAAGTCACATGAATTGGGATTTCTAGGATTACACAATTAATTCAAGCAATAGCCAATAATCCAACCTTATCTAGGTTAGTATTTCATAGTTCTATCTTACTACTCTCTTTTTTCTTCATTTTTGTCCATATTTTGATAGCATGGAGAACCAAGGAAAAAAAGGTTTTCCAACCACTAAAACCTAAGTTTCAATCTTCCAAAACATATACATAAGAACTAGGAAGATTGCTTACCTTAAACCTTGATTGCTTTGAACCAAAGTGCCTTGTCTCTTCTTTAGTTTGTTTGAGTTTTCAATCCTCAAGAGTTTCCCCTCTTGTTCTTAACGTAATATGAAGGAATGGAGGGAGGTATTTATAGACAATTTTTAGGGTACTTAGGACTAATCCACCCGTGGAAGTGCTAATTATTACAATGACTTAATTCTTCCTCTCATTGGTTAATTTTATGATTAATTAGTCTTAATCATCACTAAACTATTTATTATAATATGTTAATGTAATGAGACACATGTGATAATTCATTCCTCTTGCTATGCTTGACATGTGGCACAAGGTGGGTCCCACATGGGACACCTCACCATACACCTCACATGTCTTGGAACTTCCTCCTTTCTTTTTTTTTATAAAAAATATCTTAAAAATTTATTTGGCCACAAGACAATTCCATATCATCTTGGGCTGCTGTAAAACGTCACTTGGGCCTTAAATTGAGTCTAATTGCCAATTAGCTCAATTCCCAAGGCACATCCTATATCGATATCCTTAAATTCTTCTGATTTTTAAAAAAATTCTATACAATTATTTTAAGGGTTCTAACACTTTTAGAAATTCATTATAATATAAAATAAATTTTCTACAAAGTCTCATAATTTTCTGAGACCCAGAAGTCCTGATAAAAATTTCCTATATTTCCTTTAACCATTTATTAGTGTCTAATTTCACCGTAAATTTCATAATTAATTCTACAAGACTCCTTTTTTACTTCTGTTAGTTTCATAAATTCTTATATTATTTATAAGAATTTACTACCAAGTTTCATCTAATTCTGAGACTCAAAAGATACTGTAATAATTTCCCCAATATTTGGAAATTCATATCAATTTATCCGGACCTCAAATCAAAATTTCGTGTTACATTAAACTGATCAGAATAATTTTCTCTATTTTATGGTAAAATTTGAGATTAGACTACTTTCGAGCAGTTTTGGGCCTTTTTCAGCTCAATTTTCTCATAATTACCATTTTGCCCTTAAACTTTTAAAAATTACACTTCAAGCCCTTAACTTTTCATAATTACACTTAATGGCCCAAAGCTTATGTCTACTTCCACTTTGCACCATAGAACTTTTAGAGTTTTCACTTTAGTCCCTTTCTTTCCAAAATGACCATCAAAATCCCTTCATAACTCTTTCCACTATCAGTCTTACACAGATAGAAAAATTTTGGGATGTTACATCAATCGATCGATTGAGGTTTGTTTAAGACTTAGTGATTTTAAAACTCCCATATCAAATTAAGAGCAAGGATAGATATGTTTTCATCATCAAGAGTCGGTCACAACATTTTTCTTTCACAAACCAACTCGTTTTTATCTTAATAAAAAATACAAAACATTTACTTTACTGAGCCCTTATTTTACTGCATAAAAAATCAATCAAATCCAAAACCCATTTTACTTTCACTCATGTTTTCAATGGTTTTGTCACCAATTTGCTAGGTCTCCAATAAAAATGCTCATCGAAAAGAACAATAGGGTTGTGCCTTATACTATATTATTAGGTGCAATTATTATTATTTTGATGGATCGGACGACGACAATCCCAGCTTCTCATCAATGGAGCCATTACCGAGGAGCCAAGTAATTGGTTCCTTAGTGATTGATTGTCAATTCCATTATTTACCTGAGTCATTTTTTGTTTTAATTTTAGTTCCAGTTTTTTTAATTACATTGCATTCTGCATTTTTTTCTAAGTTTCTACGAAATCACTATCTGTGACATTGAGTCGCGACCAAACCTTATTTGTGTCGTGACCAAATTGCTTTACTGTGGTACTGATTACTCTCTATGAACTTCAGTCATGACGTTCATAATGTCTGGCAGTGACAGTTTCTAAAAAGTTGCTCTCTGTCTTATTTAGTCGCGACCTAAAAACCATTTTTAAGAACTTTTGCTCTCTGTGTTCTGCGGTCGTGACCTAAACACCCTTGTGTCTGCTATGAAACTTCTGTGTCTGATTTTGATTGCTTGCTTGGTTATTCTTTATTGTTTCTTTGTTGCATACATAGAAGAATTGGACCATTAGTGCCTTTTGAACCTGAAATTGAGAGACAACTTAGGAAACTAAGGAGAGAATTTAGAGAAGAGGCGAGGTCAACAGAATCTAACATGGTTGAGATTAATCATAATGGGCATAATAGACAAGGAGAAAATGAAATACCAATGAATGTAGAAGATAATAGAAGTGTGAGGGAAATAAATCATTCTCATGTGAATTATGATCCTTATGGTTTCTATACTAAAGAGGCTAATTTTGAAATTAAAGGGGCTTTGATTGCAGCCTTACCTAAATTTCATGGTTTTACAAGAGAATGTCAATATCGCCACTTACAAACCATGCATATGATCTGCTCCTCGATGAAACCTTTAATGAATGCACTGGATGACGTCTTAAGGAGGTGTTTCCATTTCACTATAGAAGGGAAGCCTAAGGAGTGGTTATACAATCTGCCAACTCATTTTTCAACTCTTACATGGGATCAGCTAAAGTCAACATATCTAGAGCAATTTTTCCCAGCCTCTAAGACTACTCAAATGAAGAAGGAGATCACAAATATTCTGTAACAGGATGGAGAGTCATTACATCAATACTGGACGAGATTTATCAATTTTTTGGCTCGATGTCCCTATCACAACATTACCAAGGATGATTTAGTAGACATTTTCTTTGATGGTCTACTACCTCACAACAAGCTTTCCTTGAATGCAGCAGCAAATGGATCTTTAAGAGATAAACTCCACAAGCAAGTTGGGAGTTATTCCAGAAAATGGCAAATAAAGACCATCATACTAAGGATCCAAGGAAAATGCCCACATCAACTTCGGGTAATTCAAATGAGATTTTAGCAGAACTAGCAACTTTAGGAAACTAAATGGAAAAGAGGCTGAATTTAATTGAAAGAAAGTTGCATTCCATAAAGCAAGTTCATGCAGTGGGAACCTCACAAGCACTAGTTATAGGATGTGAGTTATATGGTTCAATGATACATGCTACAAGTACATGTGATAGACAGTATGAAGAAGTAAAAGCAATGTATCAAGGGAGAGACAATCCATACCAGAAGAGAGACCCATACTCTAACACATACAATCCTGGCTGGAGAGACCACCCAAATTTTAGGTAGGGGAGTAGGGAAAATAGGCCAAATCAATTCCAAAGAGGTGGTGCTTCCTCAAGCAACTACCAAAGTAATACAAGGTCTATGGTTCTAACTCACCCTAATGCTTTAGTGGCATCAAGATCAGATGATACTTCTTAATTGTTAAAGAGTATAGTGGCATAAATGAATAATATGGACGTCAGAATGACCAATATAGATAACAAGCTCAAAGTGAATGACGATCAATTCACCTCCATAGCTTTAATTCTTCAAAGTATGTAGATATACACAGGAAACTTAAAGAGTTAAGTTTCAAGAATGCAGATATTACTAGTCATTTAACTCAAGTTTTTAATACAGTAAGTGACATCCAAAAAAAGAGAAGTGGCAGCATACCTTAGAATACTGTCATTAATCTGAAGGGTCTGAATGCCATATCACTCAAAAGTGGAAGACAAGTTCATTTTAAGGAAGATGATACAAAAAAGGAGGATATGGAAGATTTTGAAGCTGGAAATTTAACATTATCACAGATGAAGATTGGGAATTCAGAAAATGTTAAAGAACAGCAGCTTCTGATTAGGAAGGCAACCCAAGAAGAGAACTCACAAGGACAAGAGGAAATACAAAAGATGCAAGAAGAGGAAGTGATAGTATCAAGTCCAGCATATAAAGGAAAGCAAGCTGAGGAGAAGGCAGAGTCTAGCAAGCAAGGAGCCTTTAAGCATATAGGTAAGGAGGTAAGTATAAAAGATCTCCCTTTTCCTAAATCTTATTTTGTTGGAAATAAAAAGACTGACCCAGACTTTGCACAAGATGCTTATAATCTCTCCAATAAGTTAGAAATAAATATCCCTATGGTTGAATTCCTCAAGAGAAATCCTAAGTATGCTAAATTTTTAAAAGAATTATGTGTTGATAAGAAAAATTTTAGGCCTCTTGAGAGAATTCAGGTGAGTGCTAATGTTTCATCACTTTTTAAGGCTGAATTACCGGTTAAGTGCTAAGACCCAGGATCTTACACAAGCCCATGCACTATAAGAAAGGTTCATATCTAGGGAGCGTTATTAGATCTAGGAGCTGCCATTAATGTAATGCCTTGGTCAGTATACTTAGCCTTAGGTATTAAGAATCATAGAGACATAAGTGTAGTGCTCTAGTTACTGATAGGCCAATTAGGCATCCTAAGGGAATTCTTGAGGATATTCTAGTGCAGGTCAAGGACTTAGTGTTTCGAGCTGATTTTTATGTTCTGGACATGTCCAGTGAGCTAGTGAGTGAGAGCACTTTGATCCTAGGCAGACCCTTCCTCTAAACCTCCAAGATAATGATTAGTAAGAAGCACAGTTCCATTATAATGGAAGTTGGAGAACATGTGGTAACTTCAACATGAATGAAGCAATGAAACACCCTTTTGATCATTCTACTTTTGCTGGGTTGAATGCCATTGATTATGCTATTGAACAGACTAGGGATGAGCATGAATTGAGTTTGCATGATGGGTATGATTCTATGTTGCATAATTCCCAAAATTCCCATGAAGCATTTCAGGAGCATGTGGATTCAAATTCATCTTTGAGTGCTTATGATGATTATTTTGAATATCTTTCTTCTGTTTACTCTTTTTCTTGTTCTTGTGAAGGTAATGCATCATGTTTTAATTGTTTAGATGTAAATAGCATGCTTTGACCTTCTCAAAATTTCTTATTTTCATCAAATTTTGATTCGATTTCATCAATTGCCAGTGATAATACTTTTAGAAAAGAGTTTGTGAGTGATTTTACAAGGTCACAAGATACTCTGGAGGCTGGAAGTAGAACAAATGAACAAGGGTTGGGCTTTTGTAACCCCAAGTCATGACGTGAAGGCCTACAAGTTATGACCAAATATCAGTCTGTTGAGGGGGAGCCTCTCTGTGAATCAGGGTCACGACAAGAAGATCTATTGGTCACGACTACAGACTCCAGATATGTCCAGTCATGAAGCGAGGATAATAATGTCATGATGAAATATCAAGTTGCTGAGGGACAGACTCTCTGTGAATTGGAGTCGCGAGAAGATGACGTAAAGATAAAAAGGTCACGACCATATACTTTAGAGACACTCTCTGTGAGTTTGAGTGGAAACGAGAAGTTGAAGATAAGCCTGAGAGGTCACGACCAGAAATGGCAAAAGCAACCAGTGAATTTCCAATGCCTTCAGTTCCACACTCTACTATTTTGGTTAAAGGGCCAATATGTTCTAACTCTACTTGCCTTCACTCATATTCAAAAATTACCTCTCATACTTTAAGATTCTTAAATGGTTTGATCTCTACTAATAATTTAGGTATGAGAGAGGGTGATCTCAACTATGTTGCAGCTATAGACTAACTTAAGCTTGGTGCAACTCCTGAAGAGATTTCAGGCAAAACGGAATGTCCTAATATGCTGAATATAAGCAACCTCCAAGAATCTATAAAAGGGAGTATTTCTAATTTAAATGATTGCCCCCATCTTATCCCTTATATTGTTCAACCCCTAGAGTTAGAGTTAAAAGATTTACCTTCTAACCTTAAGTATGCTTACCTTGAGCTAGACTAAAAATTGCTAGTAATAATTTCTAGTGCTTTAACTGTTAGTAAAGATTCTAGGTTATTAAGTGTGCTTAGGATATATGCCTCTATTTGCACTCATAGGATTTTGCTGAATGAAGATTCTAGGCCAATTAAATAATTGAACGCAAATTAAATCCATTGATCTCTGATGTGGTTAAGAAGGAAATTAGTAAATTGCTTAAGGCAGGAATCATATATGCTATTTCAGATAGTGAATGGGTATCACCTGTGCATGTAGTACCTAAAAAGAGTGGATTGACAGTAGTGAAGAATGAGAATAACGAATTGATACCTACTAGAGTTCAAAATTCATGGAGGGTTTGTATTGATTATAGGAAGTTGAATGACTCCACTAGGAAAGATCACTTTCCCTACCCTTTATTGATCAAATGCTCGAGAGATTAGCATGGAAAAGTCATTATTGTTTCCTAGATTGATAATCAGGATATTTACAGATCCTAATAGACCTGAGGGACCAAGAAAAGACCACATTTGCATGTCCCTTTGGAACATATGCCTATAAAAGGATGCCATTTGTTTTGTGTAATACTCTTGGAACATTTTAGCGTTGTATGCTTTCTATATTTGCTGATTTCATTGAAAAATGCATGGATGTGTTCATGGATATTTTACTATTTATAGAAATTCTTTTGTTGAGTGTCTAGAGAGCCTTGATAGAATCCTTGCTAGATGTATTGAGAAAAAAATTGGTTTTGAACTTTGAAAAGTGCCATTTCATGGTTAATCATGGAATAGTACTTAGACATCTTATATCTAGCAAGGGAATTGAGGTGGATAAAGTGAAAATTGAAGTAATTTTCTCGTTGCCCTACCCCACAAATTTAAAAGAACTTTAATCTTTTCTGGGGCACGTTGGATTTTATAGAAGATTCATCCAAGATTTTAGTAAAATTGCTTTACCACTCTCAAAGCTTCTGTAACAAGACACTAAATTTGTTTTCTCTACTGATTGCAAAGAGGTTTTTGAAAAATTGAAGGATAGGTTGGTTTCTCCACTTATCTTAACTTCACCAAACTGGGACCTTCCTTTTGAAATATCATGTGATGAAAAATCCAACTTTCAACACCTCAGAGTACGTATTCGGAAGAATATTTGATTAACAGAAGCATTACATTAGCCCAAAAGTTGAGAATTTTAAAACTTATTCTCGGGTACTGTTCATTATGTAATTTCCAGATTGACAGTCCAACTTTAAAAATTCATAACTAATTGCAGAAAAATCGTATGGAGGTGATCCAAATTTCTAATTGAATCTATTTCATAAATATTTAAGGGGAAAATATAAATTTGGACATTTACCTTTCCAATTGATACAGTTAAATCGTTACTTTTTACTGTTTATATGGAAAATTCTGGAAATTCCAGATTCTGTTTCTTAACTTTGGAAATTCGTTTCTATTGATATAAACATCCAATTGAGGCATATTACCTATGAATTTAAAGATATGGATGTATACCACATGTTCGCAAAATTTTGTGAATTAATTCCTTGATTTACTAGGTCAGACTGAAGCCACAACAAAACTGCTTGAGGACCTACGTTTTTACCATTTCAGTTTTCTTTCTTCAATTCTCAATAATTGTTCCAGCATGCATAAACCTTCACTTTGCCTCCCATGTATTCATATACATCATGAGGTTATGCCATAATTAATTCATACATATTCTTTACATATAATGGCATATTACATAACCTTACATACATGGAAATTCATGGCATCTACTAAGACATCCATTACTTCATTTCCTTTCTCCCATTCTTTAGCTCTTCTTCATGCATACATTTCCTTCATGCTTGACCTAAATTGGTTGGTTGTGGGAGGGTGAGATTCTAGGGAATCTCAGTAGCAAATATTACCACTTAAATATGCAAGATGGATGCTAATGCATGATATGTAATTTCATTAAACTTTCTTTAATTAGTGACATGTCATCATGCTATATACTTTTCATAAAAATGCATGGCCATGGGAAACATGTTATTCATAACGTATTCAACATCATTTATCATGTCACAACATCATTCAATAATCATATACATATCAACACATAAGCATACCACATCAACACAAAGAGATAAGTCCACTACCTTGAACTTAAACTTTCTTCCTTATTCTTGCACTTGCTCCCTAAGCTTTCCAACCATGAAACCTTTCGGTCAACCCCTTCTCAACGTCTTCTTGGATGTTTCAAGGTCCTAAACACATTCATACCCATCACATAATTCATTAGGACCATGAACTCAGCATTACTCAAGACTATCTCTCTTGAACATTTAACTAACATAACTTTCTTTAATCTTTACCAATAGACTTGGCCTTTGAATCAATTGATGTCTTGACCTTACCCTACACAATTTCACCTTTTAAATCCATTTATGAGCTTAGAATCATGAAATTCCAGCTCCTATGCACTGTTCTGTACAGATTTGAAAAAATGCACAATTCTTCCAAAAATTCTCATTTTGATTCCAATGCGTCCAATACTTGTTTCTCTACTTTATCCCACACAACTTTTCATTTTAAAACCATTGGAAGCATCAAAATCATGAAAATCCAATACTGTTCATACGAGTGAACAGTAACAGGGAAGAATTCCAAACATTTCAACTTTCAATTCCAATGCTTCCAAGGTTCCAAACCTATCCAATCCTACACAAAATCATCATATACACTCAATTGAAGCCTTAAATCATTGAAATTCCATCTTCTTCTATCATGAACATTGCATGGATAGTGCAAACCGAAATGGTTCTTCCATGGCAAAGTCAAGAACATCAACTTCATTCAACAACCAATCATCTAACTAGCTTGTTTAAGCTTTAATCTCATAACTCTAACTTTAATTTCTTCTTTCTCCTTTCATCTAAGTTTTGGACAGCATATACATCTTAGAGAAAACTCATCTTTCATCCATGGAAACCCTAAGTTCAAGCTCCCAAATCAAAGGAAAATAAGCTAGGATAGATTGCTTACCTTTAATCTCTAGCTTGCTTGAACTTTGGCCCTTGAATTCTTCTTTGTCTTTGCTTGAGTTTTCATTTTGCAAGAGGTTCCCCAAGGGTTCTCATGTCTTGCATGAAGGTGCAGATTTATGGGGGTATTTATAGAAAATTTCATGGAAAATGGATGGCCAAGATCACTTTGTGTACTATTTGATCTAATGGCCAAGATTGCACCTTGAATCTTGTCTTGCCCACCAAGAAATGATGACATCATCTCCATGACATCATGAAGGACACCTCATATGCCCATGTGGCAAAATTGTAGAGGGAGGAAGCTTCTGGAAAAATTCCAGTCCAATCCAGTACCGGCTCAGTCCGATTTCTCAAAAACTAGACTGTTTTCTTCATCTAATTTTTCTGAGATTCCATAATATGTTTTCTGACCTTAAATCCAGTATCCAGATTCTTTCTACCATTGACATTCTTATACTGGGTCTAAACTTAATTACAGATCTCTTGGTAAATTACCAAATACCCTTGGTACCCTTTCTTGCACTATATTGACCCTAAGGGCATAATCGTTATTTCACACCTCTTTGGACCTTATCAGAGCATATACTGACTTTGAGGAATCATTCTTGTACTTGCCTTGGCTTTTGGCCTATCCAGAATGACCAAAATGCCCTCCATTCATCTATTGTACATTATTATAACACAGGGGCATTTTCGTAATTTCGCACTTTTTCGGGCTTCCTCTGGACACTGGCCCACATACTGCTCAGGCACCTTATTGGGCCTCTGGGATGCCATTTTGGGCCTTTTTCTAGGTCCACTACCTTTATGGCACAAATCCCAAGAAACCTCTCCCGAAGGTATTTTTCGGGTATTTTATTCTACTGTAAATTCCATTAAAAATTCTACAGGATTCCTTTTCTGATCCTGTCAGTTTTATAAATTCTCCTATTAATTGTAGGAATTTACTGTAAAGTTTCATCTGATTCTGAGGTCTGAAAAATACTATAATAATTTTATCTAACTTCAAAAATTTATGTCAATTTTTCGGGACCTCAAATCAAAATTCTGTGTTGCGTCAAACTAACCCGAATAATTTTCTCTATCTACTGTTAAAATTTGGGTTTGATCTGATTTTGGGCATTTTTGGCCTGTTTCCGGTCCAAATTCTTCATAATTACACTTTTCCCCCTTGAACTTTTCATAAATTACATTTATGTCCTCAACTTTTTAAAATTACACTTAAGGACCCAACATTTTTGTCTACTTTCTATTTTGGCCTTAAAACTTTTGTAATTTCACTTAAGTCCTTGCATTTTCTCTCTTTTTCAATTCAATCCCTTTCTTTACATAAATGTCCACATTTTACTTAGAAAATCTCACATATATTACGTACAAACTGTACATACAAATCAGTGTAGAAAATTAGGGATATTACATTTCTCTCCCCCTTAAAATAAATTTTATCCTCAAAATTTACTTAGTACCTTAGTCAATTATCTGGGTATATATCTCTTATCTTTGATCTTATCATCTAGCGGAGTGCTTTCAGTATCAGCTTTATGTCCTTGTTGTCATTACTCTTCTTGTATGAGTCAACTCAATTAGAGTTTAATTCTACTTCATTACGGTACTCGCTTACTTGCTATGCATCTATTTGCCTATGGACAACTTGTTGTACTAAACTTGTGAGTAGTGTCCATTTCTTTCAAATCAAACTCTCTCGAATATTACTGTATTCAGGAGTTTTCATCAATTACTCATCATACTTTCTAGCACTTATCTCTTATTACTTCTCTTAGCATCTCGTAGACTGCCTTAGCATCCGCAAAGCTTCATCTCTCTTTTCGCATAATCATATTTCTCTTATCATCTTCAATAATTCAACATCATACAGAGAGAGGACTTATGCAGTTATTATTTTCTTTACTTTACTGCTAAGTAGGAGCACATACTCTAACATGCATAATGCCTGGCCAATGTGCTGCAGGACTGCATACCTGCTCATGAATGCAAAGCTCTAACATGGGAGCTCAAGCATTCCTTTTCTTAATATGCACAGCTCTAACACTTGGAGCTTTAGCATATTTTACAAACATAACATAATGCCTGGCATTTCATGCATGGAGTGAAAGCTCTCACTTACTGTTCCATCCATAACATAACATTTAAACATCTTATCCCTTTCAAAAAGGGAGCCTTTCCATCTGTTTATAAAGTTACTTCTCAGCACATATTTCTCATTATGTATCTCCTTAGATACTTCTCATGCTGTATCATGGCATATCTAGCTAAATCTAGCTATATCATGGTGTATCTTACTCTTTCATGACTTATCTTGTCTTATCATCATATATCTTGAGATATCATAAGTCTAACATTCTCTTTAACTTATAACTTTGTCAGCCTCTTAGGAGAATATTGCTCTTTTGCTTCTCTTTCCCCTGAACAAAGTTATAATTTAAATCTTTCATTTCAAATCCACTCTATTTGGACTTGACAGAAGGGTTCTAATCCTTTACTGTTCATAACCCTTTCTAACTTTTCATAACTCCTTTTTATCATTTTATATAACTCTGCACATCTATGCCAAACTTCTGTGGCATTTGCACTATTTTCTCATTACTTCCCAGGGGTTACCCGTAATTAGACTCCTCTTGCCTGAGCACATTTAGCTGAAGAGTGCTAATAAAAATCTAAAGAACTGGTGCTTATAGGCTCCAACCCTGGTACTTTAATATCTTAAACCTTTTTTATAAATCTCTTTGGCTTTTCAACCTTTTTATCTTCACCTGGAGGATCTATCTAACTTTCTGTAACATCCTGATTTTTGAGTCTAGGAGAACTGGGAGGTAGTATGATATGGGCAGGCTGCTAAACCCGTAGTCCCAGGGTAGTAATCTGATATAGGTGGATCACTTACCTCTATATTTGGTAGGAATCCGAGGGATCAGCTAAGTTTCTCAGGATTTAAAGATGAGTTAAGTCTTTGACTTATAAAATAGGGACAGTTCACCTAGGTTCAAAAAGAGGAATGTAAGGAATATCCTAAGTCTTAAGTATAGGAATTCTGCAGGTAGCTAGATATGGGCTGGCTCCTGAGTAAGATAACCTGATATGGGTGGGTTGTCGAGCCTTTCAATTAACGATGACTCCCAAAGAGTTCAGGGGATGAGTTGTTGGAAGAGAATTTCAAGAACTTAAGATGAAGGATAAGAAGATAAGTAAAGAGGCCAGAAAGAGAATGCAGGGGTATAACCGTAATTATGGAAAAGATCGGGCTGATAGCCAATGAGTACCATATTTTACTGATAAATAGAGAAAATTATGCTGATCATTTCACTGAACTATGAAATATGCATATGAGGTCCCTAAGAGTATTGAAAAATGATCAAGGGTAAAATGGTCATGTTGAAAACCGCGCGTGAGCGTACTTTCAGGCCAAAATAGCCCCGGTCCGGATAAAATATCTGAAAATATCGGGAGATAGAGAAAAGAATTCTGGGTTGAATGAGGAGTCACGGAATTTTGATTTGAGGTCCCGATTTTTCTGTAAAAAAATCCTAAAGATGGCAATTTACAGTTATAATCGAAAAGCGGTCCAAATAGAGATGTTCTTGGGAAACGTGCCATCAGAGTACTTGGGATTTATCAGAGGCCAAAAAACATAGGCCCAATGATACATGGGGAAAAGTGCCATTAAAATAATATTTTAATGCTGGATAAAAAAAGTAGAAGTTACTCGGTCGGCACGATAACCGAAGAAGTGATCAGATAAAGTCCTGGACTTATCTGGATAGTATTGGTTGGCGTGAAAAGGTATCTTGTGGGACCCACCTTGAAGCCACATGGCACTGATATGGAGGAAGCAGATAAAACTAAGAACACGTATTTCCGTGCAAGACTCTAGAATTTTCTAGAACCAGTGAGTCAGCAGGCTGAGTCAGCAAGTAATTATGAGGGGTAGTGAGTCAGCATGTAATTATGAGGGGTGGTGAGTCACCATGGTGAGGTGTCCCATGATGACATCACCATGATGATGCAATAAAGGGAGTAAAGAATATAGGAAATTCTTGGAAAAATGATGGCCACAAGTTAAGTGGTGAGTCACCATGGTGAGGTGTCCCATGATGATGCAATAAAGGGAGTAAAGAATATAGGAAATTCTTGAAAAAATGGTGGCCACAAGTTAAAGTTCTTGCTAATTACAAGAATGCCATCCATAAAAACAATAAATACCCCCTTGCCATTCATTCTTCATGGCCAAGAGCCCCCTTAGAGAGAGAAGTGAGTTCTAGAGAAAGAAAGTGGAAGAAAGAAAGAAGGAAGTTATGGCGGAGCTAGAAGCAGTATAGAGATAGTAGAGTTCTGCTAAGTTAACCAGATAGTAACTAATCCTAGCTTTTATGTAATGGCTTTGTGATTTGTTGTGCTATTGTTTGGTTGGATTGTTGTCTTATATGTTATGTTTGAAGCTCTACTACATAATGCTATGATCATATGTTATTATTGAGTATGGAAGCACGCAGTATACTTATCTGTACACATTCATAAGCAAGCACTGTCGCACTGCATTACATATATTGTTATGATTATTACTACTGAGATTCCCCCGAATCTCATCCCCAATGTATAACCCATTACAGGGAGGTTATGTTAAAGTAATTTTTGAGAATGCTGAAAGACGCCGTTATACTGCCGAAATTATGGAAAAATATCAGTAGTGAAGAAAGGAGATGATACGTACTGTGCACGTAGGTATTGTCTAAGAAGTCTGGAAGTGAGTGGACCTAGCCGGTTCATCCAGTCTTTCCTGGGTACTTACGTAGAATGGTAGTTTTCATGGGAATTACCGAATCAGTACAAAATCAGTTACTCAGAAAAGATGATGTAAGAAATGTTATACTGCCAGATTTCAGGCAGGAAAGATATAATAGAAATATGAGAATTTTGTGCATGCCTGATGTATAACAATTTATTCTTTGATAATAAATATTTTTTGGCATGTTTGATTGATATGTGATTAATGTATGCATAAGAATATGCAAAGTTGATTGCTGGCGTGAACAGTAACCCATGGTAACATAGTAATGTTTGATCTATAATTAAAAATAGTAAATGATTGAATAAATGTTTTATATTTTTATGGTAAATAGTAGACATACCAAGATTCAATTTGATATATAGAATGCCTCATTTGGATGTCTACACATGGAGATATAAATTATCAAAGTTGGGACCAAAATGCTGGATTCAGGAGAAAAACGCTGGATAAACAGTAAAGTTGTAACATTGACTGACGTTGACTTGGTCAAGGAGTGGTCAACGAGTTATTTTTTCTTGAAAGAGTATTGAGTTAGCTTCATTTATCAATTTGAACCACTTCATTCCAATTTTTTTATAATTAGTTATGATTTTTTGAAGTCAGGTCACTCATCTGGAATTTACACAGTGAACAGTACTCGGTAAGAGTAAAACTCCAGATTGAGAAATTGGACTTCAATGACCTTGAAAGTGGTTCTAAATGCTACCAATTGGTCCCTAAGACGTACGAAAGTAAGGATGTTTCACTTTCATTATCATTCTCTTTATCCTTATCTTAGGAACTTCTACTAACTTCACTTCATTTTTCATGTAAGAAGATTCTGAGTTCAGTCTATAACAATAATAAGGCTATCTGAAACTAACATCATGGGTACTCTCTCTACTATGAGTTAACAACTTGTGAAACTTCTTTACCTTCATCTTGTCCTTGGTATTTGTCTTTCCAAAGAAATACTGTACTTATAGCTCTTTCATTATGTTTCTTTAGGCTAGGTCTACTGCGACCCTCGGGATCTACTGCGATCAACCATAAGCCTCTTCAGGATCTAACTGCGATCCTCCAGAATCTACTGTGATTATGTTGTACTGTATCATCATCTCTGGAAGACCTAAACTAACGGACTAAGTTACAAGGTTAGTTGCTTCCACTTAGTTGTTAACTCTACAGATAATTCCCCAAAACTGATCACAGAAGCCAATATTATCTATTAAGACTTTACTCATTTCCTCTATCACTCAGGAATTTCTCACATTATATTCATCTTTCATTTTAAAACATAACTTTGCTATATCCATTACTGTAGAGAGCTATACAGTCTCTACCATGCACGTAACTATCATAATTTGTACATCTCATCTAGTGGACATGGCTCTTAATGTGAGCTACACTATCCATTCTCTTGGTTCTCTATTGCAAGAGCAATCTGGCTCCATTGCGAGAACATTACTTTCATTACATAGACGCTGCTCCCTCTTAGAGCTTTATCATCTTTCATAACTGCATCCCATTTCATGTTCATGGTATATCATTCATATATCCCATCCCCTACTGAAGGGATATATCCTGAGTACTGTAATCATATGTCTATATGATTGCCACTAGCATTCATCTTTAATCTCATTCTAAACTTTAGGGATTAACTGGCTAACTATTTCATTCATCACTTTTCTATTGCTTTATCATTACCAAGTTAAATTATCTAATTGAATGTCGTATGGTATGGGAGCAACCTAATTTTCTCATCATATATACTATACCCTGAATGTAATGCGAAAGGGGAGTACTCATTCATCATATAATACTCTAACATGCACAATATGCAAGGAGATGCAATTATTTAAGCATTCTCTAACATGCGTGTCATCATATGACAACTACAAGGAGATGCAACTAATCATCATAAATGGCACCAAAAGCCATATCATAACATAATTTGCTCAACCATCCATTATTACGTTATCTGCCAGATCCCCATTATTCATTCATGAGCTTGAGATGAATATTCATTTACTAAGGCTGCCACGTAACCCTTTTTCTAGGGTACAGACTCAACCCTTCATTACTCTTCCTTATATAGAAGATAGGGGAGTCACGCTATCTATAAAATTATGGCTACCTTTCTCTCTCCAAACATCATACATTTATGTTTCTAATCTTATATACATCTACCGCTCTGTTGAACTTTTGTAACTACCTGAGAAAAACTTTTTCTTTGTAACACAAAATTCAATCCGTTAACTAACTTCTCAGTCATTCAACTCTCATTGCTCATGTGGATGAACTCGGCTAAGTATTTCATCAAAGGGTTTCTCTTTCCCTACTTTAACCTTTAGCCTCACGCTCATCTCTATCTAACTGAGAGGAATGCTTCTCATAAATTGTCCAAGAAAACTTTTCAGGTGAGCGGATCAATCTTGATCTCTATAGAATACTTCTAGATCTCTTTACTATTTCTTAACTCTTTCTGTCTGTATATTAGTCCTAGTCTGCTCTGGACTGGACCGCAGTTCCTTTCTAGTCTTTTTCTTGATCCTGACTAACTTGAGTCACATGGATCTCATTCATCATATATTATTATTACTTATGCTCTCTAGGGTGCTTTACCCTAGGTCTGCTATGCTACTGTCTCTTCATGATGGGGTCCCTTTGTTTTGGGAACATTAGCTCTTTATCTATTAACCATCATGTTTCTAAACTTAAGCCATGCATTAGGATCATTCTTAGGCAAGTCTCATTTAACTTTGGATTCTTTTGCTCAGGAAAGACTAACCGAACAAATTCTTTCATAATTAGATCTACTCCTGATGATCACATGGAGGATCTACTTCTGAACATCTGCTTTCAGTGCCTTGTTTGTTTAGCTTGCCCGCACCCTACTCGAAACCTCTAACTGATAAACTTTAGCGAGGTTGGCATCTTCATTCTTGTCATAAGGTCTCTGTGCTTTATAGTCAAGGCCTAAGTATTGGCTTGTCACAACTCATATTCTCTATAATCTTTAGTCACAATCGTCTCATTCTACTTGTCACGACTAACGACTCTGTGTATTTAAGTCGCGACCATAGGTCTTCTCTCGTCACGACCTGATAGCTCTGTGACTTTCCATCGCGACCAATGGTCTTTACTCTTCACGACCAACACCTCTGTAAGTACTCATCGCGACCCATGGCTCAACTCGTCGTGACATGACTTCTCTGGAACTTTTTATCGCGACCTAAACTGCTTCATATCGCGACTTAGACACAACATTGCCGATCCTTGTTCTTAACTTTAATGAGTTTGAATCATTTGAAACTCATCCATATCTATCTATCATAATTGAATTAAATAGGGAACATATTCATATAGATGTTCCACCAACTATCATTTCATTGTACCACATCAAAATTTCATATTTCATATCACCATAACATCACATACATGCCAATTACAAATATGGGGTAAGTCATAACTATTATACATTTACATTACCCCTCAACTCTTTCTACATTCTTTTCTAGGAAATTGTAAACTACAAATACTTCTGCATACAGAAATGCCACCCCTGAATATCAGTTGGCGGATCATTTTCCAAAAACTCACTTAACTCTATATGCCATATAGGGGTATATGGCAATATCTGGCTTACGACCATCTCATGCATATCTTCTAGAGTATAAACCTAATTCAGGTTAATACCCTCTATTGTATATCTATTTATCATCCCTGCTACGGCATTGAAGAAATGCAGATAGACTGAATGCTCTTGATCTCTACTTCTATCCATCCCTTGACCTAAACTGAGTAGTTCGCTCTCCCCAGCTTTCTTGAGACTGTTATAGTCAACATTATCTGTCCTTGTCAAAGAAAGCTGGGGTTGACTAGGACCAGGAACATCTCACTGATCTTTATCTATAAAGTCATACATTCCTGGACTACATGAGAATAGGAAGGGACTGTCGTAAACTCTGGCTGGATCTCTGGATTAAGGTACTGTTATAAGTTACTCATATCAAATCTATCCTCAAACTCTGGTGGTGGTGGAATAATATATGTTCTACCTATAATCTAATACTAGTCTTAACTTCCTCAACCGTAATTTATCCTCTCATCGGAGGAATAAGGCTTACATTAACGTTAGAGGGCACTCCCAAAAACTTATACTATATCTCTTATTATCTCTTTCTATTAATCCTCAAGAAATTTATGAGGCTATTGATCTTTAGTTTACCTCTTCAAGATCCTATTTATCAATTCAGGAATCTAGGATAGCTATCATGTCAGGCCATTTTACCTTAACTAGGCCATATTCATTCCATCATAACATCCCCCATCACCTGACCTGTAAGACTTCTATATCCCTATCCTGAAGGACTTCTGTGCCCTTGGCCTCACTGTAATCTATAACTGAGTCAGCTACTTTCTTTTGGCTAACTGAGGAAGGGTCTAGCTCGTATCTCTATGCCATTCATACTTTTAAGTTTTCCCCCTATCCTCATGGATTACTAATAGGCGAGAAGCTATCTCTTACTAAACCTCAATATTCATTTTCCCTAGAGCATTCATCTCCAATCCATAATCTTAGTTTGGACTATGAACAAGTAACATATTACTAGCCTCAACCTCATTTGGGACTTAGCTAATCTAATACATACTCTGGTTCTCAATCAAAGCAAGTTTATCTTGCACCAGAACCTCTATTCTGTGTTAGAACTTTGTTCTGTACCAATACCAGAACCTTTTGCTCTGATACCAAAATGAAACATCCTACTTTCAACCCCTCAGAGTACGTATTCAAAAGCATATTTGATTAGCGGAAGCATTACATTAGCCTAAAAATTAAGAATTTAAAAACTTATTACCGGGTACTGTTCATTATGTAATTTCCAGATTGACAGTCCAACTTTAAAAATTCATAACTAATTGCAGAAAAATCGTATGGAGGTGATCCAAATTTATAATTGAATCTATTTCATAAATATTTAAGTAAAAAATATAAATTTGGACATTTACCTTTCCAATTGATACAGTTAAATCGTTACTTTTTACTGTTTATATGAAAAATTCTGGAAATTCCAGATTCTGTTTCTTAACTTTGGAAATTCGTTTCTATTGATATACACATCCAATTGAGTCATATTACCTATGAATTTAAAGATCTGGATGTATACCACATGTTCGCAAAATTTCGTGAATTAATTCCTTGATTTACTAGGTCAGACTGAAGCCACAACAAAACTGCTTGAGGACCTACGTTTTTACCATTTCAGTTTTCTTTCTTCAATTCTCAATAATTGTTCCAGCATGCATAAAACTTCACTTTGACTCCCATGTATTCATATACATCATGAGGTTATGCCATAATTAATTCATACATATTCTTTACATATAATGGCATATTACATAACCTTACATACATGGAAATTCATTGCATCTACTAAGACATCCATTACTTCATTTCCTTTCTCCCATTCTTTAGCTCTTCTTCATGCATACATTTCCTTCATGCTTGACCTAAATTGGTTGGTTGTGGGAGGGTGAGATTCTAGGGAATCTCAGTAGCAAACATTACCACTTAAATATGCAAGATGGATGCTAATGCATGATATGTAATTTCATTAAACTTTCTTTAATTAGTGACATGTCATCATGCTATATACTTTTCATAAAAATGCATGGCCATGGGAAACATGTTATTCATAATGTATTCAACATCATTTATCATGTCACAACATCATTCAATAATCATATACATATCAACACATAAGCATACCACATCAAGCACATAAAGAGATAAGTCCACTACCTTGAACTTAAACTTTCTTCCTTATTCTTGCACTTGCTCCCTAAGCTTTCCAACCATGAAACCTTTCGGTCAACCCCTTCTCAACGTCTTCTTGGATGTTTCAAGGTCCTAAACACATTCATACCCATCACATAATTCATTAGGACCATGAACTGAAGCATTACTCAAGACTATCTCTCTTGAACATTTAACTAACATAACTTTCTTTAATCTTTACCAATAGACTTGGCCTTTGAATCAATTGATGTCTTGACCTTAACCTACACAATTTCACCTTTTAAATCCATTTATGAGCTTAGAATCATGAAATTCCAGCTCCTATGCACTGTTCTGTACAGATTTGAAAAAAATGCACAATTCTTCCAAAAATTCTCATTTTGATTCCAATGCGTCTAATACTTGTTTCTCTACTTTATCCCACACAACTTTTCATTTTAAAACCATTGGAAGCATCAAAATCATGAAAATCCAATAACTGTTCATACGAGTGAACAGTAACAGGGAAGAATTCCAAACATTTCAACTTTCAATTCCAATGCTTCCAAGGTTCCAAACCTATCCAATCCTACACAAAATCATCATATACACTCAATTGAAGCCTTAAATCATTGAAATTCCATCTTCTTCTATCATGAACATTGCATGGATAGTGCAAACCGAAATGGTTCTTCCATGGCAAAGTCAAGAACATCAACTTCATTCAACAACCAATCATCTAACTAGCTTGTTTAAGCTTTAATCTCATAACTCTAACTTTAATTTCTTCTTTCTCCTTTCATCTAAGTTTTGGACAGCATATACATCTTAGAGAAAACTCATCTTTCATCCATGGAAACCCTAAGTTCAAGCTCCCAAATCAAAGGAAAATAAGCTAGGATAGATTGCTTACCTTTAATCTCTAGCTTGCTTGAACTTTGGCCCTTGAATTCTTCTTTGTCTTTGCTTGAGTTTTCATTTTGCAAGAGGTTCCCCAAGGGTTCTCATGTCTTGCATGAAGGTGCAGATTTATGGGGGTATTTATAGAAAATTTCATGGAAAATGGATGGCCAAGATCACTTCGTGTACTATTTGATCTAATGGCCAAGATTGCACCTTGAATCTTGTCTTGCCCACCAAGAAATGATGACATCATCTCCATGACATCATGAAGGACACCTCATATGCCCATGTGGAAAAATTGTAGAGGGAGGAAGCTTCTGGAAAAATTCCAGTCCAATCCAGTACCGGCTCAGTCCGATTTCTCAAAAACTAGACTGTTTTCTTCATCTAATTTTTCTGAGATTCCATAATATGTTTTCTGACCTTAAATCCAGTATCCAGATTCTTTCTACCATTGACATTCTTATACTGGGTCTAAACTTAATTACAGATCTCTTGGTAAATTACCAAATACCCTTGGTACCCTTTCTTGCACTATATTGACCCTAAGGGCATAATCGTTATTTCACACCTCTTTGGACCTTATCAGAGCATATACTGACTTTGAGGAATCATTCTTGTACTTGCCTTGGCTTTTGGCCTATCCAGAATGACCAAAATGCCCTCCATTCATCTATTGTACATTATTATAACACAGGGGCATTTTCGTAATTTCGCACTTTTTCGGGCTTCCTCTGGACACTGGCCCACATACTGCTCAGGCACCTTATTGGGCCTCTGGGATGCCATTTTGGGCCTTTTTCTAGGTCCACTACCTTTATGGCACAAATCCCAAGAAACCTCTCCCGGAGGTATTTATCGTGTATTTTATTCTACTGTAAATTCCATTAAAAATTCTACAGGATTCCTTTTCTGATCCTGTCAGTTTTATAAATTCTCCTATTAATTGTAGGAATTTACTGTAAAGTTTCATCTGATTCTGAGGTCTGCAAAATACTATAATAATTTTATCTAACTTCAGAAATTTATGTCAATTTTTCGGGACCTCAAATCAAAATTCTGTGTTGCGTCAAACTAACCCGAATAATTTTCTCTATCTACTGGTAAAATTTGGGTTTGATCTGATTCCGGGCATTTTTGGCCTGTTTCCGGTCCAAGTTCTTCATAATTACACTTTTGCCCCTTGAATTTTTCATAAATTACATTTATGTCCTCAACTTTTTAAAATTACACTTAAGGACCCAACATTTTTGTCTACTTTCTATTTTGGCCTTAAAACTTTTGTAATTTCACTTAAGTCCTTGCATTTTCTCCCTTTTTCAATTCAATCCCTTTCTTTACATAAATGGCCACATTTTTCTTAGAAAATCTCACATATATTACGTACAAACTGTACATACAAATCAGTGCAGAAAATTAGGGATATTACATGTGATGCTTCCAATTATGATGTGGGAGCTATGATAGGTCAAAAGGAAGGTAATCTATATAAAGTGATTGTATATGCCTCGAAAATATTTAATGCTACTCAAATTAATTATACCACTACTAAGAAAGAATTGTTTGCAATTGTAGTGGCTTTGGATAAATTTAGAGCTGATCTCATTAACTGTAAAGTTATTGTCTACACAGATCATGCAATAGTCAAGTATTTATTCCATAAACCTCAATCTAAGCCAAGACTTCTCCGATGGATGCTACAGCTTCAAGAGTTCGATAAAGTGAGGGATAGAGCTGGAAATATGAACCATGTTGCAAATCATCTAAGCAGATTACCAATAGAGACAAGGGGAGTACTTAGTTTTGATCTTATTTGTGATTCTTTCCCTGATTAATTTCTTTGTTTACTTGTTATTGTAGAACCTTGGTATGCTCATTTAGTTAATTTCATTGAAACTGGCCTAATCCCTTCTCATTTGTCTAAATTTCAGGCCTAAAAGCTCAAGAGTGAATCAAAATACTTCATTTGGGATAAACCTTTTCTGTGGAAGTTGTGTTCAGATCAAGTATTAAGGCGATATGTCCCAGACCAAGATCACAAATCAATTTTAGAAGCTTGCCATTCATGGGTTTATGGGGGTTATTTTAGGGCAAAAAGGACTGCATGAAGGGTCCTTGAATCCGATTTCTATTGGCCTTCCCTTTTTAAAGATGCTTTTGAGTTTTGTAGAGCTTGTGATAGGTGCCAAAGATTTGGGAGGATTAGGAAAAGGCATGAGATGCCGCAACAACCTATTATATTTTATAAGGTTTTTGATGTTTGGGGAATAGATTTCATGGGATCTTTTCCACCTTCAGCAGGGTTTTGTAACATCCCTAATTTCTGTACTAAGTTGTATGTACAGATTAAATAAAATATATGAGATGTTTAGGAAAATATGTGGCCATGTTTATGTAAAGAAAAGGATTAATTGGAAGAGGAAGAAAGTCTAAGAGCCAAAGTGCAAAATTACGAAAATGCCACTGTGATGCCCTAAGAAACCAGAAGTAAATGGAGGGCATTTTGGTCATTTCACACAATGGATGGATATCAGAGAAAATTTGATAGTAAATTATTATAATTAATATGACAATTTGTGGAGTTGACAGAAGTCAAAAAGGAGTCCTGTAGAATTAATTATGGAATTTACAGTGAAAAAGGACACCGATAAAGGGTTAAAAGAAACATATATAATTTTTAACAGGACTTCTGGGTCTCAGAAAATTATGAAACTTTGTACAGAATTCATTTTATATTAGAATGAATTTCTAAAAATGTTAGAACAATTAAAAGAGGTGTTTAGCATTTATGCTAAGATCAGGGTAAGTTACGGATATCGGTATGAGGAAAGTACATTGGGATTTGGGCCAGTTAGCTATTGGACCTAAAAGAGGCCCAATATTTCGTTCTAGGCCATCCCAATAAGGCCCAAAAGTTATCTTGGAGCCCAAGTCCAAATAATAAATAATTTATGGATTTTTGAAAAGAAAGAAAAAGAGAATAAAGTAAGAATTAGGTGTTGCACATGGTGGGACCCACAAGGACACAAGCATGGCACCCAAAAAGAGGAAGGGTTAGGTGTACCAAGGGAGGCCATGCTAGTGATGTCATGGTGGTAAGGTCTTGAGTGAAAAGGAAAAAGACATTCCAAGATCAAACCTTTAACCATTAGATCAAATAGTTTCCAAAGTGATCTTAGCCTTCAAATGGCACATGACTTTTGCTATAAATACCCCCCTTTTCCATTCATTCTTCACACCCAAGAGATCCTTTAGAGAGAGAAGTGAGTTCTAGAGAAAGAAAGTGGAAGAAAGCAAGGAAGAAGCAAGTGTCTTGAAGGAGCAAGTAAGGTAAGTTGATGTTCTTCACTTTACCATTTCGGTTTGCACTGTTCATGCACTGTTCATGATAGAAGAAAATGGAATTTCAATGATTTAATGCTTCCATTGAGTTTATATGATGATTTTGTGTAGGATTGGAAAGGTTTTGAACCTTGGAAACCATTGGAATTAAAGGTTATAATGTTAAAAATTCCTCACGGGTACTGTTCACTCGCGTGAACAGTGATTTAAATTTCATAATTTTGATGCTTCCAATGGTCTTAAAATGAGATTTTGTGTGGGGGTAAAGTGGAGGAACAAGTATGGGAAGCATTGGAACCAAAATGGGAATTTTTGGAAAAAGGGAGCTTATTGAAACTAGACTTGGATTTTGTTTGGAATGGAGTTATAATTTGGTAATTATCTTGTAATGCCTAGGTTTTGACATTTGTGGCAAGGAAAGACCATTACAAGAAGGAAAGGAACAAGGATCTACAAGAGGTAGCAAGAATATCTAACTATAAACTTATGTGCTTTGATTGTTTTGCTTACTTGTTATGCATAAAGGTTTGGTTGAGCATGGAATGTTGTGTGATGATGATGATGATGTGATATGAGTATGTGATACTCCTTGCAATATATGTCATGACAATATGCATATTAGAGTTGCTTATGTATAAGCATGAATTAGCTCCCATTGCATGATAACATGTTAGGCATTCAATCAAACATGCATAACCTTATAGTTTATATTACTTGCTATTGGGATTTCCATGAAATCTCATTCCTTCCATATAATTAAACATGCTCTAGGTGCTGGATCTTCTCAAGGCAAGAGGGTAAATATTGATGGATGACTGTACATAATTTAAAGAGTGTGCACTTTAATTACAAGATGATGTTTTGGTTTGTATGATGCATGCTACTCATAAATCCAATCTGAGGTAGTGTACTTCCATCGGTATTTTGATTGACTTATATGAAGATTTTTCATATGAAATTTGGCATGAACATAGCTAAGCTCTAGAGCTTTCAATGGACACCAAGAACGCCTCATTTGGTTAAGAACTCGAATTGTTATGATTTTTCAAAGTTAGGAGTTGAAATCTGGAATAAGGTAAAACGACTACTCAGAGGCAGTGAGGTCCATGCGCTAATTTCATATAGTAAACGAATGAGTTTTTCCTCGAAATTTTTTGAGATTAAATTAGACATATGGAGATTTAAATCCATATGTAATTCAACACAATTGGATAAGTATACAAGGATAAATGAATTTTTGAAAATGGGGCAAAGAAACTGGAACTTCCAGATTTACCAAATGAACAGTAAAGTTCAACGAATAAACTGATTTGATCTGGACAAGAAGATCTCATTTTCATATTTTTCTATCAAATTTAAATGAAAGATATTTCATTAGAAATTGGAATCACCTTAAAACTATTTTTCTAGATTTAGTTATGAATTTCCAAAGTTCTGGTTGTAATATGGAATTACCCAGTGAATAGTGGCAGTAAACAGTAACCGTAAGCCCAACTCTTGGAAATTCATATTTTTGAGGTTAAGAGGTATTCCAATATAGTTCTAATTGAGTATAAATAAGGTTAAGGATTAAGTTTAAAATTAAGGTCAAGGTTTTAAGGTTAAGACAAAAATAAATTTGTTGGAAAATACCGTTGTGCTGGTAGACTATACAAAGTACTGTGTACATAGGTGCTGTCTAAGGAGGCTGGAAGTGAGTGGACCTAGCTGGTTCATCCAGTCTTTCCTGGGTACTTGTGTAGAATGGTAGTTCTCATGGGGAATTACCGAATCAGTACATTTATTTTCTACCAAGATTTTCGGCAAGAGAGATATAATCCACTTCAAGAGAGCTATACTAAGAGTACTTTGAGAGATATAAAGGAGGATGTTTCATTTTAGTATCAGAGCAAAGGATTTTGGCTTAGGAAATACTCTGAACAGATGATTTCTGGCGTTAGTACAGAATAAAGTTAGCACAGAACAAAGGGTTCTGGCTCAGAGGATAAGATTCTGGCACAGAACAGAAGGTTCTGGCTCAGTGATGCTCTGGTTTAATGAGACTGATCCCTTAAACAAATGAGAAGTTTGAGTGGTTCTTTCCCTAGAGTATGATATAGGGATGGTGTTCACTGCTTAGAAAGGTTTAGATAGAAGACAGTGACACTAGATGAATGAGACTATACCCTAAGCTTTATAGTCTTACGAAGGATATGATTACGATCGGCTAATCTTAGTCAGCCGATACAACCGAGGTAGCATGTTTATTAAAATAATGTGGCTGGACTAAGCAGAATAATGTTTAAGAAGCAGTTTCCTCTATGGATAGAGATAGAAGCTGATCAGTTCACGACTAAGGAAGCTGTAAGAGTAGTTTGAGGTATCATGCTGTGACCAGATACTATAGTGAGCATGCTAGATGTCCAAGTTGCGACAAGTTAAGTCATAAGTCACGATGAGAGAAGACTTTTGGTCGCAAAACACAGGGTAAATGTTGGAGTAGTAGACATGGGGATTCATAAAGTTAAGCTTGAAATATCAGCTAATCAGTGAGACCCCCAACCTTTAATGCTGTATAAAGATGAGGTACACCTAGACTTTGACTCTTCAGGTAATGAAGAGAGTTCAGATGACAGCATAAGGGACTCAATTAGGAAGGTTTATAGTAAAGTACCCATGCATATTTTTGTAGACTCGGATTTATAGTCTAGAAATTATGAGAAATTCAGTCAGATGTTGTGTATGCATCAGATAATGCTGCACTAGATAATGATGGGTCTAGTAATTATGTATAGGATGAGTTTGATAGAGTGCTCTCTAACCTGATATAAGCTCTATTCCTCCGATGAGAGGACAGATTTCAACTGAGAAAGCTGATTACTGATACTGGATTATAGGTAGGCCAGATATTATTCCTCCTTTACTAGAGTTTGAGGATAAGTTTGATATGAGTAGCCTAAGAACCAGTTACAATCTGTGACATCCCTTCCTATTATATTAGTCCAGGAATATACGAGGGTATAGATAAAGATTAAAGGGATATTCCTGGCCCTAATCCACCCCAGCTTCTTTATGAAAGATAGACAATATGACTATACTAGTCTCAAGAAGGCTGTGGGAAGTGAACTACTTAGTTTAGGTCAAGGGATGGAAAGAAGTAGAAAATAAGAGCAGTCAGTTTAGCTGCAGTTCCCCAATGCCATAGAAAGGATGATAAACAAAGATATGATAGAGGGCATTGACCTGGATTAAGTTTTCATATTAGTAGTATGATATGAGATGGCCATAAGCCAGATATTGCCATATACCCTACGTGGCATATAAAGCTAAGTAAGCTTTTGGCAAATGGTTCACAACTGATGTGTAAGGATCGGCCATTACTAGGGTAAAGACTGGACAAGAACATTATAAGGAAATATTTAAAGCAAGTTAGATCCAAGTCGAATGTAAAGCAGTTTGGGACACAACTAGAAGTCCTCAAGAAGTTAGGCCATTATGAAAGGTGACCCGAGGTCGTGACTAAAGAATGTAGAGCTGTCTAGTCATGACAAGTAGAATGAGATGGTCACAACTAAAGTTCATAGATGCGTTGCGCCTAGTTCATACTCAGGCCACGATGAAGATACGCAGGGACCTGATGAAGGATGAAGATGCCAACCTCACTTAAGGTTATCAGTTGAGGTTTAGCACATGATGTAGGCAAGCTGAATAGTATGAGAAATAGATATACATGCTAGTCTAAGATGATGTTTAGAAGTAGATCCTCTATGTGACTATCAAGAGTAGATCTACATTTGGAAAGACTTTGTTCAGTTAGTCTTTTATGAACAAAAGAATCAAAAGTTAGGATAAGGCTTGCGCAAGAAATGAGCCTAACATATGGCTTCAAGTTCTCGAAAGTTAAAGTCCATAAAATAGGATATTAGTCCCACATCGGTTGGGGAGGTGAACGAAGCATGCCTTATAAGGGTGTGGATACCTCTCCCTTATGAACGCGTTTCCAGTACTCACCAAGCGCCCTCGTCACCAAGCGCCCCAGTGGGGGTAGGCAGGCATGAGTGGTAGGTAGGCAGTGCTGGGAAATAAAACCCTGACCTCGTGTGGGCCCAGAGGTGCCTGCCTAAGGGGAGAAGGGACAATATCTTTCGCTGCATAGCTTTGATACCCAGAGGATACGTTTTCGGGTGCCTAAGGGGTTAAAGTCCTCATGTGCCTGGAGAACAAAACCGTGCTCTCGTGTGGCCTTAAGGCTGCCTAAGGGGAAAGCGGACAATATCTATGTGGAAGGGTGCTGAGCTGTTAGAGAACATAAGTAATAGTGCTAGATGATGAATGAGATTTATGTGATCTAAGTTGGTTAGAATCAACAAAAAGATCAGAAATGAACCATAGTCCGGTCAAGAGTAGACTGAGACTGATGTATATGCACAGGAAGAGTTGAGAGATAGTAGAAAGACACTAAAGTTGCTCCAGAGAAATGGAGACTGTTCCGCTCACCTGAGAAGTATTCCTTGAGTAAAGTTTATGAAAAGTATTCCTCTCAGTTAAATAGAGATGAGCGTGAGGCTAAAGGTTAAATAGAGAAAGAGAAACCCTTTTGATGAATGTTTAGCCAAGTTCATATATATGAACAGAGAGAGTTGAATAATTAAAGAGTTAATTTACGGATTGGATTTCATGTTACAAAGGATTTCTCGGGTAGTCATAGAAGTTCAATAGAGCGGTAGATGTATACAAGATTAGAAATAGAAATGTATAATGCCTAGACAGGGAAAGATAGCCACAAGTTTAAAGATAAAGTAACTCCCCTATTCGATAAAAGGGTCAAGTCTATACCCTGATAAGAGGGTAGCATGGCAGCCTAAGTGAAATCGATAGATGTTTTAGGATGAATGATCAAGATATGATAGGCAATATGATAAAGGAAATATGTTTTGAGGCTTACTTAGTTCATTACAATGTCTGATGGATGGTTGAGCAAATTATGATAATGAATAGTTGCATCTCCTTGCAGTGGTCATATAATGACATGCATGTTAGAGTATGCCATGATGAATACTCCCATTTCGTAGTATATGCAGGGTAGAGTATATATGGTGAGGAAGTTATGAGAAAATTATGTTGCTCCCATACCATATGATATGCAATGAGGAATATATTGAGGATGATAGATAGTCTCAGTTTATGGGACGATAAGTTATGATATGATATTCTGATATGATTTATGATTGGGGTGATTCAGGTTTTTCTATAGGCTTGTGAATGCAGTACTAAGAGCCATTGCTATTGAAAGGAATGGTATACAGAAAGAGTTAGATTTGAAACAGATGACTCTGAGATAGAGACTGGATTCAGATGAGTACAGATCACTCTTCAGATAAGAGTTGGATCTGATGTAGTCTTCTCGCAGTTAGAGCATAGTTCAAATGGCTCGCAGTTAGAGCACAGATTTACATGAGAAGTTATGATGAGGCCATAGCAGCGGAATGTAATGGCAGGTGGTTAAACCATGATTGCACAAGGCATGGTAAGCCACAGTAAGAGAAAGATGAGAAGGAACTCCTGAGTAAGAGAGGAAATAAGTAAAGTCTTGGGCAATAATATGGGCTACTGAACATAATATTTCTAAATTTTTATTGAGTTATCAACAAGTAGAAGCGGTGAACCCTATAACTTAGTCTGTTGGTTTAAGATCTTCGGGAGATATACAGAATCGCAGTTAGATTCTGGAGGGTCACAGTTAGATCCTAGCATGGCTCGAGGGTCGCAGTTAGATTCTGAAGAGGCTGACGGTTGATCGCAGTTAGATCCCGAGGTCGCAGTTAGACCTAGCCTAAGGAAAGTAATGAGCCATGAGATATGAGTACAATGTAGTATCTCTTTGGAAAGATGAATGCCAAAGACGAAGTTAAGGTAAGGAAGCTTCACTAGTTGATAAACTCATCCAGAAAAATTATTTATAATGATTTTCCTCATATAGCCTATATTATACAGACTGAACTTAGTTTTCTTTAAACAAAGACAGAGTCCAAGTTAAAGTCTGAGTGCTGATATTCAAAAGTTTTATAGAAGTATGCCTGAGGAACAAAGAAGAGAACCCCATATGTTTTGAGAACAGAAAAGTATGAGCAGATAAATCCTCCAGATGAGGATAAAAAGATTAAAAGGCTAAAGAGACCTAGAGAAGAAGGTCTAAAGTAAAGTTAGAACCCAGTAGTTATATGAGATAGAGAATGCTAAGGCTTAGAAGAGTAAGGTAGCCTTCGTCCAGAAAGATGTTAAGGCAAGAGTAGTCTAAGAAAGAGTAATGAAAAAGGGTCCAGTTGTCACAGAAGTTGGTATAGATGGACAAGGTAAGAAAAGTGAAAAGTTAAAGTAAGATAGACCCTGGAGTTACACCAAGATGTTAAGGGGTAAGATATGAAAGAGTGTAAATGCCATAGAAGTTTGGCATATATATGATGAATGATAAACAAAGTTATGAAAAGTTAGAAAGGTTATGAACATTAAAGGATTAAAACCCTTCTGCCAAGTCCAAATAAGAGTGGATTTGAAATGAAAGATTTAAATTATGACTTTGTTCAGGAGAACGATAAGCAAAAGAGCAATACTCTCCTGAGAGGCTGATAAAGTCATAAGAGAATGTTAGAGCTTTGCATTTAGGAGCAAGTATACAGTCCTACAAGATATTGGCCAGGCATTATGCATGTTAGAGTATATGCTCCTACTTAGCAGTAAAGTAAAGAAAAGAATAACTGCTAAGTCCTCTCTCTGTATGATGTTGAATCATTAAAGATGATAAGAGCAACAATAGAGTTATAAGAGTTTCTATACAAAAAGAGGATGAAGCTTTGCGGATGTTAAAGAATTCTGCGAGATGCTAAGAGAAGTAATAAGGGATAAGTGTTAGAAAGTATGATGAGTGATTGAGGGAAACTCCCGAATACAATAATATTCGAGAGAGTTTGATATGAAAGAAATGGACACTACTCTCAAGTCTAGTACAAGGAGTTGTCCATAAGCAAATGGATGCATAGCACAAGATCAAGTGCCGTGATGAAGTAGAAATAAACTCCAATTAAGTTGACTGATACAAAAAGAGTAATGACAGCAAGGACATGAAGCGGATATTGAAAGTACTCCGCTAGATAATAAGATAAAAGGTAAGAGATGGATACCCCAATTCTTAGTCATAAAGCAGAAAGAGATTTAAAGAGGATGTATATTTAAGATTGTTGACTAAGGTACAAGTAAATTTCGAGGACGAAATTTATTTTAAGGGGGAGAGAAATGTAACATCCCTAATTTCTGTACTAAGTTGTATGTACAGATTGAATAAAATATATGAGATGTTTAGGAAAATATGTGGCCATGTTTATGTAAAGAAAAGGATTAATTGGAAGAGGAAGAAAGTCTAAGAGCCAAAGTGCAAAATTACGAAAATGCCACTGTGATGCCCTAAGAAATCAGAAGTAATTGGAGGGCATTTTGGTCATTTCACACAATGGATGGATATCAGAGGAAATTTGATAGTAAATTATTACAATTAATATGAGAATTTGTGGAGTTGACAGAAGTCAAAAAAGGAGTCCTGTAGAATTAATTATGGAATTTACGGTGAAAAAGGACACCGATAAAGGGTTAAAGGAAATATATGTAATTTTTAACAGGACTTCTGGGTCTCAGAAAATTATGAAACTTTGTATAGAATTTATTTTATATTAGAATGAATTTCTAAAAATGTTAGAACAATTAAAAGAGGTGTTTAGCATTTATGCTAAGATCAGGGTAAGTTACAAATATCGGTATGAGGAAAGTACATTGGGATTTGGGCCAGTTAGCTATTGGACCTAAAAGAGGCCCAATATTTCGTCCTAGGCCAGCCCAATAAGGCCCAAAAGTTATCTTGGAGCCCAAGTCCAAATAATAAATAATTTATGGATTTTTGAAAAGAAAGAAAAAGAGAATAAAGTAAGAATTAGGTGTTGCACATGGTGGGACCCACAAGGACTTTAAAATGGCACCCAAAAAGAGGAAGGGTTAGGTGTACCAAGGGAGGCCATGCTAGTGATGTCATGGTGATAAGGTCTTGAGTGAAAAGTGAAAAGACATTCCAAGATCAAACCTTTAACCATTAGATCAAATAGTTTCCAAAGTGATCTTGGCCTTCAAATGGCACATGACTTTTGCTATAAATACCCCCCCTTTTCCATTCATTCTTCACACCCAAGAGCTCCTTTAGAAAGAGAAGTGAGTTCTAGAGAAAGAAAGTGGAAGAAAGCAAGGAAGAAGCAAGGGTCTTGAAGGAGCAAGTAAGGTAAGTTGTCTCCTTGCTTCTACCTTTTGTTCTTATGGTTTGTGCTTGAGTTTAAGTGATTTTTGAGGCTTAAATCTTGGGGAAATGCTGCTGGAATTTTTGTGTATATGTGAAAGGAATATGAGTTTTAAGTCATAGATAGTTAAGACAAGCTTAAACAAGTTAGTTACATACTTGGTTGTGAAGTAAGTTGATGTTCTTGACTTTACCATTTCGGTTTGCACTGTTCATGCACTGCTCATGATAGAAGGAAATGGAATTTCAATGATTTAATGCTTCCATTGAGTTTATATGATGATTTTGTGTAGGATTGGAAAGGTTTTGAACCTTGGAAACCATTGGAATTAAAGGTTATAATGTTGAAAATTCCTCACGGTACTGTTCACTCGCGTGAACAGTATTTGAATTTCATGATTTTGATACTTCCAATGGTCTTAAAATGAGATTTTGTGTGGGGGAAGTGGAGGAACAAGTATGGGAAGCATTGGAATCAAAATGAGAATTTTTGAAAGAATTATGCATGTTTTTCAAATCTGTCCAGAATAGTGCATAGTTGCTGGAATTTGGTTGTTTTGAGTTCATAGATGGATTCAAAAGGCCAAATTGTGTAGGGTAAGGTCAAGACATCAATTGATTCAAAGGTCAAGTCAATTGGTAAAGATTAAAGGATGTTATGTTACTTAAAGTAAGCTTAGTGTTCAAGAGAAGTTAGATTGTAATGGTTGGATGGTAATGTGATGTTAGGATTTGCTTGGTGTGCTCAAAAGAGGGCAGCCACATAGCAAGGAAAAGTAAGAAGGAAGAAGCAAAGTTAAAGTGGAAAGAAGTAAAGCAATAAGGTAGTAAACTTACCTTAAACTTGTATGTATTGAATGTTATGCTTGATTGTGCTATGACTTTGTTGAATTGTGTGCATATGTGTATATGATTGAAGCTCTGTTTCTATGATTACCTTGGCCAATTATATTTCATATGTTACATGGAAGCATGCACATTACACAATGTTTACACCTTCACAAGCAAGCACAAGTAATTACTTTAATGCATGCATTGTTTAGTACCGTTTGCTATTGAGATTTCCCCAGAAATCTCACCCCATCCATGTAATCCCAAACCCACAGGTTTACGAATGAGTAAAGAAGATAAAGAGGCATGAAGAGAGGTTGGGAATTGGAAGATTTGAATATTATGTAATAAATGTGCGAATTGTTGCATGTAATGTTGTTATATGACAAGTTGATCAATAATGTTCATGATGAAAAGGTATAATAGTAAATGATGAAATAAATGTATCAAATAATTATGGCATAACCCCATAATGTATATGAATGTATGAAAGGCCAAAGAGATTGGTTATGTGTTCTGGAACAATTAATGGAAAATTCATGTTTTTGAGGTTAAGGTTAAGGTTAAGATTCAAAGATATTTTCTAGAAAATGCCGTTGTGCTGGTAGACTATACAAAGTACTGTGTACGTAAGTGCTGTCTAAGGAGGCTGGAAGTGAGTGGACCTAGCCGGTTCATCCAGTCTTTCCTGGGTACTTACGTAGAATGGTAGTTCTCATGGGACTTACCGAATCAGTACAGTTATTTTCTGTCAGGATTTTTGGCAGAGAGAGATATAATAAAGTTAAGATTACTTCTGTAAGTGTACTCTGAGATGTTTAAAGGAGGATGTTTCACTGCATGTACTACAAAAGGGGAATATTCATTCATCATAGCATACTCTAACATGCATTTATCACATGACAACTGCAAGGAGATGCAACTATCAAACTTATGGAAACATAAGCTATATCATCATCATACCATCCATTGCACACTGCAATTAGGTAAGCTTTATAACATTCTTATTTTAGGTTTCTCATCTGACTAGCTTATCTAACTTAGGCTGCCACATTACTCTCTTATTAGGGTATAGACTCAACCCTTCATTACTCTATCTTATATAGGGGAGTCACTTTATCTTTTAAACTGTTGCTACCTCTCTACTATCTCTTAACTTCTTCTGTCTATCTATCAGTTCCAGTCTGTTCTTGATTAGACTATAGTTCCTTATTGGTCTTTCTCTTGATCCTAGCGAACTTGAGTAGCAAGGATCTTATTCATCATCTGTTACTATCACTTCTATTCTTTAGGGAACTCTACACTAGGTCTACTACTTCTCCGTGATGGAATCCCTCTGCTTAGGGAACATTAGCTCTTTATCTATTAACCATCACGTCTCTAGCCTTAAGCCATGTCCTAGGATCATTTCTAGGCAAATCTCATTCTAGCTATCTCATCTTAACTCATCATTATCATCATAATTGACCTCTAGGTATTCTCGTCGTGACCTGAACACTTCCTAATCGTGACTCACATGCTCTGTGACTTTTAGTCGCGACCATCGTACTCTACTCGCTACGACCTGGCATCTCTGTGTCCTTTAGTCACGACCATCGCATTCTACTCATCACGACTGTAGGTCTTCTCACGTCACAATCTTAACTCTTCCGTACATATTAGTCGTGACATAAGACCCTTCTCGTCGCAACCTCAGTTCTTTGTGACTACTAGTCGCAACCTATAAACCTTCATGTCACGACTTGGACGTATCACCATCTGCGTTTACCCACATAATGATACATTAAGCTACTCTTGTAGCTTCCTTGACCTTATACTGGTCAACTTATGTCTCTATCAATAGAGGAAACTATTCCTCCGACATTATCTTGCTTAATCTAGCCATATCGTACTAAGAAACATGAGACCTCAGAGGTAATGACTGACTAAGATTAAGCTATCATGTTCTAGGGAGGAAAACTTCTCTAACTTGTTTAAGGGAATTAGTCTAACTAAATCAGAGCATCACTAAGCCAGAACCTTCTGTTCTGTACCAGAATCTTATGCTCTGAGCCAGAACCCTTTCTGCTATATACTAGAACCTTTTGCTCTGATCCCAAAATATCACATCCTCACTTTTCTAGCTTCATCTTCTCCAAACCAGTACCCTGTTATGTTTGGAAAAGATAGAGGTGAGATTTCAGGAGAAATCTCAGTAGCAAACGGTACCATTCAATGCATACAAGATGAATGCAAGTGCATAACATGCCTTCTTTATCTTTCTTTAGCTTCAATTTGCATACTTTCATGCTCCATGCCTATCACTATTATGCATGACCATAAACTCATAAAGGGAAGAGCATATATCATCATCATCACATATCATAATCATATTAACACACAAGCATATACATCAAGCATACAAGAATGGGTAAGTTCACTACCTGGCATGCAGCTTTCCTTAACCCTTAACCTTTTCTCTAAGGTTCCACCTTTTTATAGGTCAGAGCCTATACATAGAACAATAATATTTTATTATTATTTTATCCAGTATAACTCTACTTAATTTAGGCTTAACCTTTTCTCTAGAGATTATGTAGAGATTCAGCCTGACGTTGTGCATGCACCAGATGATACTGAGTCTAGTAATTCTATACTGTATGAGTTTATAGGAGTGACTTCTGACCCTGATGTAAACTTTATTGCTTCGATGAGAGGACAAATTATGGCTAAGGAAGCTGAGTACTGGTACTGGATTACATGTAGATCAGATATTGTTACTTTCCTACTAGAGACCCAACTATAGTCTATGACAGTCCCTTCCTATTCTCGTAGTCCAGGAACATATGACTTTATAGATAAATATTAGTGGGATGCTCCTGGTCCAAGTCAACCCTAACCTTCTTTGTCAAAGGTAGATAATATTGACTATATCTATCTCAGGAAATCTATGAAGAGTGAATTACTCAGTTTAGGTCAAGGGATGGATAGAAGTAGAGATCAAGAACAGTCAGTCTTGATAGGATACAAATTGTGTATGATTTCTGTGATATTTTAAGGATTTTGTAACAACTTTACCATTCATTTTATGCCTGTAATTGTGCTTTTGTGGTAACACATGATTGTGCTTGGCAATGTGCTGATTAAAGGGTGTAATGGTAAATTAACTCCTCCAAACTACATATATATTATCTTTTTGTTAGTTGAACTTTCACTGTGAGATTTGATTATGAATTGCAGGTATTTTGGAGGAGAACCAAGAACTAATGTGAAAAGAAAAGAAATCACACAAAGAGAATCAAATCAAGGAAGTCAGCTTCTGTGGTATTTTGTCATGACCAAAGTGTCCATAGGTCGCGACCTTATTTCTTTTGGGAAGTTATTTTGCATTCATAGGTCATAACCAAAAAGAAGATATGGTCGTGACCAAAGAAGACAATCAGTGAAGCTGCGCGTTTTTTATTAGGTCATTTTGGAATTAAAAGGAGAGTTAAGCCGTAGAAGCAAATGGAGGCTAGTTTTTACCTGATTTGGCTAAGAAGTAGTACTCAATGCTCTCTTTATGCTCTCTCTACAACCTACACACACATCTTCCATCTTCCTTCATCTTTCCACAGATTTTTTTCATGGCTTCATATCTGGGTAGCGATTGCAGCACAGTAAGAGTTATGAGAGGCTAGATCTTTAGTCTCTTGGTGATAAACCGTATATCTTGAGCTCATGGTATCGTATCCTTAATTTTACCCTTGGATATACTCAATTGGAAGTAATTTATACCAATCGATTACCTCTTTATCTTAAAAACATGAATTTTCAAGAAAAAGGCCTCGGCTACTGTTCACTTGGTAATCCAGAATACAGCCTAAACTTTAAAAATTTATATTTAAATCTAGAAAGATTAAAATTGGGTGGTTCCAATTTCTAATGAAATATATTTCATGTAATTTTTAAGGAAAAATATGAAACTAAGGTTTCCTTATCCAAATGAAATCAGTTTATTCATTGAAAAACACTGTTCATTTGGTAAGTCTAGAAGTTCCAGTTTCTTTACCTTATTTTCAAAAATTCATTTCTCTTTGTTCACTTATCCAAATAAGACATGTTACATATGGATTTAAATCTCCATATGTGTACTTTAAGCTCATAAAAGTTTGTGGAAAAACTCGTCCATTTACTATTTGAAATTCGCACCAGAACCATACTGCCTCTAGGGGCTCGACTTATCTTGTTCCAGATTTTATTGTCAACTTTGAAAAATCATAACAATTTGAATCCTTAACCAATTGAGGATTTCTTGGTGTACATTTAACGCTCTTGATCTTAAATATTTTCATACCAAATTTCACATAAAATCACATTGGCTAGAATATAAAAATTATCATCGAAAGTGTACTGCCTCAGACTGGATTCATAGAAACATACATCAAAATATCATCTTTTCAAGTTAAGTGCTCAACTTTAAGTCATATGCAAATTAACCATCCACACTTAACCTTTTGCCTTGAGACATCACCTATAGCATGGTTATGTATATGGAAAAAATGAGATTTCATGGAAATCTCAATAGCAAGTCATACAAACTATAATAACATACATGCTTGATTAAATGCCTAACATGTTATCATGACATGGGACTACTTTATGAATATACATAAGCAACCTCTAACATGCATATTGTCATGACATTCATTGCAAGGAGTTGCAACCATTCATACTTCATCATCATCATCATAAAATTATCTCAAGCTCAACCAAGAATCATACATAACAGCAAGCATACAATCAAACAAACATAAGATTATAGTTAGGTATTCTTGCTACCTCTTAGATGTCCTTGTTATTTCCTTCTTGGAATGATCTTCCCTTCTCACCAATGTCAAAACCTAGCCATTACAAAGTAACATCAAGTTACAACTCAACTCCAACACAATTCCAAGACTAGGTTCTCACCAAGTTCCATTATTTATTTAATTTATGACTTATGCTTCCATCTTCCTAAAATAAATTCTCATGGTTCATTTCCACATAATTTTTCATGCAGAATCCAAATATGAAATCAGAATTTCCAAAATCAATTTGCATCATGGGTTGCTGTACAGAACCAAAAAGCCCCTCATGTTCCCCCAAAAATTCTCATTTTGATTCCAATATTTCCAATACTTGTTTCTCTACTTTATCCCCACACAATTTTCCATTTTAAACCCATTGGAAGCATCAAAATCATGAAATTCCAACATATGAACAGTGATTCATACAGTACCAGAACAGAACACAATCTTCTATTCACATGCATACTTGGATTTCTAAACTAGTGTCACTTGATTCTAGCTTGTTTAAGCTTGTCTAAACTATCTATAACATAAAACTAATATTATTTTCACATCAAAACAGAATATCCAGCAGCACCACCAAGATAAATATGTCCCAAAAACCTCTTAAAACCAAGAGCAAACTTACTAGAATAAAGTCTAGGATCAACGGGACTAACTACCTTACTTGTTCCTCCAAGGTGCTTACTTCTTTCTAGTTTCAATGGAAATTTTACAAGAGTTTCCCCAAGGTCTCCAAGAATGCCGAAGTGATATGATTTGGGGGGGTATTTATAGAAAACTTTGGTGAAAATGGAAGGCCAAGATTACTTTGTGCACTATTTGATCTAATGGCTTACATTTATTCTTAGATTTATCTTTTTCTTTAAAAGATAATTATGACATCAGCATCCAAGACATCATCAAGGGGACACCTCACAAGACATGTGGCAAAATTCCAAGGGCAGGAAGCTTCTAGAAAAATTCTAGTCCAATCTGGTACCGGCTCAGTCCGATTTCCCAAAAACTAGACTATTTTCTGAATCTATTTTTTCTGAGATTCCATAATATGTTTTCAGACCTTAAATCCAGTATCCGCATTCTTCCTACCATTGACATTATTATACTAGGTTTAACTTAATTACATATCCCTTGGAAAATGACCAAAATACCCTTGGTGCCCTTTCTTGCACTATATTGACTATAAGGGCATAATTGTCATTTCACACCTCTTTGTACCTTATTAGAGCATATACTGAATCTGACTAACTCTTCCAGTACCTGCCTTGGCATTTTAGCCTGTCTAAAATGATCAAAATGCCCTCCATTCATCTCTTGCTCCTTGGTACAACACAGGGGCATTTTCATAATTTCATACTTTTCTGACAAATTTCTGAACACTGGCCCGTTTCCCCGATGAACCTATATCATGGGTCTAGCCTCAGTTGGTATCATTATGGGCCTTTGAGTGACACCATCTGGGCTTATTCAGTCCTAGTTTGCTTATCGATTAATTTTCCAATCGGATATCGGGTGTTCATAAACTCCCGTCAAAATTCACTAAAAAGTGAACTTTTTTTACAAAACTTCTTTCGGGATTCTGCATTTCCCCTACCTCTGGCTTCACAGGACTCACATTCCTATAACTTTTCACTCATATCTGAGGTCCAGAAGATCTGATAAAAATTTCAGATAACTTTCACACAATCAAATAAATTTCAGCTATCTGAAATTCTAATAAAATTTCTGTATTAAGCTACATTAACCAGCATCATTTTCTCTATCTACTAATAAAATTTGGGACTGAAATGCTTCTGCTCAGTTCTAAGCCACTTTTGGCTCAACTTTCCATAATTACCATTTTGCCCCTTGAACTTTTGATAAATTACATTTATGTCCTCAAACTTTTTGAAATTACACTTAATGACCCAACATTTTTGTCTACATTCTATTTTGGCCTTAAAACTTTTGTAATTTCACTCAAGTCCTTGAATTGTCTTTCTTTTTCAATTCAATTCCTTTCCTCACATAAATGGCCACACTTTTCTTAGAAAATCTCACATATATTACGTACAAACTGTACATACAAACCATAACAGAAAATTAGGGATATTACACATGGACTGCACTAGGGAGTTTTCTACCTTAATCTGCACCAGTTTCATGTTTTCATATTTCTAGATTTAGAGATTTCATTATATGAGTAGGGATTGAATATCGATTGATTATTCTCAGATTATGTATTTGTAATTGAATATGGATGATTTAAATATTGATTTTAATATGAATATTTCAGTTTAGATTTCTAGACAGTTGGATTCTTATCAACAATTGTTGATATCTAATTCAATTGCTTAAAGTCCATGGTTGTCAATCGATGATCATTTGAGTATGTACAAATACTGTGATGACATGAAATATGAGTTTTTATATGATATAATGAAATGATAGTTGGTTGAACATCTATGTGAATATGTTCCCTATTTAATGTGATTATGGTACATACATATGGATGAGTTTCAAGTGACTCATGTAATATCCCTAATTTTCTGTACTGATTTGTATGTACAGTTTGTACGTAATATATGTGAGATTTTCTAAGAAAAATGTGGCCATTTATGTAAAGAAAGGGATTGAATTGAAAAAGGAAGAAAATGAAAGGACTTAAGTGAAATTATAAGAGTTTTAAGGCCAAAAGAGAAAGTAGACAAAAATGTGGGGTCTTTAAGTGTAATTTTAGCCAAATGTGAGGACATAAGTGTAATTTATGAAAAGTCAAGGGGCAAAAGAGTAATTATGAAGAATTTGGACCGAAAAAAGGACAAAAATGGCCAGAGTCAGATCAGGCCCAAATTTTACTAGTAGATAGAGAAAATTATTCCAGTTAGTTTGACGTGTCACAGAATTTTGATTTGAGGTCCCAAAAAATTGATATAAATTTTTGAAATTAGATAAAATTATTACAGTATCTTTTGGATCTCAGAATCAAATGAAACCTTACAGTAAATTCCTATAATTAATATAAGAATATAAAATTAACAGGATCAGAAAAGGAATCCTGTAGAATTTTTAATGGAATTTACAGTGGAATAAGATACCTGATAAATAGCTCTGGAGCGGTTCATAGGGAATTGTGCCATAAAGGTAGTGGACCCTATAAAGGCCCAAAAATGGTGCCATGAAGGCCCAATAAGACAATTGGACTGATAGGTGGGCCAGTGTCCGGAGGAACCCTGGAAATATGCGAAATTACGAAAATACCCCTGTGTTGCACCGATGAGTAATAGATGAATGAAGGGAATTTTGATCATTTTGGATAGGCCAAAATGCCAAGGTAGGTACAGGAAGGGTTAGTCAGAGTCAGTATATGCCCTAACCAGGTACAAAAATGTGTGAAATGATGATTATGTCCTTAGGGTTAATGTAATGCAAGAAAGGGCATCAAGGGTATTTTGGTCATTTTCCAAGGGATTTGTAATTAAGTTTAGACCTAGTATAAGAATGTCAATGGTAAAAAGAATCCGGATACTGGATTTAAGGTCAGAAAACATATTATGGAATCTCAAAAAAATTACATTCAGAAAATAGTCTGGTTTTCGGGGAATCGGACCAAGCCGGTACCAGACTGGACTGAAATTTTTTCAGAGACTTCTTCTCCCTTGGAATTTCTCCATGTGGCTTATGAGGTGTCCCTTGAGGCATCCTTTTGATGATGTCATAATTATTAAAGAAAAGAAAATCCAATATTAAATCTAAGCCATTAGATCAAATAATGCACAAAATGATCTTGGCCTTTCATTTCCACCCAAGTTTGCCTATAAATACCTCGTCAAATCAGATTCATTTCGGCATGCTTGGCAACCTTGGGGAAATGAAACATCATTCTTTATGTCTCTCAGAGTACTCTTATTATAGCACTCTCAAATGGATTATATCTCTCTTGCCGGAAATTCTGGCAGAAATAACTATACTGATTTGGTAATTCCCCATGAGAACTATCATTCTACGTAAGTACCCAGAAAAGACTGGATGAAACGGCTAGGTCCACTCACTTCCAGCCTCCTTAGACAGCACTTACGTACACAACACTCTGTATAGTCTACCAGCACAACGGCATTTTCTAGCAAATATCTTTAAAATCTTAACCTTAAATATTGATCTTAAATCCTATCCTTACATATACTCAATTGGAAATATCTTAGATCATTGGAATGCCTTAAGAACATGAATTTCCTAGAGTTGGGCTTTACGGATACTGTTCATCGCTACTATTCACTTGGTAATTCCAGATTACAGCCTAAACTTTGGAAATTCATAATTAAATCTAGAAAAATCATATTGAGGTTATTCCAATTTCTAATGAAATATCTTTCATTCAAATTTGAGAGAAAAATATGAAAATTAAGTTTCCTTGTCTAGATCAAATCAGTTTATTCGTTGAACTTTACTGTTCATTTGGTAGATCTAGAAGTTCCAGTTTCTTTGCCCCATTTTCAAAAATTCATTTCTCCTTGTATACTTATCCAATTGAGTCTAATTACCTATGTATTTAAATATCAGAATGTGTACTTTAAGGTCACCAAAAATCACGGAAAAAATCATTCATTTACTCTATGAAATTAGCGCATGAACCTTACTGCCTCTCAGTAGCCGTATTATCTTATTCCAGATTTTATCTCCCGACTTTGAAAAATCATAACAATTCGAATTCTTAACCAATTGAGGATTTCTTGGTGTCCATTTAAATCTATTGATCTTAGCTATGTTCATGAAAAATTTCATATGAAAACTCGTTGGATAAGTCAATCAAAATACCGATGGAAGTATACTACCTCAGATCGGATTTATGAGTAGCATGCATCATACACACCAAAACATCATCTTGTAATTAAAGTGCACACTCTTTAAGTTATATACAGTCATCTATCTATATTTACCCTCTTGCCTTGAGAAGATCCAGCACCTAGAGCATAGTTATGGGGGGTGAGATTCGGGGGAATCTCAATAGCAAGTAATATAAACTATAAGGTTATGCATATTTGATTAAATGCCTAACATGTTATCATGCAATGGGAGCTAATTCATGCTTATACATAAGCAAACTCTAACATGCATATTGTCATGACATATATTGCAAGGAGTGGCACATACTCATAGCACATCATCACATAATATTCCATGCTCAACCAAACCTTCATGCATAACAAGTAAGCAAATCAATCAAAGCACATAAGTTTATAGTTAAGTATTCTTGCTACTTCTTGTAGATCCTTGTCCTTCCCTTCTAGCAATGGTCTTTCCTTGCCACAAATGTCAAAACTTAGACATTACAAGACAATTACCAAATTATAACTCCATTCCAAACAAATTCCAAGTCTATGCTTCAATATACCCCTTTCTTTCTCTACTTTGTGACATATGTTTATATCTTTCCAAACTAAACTCTCATGGTTCATTTCCACATAATTTTTCATGTAGAATTCAAATATGTATTCAAAAATTCCAGAATCCATTTGCTTCACAAAGTTCTGCACAGTACCGAAAAGAAGCTCCCTTTCTCCAAAAATTCCCATTTTGGTTCCAATGCTTCCAATACTTATTTTCCTACTATAACTCCACATAAAATTCCATTATAAACCCATTGGAAACATCAAAACCATGAAATTCCATCATATAAACAGTGATTTCGTACTGTATAGAAAAGAACACCTTTATGGATTCACAAACACACATGGATTCCTAAGCCATTATCATGTGATTCAAACTTGTTTAAGCTTGTGCAAGCTATCTAGAACATAAACACATATTCCTATCACATATCCAAATAAATTTCAGCAGAATTTCTTCAATATTCAAGCCTCAAAACTAACTTAAACTCAAGAAGAAATCATAAGAACAAAGTCTAGAAGCAAGGGAGCAACTTACCTTCCAAGCTTCTTCAAGATCCTTGCTTCTTCCTTGCTTGAGAAATATTTTGTAAGAGCTTCCTTCTCCTTTCTTGCTCACGGTTTTGGACTTGTAAATGGGGGTATTTATAGCAAAAGTCATGGGCCATTTGAAGGCCAAGATCACCTTGGAAACTATTTAATCTAATGGTTAAAGGTTTGATCTTAGAATGTCTTTTCTCTTTGGCTCATGACCTCACCACCATGACATCACTAGCATGACATCACTTGGGACACCTAAGCTCCTCTTCTTGGCGCCATTTTTGAGTCCATGTGGGTCCCACCATGTACAAACCCTAATTCTTACTTTATTCTCTTTTCTTTTTCTTTTCAAAATTCATAAATTATTCCTTATTGGGCTTGGGCTTCAAGATAACTTTTGAGACTTATTAGGCTGGCCTAGGACAAAAATGTTGTGCCTCTTTTAGGTCCAATAGCTTTTTGGCACAAATCACAATGTACTTTCCTTATACTGATATCCTTAAATTATCCTGATCTCAGAATAAATGCTAAACACCTCCTTTAATTGTTCTAACATTTTTATAAATTCATTCTAATATAAAATGAATTCTTTACAAAGTTTCATAATTTTATGAGACCTAGAAGTCCTGTTAAAAATTATATATGTTTCCTTTAACCCTTTATTGGTATCCTTTTTCACCGTAAATTCCATAATTAATTCTACAGGACTCCTTTTTGACTTCTGTCAACTCCATAAATTCTCATATTAATTATAATAATTTACTATCAAATTTCCTCTGATATCCATCCATTGTGTGAAATGACCAAAATGCCCTCTATTTACTTCTAGTTTCTTAGGGCATCATAGTGGCATTTTCATAATTTTGCACTTTGGCTCTTAGACTTTCTTCCTCTTCCAATTAATCATTTTTTTACATAAATATGGCCACATCTTTTCCTAAAAACCTCATATATTTTATTCAACCTGTACATACAACTTAGTACAGAAATTAGGGATGTTACAGGAAATTCTTGCAAAATTTCCATTCAAGCTAGAAAGAAGCAAGCATCTTGGAAGAACTAGTAAGGTAATTAGTCCCCTTGATCCTAGCCTTTGTTCTAGTAAGTTTGCTCTTGGTTTTGGGGCATATTTCTCTTGAGGGTGCTGCTGGATATTCTGTTTGGATGTGAAAGGAATATGAGTTTTATGTTATGGATAGTTTAGACAAGCTTAAACAAGCTAGAATCAATTGGTAATAGCTTGGAAATCAAAGTATGCATATGAATGGAAGATTGTGTTATGTTCTGGTACTGTAAGAATCACTATTCATATGTTGGAATTTCATGATTTTGATGCTTCCAATGAGTTTAAAATGGAAAATTGTGTGGGGTTATAGTAGAGAAACAAGTATTGGAAGCATTGGAATCAAAATGAGAATTTTTGGAAAATAGGTATAGCTTTTTGGTTCTGTACAGTCACTTAAGATGCAATTTGATTTTGGAGAATCTGAATGCATATTTGAATTCTACATGAAAATTATGTGGAAGTGAACCATGAGAATTTATTTTAGAAAGATGGAGCATAAGTCATAAATTAAAGAAAGAATGGAACTTAGTGAGAACAAAGTCTTGGGATTGCGTTGGAAGCGAATTGTAACTTGATGTTACTTTGTAATGGCTAGGTTTTGACATTTGTGAGAAGGGAAGATCACTCCAAGAAGGAATTAACAAGGACATCTAAGAGGTAGCAAGAATACCTAACTATAATCTTATGTTGTTTGATTGTATGTTTGCTTGTTATGTATGATTATTGGTTGAGCATGAGATGATTTTATGATGATGATGATGAGATATGAATGGTTGCAACTCCTTGCAATGAATGTCATGACAATATGCATGTTAGAGGTTGCTTATGTATGATCATGAAGTAGCTCCCATGTCATTATAACATGTTAAGCATTTAATCAAGCATGCATGTTATTATAGTTTGTATGTGTCACATCCTTATTTTTATACATCTTAGGGACCATACAGTAGCACTTAAACCACTTTCAGGGTCATTGAAGTCTAAACACTTAATCTGGAATTTTATTCATATCGAGTACTGTTCACTGTGGCAAATTCCAGATGAGTGACCTGATTTTGAAAATTCATAACTAATTCTAGAAAAATCGAAATGAAGTGGTTCAAGTTGCTACGTGAAGCTAACTCAAATATATTTCAGGGAAAAATCATTGGTTGACCAATCCTTGACAAATTCAACGTGAGTAAACGTTCAAATATTACTGTTCATCCAATGACTTTCTCCTGAATCCAGCATTCTGGTCCCAACTTTAACCATTTATATCTTTTCGTGTATACATCCAAATTAGACATTATATATATCAAATTAAAGCTTAGTATGTCTACTGTATACCCTAAAAATTTCGTACATTAATTCAATCATTTACTATTTTTAATGATTTATCAAACATGAATGGGTCTTCACGAGTTACTGTTCACTGAGCCTATTTTCAGCATTTAGTCTTTACATACCCAAGCATACAACCAACACATATCAGTCATACAAGCCAGATAACAATTAATATCAAATAATCAACTGTTATATATCAGTGCATGATTAACTCTCTCATATTTTATTACATCCTTCTCTGTCTAAAATCCGGCAGCATAACTGCTACAATTCTTCTCTAGAAAGTAACCGATGTTGTACCGATTCGGTAATTCCCTTGTGAGAACTACCATTCTACGTAGTACCCAGGAAAGACTGGATGAACCTTCTGGGTCCACTCACTTCCAGCCTCCTTAGACAGCACTACGTACACAGTACGTATCAGTTCCTTTCCTTGTTCCGTCTTCGTTGCCGGAATTTCGGCAGCCTACCGGCGTCTCTTAAGATTTCCAAATTTTATTTTGACAGAACCTCCCCTGTAATGTTATGTTTGGGAATGAGATTCAAAAGAATCCCAGTAACAATAATCATAACAAAATATGTAATGCAGAGTGACGGTGCTTGCTTGTGACTGTGTACAGATAAGTATGCTGCATGCTTCCATATTCAATAACATATGATCATAGCATTGGAATAGAGCTTCAAGCATAACATATAGGACAACAATCAACCAAACAAGACAACACATCACAAAGACATTACATAAGAGCTAGGATTAGTTGTTACCTCAAAAGCAGTGCTTTAGAACTTCCCTACTACTTCCAACTTCACCAGAACTTCCTTACTTCTTTCTTTCTCTCACTTTCTCTCTCAAGAACTTCTTTCTTCTTCTCTTTCTTGCTTGCACCGAAATGAAGGGGGTAAGGGGGGTATTTATAGTGTTGAGCAATGGCAATCTTGTAATTTTGAAGACTTATGATCCTGTGGTCCTGGTTTTTCCTGAATTTCCTATTTTTCTTTATTCCTTTTACTGCATCATGCATGACATCACTCAATGCCAACTCATGGGACACCTCACCTCCCACATTCTTCACATGGCGAAATTGAGAGGGAGCTAGAGCCTTCCGGAAGCTTTCCGGTCCACTCCGGTACCGGCCCGGTCCATCGCCTCGAAAAACGTGCTGTTTTCTGCACCTGATGTTTCTGAAGATCCTTATTATGTCTACTGACCTCACATTTAGTATCTAGACCCTTTATATCATTAACTTTTTAATACTGGGTCCAGACTCAATTACAGATCCCCTGCGAAATGACCAAAATGCCCTTGGTGCCCTATCTTGTCCTATTTTAACCCTAAGGGCAAAATCGTCATTTCACACCTTTCTGGACTCGGTCAAAGCTTATACTGGCTCTAGTCAACCTTATTTAGACATGTCTTGACCTCTGGGTCTGTCCAAAATGACCAGACTACCCTTTATTCATCTGCTGCCCTTTTTGTACAACTTAGGGGCATTTTCGTAATTTCGCACTTTTCCGGGGATATGCTGGACACTGGCCCACCTATCAGTCCAAGAGTCTTATTGGGCCTCTAATGGCGCCATTTTTGGGCTTCCTGGGTCCATTACCTGTATGGCACGCATTACGAGAAATCTTCCTTTAACACAGTTCATTGAATATTTTAACTATTATTTACCGATTATACACCTTTTTCGGACACCGGCTCTTTTCCCCAGATACAGTGTCCAACTGTGTTCAGGCATCCTTGGGGGTTATAACGGTCATCTGACCGAAGTCATTCGATCGCATTTAGCCCCTTTAAAAATACCGATAAATCTCCAACCCGGATCCCTGGAGGCCTCACACTCCGTCTGGAATTTTTATTTTGTGAATAACTTTTCCTACAGACCTCCTATCGGTATCCTGTCAGTTTCCCGACATCCGCCCCATAAGAGTGCATCATCCTGTATTTTCTCACTTATATCTGAAACCTAGGGTATCCGGTATTAATTTTTATAACTTTTGGACGATCAGTCCATTTCTGGCTATCTGGAGTCTTCAAAAATTCCGGTATTAGGCTTGGTTACCCGGCGTCCCCTGCCCTACCTTCTGGTAGAATCTGGGACTGAAATGCTGTCGGGCGGTGCAAACCACTTCTGGCCTATTTTCTTTAATTATACTTTAGCCCCAAGGAACTTTTCCTTCTTTATAATTAAGTCCCTTAATTTGGCTAAAATTACCCTTTAAGACCCCACATTTTTGTCTACCTTTCCTTCCTTACCTTAAACTTTCCATATTTGCATTTAAGTCCTTTCTTTTCCTTTCTTTTGCAATTTAATCATTTTCTTTACATAAAGGACCACATCTTTTTCCTGAAACAGAGCTCATATATTCCGTTTATTCTGTACATAGGAACCAGTACAGAAAATTAAGGATATTACAGTATGACTTGCTATTGAGATTTCCATGAAATCTCATTCTTTCCATATATATAACCATGCTCTAGGTGCTGGAACTTCTCAAGGCAAAAGGTTAAATGTGGATGGTTAATGTGTATATGACTTAAAGTTGAGCACTTAACTTTAGAGGATGATATTTTGATGTGCTTCATGTATGTTACTATGGATCCCGTCTGAGGCAGTAGACTTCCAACGATAATTTTCTTAACTTATCCAATGTATTTTCACGTGAAATTTGGTATGAACATAGTTAAGGTCTAGATCTTTAATGGACACCAAGAACGCCTCAATTGGTTAAGTATTCAAATTGTTATGATTTTTCAAAATAGACAATAAAATCTGGAACAAGATAAAACGAGTACCCAGAGGCAGTGAGGTTCATGCGAGAATTTCAAATAGTAAATGAACGAGTTTTTCCACAAAATTTTATGAGCTTCAAGGATACATATGGATATTTAAATCCATATATAACACGCCTCATTTGGATAAGTACACAAAGAGAAATGAATTTTTGAAATAAGGTACAGAAACTGAAACTTTAAGGTTTACCAAATGAACAGTGTTTTGCAATGAATAAACTGATTTTATTTGGACAAGGAAACCTCAGTTTCATATTTTTCCTTCAAATTTTTATGAAATAACTTTTATTAGAACTTGGAACCACCTCATTTCTATTTTTCTAGATTTAATTATGAGTTTCCAAAGTTCAAGATATAATCTGGATTTACCAAATGAATAGTACCTTGAATAGAACCCGATAACCTAATTCTTGAAAAATTGATGTTTCTAAGCTAGAATGGTGTTCATTTGGTATAAGATGCTTTCAAATGAGTATATGTAAGGATGAAATTAAGTATACAACAACTCAAGCTTATCAAAGTCAAGAACAAGAATCGGCTATTAGTAGAGTAAAGACTGGACAAAAAATATTAGAAGAGAATATTTAGAGAAAGCTATGTCCAAGTCACGATGTGAAGGTATTTAGATCACGATTAGTAGTCACAGAGAAGTGAAGTTGTGACAAGTAAGGCATGGGTCATGACAACTATTCATAAAGGTGTTTTGGTCGTGATGAGTAAAGACCATTAGCCGCAACAGAAAGTCACAGAGCTATTAGGTCTTGATGAGTCAAGTCATAGGACGTGACAAATATACACAGAGTGGTTAAGTCGTGATGAGTCGAGTCGGATGGTTGTGACTAAAGTTCACAGAGAATGTGAGTCGCGACTAGTCAAAACTTAGGTCGCTACTAGGATGCACAAAGACCTGATAACGAGAATGAAGATGCCAACCTCGCTAAAGTCTATCAGTTATAGGTTTAGCACAGGGTGCAGGCAAGCCAAATAGTATGAGGTACTGAGATATAGAAGATCAATTTAAGAAGATGTTCGGAAGTAGATCCTCTATGTGATCACTGGGAATCGATCTACGTTACGGAAGACTTTGTTTAGCTATCTTTACTTAACAGAATAATCAAAAATTAGATTAAGATTTATGTACAAATAAGCCTAGCACATGGCATAAGGTTAGACACGTAATGGCTAAGAGATAGAGAGCTAATGTTTCTGAAACAAAGGAACTCTATCATGAAGAAATAGTAACCTAATTGACCTAGGGCAGAGCACCCTAGAGAACATAAGTAGTAGTAGTAGTTGTAACACCCCAATTTTTAGGCCTAGAGATGCCAGAAAGAGAATTCAAGGGTATAATCGTAATTATGGGAAAGATCGGGCTGGTAGCTGATGAGTACCATATTTTGCCAAAAAATAGAGAAAATTATTCTGATCATTTCACTGAACTGTGAAATGTGCATATGAGGTCTCTATGTGTATGAAAGAATTAGAAATATGACCAAGGGTAAAATGGTCATTTTTGAAAAGTGTGCGCGGGAGCGTACTTTCAGGCAAAAATGGCCCGGTCCGGATTAAATATCTAAAAATACTGGGAGATAGAGAAAAGGATTCCGGGTTGAATGAAGCAACACAGAATTTTGATTTGAGGTCCCGATTTTTCTGTAAAAATTCTCGAAAATGGGAATTTACAGTTATAATCGGTAAAGGAAAGGAAGTCCGAATAGAGATGATCGGACTATGGCCAGAGGCCATATAGTGGTTGTTAAGGCCCACAGTGACACCAGGGAAGGCCCAAGCCCATAATATCAGTTCAGGGGTAAGAGGGGCCGATGTCCGGGGAAAAAGGTGCAAAATGACGAAAATGCCCTTATGTTATAAAATAACTGAGGAATGAGTAAAGGGTATTTTGGTCATTTGGCTAAGGTTAGACAGTCAAGAAGGGATATCTGGATAGTTGACCAGATCCAGAGAATACTCTGGTAAGATATGAAAAGACAATAATGCCCCTAGACCTAGTAAAGTAAAGAAAGGAAATGGAAGGACTTAGATGCAATTATGAAAAAGTGCAAGGCCAAAAAGAAAAGTAGACAAAAATGTGGGATCCTTAAGTGTAATTTTAGCCAAGTAAAAATGGACTTAAATGAAAAGAAGAAAAGTTCCCTGGGGCTAAATTGTAATTAAAGAAAGTTAGGGCGGAAGTGGTTTAGACTACCCGAAAGCATTTCAGTCCCAGATTTGACCAGTAGAGAGAGCAAGTGACGCTCGGTAATCTGGCTTAATACCGGAATTTTTAAAGACTCCAGATAGCCAAAAATGGACTGATCGTCCAAAAGTTATAAAAATTCCTACCGGATATCCTAGATTTCAGATTTGGGTGAGAAAATACAGGATGATACGTCCTTATGGGACAGATGTCGGGAAACTGACAGAATACCGATAGGAGGCCTGTAGAAAAAGTTATTCGCAAAATAGAAAATCCAGACGGGAGTGTGAGGCCTCCGGGTATCCAATAGGGAGATTTATCGGTATTTAAAAAGGGACTGAATGAGTTCGGATGACCTCAGTCAGATGACTGATGTGACTCACAGGGATGCCTGAACACCGCAGGCCAGTGTATCGGATAGAAGGAGCCGGTGTCCAGATATGTGTATAAACGGTGAATAATAGATAAAATATTCAATAATCATTGACAAGGAAGGATTCCTCGTAATGTGTGCCATGAAGGTAATGGACCCTGAAAGGCCCAATAATGGCGCCATCAAAGGCCCAATAAGACACTTGGACTGATAGGTGGGTCAGTGTCCAGCAAAACCTCGGAAAAGTGCGAAATTACTAAAATGCCCCTGTGTTGTACTAAAGGGGTAGTAGATGTATGAGGGCATTTTGGTCATTCTGGACAGGCCCAGGAGCCAAGACACATACAGATAAAGTTACTTAGAGTCAGTATATACCCTGACAGAGTACAGAAGGGTATGAAATGACGATTTTACCCTTAGGGTTAAGATAGTGCAAGAAAGGGCACCCAAGGGCATTTTGGTAATTTGCCAAGGGATGTTTCTTGGGAATCGAGCCATCAGAGTACTTGAGGAATCTGGGTCCAATATCTTACTGGGCCTCTGTTGGCGCCATTATTGGGCCTTTCTGGGTCCAATATCCTCATGGCACGCATTACGAGGAATCTTCCCCCGTTAATAATTATTGAATATTTTATCTATTATTCACCGTTTATACACCTATCCGGACACCGGCTCCTTCTGTCCGATACATTGGCCTGCGGTGTTCAGGCATCCCTGTGAGTCATATCAGTCATCTGACCGAGATCATCCGAACTCATTCAGTCCCTTTTTAAATAACGATAAATCTCCCTATCGGATACCCGGAGGCCTCACACTCCCGTTTGGATTTTCTAATCTGCGAATAACTTTTTCTACAGGCCTCCTATCGGTATTCTGTCAGTTTCCCGACATCCGTTCCATAAGGACGTATCATCCTGTTTTTTCTCACCTAGATCTGAATTCTAGGATATCCGGTATGAATTTTTATAACTTTTGGATGATCAGTCCATTTCTGGCTATCTGGAGTCTTCAAAAATTCCTGTATTAAGCCAGATTACCGAGCGTCACTTGCTCTCTCTACCGGTGAAATCTGGGACTGAAACGCTTTCGGACAGTCCAAACCACTTCCGGCCTGACTTTCTTTAATTACAGTTTAGCCCAGGGAACTTTTCTTCTTTTCTTTTAAGTCCCTTTTTACTTGGCTAAAATTACACTTAAGGACCCCACATTTTTGTCTACTTTCCTTTTTGGCCTTGAAACTTTCCATAATTGCACTTAAGTCCTTTCATTTCCTTTACTAGGTCTAGGGGCATTATTGTCTTTTCATATTTTATCAGAGTATTCTCTGGCCCTGGTCAACTATCCAGATACCCCTTCTTGACTGTCTAACCTTAGCCAAATGACCAAAATACCCTTTACTTATTTTTCAGTTATTTTATAACATAAGGGCATTTTCGTCATTTTGCATATTTTTTTCCCGGACACCGGCCCCTCTTACACCTGAACTGATATTATGGGCTTGGGCCTTCCCTGGTGTCACTACGGGCCTTAGACAACACTGTATGGCCTCTGGCCATAGTCCGATCATCTCTATTCGGATTGCCTTTCCTTTACCGATTATAACTGTAATTTCCCATCTTTGAGAATTTTTACAGCAAAATCGGGACCTCAAATCAAAATTCTGTGACTCCTCATTCAATCCGGAATCCTTTTCTCTATCTCCAGGTATTTTCAGATATTTTATCCGGACCGGGCTATTTTGGCCTGAAAGTACGCTCCCGCGCACACTTTTCCAAAAATGACCACTCTACCCTTGGTCACATTTCTAATTCTTTCATACACATAGAGACCTCATATTCACATTTCACAGTTCAGTGAAATGATCAGCATAATTTTCTCTATTTTCTGGCAAAATATGGTACTCATCGGCTACCAACCCGATCTTTCCCATAATTATGATTATGCCCTTGAATTCTCTTTCGGGCATCTCTAGGCCTAAAAATTAGGGTGTTACAGATTTCCCTAGAAATCTCACCCCATCCATGTAATACCAATCCCAACAGGTTCATGAATGATGAAAGATGTCATATCCTAATTTTCCCTATCTGTGTAAGACTGATAGAGGAAAGAGGTTTGGAAAGGATTATGATGATGAAATGAGAGAAAAAGTGATGAGTAGACAAAGGAATAAAGAAGAGGGACTAAAATGAAAAGTCTAAAAGTTCTATGGTATGAAATGTAAAGTATACAAAAGCTTTGGGCCATTAAGTGTAATTATGAAAAGTTAAGGGCCTAAAGTGTAATGATGAAAAGTTCAAGGCAAAATGGTAAATATAAAAAGTTGAGTCAGAAAAGGCCCAAGAATGCCCAGAATCAGTTTAGTTCCAAATTTTCCCAGTAGATAGAGAAAATTAATCTGATCAGTTTAACATAACACAGAATTTTGATTTGAGGTCTCAATTAATTGATAAAATTTTTTGAAGATTGAGGAATTAGTACAGTATTTTTTGGACCTCAGAATTGGTTGAAATTTGGTAGTAAATTCTTATAAATAATATAAGGATTTATGAAACTGACAGAAGTCAAAAAGAAGTCCTGTAGAATTAATTATAGAATTTAAGGTGAAATCGAACACCGATAAAGGGTTTTGAGAAAACGTAAGGAATTTTTATTAGGACTTTTGGGTTTTAGAAAATTATGAAACTTTGCAGAGAATTCATTTTATATTCTAATGAATTTATAAAAATATTAGAACCATTAAAAGAGGTGTTTAGAATTTATTCCAAGATTAGGCTAATTTTAAGGAAATCGGTATAAGGGAAGTACAATGGGATTTGTGTCAATTAGCAATTAGACCTAAAAGAGGCTCAAGATTTTGTCCTAGGGAAGCCCAATGAGTCCCAAAAGTTGTCTTGGAGCCCAAGTCTAATAATAAATAATTTATAAATTTTTGAAAAAGAAAAAAAAAAGGATAAAGGAGAATTAGGGTTTTGCACATGGTGGGTCCCACAAGCTTTTCACTTGGCACCAAGAAGAAGAAACGAAGATTATTCCATGTGCTCAAATGCAATAAAATAATATAAGAATTAACCTAATGATGATTAATGTTAATTAATCCAAAAACTAACCAATCAAATTCAAGATTAAGCTATTGTAATAATTAGGAAAAGTGAGGACATTATGGACCCAAGGTGCCAAAGTTTTGTCTATAAATACCCCACCTTGTCTTAACAATTTCGTGCACCTAGAGCACCCTTGGGGAAACCATGCCAAAATAAAGAAAGAACTCAAAATAAGATCAAGGAGAAGCCACCCAAGCAAGTACCTAAGGTAAGCAATCCTTCTTAGTTTATTTATATGTGTTTTGGAAGGGTAAAACCTAGGTTTTAGTGATTGGAAATTCCATTAAACCCAGAGTATACTTACTGTCCAAATCTTAAGTTAAAGGAGGAAGAAGGAGATAAAGGTAGAACTATGTGATTAAGGCTTAGATAAGTTGGTGTAGATGATTGGTTATTGAATCAAGTTGATATTCCTGACTTTGCCATGAAAGAGACCTTTTGGTCTGCACTGTTCATGATAGAAGAAGAATGAATTTTAATGATCTAATGCTTCCATTGAATTTATATGATGATTTTGTGTAGGATTGGATGGATTTTGAACCTTTGAAGCATTGGAATTAAAGTTATAATTGTTGAAAGTCTTCTCTTTTACTGTTCACACGCATGAACAGTGATTATATTTTCATGATTGTGATGTTTCCAATGGTTTTAAAATGAAAAGTTATGTGGGATAAAGTAGAGAAAAAAGTATGGGAAGCATTGGAATCAAAAATGAGAATTTTTGGAGGAATTATACATGTTTTTCAAATCTGTCCAGAACAGTGCATGGGAGCTGAAATTTCATGATTCTAAGCTCATAAATGGATTCAAAATGTGAAATTGTGTAGGGTAAAGTCAAGATATCAATTGATTCAAATGCCAAGTCAATTAGTAAAGATTAAGGAAAGTTAATGTAGTTAAGTAAGGTCAATGTTCAAGAGAAGTTAGATTGTAATGAATGGATAATTATGTGATGTTAGGATTTGATTGTGCACTCAAAAGAGGTAGCCACACATCAAGGAAAAGTAAGAAGGGAGAAACAAAGTTAAAGTGAAAGGAAGTAAAGCAATAAGGTAGTAAACTTATCCTAAACTTGTATGTATTGAATGTATGCTTGGTTGTGCTATGGCTATGTTGAATTGTGTTGCATATGTGTATATGATTAAAGCTCTGTTTCTATGATTACTTTGGTCAATTGTATTTCATATGATACATTGAAGCATTCACATTACACAATGTTAACACTTTCACAAGCAAGCACAAGTATTTACATTAATACGTGCATTATTTAGTACCGTTTGCTACTGAGATTTCTCCAGAAATCTCACCCCATCCATGAAATTCCAATCCCAACATGTTTATGAATGATGAAAGAGGATGAAGAAGCATGAAGAGGAGTTAGGGATTGGTCAAGGTAAATGTTATATGATGTTATGTGAAGAATTGTTGCAAGTAATGATGCTGTAAGACCAGTTTAAGCAACAATATTTATGATATAATGAAAAATAGTAAATGATAGAATAAATGTATAAAATTTAATAGACATTGAGTTAACATGTCAAGCATCATTTTGACACCAAGAACATTTTATTTTGATGTCTGTACAAAGAGAACAAATTTTTCAAAGTCAAGGACCAAAATCTGTTTTTAGAGTTTTTGACCAAATGAGCAATAATATTTAACGATTAAACTGTATTAATTGGCTAAGGATTTGGTCAGGTAATTATTTTTCCCTTAAATTTCAAGATTTTAGCTTTGAGTAGAATTTTGAACCACTTCATTTTGATTTTCCTAAAATTAATTATGATTTTTTGAAGTTCGTCGCATAATCTGGAATACCATATGAACAGTAACACGCCAAGAGTAAAAATTCTAGATTTAGCTAATGGATTTCAAGGGTCATGTAAGTGGTTCTAAATGCTATCGAATGGTCCCTAAGATGTACAAAAATAAGGATGTTACAAAAGAGGATGAAGAAGCATGAAGACATGTAATATCCCTAATTTTCTGTACTGATTTGTATGTACAGTTTGTACGTACTATATGTGAGATTTTCTAAGGAAAATGTGGCCATTTATGTAAAGAAAGGGATTGAATTGAAAAAGAAAGAAAATGCAAGGACTTAAGTGAAATTATAAAAGTTTTAAGGCCAAAAGAGAAAGTAGACAAAAATGTGGGGTCTTTAAGTGTAATTTTATCCAAATTTGAGGACATAAGTGTAATTTATGAAAAGTCAAGGGGCAAAATGGTAATTATGGAAAGTTGAGCCGAAAGTGGCTTAGAACTGCCCGGAAGCATTTCAGTCCTAGATTTTATCAGTAGATAGAGAAAATGATGCTGGTTAATTTAGCTTAATACAGAAATTTTATTAGAGTTTCAGATAGCTGAAATTTATCTGATAGTCTGAAATTTTTATCAGATCTCCTGGACCTCAGATATGAGTGAAAAGTTATAGGAATGTGTGTCCTGTGAATCCAGAGGTCGAGGAACTGACAGAATTTTGAAAGGAGTTCTATAGAAAAAGTTATTCACTTTTTAGTAAATTTAGACGGGAGTTTGTGGACACCCGATATCCGATTGGGAAATTAATCGATAAGCAAACTAGGACTGAATAAGCCCTGTTGGCGTCACTCAGAGGTCCAAAATGACACCAACTGAGGCTAGGCCCATGATATAAGTTCATCGGGGAAAAGGGCTAGTGTTCAGAAATTAGCCGGAAAAGTACGAAATTACGAAAATATCCCTGTGTTGCATTAAAGAGCAATAGATGAATGGAGGGCATTTTGGTCATTTTGGATAGGCCAAAATGCCAAGTCAGGTACAGGAAGGGTTAGTCAAAGTCAGTATATGCCCTGACAAAGTACACAAAGGTGTGAAATGATGATTTTGCCCTTAGGGTTAATGTAGTGCAAGAAAGGGCACCAGGGTATTTTGGTCATTTTCCAAGGGATTTGTAATTAAGTTTAGACCCAGTATAAGAATATCAATGGTAGAAAGAATCCGTATACTGGATTTAAGGTCAGAACACATATTATGGAACCTTAGAAAAATTAGATTCAGAAAACAATCTGGTTTTTTGGGGAATCAGACTGAGCTGGTATTGGATTGGACTGGAATTTTTTCAGAAGTTTTCTGCCCTTGGAATTTTGCCATGTGACTTATGAGGTGTCCCTTTTGATGATGTCATAATGATGATGTCATAATTATTAAAGAAAAAGAAATTCAAGATTAAATCTAAGCCATTACATCAAATAGTGCACAAAATGATCTTAGCCATTCATTTTCCATGGAATTTGCCTATAAATACCCCACCAATTCTGCTCAAAACCATGAGCACAAGAACCCTTGGGGAACCTCTCGCAAAATGAAAACTCAAGCCAAGACCAAGAAGAATTCAAGGGCCAAAGTTCAAGCAAGCTAGAGATTAAAGGTAAGCAATATATCCTAGCTTATTTTCCTTTGATTTGGGAGCTTGAACTTAGGATTTTAATGGAAGAAAGTTGAGTTTTCTCTAAGCTGTATATGCTGTCCAAAACCTTAGATGAAAGGAGAAAGAAGAAATTAAAGTTAGATTATGAGATTAAAGCATAAACAAGCTAGTTAGATGATTGGTTGTTGAATCAAGTTGATGTTATTGACTTTGCCATGGATGAACCATTTCGGTTTGCACTGTTAATGAACTGTTCATGATAGAAGGAGATAGAATTTCAATGATCTAATGCTTCCATTGAGTTTATATGATGGTTTTGTGTAGGATTGGATAGGTTTTGAGCCTTGGAAGCATTGGAATATAATTGAAAGTTGTAATGTTTGGAATTCTTCTCTGTACTGTTCACTCATATGAACAGTGATTGGATTTTCATGATTTTGATGCTTCCAATGGTTTTAAAATGAAAATTTGTGTGGGGTAAAGTAGAGAAACAAGTATGGGAAGCATTGGAATCAAGATGAGAATTTTTGGAAGAATTATGCATATTTTTCAAATCTGTACAGAATAGTGTATAAGAGCTGGAATTTCATTATTCTAAGCTCATAAATGGATTCAAAAGGTGAAATTGTGTAGGGGAAGGTCAAGACATCAATTGATTCAAAGGCCAAGGCAATTGGTAAAGGTTAGAGGAAGTTATGTTAGTTAAATGTTCAAGAGAGATAGTCTTGAATAATGCTTGAGTTGATGGTCCTAATGTGTTATGTGATGAATATGAATGTACTTAGGACCTTGCAACATCCAAGAAGATGTTGAGAAGTGGTTGACCGAAAGTTTTCATGGTTGGAAAGCTTAGGGAGCAAGTGGAAGAATAAGGAAGAAAGCTTAAGTTCAAGGTAGTGGACTTATCTCTTTATGTGCTTGATGTGGTATGCTTATGTGTTGACATGTATATGATATTTGAATGATGTTGTGACATGAGAAATGTCACAACCTTATTTTTATACATCTTAGGGACCATTCAGTAGCACTTAAACCACTTTCAGGGTCATTGAAGTCTAAACACTTAATCTGGAATTTTATTCATATCGAGTACTGTTCACTGTGGCAAATTCCAGATGAGTGACCTGACTTTGAAAATTCATAACTAATTATAGAAAAATCAAAATTAAGTGGTTCCAATTGCTACGGGAAGCTAACTTAAATATATTTCAGGGAAAAATCATTGGTTTACCAATCCTTGACAAATTTAACGTGGGTAAACGTTCAAATATTACTGTTCATCCAATGACTTTCTCCTGAATCCAGCATTCTGGTCCCAACTTTAACCATTTATATCTTTTCGTGTATACATCCAATTTAGACATTATATATATCAAATTAAAGCTTAGTATGTCTACTTTATACCCTAAAAATATCGTACATTAATTCAATCATTTACTATTTTTAATGATTTATCAAACATGAATGGGTCTTCACGAGTTACTGTTCACTGAGCCTATTTTCAGCATTTAGTCTTTACATACCCAAGCATACAACCAACACATATCAGTCATACAGGCCAGATAACCATTAATATCAAATAATCAACTGTTATATATCTGTGCATGATTAACTCTCTCATATTTTATTACATCCTTCTCTGTCTATAATCCGGCAGCATAACTGCTACAATTCTTTTCTAGAAAGTAACCGATGTTGTACCGATTCGGTAATTCCCTTATGAGAACTACCATTCTACGTAGTACCCAGGAAAGACTGGATGAACCTTCTGGGTCCACTCACTTCTAGCCTCCTTAGACAGCACTACGTACACAGTACGTATCAGTTCCTTTCTTTGTTCCGTCTTCGTTGCCGGAATTTCGGCAGCCTACCGGCGTCTCTTAAGATTTCCAAATTTTATTTTGACAGAACCTCCCCTGTAATGTTATGTTTGGAAATGAGATTCAAAAGAATCCCAGTAACAATAATCATAACAAAATATGTAATGCAGAGTGACGGTGCTTGCTTGTGACTGTGTACAGATAAGTATGCTGCATGCTTCCATATTCAATAACATATGATCATAGCATTGGAATAGAGCTTCAAGCATAACATATAGGACAACAATCAACCAAACAAGACAACACATCACAAAGACATTACATAAGAGTTAGGATTAGTTGTTACCTCAAAAGCAGTGCTTTAGAACTTCCCTACTACTTCCAACTTCACCAGAACTTCCTTACTTCTTTCTTTCTCTCACTTTCTCTCTCAAGAACTTCTTTCTTCCTCTCTTTCTTGCTTGCACCGAAATGAAGGGGTAAGGGGGGGTATTTATAGTGTTGAGCAATGGCAATCTTGTAATTTTGAAGACTTATGATCCTGTGGTCCTGGTTTTTCCTGAATTTCCTATTTTTCTTTATTCCTTTTACTGCATCATGCATGACATCACTCAATGCCAACTCATGGGACACCTCACCTCCCACATTCTTCACATGGCGAAATTGAGAGGGAGCTAGAGCCTTCCGGAAGCTTTCCGGTCCACTCCGGTACCGGCCCGGTCCATCGCCTCGAAAAACGTGCTGTTTTCTGCACCTGATGTTTCTGAAGATCCTTTTTATGTCTACTGACCTCACATTTAGTATCTAGACCCTTTATATCATTAACTTTTTAATACTGGGTCCAGACTCAATTACAGATCCCCTGCGAAATGACCAAAATGCCCTTGGTGCCCTATCTTGTCCTATTTTAACCCTAAGGGCAAAATCGTCATTTCACACCTTTCTGGACTCGGTCAAAGCTTATACTGGCTCTAGTCAACCTTATTTAGACATGTCTTGACCTCTGGGTCTGTCCAAAATGACCAGAATACCCTTTATTCATCTGCTGCCCTTTTTGTACAACATAGGGGCTTTTTCGTAATTTCGCACTTTTCCGGGGTTCTGCTGGACACTGGCCCACCTATCAGTCCAAGAGTCTTATTGGGCCTCTAATGGCGCCATTTTTGGGCTTCCTGGGTCCATTACCTGTATGGCACGCATTACGAGAAATCTTCCTTAACATAGTTCATTGAATATTTTAACTATTATTTACCGATTATACACCTTTTTCGGACACCGGCTCTTTTTCCCAGATACAGTGTCCTACTGTGTTCAGGCATCCTTGGGGGTTATAACGGTCATCTGACCGAAGTCATTCGATCGCATTCAGCCCCTTTAAAAATACCGATAAATCTCCAACCCGGATCCCTGGAGGCCTCACACTCCCGTCTGGAATTTTTATTTTGTGAATAACTTTTCCTACAGACCTCCTATCGGTATCCTGTCAGTTTCCCGACATCCGCCCCATAAGGGTGCATCATCCTGTATTTTCTCACTTATATCTGAAACCTAGGGTATCCGGTATTAATTTTTATAACTTTTGGACGATCAGTCCATTTCTGGCTATCTGGAATCTTCAAAAATTCCGGTATTAGGCTTGGTTACCCGGCGTCACCTGCCCTACCTTCTGGTAGAATCTGGGACTGAAATGCTGTCGGGCGGTGCAAACCACTTCTGGCCTATTTTCTTTAATTATACTTTAGCCCCAGGGAACTTTTCCTTCTTTATAATTAAGTCCCTTAATTTGGCTAAAATTACACTTTAAGACCCCACATTTTTGTCTACCTTTCCTTCCTTACCTTAAACTTTCCATATTTGCATTTAAGTCCTTTCTTTTCCTTTCTTTTGCAATTTAATCATTTTCTTTACATAAAGGACCACATCTTTTTCCTGAAACAGAGCTCATATATTCCGTTTATTCTGTACATAGAAACCAGTACAGAAAATTAAGGATATTACAAGAAAAGATGTTGAATATATTATGAAGAACATGTTTCCCATGGCCATGCATTTTTATGCAGAGTTTATAGCATGATGGCATGTCACTAATTAAAGAAAGTTTAATGAAATTACATATCATGCATTAGCATCCATCTTGTGTAATATCCCTAATTTTCTGTACTGATTTGTATGTACATATTGAATGAAATATATGAGTTATTTTTCAGGGAAAAGATGTGGCCATTTATGTAAAGAAAGGGATTAAATTGAAAAAGAAAGAAAAAGGTAAGGATTTAAGTGTAATTATGGAAAGTTTAAGGTTAAAAAGGAAAAGTAGACAAAAATGTGGGGTCTTTAAGTGTAATTTTAGCCAAATTCAAGGGACTTAAGTGCAAAGAAGAAAAGTTCCTTGGGGCTAAATTGTAATTAAAGAAAGTTAGGCCAGAAGTGGTTTGGACTGCCCGAAAGCATTTCAGTCCCAGATTTCACCAGTAGAGAGAGCAAGTGATGCTGGGTAATCCAGCTTAATACATGAATTTTCTAAAGACTCCAGATAGCCAAAATTGATCTGATAGTCTAAAAGTATAAAAAATTCCTACCGATTATCCTAGATCTCATATATAAGTGAGAAATTATAGGATGATGCGTCCTGATGGGGCGGATGTCAGGAAACTGACAGAATACCGATAGGAGGTCTGTAGAAAAAGTTATTCACAATTAGCAAATACAGACGGGAGTGTGAGGCCTCTAGGTATCCGATAGGGAGATTTATCGGTGTTTAAACTGAGACTGAATGAGGTCAGATGACATCAGTCAGATGCCTGTTATGACCCAAATGGATGCCTAGACACAGTAGGCCAGTGTATCTTATAAAGGAGTCGGTGTCCGAAGATGTGTATAAACGGTGTATAATAGTTAAAATACTCGATAAGCATTGTCGGGGGAAGATTCCTCGTAATATGTGCCATAAAGGTAATGGACCCTAGGAGGCCCAATAATGGCGCCATCAAAGGCCCAGTAAGACCCTTGTACTGATAGGTGGGCCAGTGTCCAGCAGAATCCTGGAAAAGTGCAAAATTACGAAATGCCCCTGTGTCGTACTAAAGAGTAATAGATGAATGGAGGGCATTTTGGTCATTCTGGACAGGCCTATAAGCCAAGACATACACAGGTGAGGTTAACCAGAGTCAGTATATGCTCTGACAGGGTACAGAAAGGTGTAAAATGACAATTTTACCCTTAAGGTTAAGATAGTGCAAGAAAGGGCACCCAGGGGTATTTTGGTCATTTCACAGGGAATCTGTAATTGAGTTTAGACCCAGTATAAAAATATTAATGATATAAAGGACCCAGATACTAAATTTAAGGTCAGAAGACATAATAGGGATTTTCAGAAAAATTAGATTCAGAAAACAGTCCAATTTTCGAGGAAACGGACCGTGCCGGTACCGGATTGGACTGGAAAATTTCCAGAGGCTTCTTGGCTCTCCTAATTTCGCCATGTGAGATATGTGAGTGATTAGGTGTCCTATGAGGTGTGAAACATCCTCCTTTATATCTCTCAAAGTACTCTTGCTATAGCTCTCTTGAAGTGGATTATATTTCTCTTGCCGAAAATCCTGGTAGAAAATAACTGTACTGATTCGGTAATTCCCCATGAGAACTACCATTCTACGCAAGTACCCAGGAAAGACTGGATGAACCGGCTAGGTCCACTCACTTCCAGCCTCCTTAGACTGCACCTACGTACACAGTACTTTGTATAGTCTACCAGCACAACGGTATTTTCCAACAAATTTATTTTTGTCTTAACCTTAAAACCTTGACCTTAATTTTAAACTTAATCCTTAACCTTATTTATACTCAATTAGAACTATATTGGAATACCTCTTAACCTCAAAAATATGAATTTCCAAGAGTTGGGCTTACGGTTACTGTTTACTGCCACTATTCACTGGGTAATTCCATATTACAACCAGAACTTTGGAAATTCATAACTAAATCTAGAAAAATAGTTTTAAGGTGATTCCAATTTCTAATGAAATATCTTTCATTTAAATTTGATAGAAAAATATGAAAATGAGATCTTCTTGTCCAGATCAAATCAGTTTATTCGTTGAACTTTACTGTTCATTTGGTAAATCTGGAAGTTCCAGTTTCTTTGCCCCATTTTCAAAAATTCATTTATCCTTGTATACTTATCCAATTGTGTTGAATTACATATGGATTTAAATCTCCATATGTCTACTTTAATATCAAAAAATTTCGAGGAAAAACTCATTCGTTTACTATATGAAATTAGCGCATGGACCTCACTGCCTCTGAGTAGTCGTTTTACCTTATTCCAGATTTCAACTCCTAACTTTGAAAAATCATAACAATTCGAGTTCTTAACCAAATGAGGCGTTCTTGGTGTCCATTGAAAGCTCTAGAGCTTAGCTATGTTCATGCCAAATTTCATATGAAAAATCTTCATATAAGTCAATCAAAATACCGATGGAAGTACACTACCTCAGATTGGATTTATGAGTAGCATGCATCATACAAACCAAAACATCATCTTGTAATTAAAGTGCACACTCTTTAAATTATGTACAGTCATCCATCAACATTTACCCTCTTGCCTTGAGAAGATCCAGCACCTAGAGCATGTTTAATTATATGGAAGGAATGAGATTTCATGGAAATCCCAATAGCAAGTAATATAAACTATAAGGTTATGCATGTTTGATTGAATGCCTAACATGTTATCATGCAATGGGAGCTAATTCATGCTTATACATAAGCAATTCTAATATGCATATTGTCATGACATATATTGCAAGGAGTATCACATACTCATATCACATCATCATCATCATCACACAACATTCCATGCTCAACCAAACCTTCATGCATAACAAGTAAGCAAAACAATCAAAGCACATAAGTTTATAGTTAGATATTCTTGCTACCTCTTGAAGATCCTTGTTCCTTTCCTTCTTGTAATGGTCTTTCCTTGCCACAAATGTCAAAACCTAGGCATTACAAGATAATTACCAAATTATAACTCCATTCCAAACAAAATCCAAGTCTAGTTTCAATAAGCTCCCTTTTTCCAAAAATTTCCATTTTGGTTCCAATGCTTCCCATACTTGTTCCTCCACTTTACCCCCACACAAAATCTCATTTTAAGACCATTGGAAGCATCAAAATTATGAAATTCAAATCACTGTTCATGCGAGTGAACAGTACCGTGAGGAATTTTCAACATTATAACCTTTAATTCCAATGGTTTCCAAGGTTTAAAACCTTTCCAATCCTACACAAAATCATCATATAAACTCAATGGAAGCATTAAATCATTGAAATTCCATTTTCTTCTATCATGAACAGTTCATGAACAGTGCAAATCGAAATGGTAAAGTGAAGAGCATCAACTCACCTTACTTGCTCTTTCAAGACCCTTGCTTCTTCCTTGCTTTCTTCCACTTTCGTTCTCTAGAACTCACTTCTCTCTCTAAAGGAGCTCTTGGGTGTGAAGAATGAATGGAAAGAGGGGGGTATTTATAGCAAAAGTCATGTGCCATTTGAAGGCCAAGATCACTTTGGAAACTATTTGATCTAATGGTTAAAGGTTTGATCTTGGAATGTCTTTTCACTTTTCACTCAAGACCTTACCACCATGACATCACTAGCATGGCACCACTTGGGACATATAAGACTACTTCTTGCCACCAATTTTTGAGTCCATATGGGTCCCACCATGTGCCAAACCTAATCCTTACTTTATTCTCTTTTTCTTTATTTCCAAAAATCCATAAATTATTTATTTTTGGACTTGGGCTCCAAGATAACTTTTGGACCTTATTGGGCTGGCCTAGAATGACATGTTGGACCTCTTTTAGGTCCAATAGCTAATTGGCCCAAATCCCAATGTAATTTCCTTATACCGATATCCGTAAATTACCCTGATCTTAGCATAAATGCTAATCACCTCTTTTAATTGTTCTAACATTTTTAGAAATTCATTCTAATATAAAATGAATTCTCTAAAAAGTTTCATAATTTTCTGAGCCCCAGAAGTCCTGTTAAAAATTAAATGCATTTTCTTTAACCCTTGATCGGTGTCCTTTTTCACCGTAAATTCCATAATTAATTCTACAGGACTCCTTTTTGACTTCTGTCAACTCCATAAATTCTCATATTAATTATAATAATTTACTATCAAATTTTCTCTGATATCCATCCATTGTGTGAAATGACTAAAATGCCCTCCATTTACTTCTGGTTTCTTAGGGCATCACAGTGGCATTTTCGTAATTTTGCACTTTGGCTCTTAGACTTTCTTCCTCTTCCAATTAATCCTTTTCTTTACAAAAATATGACCACATCTTTTCCTAAAAATATCATATATTTCATTTAACCTGTACATACAACGTAGTACAGAAATTAGGGATGTTACAAGGTGTCCCTTGGATGATGTCATGATGATGCAGTAAAGGAAACAAAGAAAATAAGAAATTCCAGAAAAAACGGTGGCCACAAGTTCAGAGTTCTTGAAAATTATGAAAATGCCATCCATCAAAACTATAAATACCCCCCTTGCCTTCATTCATCATGGCCAAGAGCCCATTTAAGAGAGAGATGGAGTTCTAGAGAGAGAAGGTGCAAGGAAGAAAGAAGAAAGGAAGTTCTGGCGGAGTTGAAAGCAGTATAGAGATTCTAGAGTTCTGCTAAGCTTTTGAGGTAGTAACTAATCCTACCTTTTATGTAATGGCTTTATGATTTGTTGTGCTATTGTTTGGTTGGATTGTTGTCTTATATGTTATGCTTGAAGCTCTATTACAATGATATGATCATATGTTATAGAGTATGGAAGCACGGAGCATACTTATCTGTACACAATCACAAGCAAGTACTGTCACTCTGCATTACATATATTGTTATGATTATTACTACTAAGATTCCCCTGAATCTCATCCCCATATATAACCCATTACAGGGGAGGTTATGGCGAAGTAAATTTTGGAAATTTTAAGAGACGCCGTTATGCTGCCGAAATTATGACAAGATGACAATAGTAAATAAAGGAGCTGATACATACTGTGTACGTAGGTACTGTCTCAAGAGGCTGGAAGTGAGTGGACCTAGCCGGATCATCCAGTCTTTCCTGGGTACTTTCGTAGAATGGTAGTTCTCACGGGAATTACCGAACCTGTAATATCCCTAATTTTCTGTACTAACTTGTATGTACAGATTGAATGAAATATATGAATTATTTTTCGGGAAAAAGATGTGGTTATTTATGTAAAGAAAGGGATTAAATTGAAAAAGAAAGGAAATGAAAGGACTTAATTGCAATTATGGAAAGTCTAAGGCTAGGAAGGAAAGGTAGACAAAAATATGGGGTCTTAAAGTGTAATTTTAGCCAAATTTAAGGGACTTAAGTGCAAAGAAGAAAAGTTCCTTGGGGCTAAAGTATAATTAAAGAAAATTACGCCAGAAGTGGTTTGGACTGCCCGAAAGCATTTCAGTCCCAGATTTCACCAGAAGAGAGAGCAAGTGATGCTGGGTAATCCAGCTTAATACAGGAATTTTCAAGACTCCAGATAACCAAAATTGAATTGATAGTCTAAAAGTTATAAAAATTCCTACAGGATATCCTAGATTTCAGATATAAGTGAGAAATTACAGGATGATGCATCCTGATGGGGCGGATGTCAGGAAACTGACAGAATACCGATAGGAGGTCTGTAGGAAAAGTTATTCACAAATTAGTAAATACATATGGGAGTGTGAGGCCTCCGGGAATCCGATTAGGAGATTTATCGGTATTTAAAAAGGGACTAAATGAGTTCGGATGACCTCAGTCAGATGACGGTTATGACCCACAAGGATGCCTAAACACAGTAGGGCAATGTATCTGGTAAAAGGATCCGGTGTCCGGATATGTGTATAAATGGTGTATAATAGTTAGAATATTGGATGAACTGTGTCGGGAAAGATTCCTCGTAATGCATGCCATGTAGGTAATGGACCCTGAAAGGCTTCCAGAAGGCTTCTTGCTCCCTCAAATTTCACCATGTGAAGAATGTGAGGGGTGAGGTGTCCCCTTAGGTGTCCCTTGATGATGCAGTAAAAGGGAATAAAGAAAAATAGGAAATTCCGGAAAAACCAGGGCCACAAGTTCAGAAGGCTTCAAAATTACAAAATTATCATCCATCAAAACTATAAATACCCCCCTTGCCTTCATTCATCACGGCCAAGAAGCATATTTAGAGAGATAAGGAAGTTCTTGAGAGAGAAAGTGAGGAAAAGAAAGAAGAAATGAAGTTCTGGCGGAGTTGAAAGCAGTATAGAGATTCTAGAGTTCTGCTAAGCTTTTGAGGTAGTAACTAATCCTAGCTTTTATGTAATGGCTTTGTGATTTATTGTGCTATCGTTTGGTTCGATTGTTATCTTATATGTTATGCTTGAAGCTCTATTACAATGCTATGATCATATGTTATTGAATATGGAAGCACGCAGCATACTTATCTGTACACAATCACAAGCAAGCACTGTCACTCTACATTACATATATTGTTATGATTATTACTACTGAGATTCCCCTGAATCTTATCCCAATAAATAACCCATTACAAGGGAGGTTATGCCCAAGTAAATTTTGGGAATTTTAAGAGACGCCGTTATGCTGCCGAAATTATGACAAGATGGCAATAGTGAAGAAAGGAGCTGATATGTACTGTGTACGTAGGTGCTATCTAAGGAGGCTGGAAGTGAGTGGTCCTAGCCGATTCATCTAGTCTTTTCTGGGTACTTACGTAGAATGGTAGTTCTCACGGGAATTACCGAATCGGTACAAGATCAGTTACTTTCTAAAGATGAAGCGTAGCGGTTATGCTGCCGGATTTCAGGCAGAAAAAGGTGTAATGGAAATATGAGAATTTCGTATATTCCCTGATGTATAACAACTTAATATTTAATGATAAGTATTAGTTGTCATGTCTGACTGATATGTGATGGATATATGCATATGTATGAAAAGTTGATTGCTGAAAATTACCACTGTGAACAGTAACTCGTGGTGACCTAATGATGTTTGACCTATAATTAAAAATAGTAAATGGATGAATAAATGTATTAAATTTTTATGGTAAATAGTATATATACTAAACTTCTATTTGATATATATAATGACTCATTTGGATGTCTACACATGGAGATATAAATTATTAAAGTTGGGACCAGAATGCTAGATTTAGGGGAAAATCGCTGGATGAACAGTGAAATTGTAACGTTGCCCTACGTTGACCTGGTCAAAGAATGATCAATGAGTGATTTTTCCCTGAAATGTAATTGAGTTAGCTTCATGTAGCAATTGGAACCACTTCATTTTGATTTTACTATAATTAATTATGATTTTTTGAAATCAAGTCACTCATCTGGAATTTATACAGTGAACAGTACTCGAGAAGAGAAAAATTCCAGATTGAGAAATTGGACTTCATTGACCTTGAAAGTGGTTCTAAATGCTACCAAATGATCCCTAAAATGTACGAAAAAAGGACGTTTCATTTTGGTATCAGAGAAAAGGATTCTGGCTTAGGAAATGCTCTGAGTAGATAATTTATAGATAGATATACCATGATAAAGTTGTCATAATTGACACTAAGTTAGTGTTTGCAGGATGACTAGATATAGATCCGGATCTGAAACCACGGTGAACTAATGGGATCGTAGACCAGAAGTCTCTAGTTCGGATAGTTCAGAAGAGGAGATAATGAACAATGATTCTGATCCTTGGATACCTCCAGTAGATAGTGACTCTGAAGTGGATAGTTCCTCAGCAGGATCAAACCTTATGATCAAGATGTCAGAGGATGATCAGGAAGAGATTGTGTTCAACAGTCCTATTCCTGTCATTCCAATAAATGCGGTACCTCCAAATATATCAGACATTTCAGGGTTCAGTCAAGTACTTAATCAGATTGATGCGCCAGGTCTCAGTAGGCCCAGAGTGACACTAGTAGAGATACCTTTGGGAGACCTGATCATAAGGATGGTACCTGGGAGGAACCTGAGTAGAGAACAATTTGAGATATCAGTGGTATTAGCCCAACAGCTATATGAGCTAAGACAGATCTTGGTCAGAAATGTGGATCAAGAGTATGCTGTTTATCAGAATTTTATCAAGAGAGTAAAAGCGATATATCAAGCCTGGGATCCAAATGTGTTGACCTTGAGGCTTTGGACAACAATTATGGATGATGTGTTACCCACTACCCCTACCTGGAGATCGGAGTTGGATCAGTATTTTGATGAAGAACCATATTGTACCATATCCGACTGGATCTACTTGGTAGGAGAATTTATTAGGATAAAGTTTAAGAAAGATTAGGGTATGATAGAGAGGGTTCCTAATGTATGTATGTGATGTATAAAAGACTAGTATGGTAGTATATGTATGACTGTGACATATACGTATACCTTGTATGTATACTATGTTTGGAATGAAATGGGAATTATGTTATTTATCATATTCTCTTCTGCCTTATAGTATAACAAAATGGTTCAAACGAGAAGAACTATTCCAGCAGAGGAACCACGAGAGGCTAGAAATCTTAATCGAATAATTTTAGAATGATTAGAACAACAGCCAAAGTTGATTGAGGAGATACGGGCAACTCAGGCACGCAATGAGCGGGAAAGAGATGCTACCATAGCTGCAGCAGTGGCAGAAGCAGTAAGCAACCTGAGACCGCCCGAGTCTTCAAGAACGACTGGTAGAGAGCGGGAGAGAGTATAACCACAGCCGGTACAGCCCCAGGGACGGGGTGATCCAAGAGAGGAGGTAGCTATCATCCAGCAATGGATGATTCGGTTCTGTAAGCACAATCCTCCAGTGTTTGAAGGAATATTCGAGGTGCAGATAGCTGAGGATTGGATTAGCAGATTAGAAAATATTTTCAAGGTCCTCGATTGTCCGACCGAAACCAAGGCCCAAATGGCCATCTATCAGCTAGAAAAAGATGCTGACAGGTGGTGGAAGAACACAGAGTTACTTCTCCAAGCAAGAAACATTCCGATCACCTGGGAAGTGTTTCTTGAGCAGTTTTATGAAAAATATTTCCCTCAGTCAGTTCGAGATGAAAGAGAGGCTGAATTCCTTATACTAAGACAAGGAGAAAAAGAATCATTTGATGAATACCTTGCTAAGTTTATCTGGCTATCTCAATATTCTACTTATCTATGCCAAGTGGATGATGAGCGCTGGATGACGGAAAGGATGATTCGAGGGTTGAACTCCATGCTAAAGGAGAAGTTAACTCCTCAACAATATAGCCAGTTTAATAAGGCAGTGGAGGCATGCCGTATTTTGAGAATAGCATGAATCATCGAATGCTATTTAGATCAGGGAACAAGGATCAGGCAGCTCCTGACAAAGCCGGTCGAAACCAAGAAGCTGCAAGTGGTAGCGGCTACAGAAAGAGAAAGCGACCATGGCAGAACAAGAGGCCAAATAGAGGAAATTTCTGCGGAAGGTCCAACAACAGAGATTCGAAGGCCCAAACCTGTGACAAGTGTGGAAAGAATCATGGTGGCAGACCATGTTTAATGGGCCAGAATATTTGTTATACCTACGGAAAGCCTGGACACTTTTCCCGAGAATGTCCTCAAGCTATAACTAATCCAAGGCCAAGGACACTAGGACGAGTGTTTGCACTCACCAGAGAGGACGCTCAGCGATCACCTGAGATGATACAAGGTACAATTTATCTCAATGATCATGCTGTGACTGCTCTATTTGATTCGGGTGCAAGTCATTCCTTTATTTCCTATGAATGTGCGAAATGTCTAGGCCTTCTGATTAGCAAGTTGCATTATGATATACATGTGAAAACCCCCACCAATGCTAGGGTAATTACGTCTGATGCTTGTCTAAATAGTGTTGTGCGTTATAAGCACTGTTGTACCATCCTAGACTTGATATGTATGCCTTTCCAAGAGATCGATGTCATACTTGGTTTAAATTGGTTATCCTCCAATAATGTGATGTTGGACTGCAGGAACAAGACCCTAGTTCTTGGTCCAAAGGTCACTGATCTGAGCTCAGAAGTACGACTGAACTTCATGACAGAGGCTCAGGCAGAAAAATATTTGCGAAAAGGATGTCAGGGGTATGTGGTATTCTTTTCCGTTTAAACAGAAGTAGAAGAAGGAATTGATGAGATTCCAGTAGTCAATGAATTTCCTGAAGTCTTTCAGAAGGAGATTCAGGGATTGCCTTCAGAACATGAAGTAGAGTTCGCAATTGACATTGTACCTGGAGCTGGACCAATATCCAAAGCCCCATATCGAATGGCTCCTAATGAAATGATGGAGCTGAAGAAGCAAATTGAGGAGCTATTGGAGAAGGGTTTCATAAGACCCAGGGTATCACCATGGGGTGCTCCAGTATTATTCGTCAAGAAGAAGGATGGCAGCCTAAGGCTATGCATTGACTACCGGGAGTTAAATAAGATTACGATCTAGAATAAGTACCCTCTCCCCATAATTGATGACCTGCTAGACCAATTGGCAGGAGCGAGCTTATTCTCTAAGATTGACTTGAGATCTGGCTATCATCAGCTAAGGGTGAAGTCAGATGATATTCCAAAGACTGCTTTTAGGACGCGCTATGGACATTTTGAGTTCCTTGTGATGCCTTTTGGGCTAACGAATGCACCTGCTATCTTCATGGATTACATGAACCGGATCTTCAGACCATATTTAGATCAGTTCATTGTGGTCTTCATTGATGATATCTTGGTGTACTCCAAATCTGCAGAGGAACATGAAAGGCATTTGAGAATTGTTCTTAGTACCCTCAAAAAAAAGAAGCTCTATGCTAAGCTGAGTAAGTACGAGTTTTGGCTTTCAGAAGTCAAATTTCTCGGTCATGTCATATCCTGAGATGGGGTAGCTGTGGATCCTAGCAAAGTTGAAGCAGTTTTGAGCTGGGAGCAGCCGAGGACAGTGACAAAGATCAGAAGTTTTCTTGGCTTAGTAGGGTACTATAGAAGATTTATTCAAGCCTTTTCTCGAGTTGCCTTGCCACTTACCAAGCTTACCAGAAAGAATCAGCAGTTTAAGTGGGATGAGAAGTGCGAGGCTAGCTTCCAAGAGTTGAAGCAGAGATTAACCACTACTCCCGTGCTGATCATTCCAGACCCAACTCAGACTTACGTAGTCTGCACTGATGCTAGTAAGCAGGGGTTGGGATGTGTGCTGATGCAGCAAGGTAGAGTAGTAACCTATGCCTCTCGGCAGTTGAAGCCACATGAAGAGAATTATCCCACTCATGATCTGGAGCTTACGGCGGTAGTTTACGCTCTGAAGATATAGAGACATTATTTATATGGAGCAGCTATAGAGTTGTATTGCGACCACAAAAGCCTGAAGTATCTACAAGATCATAAATAGCTAAATATGAGGCAACGGCGATGGATGGAATTGTTGAAAGATTATGACTTCCAAATTAAATACCATCCAGGAAAAGCCAATGTGGTAGCTGATGCCCTGAGTAGAAAAATGGTGCAGGTTGCACACATGATGATCAAAGAGTTGAAATTGATAGAAGATATACGAGATTGGAGCCCTCTATATCAAATGCAACTGACGGAGAGTCCTCACGGAGGAGTTCATGTCAGAGCTTGCATAGAAGATGAGATAAAAGAGGCTCAAAAGCAGGATAAGCTCGCAACAATATTTAAAGATAAGCTGGAGAGGGGAAAGCCTAGGAATTTTGAGATTTCCCCAGATGTATTGTTGCAGTTCAGGGGAAGGCCCTATATTCCTAATGCTATGGGATTAAGAGAAAAGATTCTGGAGGAAGCACATAAAAGCCGGTATAGAGTACATCCAGGTATGACCAAGATGTATCGTGATGTTAAAAGGTTGTTTTGGTGGCCTGGATTGAAGAAGGATGTAGTGGCTTATGTGTCCAAGTGCTTGACCTGCCAGAAAGTAAAAATTGAACATCAAAATCCAGCGGGAACGTTGCAGCCTCTAGATATCCCTGAGTGGAAATGGGATGGTATTGCCATGGACTTTGTGGAAGGACTACCCATGACTCCAAGTAAACATGATGCAGTATGGGTAGTAGTTGATCGATTGACGAAGTCAGCGCATTTCCTGGCAATCAATAAGAGGGATTCTCTAGAAAAGCTGGCAAAGTTGTATATAAAGGAGATTATTAGGCTTCATGGTATCCCAAGTAGCATTGTGTCTGATAGAGACCCTCGATTTACTTCTAATTTCTGGAGGGCTTTACAGGAAGAAATGGGCACTACTCTCAGATTTAGTACAGCTTATCATCCTCAGACAGATGGTCAATCTGAGAGAACAATACAAATGTTAGAGGATATGCTGAGAGCATGTGTCTTAGATTTTCAAGGTAGCTGGGATATTTATTTACCACTCATAGAGTTTGCATATAACAATAGTTACCAGACTAGCATTCAGATGGCACCTTTTGAAGCTCTAATGGACGTAAATGTAGATCCCCCTGCTGGCTAGAGTTGAGCGAGAGAAGAATGCTGGGTCCTGATATAGTGGATCAAACTGCAGAACATGATGCAATGATTAGGAAACGATTGCTGACGGCTCAAAGCTGACAGAAAAGTTATGCAGATGTCAGAAGAAAGCCGTTGGAGTTTGAAGAAGGAGAGCATGTATTCCTTAAGTTAACTCTAACCATGGGAGCCGGACGATCGATCAAAGTGAAGAAATTACATCCAAGATACATCGGACCATTTCAAATTCTCTCAAAGATAGGGGCAGTAGCCTATAGGTTGGCTCTTCCTCCAAATCTTAGCCAGATACATGATGTGTTTCATGTTTCCCAATTAAAGAAGTATGTTCCAGATCCATCTCATGTGATTGAGCAGGATGAGGTCGCACTGCGAGATGATCTGACCTATGAGGTTGGACCAGTACGAATTGCTGATCAAAAGGTCAAGCAGTTACGTAATAAGCAAATTCCTCTAGTAAAAGTGATCTGGGAAGGCTTGACTGAGCATGAAGCTACATGGGAAACAAAGAAAAGATGAGGGAGAAATATCCTAAGTTATTCCTATAGGATAGGTATAATGTAAATTTCGAGGATGAAATTTATTTTAAGGGGGAGAGAAATGTAATAACCCTAATTTTCTGTACTGATTTGTATGTACAGATTGAATAAAATATATGAATTATTTTTCAGGAAAAAGATGTGGTTATTTATGTAAAGAAAGGGATTAAATTGAAAAAGAAAGGAAATGAAAGGACTTAATTGCAATTATGGAAAGTCTAAGGCTAGGAAGGAAAGGTAGACAAAAATATGGGGTCTTAAAGTGTAATTTTAGCCAAATTTAAGGGACTTAAGTGCAAAGAAGAAAAGTTCCTTGGGGCTAAAGTATAATTAAAGAAAATTAGGCCAAAAGTGGTTTGGACTGCCCGAAAGCATTTCAGTCCTAGATTTCACCAGAAGAGAGAGCAAGTGATGCTGGGTAATCCAGCTTAATACAGGAATTTTTCAAGACTCCAGAAAACCAAAATTGATCTGATAGTCTAAAAGTTATAAAAATTCCTACAGGATATCCCAGATTTTAGATATAAGTGAGAAATTACAGGATGATGCATCCTGATGGGGCGGATGTCAGGAAACTGACAGAATACCGATAGGAGGTCTGTAGGAAAAGTTATTCACAAATTAGTAAATACAGACGGAGTGTGAGGCGTCCGGGGATCCGATTAGGAGATTTATCGGTATTTAAAAAGGGACTGTATGAGTTCGGATGACCTCATTCAGATGATAGTTATGACCCACAAGGATGCCTAAACACAGTAGGGCAATGTATCTGGTAAAAGGAGCCGGTGTCCGGATATGTGTATAAATGGTGTATAATAGTTAGAATATTGGATGAATTGTGTCGGGAAAGATTCCTCGTAATGCATGCCATGTAGGTAATGGACCCTGAAAGGCCCAATAATGGCGCCATCAAAGGCCCAGTAAGACTCTTGGACTAATAGGTGGGCCAGTATACAGCAGAACCCCGGAAAAGTGCGAAATTACAAAAATGCCCCTATGTTGTACTAAAGAGTAGCAGATGAATGGAGGGCATTTTGGTCATTCTGGACAGGCCCAGAAGCCAATACATACACAGGTAAGGTTAAGCAGGGTTAGTATATGCCCTGACAGGGTACAAAAAGGTGTAAAATGACGATTTTACCCTTAGGGTTAAGATAGTGCAAGAAAGGGCACCCAGGGGTATTTTGGTCATTTCACAAGGGATCTGTAATTGAGTTTAGACCCAGTATAAAAATGTTAATGATATAAAGGACCTAGATACTAAATTGAAAGTCAGAAGACATAATATGGTTTTTCAGAAAGATTAGATTCAGAAAATATTACAGTTTTCGAGGAAACGGACTGGGCCGGTACAGGATTGGACTGGAAAGCTTCCAGAAGGCTTCTTGCTCCCTCAAATTTTGCCATATGAAGAATGAGAGGGGTGAGGTGTCCCCTTAGGTGTCCCTTGATGATGTAGTAAAAGGGAATAAAGAAAAATAGGAAATTCCGGAAAAACCAGGGCCACAAGTTCAGAAGGATTCAAAATTACGAAAATGCCATCCATCAAAACTATAAATACCCTCCCCTTGCCTTCATTCATCACGGCCAAGAAGCATATTTAGAGAGATAAGGAAGTTCTTGAGAGAGAAAGTGAGGAAAAGAAAGAAGAAATGAAGTTCTGGCGGAGTTGAAAGCAGTATAGAGATTCTAGAGTTCTGCTAAGCTTTTGAGGTAGTAACTAATCCTAGCTTTTATGTAATGGCTTTGTGATTTGTTGTGCTATCGTTTGGTTCGATTGTTATCTTATATGTTATGCTTGAAGCTCTATTACAATGCTATGATCATATGTTATTGAATATGGAAGCACGCAGCATACTTATCTGTACACAATCACAAGCAAGCACTGTCACTCTACATTACATATATTGTTATGATTATTACTACTGAGATTCCCCTGAATCTTATCCCAATAAATAACCCATTACAAGGGAGGTTATGCCAAAGTAAATTTTGGGAATTTTAAGAGACGCCGTTATGCTGCCGAAATTATGACAAGATGGCAATAGTAAAGAAAGGAGCTGATACGTACTGTGTACGTAGGTGTTATCTAAGGAGGCTGGAAGTGAGTGGTCCTAGCCGATTCATCTAGTCTTTTCTGGGTACTTACATAGAATGGTAGTTCTCACGGGAATTACCGAATCGGTACAAGATCAGTTACTTTCTAAAGATGAAGCGTAGCGGTTATGCTGCCGGATTTCAGGCAGGAAAGATGTAATAGAAATATGAGAATTTTGCACATGTTCTGATGCATAACAACTTATTATTTAATAATGGGTATTGTCTGGCATGTTTGACTGATATGTGATGGATATATGCATATGTATGCAAAGTTGAGTACTGGAATTTAACACTATGAACAGTAACATGTGGTGACTTGATGATGTTTGACCCATAATTAAAAATAGTAAATGGATGAATGAATGTATGATATTTTTATGGTAAATAGTAGACATATTAAGCTTCGATTTGATATATAGAATGCCTCATTTGGATGTCTACACATGGATATATAAATTATCAAAGTTGGAACCAAAATGCAGGATTCACGGAAAAAAATGCTGGATGAACAGTAAAATTTAATGTTGACCTACGTTGACTTGGTCAAAGAGTGGTCAACAAGTGATTTTTCCCTGAAAGATAATTGAGTTAGCTTCATGTATCAATTTGAACCACTTCATTTTGATTTTTCTAGAATTAATTATGATTTTTTGAATTCAGGTCACTCCTATGAAATTTACACAGTGAATAGTACTCGATAAGAGTAAAACTCCAGATTGAGAAATTGGACTTCAATGACCTTGAAAGTGGTTCTAAATGCTACTAAATGGTCCCTAAAATGTACGAAAATAAGGATGTTTCATCTTGGATATTTAAGTGGTAATGTTTGCTACTGAGATTCCCTAGAATCTCACCCTCCCAAAACCAACCAATTTAGGTCAAGCATGATGGAAAATGTATGCATGGAGAAGAGCTAAGAATGGAGGAAAGAAAGTGAACAATTTGATACTTTCACTTATGATGCTTGGGTTGTTCCAATTATGTAAAGTGTGTAATTATGTTATGGAAATGTATGAAATAATTATAGAATATGTCCATGATATATATAAATGTATGAGAGACCAAAGAGATGGTTTATGTATGTTGGAACAATTATTGGGAATTAAAGAAAGGAACCTGAAATGGTAAAAACGTAGGTCCTAAAGCAGTTTTGTTGTGGCTTCAGTTTGATCTAGCAAATGAAAGAATTAACTCACTAAATTTATGAGCTTAAAGTACACATATGGAGCTTTAAATCCATATGTAATGCGTCTTATTTGGATAAGGGAACAAAGAGAAATGAATTTCCAAAGTCATGGACCAGAATCTGTTTTCAGAATTTTTGACCAAATGAACACTAATCTTTAATGAATAAACTGTATCAATTGGCTACGCATTTGGTCAGGAAATTATTTTTCCCTTAAACTTCGAGTAGAATTTTGAACCACCTCATTCTGACATTTCTATAATTAATAATGATTTTTCAAAGTTTGTTGCCCAATCTGGAATACCATATGAACAGTAACTCGCTAAGAGTAAAAATTCCAAATTTAGCTAATGGACTTCAAATGTCATGTAAATAGTTCTAAAGGCTACCGAATGGTCCCTAACACGTACGAAAGTAAGGATGTTACAAGACAAGTTGGGGATTGGATAATGTAAATGTTATATGATGAATGTATAAATTGTTGCAAGTAATAATGTTCTATGACATGTTTGAGGAACAATGTACATGATGTAATGAAAAATAGTAAATGATGGAATGAATGTATGAAATTTTACAAACACTTATTTAACATGTCAAGCTTCATTTTGACATTAAGTATGCCTTATTTTGATATCTGTACAAAGAGAAGGAATTTTCCAAAGTCAAGGACCAAAATCTGTTTTTAGAATATTTGATCAAATAAATAGTAATATTTGACAATTAAACTATATTGATTGACTAAGCATTTGGTCATGAACTTATTTTTCTCTTAAATTTCAAGATGTTATATTCACGTATCTTTTTGAACCACTTCATTTCAATTTTTTTAGAATTAATTATGATTTTTTGAAGTTCATCACCAAATTTGGAATAAATATGAACAGTAACTTGTGAAGAGTAAAATTCCCATATTTAGCTAATGGACTTCAAAGGTCATGTAAGTAGTTCTAAATGCTATCAAATGGTCCTTAAGATGTACGAAAGTAAGGATGTTACATTTTGATATCAGAGCAGAAATTTTTGGCATCAAATAGGACAGTCCTTATACCCTAACTCTAAGTAGTAAGTACTTTGTTAAGTTAGGATATTTGTTAGGATACTTAGAATTACTTATTTAAGTTAGTTCTGTAGGAGTAGATATGGGATTTCATAAAGTTAAGTCAGAGTCATCAGTTAATAAGGGAGATCCCCGACTAGAAATAATTTATGAAGATGATGTACATTTAGACTTTGATCCTTGAAGAGAGTTTAGATGATAGTATAGGGGATCAGTCAAGAATGTCTATAGTAGAATATTCCATAGATGTTACTTTAGATTCAAATCTGCAGTCTGAAGATTATGTAGAGATTCAGTCTGAAGTTGTGCGTGCACCAGATGATGCTGAGTCTAGTAACTCTATACGGTATGAGTTTGTGGGAGTGCCCTTCACCCTGATATAATCTTTATTCCTCTGATGAGAGGACAGATTACGACTAAGGAAGTTGAGTACTAGTATTAGATTATAGGTAGACTAGATATTGTTACACCCCCACTATAAACCCAGCTACAGTCTATGACAGTCCCTTACTATTCTCGTAATCCATTAATATATGATTTTATATATAAATGTCAGTGGAATATTCCTAGTCCAAGTCAACCCCAACCTTCTTTGTTAAAGGCAAATAATGTTGACTATAACAGTCTTAAGAAAGCTATGGAGAGTAAATTACTCAGTCTAGGTCAAGGGATGTATAGAAGTAAAGATCAAGAGCAATCAGTCAACTTGCATTTTCTCAATGTTGTAGCAAGGATGATAGACATATATTTAATGGAGGGCATGGATCTGAATCAAGTTTATATTTTGAAGACTGGCATGAGATGGTAGTAAGTCATATACTCCCAATACCCCTACGTGGCATATAGAGCTAAGTTAGTTTTTTACGAATGATCCGTTAATTGATATACAGGGGTGGCATTTCCGTATGCAAAAGTACTTACAGTTCACTATCCCCTAGAAAAGAATTTAAATTGAGTTGAGGGGTAATATAAATATGTAAATAGTGTAAAGTAACGTAATTACATAAATGTATAATAGTTATGACATACCCTGTATATGTAGTTGACATGTATGTAATGTATGTACAAATACTGTGATGACATGAAATATGAGTTTTCATATGATATAATGAAATGATAGTTGATTGAACATCTATGTGAATATGTTCCCTATTTAATGTAATTATGGTAGATACATATGGATGAGTTTCAAGTGACTCAAGCTCATTAAAGTCAAGAACAAGAATCGGCCATTGCTAGAGTAAAGACTGGACAAAAAATATTTGAAGAGAACGTTTAGAGAAAGCTATGTCTAAGTCACGATGTGAAGGTGTTTAGGTCACGACTAGTAGTCACAGAGAAGTGAAGTTGTGACAAGTTAAGGCATGGGTTATGACAACTATTCACAAAGGTATTTTGGTCGTGATGAGTAAAGACCATTGGCCGCGACGAAAAGTCATAGAGCTATCAGGTTACAACGAGTCAGGTTATTGGATGCGACTAATGTGCACAAAGGACTTTAAGTCACGATAGGATAAGACCTTTGGTTATGACCGAAAGACACAGAGCTCTCTAGTCATGATGAGTAGATTGAGATAGTCGCGACTAAAGTTCACAGAGAATATGAGTCGCGACTAGTCAATACTTAGGTAACGACTAGGATGCACAAATATATGATGACGAGAATGAATGTGCCAACCTCCCTTAAGTTTATTAATTAGAGGTTTAACACAGGGTACAGGCAAACAAAATAGTACGAGGTACTGAGATATAGAAGATCAATTTAAGAAGATGTTTAGAAGTAGATCATCTATGTGATCACTGAGAGTCGATCTATATTAAGAAATACTTTGTTCAGCTAGTCTTTACTAAATAGAATAATAAGAAGTTAGGTTGAGACTTGTCTAGGGATGAGCCTAGCATAAGGCATAAGGTTATAGACATGATGGTTAATAGATAAAGAACTAATATTTCCTAAACATATGAACTCTATAACAAAGAAATAGTAATCTAACAGACCTAGGGCAGAGCACCCTAGAGAGCAGAAGTAATAGTAGTAGATAATGAATGAGATCTATTCGACTCAAGTTTGTTAGGATCAAGAAAAAGACCAGAAAGGAACCACAGTCCGGTCAGGAATAGATTGAGACTTATATATAGACAGAAGAAGTCAAGAGATAGTAGAGAGGCATAAAAGTTACTCCATAAAGATAGAGATTGATCCACTCACCTGAGAAGTTTTTCTCGAATAGTTTACGAGAAGCATTCCTCTCAATTAGATAGAGATAAGCGTGAGACTAAGGGTTAAAGTAGAGAAAGACAAACTTTTTGATGAATACTTAGCCAAGTTCATCCACATGAACAGTGAGAGTTGAATGACTGAGAAATTAATTCACGAATTGAATTCTATGTTACAAAGAAAGAATTTTTCTCATGTAGTTGTAGAAGTTCAACAAAGCAGTATAAGTATGCAAGATTAGAAAAAGAAGTTTACGATGTCTGGAAAAAGGAAGGTAGCCACGTTTTAAAAGATAAAAAGTCTCCCCTATTTAAGAAAGAGTAATAATCAAGAGTTAGATAGAGTAATGAAGGGTTAAGTCTATACCCTAGCAAGAGGGTAATGTGGCAGCCTAAGTTAAATAAGTAGTTATCTCAGGTTCTTGAATAAATGATCAAAATCTAGCAGATAATATGACAAAGGAAATGATGCTTTAAAAGTTTACCAAGTTAATTGTTTAATTGCAGTATGCTTATGATGGATGGTTGAAGTTATGATGAACAGTTACATCTCCTTGCAATTGTCATGTGATGACATGTGTAACATCCCAATTTTCAGGCCTTCAGACACGGAAATAGCCTGAGAATGAGAGGCTACCAGACCCCTTTTGAGCAGAAGTCCCAGAGACATAAGAGAGTTTTTAGGGACTAAGCTACGAGTAAGTAAAGGTACGGGAACTTATGTGCAAACAGTGGAAGTCCCAAGGGGTAGAATGGCCATTTGGGGTGATATAAAGGTCAAAGGTTGAAGAGTTACGAGCTGACCGTTCTGGTCGCGACTATAGTAAAGCATGGTCGCGACTAGTGGTTACAGAAAGAGCTATACGCGACAAGAAAGCATTATGGTCGCGACGTAAAAGAAGTATGGTCGCGACTAGAAAGCAGTGATATCGCGACTAATAGTGGCAGAAAACCTTAGACGCGACTAAAAAGTGTTATGGTCGCGACGATAGAATATTTTGGTCGCGACGAGAAGATGTTTTGGTCGCGACAAATGTACACAGAATTGTAAGGTCGCGACAAGATGATGTTGAGGTCGCGACTAGTGACTAAAGTGGCGCTAAGCGTATGGGCCAAGAGTGGTGAAGGTCCAAGAGAGATAGTTACCCGGTTGGAGATAGACCGGAGGCAGGATATCAGATACAGGAAAGGTTATCTGGAAACCACGAGGTGAACTGATAAGGTATATTCATGGGTCCCACAAGATGCCACATGGCATTAAAGTAATGATTCAGTAAAGTAAAGATACTCGGTTGGCGTGATAACCGAGGAGGCACTTAAACCGAGGAGGTGATCAGATAAGTCTGGGACTTATCTGGGTGGCATTGGGAAGCGTGCAAGGTCTCTTCCAGTTGCCACATGGCATTAGTCTGCAGAAAGCAGATAAAGTTGAGGGCACGCATTACGAGGCAGGAGACTGGACCGGTGAGTCAGCATGGTGAGTCAGCATGCTGAGGTGTCCCGGGAATTCAAGCATGTGAAAAATGAGGCGCTGAGTCAGCATGGTGAGTTGGCACGATGATGCAGTAAAGGAGAAATAAAAGAAAATAGGAAATTCCAGGAAAAACCAGGATCGCAGGATCAAAGTTCATGAAAACTACGATTGTGCCATTGAGCCCTATTATAAATACCCCCCTTCCCCCATTCCATTTGCATCCCGCGGAGGAGGAGAGAATGAGAGAGAAAGAAGAGAGAGAAGGGGAAGGAAAGGAAGAGAGAAAGGAGAAAAGGAAGTAAGGAAGTTCTGGCGGAGCTGGAAGCAGAGAAGGGATAGTAAGGTTTTGCTAAGCTAGCCAGGTAGTAACTAATCCTAGCTTCTATGTAATGGCTTTGTGATTTGATGTGCTATTGTTTGGTTGGATTGTTGTCTTATATGTTATGTCTGAAGCTCTGCTGTAATGCTATGGTCATATGTTATTAAGCATGGAAGCACGCAGCATACTTATCTGTACACAATCACAAGCAAGCACTGTCACTCTGCATTACATATATTGTTATGATTGTTGCTACTGAGGTTCCCCCGAATCTCATCCCCATCCATAACCCATTACAGGGAGGTTATGCTGAAGTGGATTTAGAGAATCCTAAGAGACGCCGTTATGCTGCCGGAGTAAAGACTGAACATCAGTATATGATAAGTACTGTGTACGTAGTGCTGTCTAAGGAGGCTAGAAGTGAGTGGACCTAGCCGGTTCATCTAGTCTTTCCTGGGTACTACGTAGAATGGTAGTTCTCATGAGGGAATTACCGAATCAGTACGGTTCAGTTTTTTGTACAGCTGAAGCGTAGCGGTTATGCTGCCGAAGTTTAGGCAGAACGAGATGTAATAGAGATATGAGGATTATGTATATGTCTTGTTGTATATACCATATTGTATGACATTTTATGATTCAATGATAAATATGGTTTGGCATATTCAAATTTTGGATTATGAAGCTAACGCATAATAAAGCTAATATTGCTTCCGCTAGTGTACTCTGAGGGCTGTAAGGGAGGATGTTTCATCATGCATGTTAGAGTATGCTTAAATGATTGCATCTCCTTGCATATTATGCATATTAGAATATGCTATGATGAATAAATACTCTCCTTTCACATTACATGTAGGGTAGAGTATCTATGATGAGAAAGTTATATTGCTCCCATACCATACGATATGCAATTAGATAATTTAACTTGGTAATGATAATAAAGCAATAAAAAAGTGATAAACGAGATGGTTAGCCAGTTAATCCCCAAAGTTTAGAATGAGAATTTAAGACAGATAATGATAGTCAATTAGATAGAGAACGAGAGTAGAGATGAATGTTAGTGGCAAACCTATAGAGATATGATTACAGTACTCAGGATATATACTTCAGTAGGGATAAGATACATGAATGATATACCATGAACATGAAATGAAATGAGATGTAGTTATGAAAGATGATGCACTTTTGAGAGGGAGCAATGTCTACATGATAAAAGTTAACAATTGCAATGGAGCTAGATTTCTCTTACGATAAAGTCAGATTGCTCTTGAGATAGAGCCAAGAGAATGGACAGTACAGCTCATATTAGAGTCATGTCTACTAGATGAGATGTACAGATTATAACAGTTACATGTATGGTAGAGCCTATGTAGCTCTCTGTAATACTATATATAGCAAAGTTATAAATGATGAGAATGAAATGAGAAATTTGTAAGTGATAGAAGAAATGAGTAAAGTCTTAATAGATAATATTGGCTTCTGTGATCAGTCTTGGGGAATTATCTATTGAGTTAGCAACTAAGTGAAAGTAGCTAACGTTGTAACTTACTCCGTTGGTCTTAGGTATTCTAGAGATGATGATACATTACAATAGAATCGCAGTAGATTCTGGAGGATCGCATTTAGATCTTAGTATGCCTAACAGAGAATAGAATTCCAGGATCACAGTTAGATCCTGAAGAGGCTTATGGTTGATCGAAGTAGATCCTTAGGGTCATAGTAGACTTAGCCTAAAGAAATTAATGAGCTATAAGTACAGTATTTCTTTGGAAAGATGAATACTAAGGACCAAGTTAAGGTAGGGAAGCCTCATAATTAAGTTAGTTAACTCATAACAAAGAGAGTACCCCATGATGTTAATTTCAGATAGCCTTATTATTATTATGAACTGAACTCATAATCTTCTTACACGAAGAATGAAGTAAAGTTACCAGAGTTAAAGTTTTTAGTCCTGAGTATCAGGTATTGATGAACCTGTAGATAATATGCCTAAGGAAGAGAAGAAGAATATCTCATAAAATATGAAAAAGGGCCAAGTAAGAACAAAGAGATCCCTAAGATAAGGTTAAGAGAATAAGAATAAGAGCAAGAATGACCCAAGAGAGATAATATGAGAAGGGTCTAAGATAGTAAAGTACTAGGGTTAGAGCCTGTTAGCAATTTTTTAGTGCTTTAGATTTTTATCAGCACACTTCAGTTAAGCGTACTCAGGCAAAAGTAACCCAATGATGGGTGACCCCTGGGAAGTAATGAGAAAAAGGTGTATATATATGACACAGAAGTTTGACATAGATGCAAAAAGTTATGTAAAATGATAGAAAAAGTTATGAAAAGTTAGAAAGGGTTATGAAATGTAAGGGACTAGAACCCTTATGTCAAGTCTAAATAGAGTGGATTTGAAAGGAAAGATTCATATTACAGTTATATGTTAGGAAAAAGTTAGAAAGACTTAAAAGTAGGATCTTCCTCAGAGAGTTTTCTCAAAAACCAGCAAAGTTATAAGTTAAAGGGAATGTTAGACTTATGGTATCTTAGGATATATCATGATAAATCAAGATCTGTCATGATATACCAGATATTGCAAGATATGATGTGAGAAACATGTAATGTAGTACATAATAAGAAATATGTATTAAGAAATATAATATAAAGTGGCTTTGTAGCTAATTTTGTAAATAGATAGTTTCCCTCTAGAAGGGATATAATGATTAAATAAAATGATAACAAGAATGTAGTGAGTAAGAACTTACACTACTCCTTGTATTCAATGCCAAGCACTATGTTGCATTTATGAGAATATGCTAAAGCTCTGGATGTTAGAGCTATGCATAATAAGGGAATAAATGCTTAAGTTCTAATGTTAGAGTTATGTATTCATAAGCAGGTACATAGACTTGCAATATATTTGCCAGGCATTTTACATGTTAGAGTACAAATTGCTACTAAAAAAAAGCAAAGAAAGAATAATTACATAAGTCCTCTCTTTGTACTATGCTAAATTGTTAAAAACGATAAGAGCAACTAGTAGAGTGATAGAGTTTCTAAGGAAAAAGAAGTACGATGATATGGAATTGAAACTTTATGGATGTTAAGAAACTCCACTAGATACTCAGATAAGTAATAAGAGATATGTGCTAAAAAGTATGAAGAGTAGTTGACAAAATCTCCAGAATACAGTAATATTTGTGAAAGTTTGATATGAAAAAAATGGACACTACTCACAAGTATAATATAGTGAGTCATCCCTAAATGAATAGATAGCGAGTAAGTAAGCAACAGAAAGAACTAGAGTTCAACTATGATAAGTTGATTTAGAAAAGTAGAGTTATGACAGCAAAAATATGAAGCTTTTATAGATGGTGAGAACACTTAGTCAAATGATAAGATAAGAGATAGATACCCAAATCCTTAGTCATGGAGCAGAAAAGAGTATAGAGAGATTATATATCTGTGATAGTTGACGAAGGTACTAAGTAAATTTTGAGGACGAAATTTATTTTAAGGGGAGGAGAAATGTCATATTCTGATTTTTAGGCCTAGATGCCCAGTATGTATCTTTCAATAGCTAGGCTACCAGGTCCTATTGAGCAGAAGTCCCAAAAATATACAGATGATGCGCAGGGACTAAACTGCAAATAATGAAAGTTCTAGGACTAAGTTATAAATAGTGAAAGTTCCTGAGCGCAAATATATAAATAAATTAGAGACTTTAGAAGAGTCTCCTGGGCGTAGAAAGAGAAAAGAGGTTAGTTAGAGGTCTAAGGTTGAGATAAATATCTCAAAGGTATGATTTACAATGTCAAAGCCCAAGTAAGGGTAAAATCGTAATTTTAGAAAAGTCCTAAGGGAATAATGGTCATTTTGAAAAGAAGAGGGACTAAAGTGAAAAGTCTAAAAGTTCCATAGTATGAAATGAAAGTCGACATAAGCTTTGGGCTATTAAGTGTAATTATGAAAAGTTGAGGGCATAAAGTGTAATTTTCAAAAGTTCAGGGGCAAAATGGTAATTATGAAAAGTTGAGGGGGAAAAGGCCCAAAAATGCCTGGAAATGGTTTTGTCCCACATTTTTCTAGTAAATAGAAAAAAATATTCTGATCAGTTTAACGCAACACATAATTTTGATTTGAGGTCCTGATAAATTTATATGAATTTTTGAAGATTGGGAAATTCGTACAATATCTTCTGGACCTCAGAATCAGATGAAATATAGCAGTAAATTCTTATAATTAATAAAACTAATAGAACTCAAAAAGGAGCTATGTGGAATTTATAATGGAATTTACAGTGCAATAAAACACCCGATAAATATTTTTTAGTGGAATTTCTTGGAAGTTGAGCCCATGAAGGCAAGAAACCATGTAGAAGGCCCAAAATGGCACCTTATAGGTCCAATAATATTACATTTTCATATAAGTATGTGGGCTAGTGCTAATGAAAACCCAGAAAAATATAAAATTATGAAAATGCCACTAGGTATGCCACTGTGTTGTGCCATTGAGCAAGAGATAGATGGAGGATATTTTGGTTATTTGACTAAGGTTAGAAAGTCAAGAAGAGTTATCTGAATAGTTGACTAGGGTCAGGAAATACTCTGGCGATATATGAAAAGACGATAATGCCCTAGAGATATTAAAATAAATAAAGAAGAACCAAAGGGTATTTTGGTAATTTGCCAAGAGATCAGTAATTAAGTTTGGACCTAGTGCAAGAATGTCAATAGTAGGAAGAATTCAGATAATGGATTTAAGATTAGAAAGCATATTATGGAATCTCAGAAAAATTAGATTTATAAAACAGATTGGTTTTTAGGAAATTGGACTGAGCCGGATCGAATTAGCCTAGATTTTTTTCCAGATGCTTCTTTCCCTTGGAATTTCATCACATGTGGCTATGAAGTGTCTCTTGATGATGTCATAGATAATGTCACTTTTGGCTTCTAGGGCAAGCTTAATCCAAGAGCAAATATGAGCCATTAGATCAAATAGTACACAAAGCGATCTTGGCCTTTTATTTTCCATGGGATTTTTCTATAAATACCCCATCATTTTATGCCCAAAACCGTAGCATGAGGAACCCTTGGGAAACTATAGTCAACTGGAAACTCAAGCCAAGACAAAGAAGAATTCAAGGACCAAAGTTCAAGCTAGCTAGGGATTAAGGTAAGCAATCTATCCTAACTTATTTTCCTTTAATTTAGGGGCTTGATGTCATATACTAATTTTTCCCTATCTGTATAATACTGATAGAGGAAAGAGGTTTAGAAAGGATTATGATGATGAATGGAAAGGAAAAGAAAATAATGATTAGATGAAGGTTTAAAGAAGAAGGACTAAATTGAAAAGTATAAAAGTTCCATGGTGCAAAATGTAAAGTAGACATAAACTTTGGGCCATTAAGTGTAATTATGAAAAGTTGAGGGCCTAAAGTATAATTTTCAAAAGTTTAAAGACGTAAATTTAACTTATAAAAGTTCAAGGGGCAAAAGTGTAATTATGAAGAAATTGAACCGAAAAAGGCCCAAAACTGGTCGGGAACAGATTAGTCCCAAATTTTACCAGTAGATAGAGAAAATTATTCCGTTAGTTTGATGCAACACAGAATTTCGATTTGAACTCAAAAAATTGATATAAATTCCTGAAGTTATAAGAAATTATTATAGTATTTTTTGGACCTCAGATTCAGATGAAGCTTTATAGTAAATTCTTATAATTAATATAAGAATTTATAAAACTGACAGGATCAGAAAAGGAATCCTGTAGAATTTCTAATGGAATTTATAGTAGAATAAAATACCCGATAAATACCTTCGGGAGAGGTTTCTCGGGATTTGTGTTATAAAGGTAGTGGACCATATAAAGGCCCAAAATGGCCTCACAAAGGCCCAATAAGGTAATTGGACAGTTATGTGGGCCAGTGTCCAGAGGAACCCCGGAAAAATATAAAATTACGAAAATGCCCATAGTTGTAATAATGAACAAGAGATGAATGGAGGGCATTTTGGTCATTTTGGATAGGTAAAAAATGCCAAGATGAGTACAGGAATGATTACCAGAGTCAGTATATACCCTGATAAGGTATAAAGAGATGTGAAATGACAATTATGCCCTTAGGGTTAATATAGTGCAAGAAAGGGTACCAAGGGTATTTTGGTAATTTGCCAAGGGATTTAAGGTCAATGGTAGGAAGAATCCGTATACTGGATTTAAGTTTAGACCCAGTACAAGAATGTCAATGGTAGGAAGAATCCGGATACTGGATTTAAGGTCAGAAAATATATTATGGAATCTCAGAAAAATTATATTCAGAAAATAGTCTGGTTTTTGGGAAATTTGACTGAGACGATACTGAATTAGACTAGAATTTTTCCAGATGCTTCCTCCCTTCACAATTTCATCATATGGGCTATGAGGTGTCCCTTGATGATGTCATGGATGATGTCATAATTATATTTTAAGAAAAGTTAAATCTACGAATAAATGTGAGCCATTAGATCAAATAGTGCACAAAGTAATCTTGGCCATTCATTTTCCATAAAATTTTCTATAAATACCCCCACTATTTCTGCCCAAAACCGTGAAGCAAGAAGCCTTGGGGAAACTATGGCAAAATGAAAGCTCAAGCCAAGACAAAGAAGAATCCAAGGTCCAAAGTTCAAGCAAGCTAGAGATTAAAGGTAAGCAATATATCCTAGCTTATTTTCCTTTGATTTGGGAGCTTGAACTTAGGGTTTTCATGGAAGAAAGTTGAGTTTTCTATAAGGTGTATATGCTGTCCAAAACCTTAAATGGAAGGAGAAAGAAGAAATTAAAGTTAGAGTTATATGATTAAAGCTTAAACAAGTTAGTTAGATGATTGGTTATTGAATCAAGTTGATATTCTTGACTTTGCTATGAATGAAAAAATTCGGTTTGCACTGGTCATGCACTGTTCATGATAGAAGGAGAATAAATTTCAATGATCTAATGCTTCCATTGAATTTATATGATGATTTTGTGTAGGATTGGATAGGTTTTGAACCTTGGAAATATTGGAATTGAAAGTTGTAATGTTTGGAATTCTTTTCTATTACTATTGACTCACATGAACAGTGATTGGAATTTCATGATTTTGATGATTCCAATGGTTTTAAATTGAAAAATTGTGTGGGATAAAGTAGAGAAACAAGTATGGGAAGCATTGGAATCAAAATGAGAATTTTTGGAAGAATTGTGGATGTTTTTCAAATCTGTCCAGAACAGTGCATGAGAGCTGGAATTTCATGATTTTAAGCTCATAAATGGATTCAAAATATGAAATTGTGTAGGGTAAGGTCAAGACATCAATTGATTCAAAGGCCAAGTCAATTGGTAAAGATTAAAGGAAGTTATGTTAGTTAAAGTAAGTTTAATGTTCAAGAAAAGTTAGATGATAATAAATGGATGATTATGTGATGTTAGGATTTGATTGTGGACTCCAAAGAGGTAGCCACATATCAAGGAAAAGTAAGAAGGAAGAAGCAAAGTTAAAGTGAAAAGAAGTAAAGTAATAAGGTAGTAAACTTACCCTAAACTTGTATGTATTGAATGTTATGTTTGATTGTGCTATGGGTTTGTTAAATTGTGTGCATATGTGTAGATGATTGACTCTGTTTCTATGATTACTTTGGCTAATTGTATTTCATATGATACATGGAAGCATGCTCATTACACTATGGTAACACTTTCACAAGCAAGCACAAGCAATTACATTAATACATGCATTGTTTAGTATCGTTTGCTACTGAGATTTCCCTCAAAATCTCACCCCATCCATGTAATCCCAATCCCAACAGGTTTATGAAAGATGAAAAAGGATGAAGAAGCATGAAGAGGAGTTAGGGATTGGTCAATGTAAATGTTATATGATGTTATGTGAAGAATTGTTGCAAGTAAGAATGTTGTATGGCCAGTTTAAGCGATAAAGTTTATGATGTAATGAAAAATGGTAAATGATTGAATAAATATATAAAATTTTACAGACATTTATTTAACATGTCAAGCTTCGTTTTGACACCAAGAACACCTTATTTCGATGTCTATACAAAGAGAACCAATTTTTCAAAATGGGGACCAGAATGTGTTTTCAGAATTTTTGACTAAATGAACAGTAAATTTTAATGAATAAACTGTTTCAATGTGAGAAGCATTTGGTCAAGAAATTATTTTTTCCTTAAACCTCAAGATGTTAGCTTCAAGTATAATTTTGAACCACTTCATTTCAATTTTTATAGAATTAATTATGGTTTTCCAAAGTTCATCGTCGAATCTGGAATACCATATGAACAGTAACTCGCCAAGAGTAAAAAAATTCCAGATTTAGCTAATGGACTTCAAAGGTCATGTAAGTGGTTCTAAATGCTACCGAATGGTCCCTAAGACGTACGAAAGTAAGGATGTTATACTTGAACTTAGGGTTTTTATGGAGGAAAGTTGAGCTTTACCTAGGGTATATATTCTTTTCAAAACCCTAGATGAAAGGAGAAAGAACAAATTAAAGTTACAGCTATGTGATTAAAGCTTAAACAACCTAATTAGATGATTAGTTATTGAATCAAGTTAATATTCTTGACTTTGCCATGGAAGAGACCTTTTGATCTGCATTATTAATGATAGAGGGAGATGGAATTTCAAAGATCTAATGCTTCCATTGAATTTATATGATGATTTTGTGTAGGATTGGATAGGTTTTGAACCTTGGAAGCATTGGAATTGAAAGATATAATTTTTGGAAGTCTTCTCTATACTGTTCACATGTATGAATAGTAATTGGAGTTTCATGATTTTGATGTTTTCAATGGTTTTAAAATGAAAAGTTGTGTGGGGTAAAGTAGAGAAACAAGTATTGGAAGCATTGGAATCAAAATGAGAATTTTTGAAAGAAAAAGGGGAGTTATGCAATTCTGTCCAGAATAGTACATAGTTGCTAAAATTTGAGAATTCTAAGTTCATAAATGGATTTAGAAGGCCAAATTGTGTAGTGTAAAGTCAAGATATCAATTGGTTCAAATGCCAAGTTAATTAGTAAATATTCAAAATGTTATGTTAGTTAAAGTAAGTTCAATGTTCAAGGAAGTTAGATTGTAATGAATGGACGATAATGCTATGTTAGGAATTGATTGGTGTGCTCAAAAGAGGGAAGCCACACATTAAGAGAAGTAAGAAGGAAGAAGGAAAGATAAAGTAAAGAAAGGTCAAGCATGTGAGGTAGTAAACTATCCTAAACTTGTATGTATTGGATGTTATGCTTAGTTATGCTATGGCTATGTTGAATTGTGTTGCATATGTGTTTATGGTTGAAGCTTTGTTTCTGTTATTACTTTGGCCAATTGTATTTCATATGTTACATGGAAGCATGCACATGACACAATGTTAACACTTTCACAAGCAAGCACAAGTATTTACATGAATGTATATATTATTTAGTACCGTTTGCTACTGAGATTTCCCCAGAAATCTCACCCCATCCATGTAATACCAATCCCAACAGGTTCATGAATGATGAAAGAGGATGAAAAATATGAAGACAAGTTGGGGATTGGATAATGTAAATGTTATATAATGAATGTATAAATTGTTGCAAGTAATAATGTTATATGACATGTTTGAGAAACAATGTTTATGATGTAATGAAAAGTAGTAAATGATAGAATAAATGTATGAATTTTACAGACACTTATTTAACATGTCAAACTTCGTTTTGACACCAAGTACGCCTTATTTTGATGTATATATAAAGAGAACAAATTTTCAAAATCAGGGAGTAGAATCTGTTTTCAAAATTTTTGACCTAATGAACAATAATATTTGATGTTGACTAAGCATTTGGTCAGTAACTTATTTTTCTCTTAAATTTCAAGATGTTATCTTCCCCGTAGCTTTTTGAACCACTTCATTTCAATTTTTCTAGAATTAATTATAATTTTTTGAAGTTCATCACCAAATCTAGAATACCATATGAATAGTAACTCGTGAAGAGTAAAAATTCCAGATTTAGCTAATGGACTTCAAAGGTCATGTAAGTAGTTCTAAATGCTATTAAATAATCCCTAAGACGTATGAAAGTAAGGATGTTACATAACCTGTCTATCTTTTGGTCATGACGTACAAACATAAAGAGCCTCCTCCTGACCACTCTGATACCTAGTTGCGACTAAACTATCATTTGGTCACTACGTACTAACTTAGAGGCTCTCATCCTGAAAAGCCCTCTCTTTAGTCGTGACTGGAAACTCAGTTGGTTGTGATGTAGACTCACAAAATTTTGATTCCTCAGATTTTGTTCTACTTTCAGCATTTATCATGGCTTATTGAAACATCCTCCCATACAGCCCTCAGAGTACACTTGCGGAAGCTATACTAGCTCTTCTTCTGCCTAAACTCCGGCAGCATAACCGCTACACTTCATCTGTACAAAGAACTGAACCGTACTGATTCGGTAATTCCCTCATGAGAACTACCATTCTACGTAGTACCCAGGAAAGACTAGATGAACCGGCTAGGTCCACTCACTTCTAGCCTCCTTAGACAGCACTACGTACACAGTACTTATCATATACTGATGTTCAGTCTTTACTCCGGCAGCATAACGGCGTCTCTTAGGATTCTCTAAATCCACTTCAGCATAACCTCCCTGTAATGGGTTATGGATGGGGATGAGATTCGGGGGAATCTCAGTAGCAACAATCATAACAATATATGTAATGCAGTGTGACAGTGCTTGCTTGTGATTGTGTATAGATAAGTATGCTGCGTGCTTCCATGCTTAATAACATATGACCATAGCATTACAGCAGAGCTTCAGACATAACATATAAGACAACAATCCAACCAAACAATAGCACATCAAATCACAAAGCCATTACATAGAAGCTAGGATTAGTTACTACCTGGCTAGCTCAGCAGAACCCTACTATCTCTATTCTGCTTCCAGCTCCGCCAGAACTTCCTTTCTCCTTTCTCTCTCCCTTTCCTTCCCTTTCCCTCTCTTCTTTCTCTCTCATTCTCCTCTCCATGCGTGATGCAAGAATGGAATGAGGGGAGGGGGTATTTATAATAGGCTTCAATGGCAATTCTGTAATTACCATGAACTTTGATCCTGCGGTCCTGGTTTTTCCTGGATTTTCCTATTTTCCTTAATTCCTTTTTTACTGCATCATCGTGCCAACTCACCGGGACACCTCAGCACCACATTTATCACATGCTTGAATTCCTGGGACACCTCAGCATGCTGACTCATCATGCTGACTCACCGGTCCAGTCTCTTGCCTCGTAATACGTGCCCTCAACTTTATCTGCTTTCTGCAGACTAATGCCATGTGGCGACTGGAAGAGACCTTGCATGCTTCCCAATGCCACCCAGATAAGTCCCTGACTTTATCTGATCATTTCCTCGGTTATCGTGCCTCCTCAGTTTTTGTGCCAACCGAGTAACTTTATTCTACTAAACCATTACTTTAATGCCATGTGGCATCTTGTGGGACCCATGAGTATACCTTATCAGTTTACTTCATGGTTTCCAGATAACCTTTCCTGTATCTGATATCCTGCCTCCGGTCTATCTCCAACCGGGTAACTATCTCTCTTGGACCTTCACCACTCTTGGCCCGTACGCTTAGCGCCACTTTAGTCACTAGTCGCGACCTCAACATCATATTGTCGTGACCTTACAATTCTGTGTACATTAGTCGCGACCAAAACATCTTCTCGTCGCGACCAAAACATTCTATCGTCGCGACCACTACACATTTTAGTCGCGACCATAACACTTTTTAGTCGCGTCTAAGGCTTTCTGCCACTATTAGTCGCGATATCACTACTTTATAGTCGCGACCATACTTATTTTACGTCGCGACCATAATGCTTTCTTGTCGCGTATAGCTCTTTCTGTAACCACTAGTCGCGACCATGCTTTACTCTAGTCGCGACCAGAACGGTCAGCTCGTAACTCTTCAACCTTTGACCTTTACATCACCCCAAATGGCCATTCTACCCCTTGGGACTTCCACTGTTTGCACATAAGTTCCTGTACCTTTACTTACTCGCAGCTTAGTCCCTAAAAACTCTCTTATGTCCTGGACTTCTGCTCAAAAGGGGTCTGGTAGCCTCTCATTCTCAGGCTATTTCCGTGTCTCAAGGCCTGAAAATTGGGATGTTACATTTCTCCTCCCCTTTAAATAAATTTTGTCCTCGAAATTTAATCAGTAGCATAGCCAAATTAACTTAACATCTGGAAAAGTACTCATCATAACTTTACATCTCTTCGTAACATGCCTTTCTTTCTCTGGGTTAATCCAATCAGAGTTAAAATCTACTTTCCTCTTATGGACCACTTACTGCACTTATGAGTAGTGTCCATTTCTTTCATATGAAATTCTCTCGAATATTACTGTATTCGGGAATTTCTTCTAACTACTCATCATACTTTAAGCATCATATTCTTACTACTTCTCTTGATATCTCGCAGACTGCTTTAAAATCTGCAACATTTCATCTTTCTTTGCACTTAACATCATACAGAGAGAGGACTTACGCAGCTATTCTTTCTTTACTTTGCTGCTAAACAAAAGCACCTACTCTAATATGCATAATGCTTGGCCAACATACTGCAAGACTGCATACCTGCTTATGAATGCAAAGCTCTAACATCGGAGCTTAAGCATTCCTGTTCTAACTAGGCACAGCTCTAACACTCGGAGCTTGCATAGTTTTAGCATAACATTAAGCCTGACATCTCACGCAAAGAGTGAAAGCTCTCATTTTCTATTCTCTTTCATAGCATAACATTCAAACATCTGATTCCTACCAAACAGGGAGCCTCTCTGTCTGTTCATACAATGCACATCTCTAGGTGCGTGTCATATTACACGTTTACTACCGTGTATCTCATTACATGCCTTTGATACGTTATCATGGCATATCTAGCCCACTCTAGCTATCTCATGGTGTATTTCACCCTTTCATAACTTATCTTGTCTTATCACAAGACTAACATAAGACTGGCTTTCTCTTTTTCATAGAACTGTGTTCTATCTCAGCTTTGCCTTAGACCCTCTTCTCTAGGTCTTCTCTAGCCTTTTAATCTCTTTACCCCTCATCTGGGTAATCTTTATCTACTCAGACTTTTCTATTCTTATTACATTGAGGATTTTCTTCTCTGCTTCTCAGAGGATTCTCTTCTCTGCTTCTTATTACACAGAGGATTCTCTTCTCTGCTTCTCAGGCATACTTCTACAAAACTTTGAATCTCAGTACTCAGATTTAAACTTGGACTCCATCTTCGTTTAAGGGAAAGCTAAGTTCAGTCTGTAGACTAGAGGCTACCTGAGGAAAATCATTATAAAACAATTTCTCTGGGTCAGCTTATCAACTAGTGAAACTTCCTTACCTTAACTTCGTCTTTGGCATTCATCTTCCCAAAGAGATACTACATCTTACTCATGTCTCATGGCTCATTACTTTCCTTAGGCTAGGTCTAACTGCGACCTCGGGATCTAACTACGATCAACCGTTAGCCTCTTCAGAATCTAACTGTGACTCTGGATCTGTTAGGATCTAACTGCGACCCTGGAGCCATGCTAGGATCTAACTGTGACCCTCCAGAATCTAACTGCGATTCTGTTGTACTGTATATCTCCCGAAGATCTTAAACCAACAGACTAAGTTATAAGGTTAACTGCTTCCACCTGTTGATAACTCCATAAAAATTTTATAGCCTCACATCATTTACCCAGACTTTACTTACTTCCTCTCTTACTCAGGAGTTCCTTCTCATCTTTCTTACTTTACTGTGGCTTACCATTGGCTTGTGCCATCATGGTCTAACCACCTGCCATTGCATTCTACTGCTATGGCCTCATCATAACTCATTTGTGCTCTAACTGTGAACCATTTGAACTATGCTCCAACTGCGAGCATCCTGTATCAGATCCAACTCTTATCTGAAGAGTGATCTATACTCATCTGAATCTAGCTCTATCTGAGAGCCATCTGTTTCAGATCCAACTCTTATCTGAAGAGTGATCTAAAAACAATCTCTTTACTCTTATCTGCTTTCTTTCTGTCTACCATTCCTTTCAACAGAAATGGTCCTGAGTACTATATTCATAAGTCTGCAGAATTACCCGAGTAACTTTAAACATATCTGAATATCATAACTTATTGTCCCATGAACTGAGACTATCTATCATCCTCAATACATATCTCATTACATGTCATATGGTATGGGAGCAACATACTTTCTCATCTCATATATACTCTACCCTTCATGCACTGTAAAAGGGAGTATTCATTCATCATGGCATACTCTAACATGCATGTCATCATATGACAATTGCAAGGAGATGCAACTATCATAACTTATGGCATCATAAGCCATATCATCATCATACTTTGCTCAACCATCCATCAGACTAACTAAACCTCAAGGCATATTTTATTTATCATATTGCATATCATATCTTGGTCAGTCATCCTGAAACATCTGTCTATCTCAGGCTGCCACGCTACCCTCTTATTAGGGTACAGACTCAACCCTTCATCACTCTTTCTTACATAGGGGAGTCACTGTATCCCGTAATCTGTGGCTACCTTCTACTATCTCATTTCTTCTTTTGTTTATCTATCAGTCTCAGTCTATTCTTGACCAGACTGTGGTTCCTTATCGGCCTTTACTGTAACAGCCTAGAACCCCTTTACAAAGATATTATCCGCTTTCCACTTAGGTAGGCTTGGTGCCCATATGAGGTCACGGTTTTGTTTTCCAGACACACGAGCCACAGCCCTTAAGCACCTGAAAACGCATCTTTCTCTTAATCCTAGCGAACTTCAGTCGCCTAGATCTCATTCATTATCTTTTACTATTATTTCTATTCTTTAGGGTACTCTACCCTAGATCTCTGTGATGGAATCCCTCTGCTTAGGGAATTTTAACTCTTTACCTATTAACCATCACGTCCTTAGCCTTAGCCTTAGGCCATATCAAACATCATCACATCTCTAGCCTTTAGGCTATGCCCTAGGATTACTCTGAGGCAAACTTCATACTAGCTATCCCATTCTAGCTCTCAGGTCTTTTATTCGACTAGGTTGAATAAGACTTTTACCATGTAGATCTACTCCTCGTAATCACATGGAGGATCTGTCTCATTCTAGCTATCTCATCTAGCTAGCTCATCTTAACTTATCATTATCATCCTTTGCGGCCTATCTTACCTAGCAAGGATGACTTGCTTATTGGAGTTGCCAACTTCCTCTATGCATGGCTTCTCCACTCAAGCTCTATGTTCATGCTTTTTGTTCACCTGTCTTTTCCTTTACAACGAAACATGAACACCTCTTATTCCATCTAGGAGCTTTATCTCCACGGGCTCTTCTAAACCCATAATAGTCCCGATCTGAATCTTCTAATGTCATACCAGGACATCTCTGTCATTCCGTCGCGATATGAGTATTGGGTAATCGCTATTCATAGCCTCTATGATTCTTCATTACCCTTAACTCCTCACGACTTATCATTTCTATTCTTTAGTCGTGACCTACAGCTTCAGAAGTCGCGTCCTTAACATTTTCTGTCTTCTAGTCGCGACCTAAATCTTCTGTCGTCGCGACCTTAACCTTTCTACGTCGTGACTCAACTCCTCTACCGTCGCGACCAGGATATTTTCTCGTCGCGACTTATGTCTCTTCACGTCGCAACCATAGCCATTTCTAGTCGCAACATTAGACTTTTCTCGTCACAACCTTAGCTCTCTGTTAACTAACGTCGGGACCTAGGAACATACTCGCCGCGACCAAATCTTTCTGTGAATAACCGTCGCGACCTATAAAATTATGCGTCGCGACTAAACCTCTCATTGAGGCTATCCGTCGCGACATAAACCACGTTAGTCGCGACCGGAGTGCTATTCTGTCGTACTCAAGGGCTAAATCAGAGCATCACTGAGCCAGAACCTTCTGTTCTGTGCCAGAATCTTATGCTCTGAACCAGAGTCCTTTCTGGTTGGTGCCAGAACCTCTTGCTCTGATACCAAAATGAAACATCCTCCCATACAGCCCTCAGAGTACACTTGCGGAAGCTATACTAGCTCTTCTTCTGCCTAAACTCCGGCAGCATAACCGCTACACTTCATCTGTACAAAGAACTGAACCGTACTGATTCGGTAATTCCCTCATGAGAACTACCATTCTACGTAGTACCCAGGAAAGACTAGATGAACCGGCTAGGTCCACTCACTTCTAGCCTCCTTAGACAGCACTACGTACACAGTACTTATCATATACTGATGTTCAGTCTTTACTCCGGCAGCATAACGGCGTCTCTTAGGATTCTCTAAATCCACTTCAGCATAACCTCCCTGTAATGGGTTATGGATGGGGATGAGATTCGGGGGAATCTCAGTAGCAACAATCATAACAATATATGTAATGCAGTGTGACAGTGCTTGCTTGTGATTGTGTACAGATAAGTATGCTGCGTGCTTCCATGCTTAATAACATATGACCATAGCATTACAGCAGAGCTTCAGACATAACATATAAGACAACAATCCAACCAAACAATAGCACATCAAATCACAAAGCCATTACATAGAAGCTAGGATTAGTTACTACCTGGCTAGCTCAGCAGAACCCTACTATCTCTATTCTGCTTCCAGCTCCGCCAGAACTTCCTTTCTCCTTTCTCTCTCCCTTTCCTTCCCTTTCCCTCTCTTCTTTCTCTCTCATTCTCCTCTCCATGCGTGATGCAAGAATGGAATGAGGGGAGGGGGTATTTATAATAGGCTTCAATGGCAATTCTGTAATTACCATGAACTTTGATCCTGCGGTCCTGGTTTTTCCTGGATTTTCCTATTTTCCTTAATTCCTTTTTTACTGCATCATCGTGCCAACTCACCGGGACACCTCAGCACCACATTTATCACATGCTTGAATTCCTGGGACACCTCAGCATGCTGACTCATCATGCTGACTCACCGGTCCAGTCTCTTGCCTCGTAATACGTGCCCTCAACTTTATCTGCTTTCTGCAGACTAATGCCATGTGGCGACTGGAAGAGACCTTGCATGCTTCCCAATGCCACCCAGATAAGTCCCTGACTTTATCTGATCATTTCCTCGGTTATCGTGCCTCCTCAGTTTTTGTGCCAACCGAGTAACTTTATTCTACTAAACCATTACTTTAATGCCATGTGGCATCTTGTGGGACCCATGAGTATACCTTATCAGTTTACTTCATGGTTTCCAGATAACCTTTCCTGTATCTGATATCCTGCCTCCGGTCTATCTCCAACCGGGTAACTATCTCTCTTGGACCTTCACCACTCTTGGCCCGTACGCTTAGCGCCACTTTAGTCACTAGTCGCGACCTCAACATCATCTTGTCGTGACCTTACAATTCTGTGTACATTAGTCGCGACCAAAACATCTTCTCGTCGCGACCAAAACATTCTATCGTCGCGACCACTACACATTTTAGTCGCGACCATAACACTTTTTAGTCGCGTCTAAGGTTTTCTGCCACTATTAGTCGCGTCTAAGGCTTTCTGCCACTATTAGTCGCGATATCACTGCTTTATAGTCGCGACCATACTTCTTTTACGTCGCGACCATAATGCTTTCTTGTCGCGTATAGCTCTTTCTGTAACCACTAGTCGCGACCATGCTTTACTCTAGTCGCGACCAGAACGGTCAGCTCGTAACTCTTCAACCTTTGACCTTTACATCACCCCAAATGGCCACTCTACCCCTTGGGACTTCCACTGTTTGCACATAAGTTCCTGTACCTTTACTTACTCGCAGCTTAGTCCCTAAAAACTCTCTTATGTCTCTGGGACTTCTGCTCAAAAGGGGTCTGGTAGCCTCTCATTCTCAGGCTATTTCCGTGTCTCAAGGCCTAAAAATTGGGATGTTACACTTATAACCATATAAAATCACTCAACAAATCCTTGGCAAAGGCAATGTCCCTCGCAAATAATGAAATAGAGTCAAAATTCCACGAGAATGAAAAGTTTTGAGAAGGGGAAAGCAAACTATTAATTTATGAGGAATTAAAACATGGTGTCTCACTTCCACAAGAACATGAGAAAGAATAAATAGAAGGAAGAAATGAAAAGTATTCATCATATGCACTCAAAGATGAATTTAACTAAGAAGGCTCATGAGATACTTCATTGGAATCATGCAAATTATGCAAAATAGAATCACACCCATCATGCAAGCTCAATTGATCTTCATCTCGAGTTTCTTCTATAGCAAAGTCAATAGCATTCAGTCTAACAAAAGGAGAATTATAGAAAGGATATTTCATGGCTTCATTCATGTTAAAAGTAACTACATGTTCTCTTACTCTATTATAATGGAACTATGCTTCATGCTTATAATGGTTTTGGAAGTTTAGAGGACAGGTCTTTCTAGGATCAAAGTGCTCTCATTCACTAGCTCACTAGACATATCTAGGACATAAAAATTAGCTAGGAACATTAAATCGTTGACCTGTACCAATATATCCTCAATAATTCCCTTGAGGTATGATTGACCTATATGCTAATTGGAGCACTACACTAGTTTAACTGAGATTGTTAATACCTAAAGCTAGATATACCGACCAAGGCATTACATTAATAAAAGCCCCTTAATCTAACAAAGCTCCCTTAATATGAACTTTTATTATTTTTAAGGGATAGTGTAGGATCTGGGGTCTTAGCACTTAACTTGTAATTCAGTTTTGAAAATGGATAACACCATATCACTCACTTTAATTTTCTCAAGAGGCCTGAATTTCTTCTTATCAACACACAATTCTTTCAAGAATTTAGCATATTTAGGGTTTCTCTTAAGAAATTCAACCATAGGAATAATTATTTCAAGTTTATTGAACAATGTATAAGTATCTTTTGCAAATTCAAGATCAACTTTCTTCTTACTAGCAAATTAAGCTTTAGGAAAAAGGAGATCTTTTATACTTACCTCCTTACATATAGGATTAAAGGCTTCTTACGTGCTATTAAAGGAATATGTTATAAGTACTGTAATCATATGTCTATAGGTACGCCTCTCATATTTCCCTAATTATTTTTACTAAGAACATTCTAGCAATTTCTTTACTCCAACTCTTTGTTCAACTTGTTGTTGTCATCTCATAACAGACTCTTATTCTGATCTTAAACTCAATCATAATTCCTTATAGATTAACTAGAGTTAACTATCATATCTATCTCTTCCTCTACTTTTATATGTTCTACTCTTACTTGTCCTTTCAAGGTAATAGTCATTTCTATATCATACAAATGTAGCATATCAGGTCTAGAGTAATATAGAGTGTGCATGCCAATATTACCATTTAAACATGAGATATAATTGTTCTTATGCCAATAAGAGTAAAACATGAATGTTAATTCAATTCACACCTTGAATCAGCTTAGGTGGCTTTGTGGCCTCTTCTCTATTCAAAGTAAATACTCTTCCCTAGTGTTAAGATCTTTAACTTGCAGTGTTTTGCTAGCACTCCTTGACATAATGTCCTAGCTTACCACATCTATAACAAACCCTTAACCCACTAAACAAGGCCTACCTCTGTGGTTTCTACCATAGATTTCACTCTTGTTCTACCTTGGTTACATGTTGCCTCTTCCTGACCTACCTCTCTTACTAGCACCTCTCTATCCTAAACCTGATCTAAATTGCTTCTTATTACCATTTGTTGAAGCTGAAGGCCATATTGGAATCATTTTTATTGGAGGTACTAAAATAAGTTCATCTTGTGGAGAAATTTTGATCCCCTCGGAGTATGCTAGACTATTCTTTATAATTCTACATGCTTCAACTACTTCATTAAATCTTTGTATTTGTCTAGACAAAATCTTTTCTCTTAGTGAAGAATTCAGTCTGCGAGTCAATTTCATAGTCCTCTATCTCTCATTGTTTATGTGATTCAAATATGTGGAATAATGAGAGAGATGGATAAACTTGGCTAAGTAGTCATCAAAGAATTCCTTCTCCACTGTCTTAACATTAAGAACTCATCCTCCACTTATCCTTCACAAACTGAGAAAATTACGTGTCATAGAATTGTTCTAGAAAGGTTTCCCATATAAGAGGGGTATTTATCGCTCGCAAGATAATCTCTGTATTCCTCCACCAATGGTCAGCATCTTTTTCTAGCTTATATATGGCCATCTGCACCTTTTGCTCTAAAGGACAATTTAGAACCTTAAAAATTTTCTCTAAACGATTTACTCAATTCTTTGCAGTTTGAACCTCGAATGTTCCTTCAAATACAGGTAGATTGTGCCTGCAGAATCATTCAATCCATATCTATATATTTTCTTGCTCCGCTATAGACTCCTTCCATCTATCCAATCCAGTTCCCATCTTTCTATGACCAGACTATGGTTCCTCAATGACTCCTTTTTCTATTCATCTTAAATCAGCTACAGCTGCTGATTATAGTGGTATCTTTCATGCTCTTGACGTGCTTACGTCTCTCAAATTTCATCTATTACCCATTGCTGTTGCTCTAGCCTATACATAATAATTTGCATGGGGTTCGATTGGTTACTAGTCCCCTTATTATGGGGCTCTACAACTTGGGGTCTAACAATTCTACGGGTGTTAACCATTTTCTCTATTTCCTCTAGTCTATAATTGAGAAAGCACAATCAAATGTATGTATAATAACTTTCATCTATTTATTATCAAACATATATACATACAATAAAGTAGTGTTCATGTATATTAGTAAACCATGTTCACATATAACATACATATATATATGCAAGACATAGTCAACTGTCTCATACAAAATATATAGGGTATATAATCATCGTATAATATACATCAAGCACCCCAGTTCTCATTATACTTATACTCTTAAGCAATCCTTGTTCTTCTAACTCATGTCCTCTTTTTAGGAGAACTAGCCACACATATTGCTTTACACTATGGATTCATTCCTGAATATTGCTTGGAGGGTCATGCTCAATATACTCCCTGAAGCTTGACTGCCATGTCATCGTATACAGAAGTATTTGGCTCACCATAAGCTCATCCTACTCTGTTATAATGTATACTCAATCGAGATTAATACCTAAGCTTTCATAGTAATAGTAAAGTATTAACACTATATCTAGAAAATCCAGATATATTGTCTGATCTTGATTCCAGCTTTTATCCATCCGATGTCCCAACTCTAATAGCTCACTTTCCACGGCTTTCTTGACTTAGTCTTGTCATCAATACCTTCCTCTTGATAAAGAAAATACTCCCCAGGCTTTGTCTTACTTAGTCATGCCTACTCACCTTCAGATACATAAAATGTCAGGAGTAATGGCCTATTTGGACTAGGAATATCAAACTGATGGAAGTCGATAAAATCATATGGGCTAGGGTTTAGATGACAAGGAGGTGGCACTACTAGATACCATGGTTAGGTCTCTGGTCTAGACAAACCCAATCTACAAAAATATCATCATCTACAAGAACTCCTCTGGACATAACGATTATGGTATGGATTACCATATTCATCTACAAGAACTGCAGGAGGGACATTATAATCTGGCTGAAGATAAATACTTGACTCACCATCATTAGGAGAAGCTACAGGAATAGGTACTATATCTACTGCTCTACAAACTACATGTCTGAGCCTGTAAAATATTTCCCTGTCTGTTCTAGTACTAACTATCTAGTATAGGAGGATTCATCCTCTGATGAAGTATTCTAGAGGTCTAAGTATTCCTCATCATTTACATGCCAGGCATCCTCACATAATACCTAATAAATAGAGACAACTTAGTTTACTGAGGGTATGGAGTTCTGCCTACGAACAATCATTATCTATTTAGTTTACTGAGGGTATGGAGTTCTGCCTACGAACAATCATTATCTATTCCTGCAAAACTAACTTAAATGAATAACTGACATTCTAAGATAGATAAACTAACTAAATCAGAGCAATTTATAACCTAAACCTAGGCCAGAACCTCTTGCTTTGGAACCACTTATAAGGTAAATGAAGTCAATTGCACAATCTAGATTTTATGTCCCGAGTTACTATTTATTTGGTAAAATTCTAAACAAGTGACTCAACTTCAAAAATTCATAATTAATTTTATAAAAATTGAAATGAAGTGGTTCAAGTTGCTACATGAAGCTAACTTAATCCTCTTTAAGGAAAAAAATGTGAAAATGATCAAAACATGAGCCAATTATTCAAAAATATGGAAAAACACTGTTTATTTGGTTAGTTTCTAGTTTTCTAGATTTGGTACCCTATTTTGAAAAATTATTTCTTCGTGTAGAAATTTCCAAATAAGGAAAACTATATACCAAAACGAAGCTTTTCATGTCTACTATTATCATACAAAGTTTCATACATTTATTCTGTCACTAATTATTTTTCCTATGTCTCAACAAAATGTCGTCAGAACTATGCACTAAACATCATTACATATTACATGCCATAAATAAAGTCACAAGTACAATAATCCATCTATGCATCAAAACTTCAAGGTTCATTGATTCCATAAGAAGGTCATGATGTGATTTTTGTTTAATGAAAAGGGGTGAGATTTCTAGAAAAATCTCAATAGCAAATGGAACCAAACAGTGTATGCAATTCAATGCTTGATGTTAATATGTGTGAACTTAATGATCATGCATGCATAATGATGTCTTTGCATGTTTCCATGTTCATTAAATTATAACATATGGCCATAGGATAAAAAGAAACAAATCATAACTCAAATCAAACATTCTTCACATAATCAAAGTAAGCTACTATCACATAAAATATCCAAGCAAACAAAGCATACAAGTTAGGTAAGTTTACTACCTTGGAATAGCTCTCCTTGAACCTTTTCTTTCTTTGCCTTTATGTCTCCTCTTTCACAAATGTCAAAGTCTAAACATAATATAATAATGCACTTACTTCAATCCATCCTAATCCAGTTTATACATAGCTCAATAACTTAGCTTTATTCTTCCAAAACTGATAAACCCCAAACTTCTTTATTTGTGGTTATTTGTCTTATCTTTTGAATTAATTTGAGCTTTGACTATATCCCACACAATTTGTACCAAAGAATCCAAATATGAAGTCAAAATTAACAAATTATAACTCCTCCTTGGTGTTATAGACAGAACATAACTGAAACAGTGCATAAATTTTTTCATAAATTCCACTTTTGATTTTAATGCTTCCAACTCTTGTTTCTTATTTCAACCCTACACAATTTTGCCTTCTAAACTCAATGGAAGCATCAAAATCATCAAAATTCATACCCCCTTGTTTAGTTTTGTCCTAGGCCAAAAGGTTACACAAAATGGGATTTCAAGGATTACACAATTAATTTCAAGCAATAACCAACAATCAAAGCCTATCTAAGTAAGTATTTCATGGTTCTAACTTGATTTTCCTTTTCCTTCTTTGTTGTAGCATTTCAGCTAGCCAAGGAACCAAGGGAAAATGAGATTTCCAATCACTAAAATCTAGGTTTCAACCTTCCAAAATACATATATATAAATTAGGAAGGACTGCTTACCTTAATCCTTAGCTACCTTGGATCAAAACACCTTTGAATTCCTCCTTAGATTGTCTTTGGTTAGTTGATTTTTCAATTGATCACAGTTTCCCCTTGTCTACCTAACTTGGCACCATTTATGAAGGAAAAGAAGGGTATTTATAGTGTAATTTTAGGGGTCTTGGGACTAATCTACCACTCCTTGGACTAATTATTACAATGGCCTAATCTTGCTCTATATTGGTTGGTTTTTGAATTAATTAAACTTAATCATTATTAAATTAATTATTACATTATTTTAATATTATAAAGCACATGTGAGAATTCTTCCCCTTGTATGGCATGACATGTGGCGAAAAGTGGGTCCCATAATGACACCTCACTAGCCACCTCACATTTCTTGAAGTTTCTTTCTTTCTTTTCTTATTATTTTTTAATAAAATAGCATTAAAATTCATTTGACCATATAATAAATTTTTAGCATTTTAGGCATATATTGTCACACCATTTTGGGCCTTATTTGGGTCCAAAACATTCATTGGCTCAATTTCTCATAAATAACCTAATAAACTTTATCGGTATCTTAATCCTCCTCAAATTTTGTGATAAATTATATAGGGATCCTGATATATTTAGAAACTTATTCTACTATTAAATAAATTTCTTGCAAATTTTCATAATTTTTTTAGACTCAGAAGATTTGATAAAAATTCCATATGTTTCTCAAAACCTCAAATTACCCTAAATTCCATTATAAATTCTACATAGCTCCTTTTTGAGTTATGTCAGCTTCATAAATTCTTATAATTAATATAAGTATTTCCTTCAAAATTTCATCCAATTCTAAGGTCCAAAAGTTCCTATAATAATTTCTAAACTTCTAAAATTAATATCAATAGTTTGGGATCTCAAATTAAAATTTTGAAAATTATAGGTCTCCTAAATACTGTTGAAACATCCTCCTTTATATCTCTCAAAGTACTCTTGGTATAGCTCTCTTGAAGTGGATTATATCTCTGTTGCCGAAAATCCTGGTAGAAAATAACTGTACTGATTCGGTAATTCCCCATGAGAACTACCATTCTACGCAAGTACCCAGGAAAGACTGGATGAACCGGCTAGGTCCACTCACTTCCAGCCTCCTTAGACAGCACCTACGTACACAGTACTTTGTATAGTCTACCAGCACAACGGTATTTTCCAACAAATTTCTTTAAGTCTTAACCTTAAAACCTTGACCTTAAGTTTCAACAAATTTCTTTAAGTCTTTAAGTCTTAACTTTGTATAGCTTCCTTAGTCATGAATTGATCAGCTTCTATCTCTATCCATAGAGGAAACTGCTTCTTAAACATTATTCTGCTTAGTCCAGCCACATTGTTAATAAACACGAGACCTCAGCTGTATCGGCTGACTAGGATTAGCCTATCGTAATCATATCCTTCGTAAGACTGTAAAGCTCGGGGTATAGTCTCATTCAGCTGGGTGTCACTGTCTTTTTGTCTAAACCTTTCCAAGTAGTGAACACCATCCCTATATCATACTCTAGGGAGAGAACCATTCAAATTTCTTATTTGTCTAAGGGATAAGTCTAACTAAACCAGAGCATCACTGAGCTAGAACCTTCTGTTCTGTGCCAGAATTTTATGCTCTAAGCCAGAACCCTTTGTTCTGTGCTAACTTTATTCTATACTAATGCTAGAAATCATCTGTTCAGAGCATTTCCTAAGCCAGAATCCTTTGCTCTGATACCAAAAATGAAACATCCTCCTTTATATCTCTCAAAGTACTCTTGGTATAGCTCTCTTGAAGTGGATTATATCTCTCTTGCCGAAAATCCTGGTAGAAAATAACTGTACTGATTCGGTAATTCCCCACGAGAACTACCATTCTACGCAAGTACCCAGGAAAGACTGGATGAACCGGCTAGGTCCACTCACTTCCAGCCTCCTTAGACAGCACCTACGTACAAAGTACTTTGTATAGTCTACCAGCACAACGGTATTTTCCAACAAATTTCTTTAAGTCTTAACCTTAAAACCTTGACCTTAATTTTAAACTTAATCCTTAACCTTACTTATACTCAATTAGAACTATTTTTGAACATTGGAATACCTCTTAACCTCAAAAACATGAATTTCCAAGAGTTGGGCTTACGGTTACTGTTCACTGCCACTATTCACTGGGTAATTCCAGATTACAACCTGAACTTTGGAAATTCATAACTAAATCTAGAAAAATCATTTTAAGGTGATTCCAATTTATAATGACACATCTTTCATTTAAATTTGATATAAAAATATGAAAATGAGATCTTCTTGTCCAGATCAAATCAGTTTATTCATTGAACTTTACTGTTCATTTGGTAAATCTGGAAGTTCCAGTTTCTTTGCCCCATTTTCAAAAATTCATTTCTCCTTGTATACTTATCCAATTGAGTTGAATTACATATGGATTTAAATATCCATATGTCTACTTTAATCTCACAAAATTTTGAGGAAAAACTCATTCGTTTACTATATGAAATTAGCGCATGAACCTCACTGCCTCTGAGTAGTCGTTTTACCTTATTCCAGATTTCAACTCCTAACTTTGAAAAATCATAACAATTCGAATTCTTAACCAAATGAGGCGTTCTTGGTGTCCATTTAAAGCTATAGATCTTAGCTATGTTCATGCCAAATTTCATATGAAAAATAATCATATAAGTCAATCAAAATACCGATGGAAGTACACTACCTCAGATTGGATTTATGAGTAGCATGCATCATACAAACCAAAACATCATCTTGTAATTAAAGTGCACACTCTTTAAATTATGTACAGTCATCCATCAACATTTACCCTCTTGCCTTGAGAAGATCCAGCACCTAGAGCATGTTTAATTATATGGAAGGAATGAGATTTCAAGGAAATCCCAATAGCAAGTAATATAAACTATAAGGTTATGCATGTTTGATTGAATGCCTAACATGTTATCATGCAATGGGAGCTAATTCATGCTTATACATAAGCAACTCTAATATGCATATTGTCATGACATATATTGCAAGGAGTATCACATACTCATATCACATCATCATCATCATCACACAACATTCCATGCTCAACCAAACCTTCATGCATAACAAGTAAGCAAAACAATCAAAGCACATAAGTTTATAGTTAGATATTCTTGCTACCTCTTGTAGATCCTTGTTCCTTTCCTTCTTGTAATGGTCTTTCCTTGCCACAAATGTCAAAACCTAGGCATTACAAGATAATTACCAAATTATAACTCCATTCCAAACAAAATCCAAGTCTAGTTTCAATAAGCTCCCTTTTTCCAAAAATTCCCATTTTGGTTCCAATGCTTCCCATACTTGTTCCTCCACTTTACCCCCACACAAAATCTCATTTTAAGACCATTTGAAGCATCAAAATTATGAAATTCAAATCACTGTTCACGCGAGTGAACAGTACCCGTGAGGAATTTTCAACATTATAACCTTTAATTCCAATGGTTTCCAAGGTTTAAAACCTTTCCAATTCTACACAAAATCATCATATAAACTCAATGGAAGCATTAAATCATTGAAATTCCATTTTCTTCTATCATGAACAGTGCATGAACAGTGCAACCGAAATGGTAAAGTGAAGAGCATCAACTCACCTTACTTGCTCTTTCAAGACCCTTGCTTCTTCCTTGCTTTCTTCCACTTTCTTTCTCTAGAACTCACTTCTCTCTCTAAAGGAGCTCTTGGGTGTGAAGAATGAATGGAAAGGGGGGGTATTTATAGCAAAAGTCATGTGCCATTTGAAGGCCAAGATCACTTTGGAAACTATTTGATCTAATGGTTAAAGGTTTGATCTGGGAATGTCTTTTCACTTTTCACTCAAGACCTTACCACCATGACATCACTAGCATGGCCTCCCTTGGTACACCTAACCCTTCCTCTTTTTGGGTGCCATTCTTGTGTCCTTGTGGGTCCCACCATGTGCAACACCTAATTCTTACTTTATTCTCTTTTTCTTTCTTTTCAAAAATCCATAAATTATTTATTATTTGGACTTGGGCTCCAAGATAACTTTTGGGCCTTATTGGGCTGGCCTAGGACAAAAATGTTGGGTCTCTTTTAGGTCCAATAGCTAATTGGCACAAATCCCAATGAAATTTCCTTATACCGATATCCTTAAATAATCCTTATCTCAGAATAAATGTTAAACACCTCCTTTAATTGTTCTAACATTTTTAGAAATTCATTCTAATATAAAATGAATTCTCTACAAAGTTTCATAATTTTTTGAGACCCAGAAGTCCTGTTAAAAATTACATATGTTTCCTTTAACCCTTTATCGGTGTCCTTTTTCACCGTAAATTCCATAATTAATTCTACAGGACTCCTTTTTGACTTCTTTCAACTCCATAAATTCTCATATTAATTATATTAATTTACTATCAAATTTCCTCTGATATCCATCTATTGTGTGAAATGACCAAAATGCCCTCCATTTACTTCTAGTTTCTTAGGGCATCACAGTGGCATTTTCGTAATTTTGCACTTTGGCTCCTAGACTTTCTTCCTCTTCCAATTAATCCTTTTCTTTACATAAATATGGCCACATATTTTCCTAAACATCTCATATATTTTATTCAATCTGTACATACAACTTAGTACAGAAATTAAGGATGTTACAACTGTCCCTTATTTATTAGTAAATTTTGGGAATGAAATAATTTTAGGGTAATTTTGGTAAATTTCTGGCTCAAGTTTCTTAGAATTACGATTTTACCACTGAATTTAGCAAAATACACTTTATTTCCCAAAATTGTCAAATTCTATTTTAGTCCCTTACTATACTTTTTGAAATTCCAATTTAGTTTTTGAAATTTCAAAACTCCATTTAGGTCCTTTTTTATTTTTCCTTTAAATTTTTTTATTTAACTTTTGCCTAAATGACATTTACGTCCCTTGGCTTTATAACTTTATATTTTTCTTTTTTTCTTCACTTAAAACTTATCTAACCATTAACTTTTCTTTCACTTATAATCACAATCCCTTCCTAACTTCTTTCCTCTATCAGCCTTATATAGTCAGGGAAAATTTAGGATGTGACATCTTGATAGTACTAGAGGAGCGCCACTGCTTTGGAACTGATTAGGCCTATTATCACTACTCCCCCACTTGAAGTTTGGATAATCCCTCCATCCAGGATTATATGTATTTAAGTAAGGATCCCTATTCTAAAATTGATTGTCTGTTCCTTGGTACATTGATATAAGTTCTTTAAATTGTCTGTCACATGTATTTGTCGCATGCATTATGGATCCACAAGACTCACACCCTATAACTAACTCTTGAGATATACCCAAGGCATGCACTTATTTTGACGACTGGGTTCCCTTTCAATTAGTCTCATTCTCTTCTCCATTCAATTTCTGAAGGAAGCTATCTCTGATAAGATCTCCTTGGAATTTCCCGAAAAGGATGTGGGTATTCTCCTAGGATCCTCAGATTTATGATCCTCATTAGCCATTTTTTGGAACAATTCGTAGCTTGCTTGTGGAGTTTTATCTCTTAAAGATCCGTTGGCAACTGTGTTCAATGAAACTTTGTTGTGGGGTAGTAGACCATCAAATAATATATCCGTTAAGTCAGCTTTATTGATGTTATGGTGTGGTCATCTTGCCAGCAAATTTATGAACCTTGTCTAGTACTCATACAATGACTCCCCATCTTGTTAAAGAATGTTAGTGATCTCCTTCTTTATTCGAGTTGTCTTGAAGGCTAGGAAGAATTTTTCTAAGAATACTATCTTTAATTGGTCCCAGGTAAGAGTGGTAAAGTGGTTTAGCAATTTATACAACCACTCCTTTGCCTTCCCCTCTATAGTGAAGTGGAAACATCTCCTTAAGACATCATCCAATGTAGTCATTAGAGGCTTCATAGAAGAACAGACCATGTCCATGATTTGAAGGTGCTGATATGGATATTGTAACATCCTTACTTTTATATGTCTTAGGGACCATTCAGTAGCATTTAAAACCACTTACATGACCCTTGAAGTCCATTGGCTAAATTTGTAATTTTTACTCTTGGTGAGTTACTGTTCATATGGTATTCCAGATTAGGCGATAAACTTCAAAAAATCATAATTAGTTCTAGAAAAATCAAAATAAAGTGGTTCAAAATTATAATTGAAACTAACATCTTGAAGTTTAAGGGAAAAATAAGTTCCTGACCAAATGATTAGCCAATTAATGCAGTTTAATCATTAAATATTACTGTTCATTTGGTCAAAAAATCTGAAAATAGATTCTGGTCCCCGACTTTGAAAAATTCGTTCTCTTTGTACAGATATTGAAATAAGGCATTCTTGGTGTCAAAATAAAGCTTGACATGTTAACTTAATGGATGTAAAATTTTATACATTTATTCCATCATTTACTATTTTTCATTATATCATAAACATTGTTGCTTAAACTGGTCATACAGCATTATTACTTGCAACAATTCTACACATAACATCATATAACATTTACATTAACCAATCCTAACTCCTCTTCATGCTTCTTCATCCTCTTGCATCATTCATAAACCTGTTGGGATTGGGATTAATGGAGGGGTGAGATTTCTGGGGAAATCTCAGTAACAAACAGTACTAAACAATACATGTATTAAAGTAAATACTTGTGCTTGCTTGTGAAAGTGATAACATTGTCTAATGTGCATGCTTCAATGTATCATATGAAATACAATTGGCCAAAGTAATCATAGAAACAGAGCTTCAATCATATATGCATATGCAACACAATTCAACATAGCCATAGCACAACCAAGCATACATTCAATACATACAAGTTTAGGAAAAGTTTACTACCTTATTGCTTTACTTCTTTTCACTTTAACTTTGCTTCTTTCTTCTTTCTTTTCCTTGATGTGTGGCTGCCTCTTTTGAGTCCACAATCAAATCCTAACATCACATAATCATCCATTCATTACAATCTAACTTCTCTTGAACATTGAGCTTACTTAACTACATTAACTTTTCTTAATCTTTACTAATTGATGTCTTGACTTTACCCTACACAATCTCACCTTTTGAATCCATTTATGAGCTTAGAATCATGAAATTCCAGCTCCCACGCACTGTTCTGGACAGATTTGAAAAACATTCATAATTCTTCCAAAAATTCTCATTTTGATTCCAATGCTTCCCATACTTGTTTCTCTACTTTATCCCACACAACTTTTCATTTTAAAACCATTGGAAGCATCAAAATCATGAAAATCCAATCACTGTTCATGCGAGTGAATAGTACAGAGTAGAATTCTAAACATTATAACCTTCAATTCCAATGCTTTCAAGGTTCAAAACCTATCCAATCCTACACAAAATCATCATATAAATTCAATGGAAGCATTAGATCATTGAAATTCCATCTTCTTCTTTCATGAATAGTGCAGACCAAAAGGTCTCATCCACGGGAAAGTCAAGAATATCAACTTGATTCAATAACCAACCATCTAATTAGCTTGTTTAAGCATCAATTTCATAGTTCTAACTTAATTTTCCTCTTCCTTCTTTAACTTTGAATTTTGGACAGCAAGGGTTCCAAGGGAAGAATGAAGTTTCTAACCATCTTAACCTAAGTTTCTTCCTTCCAAAACACTTATAAACAAACTAGGAAGGATCTCTTACCTTAGATACTTGCTTAGGTGGCTTCCCCTTGATCTTATTTTGAGTTCTCTCTTCATTTTAGCATGGTTTCCCCAAGGGTCTTCTAGGTGCATGAAATTGTGAAGGAGGAAGGGGGTATTTATAGCCAAAACTTTGGCACCTTGGGTCCAATAGTCCTCACTTGTCCTAATTATTACAAAGGCTTAATCTTGAACTTGATTGGTTGGTTTTTGGATTAATTAACCTTAATCATCATTAGGTTAATTCTTATATTATTTTATTACATTTTAGCATATTTGATAATCTTCCTTTCCTCTTCTTGGTTCCATGTGTAAAGCTTGTGGGACCCACCATGTGCAAAACCCTAATTGTCCTTTATCCTTTTTTTTTCTTTCAAAAATTCATAAATTATTCATTATTATACTTGGGCTCCAAGACAACTTTTGGGAATTATTTGGATTCCCTAGGACAAAAGCTTGACCTTTCCTTAGGTCCAATTGCTAATTGGCACAAATCCCAAGGCACTTCCCTTATACCGATATCCTTAAATTACCCTGATCTTGAAATAAATGCTAAACATCTCTTTTAATGGTTCTAATATTTGTAGAAATTCATTATAATATAAAATGAATTCCCTACAAAGTCTCATAATTTTTTTAGACCCAGAAGTCCTGATAAAAATTATATACATTCTTTAAACCCTTTATCAGGGTCCTTTTTCACCGTAAATTCCATAATTAATTCTACAGGACTCCTTTTTTACTTCTGTTAGTTTCATAAATTCTCATATTAATTATAAGAATTTACTACCAAATTTTATCTGATTATGAGGTCTAGAAGACAATACAATAATTACCAAACTTCTAAAATTAATATCAATTTTTGGGGACCTCAAATCAAAATTCTGTGTTGCGTTAAGCTGATCAGAATGATTTTCTCTATTTACTGGGAAAATTTGGGACTAAACTGATTTTGGGCATTTTTAGGCCTTTTTCCGCTCAATTTTTCATATTTACCATTTTGCCCTTGGACTTTTCATAATAACACTTTAGGCCCTCAACTTTTCATAATTACACTTAATGGCCCAAAGCTTTTGTCTACTTTACATTTTATACCATATAACTTTTAGACTTTTCATTTTAGTCCCTCTTCTTTATTCCTTTGTCTACTCATCACTTTTCCTCTCATTTCATCATCATAATCCTTTCCAAACCTCTTTCCTCTATCAATCTTACATAGATAGGGAAAATTAGGATATGACAGACATTCTCCTGCAAAACTATGAAATATAGGTAAAGGCTACAATCAAAACTCCTTTAATCTCAAAATTAACTTATCAGTGTAGAAACTATAAGGATCATAATTCACATGCGAATGATTGATTTCCCTAAGGCTCCTCTTGTTATCTTCCATATTATTAGGTATTTCTTTATCTCCTTGTTCATTATTCCCATTGTGCCCATTTGGATTAACCTCAGCCATATTAGGAATATCTAAGGGAATTTCTAAGCTACGTCCAATTTTAGACCCCAGAATAGAGAATGAACTAGATACTTATGATCTAACTTTTTCAACTAAAGCTTCACTAGGTCCTTGTTCTCTAAACTCTTTCCTAAGTTTCCTAAGTGACCTATCAATTTTAAGATCGAAAGGTACTAGGGTTCAATTTTCTTATGCATGTAACACATAAACAATCAGCAAAAAATAGCAAATAATCAAAATTAGTCTAGATAACTTTTTTAGCATAAAACACTTGTCAGTGTGACAAAAGTGACTCTTGGTCATGATGACCAAAACAAAGAGAGCCAAACTCATAAAACACAGATATTTAGTTGCGACAAGGTGTGCAATTAGTCATGATGAATAGTCATAGAGAGTAAAACTCGATAAGCATAGACTTTTTGTCAATACAAAGTATGACACTACCAATTATAGAGAGTCTCCAGTAATGCAGTTTAGTCATGACTAACCAAGATATTGGTCTCGACATACAGACATAGAGCACAAATTTCATAAACTTGAAAATTTAAAGTAAGTTACTCAACTAAATGCACTCAAAAACTTATGAACAATATCCAAAACCTTTGTGCAAGTGAAGAATGACTCAAATTCAAAACTGATAGCCCTGAAAATCATAGTTCACACATAATCAAATAGAGAATAGTGGATCAGCCAGACCAAAATCTAAGTAATAAAAAATGTAGGATGATATGCAAGGATGCAAATGCAAACATGAAAGAAAATAAGATATTTGTTTCTATTTATCAAAATTCTTATGACTTGTGTAATATCCCTAATTTTCTGTACTGATTTGTATGTACAGTTTGTATGTAATAAATGAGAGATTTTCTAAGGAAAATGTGGCCATTTATATAAAGAAAGGGATTGAATTGAAAAGGGAAGAAAATGCAAGGACTTAAGTGAAATTATAAAAGTTTTAAGGCCAAAAGAGAAAGTAGACAAAAATGTGGGTCTTTAAGTGTAATTTTAGCCAAATATGAGGACATAAGTGTAATTTATGAAAAGTCAAGGGGCAAAAGTGTAATTATGAAGAATTTGGACCAAAAATAGGCCAAAAATGGCCGGAGTCAGATCAGACCCAAATTCTACCAGTAGATGGAGAAAATTATTTCGGTTAGTTTGACGCATAAAAGAATTTTGATTTGAGGTCCCGAAAAATTGATATAAATTTTGGAAGTCAAATAAAATTATTACAGTATTTTTCAGACCTCAGAATCAGATGAAACTTTCACTAAATTCCTACAATTAATATGAGAATTTATAAAACTGACAAGATCAGAAAAGGAATCCTGTAGAATTTTTAATGGAATTTACAGTAGAATAAAATACCTGATAAATACCTTTGGGAGAGGTTTCTTGGGATTTGTGCCATAAAAGTAATGGATCTAGACAAAGGCCCAAAATGGCATCCCAGAGGCCCAATAAGGTACCTGAGCAGTATGTGGGCCAGTGTCCAGAGGAACCCCGAAAAAGTGCGAAATTACAAAAATTCCCTGTGTTATAATAATGTACAAGAGATAAATGGAGGGCATTTTGGTCATTCAGGACTGGCCAAAATGCCAAGGCAGGTACAGGAAGGGTTAGTCAGAGTCAGTATATGCTCTGATAAGGTACAAAGAGGTGTAAAATGACAATTATACCCTTAGGGTTAATATAGTGCAAGAAAGGGCACCAAGGGTATTTTGGTCATTTCTCAAGGGATCTGTAATTAAGTTTAGACCCAGTATAAGAATGTCAATGGTAGAAATAATTCGGATACTATATTTAAGGTCAAAAAACATATTATGGAATCTCAAAAAAATTAGATTCAGAAAACAGTCTGGTTTTTGGAGAATCGGATTGAGCCGGTACCGGATTGGACTGAAATTTTTCTAGAAGCTTCTCTCCCTTGGAATTTTGCCACATGTCCCTATGAGTTGTCCCTTTGATGATGTCATGGAGATGATGTCATCATTTCTTGGTGGGTAAGACAAGATTCAAGGTGCAATCTTGGCCATTAGATCAAATAGTACACAAAGTGATCTTGGCCATCCATTTTCCATGAAATTTTCTATAAATACCCCCACAAATCTGCACCTTCACGCAATACATGAGAGCCCTTGGGGAACCTCTTGCAAAATGAAAACTCAAGCTAAGACAAAGAAGAATTCAAAGGCCAAAGTTCAAGCAAGCTAGAGATTAAAGGTAAGCAATCTATCCTAACTTATTTTCCTTTGATTTGGGACCTTGAATTTAGGGTTTTCATGGAAGAAAGTTGAGTTTTCTCTAAGGTGTATATGCTGTCCAAAACCTTAGATGAAAGGAGAAAGAAGAAATTAAAGTTAGAATTATGAGATTAAAGCTTAAACAAGCTAGTTAGATGATTGGTTGTTGAATCAAGTTGATGTTCTTGACTTTGCCATGGATGAACCATTTCGGTTTGCACTGTTTATGCACTGTTCATGAATGAAGGAGATAGAATTTCAATGATCTAATGCTTCCATTGAGTTTATATGATGATTTTGTGTAGGATTGGATAGGTTTTGAGCCTTGGAAGCATTGGAATATAATTGAAAGTTGTAATATTTGGAATTCTTCTCTGTTACTGTTCACTCATATGAACAGTAATTGTATTTTCATGATTTTGATGATTCCAATGGTTTTAAAATGAAAATTTGTGTGGGGTAAAGTATAGAAACAAGTATGGGAAGCATTGGAATCTAAGATGAGAATTTTTTGAAGAATTGTGCATATTTTTAAAATCTGTATAGAACAGTGCATAATAGCTGGAATTTCATTATTATAAGCTCATAAATGGATTCAAAAAGTAAAATTGTGTAGGGTAAGGTCAAGACATCAATTGATTCAAAGGCCAAGGCAATTGGTAAAGGTTGGAGGAAGTTATGTTAGTTAAATGTTCAAGAGAGATAGTCTTGAATAATGCTTGAGTACATGGTCCTAATGAATTATGTGATGAATATGAATGTACTTAGGACCTTTCAACATCCAAGAAGATGTTGAGAAGTGGTTGACCGAAAGGTTTCATGGTTGAAAAGCTTAGGGAGCAAGTGGAAGAATAAGGAAGAAAGCTTAAGTTCAAGGTAGTGGACTTATCTCTTTATGTGCTTGATGTGGTATGCTTATGTGTTGAAATGTATATGATATTTGAATGATGTTGTGACATGAGAAAAGATGTTGAATATGTTTGAAGAACATGTTTCTCATGGCCATGCATTTTTATGCAAAGTTTATAGCATGATGGCATGTCACTAATTAAAGAAAGTTTCATGAAATTACATATCATGCATTAGCATCCATCTTGCATATTTAAGTAGTAATGTTTTCTACTGAGATTCCCTAGAATCTCACCCTCCCACAACCAACCAGTTTAGGTCAAGCATGATGGAAAATGTATGCATGGAGAAGAGCTAAAGAATGGAGGAAAGAAAGTGAACAATTTGATACTTTCACTTATGATGCATGGTTTGTTCCAATTATGTAAAGTGTGTAATTATGTGATGGAAATGTATGAAATAATTATAGAATATGTCCATGATGTATATAAATGCATAAGAGACCAAAGAGATAGTTTATGCATGTTGGAGCAATTATTGAGAATTAAAGAAAAGAACCTGAAATGGTAAAAACTTAGGTCCTGAAGCAGTTTTATTGTGGCTTCAGTTTGATCTAGCAAATCAAGGAATTAATTCACGAAATTTTGTGATCATGTAGTATACATCCAGATCTTTAAATGCATAGGTAATATGCCTCAATTTGATGTTTATATCAATAGAAATGAATTTCCAAATTTAAGAAACAGAATCTGGAATTTCCAGAATTTGCCATATGAACAGTAAAAAGTAACGATTTAACTGTTCAATTGGCAAGGTAAATGTCCAGATTTATATTTTTCCCTTAAATATTTATGAAATAGCTTCAAGTAGAAATTTGGATCACCTCCATACGATTTTTCTGCAATTAGTTATGAATTTTTAAAATTGGACTGTCAATATGGAAATTACCTAATGAACAGTACCCGATAGTAAGTTTTAAAATTTTTAATTTTTGGGCTAATGTAATGCTTTCGCTAATCAAATACGCTTCCGAATACGTACTATGAGGTGTTAAAAGTAGGATGTTTCACCTTGCAATGAAGACAATAAAAACTAAAACTCGACAAGAAGAATGACTCAGGCCAAAAATGGAATCAACAACAAATTGTTAGGAAATCAATGACTTGGCTCCTCGTAACGGCGACATTGAAATGGCTGGGATTGTCGCCATCTGAGCTTTTCAAAATAAAGATTGCTCCCAATAATGTAGCATAAGGCATAACCCTATCATTCTTCTCAATGAGCCTTTTTATTGGAATCCTAGCAAATTAGTGAATGATAACATTGAAAACTTGAATAAAAATATGGGGTTTTAGGTTTAATCAAACTTTGGTGCAATAAAAATAAGGGTGCAGTGAAAGAGAATGGTTTGAATTGTGAAAAAAATATGATAGCAAAGACTCTTGATTTGAAATGGAAGTTATGAAATCACTAAGTCTTATATAAAACTTCAACCAATCAATCGAGTCTAATACATTAATGAGTTTGAAACCACTTTAATCAAAGTTTACTTAAAAACCTTAATGCACTGTTGAAAATCACTTAGTGTATAAATTAAATTAAATAATGCAAATACCCTTAATTAACTATCAAATAATAGCAAAAAACTGTAATCAATTGAATTAATTATTAACAATAGCCAATAATCATCCAACTAACCAGAAATCAAACTGAAATATATACATGAAAATTGTCACATCCTAATTTTTCTCTATTTGTATAAGACTGATAGAAGAAAGATGTTAGGAAAGGATCGTGACAATGACCGGAAGAAGAAATGATGATTAGAAAAGGTTAAAGTTAGAAAAGAAAAGGTAATAAAAGAATTTTGAGATTTAAGGCACCAAACTAGAATTAAAAAAAATGAGTAAGGGACTAAAATAGAATTTTGTGAAATTTAGGTACTAAAGTATATTTTACCAAATTCAGGAGTAAAATTGTAATTATGAGGGAATTGAGCCAGAAATGGCCAAAAACTGGCTAAAAGCATTTTAGTCGCAAATTTTACCAAGAAATAGAGGAAGTGATTCTTATCACAACTATGCTTTTCAGAATTTTGATTTGAGGTCCCAAGAAATTAATATTGATTTTTGAAGTTTTGAAAATTTTTACAGTACCTTCTAGATCTCAGAATCAGATAAAATTTTTCAAGAAATTCTTATATTAATTATAAGAATTTATGAAACTAACATAACTCAAAAAGGAGCTCAGTAGAATTTATAATAGAATTAAAGGTGAGCTAGGGCATCCGATAAAAGTTTTAGGTTAAATTCCTTGGGATTTGAGCCATCAAAGGAGCTGTGCTTAGAAACCCAAGATGACATCCTAAGAAGCCAAAAAATATGCTCCAATAGTTATGTGGGCCTAAGTATAGTTAAAATGATATTTTAATAATTTTTAGTAAAGCACAATTATCTAGTTGAAGTATATCTAGGAAATTGATTAGATAAAGGGATTTTTATCAGTAAATTTTAAAAACATATGTTTCCTTAACAAGAAATATCATTGGAACACATGGAAATTATTGGACTGAATGACAGTCTAATAATTCAGAAGAAATCCCTTTATGCAATACATGATTGTACACAATTGGATAAAATATCCTGGAAAACTTTAGAGTCATCCAGGAGCATGAAGTGGCGTCATGAGGTGTCCTCATGTGACCTACCAAGATGCTGTATGGAAATTAACTTGGAAAAGAAGAAATGTTAAAATATTTGAAAGAAATCCTAGCCACAAGAAAGAATAAAGTAAAAATATGTGGCGTTATCTCAGCAGTTTATTACAGATAAGATACTAGAGTCTTCTGAAGTGCCGAGTCACCATATAAGGTGTCCTAGAGGAACCCACAATGGTGCCACATAGCATATGAGGTGTCCTCTTGATCATGTCATGGATGATGTCATCTTTTTCTTGGTGGGCAAGTTTTATCCAAGATTAAATCTTGGCCTTTCATTTAGAATAGATCTTGGCCATTCGTTCCATAAGATTTTTTCTATAGATACTCCCTTTTCTCTTCAAAACCGTAAGCCAAGGAAAGAAGAAAGGAAACTCTTGCCAAATGGAAACTTAACCAAACCAAGGGCAATTCAAGGTACTGATAAGCAGGTCGGATTGTCGTCTTTTGATCCATCAAAATAATAATGTTTGCACCCAATAATATAGTATAAGGCACAACCTATTGTTCTTCTCGTGGAGCTTTTCTATTGGAAACCTAGCGTATTGGTGCCAAATCTATCAAAAACTTGAGTGGAAGCAAAATGGGTTTTGGGGTTTGGTTGATTTTTGATTCAATAAAAGAAAGGTGCAGTAAAGTAAATGTTTTTGTCTTTTTGATTAAGATGCAAATGCTTTGGTTTGTGAAAGAAGTATGTGATGACAGACTCTTGATGATGGAAGCATATCTATCCTTGCTCTTAATTTGATATGGAGTTTTCGAAATCACTAAGTCTTTAAACAAAACCTCAATCGATCGATTTAAAACTCCAATATTCAATTAAGAGCAAGGATAGATACGTTTTCATTATCAAGAGTCTTTCATAACATATTCTTTCAACAAGCCAACCAGTTTCCATCTTAATCAAAAATCCAAAAAATATCTACTTTTTTGCACCCTTATTTTATTGCAAAAATCAACCAAACCCCAAAACTATTTTATCTCTACTCAGGTTTTTATTGTTTTTGACATCCAATTTGCTAGGATTCCTATAGAAAGGCTCCTTGAGAAGAACGATAGGGTTGCGCCTTATACTACATTATTTGGTGCAAACATAACTTTATTTTGATGGCTCGGACTGCGACAATCCGAGAGCCTCATCAATGGCGCCGTTGCCGGGGAGCCAAGTAATTGGTTCCCTAGTAATTGTTTGTCGATTTCATTATCTACCTGAGTCATTTTTCTTATTTTTGTTTGCATTTTAGTTTTTAGTAGTTTTTAAATTGCATTGCATTCTGTATTTTTCTGAGTTTTTGTAAAAATCAGTCTCTGTGTCCATGAGTCGCGACCTTGACTCATTTATGTCGCAACCTGATTGCTTTTCTGTGAAATTTGATTACTCTACGAAAACTAGTTGTGACATTTGAAACTTTCAGTCATGACTACTGCTCTCTGTGATATTTAGTCGCGACTAACTGAAAATTTTCTACTGTGAAGCTTCTATGTCTGACTCTGATTGATTGCATTAATTATTCTTGATTGTTTCTGCATTACATGTGTAAAAGAACTGAACCATTTCGTGCCTTTTGAACCTGAAATTGAGAGAAGACTTAGAAAACCAAAAAGAGAATTTAGGGAATTTAGAGAAGAAGAACCAAAATCTAGCTCCTCCTCTAGTATTCCAGAGTCTGAAACTGAACTGAATATGGCTAATATTAATTATAATGGGCATAATGGGCATGGAGAAAATGAAATACCTATGAATGTAGAGGATAATAGAAGTGTGAGGGAAATTAATCATTCGCATGTGAATTATGATCCTTATGGGTTTTATATTGAAGAAGCTAACTTTGAGATTAAAGGAGCTTTGATTGCAGCTTTACCCAAATTTCATGATTTTGTAGGAGAATGTCCACATAAGCACTTACAAACCATGCATATGATTTGTTCCTCAATGAAGCATCTAATGACTGTACTGGATGATGTCTTAAGGAGGTGTTTCCATTTCACCTTGGAAGGGAAGGCTAAGGAGTGGCTATACAATTTGCCAACTCATTTCTCAACTCTTACATGGGATCAGCTGAAATCAACTTATCTTGAACAGTTTTTCCCATCTTCAAAGACCACTCGAATGAAGAAGGAGATCACTAATATTCTGCAATAGGATGGAGAGTCTTTACATGAGTACTGGACGAGGTTTCTTAATCTGTTGGCTAGATGCCCTCACCTCAACATGACCAAGGCTGATTTAGTAGACATTTTCTTTGATGGTCTACTTCCTCATAATCAGGTTTTCTTGAATACAGCATCGAATGGTTCTTTGAGAGATAAGACCCCACAAACAAGTTGGGAGTTATTCCAGAAAATGGCTAATAAAGACCATCGACTGGAGATCCAAGGAGAATGCCTACATCATCTTCGAGTAATTCAAATGTAATCTTAGCTGAAATAGCATCCTTGGGAAACCAAATGGAGAAGAGGATGAATCTAATTGAAAGAGAGCTTCATTCCATAAAACAAGTTCATGCAGTGGATATCTCACAAGCCTTAGTTACAGGATGAGAATCCTGTGGTTTAATGATGCATGCTACAAGTACATGTGATAGACAGTTTGAAGAAGTTGCAGCAATGTATCAAGGAAGAGAGAATAATTACCAAAAGAGAGACCCGTACTCCAACACATATAATCCTGGCTGGAGAGACCACCCAAACTTTAGGTGGGGGAGTGATAGGCCAAATCAATTCCAAGGAGGTGGTGCTTCCTCAAGCAACTACTAAAGTAATGCAAGGTCTATGGTTCCAACACAACCTAATGCTTTAGTATGAGACCTCTCAATTGTTGAAGAGTATGGCAGCACAAATGAATAATATGGATGGTAGAATGACCAATATAATATAGACCACAAGCTTAAGGAGAATGATGGTCAGTTCACCTCCATAGCTTCAATTCTCTAAAGTATGCAGAAAGATAATGTAGATGTACACAAAAAACTCTAAGAGTTAAGTTGTAAGAATACAGATATCATAAGTTACTTAACTCAAGTTTCTAATACAGTGAGTGACATTCAAGGAAAGAGCAGTGGCAGCATACCTTCAAACACTGTCATGAATCCAAAGGGTTTGAATACTATATCTCTAAAAAATGGAAGACAAGTGCATTTTGAAAAAGCTGAAACACCATACAAGGATGAAGAAGATGCTGAAATTGAGAATTCATCTCTGCCACATATACAAGTTGGGAAATTTGAAGGTGCATGAAGAAGCCAACCCAAAAGGGGAACTCATAAGCCCAAGTGGAGATACAAAAGCTGCAAGAAGAGGAAACAACAGTACCAAGTCCAGCATACAAAGGAAAGCAACCTAAGGAGAAGCCAGAGTCGAGCAAGCAAGGAGCCTCTATGCATAAAGGTAAGGAGGTAAGTATTAAAGATCTCCCCTTTCCTAACTCTTACTTTATTGGAAAGAAAAGGATTGACCCTGATTTTGCTAAAGATGCTTATACTCTATTTAATAAGTTAGAAATAAGCATCCCTATAGTTGAATTCCTCAAGAGAAACCCTAAGTATGCTAAATTTTTAAAAGAATTGTGTGCTGATAAAAAGAAGTTTAGGCCTCTTGAGAGAATTCAAGTGAGTGTTAATGTGTCCTCACTTTTTAAGGTTGAACTACTGGTTAAGTTCTAAGACCTAGGCTCCTACACAATCCCATACACTATAGGAAATGTTCCTATTAAGAGAGCATTGCTAGATCTAGGGGCAGCCATTAATGTAATTCCTTGGTCGGTATATAAAGCCTTAGGTATTAACAATCTTAGAGACACAAATATAGTGCTCCAGTTAGCTGATAGGTCAATTAGGTATCCTAAGGAAATCCTTGAGGATATTCTAGTACAGGTCAAAGACTTAGTGTTCCCAGCTGACTTTTATGTTTTGGACATGTCCAATGAGTTAGTGAATGACAGTACTTTGATCCTAGGTAGACCTTTCCTCCAAACTTCCAAGACCATCATTAGTATGAAGCATAGTTCCATCACAATGGAAGTTGGAGAACATGTGGTAACTTTTAACATGAATGAAGCAATGAAATTCCCTTATGATAATTTTACTTTTACTACTTTGAATATTATTGATTATGCCATTGAAGAGACTAGAGATGAACATGAATTGAGTTTACAGGATAATGATAGAGATAATACGTTTGCAAAAGTGTTGTTGTGCAATATTGTAGGATCCCAAGATGTTCTAGAAGCTGGAAGAGCAACAATCGTAGAAGGGTCAAGTTTCTGTGACTCCAAGTCAAGATTAAATGACCTACAGGTCGCGACCAAACATCAATCTGAGACTCACTGTGAAGCGGAGTCACAACACAAAACTCCAGAGACGACTAGTCGCGACAAGATGAAATGGAGGTTGCGATAAAAATCTCCAGAAACACCTTGTCGCGAGGCAAAGATGGAGTAGTCGTGACAAAATATCAGCTTACTGGGAGACAAAACCTCTGTGATCCGAAGTCGCGACAAGATGATTATTACTTCGCGACTAAAGATTTCAGAGACTCCCAGTGGCAACTAAAGGTAGATAAGATCACGACCTGCAAATCCATAGACACTTCCTGTCAATTGGAGTCGCAACTAGAAGCTCACAGGTCACGACCAGAAATCCTAGACACAACCAGTAACTTCCAAATTCCTTCAGATCACCATTCCACTATCTTGGTTAAAGGGCCAATATGTTCTAACCCTACTTATCCTCACACTCAAAATTTACCTCTCATACCTTAAGATTTTTAATTAATTTGCTCCTTACTAATAGTTCAGGTATGAAAGAGAGTGCCCCCAAGCACGTTGCTGTTGAAGACCAACCTTAGCTTAGTGCGACACTTGAGGAAGTAGATGACAAATTAGGAAACCCACACAAGCTGAATAAGAGCAACTTCAAGGAATATATAAAGGATGCGAAGGAAACATCTCCTAAGTTTGTTATTGCTACTTGCCAACCACAGTTAGGCAAGTTCAAGTTTAAAGAGAAAAAATTCAAGACAAGCTTGGATGGACTTTATGATGTAAGCAGAGCACATGGTCTTGGGAAGCCAAAATAGAAAGAGAAGGCAATTGGGGAGAATTCCGCAGCCATAGCTCAAATCTTATGAGTTCCCACCTCCTCCTTGAGGCCAGGTTGTCCCTTTCCTATCTCTTACCTTTTGTAAGTTCCTCTAATACTATATGTTTGATATATTGGTTTGTTGATTAGAAATGGATGACTCAGTAGGATAGTGTTCATTTTTTAGTTTATTTCTATTTATTGTTAATTTACTTTTGTTTTGCACAATACTCCTATGCTGTCCATGGTCTATTTATTTATTTCTTCTGTTACGGGCTCTTCAACGAACTCAATTGCATGCTATAGTTTACCCATCTTATCATCATTACTCCCCTTGTCTTGCGATGCATGATTTGAATGTGACTGTGTGCTTGATTGTGAAATTTGCATTGGGTTTTGTGTTGATTTTCTGTGGAGCAAATGGTTCAGAGTTGTTTGGGGGATTCTTAGAGGTTTTAATGTACATTAGGGAATATTTTTGCAATTGGTCGCGACATTATGGCATATGGTCGTGACTAATGTGTGCTGAGAAGAGGGTTAGTCCTTCGTGAAATTTAGTCGCGACTCAAGTAACAATTGGTCGTGACTAGAAATCTCTGTGTACTTTGGTCACAACAGGAACATTTCCTGGTAGCGACCTGAATCCATATTCAGCTTTGCGTTTTAATCCTTTCACCTTTTTAACCCCACTGGCCCACACACCTCATAACCCTACTATCTCGACTCCACCCCCTTCAGCTTCTTCTCTACAGGGTGCCTCTGCCTATTTCTCTCTATTTCAGTTTCTGCGGCCCTAGTTCCCTTCCTAAGATTGCTCCCACCACCATTTCCTTTCCTCCTGCAGTCCTATCATTCTCCCTCTTCTTGTTTCAAGTCTACGTGGCCAATTCTATGCCCTAGCAGCCCTCCATTTTATCTCTGACAGAAGTTTCCATAGTTATATTACTGTTGCTGCAGAGATTAAAGGTAGTTCTCTGTTTCTTTTAGTTTTCCCATTCCCTGTGATTCAGATTCTAGGTTTTAGTTAGTTTTGATATTGAGGAAACTTTGGGGAACTTGGTGTCTAGCAGTGGGTAGCTTCTTTTTAGATTCCATCTCTATTTTTGGGGTGAGTTTTAGCGGGTATGTTGAGTTTATGGGACATTACTGATTGACTTGGCCTTGGAAATATAACTTTCTTTAATCCTTACCAATTGACTTGGCCTTTGAATCAATTGATGTATTGACCTTACCCTACACAATTTCACCTTTTGAATCCATTTATGAGCTTAGAATAATGAAATTCCAACTTTTATGCACTGTTCTGTACAGATTTGAAAAACATGCACAATTCTTCCAGAAATTCTCATCTTGATTCCAATGCTTCCCATACTTGTTTCTCTACTTTACCCCACATAAATTTTCATTTTAAAACCATTGGAAGCATCAAAATCATGAGATTCCAATCACTGTTCATGCGAGTGAACAGTAACAGAGAAGAATCCCAAACATTACAACTTTCAATTTTTTTTTGAGATTCCATAATATGTTTTCTGACCTTAAATCTAGTATCCGGATTCTTTATATCATTGATATTCTTATACTGGGTCTAAACTTAATTACAGATCCCTTGGAAAATGACCAAAATACCCTTGGTGCCCTTTCTTGCACTACACTGACCCTAAGGGCATAATTGTCATTTCACACCTCTTTGTACCTTATCAGAGCATATACTGACTCTGAGGAATCATTTCTGTACTTTCCTTGGAATTTTGGCCTGTCCAGAATGACCAAAATACCCTCCATTCATCTCTTGTACATTATTATAACACAAGGGCATTTTCGTTATTTCGTACTTTTTCGGGGTTCCTCTGGACACTGGCCCACATACTGCTCAGGTGCCTTATTGGGCCTCTGGGATGCCATTTTGGGCCTTTGTCTAGGTCCACTTCCTTTATGGTATTTATCGGGTATTTTATTATACTGTAAATTCCATTAAAAATTCTACAGGATTCCTTTTCTGATTTTGTCAGTTTTATAGATTCTCATATTAATTATATTAATTTACTATAAAGTTTCATCTGATTCTGAGATCCAAAAAATACTATAATAATTTTATCTGACTTCAAAAATTTATATAAATTTTTCGGGACCTCAAATCAAAATTTTGTGTTGCGTCAAACTAACAGGAATAATTTTCTCTATTTACTGGTAAAATTTGGACCTGATCTGACTCCAGGCATTTTGGCCTATTTTCGGTCTAAATTCTTCATAATTACACTTTTACCCCTTGACTTTTTATAAATTACACTTATGCCTTCAAATTTGGCTAAAATTACACTTAAAGACCCCATATTTTTGTGTACTTTCTCTTTTGGCCTTAAAACTTTTATAATTTCACTTAAGTCCTTGCATTTCCTTTCTTTTTCAATTCAATCCCTTTCTTTACATAAATGGCCACATTTTGCTCAGAAAATCTCACATATATTACGTACAAATTGTACATACTATTCAGTATAGAAAATTAGGGATATTACAGTATGAATTGATCTTACAGGTATTCATGACCTCGATCAGTGCATAATGCTTCGATTTTATTGTCCATTTGATTCTCTACTTTATTTATGTATCATCTAAAACACTCTAGTGCCTTGAACTTATGTGAGATCAAATAGACATGACCATATCGTGAAAAATCATTAATAAAGGTAATGAAATACCAAGCTCCGTGTATTGCCCTCACACTCATTAGACTACAAATATTGGAATGGATTAATTGTAATAGATTTTTGGCTTGTGGTACCTTACCGAATGGCTTTCTAGTAGCTTTACCAGCTAGACAACTTTCGCATAATGACATATCCATGTTAGAGATTACCTTCAACATGCCTTCTTTTGCTAGTTTAATCATTCTATTTTGATTAATATGTCCTAGTCTAGCATGCCAGATATTGATATCAGGATTATTCTAAGTAATAGCAAAATAATCATGAGCATTAAAATCACTAGCAAGATCCATAATAAATAACTTTTGGAATCAAAAAGCTAAAATATAAAATATTGAGTTGCTATAAATATCTACAATTTTACTATCACATCCTAGTTTTTCTTATCTGTAGATAACTATTTTTCCTTATCTATGGAAGATTGATAGATGAAAGAGGTGAGGAAAGGACTTTGACGATGAGCAGAAGAAATGATAATGGTTGGATGAGTTTTAAGTTGAAGAAAGACATGAAAAGTATAAAGTTATAATGCTTAGGGACGTGAATGTCATTTTGATGAAAGTTTAAGGACTTAAGTGTAATTTAGAAAAGTTATAAGTCTAAAATAAAATATAAAGATAAATTTGGGGCGATGAAGTGTAATTATAAAAAGTTTAAAGGACCAAAATACAATTTGTTAAAGTTTAAGGGCAAAATCGTAATTATGAGGAAGTTGTGCCAGAAAAGGCCAGAAATGCCTGGAAATGTTATATTCCCCAATTTTATCAGTAAATAGAGAATGGAAATTGGGTCAGGCATATTTTTCAGAATTTTGATTTGAGGCCCCAAATAATCTATATTAATTTCTAAAGTTTAGAGATTATTCCAGGACCTTCTAGATTTCCTAATCAGATGAAATTTTGTAGGAAATTACTATAATTAATATAAGAATTTATAAAACTAGTAAAACTCAAAAAGGAGTTCTGTAGAATTTATGATGAATTTTACAGTGAAATAATACACCTGATAAATAATTTTGGGTGAATTTTCTTGGGAATTATGCCATAAAGAAATTGGACCCATTTAAAGGCCCAATTTGGCATCCCATAGGTTGAACAATATATTCTAATAGCTATGTGGGCTAGTGTCCATAAAAACCCTGAAAAGTATAAAATTACGAAAATACCTCTATGTTGTAATATTAACCAAGAGATGAATGAAGGGCATTTTAGTCATTTGGACATGGTCAAAATATCAAGGAAGAGGCAGGAATGTTTGATCAAAGTCAGAATATACCCTGATAAAGTGTAAAGAGGTGTGAAATGACAATTATGCCCTTAAGGTTAATATAGTGTTAAATGATGAACTAAGGGCATTTCAGTCATTTTTGAAGGGATGGTAAGCAGATAAATACCCAATCTAATAATGTCAATGGTAGAAAAAATCTGAATGCTGGATATAAGGTTAGAAAATATATTATAAAATCTAAAAAATATTAGAGTTATTAAACAGTCTGATTTTTGTGAAATTTGACTGGCCCGGACCTGATTGGACTGTAATTTTTCCAATCAACTCCTAGCCCTAAATTGTGCCAAACAAGGCCATAAATGATGTCATGGATGATGTCATAAATGGCTTGGTGGACAAGATAAGTTCAAGATTGAATATGGACCATTGGATCAAATAGTGAAAGATTAAATCCTAGCCATCCATTTCCACTCAAACTTTTCTATATATACCTTCTCATTCTTGCACATTCATGCTAAGCCTAGGAACCATTGGGAGGTGCTGCCAAAATGGAATTCAAGCAAGAAGAAGAGGAAAATCAAGTAGCTAAAACAAGCAAGGATCCAAGGTAACTTTTTCCTCCTACCTTTGTATTATGTTGTAGGAAGATTTCTTTTTGATTTGGATGGTTGAAACGCCATTTTCTTTCCTTGGGAAGCTACTGCACGAAATTTATAAGTAAAAGGAAAGGATGAATTTTATATTATAGATAGTTTAGACAAGCTAGAATTAAGTAGTTTGAGTTTAGGAAATCATGTAATTTTAGAATTGTAATCTTGATACCCTTTCTGTCATTGTTCATGTTCCTAGGTAGGAGTTAGAATTTCATGATTTTGTTGCTTCCAATGGTTTTAAAATAGAAAATTGTATGGGATAAAGTAGAGAAACAAGTATTGGAAGCATTAAAATTAAAATGAGAATTTTGGAATTTAGGAAGGTGCTGTACAATTTTGAACAGATTTGATAGGAGGATTTTGATTTTCATAATTCCAAGATCATATTTGAATTCCTTGGACAAAATTATATAAGATTGGTCTAAGGAAATAATTATTACAAAGCTAAACCACTAACTCCAAGATTTAAGTTTAGAGTTAGGGGTTTTAAGGAAGTTAGTGTACATGGATTATGTAATGGCTCTAATAAGTTGTATACACTATGTAATTATGTTTAGAACCTTGAGACTTACAAGAGGATGTTGGGAAGTGGTTGACTGAAAGTATGCATGGTTGGAAGCTTAGGGAGCAAGTGCAAGAATAAGAGAGAAAGCTTATGTTTAAGGTAGTGGACTTACCTCTTTATGTGCTTGATGTGGTATGCTTATGTGTTGACATGTATGTGATGATTGAATGTTGTTGTGACATGATAAATAATGTTCAATATGTTCTATATAATGTAACATCCCGATTTTTGGTCTAGGAGAACTAGGAGGTAGTCTGATATGGGCAGGCTGCTAAACCCGTAGTCCCAGGGTAGTAATCTGATATGGGCGGATTACTTACCTGTATTTTGTAGGAATCCGAGGGTTGAGCTAAGTCCTTTAGGATTTAAAGATGAGTTAAGTCTTTAACCTACAGAATCGGGATAGTTCTCCTAGGTTCAAAATGAGGAATGTGAGGAATATCCTAAGTCTTAAGCCTAGAAATTCTGCAGGTAGCTTGATATGGGCTGGCTCCTGTGTAAGATAACCTGATATGGGCGGGTTGTCGATCCTTTCAATTAACGATGACTTCCGAAGAGTTTAGGAGATGAGTTATTGAAAGAGAATTTCTAGACCTTAAGATGAGGGATGAGAAGATGAGGTTAAGATGCCAGAAAGAGAATGTAGGGGCAAAATCGTAATTATGGTAAAGATCGGGCTAGTAGTCGATGAGTACCATATTTTACCAGAAAATAGAGAAAATTATGCTGATCATTTCACTGAACTGTGAAATGTGCATATGAGGTCTCTATGTGTATGAAAGAATTAGAAATGTGACCAGGGGTAAAATGGTCATTTTGGAAAAGTGTGCGCGGGAGCGTACTTTCAGGCCAAAATAGCCCGGTCCGGATAAAATATCTGAAAATACCGGGAGATAGAGAAAAGGATTCCGGGTTGAATGACGCAACACAGAATTTTGATTTGAGGTCCCGATTTTTCTGTAAAAATTCCTAAAGATGGGAATTTACAGTTATAATCGGTATAGGAAAGGCAGTCCGAATAGAGATGATCGGACTGTGGCCAGAGGCCATACAGTGTTTTCTAAGGCCCATAGTGACACCAGGGAAGGCCCAGGCCCATTAGATCAGTCCAGTGGTAAAAGGGGCCGGTGTCCGGGAAAAAGGTGCGAAATGACAAAAATGCCCCTATGTTATAGAACAGCTGAAGTATGAGTAAAGGGTATTTTGGTCATTTGTCTAAGGTTAGTCAGTCCAGACAGGGTATCTTGATAGTTGACCAGGGTCAGAGAGTACTCTGGTAAGATGTGAAAAGACAATAATGCCCCTAGACCTAATAAAGTAAAGAAAGAGAGACTACGGGCATTTTGGTAATTTGCCAAGGGGTGTTTCTTGGGAATCATGCCATCAGAGTACTTGGGCTGGATCAGAGGCCCAAGATGATATTCCCAGGCCCAAAAACGCAGGCCCAGTGATTCAGGGGGAAAAGTGACATTAAAATAATGATTTAATGACTTATCAGTAAAGTAAAGTTACTCGGTCGGCACGATAACCGAGGAGGTGATCAAATAAAGTCTGGGACTTATCTGGATAGCATTAGAAAGCGTGAAAGGTCCCTTCCAGGTGCCACATGGCACTGGTCTAGAGGGAGAAGAAAAGTTAAGGACACATGGCACTGATCTAAAGGAAGCAGATAAAGCTAAGGACACGTATTACGGTGTAAGACTCTGGACCGGTGAGTCAGCAGGCTGAGTCAGCTGATGAGGTGTCCCGGGTTTTAGACATGTGAGAAATGTGCTGCTGAGGTGTCCACTGAGGTGTCCTGGATGATGCAGTAAAAAGGAATAAAAGAAAATAGGGAATTCCAGGAAAAACCAGGACCACAAGTTCATATGGCTTCAAAATTACAGGAATGCCATTGAAGGAAACTATAAATACCCCCTCCCCCTCCCATTTCATGCATCCCACGGTTTTGAGCCTTTTAGAGAGAGGAGGAGGTGCTAGAGAGAGAAAGTGAGAGGAAGAAAGAAAGAAAGGAAGTCTGGCGGAGCTGGAAGCAGAATAGAGATAGTAGAGCTCTGCTAAGCCTTTGAGGTAGTAACTAATCCTAGCTTTTATGTAATGGCTTTGTGATTTGTTGTGCTATTGTTTGGTTGGATTGTTGTCTTATATGTTATGCTCGAAGCTCTACTGCAATGCTATGATCATATGTTATTGAGTATGGAAGCACGCAGCATACTTATCTGTACACAATCACAAGCAAGCACTATCACACTGCATTACATATATTGTTATGATTGTTGCTACTGAGATTCCCCCGAATCTCATCCCCATCCATAACCCATTACAGGGAGGTTATGCTGAAGTGGATTTTGAGAATCCTAGGAGACGCCGTTATGCTGCCGAAGTAAAGACTGAACATCAGTATATGATAAGTACTGTGTACGTAGTGCTGTCTAAGGAGGCTAGAAGTGAGTGGACCTAGCCGGTTCATCTAGTCTTTCCTGGGTACTACGTAGAATGGTAGTTCTCATGAGGGGATTACCAAATCAGTACAGTTCAGTTCTTTGTACAGATAAAGCGTAGCGGTTATGCTGCCGGAGTTTAGGCAGAAAGAGATGTAATAGAGATAGCAAGATTATGTATATGTCTTATTGTGTATGCCATGCTGTATGACATTATGTTATTCAATGATAAGTGTTGTTTGGCATATTCAATTTATGTATGGTGAATTAAGGGAGAAATTCGCAGGTCCTGAGGTAGCAGTGTTCTGGCCTCAGTTTGACCTAGTAAACGAAGGAGTTTGGCCACGAAATTTGGTGAGCCAGTCGTACACATCTGGGGCATTCCGTGGATAGGTAATAAGCCTCATTTGGTTGTGTAGAATGAGATTAATTAATTTTCAAATTAAAGATTCAGAATAAAGAACTTAAGAGTGAAATTTTTAATTTATGGGCTTAAGTTAAGATATAATCGACCTAATATTGCTTCCGCAAGTGTACTCTGAGGAGTCTAAGGGAGGATGTTTCATATAACATGTTTTCCATGGCCATACATTTTAATACAAGTTATAAAGCATGAAAGCATGTTACTTATTAAAGAAAATTTAATGAAATTACATATCATGCATTAGCATCCATTTTGCATATTTAAGTGGTAGTATTTGCTACTGAGATTCCCCATAATCTCACCCTCCCACAACCAACCAATTTAGGTAAAGTGTGATGGAAAAGGTATGCATGGAGAAGAGCTAAAGAAAGGAAGAAAGAAAGTAGCAATTATTTGTTCTAGCATGTATTGTATAAATTGCCAACTATGTTCATGTCAAATAATATGCTAGTATATGTAAAGAAAAATGTATGAAATAATTATGGCATAACTCTATGTTGTATATGAGTGTATGGGAATTCAAGTTGATGATTTATAAATGTTGGAATAATTTATGAGATTTATGAAAGAAAGTAAAATGGTAAAAACGTAGGTCCTAAAGTAGTTTTATTGTGGCTTCAGTTTAACCTAGCAAATGAAGGAATTAATTCACGAAATTTTATGAGCAATTCATACACATCCAGAGATTTAAATTCATAGGTAACATGTCTCATTTGGATGTGTAATCAAGGGATATGGATTTCCAAAGTTAAGAGACAGAATCTAGAATTTCCAGAATTTACCATATGAACATTAAAAACACTGGTGGAAAATTGGCAATCAAAATCCCCATTTTTAAACCGGTCAATACGGAGACGGTTTTAAAAAATTGAGCGGTGGCATTTTTGTAAATAAAATGAAATATTCACACCGTATTTACTCGTGACCGATGTGTAAATATTTAGTCCGGTTTAGATTTTTACTTTCTACAGCGAATTTATATTGACCGAGGTGGAAATATTTAGTCCGGTATAGATGAACTCCGTCAGAATCCTTTCCCGCCATTTTATGTCAAGTCTCCTCAGACATGCGCAGTATTTCATCATGATCACCTTCTCCGATATCTGTTTTATATTCATTTCTTCTATTCTTCTATCTTAACTCTCCAATGGTTTCGCCTCACAAAAGACAGAGACAGAATGTTGAAGATAAACATATGCACGTATCTCCTGATAACCCTTCAGTTCCTTCTCCTCCTCCCCTGCTTCAGCAACTGTGGAGTTCCTGGAGGAACTCATCCTGCGCTTCAATGCCCTGGAGCGCTCGGTGGAAGAACTGGCTCTGAAAGTAGAGAGGATGAATGAACGTTTCAGAGCCTTCTGTTCTGAAGTTCGTCGCCATCAACACGATGATAGTTTCTTTCATCCTGTTGTTGATAAGCGAGGTCTTTTTTTCTAGATTTCAAGATGTAAAGTTAGTTAGTAAAGTTTAATTTGAATGAATATAATGAAGTTTAACAGGTTTCTTGTTCTGCATACGTTGCTGATGATCCGTTTATTTTTCATCTGAATCCCACTTTTAAACCGGTCACTGAGGAGAAGACGGTTTAAAAAAATTAAATTTTTACACCGGTTTTAAAAGTAACTGATTTAAAATATAAACACCCGGTGCAGATTAGCTTCGTCCTATCTGCCTCTTCAGTTTCCTGTCTATGCTTTCCCGCTCGCTTTCTTTATTTTTCAGACCGTTCATTTCACTTCTTCGGTTCCCAACGTTTGTAGTCATTATGATAGAAGGCCAATTGCATTCTTCTATATTCTTATTGATCATGAACGTTAACCATATATATATGTATACCATTCTTCTGTTTTATTTTATTTTCATCTATCTGACTCCTCCAATGGCCTCTTCCTCACGCACGCCTCCTTCTTCGCCCCACAAAAGAAATAGAGATGACTTTGAATACAAACATCCTGATCCTCACCCTTCTGTTCCTTCTCCTCCTCCCCTGGTTGTGACTCTGATGGAGAACCTTGAGGAACTCATACTGCGCTTCAATGGGCTGGAGGACTCCGTGGAAGAACTAAATCGCAAAGTTGACAGACTGAAAGCAAGTTTCAGAGATTTCCGCTCAGAAGTTCGCCGCCATCAACCCCGTGATAGCTTCTTTAATCCTGTTGATCTCACACAATCTGATGACTCCCAAAACTCCGAGTCTGATGAGTAGTGAAAGATTGTAACTTTTATATATTCTGATATATATATTTTTTTTTGTGTAAAAGTTGATGACATGGTCTGTATCACTTAAAAAAAACTGATATATTTTACACCGGTCTATATATAGTGGCCGGTGTAAAATATACTCTCTACAACTTTTATATATATCTACACCGGTGTAACATTTTGTCTGGTGTATATTTTCTTACAAAATAAACTTTTTTTATTTTTTTTACCAAATACTCTTTTATTTGGTACATTTCTCGCGCCTTCCATCTCTCATTTTTCCCTGGTTCGCGCGTTAAGTCTTCTCGGTGCTTCACAGACGGTGAGTTTTGTTTTGAACTGCTCTCGAGAACTGAAAATGTATTCTCTCCATGCATTAGCTGCAACGTAATGGTTTAATTTCTTGTTTTTTGTTTTTTGTTTTGTTATTCTCTCCATCTCTCATTTTTCCCTGAAGAAAATGCGTTACCTAAACGCTACTATAATGCGAAGAAAATAATAGGTCCTTTAGGCATGCAGTATAGAAAGATTCATGCATGCCCAAATGATTGCATATTGTACAGGAAAGAGTTTGAAGATGAGGAGAAGTGTCCAATATGTAAGACACCAAGGTACAGATCAAACAACTCTCCTGCCAAGTTGTTATGGTATCTTCCAATTTTACCAAGGTTTAAGCGATTTTTTTCTAATGAAGATGATGCAAAGAAATTGTTATGGCATGCAAATGAAAGGATTAATGATGGAAAGATTTGTCATCATGCTAACTCTTTGCAATGGAAGAAGATTGATGACTTATTTCCTGAGTTCGGCAATGAACCACGAAACATAAGGCTTGGACTTAGTACGGATGGAATGAACCCTTATAGTAGCCTTAGTAGTATACATAGTTCATGGCCCGTCCTTCTGGTGATTTACAACCTATCTCCCTTGCTGTGTATGAAACGGAAGTATGTAATGTTGTCTATGCTAATCTCAGGACTAAAACAACCGAGAAATGACATAGACGTTTACCTAACACCCTTGATCAAAGATTTGAAGAAGCTATGGGAAGGTGTGGATGTTTTTGATGCTGTTAAGAAGGAGGTCTTCAATATACGGGCCATGATCTTTTGTACAATTAATGACTTTCCTGCATACGGAAATTTGTCAGGGTATAGTGTTAAGGGCCATAAAGCATGTCCGATTTGTGAGGAAGGGACTTGCTACTATCAACTTCGTCATGGACAAAAGACAGTCTACCTAGGTTATAGGAGATTTCTAAGATAAGCCCACCCATACCGTCGACTAAAGAAGAAATTTTATGGTGGCAAAGAATTTGAAAATGCTCCAAAGCCATTGACTGGCGAACAAGTTTATGAAAAGGTGAAAGACATCAATGTCACTTTCGGTAAGCTTACCAAGAAAAGTGAGAAAATGTTTGTAAAAAAAGATCTGTGTCCTTTGAGCTTCCTTATTGGCGACATCTTCATGTAAGGCACTGTCTTGATGTGATGCATGTGGAGAAAAATATGTGTAACAGCATTGTTGGAACACTTCTCAACACACATGGTAGTTCCAAAGACGGTTTGAAGGCAAGATTGGATTTGGAAGAAATGGGAATACAGGAAGAGTTACATCCGAGGCCAGATGGTGAGGGGAGCTATCATGTTGAAGAGACTAATATTTTGTCCAAGGCTGAGAGAAGAAGTATTTGTGAGTGTTTGCAAGGAATCAAAGTTCCCTCTGGGTACTCATCTAATCGTAAGAGGATTGTGTCCATGAAAGATTTGAAATTAGTATGCCAAAAGTCTCATGATTATCATGTATTGATGCAACAATTACTCCCAGTGGCTGTTCGAGGAATCCTTCAAGATGATTTGAGACACATTGTAACCCGACTTTGCTTCTTCTTTAATGCTATATGTGGCAAAGTCTTTGAGACTGAAAAGTTTGAGGAATTGGAGCACGAGGGTTATGTTATTTTGTGCCAGCTTGAAAAACAGTTTCTTCTTGCCTTTTTTGATATCATAGTACACCTCATCGTTCATCTAGTGCGAGAGATAAAACTGTGTGGCCCTGTATACTTACGATGGATGTACCCATTTGAAAGATTCATGAAAATCCTTAAAGGGTATATGAAGAATCCAAATCGGCCCGAAGCATCCATTGTTCAAAAATATGTTGCCGAAGAAGTTATGGATTTTTGTCAACAATACCTGTCTAAAGTAAGACTTACTGGTCTCCACAAACCCCTTGCCAAACAGGGAGGTCAACGCGGAATGTCGGTGAGGAGTGTTGATCGTAATGAACTGCAGCAAATACACTTACACATCTTGAATAACATTGATGAAGTTCAAGACTATATTGCTGTTCATAAAGATCTTGTCCGGAAAACAAATAATAGGATAACAGAGCAAAGGCTGATTAGAGAACACAACAAATCTTTTGCACATTGGTTCAAATTGGAGGTTGAAAATGAGGATTGTGTTTCTGATACAGTTAGATGGTTGGCATATGGTCCTGAACATAATGTGATCTGTTGGAATTCATTTGATATCAACGGGTATTCTTTTTATACGAAGTCCCTAGATGATAGAAGTAGCTGCAAAACAGTGGTGTTATGTTAGTGGCTGAAGCTATGCATTTCTCTAGTTCAAAAGACAACAATCCTAAATTAGCAGCCATCCCTTATTATGGCGTTGTTGAAGAGATTTGGGAGGTGGACTACTCCAAATTCAAAGTTCCTGTGTTCAAATGCAAGTGGGCTAATGTAAACAACGGTGTTATGGTCGATCAGTTAGGATTTACACTGGTGGACTTGAATAATACAAGTTTTGGGGATGAGCCTTTCATTATGGCAGACCAAGCAAAGCAAGTGTTCTTTATCACTGACCCTCAAAATGAAAGATGGTCTGTCGCGCTCCAAGGAAAAAGGGTTGTAGACAATGATGATTGTTTTTATGAGATCCCTTCTTTTTCAGTAGGTTAACCACAATTAAATGAAGAAGAAGTGGATTCTGATTAATTTCTATGTGTTTCTTATTTTTGATGTAGTCTAAACATGCAATTTTAAGTTTCTTGTTATGATTGCATATATGATTTTGATGTAATAATAACAGAGACAGATTCTTGTTCTGATAAGAATGTTGTGACGCCAAGGATGGGATGATATATGATGATGGAGTTTAAAAAAATAACTACAACATTAAAACCGGTCTTAAGTGCTATTCGGTGTAAAAAGTCACTACTGACATTTTGTAAATAAATTATAGTTCGATTTTACACCGGGTTTTACTTTATCCGGTGTTATATTTTAAACGGTGTTATTTTTTACATCGGTTGTAAAACTTATCCGGTGTAAAATGTATCAATTTTACATCGTTTATGTTTTTGTCCGGGTTAGAATGATTTACACCCGGTGTCGAATGTTTATATTCATTTTTTAAGCCCGCCCCTTGGTGCGATTATCTTCATTCTCCTTTCTCACGTACTCTGTCATATCGCCGCTTGTTGTGCTTTGTGGTTCTCGCGAGGCTTCTCCGCGCTCGATCAGTCGTTCTTCTCTGTTGTCTCTCTCGTTCTGCTTTTCCGTGTATGTGTTCTCTGCATTTTTTTCCCTGTGTACGTGCGTGGCCGTTTTTATGTTCGTTTAATCTAGGTTTTCTATTTTTCCTGATGAATGCTTGCACATCTTTCCATTCATAACTGCTAAAGGAACAAGTTTTGTGTATTCTGACGGGTTGAAGGAAAGAGGGTTAAGTCTGTTTTCAATATTTTTGATGTTGTTATTGCGTACATAGGAATATGGAGGATAGAGTTACTCATATTGAGGCTAGCGATGCTCCAAGCGCCACTACGCAAAGGAAGGGCAGAAGTGCGACTCGTTTGAAAGACATTACGAAGGATAGGATGGAGGGGAAACTGCTTCCGATAGAGTTTGACAGAAACTGGAACCCAACTGGTGAACACAGGACAAAGTACATAAGTTTTGTCAGCCTCCTAGCACGCAACAAGCCTAGCATTACCTATTTGACTTGGGATGCTGTGGATGATCGCGTGAAGAATCAAATTTGGGACACTATCCGGGTATAGGAACTATCTAATATTGCATGCAGAGCAATACCAAATACACAACTGTTTGTTGATTACTCTATTTTCAATGGCAAACATTGCAGCTCACTTACGATGTTCCCAACAATGAGTTCTTGAAGAAGAAGACGTTGTCTTATTACGCTGAGCGTTGGAGGGCATTCAAGACACAACTAGCTCGTTAGTATCTGCATGGACAGGACAGAAGTGGTCATCCTCAACCTTCTCCATGCAGCAAGTATCAATTCATTGACAAAGCTGCGTGGGAAGAATTTGTTAGGAATCGGACCACGCCAGTAGCAATGGTGAGTGTATCCTTTTGTATGTGTTGGCAGAAAACGTATCAGAGTATCATATGTATTGATTTTAACTACTTCATGTCTTGTAGGAAAAAAGGGCAAAAGCGATTGAATATGCCCTCAAGAATGATTGCCCCCACATAATGTCTCGAGGGGGTTATGCGAAGGCAGAAAGAGAGTTGTTGGGGGCCAAGAGGAAGAGGCTAGAAGAAAATGCTGGGTCGGATCCTAGTGTTCTTCTTGACCCCCCCTCTCCGATATGTCGCGAAGAAAAATGGTTGTACGCTCGCCAAAGAAAGAGCGAAACTTTTACAAGCGACAATGCTCGCATGATTGCTAAAAAAATTGTAAGCACTACTTGCATTATTTTGTGTTAGTAGACTATATATAATTATATCATTTTCCTTATGTTTGTTCTTTAGAGTGATCTTAAACAACAAGAGTCCCATGGATCCTTCAAGTCAGATGGTAGGAATGACATCTTAACTGTTGCCACTGGGAAACAAGAACATGGGGGCCGTGTCAGGGGAGTTGGAAGAGGTGTGGGTATAAGAGATTACTTTGGAGCATCTCAAACACGTTCCCCACATGTGGTGCCGAGGGCAGAGTTGGCATCCTTGCTTTCCACCATAAGGGCAGAGGCTAAGGAAGAGGCTTGGATAGAGGCTAGGGCACAAGCAGAAGCTTCAATTGAGGCGTGATTACAAGAGGGGTTCGCAAAGATGAAGGAAGAAATGTTGTCCATGATGACATCAAGGCAGCAAGAGCCAACTGATCCCCTCCCGCCCTCAACTGCAGTCCGTCTAAGCACTAAGGGGAGTTATTGCTTGCCGCTGTCAGAGGATGCAGAACATTGTGATCTATATGTTGAGGATCCTCTTAGACGCTTAGTGGCACGTGGCTCCATCCATAGCCTAGGGGCAACTGTTCATCATAGCCAAATTCAGGACGATCAATTAAGGGTGACAGTTGAAGCCGTGCTAATTGGAGATGCTCTTGTCCCAATTCCCACTGATGAGGTGAAGACAGTGAGCCAAGCAAAAGGGACTTTCATATTGTGGCCAAAGCATCTTGTTTCGGATCATGTCGCCTCATCCCCCGGCCAACTTCCCACCCCTCCCACTTTGAATGCCATGCAACGTGTGATCCTATTGGCATATGACAAAACGTTCCATGTGGACTCATTGCCTATGGATTCAGTTGTGGGCGACGTGGGGGCACCGGCCTTCCTGGACCATACGGACGTCAAATCTCTAATCACTCCCAAGGAAGAACTGACCTCCGGCTGCATCCAAGTGTTTTTTATGTAAGTATAATTTAAATGTAAATATATGTAATAACAAAGTTCAAGTCTTACAACTAATGTCGTTTATGCATTGCCTGTAGGTACATGCAAGCTGAGTTGGTTTCCTCCAAGGGCAAACAAAAAAAGTTCGGATTCCTATGCCCACTTCAGATTTATGCTAAAGGGACTCTCAATCTTCGAGGCTTGCATACATTTCAAGTAGGCTCGGTGAAACCGATATTGATTGTTTCTTCGCACCATATATACAGGAGTAAGAATAATAATATTTCATTTTATTTCGTATATACTAGTTTTGTATTTGCTTAATTATAATACTCATTCTCTTTTAACTAATCTCTACAGCAATCATTGGCAACTTGTCATCCTATGTAAGCATAGCTATAAAGTTTTCTTCTTATGCTCCCTCCATTACAAGCCCTCGGTTGATGTCAGGAAGATCATGAACACGTGAGTTCTCTTCTATACACAATGATCTTTGTGATAAATGGGTTACTAACTTATTAACTTTGGTCATAGGGCTATGAGGACGTTTGCAGTTGCAAGGGGCCTTAAGCACGCTAATTTGGTGAGGGACCCTGAATGGATCACACCGAAGGTAATAAAACTATATATTGGGTGTTAGCTAGGTTCCCCGTTTTGATGATGAGAAATAATTTTTATCTTGTTAACATTATAGAGTCGAAGGCAACCCAGAGAAAGCAACTTGTGTGGCTTCTACATAGTTAGACACATGGTCAATATTATCTTGTCAAATAGGATTGACCTAACTGAGGAGGTAAAATTGTATTTTTAATGATTTCATATTTATTAATTCTCAATCTAATCTATATTAGTAATGCCTTAATTTCTTTGATTTTGATTTCATATTTCAGATGTTTGATCAACCTGATCCATTTCCTGACCAAGATATTGAGGACCTGCGTAATCGGTGGGTAGAGTTTTTTGTTCAATTCCTTCCTTCTCAATAGTATTTGTCTTTCACTGAATACCTTTTTCTACTTGTTTGTTCAAATTGTAGCATTTTTGTATTGAATTTTATTCAGTGAATGAATAATATAATGAGCAATTGAATTATATATGTCTCTGGCATCTTGAACTGATGATGATCGATGATTGAGTCGTATATTATATTTGGGCAGTTTATTTATGAAGCTTCAGGCCAACGAAATGTGTTAAATATAAATTTAATAACATCTACATCGGAGGTATATACCTGCCGGTGTAGAAAGAATATATATCATAATATATAAATTAAATTTAATAACATCTACACCATCCCAATATTCAACCGGTGTTAACATTTGAATAATCTACACCATCCTAATATTCAAATCGGTGTAGATGTTAAAACATAATACACCGGATGTAAATGTGAAACGCTTTAACTTGTAGACCGGTGTAAAAAAGTATACATTCTACACACCGTCCCATATTCAACCGGTGTTAACATTTGAATAATCTACACCGTCCCAATGTTCAACCGGTGTAGATGTTAAAAATAATACACCGGCTATAAATGTGAACTGTCACATCCTTATTTTTATACATCTTAGGGACCATTCAGTAGCACTTAAACCACTTTCAGAGTCATTGAAGTCTAAACACTTAATCTGGAATTTTATTCATATCGAGTACTGTTCACTGTAGCAAATTCCAGATGAGTGACCTGACTTTGAAAATTCATAACTAATTGTAGAAAAATCGAAATGAAGTGGTTCCAATTGCTACGTGAAGCTAACTCAAATATATTTCAGGGAAAAATCATTGGTTGACCAATCCTTGACAAATTTAACGTGGGTAAACGTTCAAATATTACTGTTCATCCAATGACTTTCTCCTGAATCCAGCATTCTGGTCCCAACTTTAACCATTTATCTCTTTTCGTGTATACATCCAATTTAGACATTATATATATCAAATTAAAGCTTAGTATGTCTACTTTATACCCTAAAAATTTCGTACATTAATTCAATCATTTACTATTTTTAATGATTTATCAAACATGAATGGGTCTTCACGAGTTACTGTTCACTGAGCCTATTTTCAGCATTTAGTCTTTACATACCCAAGCATACAACCAACACATATCAGTCATACAGGCCAGATAACAATTAATATCAAATAATCAACTGTTATATATATCCGTGCATGATTAACTCCCTCATACTCTATTACATCCTTCTCTGTCTATAATCCGGCAGCATCACTGCTACAATTCTTTTCTAGAAAGTAACCGATGTTGTACCGATTCGGTAATTCCCTTATGAGAACTACCATTCTACGTAGTACCCAGGAAAGACTGGATGAACCTTCTGGGTCCACTCACTTCCAGCCTCCTTAGACAGCACTACGTACACAGTACGTATCAGTTCCTTTCTTTGTTCCGTCTTCGTTGCCGGAATTTCGGCAGCCTACCGGCGTCTCTTAAGATTTTCAAATTTTATTTTGACAGAACCTCCCCTGTAATGTTATGTTTGGGAATGAGATTCAAAAGAATCCCAGTAACAATAATCATAACAAAATATGTAATGCAGAGTGACGGTGCTTGCTTGTGACTGTGTACAGATAAGTATGCTGCATGCTTCCATATTCAATAACATATGATCATAGTGTCACATCCTTATTTTTATACATCTTAGGGACCATACAGTAGCACTTAAACCACTTTCAGGGTCATTGAAGTCTAAACACTTAATCTGGAATTTTATTCATATCGAGTACTGTTCACTGTGGCAAATTCCAGATGAGTGACCTGATTTTGAAAATTCATAACTAATTCTAGAAAAATCGAAATGAAGTGGTTCAAGTTGCTACGTGAAGCTAACTCAAATATATTTCAGGGAAAAATCATTGGTTGACCAATCCTTGACAAATTCAACGTGAGTAAACGTTCAAATATTACTGTTCATCCAATGACTTTCTCCTGAATCCAGCATTCTGGTCCCAACTTTAACCATTTATATCTTTTCGTATATACATCCAAATTAGACATTCTATATATCAAATTAAAGATTAGTATGTCTACTGTATACCCTAAAAATTTCGTACATTAATTCAATCATTTACTATTTTTAATGATTTATCAAACATGAATGGGTCTTCACGAGTTACTGTTCACTGAGCCTATTTTCAGCATTTAGTCTTTACATACCCAAGCATACAACCAACACATATCAGTCATACAAGCCAGATAACAATTAATATCAAATAATCAACTGTTATATATCAGTGCATGATTAACTCTCTCATATTTTATTACATCCTTCTCTGTCTAAAATCCGGCAGCATAACTGCTACAATTCTTCTCTAGAAAGTAACCGATGTTGTACCGATTCGGTAATTCCCTTGTGAGAACTACCATTCTATGTAGTACCCAGGAAAGACTGGATGAACCTTCTGGGTCCACTCACTTCCAGCCTCCTTAGACAGCACTACGTACACAGTACGTATCAGTTCCTTTCCTTGTTCCGTCTTCGTTGCCGGAATTTCGGCAGCCTACCGGCGTCTCTTAAGATTTCCAAATTTTATTTTGACAGAACCTCCCCTGTAATGTTATGTTTGGGAATGAGATTCAAAAGAATCCCAGTAACAATAATCATAACAAAATATGTAATGCAGAGTGACGGTGCTTGCTTGTGACTGTGTACAGATAAGTATGCTGCATGCTTCCATATTCAATAACATATGATCATAGCATTGGAATAGAGCTTCAAGCATAACATATAGGACAACAATCAACCAAACAAGACAACACATCACAAAGACATTACATAAGAGCTAGGATTAGTTGTTACCTCAAAAGCAGTGCTTTAGAACTTCCCTACTACTTCCAACTTCACCAGAACTTCCTTACTTCTTTCTTTCTCTCACTTTCTCTCTCAAGAACTTCTTTCTTCTTCTCTTTCTTGCTTGCACCGAAATGAAGGGGGTAAGGGGGGTATTTATAGTGTTGAGCAATGGCAATCTTGTAATTTTGAAGACTTATGATCCTGTGGTCCTGGTTTTTCCTGAATTTCCTATTTTTCTTTATTCCTTTTACTGCATCATGCATGACATCACTCAATGCCAACTCATGGGACACCTCACCTCCCACATTCTTCACATGGCGAAATTGAGAGGGAGCTAGAGCCTTCCGGAAGCTTTCCGGTCCACTCCGGTACCGGCCCGGTCCATCGCCTCGAAAAACGTGCTGTTTTCTGCACCTGATGTTTCTGAAGATCCTTATTATGTCTACTGACCTCACATTTAGTATCTAGACCCTTTATATCATTAACTTTTTAATACTGGGTCCAGACTCAATTACAGATCCCCTGCGAAATGACCAAAATGCCCTTGGTGCCCTATCTTGTCCTATTTTAACCCTAAGGGCAAAATCGTCATTTCACACCTTTCTGGACTCGGTCAAAGCTTATACTGGCTCTAGTCAACCTTATTTAGACATGTCTTGACCTCTGGGTCTGTCCAAAATGACCAGACTACCCTTTATTCATCTGCTGCCCTTTTTGTACAACTTAGGGGCATTTTCGTAATTTCGCACTTTTCCGGGGATATGCTGGACACTGGCCCACCTATCAGTCCAAGAGTCTTATTGGGCCTCTAATGGCGCCATTTTTGGGCTTCCTGGGTCCATTACCTGTATGGCACGCATTACGAGAAATCTTCCTTTAACACAGTTCATTGAATATTTTAACTATTATTTACCGATTATACACCTTTTTCGGACACCGGCTCTTTTCCCCAGATACAGTGTCCAACTGTGTTCAGGCATCCTTGGGGGTTATAACGGTCATCTGACCGAAGTCATTCGATCGCATTTAGCCCCTTTAAAAATACCGATAAATCTCCAACCCGGATCCCTGGAGGCCTCACACTCCCGTCTGGAATTTTTATTTTGTGAATAACTTTTCCTACAGACCTCCTATCGGTATCCTGTCAGTTTCCCGACATCCGCCCCATAAGAGTGCATCATCCTGTATTTTCTCACTTATATCTGAAACCTAGGGTATCCGGTATTAATTTTTATAACTTTTGGACGATCAGTCCATTTCTGGCTATCTGGAGTCTTCAAAAATTCCGGTATTAGGCTTGGTTACCCGGCGTCCCCTGCCCTACCTTCTGGTAGAATCTGGGACTGAAATGCTGTCGGGCGGTGCAAACCACTTCTGGCCTATTTTCTTTAATTATACTTTAGCCCCAAGGAACTTTTCCTTCTTTATAATTAAGTCCCTTAATTTGGCTAAAATTACCCTTTAAGACCCCACATTTTTGTCTACCTTTCCTTCCTTACCTTAAACTTTCCATATTTGCATTTAAGTCCTTTCTTTTCCTTTCTTTTGCAATTTAATCATTTTCTTTACATAAAGGACCACATCTTTTTCCTGAAACAGAGCTCATATATTCCGTTTATTCTGTACATAGGAACCAGTACAGAAAATTAAGGATATTACATTTCTCTCCCCCTAAAAATAAATTTCGTCCCCGAAATTTACATTACATCTATCCTATACAAATAATTCAGGGTACTTTTCTCTCATCTTTTCTTCTGTTTCCCATGTAGCCTCTTGTTCAGTCAAGCCTTTCCAGATCACTTTAACTAAAGGAATTTGCTTATTCCGCAACTGCTTGACTTTTCTATCAGTAATTCGTACCGGTCCAACCTCATAGGTCAAGTCATCTCGCAGTGCGATCTCATCTTGCTCTATCACATGAGATGGATCTGGAATATACTTCTTTAATTGGGAAACATGGAACACATCATGTATCTGGCTGAGATTTGGAGGAAGAGCCAACTTGTAGGCTACTGCTCCTATCTTTGAGAGAATCTGGAATGGCCCGATGTATCTTGGATGCAACTTCTTTACCTTAATCGATCGTCCGGCTCCTGTGGTTGGAGTTAACTTAAGGAATACATGTTCTCCTTCTTCAAACTCCAACGGCTTCCTTCTGACATCTGCATAGCTCTTCTGTCTGCTTTGAGCCGTCAACAATCGTTTTCTAATTATCGCAACTTGTTCTGCAGTTTGATCCACTATATCCGGACCAAGCATTCTTCTCTCGCTCAACTCTAGCCAGCATAAGGGGGATCTACATTTCCGTCCATAGAGTGCTTCAAAAGGTGCCATCTGTATACTGGCCTGATAACCATTGTTATATGCAAACTCTATAAGGGGTAAATGGATATCCCAGCTGCCTTTGAAATCTAGGACACATGCTCTCAGCATATCCTCTAACGTCTGTATTGTTCTTTCAGATTGACCATCTGTCTGAGGATGATAAGCTGTACTGAATCTGAGAGTAGTGCCCATTTCTTCCTGTAGAGCCCTCCAGAAATTTGAAGTGAATCGAGGATCTCTATCAGACACAATGCTGCTTGGGATACCATGGAGCCTAACGATCTCCTTTATATATAGCTTTGCCAGCTTTTCTAAAGAATCTCTCTTATTGATTGCCAGGAAATGTGCTGACTTTGTCAGTCGATCGATTACTACCCAAACCGCATCATGTCTACTTGGTGTCAAGGGTAGTCCTTCCACAAAGTCCATGGCAATCCCATCCCATTTCCACTCAGGGATATCTAAAGGCTGCAACGTTCCTGCTGGCTTTTGATGTTCAACTTTCACTTTCTGGCAGGTTAAGCACTTAGATACGTAAGCTACAACATCTTTCTTCAGTCCAGGCCACCAGAATAACCTTTTAACATCATGGTACATTTTGGTCATACCTGGATGTACCGTATATCGGCTTTTATGTGCTTCCTCCAGAATCCTTTCCCTTAATCCCCCAACATTTGGGATATAGGGTTTTCCCCTAAACTGTAGCAATCCGTCTGGGGACATCTCAAAATTCCTTGTCTTCCCTTTCTCCAGCTTGTCTTTGAATATTGCTGCGAGCTTATCCTGTTCCTGAGCCCCTTTGATCTCATCTTCTATGCAAGATCTGACATGAACTCCTCCAAAAGGATTCTCCGTCAGTTGCATTTGATATAGAGGGCTCCAGTCGCGCATATCTTCTATCAGTTCCAATTCCTTGATCATCATGTATGCAACCTGCACCACCTTTCTACTCAGGGCATCAGCTACCACATTGGCTTTTCCTGGATGGTATTTAATCTGGAAGTCATAATCTTTTAACAATTCCATCCATCGCCGCTGCCTCATGTTCAGCTCCTTCTGATCCTGCAGATACTTCAGGCTTTTGTGGTCGCAAAACAACTCTATCGTTGCTCCGTATAAATAGTGCCTCCATATCTTCAGGGCATAGACCACCGCCGCAAGCTCCAGATCATGAGTGGGATAATTCTCTTCATGTGGCTTTAACTGCCGAGAGGCGTAGGCTACTACTCGACCTTGCTGCATAAGCACACATCCCAGCCCCTGCTTGCTAGCATCAGTGTAGACTACATAAGTCTGAGTTGGGTCTGGAATAATCAGCACGGGAGTAGTCGTTAATCTCTGCTTCAACTGCTGGAAGCTAGCCTCGCACTTCTCATCCCACTTGAACTGCTGATTCTTTCTGGTCAGCTTGGTAAGTGGTAAGGCAATTCGAGAAAAGTCTTGAATGAATCGTCTGTAGTACCCTGCTAGGCCAAGAAAACTTCTAATCTCTGTCACTGTCCTTGGCTGTTCCCAGCTCAAAACTGCTTCAACTTTGCTAGGATCCACAGCTACCCCGTCTCGGGATATGACATGACCGAGAAATTTGACTTCTGAAAGCCAAAACTCGCACTTACTCAGCTTAGCATAGAGCTTCTTCTCTTTAAGGGTACCAAGAACAATCCTCAAATGCCTCTCATGCTCCTCTGGAGATTTGGAGTACACCAGAATATCATCAATAAAGACCACAACAAACTGATCTAGATAAGGCCTGAAAATCCGGTTCATATAGTCCATGAAAATAGCAGGTGCATTGGTTAGTCCAAAAGGCATCACCAAAAATTCAAAATGTCCATAGCGTGTTCTGAATGCCGTCTTTGGAATATCATCTGGCTTGACCCTTAGTTGATGGTAGCCAGATCTCAAGTCAATTTTGGAGAATAAGCTCGCTCCTGCCAATTGATCTAGCAGGTCATCAATTCTGGGAAGAGGATACTTGTTCTTAACTGTAAGCTTATTTAATTCCCTGTAGTCAATGCATAGCCTTAAGCTACCATCTTTCTTCTTGACGAACAGTACTGGAGCACCCCATGGCGATACACTGGGTCGTATGAAACCCTTCTCCAATAGCTCCTCAATTTGCTTCTTCAGTTCCATCATTTCGTTGGGAGCCATCCTGTATGGGGCTTTTGATACTGGTCCAGCTCCAGGTACAATGTCGATCGCAAACTCCACTTCACGTTCCGAAGGCAATCCCTGAATCTCCTTTGGAAAGACTTCAGGAAATTCATTGACTACAGGAACCTCCTCGATGCCTTCCTCCACTTCTGTTTGAACAGAAAAGAATACCACATATCCCTGACATCCTTTCCGTAGACATTTTTCTGCCTGAGCCTCTGTCACGAAGTTCAGTTGTACTTCTAGGCTCCGATCAGTGATCTTTGGACCAAGAACTAGGGTCTTGTTCCTGCAGTCCAACATCACATTATTGGAGGATAACCAATTTAAACCGAGTATGACCTCAATCTCCCGGAAAGGCATACAGATCAGGTCCAGGGTGGTACTGCAGTGCTCATAACGCACCACACTATTTAGACAAGCATCAGATGTGATCACCCTAGCGTTGGTGGGGGTTTTCACCTGTATATCATAACGTAACTTGCTGATCAGAAGGCCTAGGCATTTAGCACATTCATAAGATATAAAGGAATGACTTGCACCCGAATCAAATAGGGCAGTCACAGCATGATCATTGAGATAGATTGTACCTTGGATCATCTCAGATGATCGCTGAGCATCCTCTCTAGTGAGTGCAAACACTCGTCCCGCCGTCCTTGGCCTTGGATCAGTTATAGCTTGAGGACATTCCCTGGAAAAATGTCCGGGCTTTCCGCAGGTGTAACATACATTCTGGCCCATCAAGCATGGTCTGTCACCATGATTCTTTCCACACTTTTCACATACTGGGGCCTTTGGATCCCGGTTATTGGATCTTCCGCGGAAATTTCCCCTATTAGGCCTCTTGGTCTACCACGGGCGCTTTCTTTTCTTATAGCCGCTCCCACTGGCCGCTTCTTGATTCCGTCCGGCCTTATCAGGAGTCGCTTGATCTTTACTCCCAGATCTGGACAGCATTCTATGATTCATGCTGTTCTCAACGATTCGACATGCTTCCACAGCCTTATTGAACTGGCTGTATTGTTGGGGAGTTAACTTCTCCTTTAACATAGAATTCAGCCCTCGAATCATTCTTTCTGTCATCCAGCGTTCGTCATCCACTTGGCGTAGGTAAGTTGAATATTGAGATAGCCGGATGAACTTGGCCAAATATTCGTCAAAAGATTCTTTTTCTCCTTGCCTCAGCACAAGGAATTCAGCCTCCCTTTCATCTCTGACAGATTGAGGAAAATATTTCTCATAAAATTGCTCAAGAAATACTTCCCAAGTAACTGGAATATCTCTTGCTTGGAGAAGTAACTCTGTATTCTTCCACCATCTATCCGCATCCTTTTCCAATTGATAGATGGCCATTTGGGCCTTGGTTTCAGTCGGGCAGTCGAGGACCTTAAAGATCTTCTCTAATCTGCTGACCCAATTTTCTGCTACATGTACCTCAAATGTCCCTTCGAATATGGGAGGATTGTGTTTGCAAAATCGCACCATCCATTGCTGGATGCCAACTGCCTCCTCCCTTGATTCAACCCTTCTCTGGGGCTGTTCCGCCTGCTGGGGTACTTCTTCAGGTTCTCTACTAGTTGCTCCTGAAGGCTCTGGCGGTCTTAAATTATTTACAGCTGCTGCTACTGCCGCGGCTATGGCAGCATCTCTTTCTTGTTCATTTCGTGCTTGAGCAGCTCTCATTTCTTCTATCATCTTTTGTTGCTGTTCTAATCGTTCTAGAATCATTTGATTAAGGTTTCCAGCCTCTCGGGGTTCCTCAGCTGGAATAGTTCTCCTCGTTCGTACCATTTTGTTATACTTAAAAACAGAAGGGAATACGATAAATAACATAATTCCTTTTCATTTCATTTCACACATAATATACATACAGAGTATATGTACATATCACAGTACCATTCTAGTCTTTTATACATTAGAAATATTACTCTAATTTTTCTTAAACTTCATTCTAATATATTCTCCTACTAGGTAGATCCAGTCGGATATGGTACAATATGATTCTCTATCAAAATACTGGTCCAACTCCGATCTCCAGGTAGGAGTCTTCGGCAATACGTCATTCATAATTTCTAGCCAAAGCCCCATGGTTAACACATTTGGATCCCAGGCTTGATATATGGCTTTCACCCTTGTGATAAACTCCTGGTAGACCGAATAATCTTGATCTATGTTTTCGAACAGGGTCTGCCTCAACTCGTATAGTTGTCGGGCTAATGCTACCGAGCTCTCAAGTTGCTCTCTACTCAGGTTCCTCCCTGGGACCATTCTTACGATTAAACCTCCCAAATACATTTCTACTAGAGTCACTTCGGGCCTACTGGGACCTGGCGCATTACTCTGAACACGTACTTGGCTGGATCCTGAACTGTCTGTTATATTTAAGGGTACTGCACTTATGGGAATGGCAGGAATAGGGCCTTCTGTTATCATCACCTCCTGATCATCAATTGGAAAGTTTGATCCTACCGAGGAACTATCCTCCTCAGAATCACCAGCTACTGGAGGTGTCCAGAGGTCAGAATCATTGCTTACTATCTCTTCTTCTGAACTATCTGAACTAGAGACCTCTGGTCTTAATTCCCATTGGTTTACTGTAGTTTCAGACCCAAATCTATGTCTAGCCATCCTGCAAACACTAACTTAGTGTCAATTATGACGGCTTTATCATGGTATATCTTTCTATAAATCATCTACTCAGAGCATTTCTTAAGCCAGAATCCTTTGCTCTGATACCAAAATGTCACATCCTTATTTTTATACATCTTAGGGACCATACAGTAGCACTTAAACCACTTTCAGGGTCATTGAAGTCTAAACACTTAATCTGGAATTTTATTCATATCGAGTACTGTTCACTGTGGCAAATTCCAGATGAGTGACCTGATTTTGAAAATTCATAACTAATTCTAGAAAAATCGAAATGAAGTGGTTCAAGTTGCTACGTGAAGCTAACTCAAATATATTTCAGGGAAAAATCATTGGTTGACCAATCCTTGACAAATTCAACGTGAGTAAACGTTCAAATATTACTGTTCATCCAATGACTTTCTCCTGAATCCAGCATTCTGGTCCCAACTTTAACCATTTATATCTTTTCGTGTATACATCCAAATTAGACATTCTATATATCAAATTAAATCTTAGTATGTCTACTGTATACCCTAAAAATTTCGTACATTAATTCAATCATTTACTATTTTTAATGATTTATCAAACATGAATGGGTCTTCACGAGTTACTGTTCACTGAGCCTATTTTCAGCATTTAGTCTTTACATACCCAAGCATACAACCAACACATATCAGTCATACAAGCCAGATAACAATTAATATCAAATAATCAACTGTTATATATCAGTGCATGATTAACTCTCTCATATTTTATTACATCCTTCTCTGTCTAAAATCCGGCAGCATAACTGCTACAATTCTTCTCTAGAAAGTAACCGATGTTGTACCGATTCGGTAATTCCCTTGTGAGAACTACCATTCTACGTAGTACCCAGGAAAGACTGGATGAACCTTCTGGGTCCACTCACTTCCAGCCTCCTTAGACAGCACTACGTACACAGTACGTATCAGTTCCTTTCCTTGTTCCGTCTTCGTTGCCGGAATTTCGGCAGCCTACCGGCGTCTCTTAAGATTTCCAAATTTTATTTTGAAAGAACCTCCCCTGTAATGTTATGTTTGGGAATGAGATTCAAAAGAATCCCAGTAACAATAATCATAACAAAATATGTAATGCAGAGTGACGGTGCTTGCTTGTGACTGTGTACAGATAAGTATGCTGCATGCTTCCATATTCAATAACATATGATCATAGCATTGGAATAGAGCTTCAAGCATAACATATAGGACAACAATCAACCAAACAAGACAACACATCACAAAGACATTACATAAGAGCTAGGATTAGTTGTTACCTCAAAAGCAGTGCTTTAGAACTTCCCTACTACTTCCAACTTCACCAGAACTTCCTTACTTCTTTCTTTCTCTCACTTTCTCTCTCAAGAACTTCTTTCTTCCTCTCTTTCTTGCTTGCACCGAAATGAAGGGGTAAGGGGGGGTATTTATAGTGTTGAGCAATGGCAATCTTGTAATTTTGAAGACTTATGATCCTGTGGTCCTGGTTTTTCCTGAATTTCCTATTTTTCTTTATTCCTTTTACTGCATCATGCATGACATCACTCAATGCCAACTCATGGGACACCTCACCTCCCACATTCTTCACATGGCGAAATTGAGAGGGAGCTAGAGCCTTCCGGAAGCTTTCCGGTCCACTCCGGTACCGGCCCGGTCCATCGCCTCGAAAAACGTGCTGTTTTCTGCACCTGATGTTTCTGAAGATCCTTTTTATGTCTACTGACCTCACATTTAGTATCTAGACCCTTTATATCATTAACTTTTTAATACTGGGTCCAGACTCAATTACAGATCCCCTGCGAAATGACCAAAATGCCCTTGGTGCCCTATCTTGTCCTATTTTAACCCTAAGGGCAAAATCGTCATTTCACACCTTTTTGGACTCGGTCAAAGCTTATACTGGCTCTAGTCAACCTTATTTAGACATGTCTTGACCTCTGGGTCTGTCCAAAATGACCAGAATACCCTTTATTCATCTGCTGCCCTTTTTGTACAACATAGGGGCATTTTCGTAATTTCGCACTTTTCCGGGGTTCTGCTGGACACTGGCCCACCTATCAGTCCAAGAGTCTTATTGGGCCTCTAATGGCGCCATTTTTGGGCTTCCTGGGTCCATTACCTGTATGGCACGCATTACGAGAAATCTTCCTTTAACACAGTTCATTGAATATTTTAACTATTATTTACCGATAATACACCTTTTTCGGACACCGGCTCTTTTTCCCAGATACAGTGTCCTACTGTGTTCAGGCATCCTTGGGGGTTATTACGGTCATCTGACCGAAGTCATTCGATCGCATTCAGCCTCTTTAAAAATACCGATAAATCTCCAACCCGGATCCCTGGAGGCCTCACACTCCCGTCTGGAATTTTTATTTTGTGAATAACTTTTCCTACAGACCTCCTATCGGTATCCTGTCAGTTTCCCGACATCCGCCCCATAAGGGTGCATCATCCTGTATTTTCTCACTTATATCTGGAACCTAGGGTATCCGGTATTAATTTTTATAACTTTTGGACGATCAGTCCATTTCTGGCTATCTGGAATCTTCAAAAATTCCGGTATTAGGCTTGGTTACCCGGCGTCACCTGCCCTACCTTTTGGTAGAATCTGGGACTGAAATGCTGTCGGGCGGTGCAAACCACTTCTGGCCTATTTTCTTTAATTATACTTTAGCCCCAGGGAACTTTTCCTTCTTTATAATTAAGTCCCTTAATTTGGCTAAAATTACACTTTAAGACCCCACATTTTTGTCTACCTTTCCTTCCTTACCTTAAACTTTCCATATTTGCATTTAAGTCCTTTCTTTTCCTTTCTTTTGCAATTTAATCATTTTCTTTACATAAAGGACCTCATCTTTTTCCTGAAACAGAGCTCATATATTCCGTTTATTCTGTACATAGAAACCAGTACAGAAAATTAAGGATATTACATGAACCGCTTTAAATTTTAGTCCGGTGTAAAAAAGTATACATTCTACACCGGTCACAACACCGATGTAGAATATCTCACTTTTTACACGGTTCGTTTCTACACCGGCTGTATGTGCGATGTTGAATGCCATTTTCAACCGGTGTTGAAATGCTTTTTTCCAGCCGTGAAAGTAACAATTTAACTGTATTGATTGGTAAGGTAAATGTCCAGATTTATATTTTTCCTTTAAAAGCTATAAAAGAGATTCAAGTAAAAATTTGAAGCACCTCCATATGATTTTTTTAGAATTAGTTATAAATTTTTAAATTTAGACTGTCAATCTAGAATTTACCAAATGAATAGTACCAGATGATTAAATTTAAAATTTTTAATTTTTGGGCTAAAGTAATACTTTCGTTAGTTAAATATGCTTCCGAATATGTACTCTGAGAGGTTAAAAGGATGATGTTTCATTTACCATGAAAGTTTACACTAAATCCAAAGTCTAATCAGCAAATAACATAAACTAAATTCAGTCAGATGTCAGGAGCATGAAGAACATCACGGCATCAAAGTCTTTCCGCCACACAAAATAAGTTTGCAAGTGACAATGCCTCGAACCTCGATTATCGCATTATTACCAATGTAAAGCTATTTTCTTGATACAGCAACGGACAGTATTCAATGAAAGATCCTTAAACTCGACTTACGCGATTTGTGGAGACTGAGTCAATAAATATGTCCTTAACAAAAGCAAAGCAAGAAAGAAACCAAACACAAATGTACATTATTTGATATGAGCATGATAGTATGCTAATATCACTTTTCTTAGCTTCTTAAGCTTGTGTAACATCCTTACTTTCGTACGTCTTAGGGACCATTCAGAAGTATTTAGAATCACTTACAAGACCTTGAAAGTCTATTAGCTAAATCTAGAATTTTTACCCTTCTCGAATTACTATTTATATGGTATTTCAGATTACGCAACGAACTTCAAAAAATCATAATTAATTCTAGAAAACTAAAAATGATGTGGTTCAAAATTCTACTTGAAGATAACATCTTGAAATTTAAGGGAAAAATAATCTCCTGACAAATGCTTAGCCAATTAATACAGTTTAATCGTCAAATATTACTGTTCAATTGGTCAAAAATTCTAAAAACAAATTCTGATCCATGACTTTGGAAAATTTGTTCTCTTTGTACAGACATCGAAATAAGGTGTTCTTAGGTCAAAATGAAGCTTGACATGTTAACTAAATATTTGTAAAATTTCATACATTTATTTCATTATTTACTATTTTTCATTACATTATGAACATTACTGCTCAGATTGGTCATACAACATTATTACATATAACAATTCTTCATATAACATTTACACAATCTAATCCATAACTTTTATCCATGCTTCTTCATCCTTTTTCATCATTCATAAATCTGTTGAGATTGGGATTACATGGAAGGGGTGAGATTTCTGGGGAAATCTTAGTAGGAAATGGTACTAAACAATGCATGTATTAATATAAATACTTATGCTTGCTTGTGAAAGTGTTAACATTGTGTAATGTGCATGCTTTCATATATCATATGAAATACAATTGGCCAAAGTAATAATAGAAATATAGTTTCAATCATATACACATGTGTACACAATTCAACAAAGATATAGCACAACCAAGCATAACATTCAATACATACAAGTTTAGGATATGTTTACTACCTCACATGCTTGACTTTCTTTCACTTTAACTTTGCTTCTTACTTCTTACTTCTCTTTGATGGGTGGCTGCCTCTTTAGAGTCCACAATCAAATCCTAACATCACATAACCATCCATCCATTACAATCTAATATCTCTTGAATATTGAACTCACTTAACTACACTAACTTTTCTTAATCTTTACTAATTGACTTGGCCTTTGAATCAATTGATGTCTTGACTTTACCCTACATAATTTCATCTTTTGAATCCATTTATAGGCTTAGAATCATAAAATTCTAGCTCCCATGTACTGTTCTGGATAGATTTGAAAAACATATATAATTCTTCCAAAAATTCTCATTTTGATTCCAATACTTCCCATACTTGTTTCTCTACATTATCCCACACAACTTTTCATTTTAAAGCCATTGGAATCATAAAAATCATGAAATTTAAATCACTGTTCATAGGAATAAATAGTAACATAGAAGAATTCTAAGAATTATAACTTTCAATTCCAATGCCTCCAAGGTTCAAAACCTATTCAATCCTACACAAAATCATCATATAAATTCAATGGAAGCATTAAATCATTGAAATTCCATCTCCTTCTATCATGAACAGTGCAGATCGAAAGGTCTCCTCCATGGCAAAGTCAAGAATATCAACTTTATTCAATAACCAATCATCTAACTAGCTTGTTTAAGCTTCAATCACATAACTCTAACTTTAATTTCTTCTTTCTCCTTTCATCTAGGGTTTTGGATAGCACATACATCCTAGAAAAAATCAACTTTTTTTCATGAAAACCCTAAGTTCAAGCTCTCAAATCAAAGGAAAATAAGTTAGGATAGATTACTTACCTTTAATCTCTGGCTTGCTTGAACTTTAGACCTTGTATTCTTCTTTGTCTTGGCTTAAGTTTCCATTTTGACATAGCCTCCCCAAGGGTTCTTCCTTCACGGTTTTGAATCAGAAATATGGAGGTATTTATAGAAAAAGCCAATGAAAAATGGAAGGCCAAAATCACTTTATGCACTATTTGATCTAATAGCTCACATTTATTCTTGCATTAAACTTTTCTTAAAAGCCAATTATGACATCATCCATGACATCATCAAGGGATACCTCATAGGACATATGGAAAAATTTCCAAGGGAAGAAGCATTTGGAAAAATTCTAGTCCAATCCGGTACCGGCTCAGTCCGATTCCCCAAAAACTAGACTGTTTTATAATTCTAATTTTTCTGAAATTCCATAATATGCTTTCTGATCTTAAATGCAGTATCTGGATTCTTCATACCATTGATATTCTTAGACTGGGTCTAAACTTAATTACAGATCCCTTGGCAAATTACTAAAATGCCCCTTTCTTTATTTACTTTAATATCTCTAAGGCATTATCGTCTTTTTACTCCTTATCATAGTATTTCTTGACCTTGGTCAACTATTATGGGAACTTTCCTTGACCATCTAACCTTATTCAAATGACCAAAATTACCTTCGTCTATCTCTGGCTTAATGACACAACACAGTGGCTTACTCAGTGGCATTTTCGTAATTTTATAATTTTTTGGGTATTTATTAACCCTGACCCACATACTTATCTAAAAATATTATTTGGCCTACAAGGCACTATTTTGGGCCTTCTACATGGTCCACTAACTTCATGGGCTCAAATCCCAAGTAATTTCCCTAAAATGTATTTATCGAGTGTTTTAATGTACTGTAAATTTTATAATAAATTCTACATAACTCCTTTTTGAGTTCTGTCAATTTCATAAATTCTCATATTAATTATAAGAATTTACTGCCAAATTTCATTTAATTTTGAGGTCCATAGTATACTGTATTAATTTTCCTTTCTTTAGAAATTCATATCAATTTTTCGGGACCTCAAATCAAAATTCTGTATTGCGTCAAACTGATCAGAATAATTTTCTCTACTTACTGAAAAAATTTGGGACTGAACTGATTCCGGGCTTTTTAGGCCTTTTCTGGCTCAACTTTATCATAATTACCATTTTGCCCTAGAACTTTTAAAAATTATATTTTAGGCCCTCAACTTTTCATAATTACACTTAATGGCCCAAAGTTTATATATATTTTACATTTTGCACTATAGAATTTTTAGACTTTTTAGTTTAGTCCCTCTTCTTTAAATATTTGTTTAATCATCATTTTTCTTCTCTATTCATTATCACAATCTTTTTCGAACCTCTTTCCTTTATCAGTTTTATACAGATAGAGAAAAATTAGGATATGACAGCTTGCGGGCAGTTTCAAATAGTTAGATACAAGCTCTATAGTTTTAAGCCAATACACCTTCCATATAGGATTTTCTTTAGGCTTACCTCTAACCCTAGTTGCTCTTATATATTCCATGATGACTTTTAGATAGAATTTAATATTCTCCTTATCTGTCATAAATTCAATATATTTGGTGAGCTCGCCATTAATGCATGTTATATTTGTTTGTTCGGCCGCATCTCTTTTAGCTATGCTCATAGCCAAAACAGGGGTACAAGGTTGGTTCACTTCCTCTCCATCCTCAATTAGAGATTCATCACGAAGAGTAGGCACCAACTTGAGGTATGATTCTGAAGAAACCATGAGAAGCTACTCAGGAAGGGGTTCGATGGGAAATAAAGTTTTCGACCTTGGTCTGGAAGCACATATTACTTTAGGTTCCTCTTATGGTACTTCCTCCACCAACTGCTCCGGGTTTTCTTTAAGAAATTCATCAAGTTCTAGTTCTGGGTCCTCTTCACCAAGAAGTTCTTCATTTTTATCATCATTTTGAAGTTCAAACACTGTTAACTCACCATCTAGGTGTGAGATTTCATCATATAATCTATATCCCAGGGATTCAATGCTAGATAAAATCATTTTCACCTAAATATTAAAAAATATCAATTATCATAAATTTTTGGAATTTTTTAAACGCTAAAAAAATACTAGAAAATGCATTGAATCTCACAAATAGGTAAAGAATTACCTTAAAAAATAGGCAAATTATATATCAAAATAAAGATATTTATTTTGAAAATTTTTAGGAACAAAACGCACCTCAATCGTAGGTCCCACGCTCCTTCATGTGCCCTAATAAGAAAAAATTCAGAAAAATAAAAAATAAACTACACCCACTCTCAACATTGGCGCGTCGCATATACGTGCCAGTCTAGTGCTACCACGTGGGCATGTGCCACGTGTCGCAAAGCCAAAATATTTTTTTTTGAATTTAAAAAAATATTACCCAAAAAAACTATTTTTAATATTTTAGGCCTGGGTTACATCCTTTGATCCAACCCCGCCTACTACCCTCGACCCGAATTAATTTTTTTTATTCCTGTGTTCTTTTTTTATTCCCATCCGTTTTATTTTTTTTAGAATGGCAAAACGATGCGATTTGGCGTAAAAACAAAAGGGGCGTTGTAACTGTAATGAACCTGATGAATTTTTAAGTAAATAATTTAAATATGGTATAAATATTGTGAGTTGCAGAAAATTTCAACGTGAAGTGTATAGCAGAGTGGTCAGAGGCTAAGGGTGAGTCAGAAGTACCGTGTTATACACTTATTAGAGCCCTGGGATCTACAAAGGAGAGGGTTTTATTTTATTTTCTGGCGTATGAAATTACAATAATACCCTTCTGATTTCTTTTAGCCATTTTCGTCTTCTTTCCTCATTTCCCAGCGCCTGCAGACGTCCCGTGAAATGGCAGAGTGGTTGAGCCTCAGCGCTGTGCAAGGAGAAGGGCAGAGTCGGCGAGCGGCACAGGAGTGAGGTTCACGGCACGCAAAGACAGTCGTCGCCCTTTTTATACTGGAACACTCTTCTCCCATTTCATTTTTTCCGTCGCCAGTGAGGTTGAAGAGAGAGGGAGAGCTGGAAGAAAATTTGTGAGGGAGCCTCGTGGGTTCGATGGTGCCGCAGTGAGTTTATCTTGCCAGTCGTCAGTGCTAGCAGCATTCACCGTCGTCGAGTGGCAACCGTCGGTCACCATTTCTGTGCACGAAGGGTACTGTAGCAAATCTCAATCTCCGACTTTCCTCCCTTCTGTGGTTAAGTTGCGTCGTGAAAGTTGAGTGATGCTATAGTTCTCTAAGTTTTCCCTGTCGCTGTTCTGAGTGCTGTGAATTAGTGGTATGTATGAACCATCTCGTTTCTATGGAATGCTTAGAGATGTGGTTGATTGAACAAATTTCTGTTTTGCTCTGTTTGCCGAGCTTGTGATGGACATGAGGGTAGAGTTTTAGTTACTTGTGCTGTGTATCCACCGTGAGCTTGGAGCTATGTATTTGATGTGGGTGATTTAAATTATGTGTCCCTGTGTTGCTATGCATATGTTGCTGCTGTAGGGGAGTGTATAGACAACATGTGTGCGTATATATATGTGTTTAGTTGCTGTTTTGAAGGTCTGTGATATATGAGGGTGGAAGTAGGACTTGGTGTGTTGGAGTTGTTTATGGGTCTAATTGAAACTGAAATTGTTAGAGAAGGAAGGTGATGATTAAAGTTCATAATGGGTATATATGTGCGTTCGTAAGTGGCATTGATGTGCTGCTGTACTTGTTGGTTCCAGACAGCATATGCGCATTTATATGTATATATATAGGAGCTTACTGTTGTGTGCAGGTGTGGTCTCTGTTATGGGAAGAATAATTGAACTAAAGGTAATGGAAGTTAAGTGTAGGAATTAAAGTTTAGACTTGAAATTGGACCCAAAATCATGAGCTGGTGCTACTAGAATTGAGTAGCTTAAGTTATATATATACACTTTAGTGTTACATGGCATAGTACATAGTTAGTATTGGGCTTGCATGTGGGAATCCGAAAGTCTGGAAGTATGAAAGTTTTAAAAGATCATGGCTTTGATATTTTAACAGGTGCTAGAGTTAGATTTAAGTAAAAATTTTAGATTTATGATGGGGTTGGAGAGGTGTTAAAGAGTTATTGAAACTGAAGCTAAGGAAGGGAAATCATTGATTAAAGGAAGAGATAAATGTGGTTTGATGTATGAAGACAAGTGCTAGTTGGGCTAAATTTTAAGAAGCCAAATTTATTAATTGCATATTTCATATTTAGAAGAAAAGAAACTTAGGTGGATAACTGTCATATTTTCATGAATGAAAATAATTAGGATATATAGAATTATAATACTATATTATAATAACTATTATAATTGGAATTGGAATGTTAATGTTTTATTTTTCAGAAATTTAGGAAATAAAGGGAGAATGATATTCTGGAGCTGAGAGCAAGAGTAAGTTATATTGGGCATTTCAGGTGAGTGAATAATGTTTCCTAACAATGAAATTTTGAAATATATTTAGTTGTTTGACATTTTAGTTAAAAGTTAATTTTCAGCATGATTTACGAAAAAACAAGCATATGAAATTCATGGCTTTAAATATTAAAAATGGTTATTTCATTATTGCATACTTGTTCATATGGATTGACAAACATGTTTTGATGATTTATTGAAAATGTTCATGCTGTGGAGGTTTCATGATTTTGAACAATTTTAATAGAAATTGTTACATTTAAAAGTGCTATGATTATTGAATGCTAAATGACCCCCATGCATGTTTGAAAGGTTTTAAAGGACATAATACAGAACGCTGGTTACTAACAGCAGTACTGTTAGTCCTTGGTGCTCTATGGTTTATTCGAGCTCGACAGTTAGTGGCTTGGAGCCACCAGTTTATTTCGTGAGATTCATTCTTGTGACAATGGCTTGGAGTCACAAGATTTATTTCGTGAGATTCATTCTTGCGACAGTGGCTTGGAGTCACAATATCTATTTCGTGAGATTCATTCTTGCGACAGTGGCTTGGAGTCACAATATCTATTTCGTGGGATTTATTCTCGCAACAGTGGCTTGGAGTCACATATTGGTTAGTTACCCTCGTGGACCGCGTGTCCACGCCTGTTTCGTTCTGTCAAACTCCTACGGAAAAAGTGTGATTTCGAAACGATTGTTTTAAACAGTTTTTCTGAAAAGAAAATGTTTATCGGGTGATTCGTTTTGAATTACGAAACTATATGATTTATGTCTAAAGATATTAAAAAGCAATTATTGTTGAAATCCTACGGAAAGTGATTGATTTTAAACGACTATTTTGAAAGTTTTTTCATGAAATAAAGTGTTTACTTTCCTGAAATGAAATTTACTGAAATAATTGCATTGAATTATGAAATTTTATGATTTATACCTAAACATGCTGAAATTGTTTATTGTCACATTTCAAATTATATTTTTGGGACGTTATTCACGAGTAGATTATTTGGCTTCAGATAGTGTAGTTGACCATATTCCTCCAGCTGAGCAGTGAAGAGCCTCACGTTTGATCCGAAGCAATTGTTTTGACACGTCGACTTTTGAAGTAATTATATTTTCTGAAATACATGTATTATTTGCTAAAGGGTTAAATGCTCTACCTAACTTAAAGATAAGTTCTGGTTTCGTATCGTTTTGAAAAATGTCTGGATTTGACTTAAAGCATTTGCCTTTTATTTAAACTGAAAGTTAAATCATGATTATTACTTTAAACATTTATTTAAGGCCTAAGGCTTAAGGAATATGAAGTTATTCATATTCTGTGCCGGTCACGGTTCAAATTTTGGGACATGACAGTAACATCAAAATGACGTCGTTTTTTGGGATGATTAAAACTGTGCGTTTTGATCATCCCTAACCTCCACCCGGGTTAAACCATACCCAATTGGATCACGGGCTGGGTTTGTCGGATCCTGACTCGTCCCTCCACCATAACTTCTCTGTCCGAAGTCTATTTTCAATATTCTTAGTGTCATTTTCTTCATTTTTTTGTGCTCGACACAATAGGTCCAATTTTGAAGCCTAAAAATACATTTTTCTAATGACCCAATTTTGAACGAAGAAGCTATCTTACAGACGGCGACTTGATTTCTGGTATTTTATGATTTAGATGCATGCTCTATGTATCTTGGCATAAAATAAATGCATTAAACCGAAATAAGGACAAAAACAACATACAACCAAAAAATGAAAATATAACATAGAAGTATACATAGAAGAACAATACGGAAGAAACAAGAAAACCTCGCTCTGATACCAATATAGGGTACATGAAATCCTAGCTTAACTTACTGAATACCCACACGAAACTGTAGTACTTTTAGCAGGCTCACAGTCACATTACACAGCAAATGACACCGAAGAGGAAGAAAGCTTTGGACGCTAGGCAGAGAGAGAGTAGCCAAGGAAAATCTAGAATGCACACTTCTGATCTCTTAGTTCCATATGGATGTATATATATGCATATGTTATGCCAAAATGAGGAGAGAGTGGATTCTATAATAACTCCCCACTCTCCCACGTTTCCCTCTTCCAATCTGTATCTACAAGTGCACTCTCCACTGTACATACTCATGGATCTGGGCCTAATCAATCATTGGAGGACTGGCCAATTTTTCAATATTTTTTTTAAAATACTAATTTTTAATTATTTACATGAAAAATTACTTCCTTGACCTCTGTAATATATGTAATTAATAGGAAATATTGAGAAAAATTATATATTTAAAAAATAAAATAAACTAATTTTGACATTTAAGAGAGACACAGATTTATCTACTAATCTTTACCTTTAGGTATCGTTTGATATGAGTGATTTGGAGAAAAAGGAGAGGAGGGGAAGGATTTTGCTCTCCTTCCTTTTTTTGGATATCTTAAAATTTTAGGAGAGGGAATTGTTTTTTAAATTTTCCTTTTCCTCTCAACTTAACCTCTCCTCCAAATTTAGGAAAATTTAGAGGTTAAGGGTAATATTTTTATTTTATCATATTAATATATCCATAATTTTTTTAATATCTTAATATTACCTATATATTATATTTTATTAAAATATTCTATAAAATAATATAAGAATAAATTTATCTGTATATAAATATTTTTTCTCCCTTCCATTCTTGAACTAAATAAAATAATATTAAAATCTCTCTCTTCATCTCTTTAATATTAATTCAAAATAATAATTTTTTTTTTCTTCTATTAAAATTCCTCTCACCCTCTTCTTGAGCCACCCTTAGCGTTCGCAGGGTATACTCAACTGAGGAAATGTTCTTGTACTTTGGTGTAACCGACGGAGAAGACAATGAAACGCGCAAATGCGAAAGCCAAATGCATAGACTACTACGAGATAACAAATCGAAGATCGTATTGAATGATCGTAAAAGAAAAATCTTTTTTCACCAACGAATGATAAAAAAACAAAAACTTTGCAGGGAGAAAAATAAAAATAAAAGCTGAAAATAAAACAAAGAATTCAAACTCGGAGGGATGAGGGAGTCCCCTACAAGGCATTAATGTTATGTTTCCAATCTTGTGGAGGAAGAGGAAAAGGAAGAACTGATTAACCTGAAAGTGACGTTATGACCGAGAAAGATTATACGTTATTACACTTCTGAGAACAAGCAAAAACCCACCCTTTACGGAGATTCTGAGTTGGGTTTCTTTTAGTTTCCCTCATTGGTCTTTGTAGTCTCTCATTTTGACTTCCCTAGACTATCAGATTTCTTTATCAAATTCTCTGCGAGTTTCTCATTGGACTTGATTCGTTTGTGATTCTGCAAGGTTCTTTACTGAATTCGTTATTTTCTCTGTTTGCGTCGTTGAATTTGCTCGGAGATTCTTTGACTCGCTCTTTGAATTTTTTTTTTTGAATCTTCGTTTTGAAATAGAAGCTGTGCTTGAAGTCTGGGAAAATGGGTTTGATTTCTGGGCTCTTTATGGGGATAGCACTCGGCATCGCTTTGATGTATGGATGGCAATATATGATGAAGTACCGAAGCGCCAAGCGGATTGCGAAGGTATGATGAGTTGTTTTTGTTTCCCTCGTACGCGAAATTTTCACAGACAATTTTATTCTTTTTATGTTAAAGCACGTTTTGGGTTGATCAATATACTAGACAATGTTGAAGGAGTGAATGAATTGATATATGATCAGCGTTTATTTGTTGAAATGTGGGAGATCATTGGATTTATGGAACTTCACCGGTGGAGTTTCGTTTAGCATATCAAATAGGAGAGTCATTCAGCAACTGGTTTCGCTTAACAGTTTCAGATGGTGCTGTATCAAATAAGAAAATTGCTGTTCCTCGGTGAAATCTAGAAGCCCCCTCTTCAGAGCAATACATCGATCTGACTTGGTTCCTTGGAACCTATTTTCAGCTGAAGTACAATTTCCAACTGTCTTCTTCTCAGGGAAGGCAACTGTTGTGGGAAATTGAGTCATCGGTTGAAGTCTCTAGGAAACTCAGTATAACACCCCTACACTATTTATATTACTAACCCAGTGAAAGGTTAATGGGAAAGTAATTGTATACTTATCCACGGGCATTATCATTTCAATTGTAATCCCTTTACTAGATAATGCTTAGCTTCACTGGTTCATTCCATAAATAACTCCGTTGAGTTTTTCTGTATTGCTACTTACAAGAGCTCAAATGAGACTGATGAGAAAGTTCTTGGTGAACTAAATAAATTTTTCCTGTTGAAACCAACCTTCATCATTTTGAGATAGGAAAAGTTGTGCCCAACTCGTGTAATCAAATCTATTCCTCCTTGAATGATCACGTTTAAAGCTTGAGTGGTCTTTAAAAAAGACTCTAGGATAGGTAACATTGAGGTTATGGAATTTTATTTGACTGGACACATTCACATTTACATTTCCATGGGTTGATTTCTCAGTTATAAATGACTGGAAAATTGGCCAAAATGAAGTAGGATTGATCGAAAGACCTATATATGGTTGATGCCTTGCTTTGCTTAAGCTTGATTGAGAAAGTCTTAGTTACTTAGGATCAAGGACTAGGTAAGAACAAGTTATTTGATGCTTAAAAGCAGGGACTGAATATAATGTGCTTGCTGAATTATTCTGGTGTCATAAATTTAAGTCATATTAGGTTGCTTCGGTTATGGGTTTGTGGGGTAGAGGACAATGGAATATAGTTGAAATTAAAGCTGAAGGAGAAGCAAAGGAGTGAAGGCTGAAAGTTTAGCTTGCAAACTGTATACAAATTTTCATGAACTTCAAATATAATATATTATTTATCTGACAATATCTTACAAATGCATGCATGTGTACTTGCATCTGTATTCTCATACAGAGATGCCCACACACTGTCTCATGTTCCCTTTATCTAGTTCTGATCCTCCATTAAGGTAAGCAGAAAAAAATCTTTGGATTGCAGCAGCATTGGTGGTTGGTCTTACCATATAAACCAAAAGGCATTTTTGGTTTTGCAATGATCGCTTTTCATGGTTTTATAGATTATAAGCGTGTGATGGTAACCCTTTCCAAACTGTTGAGTGGTCTGTTACTTGAATATAGTATGCCTGAGAAAATTTTAAACTTAACTCGTTGCTAGTAGAAAGACATCTAGTGCAGTTTTCCTCTGTATGATGACTTGCCAGTCGTTGAACATTGTGTTTGTTCATATTATAAGACATTGGCTTTTATCCTAAAGTAGCCTGTTTTCTCTTGGACTGTAGTTGAGTCTGAATCCTGGAATCCATGTTCCATACTGATTTAATCACATGCATTAAATGAGGCAACATGATTTAGAAGTATTTGTATTAGGATGAATATTATGAACATGGCATTGACAAGGGTTTCTTATTGAGCTTCTTGAATTAGTTTAGATTTTTTTTAATCTGTTGAAATAAAATTCCCTTGTTTTAACAGCTGATGTTTATTCTTTTGTACAGGCAGTTGATGTCAAGCTCCTTGGATCCCTTGACAGAGATGATATAAGAAAAATCTGTGGTGACAATTCTCCTGAGTGGATATCTTTTCCTGTATATGAACAGGTTGGAATTTCCTTATAATATATTAGCTTTCTAATGAGGTGATCTAATATTATGTCCCTATAGTTCCAGTGCTTTAGGAATGAGGATAAAAAAATGGGTATACTATCAAATGTTTATTGACATTTGATTAGGATCAATTAACTTTGTTGAGCGTATGAGTTTGCTTGAGATTTTTGAGGAGAGTTCAGTGAGGTGGAGAAAATTCCTGCTTCATTTTCTGAGAATTAAATGCAAAAGGGGATGCTGACTTACTTCCCATTGTTTTGAAGTTACAGATTCAATCATGAAGTGTGATGGATTTGAATGGTAAATTATCTAATATTATCCTTAAATTTTCATTAATATGACAAGAAAATGAAAATGAGAAGGTAAACATGCAAGTATTAAATGAAAATGAACTCAACCATCTCAAACCTTCAAATTTTGAAGGATTATCAATTTGGATGCAAACTGGTTTAGGATAAGTTAGCAACTCATCGTAGCCTTCTCTGCACCTTTATAACATCCTTCAATTGTGATATTACCCCCACCTCACCCACTAGCTGTCCTCCCAAACAGGTCTCTAAGTTGATGTTCATACTGCTACACTTTAGTTGTCATGACTCACGAGTTATAGCACTACTTAGATGATGCTGTAAAGTTGAATGCTAGCGATGTAGGAAGGAGGTATGAAGAGGGAAGATAAGAGAGAAGATGAGAGTGATAGGAGACAGAGAGAAACTGAGAGACAGAAATCAGAATTGATTAGTCTGAGCATAAACAACATCACACACATCCTGAATCCCAAGTCCCTTATTTATATACAACCTAGGCTAATGGACATAACTAACATAACTAATTCTTATATTTATTATTAATTGCAAAACAGCTAGAAACCCTCTTATTTGTTCCTCTGCTTGAATACGGAGCTCTTTATTTGTGTATGACCTTTTTCATGGGCCTTTTAGGTGAAATGGCTAAACAAGCAACTGAGCAAACTGTGGCCTTCTGTGGCAGAAGTGAGTATAACTGCCTCATTATATGTTTGTATAATAATTTACCACTGTGGATTATCATTTGTTGATGTATGCCATGACATTGTGCTGTGGTTAGAATTTGATTTCCTCACATTTCTGATATTGGGCATGGCATTTTGCAGATTATATATGGTCTCTAATGAACAGTGGATTTGCTTTGTTGATTATGGTGTCTTTGAATATGTCCTGTAACATCTCATTTGTGTGTTATAACTGGAAAGCTTTCATGTGTTTTAATGACTCAGGCTCTAGTGGTGGCGAATAGTAATATGATAATTGTTGTCACAATGTATTTGACATAATTCATGTTATATATTGTAGTTATATCATTTTATCTAAAAGTTCAGTGCATGTGATAGATTCAAGGAAATTAGATGAAATTAAATGAAAAACAGGACTTAGGAAAAGAGAGAATAGAGGAAGAAGGAACTCTAGCATCAGTATCTAATCCTAAGAGTAGGGAGAATCTCAAGGTAATCTGAATAGTACTTCATTCACACCATCCAAATAAGCCTTACAACGTTGTATAAGTTTGACTTAACACATACACCAGTAAATACAACAATAACTATCAATGATTAAACAAGAAACTAATCCTACAGTTATTTAGGATAATCGTAAGTCAGGTATAACATCTAATATGTCCAGGTGCCCTACTGCCGCATATGTCTGCCATATTGCTTGATTGCCACATTTCTGCCACCTCAATGTCCTGTTCTGCCTGGTTGCCACGTTTCCTTTTATGAACAATGAGCGGCCCTGGAATGCTATCCGTATGTAGTGTCTAGGGATTAGGGAGATTTGGTAAAGCATTTCTTTTCTTTTCTTTTCTCTGTTCTCCTTTATGGAGGATTTCTAATCTTGTTTTATTTTCTTAATCCATCAAACGATTCATTAATATGTTTGATCAGATTGAATGAGTGTGAAATGTCTATTAAATTTTCTGAATTTTGGGAGATACTGAACTTGGGATCCTTCAATGGGAAGTTGAGAACTCAATTTTTATAATATGGAGCTTTTTTATGGTTTTAGTTTGGAATAACTTTTGGTTGACAGTTATTTAATTTGTTATAAACAGGAAACTTTATTGAAGTTGATTTGTTTTGGGTGCATGAGTTTTTATGAATTGCATTTTGGACATGATTACCTGTATTGGCATTTATAGATCATGCTTTATACTGTGTGAATTGCATTTTGGACATGATTACCTTTATTGTCATTTATAGGTCATGCTTTATGCTCTGTGTGATAAAGTTTATATGTGATAATTGCATATTGGAAGCAACCTCAGTCATCAAATTTTTTATTGTATTCTCTACAAATGCTGCGCTTCACAACTTATGTTTAACAGTTGCCTTTTTGCTTCACTTGCTCATGTGTATGCCCTCTTTGCTGAAATAGCAGAGCAACCTTAGTTTTGTTGGATTTTCTTTACTTTTAGGCTGGATCAATGGTGATCAAAGAACCTGTTGAACCACTACTTGAGGAGTACAGACCTCCTGGAATTACTTCCTTGCAATTCAGCAAGCTGTCACTAGGAAATGTTGCTCCAAAGATTGAAGGTACCTTTTCTCAATATATATATATATATATATATGCCTCCTCCGTTTTTTTATACAAACAAAACTTCCATATGGTTCCTTATTTTTTTTAATACGAGAAACAACAAAATTCAAGAATCATTTATGACAATTTTCCCAAATTGCCCCTCATAAGACCACGGTTTATGCATGGATGAATGTGAGAGGTCTATGACTTTATGGAGTGAATTCAATTAAGTGAGAAGATGGGAGTATTCGACTTTAGCTTTATTAAATGAAATCAGAAGGGCATTTTGGTCTAAAAAATTAATTACGGACATAATTATTGAGTTTAACTACCTTAAACTGTGCGAGACATTTTTTTTGCTTATATTACAGATCATTGAATGAACAGGAGAGGGAACTCATAACAGAGGACAAATGAAAGACTGTGAAATGTTTAACATCAAGTCTTCCACATTTTTGGATGTTAGTTTATGGTTTTAATTTCTCTTCCTTTTGCCATTTTCTGAACTAATGTTTTAAGGAGCAATAAGGCTTGCTTTCAAGATTTAGCTAAACAATGTTGCTGCTTTATTGCCTGACAATAATTTTCTGGGGAAAGAATCTATTGTTTTCACAATATTAAGATTATTGTGAATATGTTCCAATTATTATTTTTTTTTTAATGTGCATACCCGACTTAGTGGGATAAGGCTTGTTGTTGTTGTTGTACTTGGTTTTGCAGAATTATGAGAGATGAGAGTAAAGACTGTTATTTCTTTAAAAGTTATTGTGTATACCTTCCTAGAAATTGTTATTGTTGTTCTGCTGAGGCGAAGCAATTTGTGGGAGTCTGGACTGGCTTCTTGGTTGGAGACTTGAGAATAAAATCTGATTTAACTTTTGGCTTACCTTATTGGTTTCAAGTTTTGATGTTAACACTTGCTAATACTTGCTCTAGATTCTTTTTGATTGCGAAGAAGCTTCCATTTGTTTTTTTGTAAGAATTTTGTTGCTTTTTTTTTTTTTCATTTTCTTGTAAAACAAATAATTGATTGAACAGGAGAGGGAACTTATAACAGAGGACAAGTGAAAAAGTGCTTTTGAAATGTTTAGCATCGAGTCTTCCATATTTTCAGATGTCAGTGTATGGTTTTAATTTCTCTTTTTACCATTTTCTGAACTAATGTTTTAAGGAGCAGTAAGGCTTGCTTTCAAGATTTAGCTGGACAATGTTGCTGCTTTATTGCCTGACAATATCTTTCTAGGGAATGAATCTATTGTTTCCACAATACTAAGAATCTGTTGATTATGCCCCAATGCTTTTTTGTTTAAAAAAAAAAATTTAAAATCTAGTTGGTCTGGCAGAATTATGAGAGATTACAGTAAAGACTATTCTTCTAGTTATCGTGCATGCCTTTCTGGAAATTGTTATTGTTGTTCTGCTGAGACAAAGCAATTTGTGGGAGTCTAGATTGGCTTCTTGGGTGCAGACTTTAGAGTAAAATCTAATTTGACTTTTGGCTTCTTGGGTGGAGACTTGAGAGTAAAATTTGATTTGACTGTCAAATTGTTTCATCTTTTAGAACAAGGGAGAGCAATTTACCAAATATTCTCCTCCTTGTGCACCTTGCCATAGTCATTATTTTCTTTTGAATTTTTCTTTAGTTCATGAACGAATTGTTGTATAAATTCCTAATTCTTGTAGGTATTCGTGTTCAGAGTCTTAAGAAAGGCCAAATCATAATGGACATTGATTTCCGATGGGGAGGTGATCCCAGCATTATTTTGGCTGTTGAAGCGGCACTTGTTGCATCAATCCCCATTCAGGTTAGACTCAGATGAGTTCTCTTCTCTCCTGTCTCTTAAAATTGTGTTTAATAAACTCCTTTTCCTTTTCAAAATTACAAATAATGATTATCATTATTTTCTTGATTCAGTTGAAAGATCTCCAAGTTTTCACAATTGTCCGTGTTATCTTCCAACTTGCTGAAGAGATACCCTGTATTTCTGCTGTTGTTGTTGCCCTACTTGCTGAGGTAATCCAAGGGTGGAAAACAGAATAAGTGCTGTTTATTTTTTCGGCCAGCATTCTGAATCTTTGGACCATTTATTTGGCTTAAAATATAAAGATAAATATGAAAGGATTCTATTTAGTTTACATTTATCTTATATGAGGCAAGTCAAAGAAAAGTGGGTAGCAAACTTCTCTTCATTGAAAACAGAATAAGGGCTGTACTTTATTTTTCAGCCAGCATTCTGAATCTTTTGGCTATTTTGTTGGAGTAGAAAACAAAGATGAATATGAAAGGATACTGTTTAGTTTGCATTTATCTTATATGAGGCAAGTCGAAGCAAAGTGGATAGCAAAAACTTCTTCCTTGAATTAAATGAGCATTTTCACAATTACTGTTCCTTTCAAGTCTCAATAGTATTCGCTGCCCATGGTTCTGTTTAAGGGTGTCAATATGTAAGATTGGAGTAACTTATTGCCAGTTTTTTGGGGATTCCTGCAAATCTAGTTTGGTGCCTTATCTTGACCATTATCTGGTTTTGTACATTCACTTAGAAAAACTTATGGGGTAACATGTTTTTCTATAGCAGTTAATCTTGTCTACAGAATCCCTACAATGTTTTTTTTTTCCTAATTGGTCGTTTTAGTTTATTTTTATTTCTTTTGGCTCAAGTTAACTGGTAGGCCTACTAGGCAAGAGTTTGCAGGATTGTAAGTTTACAGTGCTTCACTAGCTACAGTCATTATTGGTTCTACGATTTTTCTCTAATAGCCTTGTCTGATGACTCTTAAGGATTGTGCTTTCAGTATATTCCATTCCTTTTCCCCCACCCATTAATGCCACGTGTTTACATGAGCCTTTTGGTGAATGAGGCTTTTATGGTGTACTGTTTTACTTGATATGTTGTTCGAATTTTGTAGTTCTTAGAGATTTTGGATAATTAATAGTCATTTGTAAGTGGTATTTAGAATTTCAGGAAGTCTTGCAGTTAAAGAATGGAGTTACTTCCTAAGTAAAGGGTACGAGTGTCTCTGTGGGTGTGTGGTCAAATGGCCATAGAGTTTTAGTATAAAAAATATTTTTCCGTCCTAGAGATTTTTCATGGTACATTTTGAAAGATTTAGTTTTCTTTTTCCTTAGCTCTAAATATTTCACAGCATGTTGGTTTGGCCTTGATTAACTTTTTTATGAGAAAATTAGTTGTTTAAATAGAAAACCAACAGGGTGCATAATCGGTCAATTTATATTCTTTTTGTCTTAATTTCATTAATATTAATATATTAGCTTCATTGTTGACCAAGTTATTGTAGTATGATAATAGTGCCAATATTAGAATGATGTCTTTCTCAAAAGATTGTTTCGGATAGCATTACTATTGTTTCTTATTTTACTGTTCTATTCTTCTTCGCCTAAATCTTTTTTCAGCTGAAAATTTCAATTACTTTTATCAGCATTGATTAGTGCTTGATTTGCGATAGCAAATTTCTGCTATAATTTGTTCCACTATTGGAATTACTAACTTTTTCTTTAATATATAATCAGCCAAAGCCTCGGATTGATTACACTCTTAAGGCCATTGGAGGAAGTTTGACGGCAATTCCTGGATTATCAGATATGATTGATGTGAGTTGTCTGTTATCTGCACTTGTGACTTGATTCCCTCCGCATTTGATTTTGAATAAATACTCTTGACTGATTCTGCTGTTTTACCCAAAATTTCAAAGGATACTGTGAACTCAATTGTTACTGATATGCTCCAATGGCCTCATAGGATCGTTGTTCCAATTGGTGGTATACCCGTTGATACTAGGTAATTATGAACCATATGGGACTGTGTAGGAGATATTAGCATTAATGAGATGATTAAGAATTAATGAATGTAGGAGATATTAGCATTAATGAGGCAAAATTGTATGATTAGGAATTAACAAGGCGAGATTGTGGGGATTATATTCTGATTGGGATAGTAAATGTGATCCCTGATTTTATGCTATTTGATTACATATTGAAGTGTATATATGTATCAGAATAGAAGAAGAATATACAGTAGTGAATTATCATCACCTCCATTGCACTCTGTCATTATCGTTGTCATTATTTGTTAAGATTACAATATGGTATCAGAGCAGGGATCTCAGTTCTCACCCGCAGCTGAAGCCGAATCCACCCTGACTAACGGTATGTTGCGTTTCCCAGCCAAAGTCGCCGGAGTCGAAGGTTCCACGGTCATTATTGTCCCCGAGCGTCTCACCGGTGACAATTACGTAGAATGGGCCCAGTCGATGTATTTGGCACTCGATGGTCGCGACAGGCTAGAATTTATTCAGACTGACCCACCGTCCATTGATGACGTCGTCACTCGCCGTCGATGGAAGACTGAGAATTCGTTGGTGGCTTCGTGGCTGCTCAATTCCATGGTACCAAATGTCCGACGAAGCTTCATGTTTATTCCCTCCGCCAAAAACATATGGCTTGCCGTGAAGGAAGCATACGGAAAGCGTCCGACGGCGTCCCTGGTATTTGACCTCCGCGCTCGACTATGGACGGTCAGACAGGGGGACCGTCCCTTAAATGTGTACTATCTGGAAAAAACTACCCTTTGGCAGGAATTGGATCAGTTGAAGCAACGGGTTTGGCACCATACTGAGGATGCAGCAGTTTATCGGCAGGACCTGGAGGAAGAACGGCTATTCGAGTTCCTCGTCGGCTTAAATCCAGTCTATGAAGAGCTGCGCGGTCGTCTTCTTGGACGCACACCACTCCCAACTGTTCCAGAAGCCTTTGCCCTATTGCGCGATGAGGAAGCTCGACGCCAGGTGATGCACTCCGACTCCTCAGCGTCGCGACCAGTGGTGGCTGAAGCTTCCGCACTCGCTGCTCGGATTGGAGACTCCAGGCGAGAAAGGCCAGTATGTGAGCATTGCAGAAAGACTGGACATACGAGGGACAGGTGCTGGGACTTACACGGCAAGCCTGCAGACTGGAAGCCCAAACCGAGGAGGCCCAAAAGTCATCTGGCCGAAACAACTCCCTCAAATGACGCCCAAGGCACTGCTGGTGGATCAAGCAATTTGGCCCAATATGGTTCAGCCCAATTTGACGCTGGATCAGCCCACACTCCCCCCCAGAGCCCAGATCCGTTAGCAGTTATCTTGGAACGCCTCACTGCTCTAGAAAAACAGACTCGTGTGCAACCAGTTGCCACCATAGTGAAGCGAGGTAATTCCTTTAAAGCTCTTGCTACCATTAAAGGTAAGCTCACAGGTCCTTGTTGGATAATTGACTCAGGTGCTTCTGACCATATGACAAATGATGTCTCTCTTTTTTCCACATATACTACTTCAAATACATATCTCACAGTTAAAATCGCTGATGCCTCTGACTCTCTGGTTGCTGGTGTTGGTACCATCAATGTTTCCGCTACCCTGACTCTACATAATGTCCTACACGTTCCAAACTTGAAATGTAACTTATTATCTGTAAGTCAGTTGACTAGAGATGAACGTTGCCAAGCTAATTTCTCCTCTACCCACTGTATTTTTCAGGATCTGCTAACGGGGACGACGATTGGTGTTGCTAAGAAGCTTGATGGGCTATATTACCTGGATGACTGTCATCATCAAGCACCTCATTTATGTAATAAAGTGTCTCTCTCTAAGACTAGTGAATTGGAGTTATGGCACAAGAGATTAGGACATCCTAATTTTCAATATATGTGTAAGATGTTTCCCTCAATCTCTCCTAATAAAAATTCAGAATTTGTTTGTGATGCCTGTGAACTCGCTAAACATCATCGCACTCATTTTCCAAGTATACCATATCGCCCATCCAAACCTTTTTCCATTATTCATAGTGATTTGTGGGGTCCTTCCCGGGTCGCCAATCGTACTCAGTCCAAATGGTTTATGACCCTCATTGATGATCATACCCGGGTTAGTTGGGTTTTCCTCTTAAAAGATAAAACCGAGGTTTACCAAACCTTTGTTGACTTCTATCAAATGGTCCTCACCCAGTTTAATACAAAGATCCAGACCCTCCATACCGACAATGGTACTGAGTATTTTAACCATCCACTATCTTCTTTCCTTAAAGAACACGGTATCACCCATAAAAGGTCGTGTCCCTACAGCCCCCAACAAAATGGTATTGCTGAGCGGAAGAATAGGCATATCCTAGAGACTGCTAGAGCTCTTCTATTTAGTAGCCATGTTCCCAGTTTCTATTGGACTGATGCTATCCTTATGGCTACTTTCCTAATCAACCGAATGCCGTGTAAACCCTTGTCCTTCCTAACCCCTCTCCAGGTCCTCCAGAATCACTTTCAACTACCCTACCTGGACAACACTCTTCCCCTTAAGGTGTTTGGGTGTACTGCCTTTGTCCATCTACACCATACTTCCAAACTTGACCCCAAGGCTGTCAAATGCATTTTCTTAGGTCCTGCCAATACCCAAAAGGGATATAAATGTTTTGACCCCTTAACTAAGCGCCTCTATGTTACCTGTGATGTCACCTTCCATGAAACTGTTCCTTTTTCTCCCTCATCTTCGGTTCAGGGGGAGACTTGGAGTGAACCTCAAAACTTTAACCCTCAAACTGACCTTGAACCCCAACAACTATACCTCCATCAGGAACATGATACCATCTATACCCTTGACACGCCAACACAAAAGGAATCTGAAGAAGACATTAGTTCAGGGGGAGACACTAACAAGTGGGGACAAGTGTATACCCGCAGAAACACGACAGGTCAAGCCCCTCTAGTGAATGATGCACACCAAGAGTCTGAACGAGAAGCAGGTTCTGAACAAGCACAAGTACAGAATGATGATACTGATCTCCCAATAGCAATCAGGAAACAACAAAGGGCATGTACTAGGCATCCAATAGAAAGGTTTGTCTCTTATCAGGCCCTATCATCTGAACATCATACTTTTGTCTCTCACCTTGATCAACTCAGAATACCAGAGAATATACATGAAGCTTTAGCAAGCTCTGAATGGAGACAAGCAGTAATGGAAGAAATGAAGGCACTAGAGGAGAATGAAACTTGGGAAGTAGTTGAACTACCAAAAGGCAAGAGAGCAGTTGGATGCAAGTGGGTGTTTACCCCAAAATACCTTGCTGATGGAAGCCTTGACAAATATAAAGCACGGTTGGTAGCTAAAGGTTTCACTCAAGTCTATGGCATGGATTACACTGAGACGTTTGCACCAGTAGCCAAACTGAACACCATCAGAATCCTTCTATCGCTCGCTGCTAATCTAGACTGGCCATTACATCAGATGGATGTCAAGAATGCATTCCTGAATGGGGAATTAAAGGAGGAAGTATATATGAAGATGCCTCCAGGATTTCCTGGGAAGAAGGAAGATCAAGTGTGTAAGCTGAAGAAATCACTGTATGGCTTGAAACAGTCTCCTCGAGCATGGTTTGAGAGATTCACCAAAGTATTGAAAGGCCAGGGCTATACACAAGGACAGAGTGATCATACTCTATTCTTCAGACACGTGAACAGAAATCTTGTGGTATTAACAGTATATGTGGATGATATCATCCTTACAGGTGACAATCCAACAGAAATTGATTGAATTAAAAGGGCTCTCAACCAGGAATTCCAAGTAAAAGATCTGGGAAAAATGAAATATTTCTTGGGCATGGAGGTAGCCAGATCTACAAAAGGAATTAATATCTCTCAGAAAAAGTACATACTGGATCTCCTAAAAGAAACAGGTATGATGGGATGCAGACCCAGCAATACCCCTATTCAAGTCGATAAGATTGGAGATGATGCAGACTTGGGAAAAGAAGTAGATATGGGAAGATATCAACGTATGGTAGGTAAGCTGATTTATCTATCACACACTAGGCCAGACATTGCCTATGCTGTCAGTGTGGTGAGTCAACACTCTCATAATCCCAAACAAAAGCACCTGAATGAGGTTTACAGAATTCTTAAATATCTAAAAGGCTCACCTGGTATGGGACTCTTCTTCAAGAAGTCTACCAAGAGAAATGTGGAAATATTCACAGATGCTGATTGGGCAGGTGATCAGGATGACAGAAAATCAACCTCGGGCTATGTTACATATGTGTGGGGAAACTTGGTCACATGGCGTAGTAAAAAGCAAAGTGTGGTCTCCAGAAGTAGCGCTGAAGCTGAGTTCCGAGCTATAGCACTGGGAATATGTGAGGGTTTATGGGTAAAACGAGTACTAGAAGAATTGGGAATGCTAGTGGAAATACCTATCAGACTACGCTCAGACAATATGGCAGCTATTAATATGTCACATAATCCAGTTCAGCATGACAGAACAAAGCATGTGGAGATAGATAGACACTTTATAAGAGAAAAAATTGATGCTGGGATAATTGAGCTCAAATACATTCCCTCCAAAGAACAGACTGCAGACGCACTCACAAAAGGGCTTACTCGAGACAAATTCGAATATCTAATTGCCAAGTTGGACATGATAAACATCTATGCTCCAACTTGAGGGGGAGTGTAGGAGATATTAGCATTAATGAGATGATTAAGAATTAATGAATGTAGGAGATATTAGCATTAATGAGGCAAAATTGTATGATTAGGAATTAACAAGGCGAGATTGTGGGGATTATATTCTGATTGGGATAGTAAATGTGATCCCTGATTTTATGCTATTTGATTACATATTGAAGTGTATATATGTATCAGAATAGAAGAAGAATATACAGTAGTGAATTATCATCACCTCCATTGCACTCTGTCATTATCGTTGTCATTATTTGTTAAGATTACAATAGACTGTTTGCCTTTTTTATCAGAGTTATTCTTACAAATTATTCTATTCCGGTGACCATCTAGATGGCCCTCTAAAAACGCTAGAAAGTTGCGTTGTTTGGTTCAATGTTATATCTCGAGTATATTTGCATACCAAAGCACATGAATCCCTTTGTTCATTTGCAGTGAACTGGAGCTTAAACCTCAGGGAGATCTCACAGTGAATGTTCTGAAAGCCAATGATTTGAAGAATATGGAAATGATTGGAAAATCTGATCCTTATGCAGTTGTGCATATTCGACCTTTATTTAAGGTTAAAACCAAGGTTATTGACAACAACCTGAATCCTGTTTGGAATCAGACGTTTAACTTGATTGTCGAAGACAAGGAGACTCAGTCACTCATTCTAGAGGTTTTGCACCACAGTTACTCCACCTTATTTACTAATACTAAGCTTTTCTGCCTCCTTTCTTAAGGATGTGCTTTGACGTTTGGCTTTCACTAATTTTATCCTTTTATAGAAGTAGAACATATATCTTAATCATCACCTTAATTAATGCTTGCTTATTTCTATGAATTTGTCCCGCCCCTCGTATTAAGATTGAACTTCAGCTAATTACCTGCCTAGTGTCTGTCATTAGGATGTAATTAGAGGCATACTACATGTTTTGTTCCCAGGCATGGTTTATGAAGAATCTAAGAGTGAGGAAACCCTGATTTCAACTACTTCGCTGGTTCATGTTATTGTCAAAGCAGTAGCAAAGTTACATATATCTTTGTCTAACGGCTTAGAGAGTGGGAGATACAGGGGATTTCTATTAGATCAGAACCGTAAACAACAACAACAACAACAAAGCCCTATCCCATTAAATGGGGTCGGCTACATGGATCATACGACGCCATTGTGCTCTATCAAAAACTGAATCCTTGGTTAAGTTATTGACCAGGAGATCCCGCTCAATGACCTCGTTGAGCGTTTTCTTTGGCCTTCCTCTATTCCTTTTAACCGGGCTCCATACGATTTGATCCACCCTCCTCACTGGCGCATCCCTTGGCCTTTTTTGTACGTGTCCAAACCACCTAAGACGGTTCTCTACCATTTTCTCCTCAATAGATGCCACTCCAACTCTTCCCCGAATTTGTTCATTACGAATCTTATCTTTTCTTGTATGTCCACACATCCATCTCAACATCCTCATCTCAGCTACCCCAACTTTATGCCCTTGCTGTCCGTTTAAAGGCCAACATTCACTTCCATAAAGCATTGCTGGTCTTATAGCAGTGCGATAAAACTTTCCTTTTAATTTATCTGGTACTTTCCGATCACATATAACCCCAGTAGCCTTTCTCCATTTAAACCACTCAGCTTGAATTCTATGATTAACATCCTCCAAAATTTCACCATCCTTCTGTATAATTGATCCCAAATATTTGAACTTATCTATTTGTGGAATAACTTGATCTCCCAATTTAACCTCCAAGTTATTTTTAACTTGCCTTTTATCAAAATTACAATGCATATATTCAGTCTTACTTCTACTCAGACGAAAACCCTTCGACTCTAAAGTACTTCTCCATAACTCAAGTTTAAAATTAATCTCTTCTCTAAAATTCAAACCTGGTAATGCTAGATGCAGGATAACGGAACTAAACAAAATAAGCAAAGAAATAAAATAGATAAGTGTTAGGACGTGTTTGGCATTCTCAACATTTACTTTTGTTTTTAATGCATAAGTTGTTTTGAAGATTTTAATTTTGATCTGTTAAGCCATTCTTCTGTGTTTTTTTTGGCTTTAGTGATGAAGTGCCTCTTTCTCAGTGGATTCTTTAGTTTTTCATTTAGTTGTGGACACTTGTGCATGTACCTTCTGGGGCGTTCTGAATAAATATTTTAGTATAAATCTAATATGTTAAAGAGACTATTATAGACTGACTGAATATTACCCAAAATTTATAACCATGAAATAGAGTATGATGGCTTATTTAATTGATTTGTTTTCTAAAATCTAGCTTCTTATTTAAATCTGGTTTATTATATATAGAGATAAAGTTTGAAATTGCTGGTTAGTTCATTAGCCTATATAAATGAAGTTAATTATATTTAAAAACAAAAAACTTTAAATTCTGGCCATGCTATGTGCATCTCGGTGGTTTCTTGCAAACTTGTGTTAGATTCCTCTCTGGAGTCTGGACTATAGTTTTTCTGTTCTTTATAGCATTGAAGAAAAGGTTTTCTTCTCTTTTTCTTCTTCTCCACTATCCATGAAGTTATTAATATGTTGGTCTATCCTCGTTGTTTCCCTCATTCTAACGTCACTTTTTATCCCTTATTTAACCTTATTGTTTTTTTTTGGCCGAGGAACCTTATTGTTCTTATATCATGATTCGGTAATTAGGTTTTTGATAAAGATATTGGCCAAGATAAGAGACTGGGAATAGTAAAATTACCCCTTATTGATCTCGAACCAGAAACTGAAAAGGAAATTGAGTTGAGGCTGCTGCCATCACTCGACACACTGAAGGTAAAAGATAAGAAAGACCGAGGATCATTGAAAATTAAGGTATGAATATATCAGTATTTTATTTATTGTAAAGACAAATATTTTGTTTTATTTGACTTTGACTGTGACATATTATAATATGTACATTCTAATTTGAGGCCGTCTACAGTTTAGAATTGATATTGATGAGAACTGAGAATGGAATGAGGTTTCTTTTCATATGTTTGTGTTCGTATTTTGCCATTAGTCTTGTAATTTCAAATGCAATGATTTTGAATCACTGCAATTTAGATTCCTTGCATTTGAAACGTGTTGTTTGGATAATCCTAGCATTATTAAAATTCATTGTGTATACAAATACATAATAATGTTTAGAAGAAACAAACCCTTAAGTGATAGAGGAAAGGTGGAAATTCTCTTGTTTCACCAAGTTTAGCAGAAGGTCAAATTCTTCAAAAATTATTTTATTATTATACTATTGTCTTAATATTTTATCTTTTCTAAACTACGATATAGGTTTTTAGGTCTGTTAGTTGATTTTAAAATATAATTCGTCTGGAATTCCAGGTCTTGTATCATCAATATAATAAAGAAGAGCAGTTGGTGGCTCTAGAAGCAGAGAAGAAGATACTAGAAGAAAGGAAGAAGCTGAAAGAGGCTGGAGTTATAGGAAGCACCATGGATGCAATAGATGGAGCAGCATCACTTGTTGGTACTGGTGTTCTTGCTGGTGCTGGGCTTGTCGGAAGTGGCATTGGTGCTGGAGCCGGGCTTGTTGGCAGTGGTGTTGGTGCTGGGGTGGGGCTTGTAGGTACCGGTCTTGGAGCCATCGGTAGCGGGTTGAGCAAGGCGGGTAAGTTCATGGGCCGAACTATCACAGGAGGACATAGTAGTGCGAGAAAGAGTGATGCATCTACTCCGGTCAATAATGTTCAGGAAAATGGTGGTGGTGCAAAGCCCCTGTGATGTTTGCTTGGCAACTGCTCAAGACTGGATATAGAGCTTGAATTTGTGAACTTTGATGATAGATTTCCTAGTTTGACTGTTCTTTGTTATAGGATGTTTTCTCAATCATCCACTAGAATCAAAACTTGATTGAAAGTTGGGTTTAGTTTTAGCTCTTTAATCTGTAATCTTTTCAAAACCTGGATGTGTAAAAAAACACAAGTTGTACAAATTCCAGATACAATGGAACCAAAGAGAAACAATAGCATAAATTTATATTATATGAATTATTGCAAGTAACTATAGGTGCATGATAGCAAATAAAAATGGCATGTTCTTACCATGACCGCTATTTGGTTCGTAGCAATGATCATTGTAGAGAGGAATAAAAGCTGGATTTTCATGTGTATGTTTTGTTGGCAGCTTAAAATTCCAAAGGAAGAGCTTATTTTTCCATTTGATAAGAGATGCAATGCAGCTCATGTCATGGGAATGCTTTTTGTAACACCTGAAATGCGCTTCTACCATTAGCGTATAGCTCATGCCCCAATGTAGGAAGCTTTGAAACTCTCTGTTTTTTTTTTAAAATCCCACTCAAGCCCTATGATAGCGTCCCAACAAAGCCACTGATGACTTACTCAAGGAGGCACAAACAGCCAAGAGAAAATTCAGTAACAAGTCATTAATTTGTTAATTTATGTGTTAATGCTTTATTTATAGTTGAGAAATAATTGGGATAGCCATGATTAGAGTCAGTAGGCATGTAGAAGTAGTGGTAGTCAGTTTCCTATTTTAGTGTCATTTATTCATTTTAGAAAATATCAAAATATTGCTCTGTAAGTGATTATATATTTAGCCAATTGGCTCGGAGGAAGGACATGAAAGATATTTACAGAGTGAAACAGAGATTCTCTTGGCTTCTAGTTTACTGTCTTCGTGAGATTCTTATAAAGAGAGTAATTAGGAGAGGATTACTATACCAATTTGGCCTTAGAGCTAGGATGGTCAAGACATGTTCATCTGCTATCGCCAATCCTGATGTCAACTAGGGGAGCATTAGAACTCCTGGGGAAGACCCATTGGCTGCAATTGGTGCCAAACTCGACATGCTGGAGGAATTAAGAGACAAAGTTGCATCTCTGGAAGTGCAGGCAAGAAACCAATCAAGGAAGAAGAACGTAAAGCACTGGAGTGATGAACTTGAGGAAGAAGGGGAGACTTACCAGAGGACCCGAGTACCTTATGCGCAAATTGAGTTTCCTAAGTTCAGTGGAGGCGACTCACGTGGATAGGTGTTGAGAGATGAGAAGTTCTTTTCGTATTACCAAACACTGGAGGACGACAAACTAGACATAGTTGTTATGTATCTTGAAAGGGATGCACTCGATCTGTTTTCTTGGATGAACTCGGAGAGAACCTTACTCTATTGGGAGGAACTTGTGAAGACATTGAACGAGCACTACGGGCCCCTAGAATTCTTGAGCCCCGACGAGCATCTTTGCGACATCAGACAGATGGGAAGCATCATGGAGTACAGTCAGGAGTAGGCTAGGAGGGTCACTCATGGGATCAAATGGCCTGACTATTGCCTTCTTGGAGTTTTCCTAAATGGACTGAAAGAGGAGCTGAGGTCAGAGGTGCAACTGCACAAGCTGAGGACAGTGTATTGTGCCTCCAACTTAGCACTTGAGATCGAAAGGACTGTCAATTCAGGGTCGCGTGTCACATCCTTATTTTCATACGTCTTAGGGACCATTTGGTATCATCTGGAACCACTTTCAAGGTCATTGAAGTCAAATTTCTCAATTTGGAGTTTTACTCTATCGAGTACTGTTCACTGTGTAAATTCTAGACAAGTGACTTGACTTCGAAAAATCATAACTAATTCTAAAAAAATAGAAACAAAGTGGTTCAAATTGCTAAATGAAGCTAACTTAATCATCTTTTAGGAAAAAATAACTCGTTGGCCACAAATTGACCAAGTCAACGTCAGTCAACGCTACAATTTTACTGTTCATTCAACGTTTTCCCCCTGAATCCAGCATTTTGGTCCCAACTTTGAAAAAATATATCTCCATGTGTTGACATTCAAATAAGACATTCTATATATCAAATCTAAGCTTTGTATGCCTATTATTTATTGTAAAAATATCATACATTTATTCAACCATTTACTATTTTTAATTACAAATCAAAGGTCACTACCTCACCACTAGTTACTGTTTATGGTGGCAAATTCCAGCAACTAACTTTACATACATATGCATAACACACATCAATCACATATCAATCATGCTAAATAATTCTTAACTTCTCTTCATGAATCCTCATCCCCTCCATCTTGAGAAGACCTGCTGTAATTGGATTGATATGGAAGGGGTGAGATTTCGGGGAAAATCTCAGTAGCAAACGGTAACCATACAATGTATGCAACTATATGCTTGATGTTACTATGTGTGTACTTAATGATCATGCTTGCATAATGATAACTTATATGCTTCATGTCCCTTAATTATAACATATGGTCATAGCATAAAAAGAAATAGAGCATCATTTAATCATACATGCTTCACATCATCAAAGTAAGTAAATATCACATAAAACATTCAAGCAACATAAGCAAACAAGTAGGTAAGTTCACTACTTGGCGTGTAGCTCTTTCTTTAGTCCTTAACCTTTAATCTGAGGTTTCACCTTTTCATAAGTCAGAGCCTATACATAGCATAATAATATTTTATTATGATCTTATCTCGCATAACTTTACTTAATTCAGGCTTATCCTGAGGCAATACCCCTATTTTAACAATCCCCTAACTTTCTTTCTATCAACGGTTAACCTTATAGAGAGAGATATTCCTCTATTCTAACTATTAAATTTATAAGAACAATCCTCTAATTTATTAGAGTAGGGACTAGAATAAATTACTTACCTTATTCCTAAGCTTGACGAGTCCCTAAGCTCCTTGGATGGCTCCTAGCTCAGCCAGAACTCCTTCTTTCTCTTCTTTTCTTTCTCTCTCTCTCTCTCTCTCTCTTCCTTTCCCTTCTTCTTGCGGTGGATGGTATGAATTGGCAAGGGGGGTGCCTATTTATAGGTGGAGGGAGTTGGCTTGAATGGTCCAGATCAAATCTCGATGGACGGCTCAGATCGCTTAGCTTCTCACCAAGCCTTGCTTACATCACTATGATGACATCATCCTCCATAATGACTCATCAAAAGTGACATCATCAAGGGACACCTCACATGCTTAGGTGGCGCAATGGTGGGCCCTCGGGACACCTCACCAGCTTACTCAGTGCTTCTAGAGAATTCCAGAGTCTTATCCCAGAATAAATAGTTGAGATTGTGCCACGTGTCCTTAGCTTTTTCTTCTTCCTCTAGATTAGTGCCATGTGGCGTCTTGATGGGGTACCTTTTATGCCACCTCATGATTTCCAGATAAATCCAAATCTTTATATGATCAATTCCCCGGTTATCACTTTAACCGGGTAACTTTACTTTATTGAAAACTCACTAAAATATTACTTTAATGCCACTTTAACCTACATAATTCTTGGGCTACATTTTTGTACTCTTGGAATGTCATCTTGGGTCTCTGATCAAGCTCAATCACTCTGATGGCTAAATTCCCAAGAAACATCCCTTAGCAAATTACCAAAATGCCCTTGGTTCCTCTTTATTTACTTTAATGAGTCTTGGGGCATTATTGTCTTTTCATACCTTACCAGAGCATTTTCTGACCCTCGTCAACTATTCAGATAACCTTCCTTGATCGTCTAACCTTAGCCAAATGACCAAAATACCCTTCACTCATTCTTTAATTATTTTATAACATAGGGGTATTTTCGTCATTTCGCACATTTTCTACATATTTTTGAACACTGGTCCCTTTTTCTAATGAACTGATATCATGGATCTGGGCTCCCTTGGCGTCATCATGGGCCTCTATGTGACATCATCTGGGCTCATTCAGTCCCAGTTTGCTTACTACTTAATTTTCCAATCGAATATCGGGCGTTCACGAACTCCTTTCGGGATTCTGTCAGTTCCCTGACCTCTGGCTTCATAGGACGCACATTCCTGTAACTTTTTACTCATATCTAAGGTCCAGGAGATCTGATAAAAATTTTAGATAACTTTTAGACTATCAGATAAATATCAGCTATCTGAAAAAACTATGATAAAATTACTGTATTAAGTTAGATTAACCAGCATCATTTCCTCTACGTACTAATAAAATTTGGGACTGAAATGCTTCCTGGCAGTTCTAAGTCACTTTCGGCTCAACTTTCTATAATTACTATTTTGCCCCTGGAAACTTTTCTTCTTTTCAATGAAGTCCCTTAACTTTTCATAATTACACTTAATGGCCCACAACTTGTGTCTACTTTTCTTTTTGCACCATGAAACTTTTAGACTTTCACTTTAGTCCCTTTCTTTTCTAAAATGACCATTATACCCCCAGGAACTTTTACTATTTACATATAAGTCCCTGTACTTTTACTTATTTGCAATTTAGTCCCTAAAAGCCCTCTATATGTTTCGTGGACTTCTGCTCAAAGGGGTATGGTAGCCTATCTATTTTAGGCAATTATCTGAGTCTCTAGGCCTAAAAATTGAGATATTACATCGCGGATGTAACATCCCATATTTTTCCTATCTACATAAGATTGATAGAGGAAAAATGTTATGAAGGGATTGAGATGATAATCAGAAGAAAAGATAATGATTAGATAAGGTTTAAGTCTAAGAAAGAGAGAAGCTATAAAGTTATAAAGCCAGAGGGACTAAACTGTAAATAGTAAAAGTCCAAGGACTAAGTTGTAAATAGTGAAAGTCTAGGGATTAAATTATAAATAGTGGATAGTTCGAAGACCTAAATGGAGTTTTGAGATTTTAGGTACCAAATTAGAGTTTCAAATTTGGTAGAAAGGGGTTAAAATGAAATTTGGCAATTTCAGGGACTAAACTGCAATTTTGCCAAATGCAGGGAAAAAGTGTAATTATGAAAAGTTGAGCCAAAAAAGGCCCAAAATTGGCCAGAAATATTTTAGTCCCAAATTTTACCAGTAAATAGAGGATATAATTCTGGCTAGGCATATCTCTCAAAATTCTAATTTATGGTCCCGATAAATTGATATTATTTTTTGAAGTCTGTAAATTAGTACAGTATCTTCTAGACTTTAGAATCAGATAAAATTTTACAATAAATTCTTATAATTAATATAAGAATTTATAAAACTGATAGATATAAAAAAGGAGTCCTGTAGAATTAATTATGAAATTTAAGGTTAAATTGGACATCGATAAAGAATTTAAAAGAAACACAGAATTTTCCTTAGGACTTTTGGTTCTTAGAAAATTATGAGACTTTATAAAAAATTTATTTTATAGTAAAATGAATTTCTAAAATGTTGAACCCCTTAAAAAATATCTAAAAAATCAGGGTGATTTAAGGATATCGGTATAGAAAATTAACGGGAAGTGCCTTGAGATTTGTCTCAATTAGAAATTGGACCCAAGAAAGGCCCAAGATAGCTTCAAGGTAGAAGGCCCAAAGTGACAAGAGTTACCTTAGAGCTTAAGTCAAGTTTTAAGAATATTACATGGTATTTTGAAAAGGAAACTTCAAGAAAATTGCAAGAGTATGAGTTGGCTTGTGAAGTATCCATTGTGGGACCCACAACATGGGAGAAAAATGCCATATGGAAGCCAAGCAAGAGAGGAGAAGTTTTGGCACATGTTTATTTATATTAAAATAATATAAGAATTAAGTTGATTATGATTAAGGATAATTAAACAAGAAAGCAACCAATGAGAGTTAAGTTTAAGAGCTTGTAATAATTCCAAAATTGAGGGATATCGTAGTCCCATGACCCTTGAAATTTTGCTATAAATACTCCCCCTTAACAAGACAAAAACGTAATCCTCTTGAGGAGCTAGGGGGAACCTCTTGCAAAATAAAAAAACAATTCCAAGGAAAATTCAAGTGGAGATTCAAGGTACTTTGGTCTAAGGTAGCTAAGGGTTAAGGTAAGCAATCATTTCTAGTTTATTTATAAGTGTTTTGGAAGGATAAAACTTAGGTTTTAAAGGAAGAAAAGTGGGATATTCCCTATGTTATGCAGCTACCAAAATTCATGAGTAAAGAAGAAAGAAGAAAATGAAGTTAGAATTATGTATAAGACACTTAAATAAGTTAGATTGGATGATTGGTTATGAAATTAATTTGTAATTTTGACTTTGCCTATTATGAGGACCATTCTGTCACCTACTATATAGGACCAAGAAGAATGAATTTTAATAATCTAATGCTTCCATTGAATTCAAATGATAATTTTGTGTAGGATTAAATAAGATTGGAACTTTTGAAGCATTGGAATTGGAAAATAGAATTTTAAAACCCTCTATGTTACTGTTCATATGCATGAATAGTAAAGTGAATTTCATGATTTTGATACTTCCAGTGGTTTTAAAATGAAAAATTGCATAGGATTAAGTAGAGAAACAAGTATTGAAAGCATTGGAATCAAAATGAGAAATTTTGAGAAAAATTGTACACTTCTTTCGGTTATATCCAGCAAACCATGAAGGAGATGGAATTTTATAATTCTAAGCTTATAAATGGATTTAGAAGGAAAAATTGTGTAGGGTAAAGTCCATACACAAATTAATTCAAAGGACAAGGCAATTAACCACAAATAAAGAAAGTTAGGGGTTAAGTGGTTAATTGATTTTAATATTCATGAATGTTTGGTAATTTGGTTATGATTAATGAATGATTATGCAATGTTTAGTATTTGACTTGTCTTCTCAAAGAAGGCATTCACACATCAAGGAGAAGTGAGAAAGGAAAAGAGTAAGGAAAAGCAAGGAATAGAGGTAGTGAAGTACCTACTTATATGCTTATGTTGCTTGAATATTTTATGTGATGATTGCTTACTTTGATTATGTGAAGCATGTATGATTGAGTAATGCTCTATTTCTTTTTATGCTATGGCCATATGTTATAATTATGGAAACATGGAAGCATGTAAAGTTATCATTATGCAAGCATAATCATTAAGTACACACATATTGACATCAACCATGTAATTGCATATATTATATGGTATCCGTTTGCTATTGAGATTTTTCCAAAAATTTCACCCCCTCCATGTCATCCCCACACCAGTAGGTTTTCAAAGATGGAGGAAGATGAATATGCATGAAGAAGAGTTAAGAATTAGTTAGCATGACTGACATTTGATTGTTGTATGAATTGTATAATGTACGAATGTCATATGTACAGTTCCTGGTAGTAATATGCATCATCTTAGGAAAAATAGTTAATGATTGAATAATTGTATGATATTTTCCATGATTTAGTTAACATGTCAAGCTTCATTTTGACATAAGAACGCCTTATTTTAATATCGATATAGATAGAATAAATTTTTCAAAGTTAGGGACCAGAAATTGTTTTCAGGATTTTTGGCCAAATTAACTGTAATCTTTGACAGCAATACTGTATTGATTGGCTGAGTATTTGGTCTAAGTGATATTTTTCCCTGAAAATTTATTATGTTAGCTTCGCTTAGCCTTTTGAAATACTTCATTTTGATGTTTCTAGAATTAATTATGATTTTTCAAAGTTCCTCGCTAAATATGGAATTATCATATGAACAGTGACCGTGAATTTTAAAATTCCAGATTTAGCTAATGAATTTCATTGGTCATGTAAGTAGTTCTAAATGCTACCGAATGGTCCATAAGGCATACAAAGGTAAGGTGTTATATTTTTTGTATCGGAGCAAAGTTTCTAGCATTAAATAGGACAGTTCCCATACCCTAACCATAAGTAGTTAATATTATGTTAAAGTTAGGGTGCTTAGTGGGAAAGTTAGTTTTGTAAATATAGAAGCCTGGATCTTAAGTAAACTAAGAAGATTCCCTCCCTAGAAGGTTGGTTAACTATTTAGAGTAAGATTCAGACAAGGAACACTAGTAAGCCAAATAGTATGATGCACGGAGATAAGAATGAATAGTCTACGCGAATGTTCAGAAGTAGATGACATTAGGAGTGGATTTACACTACGAAGGACTTCCTTAGGCTAGTCTATCTTGAGCAGAAAGATCAGACGGAGAACCAATGTTTCCAAAACGAAGGAATCCTAACACAAGAGAGCCAGTAAACCATTAGACCTAGTGCAAATCATTATGTATAGGCTGGGCAACAGCAGCAGATGATGAACGAGATTCATGCTACTCAAGTACGTTAAGATTAAGAAAGAGATGTCGCAATGATAGTAGCGACGGCAGCAGTAGAGCAATACTAGTGACTGATGCTAAATTATGATGTCCAGAGGAAGGGACCAGGAATAAGTTACGAGCTAGTCAAGAATAGACTGGAACTGACAGATGGTTAGAGTCTACTGACGTAAGACATAGCTGATGTCATATCCCCAATTTTCTTATATAATATGTATGTACTGTTTGTATGTAATACACATGAGATTATCTAAAGAAAATGTTACATATGAAGGAAGGAAATGGATTAAATTATAAATAATGGAAAGTTCAAGGACCTAAGTGAAATTTAGAAAAGTTCTAGGGCCAAAATAAAAGGTAGAGATAAATGTTGGGCTATAAGTGAAATTACATAAAGTTTGAGGGACTTAAATATAATTTATCAAAAGTTCAAGGGCAAAATTGTAATTAAGAGAAAGTTGAGTCAGAAAAGGCCCAAAACTACCCAAAAGTAGTTCAATCCAAAATTTTACCAGTAAATAGAGAAAATTATTCTGATTTGTTTAACGCAATACGAAATTTTGATTTGATATCCTGATGAATTGATATGAATTTCTGAAGATTGGAAAACTTATTATAGTATCTTCAGGACCTCAGAATTTAATAAAATTTTATAGTAAATTCTTACAATTAATATGCAAATTTATAAAACTGACAGAACTCAAAAAGGAGTTCTATAGAATTTTTAATATAATTTACAGTGGAATAAAATATCTGATAAATACTTTCGGGCAAGGTTTCTTGGGAATTGAGCTATAAAGGTATTGAACCCATATAAAGGCCAAGTTGGAATTCTAAAGGACCATAAAGATATTTGGAAATTCATGTGGGCCAGTGTCCAGAGGAACCCTAAAAATATAAAATTATGAAAATGCCCCTGTGTTGAATAATGAACAAGAGATGGATGGAGGGCATTTTGGTCATTTTGGACAGGTCAAAACACCAAGGCAGGTACAGGGATGATTAATCAAAGTCAATATATGCCCTTATAAGAGGTAAAGAGGTGTGGAATGACAATTATTCCCTTAGGGTTAATATAGTGGAAGAAAGTGCACAAAGGGCATTTCAGTCATTTTCTAAGGGATGGTAAATAGATAAATACTTAGTCTAACAATGTTAATGGTAGGAAAAATCTAAACACTAGTTTTCATGATAGAATACATATTTTGGAGTATTATAAAAGTAGAAACATAAAACAGTCTAGTTTTTGTGAAACTAACTGGATCAGTACTGGATGGGACAAATTTTTTCTATTAGTATTTCTCCCTTTCTTGCACTAAATGTAACATCATAATTTTTGGGTCTAGGAGAACTGGGAGATAGTATGATATGGGTAGGTTGCTAAATCCGTAGTCCCAGGGTAGTAATCTGATATGGGCAGATCACTTACCTATATTTTGTAGGAATCCGAGGGATGAGCTAAGTTCCTCAGGATTTAAAGATGAGTTAAGTCTTTGAACTACAAAATAGGGATAGTTTATGAAACATCCTTACTTTCGTACATCTTAGGGACCATTTGGTAGCATTTAGAACCACTTTCAAGGTCATTGAAGTCCAATTTCTCAATCTGGAGTTTTACTCTTATCGAGTACTGTTCACTGTATAAATTCCAGATGAGTGACCTGACTTCCAAAAATTATAACTAATTCTAGAAAAATCGGAATGAAGTGGTTCAAATTGATACATGAAGATAACTCAATTATATTTTAGGGAAAAATAACTCATTGACCATGCATTGACCAAGTCAACGTTACAATTTTACTGTTCATCTAGCATTTTTCCCCTGAATCCAGCATTTTGGTCCCAACTTTGATAATTTATATCTCCATGTGTAGACATCCAAATGAGGCATTCTATATATAAAATCGAAGCTTGGTATGTCTACTATTTACCATACAAATATCATACATTTATTTAATAATTTACTATTTTTGATTACAAATCAAATATTACTGTGTCATCATGAGTTACTGTTCACGACAACAATCAACTTTACATACATATGCATAACATCTCTTAATTCCTCATACTCAAGCTGAACAGGCTAAACAATATTTATTATTAAATAATTGTTATACAAAAAGGCATGAACAAAATTCCCATATCTTTATTACATCTTTCCTGAAATCTGACAGTATAACTACTATACTTCATCTTTAACAATAACTGATCTGTACTGATTCGGTAATTCCAGTGAGAACTACCATTCTACGTAAGTACCTAGAGACTGGATGAACTGGATAGGTCCACTCACTTCCAGTCTCCTTAGACAGTACCTACGTACATAGTATGTATCACCTCCTTTCTTCTCTACTGATATTTTGCCCTAATTTTGGCAGCATAACGGCGTCTTTAAGCATTCTCAAAATTCACTTTAACATAATCTCCCTGTAATGGGTTATACATTGGGGATGAGATTCGGGGGAATCTCAGTAGTAATAATCATAACAATATATGTAATACAGCGTGATAGTGCTTGCTTGTGATTGTGTACAGATAAGTATGCTGCGTGCTTCCATACTCAATAACATATGATCATAGCATTGTAGTAGAGCTTCAAACATAACATATAAGACAACAATCCAACCAAACAATAGCACATCAAATCACAAAGCCATTACATAAAAGCTAGGATTAGTTACTACCTTACTAGCTAAGCAGAACTCTACTATCTTTATACTGCTTCCAACTCCGCTAGAACTTTCTTCCTTCTTTCTTCCTCTTACTTTCTCTCTCTAGAACTCACTTCTCTCTCTATTTCTTGCCTTGGCCGTGGGAGGACAATGGGAGGGGGAGGGGTATTTATAGTTTTCATGGATGACATTCTTGTAATTCTTAAGAACTTTGATCTTGTGGCCACAGATTTTCCTGGAATTTCCTATTTTCTTTAATCCAACTTATTACATCATCATGGTGATGTCATCTTGATGACTCATGGCCTTTCATAATTACCTGCTGACTCACCATGCTGACTCAGTGTTCCAGAGCATTCTAGATTCTTGCACCGGAATACACGATTGAGATCGTGCCACGTGTCCTTAACTTTTCCTTCTCCCTTTAGGTTGGCGCCATGTGGCATCTTGCTGGCACCTTTCACGCCATCCCATGACTTTCAGATAAATCTAAAGCTTTATCTGATCAATTCTCTGGTTATCACGTCAACCGAGTAACTTTACTTTATTGAAAAGTCACTAAAACATTATTTTAATGTCACTTTTTTCCACATATATGTTGGGCTACGTTTTTGGGCTTTGGAATACCATCTTGGATCTCTGATCAAGCTTAAGTACTCTGATGGCTCGATTCCCAAGAAACATCCCTTGGCAAATTACCAAAATGCCCTGGTTCCTCTCTATTTACTTTAACGAGTCTAGGGACATTATTGTCTTTTCACACCTTACCAGAGTATTCTCTGACCCTAGTCAACTATCCAGACAACCTTTCTTGACTGTCTCACCTTAGTCAAATGACCAAAATACCCTTTACTCATTCTTTCACTATTTTATAACATAAGGGCATTTTTGTCATTTTACACCTTTTTTTGGACACCGACTCCTTTTATCAGATGAACTGACATATTGAGTCTAGGCATCCCTTTGGGTCATAACAAGCATCTGACTGATGTCATCTGAGCTCATTCAGTCTCAGTTTGAAAACCGATAAATCTCTCAATCGGATACCCTGAGGTCACAAACTCCGTCTGAATTCACTAATTTGTGAATAACTTTTTCTACAGACCTCCTTTCAGTATTCTGTCAGTTCCCCGATATCCGTCTCTACAGGATGCATCTTCCTGCAGATTTTAACTCATATCTGAGGTCTAGGATATCCGGTAAGAATTTTTTATACTTTTAGACTATCAGATAAATTTTGGCTATCTGGAGTCCTGATAAAATTCCTGTATTAAACTAGATTATCCAGCATCATTTCCTCTATCTACTGGTGAGATTTAGGACAGAAATGCTTCCGGGCAGTGTTAAGCCATTTCTGGCTCATCTTTTCATAATTACACTTTTGCCCCTGGAACTTTTCTTCTTTTCAATTAAGTCACTTTTATTTGGCTAAAATTACACTTAAAAACCCCACATTTTTGTCTACTTTCTCTTTTAACCTTAAAGCTTTCATAATTTCACTTAAATCCTTGGATTTTATTCCTTTTTCATTTTAATCCCTTTCTTTACTAAAATGACTATTATACCCCTATGACTATTACTATTTATATATAAGTCCTTGTACTTTCACTTATTTTCAGTTTAGTCCCTAAAAACCCTCTGTATATTTTTAGGACTTCTGCTTAAAGGGGTCTGGTAGTCTATCTATTTCAGGCTACTTTCTGAGTATCTAGGCCTGAAAATTAGGATGTTACAATTTACTTAGGTTCAAAAAGAGGAATGTAAGTAATATACTAAGTCTTAAGCCTAGGAATTCTACAGGTAGCTAGATATGGGCTGGCTCCTGAGTAAGATAACCTAATATGGGCAGGTTGTCGAACCTTTCAATTAATAATGACTCCCGAAGAGTTCAGGGGATGAGTTGTTGAAAGAGAATTTTGAGAACTTAAGATAAAGGATAAGAAGATAAGTAAAGATGTCAGAAAGAAAATACAGGGGCATAATTGTAATTATAGGAAAGATCGGGCTGGTAGCCGATGAGTACCATATTTTACCATAAAATAGAGAAAATTATGCTGATCATTTCACTGAACTGTGAAATATGCATATGAGGTCTCTATGAGTATGTAAGAATTATGAAAAGTTAGGGGCTTAATTGAAAAGAAGAAAAGTTTCCAAGGGCAAAATGGTAATTATGGAAAGTTGAGCCAGAAGTGGCTTAGAACTTCCCGGAAGCATTTCAGTCCCAAATTTCACTAGTAGATAGAGGAAATGATGCTGGTTAATCTGGCTTAATACAGCAATTTTATCAGAGCTGTATATAGCTGGAATTTATCTGATCTCCTGTATATAGCTAAAAGTTATCTAAAATTTATCAGAGCTGTATATAGCTAAAAGTTGTCTAAATTTTTTATAAGATCTCCTGGACCTCATATATGAGTGAAAAGTTACAGGAATGTGCGTCTTGTGAAGACGGAGGTCAGGGAACTGACAGAATCCGGAAAGGAGTTCTGTAGAAAAAGTTATTCACTTTTTAGTGAACTGAGACGGGAGTTTGTGAGCTCCTGGGATCTGATAGGGAGATTTAGCAGTAAATAAACTGGGACTAAATGAGCCCAGATGACATAACGCAAATGCCCATAGTGACACCAAGGTTGGCCCAGGCCCATGATATCAGTTCAATGGTAAAAGGGGCCGGTGTCCGGAAAAAGGTGTAAAATGACGAAAATGCCCTTATGTTGTAAAATAGCTGAAGAATGAGTAAAGAGTATTTTGGTCATTTGACTAAGGTTAGTCAGTCAAGAGAGGTTATCTGGATAGTTGACCAGGGTCAGAGAATACTATGGTAAGATATGAAAAGATAATAATGCCCCTAGACTCATTAAAGTAAATAAAGAGGAACCAATGGCATTTTGGTAATTTACCAAGGGATGGTTCTTGGGAATTGAGACATCAGAGTACTTGGACTGGATCAGAGACCCAAGATAGCATTCCCAGAGTGAAAACAACGTAGCTCAAGGAATATGTGAATTAAAGTGCATTAAAATAATATTTTAGTGAGTTTTCAATAAAGTAAGGTTACTCGGTTAACGTGATAACCGGGGAATTGATAAGATAAAGTCCTGAGCTTATCTGAAAGCCATGGGATTGGGTGAAAGGTGCCATGAAGATGCCACGTGGCACTAATCTAGAGGGAGAAGGAAAAGTTAAAGACACGTGGAACGATCTCAGCCATTCATTCCGGGACAAGACTCTGGAATTCTTTAGAAACGCTGAGTCAACTGGTGAGGTGTCCCAAGGGCCCCACCATTGCGCCACCTATCATGTGAGGTGTCCCATGATGATGTCACTTTTGATGAGTCATTATGGAGGTGATGTCATCACGATGATGTAGGCGAAGCTTCTTGAGGAAGCAAGCGATCTGAGCCATTCATCGTGAATCAATATGAGCTATCCATTTCACCTTGCCTCAAGTATAAATACCCCCCTTTGCCTTTCCACTCACAGTTTTGGAGAGCAAGAAGAGATATAGAAAGAGATAGAGAGAAATAAAGAGAAAGAAGGAAGGAAGTTCTGGCGGAGCCGGAAGCAATATAGAGATATTAGAGTTCTGCTAAGCTAGTAAGGTAGTGAACTTACCTAAACTTGTATGTGTTAAATATATGATTGGTTGTGTTATGACTTCATTGATTGCTGTTAATCTGTAATTGTTGAAGCTCTGTACTATGATTACCTTGGCCAATTGTATTTCATATGTTACATGGAAGCATGCACATTACATTATGTTGACACAATCACAAGCAAGCACAAATATCAATCATTGATGCATACACTGTTTAGTACCGTTTGCTACTGAGATTCCCCCGAATCTCATCCCCTATGTATAACTCATTACAGGGAGGTTATGTCAAAGTGAATTTTGAGAATGCTAAAAGACGCCGTTATGCTACCAAAATTATGACAGAATGTCAGTAATGAAGAAAGGAGATGATACGTACTGTGTACATAGGTACTATCTAAGGAGTCTGGAAGTGAGTGGACCTAGCCGATTCATCCAGTCTTTCCTGGGTACTTATGTAGAATGGTAGTTCTCATGGGAATTACCGAATCAGTACAGTTCAGTTATTTTTAAAGATGAAGTATAGTAGTTATACTGCCGGATTTCAGGTAGGAAAGATGAAACATCCTACTTTTAACCTCTCAGAGTACGTATTTGGAAGCATATTTGATTAGCGGAAGCATTACATTAGCCCAAAAATTAAAATTTTAAAACTTACTTCTTGGGTACTCTTCATTATGTAATTTCCAGATTAACAGTCCAACTTTAAAAATTCATAACTAATTATAGAAAAATCGTATGGAGGTGATCCAAATTTCTACTTGAAGATATTTCATAAATAGTTAAGTAAAAAATATAAATCTGGACATTTACCTTGCCAATTAATACAGTTAAATCGTTACTTTTTACTGTTTATATGACAAATTCTAAAAATTCCAGATTCTGTTTCTTAACTTTGGAAATTCGTTTCTATTGATATACACATCCAATTGAAGCAAATTACCTATGAATTTAAATACCTAGATGTATACTACATGCTCACAAAATTTTATGAATTAATTCCTTGATTTACTAGGTCATACTGAAGCCACAACAAAACTGCTTCATGACCTACGTTTTTACCATTTCAGTTTTCTTTCTTCAATTCTCAATAATTGTTCCAGCATGCATAAACCTTCACTTTGCCTCCCATGTATTCATATACATCATGAGGTTATGCCATAATTAATTCATACATATTCTTTACATATAATAGCATATTACATAACCTTACATACATGGAAATTCATGGCATCTACTAAGACATCCATTACTTCACTTCCTTTCTCCCATTCTTTAGCTCTTCTTCATGCATACGTTTCCTTCATGCTTGACCTAAATTGGTTGGTTGTGGGAGGGTGAGATTCTAGGGAATCTTAGTAGCAAACATTACCACTTAAATATGCAAGATGGATGCTAATGCATGATATGTAATTTCATTAAACTTTCTTTAATTAGTGACATGTCATCATGCTATAAACTTTTCATAAAAATGCATGGCCATGGGAAACATGTTATTCATAACATATTCAACATCATTTATCATGTCACAACATCATTCAATAATCATATACATATCCACACATAAGCATACCACATCAAGCACATAAAGAGATAAGTTCACTACCTTGAACTTAAGCTTTCTTCCTTATTCTTCCACTTGCTCCCTAAGCCTTCCAACCATGAAACCTTTCGGTCAACCACTTCTCAACATCTTCTTGGATGTTGCAAGGTCCTAAGTACATTCATATTCATCACATAATTCATTAGGACCATGAACTCAAGCATTATTCAAGACTATCTCTCTTGAACATTTAACTAACATAACTTCCTCTAACCTTTACCAATTTCCTTGGCCTTTGAATCAATTGATGTCTTGACCTTACCCTACACAATTTCACCTTTTGAATCCATTTATGAGATTAGAATCATGAAATTCCAGCTCCTATGCACTGTTCTGTACAGATTTGAAAAACATACACAATTCTTCTAAAAATTCTCATCTTGATTCCAATGCTTCCCATACTTGTTTCTCTACTTTACCCTACACAACTTTTCATTTTAAAACCATTGGAAGCATCAAAATCATGAAATTCCAACCACTGTTCATACGAGTGAACAGTAATAGAGAAGAATTCTAAACATTATAACTTTCAATTCCAATGCTTTCAAGGTTCAAAACCTATCCAATCCTACACAAAATCATCATATAAACTCAATGGAAGCATTAGATCATTGAAATTCTATCTCCTTCTATCATAAACAGTGCAAACCAAAATGGTTCTTCCATGGCAAAGTCAAGAACATCAACTTCATTTAACAACCAATCATCTAACTAGCTTGTTTAAGCTTTAATCTCATAACTTTAACTTTAATTTCTTCTTTCTCCTTTCATCTAAGGTTTTGGACAGCATATACATCTTAGAGAAAACTCATCTTTCATCCATGGAAACCCTAAGTTCAAGCTCCCAAATCAAAGGAAAATAAGCTAGGATAGATTGCTTACCTTTAATCTCTAGCTTGCTTGAACTTTGTCCCTTGAATTCTTCTTTGTCTTTGCTTGAGTTTTCATTTTGCAAGAGGTTCCCCAAGGGTTCTCATGTCTTGCATGAAGGTGCAGATTTGTGGGGGTATTTATAGAAAATTTCATGGAAAATGGATGGCCAAGATCACTTTGTGTACTATTTGATCTAATGGCCAAGATTGCACCTTGAATCTTGTCTTGCCCACCAAGAAATGATGACATCATCTCCATGACATCATGAAGGACACCTCATATGCCCATGTGGGGAAATTGTAGAGGGAGGAAGCTTCTGGAAAAATTCCAGTCCAATCTGGTACCGGCTCAGTCCGATTTCTCAAAAACCAGACTATTTTCTAAATCTATTTTTTCTAAGATTCCATAATATATTTTCTGACCTTAAATCCAGTATCCGGGTTCTTCCTACCATTGACATTCTTGTACTAGGTCTAAACTTAATTACAGATCCCTTGAGAAATGACCAAAATACCCTTGGTTCCCTTTCTTGCACTACATTGACCCTAAGGGCATAATTGTCATTCCACACCTCTTTGTACCTTATCAGAGCATATACTGACTCTGACTAACCCTTCATGTGCCTTTCTTGGCATTTTGGCCTATCTAAAATGACCAAAATGCCCTCCATTCATCTCTTGCTCCTTGGTACAACATAGGGGCATTTTCGTAATTTCACACTTTTCCGGGGTTCTTCTAGACACTGGCCCACATACTGCTCAGGTACCTTATTGGGCCTCTGGGACGCCATTTTGGGCCTTTGTCTAGGTCCATTACCTTTATAGCACAAATCCCAATAAACCTATCCTGAAGGTATTTATCGGGTACTTTATTCTACTGTAAATTCCATTAAAAATTCTACAGGATTCCTTTTCTGATCCTGTCAGTTTTATAAATTCTTATGTTAATTATAGGAATTTACAGTAAGGTTTCATCTAATTCTGAGATCCAAAAAATACTGTAATAATTTTATCTGACTTCAAAAATTTATATCAATTTTTCGGGACCTCAAATCAAAATTCTGTGTTGTGTTAAACTAACCGGAATAATTTTCTCTATCTACTGGTAAAATTTGGGTCTGATCTGACTCCGACCATTTTTGGCTTGTTTTTGGTCAAAATTCTTCATAATTACACTTTTGCCCCTTGAATTTTCATAAATTACGCTTATGTCCTCACATTTGGCTAAAATTACACTTAAAGACCCCACATTTTTGTCTACTTTCTCTTTTGGCCTTAAAACTTTTATAATTTCACTTAAGTCCTTGCGTTTTCTTCCTTTTTCAATTCAATCCCTTTCTTTACATAAATGACCACATTCTTCTTAGAAAATCTCACATATATTACGTACAAACTGTACATACAAATCAGTACAGAAAATTAAGGATATTACAAAAGATGTAATAGAGATATGAGAATTTTGTTCATGCCCTATTATATAACAATTTATTATTTAATAATAAATATTATTTGGCATGTTCAGTTTGTGTATAAGTAGTTAGGATAATGGGTTATCATAAGAAAAGTAATTATGAGAATAATTGAAAAGTTAAGGAATTAAGAGAGAAATTCGCAGGTCCTGAGGCAGCGGTGTTTCGACCTCAGTTTGACCTAGTAAACGAAAGAGTTTGGCCAAAAAATTTGGTGAGCCAGTACCACATATCTGGGGCTTTACGTGGATAGGTAATAAGCCTCATTTGGATGTGTAGATTGAGATAATTAGTTCTCAAAGTAAAGGTTCAGAATAAGGAACTTAAGAGTAAAATTTTAATTTCTGGGCTTAAGTTAAGATATAATCGAGTCAATATCGCTTCCGCAAGTGTACTATGAGGGGTCTAAGTGAGGATGTTTCATTTTGGCATCAAAGCATGAGGTTCTGGCACAGGATAGAATGCTCTGTTTGTAAGTCATAATATATAGAGGTTTAGAAAAGCCCAGTGGAGGTAAAGCTCCTAGATGAGTAAGTAGTATGATATTAATGTGTTCACTTTTCTTTTTCTGATTGACAAGGAACAAGATGGTGAACACAAGATGGGGACGTAGAACTGAGTGGAGGAGCCACACATAGAGGAAGCTGGCAATTCCAATGAGGTAAATCCTATGAGAGTCATCCTTGCTAGGCTAGATCAGCAGCAAGGGATGATGGAAGGGATGAGGGTGGAACAAGTTAGCCAAGATTAGGAAAGAGATGCAACTATAGCTACTCTTACAGCTATAGTTAATCAATTGCAGACCCCTGATAGACCAGTAGAAGGGATATCAGGAGTTCCTCCAAATAATGAACAGTCGAGAATAGAGGATCTAGTGACAGATCCTAATAGTATTCAGCAGTGGATGGAGCGATTTCAAAAGTATAATCCTCCGGCGTTTGAGGGGACGTTTGATGTCCAAGTAGTCGAAGATTGGATAGATCAGCTAGAGAGGATTTTTGAGGTGCTAGACTGCCCATCAGGAAGAAAAGCCCGGATGGCCATCTTCAAGCTAGAGAAGGATGCACGAAGACGATGGAGGAACACCGAGCTTATTCTTCAGGTAAAAGGAATCCCAGTTACATGGGAAATGTTTCTGGGTCAGTTTAGGGAAAAATATTTCCCCAGTCAGTGAGGGACGCGAAGGAAGTTGAGTTTCTTACTTTAAAGTAGGGAGAGAAAGAGCCATTCGATAAGTATTTGGCTAAGTATCTCCGATTGTCGAGCTATTCTACGTACCTTAGAAGAATAGAGGATGAAGAATGGTCGACAAAGAGATTAGTGGAGGGTCTGAGCAGTGCCCTAAAGGAAAGGATAATTCCTCAGCAACTTACGCATTTTAATAGAGCGGTAGAAGTCTACAGATTGACAGAAAGAAGTATGAACAATCATGCAGCAGCTGGGAACAACGTAAGGAGCAAGAAAGTGGCTAAGTCAGAGGTAAGAGGTAGAGGAGCATTGGCTAAGAGTACTCTGGGAGGTAGCTCAAATTATGAAGCCAGTGACAATAACAAGAGAAAGATGCAACAGTTTAGGCAGGGGACTGATCAAGGTGAAGATCAGGTTGGAGGACAAAGATGTCAAATATGTGAAAAGAGCCATGGCACAAGGGAGTGTCGAGCAGGGCAAAGCAACTGTTTTATTTGTGGCAAGAAAGGTCACTTTGCAAGAGTTGGCCCTAAGAATGCTGACATCCCTAGGCCAAAGACAACAGGAAGGGTGTTTGCTCTTACCACAAATAGAGTCTCCAAATCCCCTGAAGTCGACCCTAAGAACGGTTAAGAAGAACCATAGCTGTAAGGGCGACTGAGCTATAAGGAACTGTATGCCTAGATATAAATGTGATGTAAATAATGTAAAGGATGAAATGATGTGATTAATGAAGAGTTCTTTTCTGATCTAGAGAAAGTGGTTATTATAACGGGTCATGAGAAATAATTAGTAAGAAAAGAAATATGTCTTAATTCTGTGATGAGGGTGCTGTAAGGGGAGTTAGGACATGGGTAGCTGTAAGCAATTAAAATGAGAGATGTAAGTTACTAAGTACCATGTGGAAGGTCATGAGGAATTAAGCTGTTGCTCCTCTAGACCATCACTGGAATGAGGATAAGACAGAGAGGGATGATTTTACTTGCTGTATATGACTGCGTTATAAGAACCATATAGCTGTATAGATCAGTAAAAAGTTCTCTCCAGGATAGATAAGGTACCCCTTAAAATTTTGAGGACAAAATTTTTAAAAGGGGAGGAGAATTGTAACATCCTGATTTTTGGGTCTAGGAGAACTGGGAGGTAGTCTGATATAGGCAGGCTGCTAAATCCGTAGTCCTAGGGTAGTAATCTGATATGGGTAGATCACTTGCCTATATTTTGTAGGAATTTGAGGGATGAGCTAAGTTCCTCAGGATTTAAAGATGAGTTAAGTCTTTGACCTACAAAGTATGGACAGTTTACCTAGGTTCAAAAAGAGGAATGTAAGGAATATCCTAAGTCTTAAGCCTAGAAATTCTGCTAGTAGTTAGATATGGGCTGGCTCCTGAGTAAGATAACCTGATATGGGCAGGTTGTCGAGCCTTTCAATTAACAATGACTCCCGAAGAGTTCAGGGGATGAGTTGTTGAAAGAGAATTTTGAGAACTTAAGATAAAGGATAAGAAGATAAGTAAAGATGTCAGAAAGAGAATACAGGGGCATAATCGTAATTATGGGAAAGATCGGGCTGGTAGCCGATGAGTACCATATTTTACCATAAAATAGAGAAAATTATGCTGATCATTTCACTGAACTATAAAATATGCATATGAGGTCTCTATGAGTATGTAAGAATTATGAAAAGTTAGGGATTTAATTGAAAAGAAGAAAAGTTTCCAAGGGCAAAATGGTAATTATGGAAAGTTGAGCCAGAAGTGGCTTAGAACTACCCGAAAGCATTTCAGTCCCAAATTTCACTAGTAGATAGAGGAAATGATGCTGGTTAATCTGGCTTAATACAGCAATTTTATCAGAGCTGTATATAGCTGGAATTTATCTGATAGTCTAAAAGTTATCTGAAATTTTTATCAGATCTCCTGGACCTCAGATATGAGTGAAAAGTTACAGGAATGTGCGTCTTGTGAAGACGGAGGTCAGGGAACTGACAGAATCCGGAAAGGAGTTCTGTAGAAAAAGTTATTCACTTTTTAGTGAATTGAGACGGGAGTTTGTGAGCTCCTGGGATCCGATAGGGAGATTTAGCAGTAAATAAACTGGGACTAAATGAGCCCAGATGACATAACGCAAATGCCCATAGTGACACCAAGGTTGTGTTGGAAATTGTGCCCTAGGGGCCAATCATTGTATCATGTTATTATATTATTTGCATGTTTACTATGATGACAATCCTTGGATAACTAGTGATTTTATCCTAAATATCCCTGGTCGGTCATCTATGCGGGAGCAGAGATGAAATAAGACCAGTATGACTTTGAAGATATATAGAGATATAAATCAAAGTCATAAGCACATGTAAGAGTACAGGGTGTTGGATCGACCCGCTATGAGAGAGCTGCATGGGTGAAGTCATAAGTTTCTCTCATATACAAGCCATGTCACTATGCCCTTTGACCTGAGATCATCATGGATTCCTACATGATGAACGCTCAGCTTTGACCTAGTCAAAAGTCACTTTTGATCGAGTGATCATAAAGGCTATGCTCGGGCTTAGTGGTTTTTCATGCGGAGGAATGTGAATGGTCAAGATGGAATTTGTCCCTCACATTCGTAGAGAGATATTACTGGGCCCCTCGATGAGTGAGTCTGAGAAATGTATGGCCATACTGGAATGGAAGGGTAGTTCCATTTCTATATTCAGACTACTCAGGGATCGAGAAAGTAACGGTCAGGAACAGGAGGATGACGTTCACCATGCCTCATCCTTGACCGAAATATCGTGTGACAAAAGGGACGTGATATGGTTGTATGAAAGGTTACATCGTTTATCGATCCTCATATGTTTTGGGTAGTCGTAATGCCTTGCTAGAGACCGCTTACGACTTGTGGGTCAGTATAGTAACTGGCCCACTGCCAACTTCATATGGGCCTACAGGGTCGCACACAAAACAGCCCAATACGAGCTATGATGTCCAGATTCATTGAATCTAAGAGATGTCTAGATTCAATGAATAATCTAGGGTGGATATATATTTTATATATATATAAATTAGTTTATATATATATTATATATATAATATAAGAGATATTTGTAAGATTTAATTTATAAGGATAAATTAAATCTCTATCATTTTTGAATTTGAATTTAAATGGATATGATCTATTTGAATTTGAAATTCAAATTGATAAGATATATCAAATTTGATTTATGAGAATAAATCAAATATAATTCTGTCTTTTAAATTAAATAAATAGGTGAATTAAATCTGTGGGACGGATTTAATATAAACCATATTTATTTAATTAGTTTCTTATTAAATTATGCAATATATGATATTGTATTAATTCAGAATTAATATAAGATTAATTCTGAAGCCCGGCCCTATTAGAAGCCCGATAGCTTCCTATATATTTGACATTAGGAGCTAGGGTTCTACACACAAGAGATCTCTACACACACATTCAGACGTGAGAAGAGGGGGCAGGGAGAGTGCAAAAGGTTTGCACATAAGAAACTGCCGAGATAGAGACGGTGAGGACGGAATCTCTAGAAAGCCCTAGAGGGACAAGAGGCGCTAGCACGTCGTTCGCAATTGGAACGCTGTTCGTGTGGATACCGGTAGAGGAAGCCGATCTGAGCTGTCGACTTCTACGATACGGCCAGACACGAAGAAAGGTCGCGACCAGAACACACTTAGGTCGCGACCAAACGGGCATCTGAACGTCAGAAATCCGAAAAGAGGAGACAGGTCACGACGTGAAGTTGAAGAGGTCGCGACTAAAAGCTCCAGAGGCGACAGGTCGCGACTAGAAGCAGAGTAGGTCGCGACTACAAACTCCAGAGGCAACAGGTCGCGACTAGAAGCTGAGGCGGTCGCGACTGAAAGTTCCAGAGGCGAGGAGTCGCGACTAGTGGACACTGAGGTCGCGACCAAAGCTTGAAACCGAAGGTAACACTTCTTTCTCCTTGACTTAAACACATTCGGTAGATCCTGGCTGGGAATGGAAAAAATTTTTAAAGTTAATTTCCGCTGCGTGTCTTCCAATTCCCTTCAGTGGTATCAGAGCCATGCCGTTTTGTGTTTAAGTTAGGTTTGATTGTTGATACATGTGATGTATGTTAGACTTCTTAGCTGATTATATGATAACATGCGAGATATGTATGACATATATGGAATCTGTTTATGTATGACATATACGGAATCTAAAAGGAAACTGAAATCGGTGGCGTATATCAATTGATTTGATCAATTAATATTGATGGGGTCTAAGGAAAAAGAATTAAGATTCTTGATTATTTATCAAAAAAAAATTTCTATTGGGGCGCTGCCCCACACCCCGCCCGCTAACCAGCTAGCGGGACCGCCGTGGCTATTTATCCGTAGCGCAACATAATCGTAATATGTATTGACTTTCCTGATATATGAATGTTTTGAAACATTTATTGCCCTTCAAATAGCATGAATTTTGATTCTTGAATGTTTGGGTATGGTGAACAATATGGCTCTAGATTACAAGTGTTGTAATTTTTCTAAATACGGCCTGCGTGTCGTGCCTTCCTCTAATGACTCTCGTTGTACATTCTCTTCTCATCTCACTCCCCTCGAATGTTAAAACGAGGTTTCCTTATGTACTTTTCCTATTCTAATTAGAGAGCTCCTCTCATTGGCTTGAGGGGACTTAGGATAGGTGAGCCATATTGTATCACATTTAAGATTATGCATCTTTTGATTAGATCACTGCATGTATGTTTTATATGCATAATACTTGTATGAGATACAACCGCGATACATGCATCTTATAAACCAGATAATTAATTAAACCCTCTAAAAGAAATCTTAAGTCATATGCCGTCAATTAATGAACACTTGTCAAAACCTCGATCGCTCATTTGTAGGTCCACCAAAGTGGGTGCGTTTGAGTTATCTTGGGGAGATAAGCAAGAGTAATGGTGCTACTCTTATGTTTGTTATTGTTTGACTTAATTGAGATTATCAAAACGGTTTTGGGTCTCAAGGCATTAGATGGGATTAAAACATGCCGGATCATATGATGATGGAATCCCATAAACATCTAAGAGTTACATGTGATGTAATTGGTAAAGTTGTTACCTACCTAAATAACTTAAAGTTGAGCGTCCTGCCAAAGCGGACTCAAGTTTAAGCCAAATATGGATCTTAGCCCACTAATTATTACATTGAGGGTTGTTTTATTCAGTGGGAGATTGCTAATTAAATTGCATATTTTAATTGTAGAATCATGACGACTAGTAATACTGCTACATTATCGTTGCGATCTGTCCTTGAGAAGGACAAACTCAATGGGACAAACTTTCTTGACTGGTTCAGGAACTTGAGAATTGTTCTCAAGCAGGAAAGAAAAGTATATGTCCTAGATCAACCCATTCCTGAGGAGCTAGCAGCCAATGCTCCTAGAGCTCAGAGAGATTCTTATGCAAAGCATAAGGAACACTCTGTTGATGTGGGATGCTTGATGCTTGCCACCATGGTTCTGGAGCTCCAAAGAGATTTGGAACACATGGAGGCTTATGAGATGATTGTGCATCTTAAGGAAATGTTCCAGCAACAAGCAAGGCAAGAGAGGTATGAGACCACTAAGGCCTTACATTCCTGCAAGATGGCTGAAGGTGCATCAGTGAGTACTCATGTCTTAAAGATGAAAGGGTACATAGATCACCTTGAGAGGCTTGGATTTCCCATGAGTCAGGAGTTAGCTACAGATTTGATCTTGAACTCACTCCCGGAAAGTTATGACCAGTTTGTCATGAACTACAACATGAGCAACATGGAGAAATCTATTTCTGAACTGCATGGGATGCTTAAAACTGCTGAGCCGACTGTTAAGAAGAAGCCCAGTACTGTTTTGATGGTTCAGAAAGGAAAGGGTATGAAAAGGAAAGGCAAGGGCAAGGGGAAGGGTCATGGCTCATCTGGTAAGACCAAAGAGTCAGGTAAGCCCAAAACCAAGCCTGCACCAAAGAAGGCAAAGCCTCCAAAGGAAGGAGTTTGCTTCTTCTGCAATGAACCGAGTCATTGGAAGAGGAATTGCAAACTCTACCTTGAAGATCTGAGAAAGAACAAGAAGGATAGCGGGGCTATCGCTTCAGGTATTTATGTTATAGACATTCATCTCTCTACTTCCACTACATGGGTATTAGATACTGCATGTGGTTCTCACATTTGTACAAATGTGCAGGGCCTAAAGGACAGTAGAAAGCTGAAGAAGGGCGAAGTTGACCTACGAGTTGGAAACAGAGCAAAGGTTGCTGCTCTAGCTGTAGGCACTTATGAATTAGTTCTGCCCACTGGGCTTTTGTTAGTTTTGAACAATTGCTATTATGTTCCTGCTTTGAGTAGTAACATTGTTTCTCTTTCTTATTTGGATAAGGAAGGTTACACTTCTATTTCTGGGAATGGTAAATGTTCTATTTATCGTAATGATATTTTCTATGCTCATGGTGATTTGCATGTTGATCATTACATATTAAACTTGGAACAACCCAATCATGGAAATATCTATAACATAACCGCCAAAAGGGTCAAACCAAATGATTTGAATCCGACATACCTCTGGCACTGTCGTCTGGGCATATAAATGAGAAACGCATTTCTAAACTCCATCAAGATGGATTTCTCAACTCATTTGATTTTGAATCATATGATACTTGCGAATCTTGTTTGTTAGGAAAGATGACAAAGTCGCCTTTCACTGGGCACAGTGAGAGGGCCACTAATTTGTTGGGCCTCATACATACAGATGTGTGTGGACCGATGAATACAAATGCCAGAAGAGGTTATTCGTACTTCATTACATTCATAGATGATTTCAGTAGATATGGCTACGTCTATCTAATGAAACATAAATCCGAATCTTTTGAAATGTTCAAGATATTTCAAAATGAAGTACAAAACCAGCTTGGTAAAACAATTAAAGCCCTTCGATCTGATCGAGGTGGTGAATATTTGAGCCAAGAGTTTATCGATCATCTTAGGAATTGTGGAATAGTCTCACAATTGACTCCTCCAGGAACACCACAATGGAATGGGGTTTCTGAACGGAGGAATCGAACACTATTGGATATGGTTCGATCCATGATGAGTCAAACAGATCTTCCACCATCCTTTTGGGGCCACGCCCTAGAGACAGTTGCGTTCACACTGAATCGTGTTCCATCTAAGGCAGTTGAAAAGACTCCGTATGAGATATGGACTGGGAGGAAACCTAGTTTGTCTTTTCTCAAGATTTGGGGATGTGAGGTCTATGTTAAGAAACAAGCCTCAGATAAGTTAGCGCCCAAATCTTCAAAGTGCCTTTTTGTGGGATATCCTAAGGAAACCAAGGGATATTATGTCTACAACCCCACTGATAACAAAGTGTTTGTTGTCAGAAATGGTATCTTTCTAGAACGAGAATTTATCTCTAAAAGAACCACTGGGAGCAAGGTACACCTCGAAGAAGTTCGAGAGCCACAAGACGCCACAGAACTAGAGATGGAAAGTAGAGAAGACTCACAAGAAGTTGTTGAGACTCCTCAAGTCACGCAAGGCCCAAGGCGATCTAATAGGGCACGACTTCAGCCTCAGAGATATGGATTTCTGATTTCTGATAGTCGTGATGTGTTGCTCATTGAGCATAATGAGCCCACTACCTATCAAGAAGCTATAGTGGGACCAAACTCTGAAAAATGGCTTAATGCCATGAAGTCTGAGATGCAATCCATGTACGACAATAAGGTATGGACCTTAGTCGACCCGCCTGAAGGTGTAAAAACCGTCGGGTGCAAGTGGGTTTTTAAAGAGAAAACTGACATGGATGGCAATGTAAATGTCTTCAAGGCACGACTGGTTGCAAAAGGATTTACTCAAACTCATGGTGTGGACTATGATGAGACCTTTTCCCCAGTTGCAATGGCCAAATCAATCAGAATCCTCCTTGCCATTGCAGCATATTATGACTATGAAATATGGCAGATGGACGTCAAGACAGCCTTCCTTAATGGAAAGCTCCTTGAGGATGTGTACATGACACAACCTGAAGGTTTTGTGCGTTCTGAGGACTCTGGTAAGGTATGCAAGCTTCAAAGGTCCATTTATGGACTGAAGCAAGCATCTCGAAGTTGGAATCATCGTTTTGATGAAGTAGTCAAAGAGTTTGGATTTCTTCAAAACATTGATGAACCTTGTGTGTACAAAAAGGTTAGTGGGAGCACAGTTGTGTTTTTGGTACTCTATGTCGATGACATCCTACTCATTGGGAATGACATTCCTACCTTGCAGATTGTCAAGTCTTGGTTAGGAAAATCTTTCTCGATGAAAGACTTGGGTGAAGCCACCTACATCCTAGGAATTAGGATCTATAGAGATAGATCTAAAAGGCTTCTAGGGCTGAGTCAGAGCACATATATAGACAAGATACTGCATAGGTTCAGTATGCAGGAATCAAAAAGGGGTTTCATACCCATGTCTCATGGTATTCACCTCAGCAAGGATTTGTGTCCTAGTACACCAGATCAGCGAGGTCGCATGAGTAAGATTCCATATGCCTCGGCCATAGGATCTATCATGTACGCCATGTTATGTACTCGACCGGATGTCTCGTTTGCCTTAAGTATGACTAGCAGATATCAACAGGACCCCGGTGAGGGCCATTGGACTGCTGTCAAGAATATCCTTAAGTACTTAAGAAGGACTAAGGACTTATTCTTGGTCTATGGTGGATTGGAAGACGAGCTCTATGTAACTGGTTACACAGATGCAAGTTTCCAAACTGACCAGGATGACCAGAAATCGCAATCTGGATACATATTCCTCCTGAATAATGGAGCAGTAAGCTGGAAGAGCTCTAAGCAGAGCACTGTAGCAGATTCTACAACGGAAGCTGAGTACATAGCAGCATCTGATGCAGCTAAGGAGGCCGTTTGGATCAGGAAGTTCATTACAGAACTAGGGGTGGTACCTACCATCTCAGATCCAATAACTTTGTTCTGTGACAATAGTAGTGACATTGCACAGGCCAAAGAGCCTTGGTCACATCAAAGGACCAAGCATATACTCAGGCGATTTCATCTCATCAGAGAAATCAATGATAGAGGTGATATAAAAATATGCAAGGTAGCAAGAGAAGACAATGATGCTGATCCTCTAAACCGCTTGTCCAGGCAAAACATGAGGGTCATGTTAGGTCAATAGGATTGAGACAAATTAATGATTGTTCCTAGTGCAAGTGGGAGGATGTTGGAAATTGTGCCCTAGGGGCCAATCATTGTATCATGTTATTATATTATTTGCATGTTTACTATGATGACAATCCTTGGATAACTAGTGATTTTATCCTAAATATCCCTGGTCGGTCATCTATGCGGGAGCAGAGATGAAATAAGACCAGTATGACTTTGAAGATATATAGAGATATAAATCAAAGTCATAAGCACATGTAAGAGTACAGGGTGTTGGATCGACCCGCTATGAGAGAGCTGCATGGGTGAAGTCATAAGTTTCTCTCATATACAAGCCATGTCACTATGCCCTTTGACCTGAGATCATCATGGATTCCTACATGATGAACGCTCAGCTTTGACCTAGTCAAAAGTCACTTTTGACCGAGTGATCATAAAGGCTATGCTCGGGCTTAGTGGTTTTTCATGCGGAGGAATGTGAATGGTCAAGATGGAATTTGTCCCTCACATTCGTAGAGAGATATTACTGGGCCCCTCGATGAGTGAGTCTGAGAAATGTATGGCCATACTGGAATGGAAGGGTAGTTCCATTTCTATATTCAGACTACTCAGGGATCGAGAAAGTAACGGTCAGGAACAGGAGGATGACGTTCACCATGCCTCATCCTTGACCGAAATATCGTGTGACAAAAGGGACGTGATATGGTTGTATGAAAGGTTACATCGTTTATCGATCCTCATATGTTTTGGGTAGTCGTAATGCCTTGCTAGAGACCGCTTACGACTTGTGGGTCAGTATAGTAACTGGCCCACTGCCAACTTCATATGGGCCTACAGGGTCGCACACAAAACAGCCCAATACGAGCTATGATGTCCAGATTCATTGAATCTAAGAGATGTCTAGATTCAATGAATAATCTAGGGTGGATATATATTTTATATATATATAAATTAGTTTATATATATATTATATATATAATATAAGAGATATTTGTAAGATTTAATTTATAAGGATAAATTAAATCTCTATCATTTTTGAATTTGAATTTAAATGGATATGATCTATTTGAATTTGAAATTCAAATTGATAAGATATCTCAAATTTGATTTATGAGAATAAATCAAATATAATTCTGTCTTTTAAATTAAATAAATAGGTGAATTAAATCTGTGGGACGGATTTAATATAAACCATATTTATTTAATTAGTTTCTTATTAAATTATGCAATATATGATATTGTATTAATTCAGAATTAATATAAGATTAATTCTGAAGCCCGGCCCTATTAGAAGCCCGATAGCTTCCTATATATTTGACATTAGGAGCTAGGGTTCTACACACAAGAGATCTCTACACACACATTCAGACGTGAGAAGAGGGGGCAGGGAGAGTGCAAAAGGTTTGCACATAAGAAACTGCCGAGATAGAGACGGTGAGGACGGAATCTCTAGAAAGCCCTAGAGGGACAAGAGGCGCTAGCACGTCGTTCGCAATTGGAACGCTGTTCGTGTGGATACCGGTAGAGGAAGCCGATCTGAGCTGTCGACTTCTACGATACGGCCAGACACGAAGAAAGGTCGCGACCAGAACACACTTAGGTCGCGACCAAACGGGCATCTGAACGTCAGAAATCCGAAAAGAGGAGACAGGTCGCGACGTGAAGTTGAAGAGGTCGCGACTAAAAGCTCCAGAGGCGACAGGTCGCGACTAGAAGCAGAGTAGGTCGCGACTACAAACTCCAGAGGCAACAGGTCGCGACTAGAAGCTGAGGCGGTCGCGACTGAAAGTTCCAGAGGCGAGGAGTCGCGACTAGTGGACACTGAGGTCGCGACCAAAGCTTGAAACCGAAGGTAACACTTCTTTCTCCTTGACTTAAACACATTCGGTAGATCCTGGCTGGGAATGGAAAAAATTTTTAAAGTTAATTTCCGCTGCGTGTCTTCCAATTCCCTTCAGGTTGGCCCAAGCCCATGATATCAGTTCAGTGGTAAAAGGGGCCGGTGTCCGGAAAAAGGTGTAAAATGACGAAAATGCCCTTATGTTGTAAAATAGCTGAAGAATGAGTAAAGAGTATTTTGGTCATTTTACTAAGGTTAGTCAGTCAAGAGAGGTTATCTGGATAGTTGACCAGGGTCAGAGAATACTATGGTAAGGTATAAAAAGACAATAATGCCCCTAGACTCATTAAAGTAAATAAAGAGGAACCAATGGCATTTTGGTAATTTACCAAGGGATGGTTCTTGGGAATTGAGACATCAGAGTACTTGGGCTGGATCAGAGACCCAAGATAGCATTCCCAGAGTGAAAACAACGTAGCCCAAGGAATATGTGAATTAAAGTGGCATTAAAATAATATTTTAGTGAGTTTTCAATAAAGTAAGGTTACTCGGTTAACATGATAACCGGGGAATTGATAAGATAAAGTCCTGAGCTTATCTAAAAGCCATGGGATTGGGTGAAAGGTGCCATCAAGATGCCACATGGCACTAATCTAGAGGGAGAAGGAAAAGTTAAAGACACGTGGCATGATCTCAGCCGTTCATTCTGGGACAAGACTCTGGAATTCTTTGGAAACGCTGAGTCAGCTGGTGAGGTGAAACATCCTTCCTTAGACCCTTCAGAGTACACTTACGGAAGCAATCTTAACTTTATTAATTCTCTCCTGCAGAGAATCCTGGAAAAAAATAATTGTACTAATTCGGTAATTTCCATGAGAACTACCATTCTACGTAAGTACCCAGGAAAGACTGGATGAACCGGCTGGGTCCACTCACTTCCAGCCTCCTTAGACAGCACCTACGTACACAGTACTCTGTATAGTCTACCAGCAGAACGGCATTTTCTAGTAAATATCTTTAAATCTTAAACTTAAATCTTGACCTTAAATCTTAACCTTACATATACTCAATTGGAATTATCTTAGATCATTGGAATACCTCTTAACTTTAAAAACATGAATTTCCAAGAGTTGGGCTTACCTGTACTGTTCATTGTCACCGTTCATTGGGAAATTCCAGATTACAGCCTGAACTTTGGAAATTCATAACTAAATATAAAAAAATCATATTTAGGTGATTCCAATTTCTAATGAAATCTATTTCATTTAACTTTGATAGAAAAAATATGAAAATGAGATTTTCTTGTCCAGATCAAATCAGTTTATTCGTTGAAAATTTCTGTTCATTTGGTAAATCTGGAAGTTCCAGTTTCTTTGCCCCATTTCCAAAAATTCATTTCTCTTTGTATACTTATCCAATTGAGTCGAATTACCTATGGATTTAAATATCAGAATGTTTACTTTAATATCACCAAATATTGAGGAAAAAATCATTCATTTACTATATAAAAACCGCGTTGGAACCTCACTGCCTCTGAGTAGTCGTATTATCTTATTCCAGATTTTAAATCCCGACTTCGAAAAATCATAACAATTCGAGTTCTTAACCAAATGAGGCGTTCTTGGTGTCCAATTAAATCATTGGATCTTATTTATGTTCATGCCAAATTTCACATGAAAAAAAAATGGATAAGTCACTCAAACTATCGTTGGAAGTGGTTTGCCTCAGCTCGAATCCAGTGAGTAAATTCATTATATATACCAATATATCATCATCTAAGTGAAAGGCATGCTTTTCAAGTCATATACCATTCATACATCCACAATTACCTCCTTCCTTGTGATGTTCCAACACCTAGATCATGGTTATGGGGGGTGAGATTCGGGGGAATCTCAGTAGCAAACAATACCAAACAATACATGTATTAATGTAAAGACTTGTGCTTACTTGTGAAAGTGTTATCATAGTGTGATGAGCATGCTTCCATGTATCATATGAAATACAATTGGCCAAAGAAATCATAAAATAACAGAGCTTCAATCATCTACCATATACACACAATTCAACCAAGCCATAGCACAATCAAGCATACATTACATACATACAAGTTTAGGGTAAGTCCACTACCTTGGATTTAAACTCTCTTTCTTATACTTGCACTTGCTTCCCAAGCTTTTCAATCATGAAGCTTTTTGGTCAATCATTCCCCAACACCTTCTTAGAGGTTTCAAGGTCCTAAACACATTCATATTCATTACATAATCCATTAGGACCATGAACTCAAACACTACTCAAGACTACCTCTCTTGAACCTTTAACATGCTTTAACTAACATAACTTTCTTTAATCTTTGTCAATTGGCTTAGCCTTTGAATCAATTGATGTCTTGACTTTACCCTACACAATTTCACCTTTTGAATCCATTTATGAACTCAAAATAACCAAATTCCAGCAACAATACACTGTTCCTTACAGATTTGGAAAAGCATACATAAATCTTCCAAAAATTCTCATTTTGATTCCAATGCTTCCCATACTTGTTCCTCCACTTTTTCCCCACACAAAAACTCATTTTAAGACCATTGGAAGCATCAAAATCATGAAATTTAAATCACTGTTCATGCGAGTGAACAGTAACTGAAAGGAATTTTCAACATTACAACCTTTAATTCTAATGGTTTCCAAGGTTCAAAACCTATCTAATCCTACACAAAATGAACAGTGCAAAACGAAATGGTAAAGTCAAGAACATCAACTTGCTTCACAACCAAACATGTAACTAGCTTGTTTAAGCTTGTCTTATCTATCTATGACCTAAAACTCATATTGCTTTCACATATGCACAAAAATTCCAGCAGCATCTCCCCAAGATTTAAGCCTCAAAAATCACTTAAACTCAAGCACAAACCATAAGAACAAAGGGTAGAAGCAAGGAGACAACTTACCTTACTTGTTTCTTCAAGATCCTTGCTTCCTCCAAGCTTGAGAGAAAATTTTGCAAGAGGCTCCCTACACTTCTCCTTCATGGTTTTGGCTTGGATTTGAGGGGGTATTTATAGAAAAATCTTGGGAAAATTGAAGGCCAAGATCACCTTGGGAACTATTTGATCTAATGGTTAAAGGTTTAATCTTGGAATATCTTTTCTCTTCTCACTCATGACACCACCACCATGACATCACTAGCATGGCCTCACTTGGTACACCTAATCCTCCTTTTTGGAGCCATTTTGAAGTCCTTGTGGGTCCTGTAACATCCCTAATTTCTGTACTAAGTTGTATGTACAGATTGAATAAAATATATGAGATGTTTAGGAAAAGATTTGGCCATATTTATGTAAAGAAAAGGATTAATTGGAAGAGGAAGAAAGTCTAAGGGCCAAAGTACAAAATTACGAAAATGCCACTGTGATGCCCTAGAAGTAAATGGAGGGCATTTTGGTCATTTCATACAATGGAAGTATATCAGATGAAAATTGATAGTAAATTATTATAATTAATATAAGAATTTATGGAGTTGACAGAAGTCAAAAAGGAGTCCTGTAGAATTAATTATGGAATTTACGGTGAAAAAGGACACTGATAAAGGGTTAAAGGAAACGTATGTAATTTTTAACAGGACTTCTGGGTCTCAAAAAAAAAAATTATGAAACTTTGTAGAGAATTCATTTTATATTATAATGAATTTCTAAAAATATTAGAACAGTTAAAAGAGGTGTTTAGCATTTATGCTAAAATCAGGGTAATTTACGGATATCGGTATAAGGAAAGTATATTGGGATTTGGGCCAATTAGCTATTGGACCTAAAAGAAGCCCAACATGTCATCCTAGGCCAGCCCAATAAGGCCCAAAGTTATCTTGGAGCCCAAGTCCAATAATGAATAATTTATGGATTTTTGAAAAAAAGAAAAGAGAGAATAAAGTAAGAATTAGGTTTTGCACATGGTGGGACCCACAAGGACTTCAAAATGGCACCCAAAAAGAGGAAGGGTTAGGTGTACCAAGGGAGGCCATGCTAGTGATGTCATGGTGGTAAGGTCTTGAGTGAAAAATGAAAAGACATTCCAAGATCAAACCTTTAACCATTAGATCAAATAGTTTCCAAAGTGATCTTGGCCTTCAAATGGCACATGACTTTTGCTATAAATACCCCCCCTTTCCATTCATTCTTCACACCCAAGAGCTCCTTTATAAAGAGAAGTAAGTTCTAGAGAAAGAAAGTGGAAGAAAGCAAGGAAGAAGCAAGGGTCTTGAAGGAGCAAGTAAGGTAAGTTGTCTCCTTGCTTCTACCTTTTGTTCTTATGGTTTGTGCTTGAGTTTAAGTGATTTTTGAGGCTTAAATCTTGGGGAAATGCTGCTGGAATTTTTGTGTATATGTGAAAGGAATATGAGTTTTAAGTCATAGATAGTTAAGACAAGCTTAAACAAGTTAGTTACATGCTTGGTTGTGAAGTAAGTTGATGTTCTTGACTTTACCATTTCGGGTTGCACTGTTCATGCACTGTTCATGATAGAAGAAAATGGAATTTCAATGATTTAATGCTTCCATTGAGTTTATATGATGATTTTGTGTGGGGTTGGAAAGGTTTTGAACCTTGGAAACCATTGGAATTAAAGGTTATAATGTTGAAAATTCCTCACGGTTACTGTTCACTCGAGTGAACAGTGATTTGAATTTCATGATTTTGATGCTTCGAATGGTCTTCAAATGAGATTTTGTGTGGGGGAAAAGTGGCGGAACAAGTATGGGAAGCATTGGAATCAAAATGAGTTTTTTTGGAAGATTTATGTATGCTTTTCCAAATCTGTACAGAACAGTGTATTGTTGCTGGAATTTGGTTATTTTGAGTTCATAAATGGATTTAAAAGGTGAAATTGTATAGGGTAAGGTCAAGACATCAAATTGATTCTAAGGCCAAGATAATTGGCAAAGATTAAAGAAAGTTATGTTAGTTAAAGCAAGTTAAAGGTTCAAGAGAGGTAGTCTTGAGTAGTGTTTGAGTTCATGGTCCTAATGGATTATGTAATGAATATGAATGTGTTTAGGACCTTGAAACCTCTAAGAAGGTGTTGGGGAATGATTGATCAAAAAGCTTCATGATTGAAAAGCTTGGGAAGCAAGTGCAAGCATAAGAAAGAGAGCTTAAATCCAAGGTAGTGGACTTACCCTAAACTTGTATGTATGTAATGTATGCTTGATTGTGCTATGGCTTGGTTGAATTGTGTGTATATGGTAGATGATTGAAGCTCTGTTATTTTATGATTTCTTTGGCCAATTGTATTTCATATGATACATGGAAGCATGCTCATCACACTATGATAACACTTTCACAAGCAAGCACAAGTCTTTACATTAATACATGCATTGTTTGGTATTGTTTGCTACTGAGATTCCCCCGAATCTCACCCCCCATAACCATGATCTAGGTGCTGGAACATCACAAGGAGGGAGGTAATTGTGGATGTATGAATGGTGTATGACTTGGGAAGCATGACTTTAATTTATGTGATGATATATTGGTATGTATAATGTATGCATGCACTAGATCCGATGAGAGGCAGTCTACTTCCATCGATAGTTTAAGCAACTTATCCAACGAGTTTTCACATGAAATTTGGCATGAATATAGATAAGATCCAGATATTTAAATGGACACCAAGAACGCCTCATTTGGTTAAGAACTAGAATTGTTATGATTTTTCAAAATCGAGAGTTGAAATCTGGAATAAGATAAATGACTACTCAGAGGCAGTGAGGTTCATGCGCTAATTTCATGTAGTGAATGGATTATGTTTTCCACGAAATTTTGTGAACTTAAAGTACACATATGGGGATTTAAATCCGTAGGTAATTCAACTCAATTGGATAAGTATACAAGGAGAAATGAATTTTTGAAAATGGGGCAAAGAAACTGGAACTTCCAGATTTACCAAATAAACAGTAAAGTTCAACGAATAAACTGATTTGATCTGGACAAGGAAACCTCATTTTCATATTTTTATATCAAATTTAAATGAAATATCTTTCATTATAAATTGGAACCACCTCAAAAAGATTTTTTTAAATTTAGTTATGAATTTCCAAAGTTCAGGCTGTAATCTGGAATTACCTAGTGAATAGTGCAGTGAATAGTACCTTTAAGCCCAACTCTTGGAAATTCAGGTTTTTAAGGTTAAGAGGTAATCCAATGTACTAAAATAGTTCCAATTGAGTATAAGTAAGGTTAAGGTTTAAGTTCAAAATTTAAGGTCAAGGTTTTAAGGTTAAGATTTAAAGATATTGCTAGAAAATGCCGTTGTGCTGGTAGACTATACAAAGTACTGTGTACGTAGGTGCTGTCTAAGGAGGCTGGAAGTGAGTGGACCTAGCCGGTTCATCCAGTCTTTCCTGGGTACTTACGTAGAATGGTAGTTCTCATTGGGAATTACCAAATCAGTACAGTTATTTTCTGCCAAAATTTCCGGCAAGAGAGATATAATCCAGTTGAGAGTGCTATAGCAAGAGTACTTTGAGAGATATAAAGAAGGATGTTTCATTTTGGTATCAGAGCAAAGGATTATGGCTTAGGAAATGCTCTGAGCAAATGATTTATGGTGTTAGTACAGAATAAGGTTAGCACAGAACAAAGGGTTCTGGCTTAGAGCATAAGATTCTGGCACAAAACAGAAGGTTCTAGCTCAGTGATACTCTGGTTTAGTTAGACTGATCCCTTAAACAAATGAGAAGTTTGAGTGGTTCTCTCCCTAGAGTATGATATAGGGATGGTGTTCACTACTTGGAAAGGTTTAGACAAAAGACAGTGACACTCAGATGAATGACACTTTACCCTGAGCTTTACAGTCTTACGAAGGATATGATTACGATAGGCTAATCCTAGTCAGCCGATACAGCTGAGGTCTCGTGTTTATTAACAATGTGGCTGGACGAAGCAGAATAATATTTAAGGAGCAATTTTCTCTATGGATAGAGATAGAAGCTTGTCAGTTCATGACTAAAGAAGCTGCAAGAGTAGCTCGAGGTATCATGCTGTGACTAGATACTACAGTGAGGATGCTAGATGTCCAAGTTGCGACAAGTTAAGTCATAAGTCACAATGAGAGAAGACTTTGGTCGCAAAACACAATGCAAATGTTGCTGCAATAGACATGGGGATTCATAAAGTTAAGCTTGAAATATCAGTTAATCAGTGAGACCCCCAACCTGTAATGTTGTATAAAGATGAGGTACACCTAGACTTTGACTCTTCAGGTAGTGAAGAGAGTTCAGATAACAGCATAAGGGACTCAATCAGGAAGGTTTATAGTAAAGTACCCCATGCATATTTTTGTAGACTCAGATTTATAGTCTAGAGATTATGAGAAATTCAGTCAAATGTTGTGTATGCATCAAATAATACTGCACTAGATAATGATGGTCTAGTAATTATGTATAGGATGAGTTTGATAGAGTGCTCTCTAACCCTGATATAAGCTCTATTCCTCCGATGAGAGGACAGATTACATCTGAGGAAGCTGAGTACTGGTACTGGACTATGGGTAGGCCAGATAGTATTCCTCCTCTGCTAGAGTTTGAGGATAAGTTTGAATGAGTAGCCTAAGATCCAGTTACAATTTATGATATCCCTTCCTATTATGCAGTCCAGGAATATATGAGGTTATAAATAAAGATTAAAGGGATATTCCTGGCCCTAATCCACCCCAGCTTCTTTATGAAAGACAGACAATGTGACTATACTAGTCTCAAGAAGGCTGTGGGAAGTGAACTACTTAGTTTAGGTTAAGGGATGGAAAGAAGTAGAAATCAAGAGCAGTCAGTTTAGCTGTAGTTCCTCAATGCCATAGCAAGGATGATAAACAGAGATATGATAGAGGGCATTGACTTGGATTAAGTTTTCATGTTAGTTGCATGATATGAGATGGCCATAAGCCAGATATTGCATATACCCTACGTGGCATGTAAAGCTAAGTGAGCTTTTGGCAAATGGTTCACAACTGATGTGTAAGGATCGGCCATTGCCAGGGTAAAGGCTGGACAAGAACATTATAAGGGAATGTTTAAAGCAAGTTAGATCTAGGTCAGATGTAAATCAGTTTGGGACACAGCTAGAAGTCCTCGAGAAGTTAGGCCATGACGAAAGGTGACCCGAGGTCGTGACTAAAGAATATAGAGCTATCCCGTCATGACAAGTAGAATGAGATGGTCACAACTAAAGTTTATGGATGCGTTGCGCCTAGTTCATACTCAGGTCACGATGAAGATACGCAGGGACCTGATGATGAATGAAGATGACAGCCTCATTGAAGTTTATTAGTTAGAGGTTTAGCACATGATGTAGGCAAGCGGAACAGTATGAGAAATAGAGATACATGCTAGTCTAAGATGATGTTTAGAAGTAGATCCTCTATGTGACTATCAAGAGTAGATCTACATTTGGAAAGATTTGGTTCAGTTAATCTTTGATGAATAAAAGAATCAAAAGTTAGGATAAGGCTTGCGCAAGAAATGAGCCTAACATATGGCTTCAAGTTCTCGAAAGTCAAAGTTCCTGAAACAGGATATTAGTCCCACATCGGTTGGGGAGGTGAACGAAGCATGCCTTATAAGCGTGTAGATACCTCTCCCTCAAGGACGCGTTTCCAGTACTCACCAAGCGCCTCTCCTCACCAAGCGTCCCAAAGGGGTAGGCAGGCACGAGTGGGTAGGAAGGCAGTGTTGGGGAACAAAACTTGGCCTAAGGGGCAGTGGCCTCATGTTAGGATAATATCTTTCGCTGTGTACTCTGATACTCGGAGGACACGTTTTGGGTGCCTAAGGGGTTAAAGTCCTCATGTGCCTGGAGAATGAAACTGTGACCTCATGTGGGCCTGGGGCCTGCCTAAGGGGAAAGCGGACAATATCTATGTGGAAGGGTGCTTGGCTATTAGAGAACATAAGAAATGGTGCTAGATGATGAATGAGATTTATGTGCTCTAAGTTGGTTAGAATCAAGAAAAAGACCAGGAAGGAACCATAGTCCGGTCAAGAGTAGACTGAGACTAATGTATACGCGTAGAAAGAGTTAAGAGATAGTAGAAAGATACCAAAGTTGCTCTAGAGAAATGGAGACTGTTCCGCTCACCTGAGAAGTAATTCTTGAGTAAGATTATGAAAAGTATTCCTCTCAGTTAAATAGAGATAAGCGTGAGGCTAAGGGTTAAAAAGAGAAAGAGGAACCCTTTGATGAAATATGTAGCCGAGTTCATCCACATAAGCAATGAGAGTTGAATGACTAAGAAGTCAGTTAATGGGTTGAATTTCATGTTATAAAGAAAAAGTTTTTCTTAGGTAGTCACAGAAGTTCAATAGAGCAGCAGCTGTAAGCAAGATTAGAAAAAGAAAGATTGCCATGGTTCTAAAGATAAAGTAACTCCCATATTCGATAGAAGGGTTGAGTCTATACCCTGATAAGAGGGTAGCATGGCAGCCTAAGTGAAATAGATAGATATTTCAGGATGATTGATCAGGATATGATAGGCAATATGATAAAGGAAATATGTTTTGAGGCTTGCTTAGTTCATTACAATGTCTGATGGATGGTTGAGCAAATTATGATGATGAATAGTTGCATCTCCTTGCAGTTATCATATAATGACATGCATGTTAGAGTATGCCATGATGAATACTCCCATTTCGTAGTATATGCAGGGTAGAGTATATATGGTGAGGAAGTTATGAGAAAATTTTGTTGCTCCCATACCATATGATATGCAATAAGGAATGTATTGAGGATGATAGATAGTCTCAGTTTATGGGACGATAAGTTATGATATGATATTTTGATATGATTTATGATTGGGGTGATTCAGGTTTTTCTATAGGCTTGCGAATGTAGTACTCAGAGCCATTTCTATTGAAAGGAATGGTATACAGAAAGAGTTAGATTTGAAACAAATAACTCTGAGATAGAGACTAGATTCAGATGAGTACGGATCACTCTTCAGATAAGAGTTGGATCTGATGTAGTCTGCTCGCAGTTAGAGCATAGTTCAAATAGCTCGCAGTTAGAGCACAGATTTACATGAGAAGTTATGATGAGGCCATAGCAGCAGAATTCAATGGCAGGTGGTTAAACAATGATTGCACAAGGCATGGTAATCCACAGTAAGAGAAAGATGAGAAGGAACTCCTGAGTAAGAGAGGAAATAAGTAAAGTCTTGGGAAATAATAGGGGCTACTGAATGTAATATTTTTAAATTTTTATTGAGTTATCAACAAGTAGAAGCGGTGAACCCTATAACTTAGTCTGTTGGTTTAAGATCTTCGGGAGATATACAGAATCGCAGTTAGATTCTGGAGGGTCACAGTTAGATCCTAGCATAGCTCCAGGGTCGCAGTTAGATCCTAACAGTTCCAGAGTCGCAGTTAGATTCTGAAGAGGCTGACTGTTGATCGCAGTTAGATCCCGAGGTCGCAGTTAGACCTAGCCTAAGGAAAGTAATGAGCCATGAGATATGAGTACAATATAGTATCTCTTTGGGAAGATGAATGCTAAAGACAAAGTTAAGATAAGGAAGCTTCACTAGTTGATAAACTCATCCAGAAAAATTATTTATAATGATTTTCCTCAGATAGCCTATATTATACAGACTGAACTTAGTTTTCTTTAAACAAAGACGGAGTCCAAGTTAAAGTCTGAGTGCTGATATTCAAAAGTTTTACAGAAGTATGCCTGAGAAACAAAGAAGAGAACCCCATATGTTTTGAGAACAGAAAAGTATGAGCAGATAAATCCTCCAGATGAGGATAAAAAGATTAAAAGGCTAGAGAGACCTAGAGAAGAAGGTCTAAAGTAAAGATAGAACCCAGTAGTTCTATGAGATAGAGAATGCTAAGGCTTAGCAGAGTAATGTAGCCTTCATCCAGAAAGATGTTTAGGCATGAGTAGTCTAAGAAAGAGTAATGAAAAAGGGTCCAGTTGTCACAGAAGTTGGTATAGATGGACAAGGTAAGAAAAGTGGAAAGTTAAAGTAAGATAGACCCCGGAGTTACACCAAGATGTTAAGGAGTAAGATACGCCATGATATAGCCAGACCTGGCTAGATATGCTATGATACAGTATAAGAAGTATGTAATGAGATATACTATGATAACTGTGTAAGGTGGAACGCAATGAGAAATGTGCATTTTTTTGACCAAATAGAGAGGCCCCTTATTTAAAAAGGGATAAGATGACGAATGTTATGCTAGAGATAGAGATGAGAGCTTTCACTCCTTACATAAAATGCCAGGCATTATGTTATGTTTGTAAATATGCTTGAGCTCCGATGTTAGAGCTTCACATTTATGAGCAGGTATGCAGTCCTGCAATTTGAGGGCCAGGCATTATCCATGATAGAGTATGTGCTCCTATTTAGTAGCAAAAGTAAAGAATGGATAGTTACATAAGTCCTCTCTCTGTATGATGTTAAGTGATTAACGATGATGAGAACATCTAATGATATGAAAAATTCTCTCTCAAGCAAGGACATGAAGCAGATATTGAAAGTACTCTGCTAGATAATAAGATAAAAGGTAAGAGATGGATACCCCGATTCTTAGTCATAAAGCAGAAAGAGATTTAAAGAGGATGTATATTTAAGATTGTTGACTAAGGTACTAAGTAAATTTCGAGGACGAAATTTATTTTAAGGGGGAGAGAAATGTAACATCCCTAATTTCTGTACTAAGTTGTATGTACAGATTGAATAAAATATATGAGATGTTTAGGAAAAGATTTGGCCATATTTATGTAAAGAAAAGGATTAATTGGAAGAGGAAGAAAGTCTAAGGGCCAAAGTGCAAAATTACGAAAATGCCACTGTGATGCCCTAGAAGTAAATGGAGGGCATTTTGGTCATTTCATACAATGGAAGTATATCAGATGAAAATTGATAGTAAATTAGTATAATTAATATAAGAATTTATGGAGTTGATAGAAGTCAAAAAGGAGTCCTGTAGAATTAATTATGGAATTTACGGTGAAAAAGGACACCGATAAAGGGTTAAAGAAAACGTATGTAATTTTTAACAGGACTTCTGGGTCTCAAAAAAAAATTATGAAACTTTGTAGAGAATTCATTTTATATTATAATGAATTTCTAAAAATGTTAGAACAGTTAAAAGAGGTGTTTAGCATTTATGCTAAAATCAGGGTAATTTACTGATATCGGTATAAGGAAAGTACATTGGGATTTGGGACAGTTAGCTATTGGACCTAAAAGAGACCCAATATTTCGTCCTAGGCCATCCCAATAAGGCCCAAAAGTTATCTTGGAGCCCAAGTCCAAATAATAAATAATTTATGGATTTTTGAAAAGAAAGAAAAAGAGAATAAAGTAAGAATTAGGTGTTGCACATGGTGGGACCCACAAGGACACAAGCATGGCACCCAAAAAGAGGAAGGGTTAGGTGTACCAAGGGAGGCCATGCTAGTGATGTCATGGTGGTAAGGTCTTGAGTGAAAAGGAAAAAGACATTCCAAGATCAAACCTTTAACCATTAGATCAAATAGTTTCCAAAGTGATCTTGGCCTTCAAATGGCACATGACTTTTGCTATAAATACCCCCCCTTTCCATTCATTCTTCACACCCAAGAGCTCCTTTATAAAGAGAAGTAAGTTCTAGAGAAAGAAAGTGGAAGAAAGCAAGGAAGAAGCAAGGGTCTTGAAGGAGCAAGTAAGGTAAGTTGTCTCCTTGCTTCTACCTTTTGTTCTTATGGTTTGTGCTTGAGTTTAAGTGATTTTTGAGGCTTAAATCTTGGGGGAATGCTGCTGGAATTTTTGTGTATATGTGAAAGGAATATGAGTTTTAAGTCATAGATAGTTAAGACAAGCTTAAACAAGTTAGTTACATGCTTGGTTGTGAAGTAAGTTGATGTTCTTGACTTTACCATTTCGGGTTGCACTGTTCATGCACTGTTCATGATAGAAGAAAATGGAATTTCAATGATTTAATGCTTCCATTGAGTTTATATGATGATTTTGTGTGGGGTTGGAAAGGTTTTGAACCTTGGAAACCATTGGAATTAAAGGTTATAATGTTGAAAATTCCTCACGGTTACTGTTCACTCGAGTGAACAGTGATTTGAATTTCATGATTTTGATGCTTCGAATGGTCTTCAAATGAGATTTTGTGTGGGGGAAAAGTGGCGGAACAAGTATGGGAAGCATTGGAATCAAAATGAGTTTTTTTTGGAAGATTTATGTATGCTTTTCCAAATCTGTACAGAACAGTGTATTGTTGCTGGAATTTGGTTATTTTGAGTTCATAAATGGATTTAAAAGGTGAAATTGTATAGGGTAAGGTCAAGACATCAAATTGATTCTAAGGCCAAGATAATTGGCAAAGATTAAAGAAAGTTATGTTAGTTAAAGCAAGTTAAAGGTTCAAGAGAGGTAGTCTTGAGTAGTGTTTGAGTTCATGGTCCTAATGGATTATGTAATGAATATGAATGTGTTTAATCTGCAATCGCTGTTCAAATATGATGCCATGAAGAAAGCAGGTGAGATGAAGAGATGGATGATGGAGTTGTGTGGAGACAGTAGAGAGAGTTCGAGCACTACTTCTTAGCCTAATCAGGTCAAAAACCAGCCTCCCTGCATCTGTGGCCTCCCTCCCCTTTTAACAGCAGGTTGACCTAATAAAAAACAAGCAGCTTCACGACTGTTTTCTTTGGTCCCGACCAGATCCATTTTTTGGTCGTAACCTGTAAACACAGAGAAACTTCCCAGGAGAAATTAGGTAGCGACCTGTGGACACTTTGATTGAAATACATAGAAGCTGCTTCCTTGATTTGATTCTCTTCTTGTGATTTCTTTTCTGCTCATATTAGTCCTTGCTTCTTTAAAATACCTGCAATTCAAAACCAAAGCTCATTGTAAAAGTCCCACCAATAAAGGAATATCATATATGCAGTTTAGAGGAGTTAATTTACCATTTTACCATTAAAATGGCATATTGCCAAGCCCAATCATGTATTACCATAAAAGCACAATTACAAGCATAAAATAAATAGTAAATTTATTATAAAACCCTTAAAAATATCGTAGAAACCATACACAAATTATGTCTTATCAATTCCCCCACACTTGAACCTTTGTGCTCCTAGACAATGAAATGAATTACACTTAAACTAATGCTATTAAATCCAAGATAACAACATAATCCATAGTATAACCTGAAGACAATTAATTCACCATCTTTTGGGAATGAAAAAGTGATAATATGAGCAATGCCAAGTAATCAACTACTAAATGAAATCAACCTTAATCGTATGAGCGAAATAGATTCTCTCTCAGGATGTAAGCGTTTAGCTCTCCATATCCTCTCATTGTTAGGGTTCTTTGACTTAGATTCAAATTGGAAAATATCCTACCATATGCTTGTAATGACTCTAAATCTTAGCAACCATATAACACTTATGCAAACAATTAAGAGTTCTTTTAGGGGTGAAATGATGGAGATAGGCCACGTGGAATGGAATATGAAGGGTAGAAAGTACTATATGCACTAAATGGAGAATATGTAGTATGAATTCATGTCTTTCGAGATGTATAGGCGATAATTGTGCTAATAGGAGTTGATAATAGTGTCTTCTTCATTTCTCTTTTCTTTTTCTTTTCTTTGTTTCTTTCTTCAATTTTTCTTGCACTCTTCTTGTTTTTTTCTCTCTTTTTTTTGTGCAATATGCTCTTTTCTCTTCTTTTTTTTGGCACCTTATACATAGAAGATGTAACATAACATCACAATAATAATGAGTTCTGACATGAATAACAAGTTTATTTTGGAAAGATATTCATGCATATATAACTTTCTATGATGGAAAAAGAAAAGTGATAGGCTCACAAGGGGTGAATACTGATATAATATGTGACAGGCTTGTATTTGGGGTAAACGGGTTTAGAAATGAATGTCTCTATCATGTTCAATAACATAAATACACAAGTAATTCTCAACTCAGAGTCAAGACAAGTTCTAGAGGATATAAACCAATTGAATAATCACTCAATATAGGAATTAAGGCCGAGAATCTTTCCAACTAAGGTTTTCATCTAAATTGCTCATAAGCTAAAGTCTCAAGCACTGTTCATCATTCACTAGGCATTAAAACATTTATCACAACTAAAAACCCTTTCAAATGATAATTTAAAAGTTTCAAAGTAATCACTTAGAATCATGTAATAATCCCAAGTCTAACAATGAAAACTTAAGTGTTTCCAATTCGATTTCCAAGAAATGTAAACAAAAAATTCTAAGTGTGAAAATGGTTTCTGTAAACTCTATGCAAAAGGTTAAAAAGCAAGAAGGCAATAAATCATTTATAAAGCATCTTAGTAGATCAAAAGGAATCCTTCTATATAGCATTGCACAAAGCAAAGAGAAGGTAAATGGACATTTTCACACTCAGGTCGTGACTACAAGCAGTGAAGATCGCGACCAGAGTTCACAGTGGGTGCTAGCTTTAACTTACCAAAACTAGTCATGACAGGAGAGGTTCTTGTTGTGACTCAAATGCACAGAGAGGTAGGGTCTGAAATATCCTCCCTTAGATCCCTCAGAGTACCCTTGCGGAAGCGATAGTAGCTCGATTATATCTTAACTTTAGCCTAAAAATTAAAATTTCACTCTTAAGTTCCTTATTCTGAACCTTTACTTTGAGAACTGATTTATCTCATTCTACACATCCAAATGAGGCTTATTACCTATCAACGTAATGCCTCAGATGTGTGCTACTGGCTCACCAAATTTTGTGGCCAAATTCCTTCATTTACTAGGTCAAACTGAGGTCAAAATACTACTACCTCAGGACCTGCGAATTTCTCTCTCATAATTTCTCATACACAAATTGAATATGCCAAACAATATTTATTATTAAATAATAAATTGTTATACAACAAGGCATGCACAAAATCCTCATATCTCTATTACATTTGTTTCTGCTTGAAATTCCGCAGCATAACTATTAGGCTTCATCTTTACAAATAACTGATCTTGTACTGATTCGGTAATTCCCGTGAGAACTACCATTCTACATAAGTACCCAGGAAAGACTGGACGAACCGGCTAGGTCCACTCACTTCCAGACTCCTTAGACAGTACCTACGTACATAGTACGTATCACCTCCTTCCTTCATTACTGATATTTTGTCATAATTTTGGCAGCATAACGGCGTCTTTTGGCATTCTCAAAATTCACTTTGACATAACCTCCCTGTAATGGGTTATACATTGGGGATGAGATTCGGGGGAATCTCAGTAGTAACAACCATAACAAGATATGTAATGTAGTGTGATGGTGCTTGCTTGTGATTGTGTACAGATAAGTATGCTGCGTGCTTCCATACTCAATAATAACATATGATCATAGCATTATGTAGTAGAGCTTCAGACATAACATATAATACAGCAATCCAACCAAACAATAGCACATCAAATCACAAAGCCATTACATAAAAGCTAGGATTAGTTACTACCTCACAAGGTTAGCAGAACTCTACTATCTCTATACTGCTCCCAGTTCTGCCAGAACTTCCTTCTTTCTTTCCTTCTCTTTCTCTTTCTTCTTTCTCTTCCTTTCTTTGTGTATGCCGTGGGATGAATGAAAATGGGAGGGGGAGGGGGTATTTATAGTTTTCATGGATGGCATTTCTGTAATTCTCAAGAACTTTGATCTTGTGGTCACCGATTTTCCTAGAATTTCCTATTTTCTTTAATCCAACTTATTGCATCATCATGGTGATGTCATCTTGCTGACTCATCATGATGACTCATGGCCTTTCATAATTACCTGCTGACTCAACATGCTGACTCAGCATGCTGACTCAGTGTTTCCAGAGAATTCTAGAGTCTTGCACCGGAATACCCAGCTAAGATCGTGCCACGTGTCCTCAATTTTTCCTCTCCCTCTAGATCAGTGTCATGTGGCATCTTGCTGGCACCTTTCACGCCTTCCCATGACTACCAAATAAGTTCAAAACTTTATCTGATCACTTCCCCGGTTATCATGTCAACCGAGTAACTCCACTTTATTGAAAAGTTACTAAAATATTACTTTAATGCCACTTTAACCCACATATCTCTTGGGGTGCATTTTTGGGCCTTGGGAATGCTATCTTGGGTTTCTGATCCAGCCCAAGTACTCTGATGGCTCAATTCCCAAGAACCATCCCTTAGTAAATTACCAAAATGCCCTTAGTTCCTCTTTATTTACTTTAATGACTCTAGGGGCATTATTGTCTTTTCACATCTTACCAGAGTATTCTCTGACCCTGGTCAACTATCAGATAACCTTTCTTGAATGTCTATCCTTAGCCAAATGACCAAAATACCCTTTACTCATTATTTCAGTATTTTATAATATAAGGGCATTCTCGTTATTTTGTACATTTTTCGGGACACCGGCCCCTTTTATCATATAGACTGCCATACTGACTCTAGACATCCCTTTGTGTCATTACGGGCCTCTGACTGATATCATCTGAGCTCATTCAGTCTCAATTTGAATACTGATAAATCTCCCAATCGGATACCCGGAGGTCACAAACTCCCGTCTCAATTCACTAATTTGTGAATAACTTTTTCTACAGACCTCCTTTCGGTATTCTGTCATTCCCTGACATCTGTCTCTACAGGACACATCTTCCTGTAGTTTTTCACTCATATATGAGATCTAGGATATCTGGTAAGATTTTTTTATACTTTTAGACTATCAGATAAATTTTGGCTATCTGGAGTCCTGATAAAATTCCTGTATTAAGCTGGATTATCCAGCATCATTTCCTCTATCTACTGATGAAATTTGGGATTGAAATGCTTTCGGGAAGTTCTAAGCCACTTTTGACTGAACTTTCCATAATTACCATTTTGCCATTGGAAACTTTTTTTCTTTTCACTTAAGTCCCTTAACTTTCCATAATTCTTACATACTCATAGACACCTCATATGCATATTTCACAGTTCAGTGAAATGATCAGCATAATTTTCTCTATTTTCTGGTAAAATATGGTACTCATCGGCTACCAGCCAGATCTTCCTATAATTACAATTATGCCCCTATATTCTCTTTTTGGCATCTTTTCTTATCCTTTATCTTAAGTTCTCAAAATTCTCATTCAACAACTCATCCCCTGAACTCTTCGGGAGTCATTGTTAATTGAAAGGCTCGACAACCCGCCCATATCAGGTTATCTTACTCAGGAGCTAGCCCATATCTAGCTACCTGCAGAATTCCTAGGCTTAAGACTTAGGATATTCTTTACATTCCTCTTTTTGAACCTAGGTGAACTGTCCCTATTTTGTAGGTCAAAGACTTAACTCATCCCTTGAATTCCTACAAAATATAGGTAAGTGATCTGCCCATATCAGATTACTTTCCTAGACTACGGGTTTAATAGCCTGCCCATATCAAACTACCTCCCAGTTCTCCTAGACCCAAAAATCAGGATGTTACAGGGTCGCAACCAAAAGACACTAGCATCATGACAGTGTTTTACTGAGAGTCCATAATCACCAATTTTCAAACCAGGCCGCGACTATATTAGACATAGGTCACGACCAATTTTCACAGAGAGCGTATAAAGTCCAAAATTCCATGCTAGGTCGCGACTGAAAACACTGAAGGTCATGACCAATGTTCACAGAGACTACCATGTGATAGATTTCAAAGCCCAAAACATCTTTTACACTTAAAATTTTTTTAGCTAACCACAAAACAGTTTAAAGTGGGGATCCAATTTCAGCAATTTATCACACAGTAAGATCATGTTGGAAATTGTGCCCTAGGGGCCAATCATTGTATCAGGTTATCACATTATTTGCATGTTTACTGTGATGACCATCCTTGGATAACTCATGATCTTATCCTAAATGTCCCTGGTCGGTCATCTATATGGGAGCAGAGATGAAATAAGACCAGTATGACTTTGAAGATATATAGAGATATAAATCAAAGTCATAAGCACATGTAAGAGTACAGGGTGTTGGACCGACCCGCTATGAGAGAGCTACATGGGTCAAGTCATAAGCTTCTCTCATATACAAGCCATGTCACTATGCCCTTTGACCTGAGATCATCATGGATTCCTACATGACAAACGCTCAGCTTTGACCTAGTCAAAAGTCACTTTTGACCGAGTGATCATAAAGGCTATGCTCGGGCTTAGTGGTTTTTCATGCGGAGGAATGTGAATGGTCAAGATGGAATTTGTCCCTCACATTCGTAGAGAGATATTACTGGGCCCCTCGATGAGTGAGTCTGAGAAATGTATGGCCATACTAGAATGGAAGGGTAGTTCCATTTCTATATTCAGACTACTCAGGGATCGAGAAAGTAAAGGTCAGGAACAGGAGGATGACGTTCTCCATGCCTCATCCTTGACCGAAATATCGTGTGACAAAAGGGACGTGATATGGTTGTATGAAAGGTTACATCGTTTATCCATCCTCATATGTTTTGGGTAGTTGTAATGCCTTGCTAGAGACCGCTTACGACTTGTGGGTCAGTATCGTAACTGGCCCACTGCCAACTTCATATGGGCCTACAGGGTCGCACACAAAACAGCCCAATACGAGCTATGATGTCCAGATTCATTGAATCTAAGAGATGTCTAGATTCAATGAATAATCTAGGGTGGATATATATTTTATATATATAAATTAGTATATATATATTATATATAATATAAGAGATATTTGTAAGATTTAATTTATAAGGATAAATTAAATCTCTATCACTTTTGAATTTGAATTTAAATGGATATGATCTATTTGAATTTGAAATTCAAATTGATAAGATATCTCAAATTTGATTTATGAGAATAAATCAAATATAATTCTGTCTTATCTTTATTAAATAAATAGGTGAATTAAATCTGTGGGACGGATTTAATATAAACCATATTTATTTAATCAGTTTCTTATTAAATTATGCAATATATGATATTGTATTAATTCAGAATTAATATAAGATTAATTCTGAAGCCCGGTGTAACATCCCAATTTTCAGGCCTTCAGACACGGAAATAGCCTGAGAATGAGAGGCTACCAGACCCCTTTTGAGCAGAAGTCCCAGAGACATAAGAGAGTTTTTAGGGACTAAGCTGCGAGTAAGTAAAGGTACAGGAACTTATGTGCAAACAGTGGAAGTCCCAAGGGGTAGAATGGCCATTTGGGGTGATGTAAAGGTCAAAGGTTGAAGAGTTACGAGCTGACCGTTCTGGTCGCGACTAGAGTAAAGCATGGTCGCGACTAGTGGTTACAGAAAGAGCTATACGCGACAAGAAAGCATTATGGTCGCGACGTAAAAGAAGTATGGTCGCGACTAGAAAGCAGTGATATCGCGACTAATAGTGGCAGAAAACCTTAGACGCGACTAAAAAGTGTTATGGTCGCGACGATAGAATGTTTTGGTCGCGACGAGAAGATGTTTTGGTCGCAACTAATGTACACAGAATTGTAAGGTCGCGACAAGATGATGTTGAGGTCGCGACTAGTGACTAAAGTGGCGCTAAGCGTACGGGCCAAGAGTGGTGAAGGACCAAGAGAGATAGTTACCCGGTTGGAGATAGACCGGAGGCAGGATATCAGTACGGTTAAGTTCTTTGTACAGCTGAAGCGTAGCGGTTATGCTGCCGAAGTTTAGGCAGAACGAGATGTAATAGAGATATGAGGATTATGTATATGTCTTGTTGTATATGCCATATTGTATGACATTTTATGATTCAATGATAAATAATGTTTGGCATATTCAAATTTTGGATTATGAAGCTAACACATAATAAAGCTAATATTGCTTCCGCTAGTGTACTCTGAGGGCTGTAAGGGAGGATGTTTCATTTAAATCAGAGCATCACTGAGCCAGAACCTTCTGTTCCGTGCTAACCTTATTCTGTACTAGAGTAATGATCATTTAGGTCGCGACTAGAGTAATGAGGCACTGAGTCAGCATGGTGAGTTGGCACGATGATGCAGTAAAGGAGGAATAAAAGAAAATAGGAAAATCCAGGAAAAACCAGGACCGTAGGATCAAAGTTCATGGTATTTACGATTGTGCCATTGAGGGAGGCTATAAATACCCCCCCATGGCCTTCATTTGCACGCAAGAGCAAGAGGAGAATGAGAGGGAAAGAAGAGAGAGAAGGGGAAGGAAGGAAGAGAGAAAGGAGAAAGGAAGAAAGGAAGTTCTGGCGGAGCTGGAAGCAGAATAGAGATAGTAGGGTTCTGCTAAGCTAGCCAGGTAGTAACTAATCCTAACTTTTATGTAATGGCTTTGTGATTTGATGTGCTATTGTTTGGTTGGATTGTTGTCTTATATGTTATGTCTGAAGCTCTGCTGTAATGCTATGGTCATATGTTATTAAGCATGGAAGCACGCAGCATACTTATCTGTACACAATCACAAGCAAGCACTGTCACTCTGCATTACATATATTGTTATGATTGTTGCTACTAAGATTCCCCCGAATCTCATCCCCATCCATAACCCATTACAGGGAGGTTATGCTGAAGTGGATTTAGAGAATCCTAAGAGACGCCGTTATGCTGCCGGAGAAAAGACTGAACATCAGTATATGATAAGTACTGTGTACGTAGTGCTGTCTAAGGAGGCTAGAAGTGAGTGGACCTAGCCGGTTCATCTAGTCTTTCCTGGGTACTACGTAGAATGGTAGTTCTCATGAGGGAATTACCGAATCAGTACGGTTCAGTTCTTTGTACAGCTGAAGCGTAGCGGTTATGCTGCCGAAGTTTAGGCAGAACGAGATGTAATAGAGATATGAGGATTATGTATATGTCTTGTTGTATATGCCATATTGTATGATATTTTATGATTCAATGATAAATAATGTTTGGCATATTCAAATTTTGGATTATGAAGCTAACACATAATAAAGCTAATATTGCTTCCGCTAGTGTACTCTGAGGGCTGTAAGGGAGGATGTTTCACCCGGCCCTATTAGAAGCCCGATAGCTTCCTATATATTTGACATTAGGAGCTAGGGTTCTACACACGAGACAATACATCTCTACACATACATTCAGACTTGAGAAAAGGGGGCAGGGAGAGTGCAAAAGGTTTGCACATAAGAAACTGCCGAAATAGAGACGGTGAGGACGGAATCTCCAGAAAGCCCTAGAGGAACAAGAGGCGCTAGCACGTCGTTCGCGATTGGAACGCTGTTCGTGTGGATACCGGTAGAGGAAGCCGATATGAGCTGTCGACTTCTACGATACGGCCAGACACGAAGAAAGGTCGTGACCTAAACATACTTAGGTCGTGACCATACGGGCATCTGAACGTCAGAAATCTGAAAAGGGGAGACAGGTCGCGACGTGAAGATGAAGAGGTCGCGACAACAAACTCCAGAGACGTCTGGTCGTGACTAGAAGCGTAGTAGGTCGCGACTAAAAACTCCAGAGGCGACAGGTCGCGACTAGAAGATGAGGCGGTCGTGACTGAAAGTTCCAGAGGCGAGGAGTCGCGACTAGTGGACACTGAGGTCGCGACCAAAGCTCGAATACCGAAGGTAACACTTCTTTCTCCTTGACTTAAACACATTCGGTAGATCCTGGCTGGGAATGGAAAAATTTTTAAAGTTAATTTCCGCTGCGTGTCTTCCAATCCCCTTCAGATCAAAAACCAAAAACTTTATGATGAAAGATTGGATTAAGTGAAGATGTTTTACATTAATTAGCATAGAGATAAGAACATCTCTCCCACACTTAAACTTGACAGTGTCCTCACTATCAGTAAATGTGACATCCTAACTTTCATAGCTTCATCTTCTCCAAACCAGTATCCTGTTATGTTTGGAAAAGATAGGGGTGAGATTTTGGGGGAAATCTCAGTAGCAAACGGTACCATTCAATGCATACAAGATGAACGCGAGTGCATAACATGTCTTCTTTATCTTTCTTTACCTTCCATTTGCATACTTTTATGCTCCATGCCTATCACTATTATGCATAACCATAAATTCATAAAGGGCAGAGCATATATCATCATCATCACATATCATAATCATATTAACACACAAGCATATACATCAAGCATACAAGAATGGGTAAGTTCACTACCTGGCATGTAGCCCTTCCTTTAGTCCTTAAATTTTGATCTGAGGTTCCACCTTTTCATAGGTCAGAGCCTATACATAGCATAATAATATTTCATTATTATCTTATCCAGCATAACTCCACTTAACTCAGGCTTATCTTGAGATAATACCCCTATTCTAACCATCCCCTAACTTTCTTTCTATCTACGGCTAACCTTATAGAGAGAGATATTTCTCTATTCTAACTATCTAATTTATAAGAATAATCCTCTAATTTATTATAGCAGGGACTAGAATAACTTACTTACCTTATTTCTATTCTTGTCGAGTCCTTAAGCTCCTTGGATTGCTCATAGCTCCGCCAGAACTCCTTCTTTCTCTTCCCTTCTTTCTTTCTCTCTTTTTCTCTCTCTTCCTTTCTCTTCTTGGACGTGGTGTGTGGAATGGAAGGAGGGGTGAGGGATATTTATAGGTGGAGGGAGGTGGAATGGATGGCTCAGGTCGAATCACGATGAACGGCTCAGATCGCTTAGCTTCCTCAAGAAGCTTCGCCTGCATCATTGTGATGACATCATCCTCCATAATGCACGGCTGGAAAAAAGCATTTCTACACCAGTTGAAAATGGCATTCTACATCGCACATATAACCGGTGTAGAAACGGACCGTGTAAAAAGTGAGACATTTTACACCGGTCACAAGACCGGTGTAGAATGTATACTTTTTTACACCGGTCTAAATTTTAAAGCGGTTCACACTTACATCCGGTGTATTATTTTTTAACATCTACACCAGTTGAATATTGGGATGGTGTAGATTATTCAAATGTTAACACCGGTTGAATATTGGGATGGTGTAGATTATTCAAATTTAACACCGGTTGAATATTGGGACGCGGGGTAGATTATTCAAATGTTAACACCGGTTGTATATACGTCCGATGTAGATGTTATTAAATTTATATTATTATATTTGTTCTTTCTACACTGGCAGGTATATACATCCGATGTAGATGTTATTAAATTTATATTTAATACATTTTGTTGGCCTCAAGCTTCTAAACTGCCCAAATATAATATACGACTCAATCATCGATCATCATCAGTTCAAGATGCCAGAGACATATATAATTCAATTGCTCATTATATTATTTATTTAATAAAATTTAATACAAAAATGCTACAATTTGAACAAAAAAGTAGAAAAAGGTATTCAGTGAAAGACAAATACTATTGAGAAGGATGGAATTGAACAAAAAACTCTGCCCACCGATTACGCAGGTCCTCAATATCTTGGACATAAAATGGATCAGGTTGATCAAACATCTGAAATATTAAATGAAAATCAAAGAAATTAAGGCATTACTAATATAGATTAGATTGACAATTAAGAAATATGAAATCATTAAAAATACAATTTTACCTCCTCAATTAGGTCAATCCTATTTGACAAGATAATATTGACCATGTGTCTAACTATGTAGAAGCTGCACAAGTTGCTTTCTCTGGGTTGCCTTCGACTCTGTAACGTTAACAAGATAAAAATTATTTCTCATCATCAAAACGGGGAACCTAGCTAACACCTAATATATATTTTTATTACCTTCGGTGTGATCCATTCAGGGTCCCTCACCAAATTAGCGTGCTTAAGGCCCCTTGCAACTGCGAACATCCTTATAGCCCTATGACCAAAGTTAATAAGTTAGTAACCCATCTATCACAGATATCATTGTGTATAGAAGAGAACTCACGTGTTCATGATCTTCCTGACATCAACCGATGGCTTGTAATGGAGGGAGCATAAGAAGAAAACTTTATAGCTATGCTTACATAGGATGACAAGTTGCTAATGATTGTTGTAGAGATTAGTTAAAAGAGAATGAGTATTATAATTAAGCAAATACAAAACTAGTATATATGAAATAAAATGAAATATTATTATTCTTACTCCTGTATATATGGTGCGAAGAAACAATCAATATCAGTTTCACCGAGCCTCCTTGAAATGTATGCAAGCCTCGAAGATTGAGAGGTCCTTTTAGCATAAATCTGAAGTGGGCATAGGAATCCGAACTTTTTTTGTCTGCCCTTGGAGGAAACCAACTCAGCTTGCATGTACCTACAGGCAATGAATACACGACATTAGTTGTAAGACTTGAACTTTGTTATTACATATATTTACATTTAAATTATACTTACATCAAAAACACTTGGATGCAGCCGGAGGTCAGTTCTTCCTTGGGAGTGATCAGAGATTTGATGTCTGCATGGTCAAGGAAGGCCGGTGCCCCCATGTCGCCCATAACTGAATCCATAGGCAATGCGTCCACATGGAACATTTTGTCATATGCCAATAGGATCACACGTTGCATGGCATTCAAAGTGGGAGGGGTGGGAAGTTGGCTGGGGGATGAGGCGACGTGATCCGAAACAAGATGCTTTGGCCACAATATGAAAGTCCCTTTTGTTTGGCTCACTGTCTTCACCTCATCAGTGGGAATTGGGACAAGAGCATCTCCAATTAGCACGTCTTCAACTATCACCCTTAATTGATCATCCTGAATTTGGATGTGGTGAACAGTTGCCCCTAGGCTATGATGGAGCCATGTGCCACTAAGCGTCTAAGAGGATCCTCCATATATAGATCATAATGTTCTGCATCCTCTGACAGCGGCAAGCAATAGCTCCCCTTAGTGCTTGGACGGGCTACAATTGAGGGTGGGAGGGGATCAGTTGGCTCTTGCTGTCTTGATGTCATCATGGACAATATTTCTTCCTTCATCTTTGTGAACCCCTCTTGTAATCGTGCCTCAATTGAAGCTTCTGCTTGTGCCCTAGCCTCTATCTAAGCCTCTTCCTTAGCCTCTTCCCTTATGGTAGAGAGCAAGGATTCCAACTCTGCCCTCTGCACCACATGTGGGGAACATCTTTGAGATGCTCCAAAGTAATCTCTTATACCCACACCTCTTCCAACTCCCCTGACACAGCCCCCATGTTCTTGTTTCCTAGTGGCAACAGTCAAGATGTCATTCCTACCATTTGACTTGAAGGATCCATGGGACTCTTGTTGTTTAAGATCACTCTATAACATAGAAAGAACAAACATAAGGAAAATGATATAATTATAGTCTACTAAAACAAAATAATGCAAGTAGTGATTACAATTTTTTCAGCAATCATGCGAGCATTGTCGCTTGTAAATGTTCCGCTCTTTCTTTGGCGAGCGTACAACCATTTTTCTTTGGGACGTATCGGAGAGGGGGGTCAAGAAGAACACTAGGATCCGACCCAGCATTTTCTTCTAGCCTCTTCCTCTTGGCCCCCAACAACTCTCTTTCTGCCTTTGCATAACCCCCTCGAGACATTGTGTGGGGGCAATCATTCTTGAGGGCGTATTCAATCGCTTTTGCCCTTTTTTCCTACAAGACATGAAGTAGTTAAAATCAATACATATGATATTCTGATACGTTTTCTGCCAACACATACAAAAGGATACACTCACCATTGCTGCCGACGTGGTTCGAATCCTGACAAATTCTTTCCAAGCAACTTCATCAATGAATTGATACTTGCTGTGTAATATCCTTAATTTTCTGTACTGGTTTCTATGTACAGAATAAACGGAATATATGAGCTCTGTTTCAGGAAAAAGATGTGGTCCTTTATGTAAAGAAAATGATTAAATTGCAAAAGAAAGGAAAAGAAAGGACTTAAATGCAAATATGGAAAGTTTAAGGTAAGGAAGGAAAGGTAGACAAAAATATGGGGTCTTAAAGTGTAATTTTAGCCAAATTAAGGGACTTAATTATAAAGAAGGAAAAGTTCCCTGGGGCTAAAGTATAATTAAAGAAAATAGGCCAGAAGTGGTTTGCACCGCCCGACAGCATTTCAGTCCCAGATTCTACCAGAAGGTAGGGCAGGTGACGCCGGGTAACCAAGCCTAATACCGGAATTTTTGAAGATTCCAGATAGCCAGAAATGGACTGATCGTCCAAAAGTTATAAAAATTAATACCGGATACCCTAGGTTTCAGATATAAGTGAGAAAATACAGGATGATGCACCCTTATGGGGCGGATGTCGGGAAACTGACAGGATACCGATAGGAGGTCTGTAGGAAAAGTTATTCACAAAATAAAAATTCCAGACGGGAGTGTGAGGCCTCCAGGGATCCGGGTTGGAGATTTATCGGTATTTTTAAAGGGGCTGAATGCGATCGAATGACTTCGGTCAGATGACCGTTATAACCCCCAAGGATGCCTGAACACAGTAGGACACTGTATCTGGGAAAAAGAGCCGGTGTCCGAAAAAGGTGTATAATCGGTAAATAATAGTTAAAATATTCAATGAACTGTGTTAAAGGAAGATTTCTCGTAATGCGTGCCATACAGGTAATGGACCCAGGAAGCCCAAAAATGGCGCCATTAGAGGCCCAATAAGACTCTTGGACTGATAGGTGGGCCAGTGTCCAGCAGAACCCCGGAAAAGTGCGAAATTACGAAAATGCCCCTATGTTGTACAAAAAGGGCAGCAGATGAATAAAGGGTATTCTGGTCATTTTGGACAGACCCAGAGGTCAAGACATGTCTAAATAAGGTTGACTAGAGCCAGTATAAGCTTTGACCGAGTCCAGAAAGGTGTGAAATGACGATTTTGCCCTTAGGGTTAAAATAGGACAAGATAGGGCACCAAGGGCATTTTGGTCATTTCGCGGGGGATCTGTTATTGAGTCTGGACCCAGTATTAAAAAGTTAATGATATAAAGGGTCTAGATACTAAATGTGAGGTCGGTAGACATAAAAAGGATCTTCAGAAACATCAGGTGCAGAAAACAGCACGTTTTTCGAGGCGATGGACTGGGCCGGTACCGGAGTGGACCGGAAAGCTTCCGGAAGGCTCTAGCTCCCTCTCAATTTTGCCATGTGAAGAATGTGGGAGGTGAGGTGTCCCATGAGTTGGCATTGAGTGATGTCATGCATGATGCAGTAAAAGGAATAAAGAAAAATAGGAAATTCAGGAAAAACCAGGACCACAGGATCATAAGTCTTCAAAATTACAAGATTGCCATTGCTCAACACTATAAATACCCCCCCTTACCCCTTCATTTCGGTGCAAGCAAGAAAGAGAGGAAGAAAGAAGTTCTTGAGAGAGAAAGTGAGAGAAAGAAAGAAGTAAGGAAGTTCTGGTGAAGTTGGAAGTAGTAGGGAAGTTCTAAAGCACTGCTTTTGAGGTAACAACTAATCCTAGCTCTTATGTAATGTCTTTGTGATGTGTTGTCTTGTTTGGTTGATTGTTGTCCTATATGTTATGCTTGAAGCTCTATTCCAATGCTATGATCATATGTTATTGAATATGGAAGCATGCAGCATACTTATCTGTACACAGTCACAAGCAAGCACCGTCACTCTGCATTACATATCTTGTTATGATTATTGTTACTGGGATTCTTTTGAATCTCATTCCCAAACATAACATTACAGGGGAGGTTCTGTCAAAATAAAATTTGGAAATCTTAAGAGACGCCGGTAGGCTGCCGAAATTCCGGCAACGAAGACGGAACAAAGAAAGGAACTGATACGTACTGTGTACGTAGTGCTGTCTAAGGAGGCTGGAAGTGAGTGGTGTCACATCCTTATTTTTATATATCTTAGGGACCATTCAGTAGCACTTAAACCACTTTCAGGGTCATTGAAGTCTAAACACTTAATCTGGAATTTTATTCATATCGAGTACTGTTCACTGTGGCAAATTCCAGATGAGTGACCTGACTTTGAAAATTCATAACTAATTGTAGAAAAATCGAAATGAAGTGGTTCAAATTGCTACATGAAGATAACTCAAATATATTTCAGGGAAAAATCATTGGTTGACCAATCCTTGATAAATTTAACGTGGGTCAATGTTCAAATATTACTGTTCATCCAATGACTTTCTCCTGAATCCAGCATTCTGGTCCCAACTTTAACCATTTATATCTTTTCGTGTATACATCCAAATTAGACATTCTATATATCACATTAAATATTATTATGTCTACCTTATACCCTAAAAATTTCGTACATTAATTCAATCATTTACTATTTTTAATGATTTATCAAACATGAATGGGCCTTCACGAGTTACTGTTCACTGAGCCTATTTTCAGCATTTAGTCTTTACATACCCAAGCATACAACCAACACATATCAGTCATACAGGCCAGATAACAATTAATATCAGATAATCAACTGTTATATATCAGTGCATGATTAACTCTCTCATATTTTATTACATCCTTCTCTGTCTAAAATCCGGCAGCATAACTGCTACAATTCTTCTCTAGAAAGTAACCGATGTTGTACCGATTCGGTAATTCCCTTGTGAGAACTACCATTCTACGTAGTACCCAGGAAAGACTGGATGAACCTTCTGGGTCCACTCACTTCCAGCCTCCTTAGACAGCACTACGTACACAGTACGTATCAGTTCCTTTCTTTGTTCCGTCTTCGTTGCCGGAATTTCGGCAGCCTACCGGCGTCTCTTAAGATTCCCAAATTTTATTTTGACAGAACCTCCCCTGTAATGTTATGTTTGGGAATGAGATTCAAAAGAATCCCAGTAACAATAATCATAACAAAATATGTAATGCAGAGTGACGGTGCTTGCTTGTGACTGTGTACAGATAAGTATGCTGCATGCTTCCATATTCAATAACATATGATCATAGCATTGGAATAGAGCTTCAAGCATAACATATAGGACAACAATCAACCAAACAAGACAACACATCACAAAGACATTACATAAGAGTTAGGATTAGTTGTTACCTCAAAAGCAGTGCTTTAGAACTTCCCTACTACTTCCAACTTCACCAGAACTTCCTTACTTCTTTCTTTCTCTCACTTTCTCTCTCAAGAACTTCTTTCTTCCTCTCTTTCTTGCTTGCACCGAAATGAAGGGGTAAGGGGGGGTATTTATAGTGTTGAGCAATGGCAATCTTGTAATTTTGAAGACTTATGATCCTGTGGTCCTGGTTTTTCCTGAATTTCCTATTTTTCTTTATTCCTTTTACTGCATCATGCATGACATCACTCAATGCCAACTCATGGGACACCTCACCTCCCACATTCTTCACATGGCGAAATTGAGAGGGAGCTAGAGCCTTCCGGAAGCTTTCCGGTCCACTCCGGTACCGGCCCGGTCCATCGCCTCGAAAAACGTGCTGTTTTCTACACCTGATGTTTCTGAAGATCCTTTTTATGTCTACTGACCTCACATTTAGTATCTAGACCCTTTATATCATTAGCTTTTTAATACTGGGTCCAGACTCAATTACAGATCCCCTGCGAAATGACCAAAATGCCCTTGGTGCCCTATCTTGTCCTATTTTAACCCTAAGGGCAAAATCGTCATTTCACACCTTTCTGGACTCGGTCAAAGCTTATACTGGCTCTAGTCAACCTTATTTAGACATGTCTTGACCTCTGGGTCTGTCCAAAATGACCAGAATACCCTTTATTCATCTGCTGCCCTTTTTGTACAACATAGGGGCATTTTCGTAATTTCGCACTTTTCCGGGGATATGCTGGACACTGGCCCACCTATCAGTCCAAGAGTCTTATTGGGCCTCTAATGGCGCCATTTTTGGGCTTCCTGGGTCCATTACCTGTATGGCACGCATTACGAGAAATCTTCCTTTAACACAGTTCATTGAATATTTTAACTATTATTTACCGATTATACACCTTTTTCGGACACCGGCTCTTTTCCCCAGATACAGTGTCCAACTGTGTTCAAGCATCCTTGGGGGTTATAACGGTCATCTGACCGAAGTCATTCGATCGCATTTAGCCCCTTTAAAAATACCGATAAATCTCCAACCCGGATCCCTGGAGGCCTCACACTCCCGTCTGGAATTTTTATTTTGTGAATAACTTTTCCTACAGACCTCCTATCAGTATCCTGTCAGTTTCCCGACATCCGCCCCATAAGGGTGCATCATCCTGTATTTTCTCACTTATATCTGAAACCTAGGGTATCCGGTATTAATTTTTATAACTTTTGGACGATCAGTCCATTTCTGGCTATCTGGAGTCTTCAAAAATTCCGGTATTAGGCTTAGTTACCCGGCGTCACCTGCCCTACCTTCTGGCAGAATCTGGGACTGAAATGCTGTCGGGCGGTGCAAACCACTTCTGGCCTATTTTCTTTAATTATACTTTAGCCCCAAGGAACTTTTCCTTCTTTATAATTAAGTCCCTTAATTTGGCTAAAATTACACTTTAAGACCCCACATTTTTGTCTACCTTTCCTTCCTTACCTTAAACTTTCCATATTTGCATTTAAGTCCTTTCTTTTCCTTTCTTTTGCAATTTAATCATTTTCTTTACATAAAGGACCACATCTTTTTCCTGAAACAGAGCTCATATATTACGTTTATTCTGTACATAGAAACCAGTACAGAAAATTAAGGATATTACAAGTGGACCCAGAAGGTTCATCCAGTCTTTCCTGGGTACTACGTAGAATGGTAGTTCTCATAAGGGAATTACCGAATCGGTACAACATCGGTTACTTTCTAGAAAAGAATTGTAGCAGTTATGCTGCCGGATTATAGACGGAGAAGGATGTAATAAAATATGAGAGAGTTGATCATGCACAGATATATAACAGTTGATTATTTGATATTAATGGTTATCTGGCCTGTATGACTGATATGTGTTGGTTGTATGCTTGGGTATGTAAAGACTAAATGCTAAAAATAGGCTCAGTGAACAGTAACTCGTGAAGACCCATTCATGTTTGATAAATCATTAAAAATAGTAAATGATTGAATTAATGTACGAAATTTTTAGGGTATAAATTAGACATACTAAGATTTAATTTGATATATATAAGGTATAAATTGGATGTATACACGAAAAGATATAAATGGTTAAAGTTGGGACCAGAATGCTGGATTCAGGAGAAAGTCATTGGATGAACAGTAATATTTGAACGTTTACCCACGTTAAATTTGTCAAGGATTGGTCAACCAATGATTTTTCCCTGAAATATATTCGAGTTAGCTTCACGTAGCAATTGGAACCACTTCATTTCAATTTTTCTATAATTAGTTATGAATTTTCAAAGTCAGGTCACTCATCTGGAATTTGCCACAGTGAACAGTACTCGATATGAATAAAATTCCAGATTAAGTGTTTAGACTTCAATGACCCTGAAAGTGGTTTAAGTGCTACTGAATGGTCCCTAAGATGTATAAAAATAAGGTTGTGACATGCTGCATGGAGAAGGTTGAGGATGACCACTTCTTTCCTGTCCATGCACATACTGATGAGCTAGTTATGTCTTGAATGCCTTCCAACGCTCAGCGCAATAAGACAACATATTCTTCTTCAAGAACTCATTGTTAGGAACATCGTAAGTGAGCTGTAATATTTGCCATTGAAAGCAGAGTAATCAACAAACAGTTGTGTATTTGATATTGCTCTGCATGCAATATTAGATAGCACATATACCCTGATAGTGTCCCAAATTTGATTCTTCACGTGATCATCCACAGCATCCCAAGTCAAATAGGTGATGCTAGGCTTGTTGCGTGCTAGGAGGCTAACAAAACTTACGTACTTTTCCCTGTGTTCACCAGTTGGGTTCCAGTTTCTATCAAACTCTATCGAAAGTAGTTTCCCCTCTATCCTGTCCTTCGTAATGTCTTTCAAACGAGTCGCACTTCTGCCCTTCCTTTGCGTAGTGGCGCTTGGAGCATCGCTAGCCTCAATCTGAGTAAGTCTATCCCCATATTCCTATGTACGCAATAACAACATCAAAAACATTGAAAACAAACTTAACCCTTTTTCCTTCAACCCGTCAGAGTACACAAAACTTGTTCCTTTAGCAGTTATGAATGGAAAGATGTGCAAGCATTCATCAGGAAAAATAGAAAACCTAGATTAAACAAACATAAAAACGGTGAAGCACGTACACATGGGAAAACAAGTGCAGAGAACACGTACACATAATAGCAGAATGAGAGAGACAACAGAGAAGAACGATTGAGCACGGAGAAGCTAGAAGCCTCGCGAAAACCATAGAGCACGATGAGCAGAGATATGACAGAGTACGTGAGAAATGAGAATGATGGTCGCGCCAAGGGGGCGAGCTTAAAAAATGAATATAAATATTTTACACCGGATATAAATTATTCTAACCCAGGTAAAAACATAACCGACGTAAAATTAAAATATTTTACACCGAATAAAGTATAAACTCGGTGTAAAAAATAACACCGTCTAAAATATAACATCGGATAAAGTCTAAACCGGTGTAAAATCAAACTATAATTTATTTACAAATTGTTAGTAGTAGACTTTTTACACCGGATAGCACTTAAGACCGGTTTTAATGTTGTAGTTATTTTTTTAAACTCCATCATCATATATATCATCCCATCCTTGGCGTCACAACATTCTTATCAGAACAAGATTCTATCTCTGTTATTATTATATCAAAATCATATACGCAATCATAACAAGAAACTTAATATTGCATGTTTAGACTACATCAAAAACGAGAAACACATAGAAATCAATCAGGATCCACTTCTTCATTTAATTGTGGTAAACCTACTGAAAAAGAAGGGATCTCACAAATAGAATCATCATTGTCAACAACCCTTTTTCCTTGGAGCGTGACAGACCATCTTGCATTTTGAGGATCAGTGATATAGAACACTTGCTTTGCTTGGTCTGCCATAATGAAAGGCTCATCCCCAAAACTTGTATTATTCAAATCCACCAGTGTAAATCCTAACTGATCGACCATAACACCGTTGTTTACATTAGCCCACTTGCATTTGAACACGGGAACTTTGAATTTGGAGTAGCCCACCTCCCAAATCTCTTCAACAATGCCATAATAAGGGATGGCTGCTAATTTAGGATTGTTGTCTTTTAAACTAGAGAAATACATAGCTTCAGCCACTAACATAATACCACTGTTTTGTACGCTACTTCTATCATTTAGGGACTTGGTATAAAAGGAATACCCGTTGATATCAAATGAATTCCAACAGATCACATTATGTTCAGGACCACATGCCAACCATCTAACTGTATCAGAAACACAATCCTCATTTTCAACCTCCAGTTTAAACCAATGTGCAAAAGATTTGTTATGTTCTCTAATCAGCCTTTGCTCTGTCATCCTATTATTTTTTTTCCGGACAAGATCTGTATGAACAATATAGTCTTGAACTTCATCAATGTTATTCAAGATGTGTAAGTGTATTTTCTGCAATTCATTACGATCAATACTCCTCACCGACATTCCGCGTTGACCCCCTGTTTGGCACGGGGTTTGTGGAGACCAGTAAATCTTACTCTAGACAGGTATTGTTGACAAAAATCCATAGCTTCTTCGGCAACATATTTTTGAATAACGGATGCTTCGGGCCGATTTGGATTCTTCATATACCCTTTAAGGATTTTCATGTATCTTTCAAATGGGTACATCCATCGTAAGTATACAGGGCCACACAGTTTTATCTCTCGTACTAGATGAACGATGAGGTGTACCATGATGTGAAAAAAAGCAGGAAGAAACTATTTTTCAAGCTAGCACAAAATAACATAACCCTTGTGCTCCAATTCCTCCAACTTTCCAGTCTCAAAGACTTTGCCACATATAGCATTAAAGAATAAGCAAAGTCAGGTTACAATGTGTCTCAAGTCATCTTGAAGGATTCCTCGAACAGCCACTGGGAGTAATTGTTGCATCAATACATGACAATCATGAGACTTTTGGCCTACTAATTTCAAATATTTCATGGACACAATCCTCTTAAGATTAGATGAGTACCCAGAGGGAACTTTGATTCCTTGCAAACACTCACAAATACTTCTTCTCTCAGCCTTGGACAAAATGTTAGTCTCTTCAACATGATAGCTCCCCTCACCATCTGGCCTCGGATGTAAATCCTCTCGTATTCCCATTTCTTTCAAATCCAATCTTGCCTTCAAACCGTCTTTGGAACTACCATGTGTGTTGAGAAGTGTTCCAACAATGCTGTCACACACATTTTTCTCCACATGCATCACATCAACGCAGTGCCTTACATGAAGATGTCTCCAATACGGAAGCTCAAAGAACAAAGATCTTTTTTTCCATACATTTTTCTCACTTTTCTTGGTAATCTTACCGAAAGTGACATTGATGTCTTTCACCTTTTCATAAACTTGTTCGCCAGTCAATGGCTTTAGAGTATTTTCAAATTCTTGGCCGCCATAAAATTTCTTCTTTAGTCCACGGTATGGGTGGGATTGTCTTAGAAATCTCCTATAACCTAGGTAGACTGTCTTTGTTCCATGACGAAGTTGATAGTAGCAAGTCCCTTCCTCACAAATCAGACATGCTTTATGGCCCTTAACACTATACCCTGACAATTTTCTGTATGCAGGAAAGTCATTAATTGTACAAAAGATCATGGCCCGCATATTGAAGACCTCCTTCTTAACCGCATAAAAAACATCCACACCTTCCCATAGCTTCTTCAAATCTTAGATCAAGGGTGTTAGGTAAACGTCTATGTCATTTCCTGGTTGTTTTGGTCCTGAGATTAGTATAGACAACATTACATACTTTTGTTTCATACACAACAAGGGAGATAGGTTGTAAATCACCAGAAGGACGGGCCATGAACTATGTATACTACTAAGGCTACTATAAGGGTTCATTCCTTCCGTACTAAGTCCAAGCCTTAGGTTTTGTGGTTCATTGCCGAACTCGGGAAATAAGTCATCAATCTTCTTCCATTGCAAAGAGTCAGTAGGATGATGAATCTTTCCATCATTAATCCTTTCATTTGCATGCCATAACATTTTCTTTGCATCATCTTCATTAGAAAAAAGTCGCTTAAACCTTGGTACAATTGGAAGATACCATAACAACTTGGCAGGAGAGTTGTTTGATCTGCACCTTGGTGTCTTACATATTGGACACTTCTCCTCATCTTCAAACTCTTTCCTGTATAATATGCAATCATTTGGGCATGCATGAATCTTTCTATATTGCATGCCTAAAGGACCTATTATTTTCTTCGCATCATAGTAGCATTTGGGTAATGCATTTTCTTCAGAAAACATGTCCTGTAACAACTCAAGCAATTCTAAAAAACACTGTCACTCCACCCATGCCGAGCTTTCACACTTACCAATCTCAACACCGTATTCAACATGTTGTATTTTTTACACCCTGGGTATAGAGGCTTTTCTGCATCATTGCACATATTACCATATACATGTGACCGCATAAAAGCATCTTCTTCAACATCACGAATCATGTCCTCTACTCGATCATCAGTATCCATGTCATCGTTAAAGGTCTGTTCCACCTATTCACCATGCCATACCCATACTGTGTAACTCTTGTAAAACCCCTCACAAATTAGATGAGTGTAAATATCAGCAGGACTTTGTTTCCTCTCATTCAAACAACTCACACAAGGATAATAAAACCTTCCATTGTCATCATCACAATTCCATTTAGCAAAATCCAAAAACTCTTTCACCCCCTCAGCATACTCAACATTTGTTCGTTTAGCATTTATCCAACTACGATCCATATTTATGGAAGACTAAGAAACTAGAAAAATAGAAAATAAGAACCCATTACGTTACAGCTAATGCATGGAGAGAATAAATTTTTAGTTCTTGAGAGGAGTTCAAAATAAAACTCACCATCTGTGAAGCGCCGAGAAGACTTAACGCCCGAACCAGGGAAAAATGAGAGATGCAAGGAGCGAGAAATGTACCAAATAAAAGAGTATTTGGTAAAAAAAAAGTTTATTTTGTAAGAAAATATGCATCGGACAAAATGTTACATCGGTGTAGATATATATATATAAGAGTTGTAAAGAGTATATTTTACACCGGCCACTATATATAAACAGATGAAAAATATATCAGGTTTTTTTAAGTGATAGAACCTACTATGTCATCAACTTTTACACAAAAAAAAAAAGATATATCAGAATATATAAAAGTTGCAATAATCTTTCACTACTCATCAGATTCGAAGTTTTGGGAGTCATCAGATTGGGTGAGATCAACAGGATTAAAGAAGCTATCACGAGGTTGATGGCGGCGAACTTCTGAGCAGAAATCTTTGAAACTTGCTTTTAGTCTATCAACTTTCCGATTCAGTTCTTCCACGGAGTCCTCCAGCCCATTGAAGCGCAGTATGAGTTCCTCAAGGCGCTCCATCAGAGTACAACCAGGGGAGGAGGAGAAGGAACAGAAGGGTGAGGATCAGGATGTTTGTCTTCAAAGTCATCTCTGTTTCTTTTGTGGGGCGGAGAAGGAGGCGTGTGACAAGACATATTTTGTATATGGTTTCTATGACAATTTTGAGAGTTTAAAAATAACTTTACCATTTATTTCATGCCTTAAATTGTACTTTTGTGTATTACATGATTGTGCGTGGCAATGTGCTAATTAAAGGGTAGAATGGTAAAATAACTCTTCCAAACTATATATATTCGGTTATCTACTGATCTGGGCTTTTACAGTGAGCTTTTATGTTAAATTACAGGTACTTTGGAAAAGAACAAGGACCAGGAAAGAAATCAAAAGGCAATGAAAGTGGAACCACGCCTTTATGCTATTTAGTCGCGACCACAGAGTCCTAAGGTCGCGACCCATAATTCTTTTGGAAGATTCTCATTGTTCATAGGTCGCAACCAAAATGTGTATTTGGTTGCAACTAATAGTACGAAATCGCTGAAGCTGCGCGTTTTGAATTAGGTCATGCTATTATAAGAAGAGAGGGAGGCTGCCGTCAAAGAGGAGGCTGGTTTTTGGACCTGATTAGGCTAAGAAGTAGTACTCGAGCGATCTCTACACACCTTCTACACATCTCTACCCCTTTCACCCTTCATCTCTTCATCATTTCTTCATAGTATCATATCTTAACAGCGATTGCAGTGCAGCAGAAGTCATGAGAGGCTAGACCTTTAGTCTCTTGGTGATGGATCCAGTATCTTAAGCTCATGGACTAAACGGGAAGTTTCTTCTATTAAAATTTGTATCTTGTCATATTTTGATTGCTTCTAGATCTAGTGTTTTTCATCATATGAACAAGTTTGGATATAAATTGATTATTCTCAAATTAGACGATTGTAATTACTTTGGATGTTTTGAATGCTGGTTTAAATTCAATATTTTAGTTTTGAGTTTAAGTTAGTTGAACGGTTGTCAACGAACGTTGCTAATTAATTCGATTGCTTGAATTCTAGGGTTAGTCGATCGACGCTCATTCGAGGGCATTCTTCCATCTGTTTTAAATTACACACTAAGTGATCCTTAGAAGTTCAATAATAGTCTTTAAACTAGATTTGATCAAAGGAGTTTAAAGAATATTAGGGTTCTGGACTTAATCGATTGATTGAGGTTCTATTCAAGACTTAGTGATTTTGAAACTCCATATACATTGAGAGCAAGGATAGATATTTTTCATCATTAAGAGCCTATTATTGTAATATCCTTAATTTTCTGTACTGATTTGTATGTACAGATTGAATGGAATATATGAGTTATTTTTCAGGAAAAAGATGTGGTTATTTATGTAAAGAAAGGGATTAAATTGAAAAAGAAAGGAAATGAAAGGACTTAATTGCAATTATGGAAAGTCTAAGGCTAGGAAAGAAAGGTAGACAAAAATATAGGGTCTTGAAGTGTAATTTTAGCCAAATTTAAGGGACTTAAGTGCAAAGAAGAAAAGTTCCCTGGGGCTAAAGTATAATTAAAGAAAATTAGGCTAGAAGTGGTTTGGACTGCTCGAAAGCATTTCAGTCCCAGATTTCACCAGTAGAGAGAGCAAGTGATGCTGGGTAATTCAGCTTAACACAGGAATTTTCTAAAGACTCCAGATAGCCAAAATTGATCTGATAGTCTAAAAGTATAAAAAATTTCTACCGGATATCCTAGATCTCAGATATAAGTGAGAAATTACAGGATGATGCGTCCTGATGGGGCGGATGTCAGTAAACTAACAGAATACCGATAGGAGGTCTGTAGAAAAAGTTATTCACAAATTAGCAAATACAGACGGGAGTGTGAGGCCTCCAGGGATCTAATTAAGAGATTTATCGGTATTTAAATAGGGACTGAATAAGTTTGGATGACCTCAGTCAGATGACTGTTATGACCCACAGGGATGCCTAAACACAGTAGGCCAGTGTATCTGATAAAAGGAGCGGTGTCCGGAGATATGTATAAACGGTGTATAATAGCTAAAATACTCGATGAACATTATCGGGGGAAGATTCCTTGTGATACGTGCCATAAAGGTAATGGACCCTGAAAGGCCCAATAATGGCGCCATCAAAGGCCTAGTAAGACCCTTGGACTGGTAGGTGGGCCAGTGTCCAGCAGAATCCAGAAAAAGTGCAAAATTACAAAAATGCCCATGTGTTGTACTAAAGGATAATAGATGAATGGAGGGTATTTTGGTCATTCTGGACAGGCCCAGAAGCCAAGACAACACAGGTAAGGTTAACCAAGGTCAGTATATGCCCTGACAGGGTACAAAAAGGTGTAAAATGACGATTCTACCCTTAAGGTTAAGATAGTGCAAGAAAGGGCCCTCAGGGGTATTTTGGTCATTTCACAGGGGATCTGTAATTGAGTTTAGACCCAGTATAAAAATGTTAATGATATAAAGGACCCATATACTAAATTTAAGGTCAGAAGACATAATATGGATTTTCAGAAAAATTGGATTCAGAAAACAGTCCAGTTTTCGAGGAAACGGACCGGGCCGGTACCAGATTGGACTGAAATTTTCCAGAGGCTTCCAGAAGGCTTCAATTTTGCCACATGCTGAATGAGGTGTCCCATGAGGTGTCCCTTGGATGATGTCATGATGATGCAGTAAAAGGAATAAAGAAAAATAGGAAATTCCAGAAAAACCGTGGCCACAAGTTCAGAGTTCTTGGAAATTACGGAAATGCCATCCCTCAAAACTATAAATACCCCCCTTGCCATTCATTCTCACGGCCAAGAGCAAGATTTAGAGATATAAGGAGGTTCTAGAGAGAGAAAGTGAGAGGAAGAAAAGAAGAAAGGAAGTTCTGGCGGTGTGGGAAGCAGTACAGAGATTCTAGAGTTCTACTAAGCTTTTGAGGTAGTAACTAATCCTAGCTTTTATGTAATGTCTTTGTGATTGGTGGTGCTATTGTTTGGTTGGATTGTTGTCTTATATGTTATGCTTGAAGCTCTATTACAATGCTATGATCATATGTTATTGAGTATGGAAGCACGCAGCATACTTATCTGTACACAATCACAAGCAAGCACTGTCACTCTGCATTACATATATTGTTATGATTATTACTACTAAGATTCCCCCGAATCTCATCCCAATAAATAACCCATTACAGGGGAGGTTATGCCGAAGTAAATTTTGGGAATTTTAAGAGATGCCGTTATGCTGCCGAAATTATGACAAGATGGCAATAGTTGAGAAAGGAGCTGATACGTACTATGTACGTAGGTACTGTCTAAGGAGGCTGGAAGTCAGTGGACCTAGACGGTTCATCCAGTCTTTCTTGGGTACTTACATAGAATGGTAGTTCTCACAAGAATTACCGAATCGGTACAAGATTAGTTACTTTCTAAAGATGAAGCGTAGCGGTTATGCTGCCGAATTTCAGGCAGAAAAAGATGTAATAGAAATATGAGGATTTTGTATATTCCCTGATGTATAACAACTTATTATTTAATGATAAGTATTGTTTGTCATGTTTGACTGATATGTGATGGATATATGCATATGTATGTAAAGTTGATTGCTGGAAATTGCCACTGTGAATAGTAACTTGTGGTGATTTAATGATGTTTGACCCATAATTAAACATAGTAAATGGATGAATAAATGTATGAAATTTTTATGGTAAATAGTAGACATATTAGGCTTCAATTTGATATATATATAATGCATCATTTGGATGTCTATACATGGAGATATAAATTATCAAAGTTGGGACCAGAATGCTGGATTCAAGGGAAAAATGCTGGATGAACAGTAAAATTGTAACATTGACCTACGTTGGCTTGGTCAAAGAATGGTCAATGAGTGATTTTTTCCTGAAATATAATTGTGTTAGCTTCATGTATCAATTTGAACCACTTCATTTCAATTTTTTTAGAATTAATTATGATTTTTCGAAGTCAGGTCACTCCTCTAGAATTTACACAATGAACAGTACTCGATAAGAGTAAAATTCCAGATTGAGAAAATTGGACTTCAATGACCTTGAAATTGGTTCTAAATACTACCATATGGTCCCTAAGATGTACAAAAGTAAGGACGTTTCAATCATCATATACTACTTTCACAAACCAACCATCTTCCATCTTAAACAAAAACATAAAAACATCTATTTTACTGCATCTTTATTTTACTGCACCCACAAAACAACAAAACCATTTACTCTTTACTCAGGTCTACCGTTAAATTTGACATCCAATTTGCTAGGATTCATTTAGAAAGGCTCCTTGAGAAGAATGATAGGGTTATGCCTTATACTACATTACTAGGGTGCAATTCACTTAATTTTGATGGCTCAGACCGCGACAATCCGAGGCTCTCGTCAATGGCGCCGTTACCAAGGAGCCAAGTAATTGGTTCCCTAGTAGTTGTTTGTCAATTCTACTGCCTACCTGAGTCATTTTCATTGTTTTTCATTACATTTTAGTTTTTAGTAGTTTTCAACTTGCATTTCATACTGCATTCTTTTTCTGACTTTTTTGCAGAATCGGTCTCTGTGACTTTAAGTCGCGAGCTTACCTGACCTGAGTCATGACAGTTACTCTCTGTTATTTTGAGTCGCGACCTACTATACTTAAAGTCACGATTAATTGCTATCTGTGATATTTGGCTGCTCTCTGCGAAAACCAGTCGCGATATTTAAACCTTCTCGACGCGACTGCTGCTCTCTGTCATTTTGAGTCGCGACTAACATACTCTTTTGTCGTGACCTACTGAAAATTTTCTGCTGTGCAACTTCTGAATCTAAATCTGACTGTTTGCATTGATTATTTTTGATTGTTTTCTATATTACATGCGTAAAAGAACTGAACCATTAGTACCTTTTGAACCTGAAATTAAGAGAAGACTTAGGAAACTGAGATAATTTAGGGAGTTTAGAGAAGAAGAGGCAAAATCTAGTTCCTCCTCTAGTATCCCGGAATCTGAAACTGAATTAAATATGGTGGATCATAATGGGCATAATGGGAATGGAGAAAATGAAATACCTATGAACGTTGAAGATAATAGAAGTGTTAGGGAAATTAATCATTCGCATGTGAATTATGATCCTAATGGTTTCTATACTGAAGAGGCAAATTTTGAAATTAAAGGAGCTTTGATTGCAGCCTTACCTAAATTTCATAGTTTTGCAGGAGAATGTCCACACAGGCACCTACAAACTATGCACATGATCTGTTCTTCAATGAAGCCTCCAATGGCCACTTTGGATGACATCTTGAGGAGGTGTTTCCATTTTACTTTGGAAGGAAAGGCTAAGGAGTGGCTGTACAATTTGCCAACCCATTTTTCAACCCTTACATGGGATCAGCTGAAGTCTACTTATCTGGAGCAGTTTTTCCCAGCCTCCAAGACTACTCGGATGAAGAAGGAGATCACTAATGTTATGCAACAAGATGGGGAGTCTTTGCACGAGTATTGGACAAGATTCATTAACCTTCTGGCTCGATGTCCCCACCACAATATCACTAAGGCTAATTTAGTAGACATCTTCTTTGATGGTCTACTACCCCACAATAAAGTATCCTTGAATGCTGCTGCGAATGGTTCATTGAGAGATAAGACCCCACAAGCAAGTTGGGATTTGTTCCAGAAAATGGCTAATGAGGACCATCAAACTGGAGATCCAAGAAGATTACCACCCTCATCTTCAGGTAATTCTAATGCGATCTTAGCTGAGATAGCAGCCTTGGGAAATCGAATGGACAAGAGGATGAGTTTGATTGAAAGGGAGCTGCACTCCACAAAACAAGTTCATGCAGTGGATACCTCGCAAGCCCTAGTTACAGGATGTGAATCATGTGGTTCAATGATGCATGCTACAAGTACATGTGATAGATAGTATGAGAAAGTTGCAGCTATGTATCAAGGGAGAGAGAATAACTTCCAAAAGAAAGATCCATACTCTAACACATATAATCCTGGCTGGAGAGACCACCCAAATTTTAGGTGGGGGAATGGAGAAAATAGATCTAATCAATTTCAAGGAGGTGGTGCTTCCTCAAGCAACTACCAAGGTAATGCAAGGTCTATGGTCCCCACACAACCTAATGCCTTAGTGCCTTCAAGACCAGAAGAGACCTCTCAATTGTTAAAGAGTATGGCAGCACAAATAAGTAACATGGATGGTCGAATGACTAATATTATTCACAAGCTCAAAGAGAATGATGGTCAGTTCACCTCCATAGCTTCAATTCTCTAGAGTATGCAGAAGGATAATGTAGATGTTCATAGAAAACTTGAGGAGTTAAGTTGTAAGAATGTAGATATCACAAGCTACTTAACTCAAGTTTCAAATACAGTGAGTGACATTCAAGGAAAGAACAGTGGCAGCATACCTTCGAACACTGTTATTAATCCAAGAGGGGTGAATGCCATATCTCTAAGAAGTGGAAAACAGGTGCACTTTAAGGAAGCCGATGCACCACAGGAGGATAACGAAGAATATGATTTTGAGAATTCACCACAGCCACAAATGAAAGTTGGGAATTTTGAAACCATTAGAGAACAACAACTAATGAGCAAGAAGGCCACTCAAGAGGAGTGCTCACAAGCACAAGTGGAGATGCAAGAGCTACAGGAAGAAGCAACAACATTACCAAGTCCAGCACACAAAGGAAAGAAACCTAAGGAGAAGCCGGAGATGAGCAAACAAGGAGCCTCTTTACATACAGGTAAGGAGGTAAGTATACAAGATCTCCCTTTTCCCAACTCTTATTTTGCTGGAAAGAAAAAGGTTGATCCTGATTTTGCAAAAGATGCTTACAATCTGTTCAATAAACTGGAAATAAACATCCATATGGTTGAATTCCTCAAGAGAAACCCTAGGTATGCTAAATTTTTAAAAGAATTGTGTGCTAATAAAAAGAAATTTAGGCCTCTTGAGAGAATTCAGGTGAGTGCTAATGTGTCATCCCTTTTTAAAGCTGAACTACCGGTTAAGTGCCAAGACCCAAGCTCCTATACAATCCCATGCACTATAGGAAATATTCCTATTAAGGGAGCGTTGCTAGATCTAGGGGCGGCCATTAATGTAATGCCTAGGTCAGTTTATCAGGCTTTAGGTGTCAAGAATCTGAGAGACACAAATGAAGTACTCCAACTAGCTGATAGGTCAATTAGGTATCCCAAGGGAATTCTTGAGAATATTCTAGTGCAGGTCAAAGACTTAGTGTTCCCAGCTAACTTATATGTTCTGGATATGTCTAATGAGCTAGTAAATGATAGCACTTTGATCCTTGGCCGACCTTTCCTCCAAACTTCCAAAACCATCATTAGTATGAAGCATAGCTCCATTACAATGGAAGTTGGAGAACATATGGTAAGTTTTAACATGAATGAAGCGATGAGATATCCCTATGATAACTCTGCATTTACTGCTTTAAATTCCATTGATTTTGCTGTTGAAGAAGTTAGGGATGAACATGAATTAAGTTTGCATGACGATGATAGAGATAATGCACTTGCAAAAGGGTTATTGAGTGATTTTGCAGGATCTCAAGGTATGGTGGAAGCTGAAGGGCCAACACTCAAAGAAGGGTCGAGTTTTTGTGATAAACAGTCGCGACCCATTGACCTTAACATCGCGACGCAATATCAGTCTGCAGTCCACTGTGAAGATGAGTCACGACCAAATGAATTTCAGGTCACAACTCAAAACTCCAGAGACGACCAGTCACAATACGGAGATAAAGGCATCGCGACTAAACCTCAATCTACTGAGGGGCAGTCTGTCTATGAAGAGGAGTTGCGACCAAATGGTTTACGTGTCGTGACACAAAACTCCAGAGAGCACAAGTCGCGACATGATGAAAATAAGGTCGCGACTAATAGCTTCAGAAGTATAACCTGTCATTATCAGTCGCGACAATATGCTGAAAGGTTGAGACCCCATATACCAGGCGCATCCAATGAACTGAGAATTCCTTCAGATCACCTTTCCACTATTTTGGTTAAAGCGCCAATGTGTTCTAACCCTACTTCCCCTCACTCTCATCCCAACATTACTTCTCATGCCTTACCACACCCAAATAATTTGATTTCTGACAATGATGCAGGTATGAGGGATTGTGATCCCAACTATGTTGCAGCTATGGACCAACTTAAGCTTGGTACAACTACTAAAGAGATTACAGGTTAGATGGGAAGCCCTACAGAGCTGAACATGAGCAGCCTCCGAGAGGACACAAAGGGGAGTATTTCCACCTCTAATGATTGCCCCCATCTTACCCCCTCTATTGTTCAATCCCAGTGTTAGAATTGAAAGATTTACCTTCTAACCTTAAGTATGCTTACCTTGAGCCAGACTCAAAATTGCCAGTAATTATCTCTAATTTTTTGACTGCCACTGAAGAGTCTAGATTATTAAGTGTGCTTAAGAAGAATAGGGAGGCTTTGGGTTGGCAATTAGCTGATATAAAGGGGATAGATGCCACTATTTGCAGTCACAGAATCCTGCTGACTGAGGATTCCAAGCCAATTAAACGACCCTAAAGGAGATTAAACCCATTGATCTCTGATGTGGTTAGGAAGGAAATTAATAAACTGTTGAAAGTAGGAATCATTTATTCTATTTCAGATAGCGAATGGGTATCACCTGTGCATGTAGTACCCAAAAAGAGCTGGATGACAGTAGTTTAAAATGAGAACAATGAGTTAATCCCTACTAGAGTACAAAATTCATGGCAGGTTTGCATTGACTATAGGAAGTTGAATGACTCCACTAGGAAAGATCATTTCCCTTTGCCTTTTATTGATCAAATGCTTGAGAGATTAGCAGGGAAGAGTCATTATTATTTCCTAGATGGGTATTCAGGATATTTTCAGATTCCCATAGACCCGAGGGACTAAGAAAAGACAACATTTACATGTCCCTTTGGCACATATGCCTATAAAAGAATGCCATTTGGTTTGTGTAATGCCCCTGGCACATTTCAACATTGCATGCTTTCTATATTTTCTGATTTCATTGAGAAATGCATGGATGTGTTCATGGATGATTTTACTGTTTATGGAAACTCTTTTGACGAATGTTTGGTAAGCCTTGATAAAGTCCTTGTTAGATGTATTGAGAAAAAACTGGTTTTAAACTTTGAAAAGTGCCATTTCATGGTTGATCGTGGAATAGTATTTGGACATCTTATATCTAACAAGGGATTGAGGTGGATAAGGCAAAAATTGAAGTCATTTCCTCACTGCCCTACCCTACAACTTTAAAAGAACTTCGATCTTTTCTAGGGCACGTTGGGTTTTATAGGAGATTCATCAAAGACTTTAGTAAGATTGCTTGACCACTCTCAAAACTTCTGCAAAAGGACATTGACTTTGTTTTCTCAAATGACTGTAAAGAGGCTTTTGAAAAATTAAAGGATAGGTTGATTTCTCCTCCTGTTCTAATATCACCAGATTGGGACCTTCTATTTGAACTATCTTGTGATACTTCCAATTATGCTGTGGGAGCTATGATAGGTCAAAAGGAAGGTAATCTATCTAGAGTGATTGCCTATGCCTCGAAAACACTTGATGCTGCTCAAATTAACTACACCACTACTGAGAAAGAATTGTATGCCATTGTGGTAGCCTTGGATAAATTTAGAGCATATCTAATTAATTCCAAGGTAGTTGTTTACATAGATCATGCAGCAGTCAAGTATTTGTTCCATAAACCTCAATCTAAACTGAGACTCCTACGATGGATGTTACTGCTTCAATAGTTTGATATAGAGGCGGGGGATCGAGCTGGAAATGTGAACCACGTTGCAGATCATCTGAGCAGATTACCAACAAACACGGGGCGTACTTAGTTCTGATCTCATTTGTGATTCTTTCCCTGACCAATCTCTTTGTTCGGTTACTATTATAGAACCTTGGTATGCTCATTTGGTTAATTTCATTAAAACTGGCCTAATCCATTCTCATTTGACTAAATTCTAGGCCCAAAAGCTCAAGAGCGAATCTAAATACTTCAATTGGGATAGACCTTTTCTATGGAAGCTATGCTCTGACCAAGTGTTAAGACGATGTGTCCCAGATCTAGATCACAAATCAGTTTTGGAAGCATGCCATTCATGGGTTTGTGGAGGTCATTTTGGAGGAAAAAGGACTGCACGTAGGGTCCTTGAATCCGGTTTCTATTAGCCTTCTCTTTTTAAATATGCTTTCGAGTTTTGTAAAGCTTATGATAGGTGCCAGAGATTTGGAGGGATTAGTAAGCGGTATGAAATGCCACAACACCCTATTCTGTTTTGTGAGGTTTTTGATGTGTAGGGGATAGACTTCATGGGACCTTTTCCACCTTCAGCAGGGTTTCAGTACATTTTGTTGGCTGTAGACTACTTATCTAGGTGGGTAGAAGCCATCCCCATAAGGCTAGATGATGCCCAAATAGTTTCCAAATTCATAAGGTCTCACATCTTTAGTAGGTTTGGAGTACCAAGAGCCATAATTAGCGATCAAGGTACCCATTTTTTCAATAAGTTGATCAATAACCTATTGGCAAAATATGGTGTAACTCATAAAGTATCAACCCCATACCATCCTCAAACTAATGGTCTAGCGGAGGTTTTGAATAGGGAAATAAAGCACATACTAGAAAGGATTGTCAAGACATCCAATAAGAACTGGAACTTAAGATTAGATGATGCTTTATGGGCATACAGAACATCTTTTAAAACCCCACTAGGCATGTCCCCGTATAGGACAGTTTTTGGAAAAGCTTGTCACATGCTTGTAGAGATAGAGCACAAGACCTTTTGGGCAGTGAAAGCTTGCAATGAGAACCTCGAGGAAGCCAGTTCGAACAGGTTGTTGCAGATTCAAGAGCTAGAAGAGATTCGATTGGATGTATACAATAGCTCTGAAATCTATAAACAGAAGACAAAGTTATTCCATGATGCTAATATTCTGAGAAAGAAGTTTCAGGCTGGAGATCGAGTGTTAAGGTACCAAGCTAGATTCAAGTTCAAACATGGCAAATTCAAAACTAGCTGGGATGGACCTTACACAGTTGTTAAAGTCCATGAGTTTGGGATGATTGAGTTGGAAGAGGAAGCGACAGGCAGACTTTTTTAGGCCAATGGCCATCATTTGAAACTCTACGAGGAGCCTGTTTCACCACCTTAAGACTAGGTTGTCTCTTTCCTATCTCCTACCTTTTACACACTCTTCTATTTATGATGTTTTGCTATGTTAAGTTGAGTGTAGGAAAGAGATGATTCGGTAGATTAGATTCCATTTTTAGTTTAGTTCTAGTTGTCTTCAGTTTATTTCTATCTATTCTATGATTATTTCTAATTTGAATAACACCCCGTTACTGTGTTGCACACTCTTCAATAGTCACCTATCCATCCACACACTCACATGCATGAATTTCGCTTACCCATCCTGTCATCCTTGCTTTACTTGTATTGCTTTGTATGACTTGAATGTCACTACGAGCTTCATTAAGAAAATTGCAGTGAGCGTTATGACTACCTACTGTATTGAGGCTAGATTTCACTAATACCATTAGCACATTTTTTCTGGTTCTGTACAGTGAGGACACTGTCAAGTTTAAGTATGGGGGAGGATGATTTACTCTTGATTTTTTGTGTTTAATCCAATCTTTCATCACAAAATTTTTGTTTTTGATCTTAACATGTGGTGAATTGCTAAAAATTGGACGTCCACCTTAAACAAAATTGTTAATTGGCAAAAAGGATTTAGTTTGAAAACCATTTTTGGACTTTGAAAATTGTCACTTGGTAGTCTCTGTGAATAATGGTCGCGACATATCTAATTTATGGTCGCGACCTGTAATGGAATTTTGGACAAACATGACCATAACTGATTTAAGTCGTGCCTCACGTTTGGAAAATGTCCAATTACCTTCTCTTTGCCTTGTGCAATGCTGGAAAGAAGGATTCCTTTTGAACTACTAAGATACTTTCACAAATAATTCATTGTCCCCTAATTTCAAATCCTTCTTAAACCTTCGAAACCATTGCTACACTTGAATTTTTCTTTGAGAATCTTGGAAATTGAATTTGAAACACTTGAACTTTTGCTATTGAATTTGGGATTATTACATGACTCCAAGTGATTACTTTGAAACTTTTAAATCATCATTTAGAGGGTTTTTAGTTGTGATAAGTGTTCTAATGCCTAGTGAATGATGAACTTTGTTTGGGACTTTAGCTTATGAGCAATTTAGATCAAAACCCTAGTTGGAAGGATTCTCGGCCTAAATTTCTATATTGAGTGATTATTCAATTGGTTTATATTCTCTAGAACTTGTCTTGGCTCTAAGTTGAGAATGACTTGCACACTTATGAATTGAACATGATGGAGGCATTCATTTCTAAACCCTTTTATCCCAAACACAAGCCCACTACATTCATATCCTTAGTCACCCCCTTTGAGCCCATCATTTTCTTTCATCCATTGTTTATATAGAAAGTCATACAGGCATAAACTTCATTTGCAAAATAAAACTTTATTCATGTCAAAAATTCATTATTGTTGTGATGTGTGCTACAGATTCTGTGCATGAGGTGTTGGAAATTGTGCCCTAGGGGCCAATCATTGTATCATGTTATCATATTATTTGCATGTTTACTATGATGACAATCCTTGGATAACTCGTGATCTTATCCTAAATGTCCCTGGTCGGTCATCTATGTGGGAGCAGAGATGAAATAAGACCAGTATGACTTTGAAGATATATAGAGATATAAATCAAAGTCATAAGCACATGTAAGAGTACAGGGTGTTGGACCGACCCGCAATGAGAGAGCTGCATGGGTCAAGTCATAAGCTTCTCTCATATACAAGCCATGTCACTATGCCCTTTGACCTGAGATCATCATGGATTCCTACATGACAAACGCTTAGCTTTGACCTAGTCAAAAGTCACTTTTGACCGAGTGATCATAAAGGCTATGCTCGGGCTTAGTGGTTTTTCATGCGGAGGAATGTGAATGGTCAAGATGGAATTTGTCCCTCACATTCGTAGAGAGATATTACTGGGCCCCTCGATGAGTGAGTCTGATAAATGTATGGCCATACTGGAATGGAAGAGTAGTTCCATTTCTATATTCAGACTACTCAGGGATCGAGAAAGTAACGGTCAGGAACAAGAGGATGACGTTCACCATGCCTCATCCTTGACCGAAATATCGTGTGACAAAAGGGACGTGATATGGTTGTATGAAAGGTTACATCGTTTATCGATCCTCATATGTTTTGGGTAGTCGTAATGCCTTGCTAGAGACCGCTTACGACTTGTGGGTCAGTATAGTAACTGGGCCACTGCCAACTTCATATGGGCCTACAGGGTCGCACACAAAACAGCCCAATGCGAGCTATGATGTCTAGATTCATTGAATCTAAGAGATGTCTAAATTCAATGAATAATCTAGGGTGGATATATATTTTATATATATATAAATTAGTTTATATATATATATTATATAAATAATATAAGAGATATTTGTAAGATTTAATTTATAAGGATAAATTAAAGCTCTATCATTTTTGAATTTGAATTTAAATGGATATGATCTATTTGAATTTGAAATTCAAATTGATAAGATATCTCAAATTTGATTTATGAGAATAAATCAAATATAATTCTGTCTTATCTTTATTTTAAATTAAATAAATAGATGAATTAAATCTGTGGGACAGATTTAATATAAACCATATTTATTTAATCAGTTTCTTATTAAATTATGCAATATATGATATTGTATTAATTCAGAATTAATATAAGATTAATTCTGAAGCCCGGCCCTATTAGAAGCCCGATAGCTTCCTATATATTTGACATTAGGAGCTAGGGTTCCACACACAATATAGATCTCTTCACACACATTCAGTCGTGAGAAAAGGGGGCAGGGAGAGTGCAAAAGGTTTGCACATAAGAAACTGCCGAGATAGAGAGAGTGAGGACGGAATCTCTAGAAAGCCCTAGAGGGACAAGAGGCGCTAGCACGTCGTTCGCAATTGGAACGCTGTTCGTGTGGATACCGGTAGAGGAAGCCGATCTGAGCTGTCGACTTCTACGATACGGCCAAACACGAAGAAAGGTCACGACCAGAAAATACTTAGGTCGCGACCAAACGGGCATCTGAACGTCAGAAATCCGAAAAGAGGAGATAGGTCGCGACGTGAAGTTGAAGAGGTCGCGACTAACAACTCCAGAGGCGACAGATCGCGACTAGAAGCAGAGGAGGTCGCGACTAAAAGCTGAGGAGGTCGCGACTGAAAGTTCCAGAGGCGAAGAGTCGCGACTAGTGGACACTGAGGTCGCGACCAAAGCTTGAAACCGAAGGTAACACTTCTTTCTCCTTGACTTAAACACATTCGGTAGATCCTGGCTGGGAATGGAAAAATTTTTAAAGTTAATTTCCGCTGCGTGTCTTCCAATTCCCTTCAGTGGTATCAAACCCATGCCGTTTTGTGTTTAAGTTAGGTTTAATTGTTGATACATGTGATGTATGTTAGACTTCTTAGCTGATTATATGATAACATGCGAGATATGTATGACATATATGGAATCTGTTTATGTATGACATATACGGAATCTAAAAGGAAACTGAAATCAGTGGTGTATGTTAATTGATTTGATCAATTAATATTAATGGGGTATAAAGGAAATAGAATTAAGATTCTTGATTATTTATGGACTACCTGTTCGTAGCGCAACATAATCGTAAGATATGCTGGATTTTCTGATGTATGAATGTTTTGAAACATTTATTGCCCTTCAAATAGCATGAATTTTGATTCTTGAATGTTTGGGTATGGTGAACAATATGGCTCTAGATTACAAGTGTTGTAATTTTTCTAAATACGGCCTGCGTGTCGTGCCTTCCTCTAATGACTCTCGTTGTACATTCTCTTCTCATCTCACTCCCCTCGAATGTTAAAACGAGATTTCCTTATGTACTTTTCCTATTCTAATTAGAGAGCTCCTCTCATTGGCTTGAGGGGACTTAGGATAGGTGAGCCATATTGTATCACGTTAAAGACTATGCATCTTATGATTAGATCACTGCATGTATGTTTTATATGCATAATACTGGTATGAGATACAACCGAGATACATGCAAACCGGATAGTTAATTAAACCCTCTAAAAGAAATCTTAAGTCATATGCCGTCAATTAATGAACACTTGTCAAAACCTCGATCGCTCATTTGTAGGTCCACCAAAGTGGGTGCATTTGAGTTATCTTGGGGAGATAAGCAAGAGTAATGGTGCTACTCTTATGTTTGTTATTGTTTGACTTAATTGAGATTATCAAAACGGTTTTGGGTCTCAAGGCATTAGATGGGATTAAAACATGCCGGATCATATGATGATGGAATCCCATAAACATCTAAGAGTTACATGTGATGTAATTGGTAAAGTTGTTACCTACCTAAATAACTTAAAGTTGAGCGTCCTGCTAAAGCGAACTCAAGTTTAAGCCAAATATGGATCTTAGCCCACTAATTATTACATTGAGGGTTATTTTATTCAGTGGGAGATTGCTAATTAAATTGCATATTTTAATTGTAGAATCATGACGACTAGTAATACTGCTACATTATCGTTGCGATCTGTCCTTGAGAAGGACAAACTCAATGGGACAAACTTTCTTGACTGGTTCAGGAACTTGAGAATTGTTCTCAAGAAGGAAAGAAAGGTATATGTCCTAGATCAACCCATTCCTGAGGAGCCAGCAGCCAATGCTCCTAGAGCTCAGAGAGATTCTTATGCGAAGCATAAGGAAGACTCTGTTGATGTGGGATGCTTGATGCTTGCCACTATGGTTCCGGAGCTTCAAAGAGATCTGGAACACATGGAGGCTTATGAGATGATTGTGCATCTTAAGGAAATGTTCCAGCAACAAGCAAGGCAAGAGAGGTATGAGACCACTAAGGCCTTACATTCCTGCAAGATGGCTGAAGGTGCATCAGTCAGTACTCATGTCCTAAAGATGAAATGGTACATTGATCACCTTGAGAGGCTTGGATTTCCCATGAGTTAGGAGTTAGCTACAGATTTGATCTTGAACTCACTCCCGGAAAGTTATGACCAGTTTGTCATGAATTACAACATGAACAACATGGAGAAATCTATTTCTGAACTGCATGGGATGCTTAAAACTGCTGAGCCGACTGTTAAGAAGAAGCCCAGTACTATTTTGATGGTTCAGAAAGGAAAGGGTATGAAAAAGAAAGGCAAGGGTAAGGGGAAGGGTCACGGCTCATCTGGTAAGACCAAAGAGTCAGGCAAGCCCGAAACCAAGCCTGCACCAAAGAAGACAAAGCCTCCAAAGGAAGGAGTTTGCTTCTTCTGCAATGAACCGGGTCATTGGAAGAGGAATTGCAAACTCTACCTTGAAGATCTGAAAAAGAACAAGAAGGATAGCGGGGCTATCGCTTCAGGTATTTATGTTATAGACATTCATATCTCTACTTCCACTACATGGTTATTAGATACTGCATGTGGTTCTCACATTTGTACAAATGTGCAGGGCCTAAAGGACAGTAGAAAGCTGAAGAAGGGCGAAGTTGACCTACGAGTTGGAAACAGAGCAAAGGTTGCTGCTCTAGCTGTAGGCACTTATGAATTAGTTCTGCCCACTGGGCTTTTGTTAGTTTTGAATAATTGCTATTATGTTCCTGCTTTGAGTAGTAACATTGTTTCTCTTTCTTATTTGGATAAGGAAGGTTACACTTCCATTTCTGGGAATGGTAAATGTTCCATTTATCGTAATGATATTTTCTATGCTCATGGTGATTTGCATGTTGATCATTACATATTAAACTTGGAACAACCCAATCATGAAAATATCTATAACATAACCGCCAAAAGGGTCAAACCAAATGATTTGAATCTGACATACCTCTGGCACTGTCGTCTGGGCCATATAAATGAGAAACGCATTTCTAAACTCCATCAAGATGGATTTCTCAACTCATTTGATTTTGAATCATATGATACTTGCGAATCTTGTTTGTTAGGAAAGATGACAAAGTCGCCTTTCACTGGGCACAGTGAGAGGGCCACTGATTTGTTGGGCCTCATACATACAGATGTGTGTGGACCGATGAATACAAATGCCAGAAGAGGTTATTCGTACTTCATTACATTCATAGATGATTTCAGTAGATATGGCTACGTCTATCTAATGAAACATAAATCTGAATCTTTTGAAATGTTCAAGATATTTCAAAATGAAGTACAAAACCAGCTTGGTAAAACAATTAAAGCCCTTCTATCTGATCGAGGTGGTGAATATTTGAGCCAAGAGTTTATCGATCATCTTAGGAATTGTGGAATAGTCTCACAATTGACTCCTCCAGGAACACCACAATGGAATGGGGTTTCTGAACGGAGGAATCGAACACTATTGGATATGGTTCGATCCATGATGAGTCGAACAGATCTTCCACCATCCTTTTGGGGCCACGCCCTAGAGACAGCTGCGTTCACACTGAATCGTGTTCCATCTAAGGCAGTTGAAAAGACTCCGTATGAGATATGGACTGGGAGGAAACCTAGTTTGTCTTTTCTCAAGATTTGGGGATGTGAGGTCTATGTTAAGCAACAAGCCTCAGATAAGTTAGCGCCCAAATCTTCAAAGTGCCTTTTTGTGGGATATCCTAAGGAAACTAAGGGATATTATGTCTACAACCCCACTGATAACAAAGTGTTTGTTGTCAGAAATGGTATCTTTCTAGAACGAGAATTTATCTCTAAAAGAACCACTGGGAGCAAGGTACACCTCGAAGAAGTTCGAGAGCCACAAGACGCCACAGAACTAGAGATGGAAAGTAGAGAAGGCTCACAAGAAGTTGTTGAGACTCCTCAAGTCACGCAAGGCCCAAGGCGATCTAATAGGGCACGACTTCAGCCTCAGAGATATGGATTTCTGATTTCTGATAGTCGTGATGTGTTGCTCATTGAGCATAATGAGCCCACTACCTATCAAGAAGCTATAGTGGGACCAAACTCTGAGAAATGGCTTAATGCCATGAAGTCTGAGATGCAATCCATGTACGATAATAAGGTATGGACCTTAGTCGACCCGCCTGAAGGTGTAAAAACTGTCGGGTGCAAGTGGGTTTTTAAAGAGAAAACTGACATGGATGGCAATGTAAATGTCTTCAAGGCACGACTGGTTGCAAAAGGATTTACTCAAACTCATGGTGTGGACTATGATGAGACCTTTTCCCCAGTTGCAATGGCCAAATCAATCAGAATCCTCCTTGCCATTGCAACATATTATGACTATGAAATATGGCAGATGGACGTCAAGACAGCCTTCCTTAATGGAAAGCTCCTTGAGGATGTGTACATGACACAACCTGAAGGTTTTGTGCGTTCTGAGGACTCTGGTAAGGTGTGCAAGCTTCAAAGGTCCATTTATGGACTGAAGCAAGCATCTCGGAGTTGGAATCATCATTTTGATGAAGTAGTCAAAGAGTTTGGATTTCTTCAAAACATTGATGAACCTTGTGTGTACAAAAAGGTTAGTGGGAGCACAGTTGTGTTTTTGGTACTCTATGTCGATGACATCCTACTCATTGGGAATGACATTCCTACCTTGCAGATTGTCAAGTCTTGGTTAGGAAAATCTTTCTCGATGAAAGACTTGGGTGAAGCCACCTACATCCTAGGAATTAGGATCTATAGAGATAGATCTAAAAGGCTTCTAGGGCTGAGTCAGAGCACATATATAGACAAGATACTGCATAGGTTCAGTATGCAGGAATCAAAAAGGGGTTTCATACCCATGTCTCATGGTATTCACCTCAGCAAGGATTTGTGTCCTAGTACACCAGATCAGCGAGGTCGCATGAGTAAGATTCCATATGCCTCGGCCATAGGATCTATCATGTACGCCATGTTATGTACTCGACCGGATGTCTCGTTTGCCTTAAGTATGACTAGCAGATATCAACAGGACCCTGGTGAGGGCCATTGGACTGCTGTCAAGAATATCCTTAAGTACTTAAGAAGGACTAAGGACTTATTCTTGGTCTATGGTGGATTGGAAGACGAGCTCTATGTAACTGGTTACACAGATGCAAGTTTCCAAACTGACCAGGATGACCAGAAATCGCAATCTGGATACATATTCCTCCTGAATAATGGAGCAGTAAGCTGGAAGAGCTCTAAGCAGAGCACTGTAGCAGATTCTACAACGGAAGCTGAGTACATAGCAGCATCTGATGCAGCTAAGGAGGCCGTTTGGATCAGGAAGTTCATTACAGAACTAGGGGTGGTACCTACCATCTCAGATCCAATAACTTTGTTCTGTGACAATAGTGGTGCCATTGCACAGGCCAAAGAGCCTAGGTCACATCAAAGGACCAAGCATATACTCAGGCGATTTCATCTCATCAGAGAAATCAATGATAGAGGTGATATAAAAATATGCAAGGTAGCAGGGGAAGACAGTGTTGCTGATCCTCTAACAAAGCCGCTTGTGCAAGCAAAACATGAGTGTCATGTTAGGTCAATGGGAATTAAGCAAATTAATGATTGTACCTAGTGCAAGTGGGAGGATGTTGGAAATTGTGCCCTAGGGGCCAATCATTGTATCAGGTTATCATATTATTTGCATGTTTACTATGATGACAATCCTTGGATAACTCTTGATCTTATCCTAAATGTCCCTGGTCGGTCATCTATGTGGGAGCAGAGATGAAATAAGACCAGTATGACTTTGAAGATATATAGAGATATAAATCAAAGTCATAAGCACATGTAAGAGTACAGGGTGTCGGACCGACCCGCTATGAGAGAGCTGCATGGGTCAAGTCATAAGCTTCTCTCATATACAAGCCATGTCACTATGCCCTTTGACCTGAGATCATCATGGATTCCTACATGACAAACGCTCAGCTTTGACCTAGTCAAAAGTCACTTTTGACCGAGTTATCATAAAGGCTATGCTCGGGCTTAGTGGTTTTTCATGCGGAGGAATGTGAATGGTCAAGATGGAATTTGTCCCTCACATTCGTAGAGAGATATTACTGGGCCCCTCGATGAGTGAGTCTGAGAAATGTATGGCCATACTGGAATGGAAGGGTAGTTCCATTTCTATATTCAGACTACTCAGGGATCGAGAAAGTAACGGTCAGGAACAGGAGGATGACGTTCACCATGCCTCATCCTTGACCGAAATATCGTGTGACAAAAGGGACGTGATATGGTTGTATGAAAGGTTACATCGTTTATCGATCCTCATATGTTTTGGGTAGTCGTAATGCCTTGCTAGAGACCGCTTACGACTTGTGGGTCAGTATAGTAACTGGGCCACTGCCAACTTCATATGGGCCTACAGGGTCGCACACAAAACAGCCCAATGCGAGCTATGATGTCTAGATTCATTGAATCTAAGAGATGTCTAAATTCAATGAATAATCTAGGGTGGATATATATTTTATATATATATATATATAAATTAGTTTATATATATATATTATATAAATAATATAAGAGATATTTGTAAGATTTAATTTATAAGGATAAATTAAATCTCTATCATTTTTGAATTTGAATTTAAATGGATATGATCTATTTGAATTTGAAATTCAAATTGATAAGATATCTCAAATTTGATTTATGAGAATAAATCAAATATAATTCTGTCTTATCTTTATTTTAAATTAAATAAATAGGTGAATTAAATCTGTGGGACAGATTTAATATAAACCATATTTATTTAATCAGTTTCTTATTAAATTATGCAATATATGATATTGTATTAATTCAGAATTAATATAAGATTAATTCTGAAGCCCGGCCCTATTAGAAGCCCGATAGCTTCCTATATATTTGACATTAGGAGCTAGGGTTCCACACACAATATAGATCTCTTCACACACATTCAGTCGTGAGAAAAGGGGGCAGGGAGAGTGCAAAAGGTTTGCACATAAGAAACTGCCGAGATAGAGAGAGTGAGGACGGAATCTCTAGAAAGCCCTAGAGGGACAAGAGGCGCTAGCACGTCGTTCGCAATTGGAAAGCTGTTCGTGTGGATACCGGTAGAGAAAGCCGATCTGAGCTGTCGACTTCTACGATACGGCCAGACACGAAGAAAGGTCGCGACCAGAAAATACTTAGGTCGCGACCAAACGGGCATCTGAACGTCAGAAATCCGAAAAGAGGAGATAGGTCGCGACGTGAAGTTGAAGAGGTCGCGACTAACAACTCCAGAGGCGACAGATCGCGACTAGAAGCAGAGGAGGTCGCGACTAAAAGCTGAGGAGGTCGCGACTGAAAGTTCCAGAGGCGAAGAGTCGCGACTAGTGGACACTGAGGTCGCGACCAAAGCTTGAAACCGAAGGTAACACTTCTTTTTCCTTGACTTAAACACATTCGGTAGATCCTGGCTGGGAATGGAAAAATTTTTAAAGTTAATTTCCGCTGCGTGTCTTCCAATTCCCTTCATGAGGTGCCAAATAAAAAAAAAGAGGACGGTACAAGAAAAGAAACCAAAAAAAAAGGGAAAGAAAAGAGAAATGAAGAAGGCACCATTATTAACTCTTATTAGCACAATTATCACTTCTAGATCTTTAGAGACATGAATTCATGCTACATATTTATTGTTGAATGCATATAGTACTTTATATTCTTCATATTCCATTCCATGTGGCCCATCTCCATCATTACAACCCTAAAAGACCTATTGATTCTTTGCATAAGAGCTGTATAGTTGCTGAGATTTAGAGCCATTACAAGCATATGGTAGGATGTTTTCCAATTTGAATTTGAGTGAAAGAACCCTAACAATGAGAGGATAGAGAGATCTAAACACTTATATCTTTTAAGAGGATCTTCTACGCTCATACCGTTAAGGTTGATATCATTTAGTAGTTGATTACTTGGCATTTCTCACATTATCACTTCTGCATTCCCAAAAGATGGTGGATTAATTGTTTTCAGGTCACACTATGGATTATGTTCTTATCTTGGCTTTAATAGTGATTGCTCTAGGTGTAATTCATTTCTTTGTCCAGGAGTACAAAGGTTCAAGTGTGGGGGAATTGATAAGACATATTTTGTGTATGGTTTCTATGACAATTTTGACAGTTTTATAATAACTTTACCATTTATTTCATGCCTTAAATTATACTTTTGTGTATTACATGATTGTGCATGGCAATGTGCTAATTAAAGGGTAGAATGGTAAAATGACTCTTCCAAACTGCATATATTCGGTTATCTACTAATCTGGGCTTTTACAGTGAGCTTTTATGTTGAATTGCAGGTACTTTGGAAGAGAACAAGGACCAGGAAAGAAATCAAAAGACAATAAAAGTGGAACCATGCCTCTGTGCTATTTAGTCGCGACCACAGAGTCTTAAGGTCGCGACCCATAATTCTTCTGGAAGATTCTCATTGTTCATAGGTCGTGACCAAAATGTATATCTGGTTGTAACATCCCGATTTTTGGGTCTAGGAGAACTGGGAGGTAGTCTGATATGGGCAGGCTGCTAACCCGTACTTCCAGGGTAGTAATCTGATATGGGCGGATTACTTACCTGTATTTTGTAGGAATCCGAGGGATAAGCTAAGTCCTTCAGGATTTAAAGATGAGTTGAGTCTTTAACCTACAGAATCGGGACAGTTCACCTAGGTTCAAAATGAGGAATGTGAGGAATATCCTAAGTTTTAAGCCTAGGAATTCTGCAGGTAGCTTGATATGGGCTGGCTCCTATGTAAGATAACCTGATATGGGCGGGTTGTTGAGCCTTTCAATTAACAATGACTCCCGAAGAGTTTAGGGGATGAGTTATTGAAAGAGAATTTCTAGACCTTAAGATGAGGGATGAAAAGATGAGTAACAGGGCCAGAAAGAGAATGCAGGGGCAAAATCGTAATTATGGGAAAGATCGGGCAGGTAGCCGATGAGTACCATATTTTACCAGAAAATAGAGAAAATTATGCTGATCATTTCACTGAACAGTGAAATGTGCATATGAGGTCTCTATAAGTGTGAAAGAATTAGATATGTAACCAAGGGTAAAATGGTCATTTTTGAAAAGTGTGCGCGGGAGCGTACTTTCAGGCAAAAATAGCCCGGTCCGGATTAAATATCTGAAAATACTAGGAGATAGAGAAAAGGATTCCGGGTTGAATGATGAAACATAGAATTTTGATTTGAGGTCCCGATTTTTCTGTAAAAATTCCCGAAGATAGGAATTTACAGTTATAATCGGTAAAGAAAAAGCAGTCCAAATAGAGATGATCGGACTGTGGCCAGAGGCCACACAGTGTTTTCAAGGCACATAGTGACACCAGGGAAGGCCCAGGCCCATAATATCAGTTCAGTGGTAAGAGGGGCCGGTGTCCGGGAAAAAGGTGCAAAATGACGAAAATGCCCTTATGTTATAAAATAGCTGAAGGAGTAAAGGGTATTTTGGTCATTTGACTAAGGTGAGACAGTCAAGAAAGGATATCTGGATAGTTGACCAGGGTCAGAGAGTACTCTGGTAAGATGTGAAAAGACAATAATGCCCCCAGACTTGTTAAAGTAAAGAAAGAGGAACCAGGGCATTTTGGTAATTTGCCAAGGGGTGTTTCTTGGGAATTGGGCCATCAGAGTACTTGGGCTAGATCAGAGACCCAAGATGATATTCCCATGCCCAAAAACGTATCCCAGCATAAATGTGAGAAAAAGTGTCATTAAAATAATGATTTAATAACTTTTCCGTAAAGTAAAGTTACTCGGTTGGCACGATAACCGAGGAGGTGATCAGATAAAGTCCAGGACTTATCTGGATAGCATTGGAAGGCGTGAAAGGTCCCTTCTAGGTGCCACATGGCGCAATCTTAGAGGAAGAAGAAAAGTTAAGGACACGTGGCGCGATCTCAACCGTTGATTCCGGTGCAAGACTCTAGAACTGTCTGGAAATGCTGAGTTAGCTGATGAGGTGTCCCGGGATTTAGACATGTGAGAAATGTTCTGTTGAGGTGTCCAATGAGGTGGCACTGATAATGCAATAAAGAGGAATAAAAGAAAATAGGAAATTCCAGGAAAATCGGTGGCCACATGTTTAGAGGGCTTCAAAATTACAGAAATGCCATCAAAGGAAACTATAAATACCCCCTCCCCGTTCATTTGCATCACGGTTTTGGGCAAGAAAGAGAGAGAAGGAGAAAGAAAGAAAGAAAGGAAGTTCTGGCGGAGTTGGAACCAGTATAGAGATAGTAGAGTTCTGCTAAGCTTTTGAGGTAGTAACTAATCCTGGCTCTTATGTAATGTCTTTGTGATTTGTTGTGCTATTGTTTGGTTGGATTGTTGTCTTATATGTTATGCTTAAAGCTCTACTGCAATGCTATGATCATATGTTATTGAGTATGGAAGCACGCGGCATACTTATCTGTACACAATCACAAGCAAGCACTATCACACTGCATTGCATATATTGTTATGATTATTACTACTGAGATTCCCCCGAATCTCATTCCCCATATCTAACCCATTACAGGGAGATTATGTTGAAGTGAATCTTAAGAATTTTGAGAGACGCCGTTATGCTGCCGAATTTAAGACTGAACATCAGAATATGATAAGTACTGTGTACGTAGGTACTGTCTAAGGAGGTTGGAAGTGAGTGGACCTAGCCGGTTGATCCAGTCTTTCCTGGGTACTTACGTAGAATGGTAGTTCTCATGAGGGAATTATCGAATCAGTACGGTTCAGTTCTTTGTACAGATGAAGCCTAGTAGTTATGCTGTTGGAATTTGGGCAGGAAAAGATGTAATAGAAATATGAGAAATTTTGTGTATGCTCTGTTGTATGACATTTTGTTATTTAATAATAAACATTGTTTGGCATGTTCAAATTATGGATGAGGAATTAAAGAGAAATTCGTAGGTCCTGAGGTAGCAATGTTCTGACCTCAGTTTGACCTAGTAAACGGAGGAATTTGGCCACAAAATTTGGTGAGCCAATAGAACACATCTGGGGCATTACGTGGATAGGTAATAAGCCTCATTTGGATGTGTAGAATGAGATTAATCAGTTCTCAAAGTAAAGGTTCAGAATAAGGAACTTAAGAGTAAAATTTTAATTTCTGGGCTTAAGTTAAGATATAATCAAGCTAATATTGCTTCCGCAAGTGTACTCTGAGGAGTCTAAGGGAGGATGTTTCACTGGTCACGACTAATAGTACAAAATCGCTGAAGCTGCGCGTTTTGAATTAGGTCATGCTGTTATAAGAAGAGAGGGAGGCTGCCGTCAAAGAGGAGGCTGGTTTTCGGACCTGATTAGGCCAAGAAGCAGTACTCGAGCGATCTCTACACACCTTCTACACATCTCTACCCCTTTCACCCTTCATCTCTTCATCGTTTCTTCATGGCATCATATCTGAACAGCGATTGCAGTGCGGCAGAAGTCATGAGAGGCTAGATGTAACATCCCAATTTTCAGGCCTTGAGACACGGAAGTAGCCTGAGAATGAGAGGCTACCAGACCCCTTTTGAGCAGAAGTCCCAGAGACATAAGAGAGTTTTTAGGGACTAAGCTGCGAGTAAGTAAAGGTACGGGAACTTATGTGCAAACAGTAGAAGTCCCAAGGGGTAGAATGGCCATTTGGGGTGATGTAAAGGTCAAAGGTTGAAGAGTTACGAGCTGACCGTTATGGTCGCGACTAGAGTAAAGCATGGTCGCGACTAGTGGTTACAGAAAGAGCCATACGCGACGAGAAAGTAGTATGGTCGCGACGTGAAATAAGTATGGTCGCGACTAATAATGGCAGAAAGGTTTAGACGCGACTGAATGATGTGTGTGTCGCGACTAATAGGTGAAATGGGCTGGTTGCGACTAGAAAATGTTATGGTCGCGACTAGATTGTGTTATGGTCGCGACGAGAAGATGTTTTGGTCGCGACTAATGTACACAGAATTGTAAGGTCGCGACAAGGTGATGTTGAGGTCGCGACTAGTGACTAAAGTGGCTCTAAGCGTATGGGCCAAGAGTGGTGAAGGTCCAAGAGAGATAGTTACCCGGTTGGAGATAGACCGGAGGCAGGATATCAGATACAGGAAAGGTTATCTGGAAACCATGAAGTAAACTGATAAGGTATACTCATGGGTCCTGCAAGATGCCACATGGCATTAAAGTAATGATTCAGTAAAGTAAAGATACTCGGTTGGCGTGATAACCGAGGAGGCACGTAAACCGAGGAGGTGATCAGATAAGTCTGGGACTTATCTGGGTGGCATTGGGAAGCGTGCAAGGTCTCTTCCAGTTGCCACATGGCATTAGTCTGCAGAAAGCAGATAAAGCTGAGGGCACGCATTACGAGGCAAGAGACTGGATCGGTGAGTCAGCATGCTGAGGTGTCCCGGGAATTCAAGCATGTGAAAAATGAGGTGCTGAGTCAGCATGGTGAGTTGGCATGATGATGCAGTAAATGAGGAATTAAAGAAAATAGGAAATTCCAGGAAAAACCAGGACCGCAGGATCAAAGTTCATGGAAACTACGATTGTGCCATTGAGCCCTATTATAAATACCCCCCTTCCCCCATTCCATTTGCATCCCGCGGAGGAGGAGAGAATGAGAGAGAAAGAAGAGAGGGAAAGGGAAGGAAAGGAAGAGAGAAAGGAGAAAGGAAGAAAGGAAGTTCTGGCGGAGCTGGAAGCAGAATAGAGATAGTAGGGTTCTGCTGAGCTAGCCAGGTAGTAACTAATCCTAACTTCTATGTAATGGCTTTGTGATTTGATGTGCTATTGTTTGGTTGGATTGTTGTCTTATATGTTATGTCTGAAGCTCTGCTGTAATGCTATGGTCATATGTTATTAAGCATGGAAGCACGCAGCATACTTATCTGTACACAATCACAAGCAAGCACTGTCACACTGCATTACATATATTGTTATGATTGTTGCTACTGAGATTCCCCCGAATCTCATCCCCATCCATAACCCATTACAGGGAGGTTATGCTGAAGTGGATTTAGAGAATCCTAAGAGACGCCGTTATGCTGCCGGAGTAAAGACTGAACATCAGTATATGATAAGTACTGTGTACGTAGTGCTGTCTAAGGAGGCTAGAAGTGAGTGGACCTAGCCGGTTCATCTAGTCTTTCCTGGGTACTACGTAGAATGGTAGTTCTCATGAGGGAATTACCGAATCAGTACGGTTCAGTTCTTTGTACAGCTGAAGCGTAGCGGTTATGCTGCCGAAGTTTAGGCAGAACGAGATGTAATAGAGATATGAGGATTATGTATATGTCTTGTTGTATATGCCATATTGTATGACATTTTATGATTCAATGATAAATAATGTTTGGCATATTCAAATTTTGGATTATGAAGCTAACGCATAATAAAGCTAATATTGCTTCCGCTAGTGTACTCTAAGGGCTGTAAGGGAGGATGTTTCATTTTGGTATCAGAGCAAGAGGTTCTGGCATCAACAGAAAGGACTCTGGTTCAGAGCATAAGATTCTGGCATAGAACAGAAGGTTCTGGCTCAGTGATGCTCTGATTTAGCCCTTGAGTACGACAGAATAGCACTCCGGTCGCGACTAAAGTGGTTTATGTCGCGACGGGTAGCCTCAATGAGATGTTTAGTCGCGACGCATAAGTTTATAGGTCGCGACGGTTATTCACAGAAAGATTTGGTTGCGACGTAAAGAGACATAAGTCGCGACGAGAAAATATCCTGGTCGCGACGGTAGAGGAGTTGAGTTGCGACGTAGAAAGGTTAAGGTCGCGACGAAAGAAGATTTAGGTCGCGACTAGAAGACAGAAAATGTTAAGGACGCGACGTCTGAAGCTGTAGGTCACGACTAAAGAATAGAAATGATAAGTCGTGAGGAGTTAAGGGTAATGAAGAATCATAGAGGCTATGAATAGCGATTACCCAATACTCATATCGCGACGGAATGACAGAGATGTCCTGGTATGACATTAGAAGATTCAGATCGGGACTATTATGGGTTTAGAAGAGCCCGTGGAGATAAAGCTCCTAGATGGAATAAGAGGTGTTCATGTTTCGTTGTAAAGGAAAAGACAGGTGAACACAAAGCATGAACATAGAGCTTGAGTGGAGAAGTCATGCATAGAGGAAGTTGGCAACTCCAATAAGCAAGTCATCCTTGCTAGGTAGGATAGGCCGCAAAGGATGATAAAGTTAAGATGAGCTAGCTAGATGAGATAGCTAGAATGAGACAGATCCTTCATGTGATTACGAGGAGTAGATCTACATGGTAAAAGTCTTATTCAACCTAGTTGAATAAAAGACCTGAGAGCTAGAATAGGATAGCTAGTATGAAGTTTGCCTCGGAGTAATCCTAGGGCATAGCCTAAAGGCTAGAGATGTGATGATGTTTGATATGGCCTAAGGCTAAGGCTAAGGACGTGATGGTTAATAGGTAAAGAGTTAAAATTCCCTAAGCAGAGGGATTCCATCACAGAGATCTAGGGTAGAGTACCCTAAAGAATAGAAATAATAGTAAAAGATAATGAATGAGATCTAGGCGACTGAAGTTCGCTAGGATTAAGAGAAAGATGCGTTTTCAGGTGCTTAAGGGCTGTGGCTCGTGTGTCTGGAAAACAAAACCGTGACCTCATGTGGGCACCAAGCCTACCTAAGGGGAAAGCGGATAATATCTTTGTAAAGGGGTTCTAGGCTGTTACAGTAAAGGCCGATAAGGAACCACAGTCTGGTCAAGAATAGACTGAGACTGATAGATAGACAAAAGGAGAAATGAGATAGTAGAAGGTAGCCACAGATTACGGGATACAGTGACTCCCCTATGTAAGAAAGAGTGATGAAGGGTTGAGTCTGTACCTTAATAAGAGGGTAGCATGGCAGCCTGAGATAGACAGATGTTTCAGGATGACTGACCAAGATATGATAGGCCATATGATAAATAAAATATGCCTTGAGGTTTAGTTAGTCTGATGGATGGTTGAGCAAAGTATGATGATGATATGGCTTATGATGCCATAAGTTATGATAGTTGCATCTCCTTGCAATTGTCATATGATGACATGCATGTTAGAGTATGCCATCATGAATGAATACTCCCTTTTACAGTGCATGAAGGGTAGAGTATATATGAGATGAGAAAGTATGTTGCTCCCATACCATATGACATGTAATGAGATAGGTATTGAGGATGATAGATAGTCTCAGTTCATGGGACAATAAGCTATGAGATTCAGATATGTTATGATTGAGGATACTCGGGTAATTCTGCAGACTTATGAATATAGTACTCAGGACCATTTCTATTAAGCGGAATGGTAAGCAGATAAGAGTAAAGAGATTGTTTTTAGATCACTCTTCAGATAAGAGTTGGATCTGAAACAGATGGCTCTCAGATAGAGCTAGATTCAGATGAGTATAGATCACTCTTCAGATAAGAGTTGGATCTGATACAGGATGAGCATAGTTCAAATGGTTCACAGTTAGAGCACAGATGAGTTATGATGAGGCCATAGCAGTAGAATGCAATGGCAGGTGGTTAGACCATGATGGCACAAGCCAATGGTAAGCCACAGTAAAGTAAGAAAGATGAGAAGGAACTCCTGAGTAAGAGAGGAAGTAAGTAAAGTCTGGGTAAATGATGTGAGGCTATAAAATTTTTATGGAGTTATCAACAGGTGGAAGCAGTTAACCTTATAACTTAGTCTGTTGGTTTAAGATCTTCGGGAGATATACAGTACAACAGAATCGTAGTTAGATTCTGGAGGGTCACAGTTAGATCCTAACATGGCTCCAGGGTCGCAGTTAGATCCTAACAGATTCAGAGTCACAGTTAGATTCTGAAGAGGCTAACGGTTGATCGCAGTTAGATCCCGAGGTCGCAGTTAGACCTAGCCTAAGGAAAGTAATGAGCCATGAGACATGAGTACGATGTAGTATCTCTTTGGGAAGATGAATGCCAAAGACAAAGTTAAGGTAAGGAAGTTTCACTAGTTGATAACCTGACCCAGAGAAATTGTTTTATAATGATTTTCCTCAGGTAGCCTCTAGTCTACAGACTGAACTTAGCTTTCCCTTAAACGAAGATGGAGTCCAAGTTTAAATATGAGTACTGAGATTCAAAGTTTTGTAGAAGTATGCCTGAGAAGCAGAGAAGAGAATCCTCTGTGTAATAAGAAGCAGAGAAGAGAATCCTCTGAGAAGCAGAGAAGAAAATCCTCAATGTAATAAGAATAGAAAAGTATGAGTAGATAAAGATTACCCAGATGAGGGGTAAAGAGATTAAAAGGCTAGAGAAGACCTAGAGAAGAGGGTCTAAGGCAAAGCTGAGATAGAACACAGTTCTATGAAAAAGAGAAAGCCAGTCTTATGTTAGTTTTGTGATAAGATAAGATAAGTTATGAAAGGGTGAAATACACCATGAGATAGCTAGAGTGGGCTAGATATGCCATGATAACGTATCAAAGGCATGTAATGAGATACACGGTAGTAAACGTGTAATATGACACGCACCTAGAGATGTGCATTGTATGAACAGACAGAGAGGCTCCCTGTTTGGTAGGAATCAGATGTTTGAATGTTATGCTATGAAAGAGAATAGAAAATGAGAGCTTTCACTCTTTGCATGAGATGTTAGGCTTAATGTTATGCTAAAACTATGCAAGCTCCGAGTGTTAGAGCTGTGCCTAGTTAGAACAGGAATGCTTAAGCTCCGATGTTAGAGCTTTGCATTCATAAGCAGGTATGCAGTCCTGCAGTATGTTGGCCAAGCATTATGCATGTTAGAGTAGGTGCTTTTGTTTAGCAGCAAAGTAAAGAAAGAATAGCTGCGTAAGTCCTCTCTCTGTATGAAGTTAAGTGCAAAGAAAGATGAAATGCTACAAGTATGATGAGTAGTTAGAAGAAATTCCCGAATACAGTAATATTCGAGAGGATTTCATATGAAAGAAATGGACACTACTCATAAGTGCAGTAAGTGGTCCATAAGAGGAAAGTAGATTTCAACTCTGATTGGATTAACCCAGAGAAAGAAAGGCATGTTACGAAGAGATGTACAGTTATGATGCGTACTTTGCCAGATGTTAAGTTAATTTGGCTATGGTACTGATTAAATTTCGAGGACGAAATTTATTTAAAGGGGAGGAGAAATGTAACATCCCAATTTTCAGGCCTTGAGACACGGAAGTAGCCTGAGAATGAGAGGCTACCAGACCCCTTTTGAGCAGAAGTCCCAGAGACATAAGAGAGTTTTTAGGGACTAAGCTGCGAGTAAGTAAAGGTACGGGAACTTATGTGCAAACAGTAGAAGTCCCAAGGGGTAGAATGGCCATTTGGGGTGATGTAAAGGTCAAAGGTTGAAGAGTTACGAGCTGACCGTTATGGTCGCGACTAGAGTAAAGCATGGTCGCGACTAGTGGTTACAGAAAGAGCCATATGCGACGAGAAAGTAGTATGGTCGCGACGTGAAATAAGTATGGTCGCGACTAATAATGGCAGAAAGGTTTAGACGCGACTGAATGATGTGTGTGTCGCGACTAATAGGTGAAATGGGCTGGTTGCGACTAGAAAATGTTATGGTCGCGACTAGATTGTGTTATGGTCGCGACGAGAAGATGTTTTGGTCGCGACTAATGTACACAGAATTGTAAGGTCGCGACAAGGTGATGTTGAGGTCGCGACTAGTGACTAAAGTGGCTCTAAGCGTATGGGCCAAGAGTGGTGAAGGTCCAAGAGAGATAGTTACCCGGTTGGAGATAGACCGGAGGCAGGATATCAGATACAGGAAAGGTTATCTGGAAACCATGAAGTAAACTGATAAGGTATACTCATGGGTCCTGCAAGATGCCACATGGCATTAAAGTAATGATTCAGTAAAGTAAAGATACTCGGTTGGCGTGATAACCGAGGAGGCACGTAAACCGAGGAGGTGATCAGATAAGTCTGGGACTTATCTGGGTGGCATTGGGAAGCGTGCAAGGTCTCTTCCAGTTGCCACATGGCATTAGTCTGCAGAAAGCAGATAAAGCTGAGGGCACGCATTACGAGGCAAGAGACTGGATCGGTGAGTCAGCATGGTGAGTCAGCATGCTGAGGTGTCCCGGGAATTCAAGCATGTGAAAAATGAGGTGCTGAGTCAGCATGGTGAGTTGGCATGATGATGCAGTAAATGAGGAATTAAAGAAAATAGGAAATTCCAGGAAAAACCAGGACCGCAGGATCAAAGTTCATGGAAACTACGATTGTGCCATTGAGCCCTATTATAAATACCCCCTTCCCCCATTCAATTTGCATCCCGCGGAGGAGGAGAGAATGAGAGAGAAAGAAGAGAGGGAAAGGGAAGGAAAGGAAGAGAGAAAGGAGAAAGGAAGAAAGGAAGTTCTGGCGGAGCTGGAAGCAGAATAGAGATAGTAGGGTTCTGCTGAGCTAGCCAGGTAGTAACTAATCCTAACTTCTATGTAATGGCTTTGTGATTTGATGTGCTATTGTTTGGTTGGATTGTTGTCTTATATGTTATGTCTGAAGCTCTGCTGTAATGCTATGGTCATATGTTATTAAGCATGGAAGCACGCAGCATACTTATCTGTACACAATCACAAGCAAGCACTGTCACACTGCATTACATATATTGTTATGATTGTTGCTACTGAGATTCCCCCGAATCTCATCCCCATCCATAACCCATTACAGGGAGGTTATGCTGAAGTGGATTTAGAGAATCCTAAGAGACGCCGTTATGCTGCCGGAGTAAAGACTGAACATCAGTATATGATAAGTACTGTGTACGTAGTGCTGTCTAAGGAGGCTAGAAGTGAGTGGACCTAGCCGGTTCATCTAGTCTTTCCTGGGTACTACGTAGAATGGTAGTTCTCATGAGGGAATTACCGAATCAGTACGGTTCAGTTCTTTGTACAGCTGAAGCGTAGCGGTTATGCTGCCGAAGTTTAGGCAGAACGAGATGTAATAGAGATATGAGGATTATGTATATGTCTTGTTGTATATGCCATATTGTATGACATTTTATGATTCAATGATAAATAATGTTTGGCATATTCAAATTTTGGATTATGAAGCTAACGCATAATAAAGCTAATATTGCTTCCGCTAGTGTACTCTGAGGGCTGTAAGGGAGGATGTTTCACTAGACCTTTAGTCTCTTGGTGATGGATCCAGTATCTTGAGCTCATGGAGTGAACGGGGAATTTCTTCTATTCTAATTTGTATCTTGTCATATTTTGATTGCTTCTAGATCTAGGGTTTTTCATCATTTGAACAAGTTTGGATATCGATTGATTATTCTCAAATTAGACGATTGTAATTTACTTTGGATGTTTTGAATGCTGGTTTAAATTCAATATTTCAGTTTTGAGTTTAAGTTAGTTGAACGGTTGTCAACGATCGTTGCTAATTGATTCGATTGCTTGAATTCTAGGGTTAGTCGATCGACGCTCATTCGAGGGCATTCTTCCATCTGTTTTAAATTACACACTAAGTGATCCTTAGCAGTTCAATAATAGTCTTTAAACTATCTTTGATCAAAGGAGTTTTGAAACATCCTCCCTTAGAGCCCTCAGAGTACACTAGCGGAAGCAATACTAGCTTTATTATGCGTTAGCTTCATAATCCAAAATTTGAATATGCCAAACATTATTTATCATTGAATCATAAAATGTCATACAATATGGCATATACAACAAGACATATACATAATCCTCATATCTTTATTACATCTCGTTCTGCCTAAACTTCGGCAGCATAACCACTACGCTTCAGCTGTATAAAGAACTGAACTATACTGATTCGGTAATCTCCTCATGAGGACTACCATTCTACGTAGTACCCAGGAAAGACTAGATGAACCGGCTAGGTCCACTCACTTCTAGCCTCCTTAGACAGCACTACGTACACAGTACTTATCATATACTATGACGTTCAGTCTTAACTTGGGCAGCATAACGGCGTCTCTTAGGATTCTCAAAATCCACTTCAGCATAACCTCCCTGTAATGGGTTATGGATGGGGATGAGATTCGGGGGAATCTCAGTAGCAACAATCATAACAATATATGTAATGCAGTGTGACAGTGCTTGCTTGTGATTGTGTACAGATAAGTATGCTGCGTGCTTCCATGCTTAATAACATATGATCATAGCATTACAGCAGAGCTTCAGACATAACATATAAGACAACAATCCAACCAAACAATAGCACATCAAATCACAAAGCCATTACATAAAAGCTAGGATTAGTTACTACCTGGCTAGCTCAGCAGAACCTTCCTATCTCTATTCTGCTTCCACCTCCGCCAGAACTTCCTTACTTCCTTTTCTCCTTTCTCTCTTCCTTCCTTCTCCTTCTCTCTCTTCTTTCTCTTTCTTTCCCTTGCTCCTGCGTGCAAATGAAGACCATGGGGGGGTATTTATAGCCAATGGCACAACCGTAATTACCATGAACTTTGATCCTGCGGTCCTGGTTTTTCCTGGAATTTCCTATTTTCTTTAATTCCTCATTTACTGCATCATCGTGCCAACTCACCAGGACACCTCAGCAGCATATTTTTCACATGCTTGAATTCCCGGGACACCTCAGCAAGATGACTCACCGGTCCAGTCTCCTGCCTCGTAATGCGTGCCCTCAGCTTTATCTGCTTCCTCCAGACTAATGCCATGTGGCAACTGGAAGAGACCTTGCACGCTTCCCAATGCCATCCAGATAAGTCCCTGACTTTATCTGATCATTTCCTCGGTTATCGTGCCTCCTCGATTTTCGTGCCAACCGAGTAACTTTACTTTATTGAATCATTACTTTAATACCATATGGCATCTTGCAGGACCCATGAGTATACCTTATCAGTTTACTTCATGGTTTCCAGATAACCTTTCCTGTATCTGATATCCTGCCTCCGGTCTATCTCCAACCGGGTAACTATCTTTCTTGGACCTTCACCACTCTTGGCCCATACGCTTCGTATCACTTTAGTCACTAGTCGCGACCTCAACATCATCTTATCGCGACCTAACGCTTCTGTGTGCATTAGTCGCGACCACAACATCTTCTCGTCGCGACCACAACATTCTATCGTCGCGACCACAACACATTTTAGTCGCGACCATAACACTTTTTAGTCGCGTCTAAGGCTTTCTGCCACTATTAGTCGCGATGTCACTGCTTTCTAGTCGCGGCCATACTTCTTTTACGTCGTGACCATAATGCTTTCTTGTCGCGTGTGGCTCTTTCTGCAGCCACTAGTCGCGACCATACTTTACTCTAGTCGCGACCATAACGGTCAGCTCGTAACTCTTCAACCTTTGACCTTTACATCATCCCAAATGGCCATTCTACCCCTTGGGACTTCCACTGTTTGCACATAAGTCCCCGTACCTTTACTTACTCGCAGCTTAGTCCCTAAAAACTCTCTTATGTCTCTAGGACTTCTGCTCAAAAGGGGTCTGGTAGCCTTTTAATCTCAGGCTATTTCTACGTCTCAAGGCCTGAAAATTGGGATGTTACAAGTTTAAAGAATATTAGGGTTCTGGACTCAATCGATTGATTGAGGTTCTATTCAAGACTTAGTGATTTCGAAACTCCATATACATTGAGAGCAAGGATAGATATTTTTCATCATCAAGAGCCTATCATCATATACTACTTTCACAAACCAACCATCTTCCATCCTAAACAAAAACACAAAAATATCTATTTTACTGCATCTTTATTTTACTGCACCCGTAAAACAACAAAACCATTTACTCTTTACTCAGGTCTACCGTTGAATTTGACATCCAATTTACTAGGATTCCTTTAGAAAGGCTCCTTGAGAAGAACGATAGGGTTATGCCTTATACTACATTACTAGGGTGCAATTCACTTAATTTTGATGGCTGAAACCGCTACAATCCGAGGCTCTAGTCAGCGTGCCTGAGGAAGAGGCCATTAGAGGAGTCAGATAGATGAAAAGAAAATAAAATAGAGATAAAGTGATGAGACGAAATGTACAGATCGATCATAGGAATGGTATACATATATAAATGGTTCATGATCAATAAGAATATAGAAGAATGCAATTGGCCTTCTATCATAATGACTACAAATGCTGGGAACCGAAGAAGTGAAATGAATAGTCTGAAGAATAAAGAAAGCGCGAGGGAAAGCATAGACAGGAAACTGAAGAGGAAGATAGGACGAAGTTAATCTGTGTAACATCCGGATTTTTGGGTCTAGGAGAACTGGGAGGTAGTCTGATATGGGCAGGCTGCTAAACCCATAGTCCTAGGGTAGTAATCTGATATGGGCACATCACTTACCTATATTTTATAGGAATCCGAGGGATGAGCTAAGTTCCTCAGGATTTAAAGATGAGTTAAGTCATTGACCTATAAAATAGGGACAATTCACCTATGTTCAAAAAGAGGAATGTAAGGAATATCCTAAGTCTTAAGCCTAGGAATTCTGCAGGTAGCTAGATATGGGCTGGCTCCTGAGTAAGATAACTTGATATGGGCGGGTTGTCAAACCTTTCAATTAACAATGACTCTCGAAGAGTTCAGGGGATGAGTTTTTGAAAGAGAATTTCTAGAACTTAAGATGAAGGATAAGAAGATAAGTAAAGATGCCAGAAAGAGAACTCAAGGGCATAATCTTAATTATGGGAAAGATCGGGCTGGTAGCCGATGAGTACCATATTTTGCCAGAAAATAGAGAAAATTATGCTGATCATTTCACTAAACTATGAAATATGCATATGAGGTCTCTATGAGTATGAAAGAATTATGGAAAGTTAAGGGACTTAATTGAAAAGAAGAAAAGTATCCAGGGGCAAAATGGTAATTATGGAAAGTTCAGCCCAAAGTGGCTTAGAACTACCCGGAAGTATTTTAGTCCCAAACTTCATCAGTAAATAGAGGAAATGATGCTGGATAATTCAGCTTAATACAGGAATTTTATCAGGACTCCAGATAGCCAAAATTTATCTGATAGTATAAAACTATAAAAAATTCCTATCGGATATCCTAGACCTCAAATATAAGTGAAAAATTACAGGATGATGCATCCTGATGAGGCAGATGTCAGGGAACTGACAGAATACCTAAAGGAGGTCTGTGGAAAAAGTTATTCACAAATTAGTAAATTCAGACGGGAGTGTGTGACCTTCGGGTATCCAATTGGGAGATTTATTAGTATTCAAAATGAGACTGAATGAGTTCAGATGATATCGGTCAGATGCTTGTTATGAACCAAAGGGATGCCTAGACTCAGTATGTCAGTTTATCTGATACAAGGAGTTGGTGTCCGGAAAAAGGTGTAAAATGACGAAAATGCCCTTATGTTATAAAATAGTGAAAGAATGAGTAAAGGGTATTTTGGTCATTTGACTAAGGTGAGACAGTCAATAAAGGTTGTCTGGATAGTTGACCAGGGTCAGAGAATACTCTGGTGGAATGTGAAAAGACAATAATGCCCTTAGACTCATTAAAGTAAAGAAAGAGGAACCAAGGGCATTTTGGTAATTTATCAAGGGATGGTTCTTGGGAATTGAGCCATCAGAGTACTTAGGGCTGGATCAGAGACCCAAGATGATATTCCAAGGCCAAAAAACGTAGCCCAACATATATGTGGGAAAAAGTGGCATTAAAATAATATTTTAGTGACTTTTCAATGAAGTAGAGTTACTCGGTCGGCACGATAACCGAGAAAGTTATCAGATAAAGTTTTGGACTTATCTGGATAGCATTGGATGGTGTGAAAGGTGCCAGCAAGATGCCACATGGCGCCAACATAGAGGAAGAAGAAAAAGCTGAGGACACGTGGCACGATCTCAACCGTGTATTCCAATGCAAGACTATGAAATTCTCTGGAAATGCTGAGCCAGCTGGTGAGGTGTCCTGTGGGCCCCACCATTACGCCACCTAGCCTGTGAGGTGTCCCTTGATGATGTCATAAAGTGGTGAGTCGTAAGGGTGATAATGTCATCACTATGACATAAGTGAAACTTGGTGGGCAAGTAAAGCAATTTGAGCCACTCATTGAGAATTGCTCTGGACCACTCATTCTCCCTTGCTTCCACTATAAATACCCCTCCCCCTTTCCATTGCAACCCACGGCCAAGAGCCATTTTAGAGAGGGAAGGAAGTTCTAGAGAGAGAAAGTGAGAGAAAGAAAGAAAGAAGGAAGTTCTGGCGGAGCTGGAAGCAGTATAGAGATAGTAGAGTTCTGCTAAGCTAGCTAGGTAGTAACTAATCCTAGCTTTTATGTAATAACTTTGTGATTTGATGTGCTATTGTTTGGTTGGATTGTTGTCTTATATTTTATGTCTGAAGCTCTACTGCAATGCTATGATCATATGCTATTGAGTATGGAAGCATGCAGCATACTTATTAGTACACAATCACAAGCAAGCACTGTCACACTGCATTACATATATTGTTATGATTATTTACTACTGAGATTCTCCCAAATCTCATCCCCAATAAATAACCCATTACAGGGAGGTTATGTCGAAGTAAAGCTTGAGAATTTTAAGAGACGCTGTTATGCTGCCGAAATTATGACAAGATGGCAGTAGTGAAGAAAGGAGCTGATACGTACTGTGTACGTAGGTACTGTTTAAGGAGACTGGAAGTGAATGGACCTAGCAGGTTCATCCAGTCTTTCCTGGGTACTTACGTAGAATGGTAGTTCTCATGGGAATTACCGAATCAGTACAAGATCAATTACTTTTTAAAGTTGAAGCCTAGCAGTTATGCTGCCGAATTTCAGGCAGAAAAAGATGTAATAGAAATATGAGAATTTTGTATATTCCCTGAAGTATAACAACTTATTATTTAGTAATAAGTATTGTTTGGCATGCTTGACTGATATGTGATGGATATATGCATATGTATGTAAAGTTGAGTGCTGGAATTTGCCACCATGAATAGTAACCTATGATGACTTAATGATGTTTGATCCATGATTAAAAATAGTAAATGGTTGAATAAATGTATGATATTTTTATGTTAAATAGTAGACATACCAAGCTTCGATTTTATATATAGAATGCCTCATTTGGATGTCTACTCATGGAGATATAAATTATCAAAGTTAGGACCAAAATGCTAGATTTAGGAGAAAAATGTTGGATGAACAGTAAAGTTGTAGCGTGGACTGACGTTGACTTGGTCAAGTCATGGTCAACGAGTTATTTTTTCCTGAAAGATAATTGAGTTATCTTCATGTAGCAATTTGAACCACTTCCTTTCGATTTTTCTAGAATTAGTTATGGTTTTTCGAAGTCAGGTCACTCATCTGGAATTATACAGTGAACAGTACTCGATAAGAGTAAAACTCCAGATTGAGAAATTGGACTTCAATGACCTTGAAAGTTGTCCTAAATGCTACCAAATGGTCCCTAAGATGAACAAAAGTAAGGATGTTTCAATTCGAATGTAGAGTACAAGCTTCATTGACAAATTTGCATTGAGTGACGTGTTTGCCTGATGTGTTGGAGCCCAGTTGAATTGACCTTTTATAATGCTGTGATTTTTTATACCTTTACTTTAATATCCCAATGTTCAGGCCTAGAAATTCAGAAAGTAGCCTAAAAAGTATAGGCTATCAGAACCCTTTAAGCAGAAGTCCCAAAAACATACAGAGGGTTTTTAGGGACTAAACTGCAATAAGTGAAAGTACAGGGACTTATATGTAAATAGTGGAAGTCCCTAGGGGCATAATGGTCATTTTTAGAAAAGAAAGGGACTAAAGTGAAAAGTTTAAAAGTTCCATGGTAAGAAATAAAAGTAGACACAAGTTGTGGAATATTAAAGGTAATTATGAAAGTTAAGGGATTTAATTGAAAAGAAGAAAAGTTTTTAGGGGTAAAATAGTAATTATAGAAAGTTGAGCTGGAATTGGCTTAAAACAGCCCGGGAGCATTTCAGTCCCAAATTTCACAATAGATAGAAGAAATGATACTGGTTAATCTAGCTTATTACAGAAATTTTATTAGAGTTTCAGATAGCTGAAATTTATCTGATAGTCTGAAAGTTATTTGAAATTTTTATCAGATCTCCTGGACCTCAGATACGAGTGAAAAAATACAGGAATATGCGTCCTGTGAAGCCAGAGGTCAGGGAACTGACAGAATCTTGAAAGGAGTTCTGTAGGAAAAGTTATTCACTTTTTAGTGAATTTAGACGGGAGTTCGTGAACGCCAGATATCCGATTGAGAAATTAATCGGTAAATAAACTGGGACTGAATGAGCCCAGATGGCGTCACACAGAGGCCCATAATGACACCAAGGGTGGCCCAGGCCCATGATATCAGTCCAGCGGTAAAAGGGGCTAGTGTATGAAAAAGGTGCAAGATGACAAAAATACCCCTGTGTTATAAAATAAGTAAAGAATGAGTAAAGGGTATTTTGGTCATTTAACTAAGGTTAGACAATCAAGAAAGGTTATCTGGATAGTTGACCAGGGTCAGGGGATACTCTGGTAAGGTGTGAAAAGATAATAATGCCCCTAGACTTATTAAAGTAAATAAAGAGGAACCAAGGCCATTTTGGTAATTTATCAAGGGATATTTCTTGGGAATTGAGCTATCAGAGTACTTGAGCTTGATCAAAGGCCCAAGATGACATTCCAAAAGCCCAAAAATGTAGCCCAAGGAATATGTGGGTTAAAGTGGCATTAAAATAATATTTTAGTGACTTTCAATAAAGTTACTCGATTGAAGTGATAACCAGGGAATTGATCAGATAAAGTTATGGACTTTTTTGGAAGCCATGAGGTGGCATGAAAGGTACCCATAAGGCGCCACATGGCATGAGCATAGAGGAAGAAGAAAAAGAAAAAGACACGTGGCACGATCACCATTCATTCCGGATAAGACTCTGGAATTCTCTGGAAGCGCTGAGTTAGCTAGTGAGGTGTCCCGAGGGCCCCACCATTACGACACCTAAGCATGTGAGGTGTCCCCTGATGATGTCACTTTTGATGAGTCATCACTAGTGGAAAATTGGCATTCGAAATCCCCATTTTTAAATCGGTCAATGCGGAGACGGTGTTAAAAAAATGACCAGTGGCATTTTTGTAAATAATATGAAATATTTACACCGTATTTACTTGTGACCGATGTGGAAAAATATAGTCCGGTTTAGATGTTTACTTTCTACAGCGGATGTTATAGTGATCGATGTGGAAATATTTAGTCCAGTTTAGATTAACTCTGTCTGTATCCTTTCCCGCCATTTTATGTCAAGTCTTCTCAGACATGCGAAGTAGTATGTAGTTCATCATGATCACCTTCTCCGATATCTATTTTATATTCATTTCTTCTATCTTCTATCTTAACTCTCCAATGGCTTCTTCCTCATCCACCCCTCCTTCTCCGCCTCACAAAACACAAAGAACTAATTTTGAAGAAAAAAATGTCTGTCATTATGATAACCCTTCAGTTCCTTCTCCTCCTCCCCTGCTCCAGCAACTGGTGGAGTGCCTGGAGGAACTCATCCCGCACTTCAATGGAAGAATTGGGCCTGAAAGTTGAGAGGATGAATTAACGTTTCAGAGCCTTCCGTTCTGAAGTTCGTCGCCATCAACAGGATGATTTCTTTCATCCTGTTGTTGATCCCAATTCTGACTCCCAAAACACTGACTCCGAAGAAGATGAATGAGTGAAAATGGGGTCACCTGCCTTTCCCTATTCCGATCCCTACCTCCTTTTTGATGTAATGAAAAGAATGAGGAGATGATGATATTGTATTTATATAGATTTCAACATGTAAAGTTTGATAGTAAAGTTTAATTTGAATGAATGTCTAACAAGTTTCTTGTTCTGCATATGTATATACGTTGCTGATGATCCATTTATTTTTCATCTAAATCCCACTTTTAAACCAGTCACTGAGGAGAAGATGGTTTAAAAAAATTAAATTTTTACACCAGTTTTAAAAGTAACCGATTTAAAATATAAACACCCGTTGCAGATTGAAACATCCTTACTTTTGTATGTCTTAGGGACCATTTGATAGCATTTAGAACCACTTTCAAGGTCATTGAAGTCCAATTTCTCAATCTAGAGTTTTACTCTTATCGAGTACTGTTCACTGTATAAATTCCAGATGAGTGACCTGACTTCGAAAAACCATAACTAATTCTAGAAAAATTGAAATGAAGTGGTTCAAATTGCTACATGAATCTAACTCAATTATATTTCAGGAAAAAATAACTCGTTGACCATGACTTGACCAAGTCAACGTCAGTCCATGTTACAAATTTACTGTTCATCCAACGTTTTTCTCCTAAATCCAGCATTTTGGTCTCAACTTTGATAATTTATATCTCCATATATAGACATCCATATGAGGCATTCCATATATAAAATCGAAGCTTGGTATGTCTACTATTTACCATAAAATATCATACATTTATTCATCCATTTACTATTTTTAATTATAGATCAAACATCTATAAGTCACCACGAGTTACTGTTCATAGTGGCAAATTCCAGCACTCAACATTACATACATATGCATACATCCATCATATATCAGTCAAACATGCCAAACAATACCTATTATTAAATAATAAGTTGTTATACATCAGGGCATGTACAAAATCCTCATATTTCTATTACATCTTTTCCTGCCTGAAATTCGGTAGCATAACCGCTACGCTTTATCTTTAGAAAGTAACTTATCTTGTACTGATTCGGTAATTCCTGTGAGAACTACCATTCTACGTAAGTACCCAGGAAAGACTGGATGAACCGGCTAGGTCCACTCACTTCCAGCCTCCTTAGACAGTACCTACGTACACAGTACGTATCAGCTCCTTTCTTCATTACTGCCACTTTGACATAATTTCGGCAGCATAACGGCGTCTCTCCGCATTCTTAAATTTCACTTTGACATAACCTCCCTGTAGTGGGTTATATATGGGGATAAGATTCGGGGGAATTTTAGTAGTAATAATCATAACAATATATGTAATGCAGTGTGATAGTTCTTGCTTGTGATTGTGTACAGATAAGTATGCCGCGTGCTTCCATACTCAATAACATATGATCATAGCATTGTAGTAGAGCTTCAAGCATAACATATAAGACAACAATCCAACCAAACAATAGCACAAAAAATCACAAAGCCAATACATAAAAGCTAGGATTAGTTACTACCTCAAAAGCTTAGCAGAACTCTAGAATCCCTATACTGCTTCCGGCTCTGCCAGAACTTCCTTTCTTTCTTCCTTTCACTTTCTCTCTCTAGAACTCATTTCTCTCTCTTATTCTTGCCTTGAGCTGTGAAGACAAATGAAAGGGGGAGGGGGTATTTATAGTTTTCATGGATGGCATTTCTGTAATTCTTAAGAACTCTGAACTTGTGGCCACCATTTTTCCTGGAATTTCCTATTTTCTTTTCCATTTATGACATCATCACCATGACATCATCCAAGGGACACCTCATGGGACACCTAATCTCTCACATGGCAAAAATGAAGGTCCAAGAAGCCTCTGGAGAAATTCCAGTCCAATCTGGTACCGGCCTGGTACGATTCCTCAAAAACTGGACTGTTTTCTGAATCTAATTTTTCTGAAAATCCATATTATGTCTTCTGAAACATCATTCTTTATATCTCTCAAAGTACTCTTGCTATAGCTCTCTTGAAGTGGATTATATCTCTCTTGCCGAAAATCCTGGTAGAAAATAACTGTACTGATTCGGTAATTCCCCATGAGAACTACCATTCTACGTAAGTACCCAGGAAAGACTAGATGAACCGGCTAGGTCCACTCACTTCCAGCCTCCTTAGATAGCACCTACGTACACAGTACTTTGTATAGTCTACCAGCACAACGGCATTTTCTAACAAATATCTTTAAATCTTAACCTTAAAATATTGACCTTAATTTTGAACTTTAACTTTGACCTTACTTATACTCAATTGGAACTATTTTAGAATATTGGAATACCTCTTAACCTCAAAAACATTAATTTTCAAGAGTTGGGCTTACGGACACTGTTTATTGCCACTATTCACTGGGTAATTCCATATTACAGCCTAAACTTTGGAAATTTATAACTAAATCTAGAAAAATCTTTTTGATGTGATTCCAATTTATAATGAAAGCTATTTCATTTAAATTTTATATAAAAATATGAAAATGAGTTTTCCTTATCCAGATCAAATCAGTTTATTCGTTGAACTTTACTGTTCATTGCCACTATTCACTGGGTAATTCCAGATTACAGCCTGAACTTTGGAAATTTATAACTAAATCTAGAAAATTCTTTTTGATGTGATTCCAATTTATAATTAAATATATTTCATTTAAATTTGATAGAAAAATATGAAAATGAGGTTTCCTTGTCCAGATCAAATCAGTTTATTCGTTGAACTTTACTGTTCATTTAGTAAATCTGGAAATTCCAGTTTCCTTGCCCCATTTTCAAAAATTCATTTCTCCTTGTATACTTATCCAATTGAGTTGAATTACCTATGTATTTAAAACTCCATATGTATACTTTAAGCTCACAAAATTTCGTGGAAAAACTCATTCATTTACTATATGAAATTAGCGCATGAACCTCACTTCCTCAGAGTAGTCGTTTTATCTTATTCCAGATTTCAACTCCTGACTTTGATAAATCATAATAATTCGAGTTCTTAATCAAATGAGGCTTCTTGGTGTCCATTTAAATCTCTAAATCTTAGCTATTTTCATTCCAAATTTCATATGAAAACTCGTCAGATTAGTCACCTAAACTATCGTTCCAAGTACACTACCTCAGATTTGATTTATGAGTAGCATGGATCATACAAACCAAAACATCATCTTGTAATTAAAGTGTACACTCTTTAAGTTATGTACAGTCATCCATCAACATTTACCCTCTTGCCTTGAGAAGATCCAGCACCTAGATCATAGTTATGGGGGGTGAGATTCGGGGGAATCTCAATAGCAAGTAATACAAACTATAAGGTTATGCATGTTTGATTAAATGCCTAACATGTTATCATGCAATTGGAGCTAATTCATGCTTATTCATAAGCAAACTCTAACATGCATATTGTCATGACATATATTGCAAGGAGTGGCACATACTCATAGCACATCATCATCATAAACATCATCACATAATATTCCATGCTCAACCAAACCTTCATGCATAACAAGTAAGCAAATCAATCAAAGCACATAAGTTTATAGTTAAGTATTCTTACTACCTCTTGTAGATCCTTGTCCTTCCTTTCTTGAAATGGTCTTTCCTTGCCACAAATGTCAAAACCTAAATATTACAATATGATTACCAAATTATAACTCCATTCCAAACAAATTCCAAGTCTAGTTTCATTAAGCTCCCTTTTTCCAAAAATTCCCATTTTGGTTCCAATGCTTCCCATACTTGTTCCTCCACTTTACCCCCACACAAAATCCCATTTTAAGACCATTGGAAGCATCAAAATTATGAAATTCAAAATACTGTTCAACTGTTCGTGCGAGTGAACAGTACCCGTGAGGACTTTTCAACATTATAACCTTTAACTCCAATGGTTTCCAAGGTTCAAAACCTTTCCAATCCTACACAAAATTATCATATAAACTCAATGGAAGCATTAAATCATTTAAATTCCATTTTCTTCTATCATGAACAGTGCATGAACAGTGCAAACCTAAATGGTAAAGTGAAGAACATCAACTTACTTCACAACCAAGCATGTAACTAGCTTGTTTAAGCTTGTCTTAACTATCTATGACCTAAAACTCATATTCCTTTCACATATACACAAAATTTCCAGCAGCATCCCCCCAAGATTTAAGCCTCAAAAATCACTTAAACTCAAGTACAAACCATAAGAACAAGAGGTAGAAGCAAGGAGACAACTTACCTTACTTGCTCCTTCAAGACCCTTGCTTCTTCCTTGCTTTCTTCCACTTGCTTTCTCTTGAACTCACTTCTCTCTCTAAAGGAGCTCTTGGGTGTGAAGAATGAATGGAAAGAGGGGGTATTTATAGCAAAAGTCATGTGTCATTTGAAGGCCAAGATCACTTTGGAAACTATTTGATCTAATGGTTAAAGGTTTGATCTTGGAATGTCTTTTCACTTTTCACTCAAGACCTTACCACCATGACATCACTAGCATGGCACCACTTGATACATCTAAGACCACTTCTTTGGCGCCATTTTTGAGTCCATGTGGGTCCCACCATGTGCAAAACCTAATTCTTACTTTATTCTCTTTTTCTTTATTTCCAAAAATCCAAAAATTATTTATTTTTGGACTTGGGCTCCAAGACAACTTTTGGGCCTTATTGGACTGGCCTAGGATGACATGGTGGGTCTCTTTTAGGTCCAATAGCTAATTGGCCTAAATCCCAATGTACTTTCCTTATACCGATATCCATAAATCACCCTGATCTTAGCATAAATGTTAAACACCTCTTTTAATTGTTCTAACATTTTTAGAAATTCATTCTAATATAAAATGAATTCTCTACAAAGTTTCATAATTTTTTGAGCCCCAGAAATCCTGTTAAAAATTACATACGTTTCCTTTAACCCTTTATCGGGGTCCTTTTTCACTGTAAATTCCATATTTAATTCTACAGGACTCCTTTTTTACTTTTGTCAACTCCATAAACTCTCATATTAATTCTAATAATTTACTATCAAATTTCATCTAATATCCATCCATTGAATGAAATGACCAAAATGCCCCCCATTTACTTCTGGTTTCTTAGGGCATCACAGTGGCATTTTCGAAATCTTGCACTTTGGCTCTTAGACTTTCTTCCTCTTCCAATTAATCCTTTTCTTTAAATATGGCCACATCTTTTCCTAAAAATCTCATATATTTTATTCAACCTGTACATACAACTTAGTATAGAAATTTGGGATGTTACATTTCTCTCCCCCTTAAAATAAATTTCGTCCCCGAAATTTATAACATATACACTCTACCAAAATAAATCAGGGTACATCTCTTTCATTTTTTCTTCTATTTCCCAGGTAGCTTCATTCTCTGTTAGTCCTTTCCAGATCACTTTGACTATAGGAATCTGCTTATTCCGCAGCTGCTTGACCTTTCGATCAACTATTTGTACTGGTCTAACTTCATAGGTTAGGTTATCTTGCAACACAACTTCATCTTGTTCAATCACATGCATTGGATCTGGAACATACTTCTTTAGCTGGGAAACATGGAATACATCATGTATCTGGCTGAGATTTGGAGGAAGTGCCAACTTGTAGGCCACTGATCTTATCCTTGAGAGAATCTGAAATTGTCCGATGCATCTAGGATGTAACTTTTTCACCTTGATTGATCGTCCGGCTCCCGTAGTTGGAGTTAACTTAAGAAAAACATGCTCTCCTTCTTCAAACTCCAACGACTTTCGTCTAACATCTGTATAACTCTTCTGTCGACTTTGAGCCATCATCATCCATCTTCTAATCATTGCAATCTGCTCAGTAGTCTGATCCACAATATCAGGACCATACATTCTTCTCTCACTTAACTCAAGCCAGCATAAGGGAGATCTACACTTTCGTCCATAAAGAGCTTCGAATGGGGCCATCTGAATACTAGCTTGATAGCTATTATTGTATGCAAATTCTATCAATGGTATATGAGTATCCCAACTGCCTTTAAAATCCAAGACACATGCTCTCAACATATCTTCTAGTGTCTGAATTGTTCTCTCAGATTGACCATCTGTTTGAGGATGATAATCTGTGCTGAATCTGAGAGTAGTACCCATTTCTCGCTGCAAAGCCCTCCAAAAGTTTGACGTGAATCGAGGGTCTCTGTCAGATACAATACTGCTTAGAATTCCATGCAGTCTAACAATTTCCTTTATGTACAATTTTGCCAACTTCTCTAGAGAATCCCTCTTATTTATTGCCAGGAAATGAGCTGACTTTGTCAACCGATCAATCACCACCCATGTTGCATCATGCTTAGTTGGGGTCATGGGTAGTCCGTCTACAAAGTCCATGGCAATACTGTCCCACTTCTATTCAGGAACATCTAGAGGTTGCAATGTTCCTGCTGGCTTCTAATGCTCAATCTTCACTTTCTAGCATGTTAAGCACTTAGACACATAAGCCACCACATCTTTCTTCAGTCCAGGCCACCAAAATAATCTTTTAACATCATGGTACATCTTGGTCATACCTGGATGCACTGTATATCGGCTTTTGTGTGCTTCATCCAGAATCTTCTCCCTTAGTCCCCTAGCATTAGGGATGTAGGGTCTTCCTCTAAACTGCAATAATCCATCAGAGGAAATCTCAAAATTCTTAGTCTGCCTTCTCTCCAGCTTGTCCTTAAAAATCATTGCGAGCTTATCATGTTCTTGAGCCTCTTTAATCTCGTCTTCTATGCAAGCCTTGACATGCACTCCCCCGTAGGAACTTTCCGTCACTTGTATATGATACAAAGGGCTCCAATCTTGCATATCCTCAATCAATTTAATTCTTTGATCATCATATATGCTACCCGTACCACCTTTCTACTCAGAGCATCGGCCACTACGTTGGCTTTTCCTGGATGGTATTTAATTTGGAAATCGTAATCCTTTAACAATTCCATCCATCGGTGTTGCCTCATATTCATCTCTTTCTGATCCTGCAGATACTTTAGGCTTTTGTGGTCACAGTATAATTCAATTGTAGCTCCATATAAATAATGCCTCCATATCTTCAGAGCATAAACCACCGCTGCAAGCTCCAGCTCATGAGTGGGATAATTCTATTCATGCGGCTTTAACTGCCGAGAGGCGTAGGCTACTACTCTACCTTGCTGCATCAACACACATCCTAACCCCTGTTTACTAGCATCAGTGTAGACTACTAAGTCTAAGCTGGGTATGGGATAATCAGCACAGGAGTAGTGGTTAATTTCTGCTTTAACTCTTGAAAACTAGCCTCGCACTTCTTGTCCCACTTAAACTGCTGATTCTTTCTGGTAAGCTTGGTTAGTGGCAAGGCAATTCGAGAAAAGTCCTGGATAAATCTTCTGTAATACCCTGCTAAGCCCAAGAAACTTCTGATCTCAGTCACCGTCTTTGGCTGCTCCTAGCTTAAAACAGCTTCAACTTTGCTAGGATCCACAGCTACCCCATCTTGGGATATGACGTGATCAAGAAATTTGACTTCTAAAAGCCAAAACTCACACTTACTAAGCTTAGCGTAGAGTTGCCTCTCTTTAAGGGTACCCAGAATAATTCTCAAATGCCTTTCATGCTCCTCAGCAGACTTGGAGTATACTAGAATATCATCTATGAAGACCACCACAAATTGATCTAAATAAGGCCTGAAGATCCGGTTCATATAATCCATGAAAATTGCAGGCGCATTAGTTAGACCAAAAGGCATACTAAAAACTCGAAATGCCCATAACGTGTTCTAAAAGCAGTCTTTGAAATGTCATCTGACTTAATTCTTGTCACAACCTTATTTTTATACATCTTAGGGACCATTCAGTAGCACTTAAACCACTTTCAGGGTCATTGAAGTCTAAACACTTAATCTGGAATTTTATTCATATCGAGTACTGTTCACTGTGGCAAATTCCAGATGAGTGACCTGACTTTGAAAATTCATAACTAATTATAGAAAAATCGAAATGAAGTGGTTCTAATTGCTACGTGAAGCTAACGCAAATATATTTCAGGGAAAAATCATTGGTTGACCAATCCTTGACAAATTTAACGTGGGTAAACGTTCAAATATTACTGTTCATCCAATGACTTTCTCCTGAATCCAGCATTCTGGTCCCAACTTTAACCATTTATATCTTTTCGTGTATACATCCAATTTAGACATTATATATATCAAATTAAATCTTAGTATGTCTACTTTATACCCTAAAAAGTTCGTACATTAATTCAATCATTTACTATTTTTAATGATTTATCAAACATGAATGGGTCTTCACGAGTTACTGTTCACTGAGCCTATTTTCAGCATTTAGTCTTTACATACCCAAGCATACAACCAACACATATCAGTCATACAGGCCAGATAACCATTAATATCAAATAATCAACTGTTATATATCTGTGCATGATTAACTCTCTCATATTTTATTACATCCTTCTCTGTCTATAATCCGGCAGCATAACTGCTACAATTCTTTCCTAGAAAGTAACCGATGTTGTACCGATTCGGTAATTCCCTTATGAGAACTACCATTCTACGTAGTACCCAGGAAAGACTGGATGAACCTTCTGGGTCCACTCACTTCCAGCCTCCTTAGACAGCACTACGTACACAGTACGTATCAGTTCCTTTCTTTGTTCCGTCTTCGTTGCCGGAATTTCGGCAGCCTACCGGCGTCTCTTAAGATTTCCAAATTTTATTTTGACAGAACTTCCCCTGTAATGTTATGTTTGGGAATGAGATTCAAAAGAATCCCAGTAACAATAATCATAACAAAATATGTAATGCAGAGTGACGGTGCTTGCTTGTGACTGTGTACAGATAAGTATGCTGCATGCTTCCATATTCAATAACATATGATCATAGCATTGGAATAGAGCTTCAAGCATAACATATAGGACAACAATCAACCAAACAAGACAACACATCACAAAGACATTACATAAGAGCTAGGATTAGTTGTTACCTCAAAAGCAGTGCTTTAGAACTTCCCTACTACTTCCAACTTCACCAGAACTTCCTTACTTCTTTCTTTCTCTCACTTTCTCTCTCAAGAACTTCTTTCTTCCTCTCTTTCTTGCTTGCACCGAAATGAAGGGGTAAGGGGGGGTATTTATAGTGTTGAGCAATGGCAATCTTGTAATTTTGAAGACTTATGATCCTGTGGTCCTGGTTTTTCCTGAATTTCCTATTTTTCTTTATTCCTTTTACTGCATCATGCATGACATCACTCAATGCCAACTCATGGGACACCTCACCTCCCACATTCTTCACATGGCGAAATTGAGAGGGAGCTAGAGCCTTCCGGAAGCTTTCCGGTCCACTCCAGTTCCGGCCCGGTCCATCGCCTCGAAAAACGTGCTGTTTTCTGCACATGATGTTTCTGAAGATCCTTTTTATGTCTACTGACCTCACATTTAGTATCTAGACCCTTTATATCATTAACTTTTTAATACTGGGTCCAGACTCAATTACAGATCCCCTGCGAAATGACCAAAATGCCCTTGGTGCCCTATCTTGTCCTATTTTAACCCTAAGGGCAAAATCGTCATTTCACACCTTTCTGGACTCGGTCAAAGCTTATACTGGCTCTAGTCAACCTTATTTAGACATGTCTTGACCTCTGGGTCTGTCCAAAATGACCAGAATACCCTTTATTCATCTGCTGCCCTTTTTGTACAACATAGGGGCATTTTCGTAATTTCGCACTTTTCCGGGGTTCTGCTGGACACTGGCCCACCTATCAGTCCAAGAGTCTTATTGGGCCTCTAATGGCGCCATTTTTGGGCTTCCTGGGCCCATTACCTGTATGGCACGCATTACGAGAAATCTTCCTTTAACACAGTTCATTGAATATTTTAACTATTATTTACCGATTATACACCTTTTTCGGACACCGGCTCTTTTTCCCAGATACAGTGTCCTACTGTGTTCAGGCATCCTTGGGGGTTATAACGGTCATCTGACCGAAGTCATTCGATCGCATTCAGCCTCTTTAAAAATATCGATAAATCTCCAACCCGGATCCCTGGAGGCCTCACACTCCCGTCTGGAATTTTTATTTTGTGAATAACTTTTCCTACAGACCTCCTATCGGTATCCTGTCAGTTTCCCGACATCCGCCCCATAAGGGTGCATCATCCTGTATTTTCTCACTTATATCTGAAACCTAGGGTATCCGGTATTAATTTTTATAACTTTTGGACGATCAGTCCATTTCTGGCTATCTGGAATCTTCAAAAATTCCGGTATTAGGCTTGGTTACCCGGCGTCACCTGCCCTACCTTCTGGTAGAATCTGGGACTGAAATGCTGTCGGGCGGTGCAAACCACTTCTGGCCTATTTTCTTTAATTATACTTTAGCCCCAGGGAACTTTTCCTTCTTTATAATTAAGTCCCTTAATTTGGCTAAAATTACACTTTAAGACCCCACATTTTTGTCTACCTTTCCTTCCTTACCTTAAACTTTCCATATTTGCATTTAAGTCCTTTCTTTTCCTTTCTTTTGCAATTTAATCATTTTCTTTACATAAAGGACCACATCTTTTTCCTGAAACAGAGCTCATATATTCCGTTGATTCTGTACATAGAAACCAGTACAGAAAATTAAGGATATTACATTTCTCTCCCCCTAAAAATAAATTTCGTCCCCGAAATTTACATTACATCTATCCTATACAAATAATTCAGGGTACTTTTCTCTCATCTTTTCTTCTGTTTCCCATGTAGCCTCTTGTTCAGTCAAGCCTTTCCAGATCACTTTAACTAAAGGAATTTGCTTATTCCGCAACTGCTTGACTTTTCTATCAGTAATTCGTACCGGTCCAACCTCATAGGTCAAGTCATCTCGCAGTGCGACCTCATCTTGCTCTATCACATGAGATGGATCTGGAATATACTTCTTTAATTGGGAAACATGGAACACATCATGTATCTGGCTGAGATTTGGAGGAAGAGCCAACTTGTAGGCTACTGCTCCTATCTTTGAGAGAATCTGGAATGGCCCGATGTATCTTGGATGCAGCTTCTTCACCTTAATCGATCGTCCGGCTCCTGTGGTTGGAGTTAACTTAAGGAATACATGTTATCCTTCTTCAAACTCCAACGGCTTCCTTCTGACATCTGCATAGCTCTTCTGTCTGCTTTGAGCCGTCAACAATCGTTTTCTAATTATCGCAACTTGTTCTGCAGTTTGATCCACTATATCCGGACCAAGCATTCTTCTCTCGCTCAACTCTAGCCAGCATAAGGGGGATCTACATTTCCGTCCATAGAGTGCTTCAAAAGGTGCCATCTGTATACTAGCCTGATAACCATTGTTATATGCAAACTCTATAAGGGGTAAATGGATATCCCAGCTGCCTTTAAAATCTAGGACACATGCTCTCAGCATATCCTCTAACGTCTGTATTGTTCTTTCAGATTGACCATCTGTCTGAGGATGATAAGCTGTACTGAATCTGAGAGTAGTGCCCATTTCTTCCTGTAGAGCCCTCCAGAAATTTGAAGTAAATTGAGGATCTCTATCAGACACAATGCTGCTTGGGATACCATGGAGTCTAACGATCTCCTTTATATACAGCTTTGCCAGCTTTTCTAGAGAATCTCTCTTATTGATTGCCAGGAAATGTGCTGACTTTGTCAGTCGATCGATTACTACCCAAACCGCATCATGTCTACTTGGTGTCGAGGGTAGTCCTTCCACAAAGTCCATGGCAATCCCATCCCATTTCCACTCAGGGATATCTAAAGGCTGCAACGTTCCTGCTGGCTTTTGATGTTCAACTTTCACTTTCTGGCAGGTTAAGCACTTAGATACGTAAGCTACAACATCTTTCTTCAGTCCAGGCCACCAGAATAACCTTTTAACATCATGATACATTTTGGTCATACCTGGATGTATCGTATATCGGCTTTTATGTGCTTCCTCCAGAATCCTTTCCCTTAATCCCCCAATATTTGGGATATAGGGTTTTCCCCTAAACTGTAGCAATCCGTCTGGGGACATCTCAAAATTCCTTGTCTTCCCTTTCTCCAGCTTGTCTTTGAATATTGCTGCGAGCTTATCCTGTTCCTGAGCCCCTTTGATCTCATCTTCTATGCAAGCTCTGACATGAACTCCTCCAAAAGGATTCTCCGTCAGTTGCATTTGATATAGAGGGCTCCAGTCGCGCATATCTTCTATCAGTTCCAATTCCTTGATCATCATGTATGCAACCTGCACCACCTTTCTACTCAGGGCATCAGCTACCACATTGGCTTTTCCTGGATGGTATTTAATCTGGAAGTCATAATCTTTTAACAATTCCATCCATCGCCGCTGCCTCATGTTCAGCTCCTTCTGATCCTGCAGATATTTCAGGCTTTTGTGGTCGCAAAACAACTCTATCGTTGCTCCGTATAAATAGTGCCTCCATATCTTCAGGGCATAGACCACCGCCGCAAGCTCCAGATCATGAGTGGGATAATTCTCTTCATGTGGCTTTAACTGCCGAGAGGCGTAGGCTACTACTCGACCTTGCTGCATAAGCACACATCCCAGCCCCTGCTTGCTAGCATCAGTGTAGACTACATAAGTCTGAGTTAGGTCTGGAATAATCAGCACGGGAGTAGTCGTTAATCTCTGCTTCAACTGCTGGAAGCTAGCCTCGCACTTCTCATCCCACTTAAACTGCTGATTCTTTCTGGTCAGCTTGGTAAGTGGTAAGGCAATTCGAGAAAAGTCTTGAATGAATCGTCTGTAGTACCCTGCTAGGCCAAGAAAACTTCTAATCTCTGTCACTGTCCTTGGCTGTTCCCAGCTCAAAACTGCTTCAACTTTGCTAGGATCCACAGCTACCCCGTCTCGGGATATGACATGACCGAGAAATTTGACTTCTGAAAGCCAAAACTCGCACTTACTCAGCTTAGCATAGAGCTTCTTCTCTTTAAGGGTACCAAGAACAATCCTCAAATGCCTCTCATGCTCCTCTGGAGATTTGGAGTACACCAGAATATCATCAATAAAGACCACAACGAACTGATCTAGATAAGGCCTAAAAATCCGGTTCATATAGTCCATGAAAATAGCAGGTGCATTGGTTAGTCCAAAAGGCATCACCAAAAATTCAAAATGTCCGTAGCGCGTTCTGAACGCCGTCTTTGGAATATCATCTGGCTTGACCCTTAGTTGATGGTAGCCAGATCTCAAGTCAATTTTGGAGAATAAGCTCGCTCCTGCCAATTGATCTAGCAGGTCATCAATTCTGGGAAGAGGATACTTGTTCTTAACTGTAAGCTTATTTAATTCCCTGTAGTCAATGCACAGCCTTAAGCTACCATCTTTCTTCTTGACGAACAGTACTGGAGCACCCCATGGCGATACACTGGGTCGTATAAAACCCTTCTCCAATAGCTCCTCAATTTGCTTCTTCAGTTCCATCATTTCGTTGGGAGCCATCCTGTATGGGGGTTTTGATACTGGTCCAGCTCCAGGTACAATGTCGATCGCAAACTCCACTTCACGCTCCGAAGGCAATCCCTGAATCTCCTTTGGAAAGACTTCAGGAAATTCATTGACTACAGGAACCTCCTCGATGCCTGCCTCCACTTCTGTTTGAACAGAAAAAAATACCACATATCCCTGACATCCTTTCCGTAGACATTTTTCTGCCTGAGCCTCTGTCACGAAGTTCAGTTGTACTTCTAGACTCCGATCAGTGATCTTTGGACCAAGAACTAGGGTCTTGTTCCTGCAGTCCAATATCACATTATTGGAGGATAACCAATTTAAACCGAGTATGACCTCAATCTCCTGGAAAGGCATACAGATCAGGTCCAGGGTGGTACTGCAGTGCTCATAACGCACCACACTATTTAGACAGGCATCAGATGTGATCACCCTAGCGTTGGTGGGGGTTTTCACCTGTATATCATAACGTAACTTGCTGATCAGAAGGCCTAGGCATTTAGCACATTCATAAGATATAAAGGAATGACTTGCACCCGAATCAAATAGGGCAGTCACAGCATGATCATTGAGATAGATTGTACCTTGGATCATCTCAGATGATCGCTGAGCATCCTCTCTAGTGAGTGCAAACACTCGTCCCGCCGTCCTTGGCCTTGGATCAGTTATAGCTTGAGGACATTCCCTGGAAAAATGTCCAGGCTTTCCGCAGGTGTAGCATACATTCTGGCCCATCAAGCATGGTCTGTCACCATGATTCTTTCCACACTTTTCACATCCTGGGGCCTTTGGATCCCGGTTATTGGATCTTCCGCGGAAATTTCCCCTATTAGGCCTCTTGGTCTGCCACGGGCGCTTTCTTTTCTTATAGCCGCTCCCACTGGCCGCTTCTTGATTCCGTCCGGCCTTATCAGGAGTCGCTTGATCTTTACTCCCAGATCTGGACAGCATTCTATGATTCATGCTGTTCTCAACGATTCGACATGCTTCCACAGCCTTATTGAACTGGCTGTATTGTTGGGGAGTTAACTTCTCCTTTAACATAGAATTCAGCCCTCGAATCATTCTTTCTGTCATCCAGCGTTCGTCATCCACTTGGCGTAGGTAAGTTGAATATTGAGATAGCCGGATGAACTTGGCCAAATATTCGTCAAAAGATTCTTTTTCTCCTTGCCTCAGCACAAGGAATTCAGCCTCCCTTTCATCTCTGACAGATTGAGGAAAATATTTCTCATAAAATTGCTCAAGAAATACTTCCCAAGTAACTGGAATATCTCTTGCTTGGAGAAGTAACTCTGTATTCTTCCACCATCTATCCGCATCCTTTTCCAATTGATAGATGGCCATTTGGGCCTTGGTTTCAGTCGGGCAGTCGAGGACCTTAAAGATCTTCTCTAATCTGCTGACCCAATTTTCTGCTACATGTACCTCAAATGTCCCTTCGAATATGGGAGGATTGTGTTTGCAAAATCGCACCATCCATTGCTGGATGCCAACTGCCTCCTCCCTTGATTCAACCCTTCTCTGGGGCTGTTCCGCCTGCTGGGGTACTTCTTCAGGTTCTCTACTAGTTGCTCCTGAAGGCTCTGGCGGTCTTAAATTATTTACAGCTGCTGCTACTGCCGCGGCTATGGCAGCATCTCTTTCTTGTTCATTTCGTGCTTGAGCAGCTCTCATTTCTTCTATCATCTTTTGTTGCTGTTCTAATCGTTCTAGAATCATTTGATTAAGGTTTCCAGCCTCTCGGGGTTCCTCAGCTGGAATAGTTCTCCTCGTTCGTACCATTTTGTTATACTTAAAAACAGAAGGGAATACGATAAATAACATAATTCCTTTTCATTTCATTTCACACATAATATACATACAGAGTATATGTACATATCACAGTACCATTCTAGTCTTTTATACATTAGAAATATTACTCTAATTTTTCTTAAACTTCATTCTAATATAATCTCCTACTAGGTAGATCCAGTCGGATATGGTACAATATGATTCTCTATCAAAATACTGGTCCAACTCCGATCTCCAGGTAGGAGTCTTCGGCAATACATCATTCATAATTTCTAGCCAAAGCCCCATGGTTAACACATTTGGATCCCAGGCTTGATATATGGCTTTCACCCTTGTGATAAACTCCTGGTAGACCGAATAATCTTGATCTATGTTTTCGAACAGGGTCTGCCTCAACTCATATAGTTGTCGGGCTAATGCTACCGAGCTCTCAAGTTGCTCTCTACTCAGGTTCCTCCCTGGGACCATTCTTACGATTAAACCTCCCAAATACATTTCTACTAAAGTCACTTCGGGCCTACTGGGATCTGGCGCATTACTCTGAACACGTACTTGACTGGATCCTGAACTGTCTGTTATATTCAAGGGTACCGCACTTATGGGAATGGCAGGAATAGGGCCTTCTGTTATCATCACCTCCTGATCATCAATTGGAAAGTTTGATCCTACCGAGGAACTATCCTCCTCAGAATCACCAGCTACTGGAGGTGTCCAGAGGTCAGAATCATTGCTTACTATCTCTTCTTCTGAACTATCTGAACTAAAGACCTCTGGTCTTAATTCCCATTGGTTTACTGTAGTTTCAGACCCAAATCTATGTCTAGCCATCCTGCAAACACTAACTTAGTGTCAATTATGACGGCTTTATCATGGTATATCTTTCTATAAATCATCTACTCAGAGCATTTCTTAAGCCAGAATCCTTTGCTCTGATACCAAAATGTCACAACCTTATTTTTATACATCTTAGGGACCATTCAGTAGCACTTAAACCACTTTCAGGGTCATTGAAGTCTAAACACTTAATCTGGAATTTTATTCATATCGAGTACTGTTCACTGTGGCAAATTCCAGATGAGTGACCTGACTTTGAAAATTCATAACTAATTATAGAAAAATCGAAATGAAGTGGTTCTAATTGCTACGTGAAGCTAACGCAAATATATTTCAGGGAAAAATCATTGGTTGACCAATCCTTGACAAATTTAACGTGGGTAAACGTTCAAATATTACTGTTCATCCAATGACTTTCTCCTGAATCCAGCATTCTGGTCCCAACTTTAACCATTTATATCTTTTCGTGTATACATCCAATTTAGACATTATATATATCAAATTAAATCTTAGTATGTCTACTTTATACCCTAAAAAGTTCGTACATTAATTCAATCATTTACTATTTTTAATGATTTATCAAACATGAATGGGTCTTCACGAGTTACTGTTCACTGAGCCTATTTTCAGCATTTAGTCTTTACATACCCAAGCATACAACCAACACATATCAGTCATACAGGCCAGATAACCATTAATATCAAATAATCAACTGTTATATATCTGTGCATGATTAACTCTCTCATATTTTATTACATCCTTCTCTGTCTATAATCCGGCAGCATAACTGCTACAATTCTTTCCTAGAAAGTAACCGATGTTGTACCGATTCGGTAATTCCCTTATGAGAACTACCATTCTACGTAGTACCCAGGAAAGACTGGATGAACCTTCTGGGTCCACTCACTTCCAGCCTCCTTAGACAGCACTACGTACACAGTACGTATCAGTTCCTTTCTTTGTTCCGTCTTCGTTGCCGGAATTTCGGCAGCCTACCGGCGTCTCTTAAGATTTCCAAATTTTATTTTGACAGAACTTCCCCTGTAATGTTATGTTTGGGAATGAGATTCAAAAGAATCCCAGTATCAATAATCATAACAAAATATGTAATGCAGAGTGACGGTGCTTGCTTGTGACTGTGTACAGATAAGTATGCTGCATGCTTCCATATTCAATAACATATGATCATAGCATTGGAATAGAGCTTCAAGCATAACATATAGGACAACAATCAACCAAACAAGACAACACATCACAAAGACATTACATAAGAGCTAGGATTAGTTGTTACCTCAAAAGCAGTGCTTTAGAACTTCCCTACTACTTCCAACTTCACCAGAACTTCCTTACTTCTTTCTTTCTCTCACTTTCTCTCTCAAGAACTTCTTTCTTCCTCTCTTTCTTGCTTGCACCGAAATGAAGGGGTAAGGGGGGGTATTTATAGTGTTGAGCAATGGCAATCTTGTAATTTTGAAGACTTATGATCCTGTGGTCCTGGTTTTTCCTGAATTTCCTATTTTTCTTTATTCCTTTTACTGCATCATGCATGACATCACTCAATGCCAACTCATGGGACACCTCACCTCCCACATTCTTCACATGGCGAAATTGAGAGGGAGCTAGAGCCTTCCGGAAGCTTTCCGGTCCACTCCGGTTCTGGCCCGGTCCATCGCCTCGAAAAACGTGCTGTTTTCTGCACATGATGTTTCTGAAGATCCTTTTTATGTCTACTGACCTCACATTTAGTATCTAGACCCTTTATATCATTAACTTTTTAATACTGGGTCCAGACTCAATTACAGATCCCCTGCGAAATGACCAAAATGCCCTTGGTGCCCTATCTTGTCCTATTTTAACCCTAAGGGCAAAATCGTCATTTCACACCTTTCTGGACTCGGTCAAAGCTTATACTGGCTCTAGTCAACCTTATTTAGACATGTCTTGACCTCTGGGTCTGTCCAAAATGACCAGAATACCCTTTATTCATCTGCTGCCCTTTTTGTACAACATAGGGGCATTTTCGTAATTTCGCACTTTTCCGGGGTTCTGCTGGACACTGGCCCACCTATCAGTCCAAGAGTCTTATTGGGCCTCTAATGGCGCCATTTTTGGGCTTCCTGGGCCCATTACCTGTATGGCACGCATTACGAGAAATCTTCCTTTAACACAGTTCATTGAATATTTTAACTATTATTTACCGATTATACACCTTTTTCGGACACCGGCTCTTTTTCCCAGATACAGTGTCCTACTGTGTTCAGGCATCCTTGGGGGTTATAACGGTCATCTGACCGAAGTCATTCGATCGCATTCAGCCTCTTTAAAAATATCGATAAATCTCCAACCCGGATCCCTGGAGGCCTCACACTCCCGTCTGGAATTTTTATTTTGTGAATAACTTTTCCTACAGACCTCCTATCGGTATCCTGTCAGTTTCCCGACATCCGCCCCATAAGGGTGCATCATCCTGTATTTTCTCACTTATATCTGAAACCTAGGGTATCCGGTATTAATTTTTATAACTTTTGGACGATCAGTCCATTTCTGGCTATCTGGAATCTTCAAAAATTCCGGTATTAGGCTTGGTTACCCGGCGTCACCTGCCCTACCTTCTGGTAGAATCTGGGACTGAAATGCTGTCGGGCGGTGCAAACCACTTCTGGCCTATTTTCTTTAATTATACTTTAGCCCCAGGGAACTTTTCCTTCTTTATAATTAAGTCCCTTAATTTGGCTAAAATTACACTTTAAGACCCCACATTTTTGTCTACCTTTCCTTCCTTACCTTAAACTTTCCATATTTGCATTTAAGTCCTTTCTTTTCCTTTCTTTTGCAATTTAATCATTTTCTTTACATAAAGGACCACATCTTTTTCCTGAAACAGAGCTCATATATTCCGTTGATTCTGTACATAGAAACCAGTACAGAAAATTAAGGATATTACAATTCTCAACTGATGATAGCCATATCGTAAATCAATCTTGGAGAATAGACTCGCTCCAGCCAGTTGATATAGCAAATCGTCAATTCTGGGGAGAGGGTAATTGTTCTTAACCGTGATCTTGTTCAGCTCTCTGTAGTCAATACACAGTCTTAAGCTGCCATCTTTCTTCTTAACAAATAGAACTGGAGCACCCCAGGGAGAAACACTAGGTCGTATGAAACCCTTATCTAAAAGCTCCTCAATCTGCTTCTTCAGCTCACTCATTTCATTAGGAGCTATCCGATATGGGGCTTGGGATACTGGTCCCGCTCCAGGCGCAATATCGATTGCAAACTCCACTTCTCGCTCCGGAGGCAATCCTTGAATTTCCGTTGGAAATACTTCAGGAAATTTATTAACTACTACAATCGTCTCAATTCCTTCTTCGACTTCTGCTTGAACAGAGAGGAAGACCATGTATCCTTGGCATCCTTTCCGCAAGCATTTATCTGCTTGTGCCTCTGTTATGAAATTTAGTCGTACTTCTGGACTCAGGTCTGCTACCGTCGAACCAAGAACTAGCGTCTTATTTTTGCAGTCCATCATTACATTATTGGAGGATAACCAATTTAAACCAAGTATAACCTCCATTTCTCAGAAAGGCATGCATATTAAGTCTAGGGTTGTATAACAGTGCTCATACCGCACAATAATATTCAAACAAGCATCGGAGGTAACTACCCTAGTACTTGTGGGAGTTGTCACATATATGTCATAATGCAATTTACTAATCATCAGGCCTAGACGTCTAGCACACTCATAGGAAATAAAAGAATGACTTGCACCAGAATCAAACAGAGCAATCACTGAGTGGTCATTAATATAGATTGTACCTTGAATCATCTCAGGTGATTTCTGTGCATCTTTTCTGGAGAGTGCAAATACACGTCCTTGCGTCCGCGACCTTTGATCAGCTGCTGCCTGAGGACATTCCCAAGCAAAATATCCCGGCTTTCCACAAGCATAGTAGATATTTTGGCTTACCCAACAAGGACTATCCCCATGATTCTTCCCACATTTGTTGCATACTTGGGCTCTTGTGTCTTTGTTACTAGGCCCTCCTCGGTAATTTCCTTTGCTAGGTCTCCTTTTCTGCCATGGCTGCTTCCTTTTTCTGTAGTTGCTGCTTCTTGCAGCATCTTGGCTTCGACCGGCCTTCTCAGGAATTGTTTGTTCCTTGCTTACAGGCCTAGACAATATCCTGTGATTCATACTACCCTCCACAATTCGACAGGCCTCCACAGCCTTGTTGAACTGATTGTACTGTTGAGGGGTCAGCTTCTCTCTCAACATAGAGTTCAATCCTCTGATCATCCGTTCTGTCATCCAGCGCTCATCATCAACTTGGAGCAGGTAGGTAGAATATTGGGATAGACGGATAAATTTGGCTAAGTACTCGCCAAAGGATTCTCTTTCTCCTTGTCTCAGCACAAGGAATTCTGCTTCTCTCTCGTCCCTCACAGACTAAGGAATATACTTTGCATAGAATTGTTCAAGAAATACTTCCCAAGTGACTGGAATGTTTCTTGCTTGCATGAGCAGTTCTGTATTTCCACCACCTATCAGCATCCTTCTCCAGCTGATAGATGGCCATTTGAGCCTTTATCTCTGTTGGGCAATCCAGAACTTTAAAAATCTTTTCCAGTGTTCTGATCTAATCATCTGCAGCCTAGACCTCAAATGTCCCTTCAAATATAGGAGGATTATGCTGGCAGAACCTGACCATCCATTGCTGAATGCTAATTATATGATCTATCTGCTCAGCCCGTCTAGGTGGCTCTACCGAACGCTGTACTCTTTCTGCTATTGCATTTACTGCTTCAGATGGTTTTGGAGGCCTCATATTGTTCAATGCTGCAGCCACTACTGCGGCTATAGTAGCATCTCTTTCCTGCTCACTTCGTGCTTGTGTAGCACGCATCTCTTCTATTATTTTCTGTTGTTGCTCCAGCCTTTCTAATATTAGCTGGTTAATATCCCTTGTGTTCTCCGGTTCCTCTATCGTACGGTTCTTCTTGTACGAATCATTTTGCTTTACTGTCTACTAGGAAATCTAACAGAAGAGGAATACGATAAACAACATAATTTTCATTCCATTCAAAACATGTCATATACAAATAGTCATTAAAAGCCATACATATAGTGCCATACTGGTCTTTATACATAACATAACTACATGGAGAACATCATTTTTCTAAACATACCCTAGTCCTTCTTAAACTTAATTCTAATAAATTCTTCAATCAGATAAATCCAATCGGGTATGTCTTCGTAAGGATCTTCTTCAAAGTATTCATCTAATCCCGTTCTCCAAGTAGGGGTGGTTAGCAAAATCTCATCCATAATAACTGTCCAATTATCCAGTGTCAGTGTATCTGGATGGAAAGCTTGATAGGCAGTTCTTACTCTGGTAATGAAGTCTTTGTAGACTATATAATCCTGATCCCTGCTCCTGTCTAAAAGTCCTCTAAGAGTGTACAGCTGTTGAGCTAACTCTATAGCCCTCTCAAAGTGCTCTTCCCTCATATGCTTAGATGTGACATCTCTATAACTTGGTCTCCCAAATAAAACTCTACCATCGTTAGTCTGGGTCTACTATGACCTAGGATGTCTTGATCTAGTGATTGCCTCAGAGTATATCCCATTGTTCCTCTAACCTGGGAACACTGATAATTAGGATGTCCGGGCTGGGCTCCTTGATTTGTCTCCATGTCTGTATCTACTACAGTTGTAGTCACAGGAATAGTTGGTACAGGTTCCTCCTGTATCCCCTCTAGTGTATTGGTCAGAATATTGGACCCTGCTGCGGAACTAATCTCCTTAGCATTACTAACCATAGGAGGGATCCACATATCTGAATCACTCTCCAGTATCTCTTCCTCCTCCTCTAAGCTATCCGAGATATAGACATCTGGTCTAGGGTCTCCTTGATTTACGGTGGTTTCTGATCTGGTTCTACCTCTAGCCATCCTGCAAGTATTAACTTAATGTCATTTATGATAGCTTTACTAAGGGGTATCTATAGATCATCTATTCAGAGCATTTTTTAATCCAGAATCCTTTACTCTGATACCAAAATGACACATCCTTCTTTATATCTCTCAAAGTACTCTTGCTATAGCTCTCTTGAAGTGGATTATATCTCTCTTGCCGGAAATCCTGGTAGAAAATAACTGTACTGATTCGGTAATTCCCCATGAGAACTACCATTCTACGAAAGTACCCAGGAAAGACTGGATGAACCGGCTAGGTCCACTCACTTCCAGCTTCCTTAGACAAACCTACGTACACAGTACTTTGTATAGTCTACCAGCACAACGGCATTTTCTAACAAATATCTTTAAATCTTAACCTTAAAATATTGACCTTAATTTTGAACTTTAACTTTGACCTTAATTATACTCAATTGGAACTATTTTAGAACATTGGAATACCTCTTAACCTCAAAAACATGAATTTCCAAGAGTTGGGCTTACGGACACTGTTCACTGCCACTATTCACTGGGTAATTCCAGATTACAGCCTAAACTTTGGAAATTTATAATTAAATCTAGAAAAATGTTTTTGAGGTGATTCCAATTTATAATGAAATTTATTTCATTTAAATTTGATATAAAAATATGAAAATGAGGTTTCCTTGTCCAGATCAAATCAGTTTATTTGTTGAACTTTACTATTCATTTAGTAAATCGGGAAATTCCAGTTTCCTTGCCCCATTTTCAAAAATTCATTTCTCCTTGTATACTTATCCAATTGAGTTGAATTACCTATGTATTTAAAAATCCATATGTCTAATTTAAGCTCACAAAATTTCGTGGAAAAACTCATTCATTTACTATATGAAATTAGCGCATGAACCTCACTTCCTCAGAGTAGTCGTTTTATCTTATTCCAGATTTCAACTCCTGACTTTGATAAATCATAATAATTCGAGTTCTTAATCAAATGAGGCATTCTTGGTGTCCATTTAAATCTCTAAATCTTAGATATTTTCATGCCAAATTTCATATGAAAACTCATCAGATAAGTCACCTAAACTATCCTTCCAAGTACACTACCTCAGATTGGATTTATGAGTAGCATGCATCATACAAACCAAAACATCATCTTGTAATTAAAGTGCACACTCTTTAAGTTATGTACAGTCATCCATCAACATTTACCCTCTTGCCTTGAGAAGATCCAGCACCTAGAGCATAGTTATGGGGGGTGAGATTCGGGGGAATCTCAATAGCAAGTAATACAAACTATAAGGTTATGCATGTTTGATTAAATGCCTAACATGTTATCATGCAATTGGAGCTAATTCATGCTTATTCATAAGCAAACTCTAACATGCATATTGTCATGACATATATTGCAAGGAGTGGCACATACTCATAGCACATCATCATCATCATAAACATCATCACATAATATTCCATGCTCAACCAAACCTTCATGCATAACAAGTAAGCAAATCAATCAAAGCACATAAGTTTATAGTTAAGTATTCTTACTACCTCTTGTAGATCCTTGTCCTTCCTTTCTTGAAATGGTCTTTCCTTGCCACAAATGTCAAAACCTAAACTCAAGCACAAACCATAAGAACAACAGGTAGAAGCAAGGAGATAACTTACCTTACTTGCTCCTTCAAGACCCTTGCTTCTTCCTTGCTTTCATCCACTTTCTTTCTCTAGAACTCACTTCTCTCTCTAAAGGAGCTCTTGGGTGTGAATAATGAATGGAAAGGAGGGGTATTTATAGCAAAAGTCATGTGTCATTTGAAGGCCAAGATCACTTTGGAAACTATTTGATCTAATGGTTAAAGGTTTGATCTTGGAATGTCTTTTCACTTTTCACTCAAGACCTTACCACCATGACATCACTAGCATGGCACCACTTGAGACATCTAAGACCACTTCTTTGGCGCCATTTTTGAGTCCATGTGGGTCCCACCATGTGCAAAACCTAATTCTTACTTTATTATCTTTTTCTTTATTTCGAAAAATCCATAAATTATTCATTATTGGACTTGGGCTCCAAGATAACTTTTGGGCCTTATTGGGCTGGCCTAGTATAACATGTTGGGCCTCTTTTAGGTCCAATAGCTAATTGGCCTAAATCCCAATGTACTTTCCTCATACCGATATCCGTAAATTACCTTGATCTTAGCATAAATGCTAAACACCTCTCTTAATTGTTCTAACATTTTTAGAAATTCATTCTAATATAAAATGAATTCTCTACAAAGTTTCATAATTTTTTGAGACCCAAAAGTCCTGTTAAAAATTACATACGTTTCCTTTAACCCTTTATCGGTGTCCTTTTGCACCGTAAATTCCATAATTAATTCTGCAGGACTCCTTTTTGACTTCTGTCAACTCCATAAACTCTCATATTAATTATAACAATTTACTATCAAATTTCATCTAATATCCATCCATTGAATGAAATGACCAAAATGCCCCCCATTTACTTCTGGTTTCTTAGGGCATCACAGTGGCATTTTCGAAATCTTGCACTTTGACTCTTACGCATTGTTTGGCATGGGGTATTTGGGGGGAAGGTAGGAGAAGGGGAGGGATTTTGCGGCCCTCCCCTTGTTTGGCTTGTTAAAATATTTAGGAGGGGAGGGAAAAATTTTTAAAATTTTCCCTCCCCCCTCCAACTTTACTTCCCCTCCAAAATTGGGGGAATTTGGAGGGGAAGTGTGATATAATTATTATATAATATTCATATACCCATAATTTTTTTAATATCCTAATATTACTCTTATATTATATTTTATTACAATATTATGTAAAATAATATAAGGTAAATTTGTCTATATAAAAGTATTTTCCCTCCCTTTCCTTCTTGAACCAAACAAGGTAATATGAAAATCCCTCCCCTCCTCTCCCTTAATGTTAATCCAAACAAGGTAATAATAAAATCCCTCTTTTTTCCTTCCTTTCCTTTCCTTTCCTTTCCCTCTATTAAAATCCCTCCCCTCCGTTGAGCCAAACATACCCTTAGACTTTCTTCCTCTTCCAATTAATCCTTTTCTTTAAATATGGCCATATCTTTTCCTAAAAATCTCATATATTTTATTCAACCTGTACATACAACTTAGTACAGAAATTTGGGATGTTACATCTTTCGACCTTAAATTTAGTATCTGGGTCCTTTATATCATTAACATTTTTATACTGGGTCTAAACTTAATTACAGATCCCTTGCAAAATGACCAAAATGCCCTTGGTGCCCTTTCTTGCACTATCTTAACCCTAAGGGTAAAATCGTCATTTTACACCTCTCTGTACCCTGTCAGGGCATATATTGACTCTGGTTAACCTCACCTGTGTATGCCTTGGTGTTTTGGCCTGTCCAAAATTACCAAAATGCCCTCTATCCATCTATTACTCTTTACTACAACACAGGGGCATTTTCATAATTTTGCACTTTTCTGGGGTTCCACCGGACACTGACCCATCTATCAGCCCAAAGGTCTTACTGGGCCTTTGATGGCGCCATTCTTGGGCCTCCTAGGGTCCATTACCTTTATGGCACGCATCACGAGGAATCTTCCCCGGCAATATTCTTCGGGTATTTTCTCCGTTATACACCGTTTATACACATCTCCGGACACCGGCTCCTTTTACCAGATAGACTGACCTACTGTATTTAGGCATCCCTGTGGGTCGTAACAGTCATCTGACTGAGGTCATCCGAACTCATTCAGTCCCAATTTAAATGCCGATAAATCTCCTAATCGGATCCCCGGATGTCACATACTCTCGTCTCAATTTACTAATTTGTGAATAACTTTTTCTACAGACCTCCTATTGATATTTTGTCAGTTCCCTGACATCCGCCTCATCAGGACGCATCATCCTGTAACTTCTCACATATATCTAAGATCTAGGATATTCGATATGAATTTTTATAACTTTTTCATTATCAGATAAATTTCGGCTATATGGAGTCCTACGAAAATTCCTGTATTAAGCTGGATTACCCAGCATCACTTGCTCTATCTACTGGTGGAATCTGGGACTGAAATGCTTTTGGGCAGTCCAAATGACTTTTGGCCTAACTTTCTTTAATTATAATTTAGCCCCGGGGAACTTTTCTTCTTTGCACTTAAGTCCTTCAAATTTGGCTAAAATTACACTTAAAGACCCCACATTTTTGTCTACTTTTCCTTTTTAGCCTTAAGCTTTTCATAATTGCACTTAAGTCCTTACCCTTTCTTTCTTTTCAATTTAATCCCTTTCTTTACATAAATGGCCCCATCTTTTCCTGAAAAATAACTCATATATTTCATTCAATCTGTACATACAAATCAGTACAGAAAATTATGGATATTACACGAATCATGCATCGCAATACATGGGGAGCAACGATAATAAGATGGGTAAACTATAGCATGCAATTGAGTTTGTAAAATAGCCCAGAACAGAAGCAATAAGTAAACAGACCATGGATAGCACATGAGTGTTATGCAAAACACAAGGAAACTGACAATAAATAGAAATAAACTGAAAATGAACACTATCCTACTGAATCATCCCTTTCCAATCATCAAACCACAATATCAAACATATAGTAGTAGGAAAAACTTGTAAAAGGTAAGAGATAGGAAAGGTACAGCAGCAGTAGTCATGTGGAAATGAAAGGAGAAGGAAATGATGAACTGTAGAACTTTCCTCTGGTTCTATTGACTAGAATAGAGGACAATTGCAGAAGAGAAATAGAGATGGAGAAAGAGAGATGATGTGCGTGAGTGAAACTGGTGGAATGAATGGATAAAGAATGCGTGAATGGTGAGAGATCTTCTTATGAAGTGTCAGGTCCAGGTGATGATTGATCTCAAATGCTGTGCAGATAGTGTGATATATAGGAGAAGTCTGAAACGAGTGAATCAATGGAGCTGTCCAGATGTCCTCAATCTCCAACTGTTAGCATATGATCTGGTATTTTGTTTAGAGCACATGCTTCCTACTTGCTGTTGGCAACTTGCTCATTCTGTTCAGATGGAGTATGTTGATGTGTGAACAGTGCGACATGTGAATAGTGCCAGATATGTGGAGTTTACTTCTGTTGCTACACATGTTTGATCTCCCACTTGCAATCTGTTAACAGATATGGATCTAGTACATATTCAATATGTTGCTGCACATGTGCTAAATATCCTACTTACTTCAGTTCCTTAATTCTTGGATTTAGCCCATGTGCTATCAGCTCCTCAAGTCCAGCTGTCATTCTCCCTTCATTCGTTGATTGATTTCTGCATTGAAGTTTGGTCGAGACGGTATGTATATCAGGTCGCGACTAATATTTACAGAGAATTCTTCTTTGCTGCTTGAACGTATGGTCGCGACGTTGAGTATGAAACATCCTCCCTTAGACCCCTTAGAGTACACTTGCGGAAGTAATATTGGCTCGATTATATCTTAACTTAAGTCCAGAAATTAAAATTTTACTCTTGAGTTCCTTATTCTGAACCTTTACTTTGAGAATTGATTTATCTCATTCTACACATCCAAATGAGGCTTATTACCTATCCACGTAAAGCCCCAGATGTGTGCTACTGGCTTACTAAATTTTGTGACCAAATTCTTTTGTTTACTAGGTCAAACTGAGGTCGAAACACTGTTGCCTCAGGACCTGCAAATTTCTCTCTTAATTTCTTATACACAAGCTGAACATGCCAAACAATATTTATTATTAAATAATAAATCATTATACAACATGACATGAATAAATCCTCATATCTCTATTACATCTTTCCGGCCGGGAATCCGGCAGTATAACAACTATACTTCATCTTTAAAAATAACTAAACTATATTGATTCAATAATTCCCATGAGAACTACCATTCTACGTAAGTACCCAGGAAAGACTGGATGAACTGGCTAGGTCCACTCACTTCCAGCCTCCTTAGACAGCACCTACGTACACAGTACTCATCATATCTTATCTTCACTCTGCCATAATTTTAGCAGCATAACGGCGTCTTTCAGCATTCTCAAAATTCACTTTGACGTAACCTCTATGAAATGGGTTATACATAGGGGATGAGATTCGGGGGAATCTCAGTAGTAACAACCATAACAATATATGTAATGCAGTGTGATAGTGCCTGCTTGTGGTTATGTACAGATAAGTATGATGCATGCTTCTATACTTAATAATAACATATGATCATAGCATTATGTAATAGAGAATCAGTCATAACATATAAGACAACAATCCAACCAAACAATAGCACATCAAATCACAAAGCCATTACATAAAAGCTAAGATTAGATACTACCTCACTAGTTTAGCAGAACTCTAATATCTCTATACTGCTTCCGGCTCCGCCAGAACTTCCTTCTTTCTTTCTTCCTTTCACTTTCTCTCTCTAGAACTCACTTCTCTCTCTAATTTCTTGCCTTGAGCTATGAATGGAATGGCAAGGGGGTGGGGTATTTATACTTGAGGCAAGGTGAAATGGATGGCTCAGATTGATTCACGATGAACGGCTCAGATCGCTTGGTTCCTCAAGAAGCTTCACCTGCATCATCGTGATGATATCATCCTCCATAATGACTCATCAATCATGACATCATCAAGGGACACCTCACATGCTAGATGGCACAATGGTGGGGCCCTTGGGACACCTCACCAGCTGACTCAACATTTCTAGAGAATTCTAGAGTCTTGTCTGGGAATGAACGGCTGAGATCGTGCCACGTGTCCTTACCTTTTTCTTCTCCCTCTAGATTAGTGCCATGTGGCATCTTAATGGGTCCCATGAGAACACCTTTCACGCCACCTCATGGCTTCCAGATAAGTCCAAAGCTTTTTCTGATCAATTCCCCAGCTATCACGTCAACCGAGTAACTTTACTTTATTGAAAAGTCACTAAAATATTATTTTAATGCCACTTTAACTCCCATATTCTTTGGGCTACATTTTTGGGCTTTTGGAATGTCATCTTGGGTCTCTGATCAAGCTCAAGTACTCTGATGGCTCAATTCCCAAGAAATATCCCTTGGCAAATTACCAAAATACCCTTGATTCCTCTTTACTTACTTTAATGAGTCTAAGGGCATTATTGTCTTTTCACACCTTACTAGAGTACTCCCTGACCCTGGTCAACTATCCAGATAATCTTACTAGTATGTCTATTGTAACATCCTGATTTTTGGTCTAGGAGAACTGGGAGATAGTCTGATATGGGCAGGCTACTAAACCCGTAGTCCCAGGGTAGTAATCTGATATGGGCGGATTACTTACCTGTATTTTGTAGGAATCCTAGGGATGAGCTAAGTCCTTTAATTTAAAGATGAGTTAAGTCTTTAACCTATAGAATCGGGACAGTTCACCTAGGTTCAAAATGAGGAATATGAGGAATATCCTAAGTCTTAAGCCTAGGAATTCTGCAGGTAGCTTGATATGGGCTAGCTCCTGTGTAAGATAACCTGATATGGGCGGGTTGTCGAGCCTTTCAAGTAACGATGACTCCCGAAGAGTTTAAGGGATGAGTTATTGAAAGAGAATTTCTAGAACTTAAGATGAAGGATAAGAAGATGAGAATAGATGCCGGAAAGAGAATGCATGGGCAAAATCGTACTTTTGGGAAAGATCAGGCTGGTAGCAGATGAGTACCATATTTTGTCAGAAAATAGAGAAAATTATGATGATCATTTCACTGAACTGTGAAATGTGCATATGAGGTCTCTATGTGTATGAAAGAATTAGAAATGTGACCAGGGGTAAAATGGTCATTTTGGAAAAGTGTGCGCGTGAGCGCTTTTTTCAGGCCAAAACAGCCCGGTCCGGATAAAACATCTGAAAATACCGGGAGATAGATAAAAGGATTTCAGGTTGAATGAGGAGTCACGGAATTTTGATTTGAGGTCCCAATTTTTCCGTAAAAATTCCTGAAGATGGGAATTTACAGTTATAATCGGTAAAAGAAAGGCAGTCCGAATAGAGATGATCGGACTGTGGCCAGAGGCCATACAGTGTTTTCTAAGGCCCATAGTGACACCAGGGAAGGCCCAGGCCCATTATATCAGTCCAGTGGTAAAAGGGGCCGATGTCCGAAAAAAGGTGCAAAATGACGAAAATACCCCTATGTTATAGAATAGTGAAAGAATGAGTAAAGGGTATTTTGGTCATTTGGATAAGGTTAGTCAGTCCAGACAGGGTATCTGGATAGTTGACCAGGGTCAGAGAGTACTCTGGTAAGATGTGAAAAGACAATAATGCCCCTAGACTCAAGAAAGAAAATAAAGAGGAACTAAGGGCATTTTGGTAATTTGCCAAGGGGTGTTTCATGGGAATCGTGCCATCAGAGTACTTGGGCTGGATCAGAGACCCAAGATGATATTCCCAGACCCAAAAACGTATCCCAGTATATAGATGGGAAAAAGTGAAATTAAAATAATGATTTAATGACTTTTTAGTAAAGTAAGGTTACTCGATTGGCACGATAACCGAGGAGGTGATCAGATAAAGTCCAGGACTTATCTGGATAGCATTGGAAGGCGTGAAAGGTCCCTTCCAGATGCCACATGATGTCATCTTAGAGGCAGAAGAAAAGTTAAGGACACGTGGCACAATCTCAGCCGTTGAGTTCGGTTTGTGGGAAATCGGACCGGTACTGGATTGGACTGGAAATGCTGAGTCAGCTGATGAGGTGTCCAGGAATTGTGACATGTGAAGAATGTGGCGATGAGGTGTCCTGGGTGATGCAGTAAAAAGGAATAAAAGAAAATAGAAAATTCTAGGAAAAACCAGGACCGCATGTTCAGATGGCTTCAAAATTACAGGAATGCCATTGAGGGAAACTATAAATACCCCTCCCCCTCCCATTTCATGCATCCCACGGTTTTGGCAAGAGAAAGAGAGAGAAAGAAGAGAGAGAAGGAGAAAGGAAGAAGAAAGGAAGTTCTGGCGGAGCTGGAAGCAGTATAGAGATAGTAGAGTTCTGTTAAGCTTTTGAGGTAGTAACTAATCCTAGCTTTTATGTAATGGCTTTGTGATTTGTTATGCTATTGTTTGGTTGGATTATTGTCTTATATGTTATGTGTGAAGCTCTACTACAATGCTATGATCATATGTTATTGAGTATGGAAGCACGCGGCATACTTATCTGTACACAATCACAAGCAACCACTGTCACACTGTATTACATATATTGTTATGATTGTTATTACTAAGATTCCCCCGAATCTCATTCCCCATATCTAACCCATTACAGGGAGATTATGTTGAAGTGAATTCTAAGAATCTTGATAGACGCCGTTATGCTGCCGAATTTAAGACTGAACATCAGTATATGATAAGTACTGTGTACGTTTGTGCTGTCTAAGGAGGCTGGAAGTGAGTGGACCTAGCCGGTTCATCCAGTCTTTCCTGGGTACTTACGTAGAATGGTATTTCTCATGAGGGAATTATAGAATCAGTACGGTTCAGTTCTTTGTACAGATGAAGCCTAGCGGTTATACTGCAGAAATCTGGGTAGGAAAAGATGTAATAGAACTATAAGAATTTTGTGTATGACTTGTTGTATGACATTTTATTATTTAATAATAAATATTGTTTAGCATGTTCAATTTGCGAATGAGAAATGAAAAGTGAAATTCGCAAGTTCTGAGGTAGCAGTGTTTTGACCTCAGTTTGACCCAGTAAACGAAGGAGTTTGGCTACGAAATTTGGTGAGCCAGTGGTACACATCTGGGGCATTCCGTGGATAGGTAATAAACCTTATTTGGATGTGTAGAATGGGATTAATCAGTTCTCAAATTAAAGGTTCAGAATAAAGAACTTAAGAGTAGAAATGTTAAATTTTTGGGCTTAAGTTAAGATATAATTGAGCTAATATTGCTTCCGCAAGTGTACTCTGAGAAGTCTAAGGGAGGATGTTTCATCTATCCTTATAAATACTATATGGCTTCTGGCCACAGTCTGATCATCTTTATTCGGACTACTTTTCCTTTACCGATTATAACTGTAAATTCTCATCTTCAGGAATTTTTACAGAAAAATCAGGACCTCAAATCAAAATTCCGTGTTACGTCATTCAACCCAGAATTATTTTCTCTATCTCCTAGTATTTTCATATATTAAATTCGGACCGGGCTGTTTTGGCCTGAAAGTATGCTCGCGCGCAGTTTTCAAAATGACCATTTTACCTTTGGTCACTTTTCTAATTCTTACATACTCATAGGGACCTCATATGCATATTTCATAGTTTAGTGAAATGATCAGCATAATTTTCTCTATTTTATGGTAAAATATGGTACTCATCAGCTACTAGCCCGATCTTTCCCATAAGTACGATTATGCCCCTATACTCTCTTTCTGACCTCTTTACTTATCTTCTTATCCTTCATCTTAAGTCCTCAAAATTCTCTTTCAACAACTCATCCCCTGAACTCTTCGGGAGTCATTGTTAATTGAAAGGCTCGACAACTCACCCATATCAGGTTATCTTACTTAGGAGCCAGCCCATATCTAGCTACCTGCAGAATTCCTAGGCTTAAGACTTATGATATTCCTTACATTCCTCTTTTTGAACCTAGGTGAACTATCCCTATTTTGTAGGTTAAAGACTTAACTCTTCTTTAAATCCTGAGGGACTTAGCTCATTCCTCGGATTCCTACAAAATATAGGTAAGTGCCCATATCAGATTACTATCCTGGGATTACGGGTTAAGCAGCCTGCCTATATCAGACTACCTCCCAGTTCTCCTAGACCTAAAAATTGGGATGTTACAGAGTACATCCGGTCGCGACTGAATTCCACAGGGATGCTCTATTTTGCTGATTGATTGCTGTGTTGACCTGAAATAGACATTTAATAGATTATTTATCCAATTAAGCACTAAAATCACATCATTTAAATTCCCACTTGTCCAATTTCATATTATTAAGTAATTTGCTCAATATAGTAATAAATATGGATAAGAATCAATAATAAACTCTTTTTTAACATATTAAAAATTAGTACAAATATGAGTTTATCACCTGGCCTCAAGGCGGCAAGGAGGATTCCTTATAAAGTTTCAAGAGGTGGCCATTTGCTTAGAAGATTTTGCCTGTCGCCTCCTCTTTTAACTCGATCATCCCAAAATCGTGGGCTTTGACAACTATGTAAGGTCCATCCCAGCTAGTTTTGAATTTACCATTTCTGAACTTGAACCTAGCTTGGTACCTTAACACTCGATCACCTTCTTTAAACCTCTTCCTCAAGATATGGGCATCATGGAATGCCTTTGTCTTTTGTTTATAGACCTCAGAGCTGCTGTAGTCATCAAAACTAATATCTTCTTGCTCTTGAATCTACAACAACAGCTCTAAATTGGCCTCTACCAGGTCTTCATTACAAGCTTTCACAGCCCAAAATGTCTTGTGCTCTATCTCCACAGGCATATGGGAAGCTTTCCTAAAAGCTGTCCTATAAGGGGATATGCCTAGAGGGGGTTTAAAAGCTGTTCTGTACACCCATAAAGCATCATCAAGTCTCATGTTCCAATCCTTATTGGATGGCTTAACAATCTTTTATAAAATATGCTTTATCTCCCTATTAGAAACCTCTGCTAGACCATTAGTTTGAGGGTGGTATGGGGTTGAGACTTTATGAGTTACACCATATTTTGCCAATAAGCTATTGATTAACTTATTGCAAAAGTGGGTGCCTTGATCATTGATTACTGCTTTCGGTACTCCAAATCTACTAAAGATATGAGACCTTAGAAACTTGGAGACTGTTTGGGCATTATCTAGTCTTGTAGGGATAGCCTTTACCCACCTAGATAAATAGTTTACAGCCAATAAAATGTAATGAAACCCTGCTGTAGGTGGAAAAAGTCCCCTGAAATCTATTCCCAAACATAAAATATCTCATAAAACAGAATAGGTTGTTGCGACATCTCATGCCTTTTACTAATTCCCCCAAATCTTTGGTACTTATCACAAGCTCTACAAAATTCAAAAGCATCCTTAAAAAGGGAAGGCCAATAGAAACCGGATTCAAGGACTCTGTGCAGTCCTTTTACCCCCAAAATAGCCACCACAAACCCATGAATGGAAAGCTTCTAAAACTGATCTATGATCTTGGTCTGGGACACATCATCTCAATACTTGGTCTGAGCACAGCTTCTACAAATATGGTTTATCCCAAATAAAGTATTTGGATTCGCTCTTGAGCTTTTGGGCTTGAAATCTAGTCAAATGAGAAGGGATTAGGCCAGTTTCAATGAAATTAACTAAATGAGCATACCAAGGTTCCACAATAGCAACCAAATAAAGAGATTGATCAGGGAAAGAATCACAAATAAGATCAGAACTGAGTACTCCCTAGTCTCTATTGGTAATCTGCTTAGATGATCTGTAACATGGTTCACATTACCAGCTCGATCCCTCACTTCTATATCGAAGCAGTAACATCCATCGTAGAAGCCTTGGCTTAGATTGAGGTTTATGGAACAAATACTTGACAGATGCTTGATCTGTGTACATAACAACTTTGGAGTTAATGAGGTAAGCTATGAATTTATCCAAAGCTATTACGATTGCAAACAATTCTTTCTCAGTAGTGGTATAATTAATTTGAGCAGCATCAAGTATTTTTTAGGCATAGACAATCACTCTAGATACATTACCTTCCTTTTGACCTATCATAACTCCCATAGCATAATTGGAAGCATCACATGATAGTCCAAAAGGAAGATCCCAATTTTGTGAAGTTAGGATAGGTGGAGAAACTAACTTATCCTTCATTTTTTAAAAGCCTCTTTGCAGTCAAGTTTAAGTGTGGGGGAGGATGCTTTTGGTGCTTCGATTAATCAAATCTTTCATTACAAGTCTTTATTTGGTTTTAATGTGTGATGAATTGCTAAAAATTGGATCCCACTTGAACTAATTTGTTATTTACTAAAAAGGTGTTAGTATGAAATGTTTTGGGACTTTGAAAATTGTCACTTGGTAGTCTCTACAAAAATTGGTCATGACATATGTGTTGTTTGGTCGCGACCTGAAATGGAATTTTGGACTTGACATGCTCTCTGTTGATTTTAGTCGCAACGTGAATACCATGCCTATCGCGACTGTTTCTCTCTATGTATTTTAGTCGCTACAGGAAATTCATGGGTTGCGACAAGATGTTTTGAAAACTGAGCAAGCACCCCTGGGAAGTTTGGTCGTGACCCTAACTATTTTCAGTCGCGACCCACGCTTGAAAATGTCCAATTACCTTCTTTTTGCCTTGTGCAATGCTGTATAGAAGGGTTCCTTTTGAACTACTGAAACCCTCTTACAAATAATTCGGATTGTCGTACTCAAAGATAAATTTGAATCCTCATGTTCCTGAAATGCTTCATGGGATCTTTGGGAATAATGCAACATAGAATCACACCCATCATGTAAACTCAATTCATGCTCATCCCAAGTTTGTTCCACAGCATTATCAATGGCATTCAACCCAACAAAAGCAGAATTATCAAAAGGATATTTCATTGCTTCATTCATGTTGAAAGTTACCACATGTTCTCCAACTTCCATTGTGATGGAATTATGTTTCATACTAATAATTATCTTGAAAGTTTGAAGAAAAGGTCTGCCTAGGATCAAAGTGCTCTCACTCACTAGCTCACTGGACGTGTCTAGAACATAAAAATCAGCTAGGAACACTAAGTCCTTAACCTGCACAAGAATATCATCAAGAATTCCCTTGGCATACCTAATTGACCTATCAGCTAACTGGAGCACTATACTTGTGTCTCTAAGATTCTTAATATCTAAGGCTAAGTGTACCGACGAAGGTATCACATTAATGGCAGCCCCTAGATCTAGTAACGCTCCCTGGATATGAACCTTTCCTATAGTACATGGGATGGTGTAGGATCCTGGATCTTGGCGCTTAACCTGTAATTCAGCCTTAAAAAGTGATGACACATTAGCACTCACCTGAATTCGCTCAAGGGGCCTAAAATTTTTTCTTATCAGCACATCATTCTTTTAAAAATTTAGCATACTTAGGATTTCTCTTGAGGAATTCAACCATAGGGATATTATTTCTAACTTATTGAGAGATTATAAGTATCTTGTGCAAAGTCAGGGTCAATCTTTTTCTTTCCAGCAAAATAAGATTTAGGAAAAGGGAGATCTTTTATACTTACCTCCTTACCTATATGCTTAGAGGCTCCTTGCTTGCTAGACACTACCATCTCCTCAGTTTGCTTTCCCTTGTAGCTGGACTTTGCACGATCACTTCCTCTTCTTGCTTCTCTCGTAGTTTGTAACATCCCGATTTTTGGTCTAGGAGATCGGGACAGTTCATCTAGGTCCAAGATGAGGAATGTGAGAAATGTCCTAAGTCTCAAGCCTAGGAATTCTGCAGGTAGCTTGATATGGGCTGGCTCCTGTGTAAGATAACCTGATATGGGCGGGTTGTCGAGCCTTTCAATTAACGATGACTCCCGAAGGAGTTTAAGGGATGAGTTATTGAAAGAGAATATCTAGACCTTAAGATGAGGGATGAGAAGATGAGCAACGAGGCCAGAAAGAGAATGCAGGGGCAAAATCGTAATTATGGGAAAGATCGGGCTGGTAGCCGATGAGTACCATATTTTTCCAAAAAATAGAGAAAATTATGCTGATCATTTCACTGAACTGTGAAATGTGCATACGAGGTCTCTATGAGTATGAAAGAATTATGGAAAGTTTAAGGACAAAAAGGTGGGGTCCTTAAGTGTAATTTTAGCCAAATAAAAAGGGACTTAATTGAAAAGAAGAAAAGTTCCTTGGGGCTAAAGTGTAATTAAAGAAAGTCAGGCCGGAAGTGGTTTGGACTGTCCGACGGCATTTCAGTCCCAGATTTCACCGGTAGAGAGAGCAAGGGACGCTCGGTAATCTGGCTTAATACAGGAATTTTTGAAGACTCCAGATAGCCAGAAATGGACTGATCGTCCAAAAGTTATAAAAATTCATACCGGATATCCTAGATTTCAGATCTAGGTGAGAAAATACAGGATGATGCGTCCTTATGGGGTGGACGTCGGGAAACTGACAGAATACCGATAGGAGGCATGTAGAAAAAGTTATTCGCAAATTAGAAAATCCAGACGGGAGTATGAGGCCTCCGGGTATCCGATAGGGAAATTTATCGGTATTTGAAAAGTGACTGAATGAGTTTGGATGACCTCAGTCAGATGACTGATATGACTCACAGGGATGCCTGAACACCGCAGGCCAGTGTATCGGACAGAAGGAGCCGGTGTCCGGATATGTGTATAAACGGTGAAAAATAGATTAAATATTCAATAAGCATTAACGGGGGGGAGATTCCTCGTAATACGTGCCATGAAGGTAATGGACCCTGAAAGGCCCAATATGGTGCCAACAAAGGCCCAGTAAGACCCTTGGACTGATAGGTGGGCCAGTGTCCGGCAGAACCCCGGAAAAATGCAAAATTACGAAAATGCCCCTGTGTTGTACTAAAAGGGTAGTAGATGAATGAGGGCATTTTGGTCATTCTGGACAGGCCCAGGAGCCAAGGCTCATACAGATAAAGTTACTTAGAGTCAGTATATATCCTGACAGAGTACAGAAGGGTGTGAAATGACGATTTTACCCTTAGGGTTAAAATAGTGCAAGAAAGGGCACCCAGGGGTATTTTGGTAATTTACCGAGGGATGTTTCTTGGGAATCGAGCCATCAGAGTACCTGAGCTTGATCAGGATCCAAGATAACATACCCAGAGCCCAAAAACGTAGGCCCAGTGATAGGTGAGAAAAAGTGGCATTAAAATACTATTTTAATGCTGTTTCAATAAAGTAAAGTTACTCGGTCGGCACGATAACCGAGGAGGTGATCAGATAAAGTCCGGGACTTATCTAGATAGCATTGGAAGGCGTGAAAGGTCCCTTCCAGATGCCACATGGCATCATCTTAGAGGTAGAAGAAAAGTTAAGGACACGTATTACGGTGCAAGACTCTGGACCGGTACTGGATTGGACTGAACTGCTGAGTCAGCTGATGAGGTGTCCAGGAATTGTGACATGTGAAGAATGTGGCGATGAGGTGTCCCGGTGAGGTGTCCTGGATGATGTCATGCATGATGCAGTAAAAAGGAATAAAGAAAAATAGGAAAATCCAGGAAAAACCAGGACCACATGTTCAGATGGCTTCAAAATTACAAGAATACCATCCATTAAAGCTATAAATACGCCCTCCCCCTCCCATTTTAGGCATCCCACATTTTTGGCAAGAAAAGAGAGAGAAAGAAGAGAGAGAAGGAGAAAGAAAGAAAGAAAGGAAGTTCTGGTGGAGTTGGAAGCAGTATAGAAGTTCTGGAGCTCTGCTTTTGAGGTAGTAACTAATCCTAGCTCTTATGTAATGTCTTTGTGATTTGTTGTGCTATTGTTTGGTTGGATTGTTGTCTTATATGTTATGCTTGAAGCTCTATTACAATGCTATGATCATATGTTATTGAATATGGAAGCACGCAGCATACTTATCTATACACAATCACAAGCAAGCACCGTCACTCTGTATTACATATATTGTTATGATTATTGCTACTGGGATTCTTTTGAATCTCATTCCCAAAAATAACATTACAGGGGAGGTTCTGTCAAAATAAAATCTGGAAATTTTAAGAGACGCCGTTAGGCTGCCGAAATTCTGGCAACAGAGCAAGGACAAAGAAAGGAACTGATACGTACTGTGTACGTAGGTGCTGTCTAAGGAGGCTGGAAGTGAGTGGACCTAGCCGGTTCATCCAGTCTTTCCTGGGTACTTACGTAGAATGGTAGCTCCTACGGGAATTACCGAATCAGTATAAGATCGGTTACTTTCTACAGAAGGAATGTAGCAGTTATGCTGCCGAATTTTAGACAGGAGAAGATGTAATAGAAATATGAGAATTTGTTGTATGCCTTGTTGTATGATATTTTATTATTTAATAATAAATATTGTTTAGCATGTTCAATTTGTAAATGGGGAATTAAGGGAGAAATTCGCAGGTCTTGAGGTAGTAGTGTTCTGACCTCAGTTTGACCTAGTAAATGGAGGAGTTTGGCTACGAAATTTGGTAGTCCAGTCGTACACATCTGGGGCGTTACGTGGATAGGTAATTAGCCTTGTTTGGATGTGTAGAATGAGATTAATCAGTTTTCAAATTAAATGTCCAGAATAAAGAACTTAAGAGTAAAATTTTGAATTTTTGGGCTTAAGTTAAGATATAATCAAGCTAATATTGCTTCCGCAAGTGTACTCTGAAGAGTCTAAGGGAGGATGTTTCATTTTGGTATCAGAGCAATAGGTTCTGGCATAAACCAGACTGGATTCTGGTTCAGAGCATAAGATTCTAGCACAGAACAGAAGGTTCTGGCTCAGGGATGCTCTTATTTAGAAATGTTATTTCCCTAGAGTACGTAGAGGTTTAGAAAAGCCCAGTGGAGGTAAAATTCCCTAGATGAGTAAGTAGTATAATGTTATGTGTTCACTTTTCTTTTCTGATTGACAAGGAACCAGATGGTAAACACGAGACGAGGACGTAGAATTCAAGTGGAGGAGCCACACGTAGAGGAGGCTGGCAACTCCAATGAGGTAAATCCTATGCAAGTCATCCTTGCTAGGCTAGAACAGCAGCAGAGGATGATGGAAGAAATGAGGGCGGAACAAGTTCGCCGAGATCAAGAAAGAGATGCCACTATAGCTACTCTTACAGCTATAGTTAATCAATTGCAAACCTCTGATAGACCAGCAGAAGGGATATCAGGAATTCCTCCAAATAATGGGCAGTCAAGAATAGAGGATCCAGTGGTAGATCCTAATAGCATTCAGCAATGGATGGAGCGGTTCCAAAAGTACAATCCTCCGGTGTTTGAGGGGACATTTGACGTCCAAGTAGCTGAGGATTGGATAGATCAGCTTGAGAAGATTTTTGAGGTGCTGGATTGCCCATCAGGAAGAAAAGCCCGGTTGGCCATTTTCAAGCTAGAGAAGGATGCGCGAAGACGGTGGAGGAATACCGAGCTTATTCTTCAAGCAAAAGGAATCCCAGTTACATGGGAAATGTTTCTGGGCCAGTTTAGGGAAAAATACTTTCCTCAGTCAGTGAGGGACGCGAAGGAAGTTGAGTTCCTAACTTTGAAGCAAGGAGAGAAAGAGTCATTCGATGAGTATTTGGCTAAGTATCTCCGATTGTCGTACTATTCCACATACCTTAGAAGAATGGAGGACGAAGAATGGTCGACAAAGAGATTAGTAGAGGGTCTAAGCAGTGCCCTAAAGGAAAGAATAATTCCTCAGCAACTTACGCAGTTCAATAGAGCGGTAGAAGTCTGCAGATTGACAGAAAGAAGTATGAACAATCATGCAGCAACCGGGAACAGCGTAAGGAGCAAGGAGGTATCTAAGTCAGAGGCAAGAAGTAAAGAAGCATTGGCTAGGAGCACTCCGGGAGGTAGCTCAGGTTATGAAGCCAATAATAATAACAAGAGAAAGAGGCAACAGTTTAGGCAGGGGACTGATCAAGGTGAGGATCAGGTTGGAGGACAAAGATGTCAAAGATGTGGAAAGAACCACGGCACAAGGGAGTATCGAGCAGGGCAAAGCGGCTGTTTTATTTGCGGCGAGAAAGGTCACTTTGCAAGAGTTTGCCCTAAGAATGCTGACATCCCTAGGCCAAAGACAACAGGAAGAGTATTTTCCATTTTTTCAAACAGAGTCTCCAAATCCCCTGAGGTCGACCCTAAGAATGGTTAAGAAGAACCATAGCTGTAAGGGCAACTTAGCTGTAAGGGCAACTTAACTGTAAGAACTGTATGCCTAGATGTAAATGATGTGATTAATGAAGAGTTCTTTTCTGATCCAGAGAATGTGGTTATTGTAACGAGTCATGAGAAATAATTAGTAAGATAATAAATCTGTCTTAACTCAGTGATGAGGTTGCTGTATGAGGGGTTAGAACATGGATAGCTGTAAGCAACTATAATGAGAGATGTTAGTTGCTAAGAATTCATGTGGAAGGTCTGGGACCAAGCTGTTGCTCCTCTAGACCATCACTGGAGTGAGGATAAGACAGAGAGGGATGATCTTACTGGTCATATGTATGACTGCGTTATTAAGAATCACATAGCTGTATAGGTCAATAAGAAGTTCTCTTCAGGAAAGATGAGGTATCCCTTAAAATTTCGAGGACGAAATTTTTAAAAGGGGAGGAGAATTGTAACATCCCAATTTTTGGTCTAGGAGATCGGGACAGTTCATCTAGGTCCAAGATGAGGAATGTGAGAAATGTCCTAAGTCTCAAGCCTAGGAATTCTGCAGGTAGCTTGATATGGGCTGGCTCCTGTGTAAGATAACCTGATATGGGCGGGTTGTCGAGCCTTTCAATTAACGATGACTCCCGAAGGAGTTTAAGGGATGAGTTATTGAAAGAGAATATCTAGACCTTAAGATGAGGGATGAGAAGATGAGCAACGAGGCCAGAAAGAGAATGCAGGGGCAAAATCGTAATTATGGGAAAGATCGGGCTGGTAGCCGATGAGTACCATATTTTTCCAAAAAATAGAGAAAATTATGCTGATCATTTCACTGAACTGTGAAATGTGCATACGAGGTCTCTATGAGTATGAAAGAATTATGGAAAGTTTAAGGACAAAAAGGTGGGGTCCTTAAGTGTAATTTTAGCCAAATAAAAAGGGACTTAATTGAAAAAAAGAAAAGTTCCTTGGGGCTAAAGTGTAATTAAAGAAAGTCAGGCCGGAAGTGGTTTGGACTGTCCGACGGCATTTCAGTCCCAGATTTCACCGGTAGAGAGAGCAAGGGACGCTCGGTAATCTGGCTTAATACAGGAATTTTTGAAGACTCCAGATAGCCAGAAATGGACTGATCGTCCAAAAGTTATAAAAATTCATACCGGATATCCTAGATTTCAGATCTAGGTGAGAAAATACAGGATGATGGGTCCTTATGGGGCGGACGTCGGGAAACTGACAGAATACCGATAGGAGGCATGTAGAAAAAGTTATTCGCAAATTAGAAAATCCAGACGGAGTGTGAGGCCTCCGGGTATCCGATAGGGAAATTTATCGGTATTTGAAAAGTGACTGAATGAGTTTGGATGACCTCAGTCAGATGACTGATATGACTCACAGGGATGCCTGAACACCGCAGGCCAGTGTATCAGACAGAAGGAGCCGGTGTCCGGATATGTGTATAAACGGTGAAAAATAGATTAAATATTCAATAAGCATTAACGGGGGGGAGATTCCTCGTAATGCGTTCCATGAAGGTAATGGACCTGAAAGGCCCAATAATGGCGCCAACAAAGGCCCAGTAAGACCCTTGGACTGATAGGTGGGCCAGTGTCCGGCAGAACCCCGGAAAAGTGCAAAATTACGAAAATGCCCCTGTGTTGTACTAAAGGGATAGTAGATGAATGAGGGCATTTTGGTCATTCTGGACAGGCCCAGGAGCCAAGGCTCATACAGATAAAGTTACTTAGAGTCAGTATATATCCTGACAGAGTACAGAAGGGTGTGAAATGACGATTTTACCCTTAGGGTTAAAATAGTGCAAGAAAGGGCACCCAGGGGTATTTTGGTAATTTACCGAGGGATGTTTCTTGGGAATCGAGCCATCAGAGTACCTGAGCTTGATCAGGATCCAAGATAACATACCCAGAGCCCAAAAACGTAGGCCCAGTGATAGGTGAGAAAAAGTGGCATTAAAATACTATTTAAATGCTGTTTCAATAAAGTAAAGTTACTCGGTCGGCACGATAACCGAGGAGGTGATCAGATAAAGTCCGGGACTTATCTGGATAGCATTGGAAGGCGTGAAAGGTCCCTTCCAGATGCCACATGGCGTCATCTTAGAGGCAGAAGAAAAGTTAAGGACACGTATTACGGTGCAAGACTCTGGACCGGTACTGGATTGGACTGAACTGCTGAGTCAGCTGATGAGGTGTCCAGGAATTGTGACATGTGAAGAATGTGGCGATGAGGTGTCCCGGTGAGGTGTCCTGGATGATGTCATGCATGATGCAGTAAAAAGGAATAAAGAAAAATAGGAAAATCCAGGAAAAACCAGGACCACATGTTCAGATGGCTTCAAAATTACAAGAATGCCATCCATTAAAGCTATAAATACCCCCTCCCCCTCCCATTTTAGGCATCCCACGTTTTTGGCAAGAAAAGAGAGAGAAAGAAGAGAGAGAAGGAGAAAGAAAGAAAGAAAGGAAGTTCTGGTGGAGTTGGAAGCAGTATAGAAGTTCTGGAGCTCTGCTTTTGAGGTAGTAACTAATCCTAGCTCTTATGTAATGTCTTTGTGATTTGTTGTGCTATTGTTTGGTTGGATTGTTGTCTTATATGTTATGCTTGAAGCTCTATTACAATGCTATGATCATATGTTATTGAATATGGAAGCACGCAGCATACTTATCTATACACAATCACAAGCAAGCACCGTCACTCTGCATTACATATATTGTTATGATTATTGCTACTGGGATTCTTTTGAATCTCATTACCAAAAATAACATTACAGGGGAGGTTCTGTCAAAATAAAATCTGGAAATTTTAAGAGACGCCGTTATGCTGCCGAAATTCTAGCAACAGAGCAAGGACAAAGAAAGGAACTGATACGTACTATGTACGTAGGTGCTGTCTAAGGAGGTTGGAAGTGAGTAGACCTAGCCGGTTCATCCAGTCTTTCCTGGGTACTTACGTAGAATGGTAGCTCCTACGGGAATTACCGAATCGGTATAAGATCGGTTACTTTCTACAGAAGGAATGTAGCAGTTATGCTGCCGAATTTTAGACAGGAGAAGATGTAATAGAAATATGAGAATTTGCTGTATGCCTTGTTGTATGACATTTTATTATTTAATTATAAATATTGTTTAGCATGTTCAATTTGTAAATGGGGAATTAAGTGAGAAATTCGCAGGTCTTGAGGTAGCAGTGTTCTGACCTCAGTTTGACCTAGTAAACGGAGGAGTTTGGCTACGAAATTTGGTAGTCCAGTCGTACACATCTGGGGCGTTACGTGGATAGGTAATTAACCTTGTTTGGATTTGTAGAATGAGATTAATCAGTTTTCAAATTAAATGTCCAGAATAAAGAACTTAAGAGTAAAATTTTGAATTTTTGGGCTTAAGTTAAGATATAATCAAGCTAATATTGCTTCCGCAAGTGTACTCTGAAGAGTCTAAGGGAGGATGTTTCATAGTTCCTCTTGCGCTTGTGAGTTCTCTTCTTGTGTTATTCTTTAAGACTTTATGATTTCCCAATATTCATCTGTGAAGATGAAGAATTTTCAACTTCAAAATCTTCCACATCCTCCTTTGGTGCATCATCTTCCTTAAAATGCATTTGTCTACCACTTCTAAGTGATATGGCATTCAGACCCTTCGGACTCATGACAGTGTTTGAAGGTATGCCACCACTGCTCTTTGTTTGGATGTCACTCATTGTATTAGAAAATTGAGTTAAATGACTGGTAATATCTGCGTTCTTGGAATTTAACTCCTCAAGTTTCTTGTGCACATCTGCACTATTCATCTGCATACTTTGAAGAATTGAAGCTATGGAGGTGAATTGACCATCATTCTCTTTGAGCTTGTTGTCTATATTGGTCATTCTCCCATCCATGTTGTTCATTTGTGCTGCCATACTCTTTAATAATTGAGAAGTCTCATCAGGTCTTGAAGCCACTAAAGTGTTAGGTTGAGTTAGAAACATAGACATTACTTTACCTTGGTAGTTGCTTGAGGAAGCACCACCTCCTTGGAATTGGTTTGGCCTGTTTTCCCCACTCCCCCACCTAAAATTTGGGTGGTCTCTCCAGCTAGGATTATATATATTGGAGTATGGGTCTCTCTTCTGGTATTGGTGGTCTTACCCTTGATACATTGCTGCTACTTCTTCATACTGTCTATCACATGTACTTGTAGCATGCATCATTGAACCGCGTGACTCACATCCTATAACCAGTGCTTGTGAGGTTCCCACTGCATGGACTTGTTTTATAGAAAGTAGCTCTCTTTCAATTAAATTCATCCTCTTTTCCATTCAGTTTTTTAGAGCTACTATTTCTGCTAAGATCTCATTTGAATTGCCCGAAGATGATGTGGGCATTCTTTTTGGATCTTCTGTCGGATGGTCTTCATTAGCCATTTTCTAGAATAACTCCCAACTTGCTTGTGGAGTTTTATCTCTCAAAGACCCATATGCTGGTGTATTCAAGGACACCCTGTTATGAGGAAGTAGACCATCAAAGAAAATGTCTACTAAATCAGCCTTCGTGATGTTATGATGGGGACATCGAGCCAACAAATTGATAAATTTGGTCCAATATCCATGTAATGACTCCCCATTCTGCTGCAAAATATTTATGATCTCCTTCTTCATCCAAGTAGTCTTTGAGGCTGGGAAAAATTGCTCCAGGTATGTTGATTTCAGCTGATCATATGTAAGAGTTAAGAAATGGGTTGGCAGATTGTATAACCATTTCTTAGCCTTCCCTTCCATAGTGAAATGGAAACACCTCCTTAAGACGTCATCCAATACAGTCATTGGAGGCTTCATGGAAGAGCAAATTATATGCATGGTTTGTAAGTGGCTATATGGGCATTATCCTGCAAAACCATAAAATTTAGGTAAGGCTGCAATCAAGGCTCCTTTAATTTCAAAATTAGCTTCTTCAGTATATAAACCATAAGGATCATAATTCACATGCGAATGGTTTATTTCCCTTACACTTCTATTATCATCCACATTTATTGGTATTTCATTTTTTCCTTGTCTGTTATACACATTATACCGATTATGACTTATCTCAGCCATGTTATATTCTGATGACCTCGCCTCTTCTCTAAGTTCTCTCCTTAGTTTCCTAAGTTGTCTCTCAATTTCAGGTTCAAAAGGCACTAAATCTTCAGTTCTTCTATGCATGCAACTCAGAAACAATAAAGAATAGCTAGACAAGTAATCAGAATTAAACACAGAACTTTCACAGCAAAAAGTGTTAGATAGTCGTGACAAGGGGGTATGGAGGTCATAACCGAAGAACACAAAGAGCAAAAGTTCTTAAAAATGGTTATCAGGTCACGACTCAAAAGTACTCAGGTCGTGACTAAATAACACAGAGAGCAGATTGTGCAAAGCTATCACGACCAGAAGTTGTGAATGTCCAGATTAAGTTTCACATAAAGTAATAAGTACCATAGCAAAGCAATTTGGTTGTGACACAAATGAGGTTTGGTTGCGACTCTATGTAACAGATAGTGATTTCACAGAAACTGAGAAAAAATGTAGAATGCAATGCAATTGAAAATGACAAAAATTAAAATTTTTAAAAAAATAAAAATGACTCAGGTAAATGATGGAATTGACAATCAATAACTAAGGAACCAATTACTTGGCTCCCCGACAACGCGTCATTGATGAGTAGGTCAGAATATCGTCTTCTGATCAATCAAAATAATAATATTTGCACCCAATAATATAGTATAAGGCATAACCCTATTATAATATCCCAAAGTTCTGTACTGATTTGTATGTACAGATTGAATAAAATATATGTGAGATTTTTCAGGAAAAGATGTGGCCATTTATGTAAAGAAAGGGATTAAATTGAAAAGAAAGAAAATACAATGACTTAAGTGAAATTATGGAAAGTTTAAGACTAAAAGTAAAGGTAGACAAAAATGTGGGGTCTTTAAGTGTAATTTTGAAAAGTTAAGGACATAAAGGTGAATTATGGTAAATCAAGGGGCAAAAGTGTAATTATGGGAAATTTGGACCAAAAATAGGCCAAAAATGATCGTGTTCTGATCGGACCCAAATTTTTTCAGTAGATAGAGAAATTTATTTCGGGTTGTTTGACGACACACAGAATTTTGATTTGAGGTCTCAAAATATTGATATAAATTTTTGAAGTTAGATAAAATTATTACAATATTTTTTGGATCTCAGAATCAGATGAGGTTTTCCAGTAAATTCCTATAATTAATATAAGGATTTATAAAATTGACAGGATCAGAAAAGGAATCTTGTAAGATTTTTAATGGAATTTATTGTGGAATAAAATACCTGAGGAATATCGTCGGGAGAATTTTCTTGGAATTTGTGCCATAAAGGTATTGAACCCTAAAAGGCCCAAGAATGGCGTCATTAAGGCCCAATAAAATACTTGGACTGATAGGTGGGCCAGTGTCCAGTGGAACCCCGGAAAAGTGAGAAATTATGAAAATGCCCCTGTGTTGTCCTGAGGAACCACAAGTGAATGGAGGGTATTTTGGTCATTTTGGACAGGCCAAAACACCAATGCAAGTACAGGAGAGGTTAGTCAGAGTCAGTATATACTCTGACAAGGTTTAAAGAGGTGTGAAATGACAATTATGCCCTTAGGTTTAATATAGTGCAAGGAAAAGCACTAAGGGTATTTTGGTCATTTTCCAAGGTATCTGGAATTAAATTTAAACCCAGTATAAGAATGTAAATGGTATGAAGGATTTAAATATTGAATAAAATATATTATGAAGTCCCAGAAAAATTAGATTAAGAAAACAGTCCGGTTTACGGGAAATCGGATCGGGCCGGTACCAAATTGGACTGGATGGGACTGGATTGGACTGAAATTTTCTAGGAGTTTCCCATGAGGCGTTGTAACATCCCAATTTTCAGGCCTTCAGACACGGAAATAGCCTAAGATTGAGAGGCTACCAGACCCCTTTTGAGCAGAAGTCCCAGAGACATAAGAGAGTTTTTAGGGACTAAGCTGCGAGTAAGTAAAGGTACGGGAACTTATGTGCAAACAGTGGAAGTCCCAAGGGGTAGAATGGCCATTTGGGGTGATGTAAATGATAAAGGTTGCGAGCTGATCATTTAGGTCGCGACTAGAGTAAATCATGGTCGCGACTAGTGGTTTCAGAAAGAGCTATACGCGACAAGAAAGCATTATGGTCGCGACGTAAAAGAAGTATGGTCGCGACTAGAAAGCAGTGATATCGCGACTAATAATGGCAGAAAGGTTTAGACGCGACTGAATGTGTGTGTGTCGCGACTAATAGGTGAAATGGGCTGGTTGCGACTAGAAAATGTTATGGTCGCGACTAGATTGTGTTATGGTCGCGACGAAAGAATGTTGTGGTCGCGACTAATGTACACAGAATTGTAAGGTCGCGACAAGATGATGTTGAGGTCGCGACTAGTGACTAAAGTGGCGCTAATCGTATGGGCAAAGAGTGGTGAAGGTCCAAGAGAGATAGTTACCCGGTTGGAGATAGACCGGAGGCAGGATATCAGATACAGGAAAGGTTATCTGGAAACCATGAGGTGGACTGATAAGGTATACTCATGGGTCCCACAAGATGCCACATGGCATTAAAGTAATGATTCAGTAAAGTAAAGATAATCGGTTGGCGTGATAACCGAGGAGGCACGTAAATCGAGGAGGTGATCAGATAAGTCTGGGACTTATCTGGGTGGCGTTGGGAAGCGTGCAAGGTCTCTTCCAGTTGCCACATGGCATTAGTCTGCAGAAAGCAGATAAAGCTGAGGGCACGCATTACGAGGCAGGAGACTGGACCGGTGAGTAGCATGATGAGTCAGCATGCTGAGGTGTCCCGGGAATTCAAGCATGTGAAAAATGAGGCGCTGAGTCAGCATGGTGAGTTGGCACGATGATGCAGTAAAGGAGAAATAAAAGAAAATAGGAAAAACCAGGACCGCAGGATCAAAGTTCATAGAAACTACGATTGTGCCATTGAGCCCTATTATAAATACCCCCCTTCCCCCATTCCATTTGCATCCCGCGGAGGAGAGGAGAATGAGAGAGAAAGAAGAGAGGGAAAGGGAAGGAAAGGAAGAGAGAAAGGAGAAAGGAAGAAAGGAAGTTCTGGCGGAGCTGGAAGCAGAATAGAGATAGTAAGGTTCTGCTAAGCTAGCCAGGTAGTAACTAATCCTAACTTCTATGTAATGGCTTTGTGATTTGATGTGCTATTGTTTGGTTGGATTGTTGTCTTATATGTTATGTCTGAAGCTCTGCTGTAATGCTATGATCATATGTTATTAAGCATGGAAGCACGCAGCATACTTATCTGTACACAATCACAAGCAAGCACTGTCACTCTGCATTACATATATTGTTATGATTGTTGCTACTGAGATTCCCCCGAATCTCATCCCCATCCATAACCCATTACAGGGAGGTTATGCTGAAGTGGATTTAGAGAATCCTAAGAGACGCCGTTATGCTGTCGGAGTAAAGACTGAACATCAGTATATGATAAGTACTGTGTACGTAGTGCTGTCTAAGGAGGCTAGAAGTGAGTGGACCTAGCCGGTTCATCTAGTCTTTCCTGGGTACTACGTAGAATGGTAGTTCTCATGAGGGAATTACCGAATCAGTACGGTTCAGTTCTTTGTACAGCTGAAGCGTAGCGGTTATGCTGCCGAAGTTTAGGCAGAACGAGATGTAATAGAGATATGAGGATTATGTATATGTCTTGTTGTATATGCCATATTGTATGACATTTTATGATTCAATGATAAATAATGTTTGGCATATTCAAATTTTGGATTATGAAGCTAACGCATAATAAAGCTAATATTGCTTCCGCTAGTGTACTCTGAGGGCTGTAAGGGAGGATGTTTCATTTTGGTATCAGAGCAAGAGGTTCTGGCACCAACCAGAAAGGACTCTGGTTCAGAGCATAAGATTCTGGCACAGAACAGAAGGTTCTGGCTCAGTGATGCTCTGATTTAGCCCTTGAGTACGACAGAATAGCACTCCGGTCGCGACTAAAGTGGTTTATGTCGCGACGGGTAGCCTCAATGAGAGGTTTAGGCGCGACGCATAAGTTTATAGGTCGCGACGGTTATTCACAGAAAGATTTGGTTGCGATGTGAAGAGACATAAGTCGCGACGAGAAAATATCCTGGTCGCGACGGTAGAGGAGTTGAGTCGCGACGTAGAAAGGTTAGGGTCGCGACGAAAGAAGATTTAGGTCGCGACTAGAAGACAGAAAATGTTAAGGACGCGACGTCTGAAGCTGTAGGTCACGACTAAAGAATAGAAATGATAAGTCGTGAGGAGTTAAGGGTAATGAAGAATCATAGAGGCTATGAATAGCGATTACCCAATACTCATATCGCGACGGAATGACAGAGATGTCCTGGTATATTATGGGTTTAGAAGAGCCTGTGGAGATAAAGCTCTTAGATGGAATAAGAGGTGTTCATGTTTCGTTGTAAAGGAAAAGACAGGTGAACACAAAGCATGAACATAGAGCTTGAGTGGAGAAGTCATGCATAGAGAAAGTTGGCAACTCCAATAAGCAAGTCATCCTTGCTAGGCAGGATAAGCCGCAAAGGATGATAATGATGAGTTAAGATGAGCTAGCTAGATGAGATAGCTAGAATGAGACAGATCCTCCATGTGATTACGAGGAGTAGATCTACATGGTAAAAGTCTTATTCAACCTAGTTGAATAAAAGACCTGAGAGCTAGAATGGGATAGCTAGTATGAAGTTTGCCTCGGAGTAATCCTAGGGCATAGCCTAAAGGCTAGAGAAGTGATGATGTTTTGATATGGCCTAAGGCTAAGGCTAAGGACGTGATGGTTAATAGGTAAAGAGTTAAAATTCCCTAAGCAGAGGGATTCCATCACAGAGATCTAGGGTAGAGTACCCTAAAGAATAGAAATAATAGTAAAAGATAATGAATGAGATCTAGGCGACTGAAGTTCGCTAGGATTAAGAGAAAGATGCGTTTTCAGGTGTTTAAGGGCTGTGGCTCGTGTGTCTGGAAAACAAAACCGTGACCTCATGTGGGCACCAAGCCTGCCTAAGGGGAAGCGGATAATATCTTTGTGAAGAGGTTCTGGGCTGTTACAGTAAAGGCCGATAAGGAACCACAGTCTGGTCAAGAATAGACTTAGACTGATAGATAGACAAAAGAAGAAGAGAGATGGTAGAAGGTAGCCACAGATTACGGGATACAGTGACTCCCCTATGTAAGAAAGAGTGATGAAGGGTTGAGTCTGTACCTTAATAAGAGGGTAGCATGGCAGCCTGAGATAGACAGATGTTTCAGGATGACTGACCAAGATATGATAGGCCATATGATAAATAAAATATGCCTTGAGGTTTAGGTAGTCTGATGGATGGTTGAGCAAAGTATGATGATGATATGGCTTATGATGCCATAAGTTATGATAGTTGCATCTCCTTGCAATTGTCATATGATGACATGCATGTTAGAGTATGCCATGATGAATGAATACTCCCTTTTACAGTGCATGAAGGGTAGAGTATATATGAGATGAGAAAGTATGTTGCTCCCATACCATATGACATGTAATGAGATATGTATTGAGGATGATAGATAGTCTCAGTTCATGGGACAATAAGTTATGATATTCGGATATGTTTGAGGAAACTCAGGTAATTCTGCAGACTTGTGAATACAGTACTCAGAGCCATTTCTGTTGAAAGGAATGGTAGACAGAAAGAAAGCGGATAAGAGTAAAGAGATTGTTTCTAGATCACTCTTCAGATAAGAGTGGGATCTGAAACAGATGGCTCTCAGATAGAGCTAGATTCAGATGAGTATAGATCACTCTTCAGATAAGAGTTGGATCTGATACAGGATGCTCGCAGTTGGAGCATAGTTCAAATGGTTCACAGTTAGAGCACAGATGAGTTATGATGAGGCCATAGCAGTAGGATGCAATGGCAGGTGGTTAGACCATGATGGCACAAGCCAATGGTAAGCCACAGTAAAGTAAAAAAAGATGAGAAGGAACTCCTGAGTAAGAGAGGAAGTAAGTAAAGTCTGGGTAAATGATGTGAGGCTATAAAATTTTTATGGAGTTATCAACAGGTGGAAGCAGTTAACCTTATAACTTAGTCTGTTGGTTTAAGATCTTCAGGAGATATACAGTACAACAGAATCGCAGTTAGATTCTGGAGGGTCACAGTTAGATCCTAGCATGGCTCCAGGGTCGCAGTTAGATCCTAACAGATTCAGAGTCGCAGTTAGATTCTGAAGAGGCTAACGGTTGATCGTAGTTAGATCCCGAGGTCGCAGTTAGACCTAGCCTAAGGAAAGTAATGAGTCATGAGACATGAGTACGATGTAGTATCTCTTGGGGAAGATGAATGCCAAAGACGAAGTTAAGGTAAGGAAGTTTCACTAGTTGATAACCTGACCCAGAGAAATTGTTTTATAATGATTTTCCTCAGGTAGCCTCTAGTCTACAGACTGAACTTAGCTTTCCCTTAAACGAAGATGGAGTCCAAGTTTAAATCTGAGTACTGAGATTCAAGGTTTTGTAGAAGTATGCCTGAGAAGCAGAGAAGAGAATCCACTGTGTAATGAGAAGCAGAGAAGAGAATCCTCTGTGTAATAAGAAGCAGAGAAGAAAATCCTCAATGTAATAAGAATAGAAAAGTATGAGTAGATAAAGATTACCCAGATGAGGGGTAAAGAGATTAAAAGGCTAGAGAAGACCTAGAGAAGAGGGTCTAAGGCAAGGCTGAGATAGAACGCAGTTCTATGAAAAAGAGAAAGCCAGTCTTATGTTAGTCTTGTGATAAGACAAGATAAGTTATGAAAGGGTGAAATATACCATGAGATAGCTAGAGTGGGCTAGATATGCCATGATAACGTATCAAAGGCATGTAATGAGATACACGGTAGTAAACGTGTAATATGACACGCACCTAGAGATGTGCATTGTATGAACAGACAGAGAGGCTCCCTGTTTGGTAGGAATCAGATGTTTGAATGTTATGCTATGAAAGAGAATAGAAAATGAGAGCTTTCACTCTTTGCATGAGATGTTAGGCTTAATGTTATGCTAAAACTATGCAAGCTCCGAGTGTTAGAGCTGTGCCTAGTTAGAACAGGAATGCTTAAGCTCCGATGTTAGAGCTTTGCATTCATAAGCAGGTATGCAGTCCTGCAGTATGTTGGCCAAGCATTATGCATGTTAGAGTAGGTGCTTTTGTTTAGCAGCAAAGTAAAGAAAGAATAGCTGCGTAAGTCCTCTCTCTGTATGAAGTTAAGTGCAAAGAAAGATGAAATGCTACAAGTATGATGAGTAGTTAGAAGAAATTCCCGAATACAGTAATATTCGAGAGAATTTCATATGAAAGAAATGGACACTACTCATAAGTGCAGTAAGTGGTCCATAAGAGGAAAGTAGATTTCAACTCTGATTGGATTAACCCAGAGAAAGAAAGGCATGTTACGAAGAGATGTACAGTTATGATGAGTACTTTGCCAGATGTTAAGTTAATTTGGCTATGGTACTGATTAAATTTCGAGGACGAAATTTATTTAAAGGGGAGGAGAAATGTAACATCCCAATTTTCAGGCCTTCAGACACGGAAATAGCCTAAGATTGAGAGGCTACCAGACCCCTTTTGAGCAGAAGTCCCAGAGACATAAGAGAGTTTTTAGGGACTAAGCTGCGAGTAAGTAAAGGTACGGGAACTTATGTGCAAACAGTGGAAGTCCCAAGGGGTAGAATGGCCATTTGGGGTGATGTAAATGATAAAGGTTGCGAGCTGATCATTTAGGTCGCGACTAGAGTAAATCATGGTCGCGACTAGTGGTTTCAGAAAGAGCTATACGCGACAAGAAAGCATTATGGTCGCGACGTAAAAGAAGTATGGTCGCGACTAGAAAGCAGTGATATCGCGACTAATAATGGCAGAAAGGTTTAGACGCGACTGAATGTGTGTGTGTCGCGACTAATAGGTGAAATGGGCTGGTTGCGACTAGAAAATGTTATGGTCGCGACTAGATTGTGTTATGGTCGCGACGAAAGAATGTTGTGGTCGCGACTAATGTACACAGAATTGTAAGGTCGCGACAAGATGATGTTGAGGTCGCGACTAGTGACTAAAGTGGCGCTAATCGTATGGGCAAAGAGTGGTGAAGGTCCAAGAGAGATAGTTACCCGGTTGGAGATAGACCGGAGGCAGGATATCAGATACAGGAAAGGTTATCTGGAAACCATGAGGTGGACTGATAAGGTATACTCATGGGTCCCACAAGATGCCACATGGCATTAAAGTAATGATTCAGTAAAGTAAAGATAATCGGTTGGCGTGATAACCGAGGAGGCACGTAAATCGAGGAGGTGATCAGATAAGTCTGGGACTTATCTGGGTGGCGTTGGGAAGCGTGCAAGGTCTCTTCCAGTTGCCACATGGCATTAGTCTGCAGAAAGCAGATAAAGCTGAGGGCACGCATTACGAGGCAGGAGACTGGACCGGTGAGTAGCATGATGAGTCAGCATGCTGAGGTGTCCCGGGAATTCAAGCATGTGAAAAATGAGGCGCTGAGTCAGCATGGTGAGTTGGCACGATGATGCAGTAAAGGAGAAATAAAAGAAAATAGGAAAATCCAGGAAAAACCAGGACCGCAGGATCAAAGTTCATAGAAACTACGATTGTGCCATTGAGCCCTATTATAAATACCCCCCCTTCCCCCATTCCATTTGCATCCCGCGGAGGAGAGGAGAATGAGAGAGAAAGAAGAGAGGGAAAGGGAAGGAAAGGAAGAGAGAAAGGAGAAAGGAAGAAAGGAAGTTCTGGCGGAGCTGGAAGCAGAATAGAGATAGTAAGGTTCTGCTAAGCTAGCCAGGTAGTAACTAATCCTAACTTCTATGTAATGGCTTTGTGATTTGATGTGCTATTGTTTGGTTGGATTGTTGTCTTATATGTTATGTCTGAAGCTCTGCTGTAATGCTATGATCATATGTTATTAAGCATGGAAGCACGCAGCATACTTATCTGTACACAATCACAAGCAAGCACTGTCACTCTGCATTACATATATTGTTATGATTGTTGCTACTGAGATTCCCCCGAATCTCATCCCCATCCATAACCCATTACAGGGAGGTTATGCTGAAGTGGATTTAGAGAATCCTAAGAGACGCCGTTATGCTGCCGGAGTAAAGACTGAACATCAGTATATGATAAGTACTGTGTACGTAGTGCTGTCTAAGGAGGCTAGAAGTGAGTGGACCTAGCCGGTTCATCTAGTCTTTCCTGGGTACTACGTAGAATGGTAGTTCTCATGAGGGAATTACCGAATCAGTACGGTTCAGTTCTTTGTACAGCTGAAGCGTAGCGGTTATGCTGCCGAAGTTTAGGCAGAACGAGATGTAATAGAGATATGAGGATTATGTATATGTCTTGTTGTATATGCCATATTGTATGACATTTTATGATTCAATGATAAATAATGTTTGGCATATTCAAATTTTGGATTATGAAGCTAACGCATAATAAAGCTAATATTGCTTCCGCTAGTGTACTCTGAGGGCTGTAAGGGAGGATGTTTCAGGCGTCCCATGAGGTGTTCCTTGGATGATGTCATGGTGGTGATGTTATAAATGGAAAAAGAAAAGAAATTCCAAGATTAAATCTTAAGCCTTTAGATCAAATAGTTTCCAAGATGATCTTGGCCTTCAATCTTCCCAAAATTTTTCTATAAATACCCCCCACATTTCTGCACAAACCGTGAGGAGAAAAAGGTAGGGAACCTCTTGCAAAATTTTCTCTCAAGCTTGGAGGAAGCAAGGATCTTGAAGAAACTAGTAAGATAAGTTGCCTCCTTGCTTCTACACTTTGTTCTCATGGTTTGTTCTTGAGTTTAAATGGTTTTTGAGGCTTGAATCTTGGGGAAATGCTTCTGGAATTTTTGTGGATATGTGATAGGAACATGAGTTTTATATTCTAGATAGTTTACACAAGCTTGAATCACATGATAATGGCTTAGGAATCCATGTGTGCTTGGGAATCCAAGATTGTGTCCTGTTCTGTACAGTACGAGTTCACTGTTCATATGTTGGATTTTCATGGTTTTGATGCTTCCAATGGGTTTAGAATGGAAAATTGTGTGGGGTTATAGTAGGAAAACAAGTATTGGAAGCATTGGAATCAAAATGAGAATTTTTGGAAAAAGGAGAGCTACTTTCGGTTTCTGTACAGAACATTGGGAAGCAATTGAATTCTGGAATTTTTGATTACATATTTGGATTCTACATGAAAAATTATATGGAAATGAACCATGAGAGTTTAGTTTAGAAAGATGTAAACATATGTTACAAAGTAGAGAAAGAAAGGGACTTAATGAAACCTAGACTTGGAATTTAATTGGAATGAAGTTATAATTTGGTAATTGTCTTGTTATGTCTAGGTTTTGACATTTGTGGGAAGGAAATATCAATTCAAGAAGGAAAGAACAAGGACTCATAAGAGGTAGCAAGAATACTTTACTATAAACTTATGTTATGTTGTGATTGATATGCTTACTTGTTATGCATGAAGTTTGGTTGAGCTTAGTATGTTATGTGATGATGTTTATGATGATGATGAGCTATGAATATGTGCAACTCCTTGCAACCTATGTCATGACAATATGCATGTTAGAGTTTGCTTATGTATGATCATGAATTAGCTCCCATTGCATGATAACATGTTAGGCATTTAATCAAGCATGCATAACCTTATAGTTTATATGACTTGCTATTAAGATTTCCATGAAATCTCATTCCTTCCATTTCAATAAATATTGCTCTAGGTGCTGGAACTTCACAAGGAGGAAGGTAAATGTAGATGGATGACTGTATATAACTTAAAGAGTGTGCACTTTACTTACAAGATGATGTTTTGGTGTGTATGTTGCATGCTACTTACAAATCTGATCCGAGGTAGTGTACTTCCAACGGTAGTTTAAGTGACTTATCCGACGAGTTTTCTTATGAAATTTCATATGAACATATCTAAGATCAAGAGTTCTAAATGGATACCAAGAACGCCTCATTTGGTTAAGAACTTGAATTGTTATGATTTTTCAAATTTGGGATTTAAAATCTGGAATAAGATAATACGACTACTAAGAGGCAGTGAGGTTCATGCGCTAATTTCATATAGTAAATGAATGAATTTTTCCACCAAATTTTATGAGCTTAAAGTAAACATATGGAGGTTTAAATCCATATGTAACACGACTCAATTGGATAAGTATACAATGAGAAATGAATTTTTGAAAATGGGGTAAAGAATCTAGAACTTCCAGTTTTACCAAATGAACAGTAATTTTCAACGACTAACTGAGTTGATCTGGACAATGAAACCTTATTTTCATTTTTTTCTATCAAATTTAAATGAAATAGCTTTCATTGGAATTTGGAACAACCTCAATATGAGTTTTCTAGATTTAATTATGAATTTCCGAAGTTTAGGCTGTAATCTGGAATTACCAAGTGAATAGTGGCGATGAACAGTAACCGATAGCCTAACTTTTGGAAATTCATGTTTTTAAGGTTAAGAGGTATTCCAATGATCTAAGATACTTCCAGTTGAGTATATGTAAGAATGTGATGTAAGGATGTTTACTAGAAGATGTCGTTGAAATTTAAGTATGTTGATTAAAATAGGCCGTTGTACTAGCAGAATATAGAAGTACTATGTAAGTAGGTGCTGTCTAAGAAGGCTGGAAGTGAGCGGACCTAGCCGGTTCATCCAGTCTTTCCTGGGTACTTACATAGAATGGTAGTTCTCATGGAAATTACCGAATCAGTACAGTTACTTTCTGCCAGGATTTTTGGCAGGAGAGAATTAATAAAGTTAAGACTGCTTATGTAAGTGTACTCTGAAGGGTCTAAGGAAGGATGTTTCACCTATCGTTCTTCTCCCAGAGCTTTTCTTTTGGAGACCTAGCGTATTGGTTCCAAATCTATTAAAAATCTGAGTGAAAGCAAAGTGGGTTTTGGGGTTTGGTTGATTTTTTTTATGCAATAAAATAAAGGTGCAGTAAAGTAAATATTTTTTGTCTTTTTGATTAAGATACAAATGCGTTGGTTTGTGAAAGATGTATGTGATGACAGACTCTTGATGATGAAAGCGTATCTATCCTTGCTCTTAATTTAATATGGAGCTTTTGAAATCACTAAGTCTTAAACAAAACCTCAATCGATCAATTGAGTCCAGAGCATTAATATTCCTTAAACTCCTTTGATCAAAGCTAGTTTAAAAACTCTTAATGCACTATTAAAATCCACTTAATGTGTAATTCAAATCGGATGATAAAAATGCCCTCGAATGATCGTCGATCAACAAATCCTAGATTTTAAGCAATTGAATTAATTAGCAACGATCGTTGATAACAGTTCAACTAACTTAAAATTGAAACTGAAATATTGTATTTAAACGACATTCAAAGCATCCAAAGTCAATCACAATGTCTAATCTAAGAGTAATCAATCGATACTCAATCCCTTATTCATATAATGAAAACCCTAGATCTAGAAGCATCAAAACATGAAATAGGTGAAGATTAAAACAGAAAACTCCCCAGTACAATTCATGAGCTCAAGAGATGAGATCCATCACCAAGAGACTAAGGATTTAGCCTCTCATGACTCCTATTATGCTGCAATCGCTGTTCAAATATGATGCCATGAAGAATGCAGGTGAGATGAAGAGATGGATGATGGAGTTGTGTGGAGACAGTGGAGAGAGTGTAGAGAGAGTTCGAGCACTGCTTCTTAGCCTAATCAGGTCAAAAACTAGCCTCCCTGCATCTGTGGCATCCCTCCCCTTTTAACAGCAGGTTGACCTAATCAAAAACACGCAGCTTCACGACTGTCTTCTTTGGTCGTGACCAGATCCATGTTTTGGTCGTGACCTGTAAACACAGAGAAACTTCCTAGGAGAAATTAGGTAGCGACTTGTGGACACTTTGGTCATGACTAAAATACATAGAAGCTACTTCCTTGATTTGATTCTCTGTCTTGTGATTTCTTTTCTGCTCACATTAGTCCTTGTTCCTCTAAAATACCTGCAATTCAAAACCAAAGCTCATTGTAAAAGTGCCACCAGTAAAGGAATATCATATATATAGTTTGGAGGAGTTAATTGACCATTTTACCCTTAAAATAGCATATTGCCAAGCATAATCATGTATTACCATAAAAGCACAATTATAGGAATAAAATGAATAGTAAAGTTATTATAAAACCCTTAAAAATATCGTTGAAACCATACACAAATTGTGTCTTATCACTATACATGTGGAAAACCTAGACATTTCTCTAAGGATTGTCCTCAAGTAGTGAATAATCAAAATCCATGAACCCAAGGTAGTTTGCACTTATAAGGAAAGATGCTCAGAAATCACCCGAAATGATCTAAGGTACAATTTATCTCAATAATCACTTTATGATTGCTATGTTTGATTCAGGTGCAAGTCATTCTTTTGTTTCTTATGAATGTGCTGAACGACTAGGCCTTACAATTAGCAAGTTGCATTATGCTATATGTGTGACAACTCCTACAAATGCTTGAGTAGTTACATCTGATGTTTACCTAAATAGTGTTGTTCAATATGAACATTGTTGCACTACTCTAGACTTAATATGTATGTCTTTCGAAGAAATTGATGTTATAAACGAATTAAACTGGTTATCTTCTAATAACATGATGTTGGACTGTAAGAACAAGACCCTAGTTCTTTGTTCAAGGCAATAGATGTAAGTTCAAAAGTAAGGTTGAATTTTATAACAGAGGATCAGGAAGATAAATGTTTACGAAAAGGATGTCAAGGGTATATGATCTTCTTTTCTGTTTAAACAAAAGTAGAAGAAGGGATTGAGGAGATTCCAGTAGTCAAGGAATTTCTCAAAGTTTTTCCAAAGTAGATTAAAGGATTACCTCCTGTACGAGAAGTGGAGTTTACAATTGATATTGTACCCGGAGCGAGACCTATCATATCCTTAATTTCAACCTTAGATATAGTCAATTGGAAGTATCTTGTACCAATTGAATACCTCTTTAACTTAGAAATATGAATTTTCAAGAAAAGGGTTATCGGTTACTGTTCACTTGGCACTATTTATTTGGTATTCCAGAATACAGCTTGAACTTTGAGCATTCATAATTAAATCTAGAAAAATAAAAATATGGTGGTTCCAATTTCTAATGAAATGTATTTCATTGAAATTTTAAGGAAAAAATATGAATTGAGGTTTCGTTGTCCAAATGAAATATGTTTATTCGTTGAAAAACATTGTTCATTTGGTAAATCTGGAAGTTCAAGTTTCCTTACCATATATTCAAAAATTAATTTCTCCTTGTTCACTTATCCAAATGAGACTTGTTAACTATGGATTTAAAGCTCCAAATGTTATATTTAAGCTCACAAAATATCATGGAAAAATTCGTTCATTTGCTATTTGAAATTCGCACATGAACCTCACAGCCTCTGGTTGCTCATTTTATCTTGTTCCAGATTTTATTTCCAATTTTGAAAAATCATAATAAATTGAATACTTAACCAATTGAGGCATTCTTGGTGTCATTTAAATCTCTATATCTTAACTATTTTCATGCCAAATTTGATGTCAAAATTTGTTGGTTAAGTTGCAGAAACTATCATCACAAGAGTACTGCCTCAAAATACAAACATAATATGATATTATGGGATGCATAGTATAATATACTATGCATCCCATAATATCATCTCATAAGGTCAAGTAATCAACTTAGCTTATTATACAAGTTCAACCTCCATATTTACCCTTTTTCCTTGAGATGTTTCAGCACCTATACCATGGTTATGTATATGGAAAGAATGAGATTTCATGGAAATCTCGATAGCAAGTTATACAAACTATAATAACATGCATGCTTGATCAAATGCCTAACATGTTATCATGATATGGGAGCTACTTTATAATCATACATAAGCAAACTCTAACATGCATATTGTCATGACATTAGTTGCAAGGAGTTGCAATCATTCATACTTCATCATCATCATCAAAACATCATCTTAAGCTCAACCAAGAATCATAACTAACAAGCAAGCATAAAGTCAAACAAACATAAGATTATAGTTAGGTATTCTTGCTACCTCTTAAGTTATCCTTGTCACACTCTTCTTGAGATGATCTTCTTCCCACACAAATGTCAAAACCTAGCCATTAAAAAGTAACATCAAGTTACAACTCAACTTCAAAACAATTCCAAGACTAGGTTCCACTAGATTCCATTCTTCGTCTAACTTATGACTTATACTTCCATCTTTCTAAAATAATTTCTCATGGTTCATTGCCATATAATTTTTCATGTAGAATCCAAATATGAAATCAGAATTTCCAAAATCAAATCACATCTTTGGCTACTATATAGAACTGAAATGCCTACTATATTTTCTAAAAAATTCTCATTTTGATTGCAATGCTTCCACTACTTGTTTCTCTACTTTATCCCCACACAATTTTCCATTTTAAACACATTGGAAGCATCAAAATCATGAAATTCTAACATATGGATAGTGATTCATACAGTAGCAACCAAGAACACAAAATTCTATTTACATGCATACTTGGATTTCCAAGCAAGTACCACTTGATTCTAGCCTGTTTAAGCTTGCCTAAACTATCCATAGTGTAGCATCCCTAATTTCTGTACTACGTTGTATGTACAGGTTAAATGAAATATATGAGATTTTTAGGAAAAGATGTGGCCATATTTATGTAAAGAAAAGGATTAATTGGAAGAGGAAGAAAGTCTAAGAGCCAATGTGCAAAATTACGAAAATACCACTGTGATGCCCTAAGAAACAAGAAGTAAATGGAGGGCATTTTAATCATTTCACACAATGGATGGATATCAGAGAAAATTTGATAGTAAATTATTATAATTAATATGAGAATTTATGGAGTTGATAGAAGTAAAAAAGGAGTCATGTAGAATTAATTATGGAATTTACGGTGAAAAAGGACACCGATAAAGGGTTAAAGGAAATGTATGTTGTAACATCCCTAATTTCTATACTAAGTTGTATGTACAGATTGAATAAAATATATGAGATGTTTATGAAAAGATTTGGTCATATTTATGTAAAGAAAAGGATTAATTGGAAGAGGAAGAAAGTCTAAGAGCCAAAGTGCAAAATTACGAAAATGCCACTTTGAGACCCTAAGAAACCAGAAGTAAATGGAGGGCATTTTGGTCATTTCACACAATGGATTGATATCAGAGGAAATTTGATAGTAAATTATTATAATTAATATGAGAATTTATGGAGTTGACAGGAGTCAAAAAGGAGTCCTGTAGAATTAATTATGGAATTTACGGTGAAAAAGGACACCGATAAAGGGTTAAAGGAAACATATGTAATTTTTAACAGGACTTCTGGGTCTCAGAAAATTATGAAACTTTGTAGAGAATTCATTTTATATTAGAATGAATTTCTAAAAATGTTAGAACAATTAAAGGAGGTGTTTAGCATTTATTCTGAGATCAGGATAATTTAAGGATATCGGTATAAGGAAAGTACATTGGGATTTGTGCCAATTAGCTATTGGACCTAAAAGAGGCCCAAAATTTCGTCCTAGGCCAGCCCAATAAGGCCCAAAAGTTATCTTGGAGCCCAAGTCCAAATAATAAATAATTTATGGATTTTTGAAAAGAAAGAAAAAGAGAATAAAGTAAGAATTAGGTGTTGCACATGGTGGGACCCACAAGGACACAAGAATGGCACCCAAAAAGAGGAAGGGTTAGGTGTACCAAGGGAGGCCATGCTAGTGATGTCATGGTGGTAAGGTCTTGAGTGAAAAGTGAAAAGACATTCCAAGATCAAACCTTTAACCATTAGATCAAATAGTTTCCAAAGTGATCTTGGCCTTCAAATGGCACATGACTTTTGCTATAAATACCCCCCCTTTCCATTCATTCTTCACACCCAAGAGCTCCTTTAGAAAGAGAAGTGAGTTCTAGAGAAAGAAAGTGGAAGAAAGCAAGGAAGAAGCAAGGGTCTTGAAGGAGCAAGTAAGGTAAGTTGTCTCCTTGCTTCTACCTTTTGTTCTTATGGTTTGTGCTTGAGTTTAAGTGATTTTTGAGGCTTAAATCTTGGGGAAATGCTGCTGGAATTTTTGTGTATATGTGAAAGGAATATGAGTTTTAAGTCATAGATAGTTAAGACAAGCTTAAACAAGTTAGTTACATGCTTGGTTGTGAAGTAAGTTGATGTTCTTGACTTTACCATTTCGGTTTGCACTGTTCATGATAGAAGGAAATGGAATTTCAATGATTTAATGCTTCCATTGAGTTTATATGATGATTTTGTGTAGGATTGGAAAGGTTTTGAACCTTGGAAACCATTGGAATTAAAGGTTATAATGTTGAAAATTCCCCACGGTACTGTTCCCTCGCGTGAACAGTATTTGAATTTCATGATTTTGATACTTCCAATGGTCTTAAAATGAGATTTTGTGTGGGGGAAGTGGAGGAACAAGTATGGGAAGCATTGGAATCAAAATGAGAATTTTTGAAAGAATTATGCATGTTTTTCAAATCTGTCCGGAATAGTGCATAGTTGCTGGAATTTGGTTGTTTTGAGTTCATAAATGGATTCAAAAGGCCAAATTGTGTAGGGTAAGGTCAAGACATCAATTGATTCAAAGGTCAAGTCAATTGGTAAAGATTAAAGGATGTTATGTTACTTAAAGTAAGCTTAGTGTTCAAGAGAAGTTAGATTGTAATGGTTGGATGGTAATGTGATGTTAGGATTTGCTTGGTGTGCTCAAAAGAGGGCAGCCACATAGCAAGGAAAAGTAAGAAGGAAGAAGAAAAGTTAAAGTGGAAAGAAGTAAAGCAATAAGGTAGTAAACTTACCCTAAACTTGTATGTATTGAATGTTATGCTTGATTGTGCTATGACTTTGTTGAATTGTGTGCATATGTGTATATGATTGAAGCTCTGTTTCTATGATTACCTTGGCCAATTGTATTTCATATGTTACATGGAAGCATGCACATTACACAATGTTTACACCTTCACAAGCAAGCACAAGTAATTACTTTAATGCATGCATTGTTTAGTACCGTTTGCTATTGAGATTTCCCCAGAAATCTCACCCCATCCATGTAATCCCAAACCCACAGGTTTACGAATGAGTAAAGAAGATAAAGAGGCATGAAGAGAGGTTGGGAACTGGAAGATTTGAATATTATGTAATAAATGTGCGAATTGTTGCATGTAATGTTGTTATATGACAAGTTGAGCAATAATGTTCATGATGAAAAGGTATAATAGTAAATGATGAAATAAATGTATCAAATAATTATGGCATAACCCCATAATGTATATGAATGTATGAAAGGCCAAAGAGATTGGTTATGTGTTCTGGAACAATTAATGGAAAATTCATGTTTTTGAGGTTAAGGTTAAGGTTAAGATTCAAAGATATTTTCTAGAAAATGCCGTTGTGCTGGTAGACTATACAAAGTACTGTGTACGTAAGTGCTGTCTAAGGAGGCTGGAAGTGAGTGGACCTAACCGGTTCATCCAGGCTTTCCTGGGTACGTACGTAGAATGGTAGTTCTCATGGGACTTACCGAATCAGTACAGTTATCTTCTGTCAGGATTTTTGGCAGAGAGAGATATAATAAAGTTAAGATTACTTCTGTAAGTGTACTCTGAGATGTTTAAAGGATGATGTTTCATTTTGGTATCAGAGCAAAGGATTCTGGCTTAGGAAATGCTCTGAACAGATGATTTCTAGCGTTAGTACAAAATAAAGTTAGCACAGAACAAAGGGTTCTGGCTCAGAGCATAAGATTCTGGCACAGAACAGAAGGTTCTGGCTCAGTGATGCTCTGGTTTAGTTAGACTGATCCCTTAGACAAATGAGAAATTTGAATGGTTCTCTCCCTAGAGTATGATATAGGGATGGTGTTCACTACTTGGAAAGGTTTAGATAGAAAACAGTGACACCCAGATGAATGAGACTGTACCCCGAGCTTTACAGTCTTACAAATGATATAATTACGATGGGCTAATCTTAGTCAGCCGATACAGCCGAGGTCTCATGTTTATTAAAATAATGTGGCTGGACTAAGCAGAATAATGTTTAAGAAGCAGTTTCCTCTATGGATAGAGATAGAAGCTGATCAGTTCACGACTAAGGAAGTTGTAAGAGTAGCTTGAGGTATCATGTTGTGACCAGATACTATAGTGAGCATGCTAGATGTCCAAGTTACGACAAGTTAAGTCATAAGTCACGATGAGAGAAGACTTTTGGTCGCAAAACACAGGGTAAATGTTGGAGTAGTAGACATGGGGATTCATAAAGTTAAGCTTGAAACATCAGCTAATCAGTGAGACCGCCAACCTTTAATGCTGTATAAAGATGAGGTACACCTAGACTTTGACTCTTCAGGTAGTGAAGAGAGTTCAGATGACAGCATAAGGGACTCAATCAGGAAGGTTTATAGTAAAGTACCCATGCATATTTTTGTAGACTCGGATTTATAGTCTAGAAATTATGAGAAATTCAGTCAGATGTTGTGTATGCATCAGATAATGCTGCACTAGATAATGATGGGTCTAGTAATTATGTACAGGATGAGTTTGATAGAGTGCTCTCTAACCTGATATAAGCTCTATTCCTCCGATGAGAGGACAGATTTCAGCTGAGGAAGCTGAGTACTGATACTGGATTATAGGTAGGCCAGATATTATTCCTCCTTTACTAGAGTTTAAGGATAAGTTTGATATGAGTAGCCTAATAACCAGTTACAATCTGGGACATCCCTTCCTATTATCCCAGTCCAGGAATATACGAGGGTATAGATAAAGATTAAAGGGATATTTCTAGCCCTAATCCACCCCAGCCTTCTTTATGAAAGATAGACAATGTGACTATACTAGTCTCAAGAAAGGCTGTGGGAAGTGAACTACTTAGTTTAGGTTAAGGGATGGACGGAAGTAGAAATCAAGAGCAGTCAGTTTAGCTGCAGTTCTTCAATGCCGTAGCAAGGATGGTAAATAGAGATGTGATAGAGGGCATTGACCTGGATTAAGTTTTCATGTTAGTAGCATGATATGAGATGGCCATAAGCCAGATATTACCATATACACTACGTGGCATGTAAAGCTAAGTGAGCTTTTGGCAAATGGTTCACAACTGATGTGTAAAGATCAGGCATTACTAGGGTAAAGACTGGACAAGAACATTATAAGGGAATGTTTAAAGCAAATTAGATCCAGGTCGGATGTAAAGCAGTTTAGGACACAGCTAGAAATCCCCGAGAAGTTAGGTAATGACGAAAGGTGACCCGAGGTCATGACTAAAGAATGTAGAGCTGTCTAGTCATGACAAGTAGAATGAGATGATCAATCAGGTCACGATAAAGATACGCAAGGACCTGATAATGAATAAAGATGACAGCCTCATTGAAGTTTATCAGTGAAAGGTTTAGCACATGATGTAGGCAAGCGGAACAGTATGAGAAATAGAGATACATGCTAGTCTAAGATGAAGTTTAGAAGTAGATCCTCTATGTGACTATCAAGAGTAGATCTACATTTGGAAAGATTTGGTTCAGTTAATCTTTGATGAATAAAAGAATCAAAAGTTAGGATAAGGCTTGCGCAAGAAATGAGCTTAACATATGGCTTCAAGTTCTCGAAAGTCAAAGTTCCTGAAAGAGGATATTAGTCCCACATCGGTTGGGGAGGTGAACGAAGCATGCCTTATAAGGGTGTAGATACCTCTCCCTCAAGGACGCGTTTCCAGTACTCACCAAGCGCCTCTCGTCACCAAGCGCCCCGAGTGGGTAGGCAGGCAGTGCTGGGGAACAAAACCTGGCCTAAGGGGCAGTGGCCTCATGTCGGGATAATATCTTCCGCTGTGTACTCTGATACCCAGAGGACGCATTTTGGGTGCCTAAGGGGTTAAAGTCCTCATGTGCCTGGAGAATGAAACTGTGACCTCATGTGGGCCTGGGGCCTGCCTAAGGGGAAAGCGGACAATATCTATGTGGAAGGGTGCTGGGCTGTTAGAGAACACAAGTAATGGTGCTAGATGATGAATGAGATTTATGTGATCTAAGTTGGTTAGAATCAAGAAAAAGACCAGGAAGGAACCATAATCCGGTCAAGAGTAGACTGAGACTGATGTATACGCGCGGAAAGAGTTAAGAGATAGTAGAAAGATACCAAAGTTGCTCCAGAGAAATGGAGACTGTTCCGCTCACCTGGGAAGTATTCCTTGAGTAAAGTTTATGAAAAGTATTCCTCTAAGTTAAATAGAGATGAGCGTGAGGCTAAAGGTTAAATAGAGAAAGAGAAACCCTTTTGATGAATGTTTAGCCAAGTTCATATATATGAACAGAGAGAGTTGAATAATTAAAGAGTTAATTTACGGATTGGATTTCATGTTACAAAGGATTTCTCGGGTAGTCATAGAAGTTCAATAGAGCGGTAGATGTATACAAGATTAGAAATAGAAATGTATAATGCCTAGACAAGGAAAGATAGCCACAATTTTAAAGATAAAGTAACTCCCCTATTCGATAAAAGGGTCGCAGTTAGATCCTAACAGTTCCAGAGTCGCAGTTAGATTCTGAAGAGGCTGACGGTTGATCGCAGTTAGATCCCGAGGTCGCAGTTAGACCTAGCCTAAGGAAAGTAATGAGCCATGAGATATGAGTACAATGTAGTATCTCTTTGGAAAGATGAATGCCAAAGACGAAGTTAAGGTAAGGAAGCTTCACTAGTTGATAAACTCATCCAGAAAAATTATTTATAATGATTTTCCTCATATAGCCTATATTATACAGACTGAACTTAGTTTTCTTTAAACAAAGACAGAGTCCAAGTTAAAGTCTGAGTGCTGATATTCAAAAGTTTTATAGAAGTATGCCTGATGAACAAAGAAGAGAACCCCATATGTTTTGAGAACAGAAAAGTATGAGCAGATAAATCCTCCAGATGAGGATAAAAAGATTAAAAGGCTAAAGAGACCTAGAGAAGAAGGTCTAAAGTAAAGATAGAACCCAGTAGTTATATGAGATAAAGAATGCTAAGGCTTAGAAGAGTAAGGTAGCCTTCGTCCAGAAAGATGTTAAGGCAAGAGTAGTCTAAGAAAGAGTAATGAAAAAGGGTCCAATTGTCACAGAAGTTGGTATAGATGGACAAGGTAAGAAAAGTGAAAAGTTAAAGTAAGATAGACCCTGGAGTTACACCAAGATGTTAAGGGGTAAGATATGAAAGAGTGTAAATGCCATAGAAGTTTGGCATATATATGATGAATGATAAACAAAGTTATGAAAAGTTAGAAAGGGTTATGAACATTAAAGGATTAAAACCCTTCTATCAAGTCCAAATAAGAGTGGATTTGAAATGAAAGATTCAAATTACGACTTTGTTCAGGAGAACGAGAAGCAAAAGAGCAATACTCTCCTGAGAGGCTGATAAAGTCATAAGAGAATGTTAGACTTATGGTATCTCAGAATATGTCATGATAAGGTAAGATAAGTTATGAAAGAGTAAGATACGCCATGATATAGCCAGACTTGGCTAGATATGCCACGATACAGCATGAGAAGTATGTAATGAGATACACTATGATAAATGTGTAAGGTGGCACGCAATGAGAAATGTGCATTTTATGAGCAAATAGAGAGGCCCCTTATTGAAAAAGGGATAAGATGACGAATGTTATGCTACAGATAGAGATGAGAGCTTTCACTCCTTGCATAGAATGCCAGGCATTATGTTATGTTTGAAAATACGCTAAAGCTCCTAGTGTTAGAGCTGTGTAAGCTCCAAGTGTTAGAGCTGTGCATGTTCAAGAAAAAAATGCTTGAGCTCCGATGTTAGAGCTTTGCATTTATGAGCAGGTATACAGTCCTGCAAGATATTGGCTAGGCATTATGCATGTTAGAGTATGTGCTCCTATTTAGTAGCAAAAGTAAAGAACGAATAGTTACATAAGTCCTCTCTCTGTATGATGTTGAATCATTAAAGATGATAAGAGCAACAATAGAGTTATAAGAGTTTCTATACGAAAAGAGGATGAAGCTTTGCGGATGTTAAAGAATTCTGCGATATGCTAAGAGAAGTAATAAGGGATAAGTGTTAGAAAGTATGATGAGTGAGTGAGGGAAACTCCCGAATACAATAATATTCGAAAGAGTTTGATATGAAAGAAATGGACACTGCTCTCAAGTCTAGTACAAGGAGTTGTCCATAAGCAAATGGATGCATAGCACAAGATCAAGTGCCGTGATGAAGTAGAAATAAACTCCAATTAAGTTGACTGATACAAAAAGAGTAATGACAGCAAGGACATAAAGCGGATATTGAAAGTACTCCGCTAGATAATAAGATAAAAGGTAAGAGATGGATACCCCAATTCTTAGTCATAAAGCAGAAAGAGATTTAAAGAGGATGTATATTTAAGATTGTTGACTAAGGTACAAGTAAATTTCGAGGACGAAATTTATTTTAAGGGGGAGAGAAATGTAACATCCCTAATTTCTGTACTAAGTTGTATGTACAGATTGAATAAAATATATGAGATGTTTAGGAAAAGATTTGGTCATATTTATGTAAAGAAAAGGATTAATTGGAAGAGGAAGAAAGTCTAAGAGCCAAAGTGCAAAATTACGAAAATGCCACTTTGAGGCCCTAAGAAACCAGAAGTAAATGGAGGGCATTTTGGTCATTTCACACAATGGATTGATATCAGAGGAAATTTGATAGTAAATTATTATAATTAATATGAGAATTTATGGAGTTGACAGGAGTCAAAAAGGAGTCCTGTAGAATTAATTATGGAATTTACGGTGAAAAAGGATACCGATAAAGGGTTAAAGGAAACATATGTAATTTTTAACAGGACTTCTGGGTCTCAGAAAATTATGAAACTTTGTAGAGAATTCATTTTATATTAGAATGAATTTCTAAAAATGTTAGAACAATTAAAGGAGGTGTTTAGCATTTATTCTGAGATCAGGATAATTTAAGGATATCGGTATAAGGAAAGTACATTGGGATTTGTGCCAATTAGCTATTGGACCTAAAAGAGGCCCAAAATTTCGTCCTAGGCCAGCCCAATAAGGCCCAAAAGTTATCTTGGAGCCCAAGTCCAAATAATAAATAATTTATGGATTTTTGAAAAGAAAGAAAAAGAGAATAAAGTAAGAATTAGGTGTTGCACATGGTGGGACCCACAAGGACACAAGAATGGCACCCAAAAAGAGGAAGGGTTAGGTGTACCAAGGGAGGCCATGCTAGTGATGTCATGGTGGTAAGGTCTTGAGTGAAAAGTGAAAAGACATTCCAAGATCAAACCTTTAACCATTAGATCAAATAGTTTCCAAAGTGATCTTGGCCTTCAAATGGCACATGACTTTTGCTATAAATACCCCCCCTTTCCATTCATTCTTCACACCCAAGAGCTCCTTTAGAAAGAGAAGTGAGTTCTAGAGAAAGAAAGTGGAAGAAAGCAAGGAAGAAGCAAGGGTCTTGAAGGAGCAAGTAAGGTAAGTTGTCTCCTTGCTTCTACCTTTTGTTCTTATGGTTTGTGCTTGAGTTTAAGTGATTTTTTAGGCTTAAATCTTGGGGAAATGCTGCTGGAATTTTTGTGTATATGTGAAAGGAATATGAGTTTTAAGTCATAGATAGTTAAGACAAGCTTAAACAAGTTAGTTACATGCTTGGTTGTGAAGTAAGTTGATGTTCTTGACTTTACCATTTTGGTTTGCACTGTTCATGATAGAAGGAAATGGAATTTCAATGATTTAATGCTTCCATTGAGTTTATATGATGATTTTGTGTAGGATTGGAAAGGTTTTGAACCTAAAAGAGACCCAACATGTCAATGATTTCAATGATTTGGGCCAATTAGCTATTGGACCTAAAAGAGACCCAACATGTCATCCTAGGCCAGCCCAATAAGGCCCAAAAGTTGTCTTGGAGCCCAAGTCCAAAAATAAATAATTTATGGATTTTTGGAAAAAAAGAAAAAGAGAATAAAGTAAGAATTATGTTTTGCACATGGTGGGACCCACATGGACTAAAAATGGTACCAAGAAGAGAGCTTAGGTGTCCCAAGTGATGTCATGCTAGGGAGGTCATGGTGGTGAGGTCATGAGCCAAAGTGAAAAGACATCCCAAGATCAAACCTTTAACCATTAGATTAAATAGTTTCCAAAGTGATCTTGGCCTTCAAATGGCACATGACTTTTGCTATAAATACCCCCCCTTTCCATTCATTCTTCCCACCCAAGAGCTCCTTTAGAGAGAGAAGTGAGTTCTAGAGAAAGAAAGTGGAAGCAAGGGTCTTGAAGGGGCAAGTAAGGTAAGTTGATGTTCTTCACTTTACCATTTTGGTTTGCACTGTTCATGATAGAAGAAAATGGAATTTCAATGATTTAATGCTTCCATTGAGTTTATATGATGATTTTGTGTAGGATTGGAAAGGTTTTGAACCTTGGAAACCATTGGAATTAAAGGTTATAATGTTGAAAATTCCTCACGGGTATTGTTCACTCGCATGAACAGTGATTTGAATTTCATAATTTTGATGCTTCCAATGGTCTTAAAATGAGATTTTGTGTGGGGGTAAAGTGGAGGAACAAGTATGGAAATCATTGGAACCAAAATGGGAATTTTTGGAAAAAGGGAACTAATTGAAACTAGACTTGGAATTTGTTTGGAATGGAGTTATAATTTGGTAATCATATTGTAATGTTTAGGTTTTGACATTTGTGGCAAGGAAAGACCATTTCAAGAAAGGAAGGACAAGGATCTACAAGAGGTAGCAAGAATATCTAACTATAAACTTATGTGCTTTGATTGTTTTGCTTACTTGTTATGCATGAAGGTTTGGTTGAGCATGGAATGTTGTGATGATGATGATGATGTGATATGAGTATGTGATACCCCTTGCAATATATGTCATGACAATATGCATGTTAGAGTTTGCTTATGTATAAGCATGAATTAGCTCCCATTGCATGATAACATGTTATACATTCAATCAAACATGCATAACCTTATAGTTTATATTACTTGCTATTGGGATTTCCATGAAATCTCATTCCTTCCATATAATTAAACATGATCTAGGTGCTGGATCTTCTCAAGGCAAGAGGGTAAATGTTGATGGATGACTGTACATAATTTAAAGAGTGTGCACTTTAATTACAAGATGATGTTTTGGTTTGTATGATGCATGCTACTCATAAATCCAATCTGAGGTAGTGTACTTCCATAGGTATTTTGATTGACTTATATGATGATTTTTCATATGAAATTTGGTATGAACATAGCTAAGATCTAGAGCTTTAAATGGACACCAATAACGCCTCATTTGGTTAAGAACTCGAATTGTTATGATTTTTCAAAGTTAGGAGTTAAAATCTGGAATAAGGTAAAACGACTACTCAGAGGTAGTGAGGTTCATGCGCTAATTTCATATAGTAAACGAATGAGTTTTTCTCAAAATTTTGTGAGATTAAAGTAGACATATGGATATTTAAATCCATATGTAATTCAACTCAATTGGATAAGTATACAAGGAGAAATGAATTTTTGAAAATGGGGCAAAGAAACTGGAACTTCCAGATTTACCAAATGAACAGTAAAGTTCAACGAATAAACTGATTTGATCTGGACAAGAAGATCTCATTTTTATATTTTTCTCTCAAATTTAAATGAAATAGATTTCATTATAAATTTGAATTACCTTAAAACGATTTTTCTAGATTTAGTTATGAATTTCCAAAGTTCAGGTTGTAATCTAGAATTTCCCAGTGAACAGTAACCGTAAGCCCAACTCTTCGAAATTCATGTTTTTGAGGTTAAGAGGTATTCCAATGTTCTAAGATAGTTCCAATTGAGTATAATTAAGGTTAAGGTTTCAGTTCAACATTTAAGGTCAAGGGTTTAAAGTTAAGATTTTAAGATATTTGCTAGAAAATACCGTTGTGCTGGTAGACTATACAAAGTACTGTGTACGTAGGTGCTATCTAAGGAGGCTGGAAGTGAGTGGACCTTGCCGGTTCATCCAGTCTTTCCTGGGTACTTACGTAGAATGATAGTTCTCATGGGAAATTACCGAATCAGTACAATTATTTTCTACTAGGATTTCCGGCAAGAGAGATATAATCTACTTAAAGAAAGCCATAGCAAGAGTACTTTGAGAGATATAAAGAAGGATGTTTCACATAGCATAAAAATCATATTCCTATCACATATGAACTGTATATACAGCAGCAACATCAAGGGAAAATGCCACAAAAAACCTCTTAAAACTAAGATCAAACTTCCTAGAATAAAGTCCAAAATCAAAGGAACTAGTTACCTTTATTGTTGCTCCAAGGTGCATGCTTCTTTCTTGCTCCAAAGTAAATTTTGGCAAAGGTTCCCTAAGGTTTCCAAGCTACCGAAAAGGTCTGAATAAGGGCGTATTTATAGAAAAAGTTGGGTGGAAATGGAAGGCCAAGATTGCTTTGGTTAATATTTGATCTAATAGTACATAATCCACCTTCCAAGAAGCTTACCCTAGAAGCCTCATTAAGGACATCATCCAGGACATCATAAAGGGCTATTTTTGGCACAAATAATTGGAAATACTGATATGAAAAATTTTAGTCCAGTCCGGTACTGATCCGGTCAGTTTCACAAAAAACCAGACTATTTTATGTTCCTAATTTTTGTAATTTTCCAGAATATGTATTATGTCATGAAAAATAGTGTTTAGGTTTTTCCTACCATTGACATTGTTAGACTAAGTATTTATCTGCTAACCATCCCTTGAGAAATGACCAAAATACCCTTGGTGCACTTTCTTGCACTATATTAACCCTAAGGGTATAATTATCATTTCACACCCCTTTATACCTTATCAGGGCATATACGAACTCTGATTAATCATTCCTAAACTTGTCTTGGCATTTTGACCTATCCAAAATAACCAAAATGCCATCCATTCATCTCTTGTTCATTATTATAACTCAAGGGCATTTTCATAATTTTGTATTTTTTTTAGGTTCCTCTGGACACTGCCCCACATAACTGTTCAGTTACCTTACTAGGCCTTTGGGATGCCATTTTGGGCCTTTATATGGGTCCATTACCTTTATGGACAAATCCTAAGAAACCTCTCCTGAAAGTATTTATCAAGTATTTTATTCTACTATAAATCTATTAAAAATTCTACAAGACTCATTTTCTGAATCTATTAGTTTTATAAATTCTCATATTAATTATAAGAATTTACTACAAAATTTCATCTAATTCTGAGGTCCCAAAAATACTGTAATAATTTTTCCTAACTTCAAAAATTCATATCAAATCATCGGGACCTCAATCAAAATTCTGTGTTACTTAAATTGACCAGAATAATTTTCTCTATTTACTGGTAAAATTTGGGACTAATCTGTTCCCAGCCAATTTTGGGCCTTTTCCGGCACAATTTCTTTATAATTACACTTTTGCCCCTTGAACTTTTGATAAATTACATTTAAGTCCTTAATCTTTTTGAAATTATACTTAATGGCCTAACATTTATGTCTACCTTCTATTTTGGCCCTAGAACTTTTATAAATTCCACTTAGGTCCTTGAACTTTCTATTATTTATAATTTAATTCATTTCCTTCCTTAAATTGTAACACTTTCCTTAGAGAATCTCATATATATTATGTACAAACTGTACATACATACCAGATAAGAAAATTAAGGATATGATAGGACAAGTATCCAAAGCCCCATATCGTATGGCTTCTAATGAGATGATTTAATTAAAGAAGTAGATTGAGGGATTTTAGAAAAGGGTTTCATCTGACCTAGTGTTTCACCATGGGGTGCTCTAGTATTATTTGTTAAAAAGAAGGATGGTAGTATAAGATTATGTATCGATGATAGGGAATTGAATAAGATTACTGTTAAGAACAAGTATCCTCTTCCTGGAATTGATGACCTGCTAGAATAGTTGGCTGGAGCAAGTTTATTCTCTAAAAGTGATTTGAGATCATGCTACAACCAACTCAAGATTAAATCAGATAAAATTGCAAAGACTACTTTCAGGACTCGTTATGGTCATTTTGAATTTCTTGTGATCCCTTTTGGTTGACAAATGCACCTGTAATTTTTATGGATTATATGTACTGAATCTTCAAGCTCTATTTGGATCAATTTATTATGGTCTTCATTGATGATATCCTAGTGTACTTCAAATCTGGTGAAAAGCATGAAAGGTACTTGAGAATTATCCTTAGTTCTCTTCAAGAAAAATAACTTTATGCTAAGCTTAGTAATGTGAGTTTTGGCTTCAAGAAGTTAAATTTCTAGGTCATGTCATATTCCATGAAGGGGTAGCTATAGATCCTAGAAAAGTTGAAGCAGTATTAAGCTGGGAGCAGCCAAGGACAGTGACAAAGATTAGAAGTTTTCTAGGCTTAATAGGGTATTATAGAAGATTTATTGATGATTTTTCTCAAATTGCCTTGTCGTTAACCAAGTTGACCAGAAAGAATCAGCAGTTCAAGTAGGATGAGAAGTGCTAGGCCAGTTTTTTAGAATTGAAATAGAAGTTAATCGCTACTCCCATGCTAATTATTCTAGATCCAACCTAGACCCATGTGGTCTATACTGATGCTAGTAAATAGGGGTTGGGATGTGTGTTAATGCAGCAAGGTTGAGTAGTAGCTATGCCTCTCGACAGTTAAAGCCACATGAAAAAAATTATCCCACTCATGATCTGGAGCTTGCAGGGTAGTCTATGCTCTCAAGATATGGAGATATTATTTATATGGAGCCACTATAGGATTATACTGTGACCATAAAAGTTTGAAGTATTTGCATGACCAAAAAGAATTGAATATAAGACAACAAAGATAGATGGAATTATTGAAAGATTATGATTTCCAGATTAAATACCATCCAGGAAAAGTGAATGTTGTAGCTGATGCTCTAAGCAGAAAAGTAGTACAGGTGGCAAGTCGATGATCAAAGAATTGAAATTAGTAAAAGATGTCAGAGATTGGAGTCCTTTATACCAGATACAGATAACAGAGAATCCTTATGGAGGAATACAGGTCAAAGCTTTCATTGAAGATAAGATAAAAGAAGCTCAGAAGCATGATAAGCTTGCAGTAATTTTTAAAGATAAGTTGAGAAGAGGGGAAACTAAAAATTTTGAAATATCTCAGGATGGATTGCTAGGGTTTAAGGGAAGGCTGTATATCCCTAATACTATGGGATTAAAAGAGAAAATTTTAGATGAAGCACATAAAAGCTGATATATAGTACATCCAGGTATGACCAGGATACATCATGATGTTAAAAGTTTTTTTTGGTGGCCTATATTAAAGAAGGATGTTGTGGCTTATGTATCAAGATGCCTGACATGCCAGAAAGTAAAGATTGAACATCAGAGGCCAACAGGAAAATTGCAACCTTTAGATATTCTTGAGTGGAAATGGGACAGTACTGCCATGGATTTTATCAAATGACTACCTATGACTCCAGCTAAGCATGACGCAATATGGGTAGTAATTGATCGATTGATAAAGTCAGCTCAATTCCTAGTAATAAATAAGAGAGATTCTTTAGAAAAGCTAGCAAAGTTGTATATAAAAGAGATTGTTAGACTACACGATGTCCCAAGTAGTATCGTGTATGATAGAAACCTTAGATTTACATCTAATTTCTAGAGAGCTTTGCATAAATAAATAGACATTACTCTCATATTTAGCATAGCCTATCATCCTCAGACAGATGGTCAGTATGACAGAACAATCCAAACACTAGAGGGTATGCTAAGAGCTTGTGTTTTGGATTTCAAAAGGAGTGGGGATGTCCATTTGCCACTAATAGAATTTGCTTATAACAATAGTTATCAAACTAGTATTCAGATGGCCCCATTTGAAGCACTTTATGGACGTAAGTGTAAGCATTTTATGGACGTAAGTGTATATCTCCATTATGCTGGTTAGAGTTGAGCAAGAGAAGAATGTTTGGTCTTGATATAGTAAATCAAACTGCAGCACAGATTGACATGATCAGAAAAAGATTATTGATGGCTCAAAGTAGACAGAAAAGTTATGCTAGTGTCAGGAGAAAACTATTGGAGTTTGAAGAAGGAGAACATGTATTTCTTACGTTGACTCCAACTACGGGAGCCGAACGATCAATCAAAGTAAAGAAGTTGCATCCTAGATATATAGGACCATTTTAGATTCTAGCAAAAATAAGATTGGTGGCTTACCAGTTAGCTTTTCCCCCAAATCTCAGTCAGATACATGATGTATTTCATGTTTCCTAGCTAAAGAAGTATGTTCCAGACTCATCACATATGATTGAGCAAGATGATATTGTGCTGCGAGGTGACCTAACCTATGAAGTTGAACCAGTACGAATTATTGATCGAAAGGTTAAGCATCTACGAAATAAACAAATTCTTTAGTCAAAGTGGTCTAGAAAGGATTAACTGAGGACGAAGCTACATGGGAAACAGAGGAAAGAATGAAAGAGATATATCCTGAGTTATTTCCTTAGCATGTATATATTATAAATTTTGAGGATGAAATTTATTTTAAGGAGGAGAGAAATATCATATCCCCAATTTTCTTATTTGATATGTATGTATAGTTTGTATGTAATAATGTGAGATTCTCTAAGGAAAATGTTGCAGATTAAGGAAGGAAATGGATTAAATTATAAATAATGGAAAGTTCAAGGGCCTAAGTGAACTTTAAAAAAGTTCTAGGGCCAAAATAAAAGGTAAAGATAAATGTTGGGCCAATAAGTGTAATTACAAAAAGTTTGAGGGACTTAAAATGTAATTTATCAAAAGTTCAAAGGCAAAATTGTAATTATGAGAAAGTTGAGCAGGAAAAGGCCCAAAATTGCCCAGAAATAGTTCAATCCCAAATTTTACTAGTAAATAGAGAAAATTATTTTGGTCAGTTTAATGCAACACGGAATTTTGATTTTAGGTCCCGATGAATTGATATGAATTTCTAAAGTTTAGAAAAATTATTATAGTATCTTCAGACATCAGAATCAGATAAAATTGTATAGTAAATTCTTATAATTAATATGATAATTTATAAAATTGATAAAACTCAAAAACGAGTTTTGTAAAAATTTTAATAGAATTTACAGTGGAATAAAACCCTAATAAATACTTTCAAGTGAGATTTATTGGGAATTGAGCCATAAAGGTATTGGATCCATATAAAGGCCCAAGTTGGCATCCTAAAGGCCCAGAAAGATATTTGGATAGTCATGTGGGCCAACGTCCAGAGGAACCCTTAAAAATAAAAAATTATAAAAATACCCCTATGTTGTAATAATGAACAAGAGATGGATTGAGGGTATTTTGGTCATTTTGGATAAGTCAAAATTCCAAGGCAGGTACAGGGATGATTAATCAGAGCCAGTATATTCCCTGTTAAGAGGTAAAGAGGTGTGCAATGACAATTATGCCCTTAGGGTTAATATAGTGTAAGAAAGTGCACCAAGGGCATTTTGGTCATTTTCCAAGGGATGGTAAGCAGATAAATACTCAGTGTAACAATGTCAATGGTAAGAAAAATCTAAACACTAGTTTTCGTGACAGAATACATATTCTGAAATACTATAAAAAGTAGAAACATAAAACAGTCTGGTTTTTGTAAAATTGACTGGATTAGTACTGGATTGGACTAAAATTTTTCCTATCTGTATTTATCCCTTGCTTGCACCAAACACAGCCCTATATGATGTCATGGATGATTTCATTCTAAGGCTTCTAGGGTAAGCTTTATGGAAGGTGAATTATGGACCATTAGATCAAATACTAACCGAAGTAATCGTGGCCTTCCATTTCCACCCAATTTTTTCTATAAATACCTCTCCTTTTCAGCATTGTTCAGCAGCTTAAGCAACCTTAGGTAAACTCTACTAAAATTTATTTTGGAGCTAGGAAGAAGCATACAACTTGGAGCAAAAGTAAAGGTAATTAGTTCCTTTGATCTTGGACTTTATTCTAGGAAGTTTGCTACTCTTGGTTTTAAGTAGTTTTCGTGGCATTTTCTCTTTGATGTTGCTACTGGACATGCTGTTCATATGTTGTGGGAATATGAATTTTATGTTATGGATAGTTTAGATAAGCTTAAACAAGCTAGAATCAAGTGGTATTGGCTTGAAAATTCAAGTGTGCATGTAATTAGGGTTTTGTGTTCTTAGCTGCCACTGTACAAATCACTGTTCATATGTAAGAATTTTATGATTTTGATGCTTCCAATGTGTTTAAAATGGAAAATTGTGTGGGGATAAAGTAGAGAAACAAGTAGTGAAAGCATTGGAATTATAATGAGAATTTTTTAAAAATAAAAGGAGGCATTTCAGTTATGTACAGTAGCTAAGGAGGTAATTTGATTTTGGAAATTCTGATTTTATATTTGGATTCTACATGAAAAATTATGTGTAAATAAACTATGAGAATTTATTTTAGAAAGATGGACGTATAAGACATAAAATGGACAAAGAATTAAATCTAGTGAGAACCTAGTCTTGGAATTGTTTTGAAGTTGAGTTGTAACTTGATATTACTTTGTAATGGCTAGGTTTTGACATTTGTTTGGGAAGAAGACAATCTCAAGAAGAGTTTGACAAGGATAACTTAAGAGGTAGCAATAATACCTAACTATAATCTTATGTTTGTTTGACTTTATGCTTGCATGTTAGTTGTGATATTTAGTTGAGCTTAAAATGATGCTATGATAATGATGATGAAGTATGAATGAATGCAACTCCTTGAAACTAATGTCATGACAATATGCATGTTAGAGTTTTCTTATGTATGACCATGAAGTAGCTCCCATATCATGATAACATGTTAGGTATTTAATCAAGCATAAATGATATTATAGTTTGTATTATTTGCTATTGAAATTTTTATGAAATCTCATTCTTTCCATATACATAACCATGTTATAGGTGCTGCAACCTCCCAAGGAAAAAGACTAAATGTTGGTGAATGAACTTGTATAATAAGTTAAGATAACTACTTGACATTATGGGATGCATTGTGAAACATCCTCCTTTAATCATCTCAGAGTACACTTACAGAAGTAATCTTAACTTTATTATATCTCTACCAAAAATCCTGACAGAAGATAACTGTACTGATTCGGTAAGTCCCATGAGAACTACCATTCTACGTAAGTACCTAGGAAAGGCTGGATGAACCGGCTAGGTCCACTCACTTCCAGCCTCCTTAGATAGCACTTACGTACACAGTACTTTGTATAGTCTACCAGCACAACGGCATTTTCTAGAAAATATCTTTGAATCTTAACCTTAACCTTAACCTCAAAAACATGAATTTTCCATTAATTGTTCCAGAACACATAACCAATCTCTTTGGCCTTTCATACATTCATATACATTATGGGGTTATGCCATAATTATTTGATACATTTATTTCATCATTTACTATTATACCTTTTCATCATGAACATTATTGCTCAACTTGTCATATAACAACATTACATGCAACAATTCGCACATTTATTACATAATATTCAAATCTTCCAATTCCCAGCCTCTCTTCATGCCTCTTTATCTTCTTTACTCATTCGTAAACCTGTGGGTTTGGGATTACATGGATGGGGTGAGATTTCTGGGGAAATCTCAATAGCAAACGGTACTAAACAATACATGCATTAAAGTAATTACTTGTGCTTGCTTGTGAAGGTGTAAACATTGTGTAATGTGCATGCTTCCATGTAACATATGAAATACAATTGGCCAAGGTAATCATAGAAACAGAGCTTCAATCATATACACATATGCACACAATTCAACAAAGTCATAGCACAATCAAGCATAACATTCAATACATACAAGTTTAGGGTAAGTTTACTACCTTATTGCTTTACTTCTTTCCACTTTAACTTTGCTTCTTCCTTCTTACTTTACCTTGCTATGTGGCTGCCCTCTTTTGAGCACACCAAGCAAATCCTAACATCACATTACCATCCAACCATTACAATCTAACTTCTCTTGAACACTAAGCTTACTTTAAGTAACATAACATCCTTTAATCTTTACCAATTGACTTGACCTTTGAATCAATTGATGTCTTGACCTTACCCTACACAATTTGGCCTTTTGAATCCATTTATGAACTCAAAACAACCAAATTCCAGCAACTATGCACTGTTCCGGACAGATTTGAAAAACATGCATAATTCTTTAAAAAATTCTCATTTTGTTTCCAATGCTTCCCATACTTGTTCCTCCACTTCCCCCACACAAAATCTCATTTTAAGACCATTGGAAGTATCAAAATCATGAAATTCAAATACTGTTCACGCGAGTGAACAGTACCGTGAGGAATTTTCAACATTATAACCTTTAATTCCAATGGTTTCCAAGGTTCAAAACCTTTCCAATCCTACACAAAATCATCATATAAACTCAATGGAAGCATTAAATCATTGAAATTCCATTTCCTTCTATCATGAACAGTGCATGAACAGTGCAAACCGAAATGGTAAAGTCAAGAACATCAACTTACTTCACAACCAAGCATGTAACTAACTTGTTTAAGCTTGTCTTAACTATCTATGACTTAAAACTCATATTCCTTTCACATATACACAAAAATTCCAGCAGCATTTCCCCAAGATTTAAGCCTCAAAAATCACTTAAACTCAAGCACAAACCATAAGAACAAAAGGTAGAAGCAAGGAGACAACTTACCTTACTTGCTCCTTCAAGACCCTTGCTTCTTCCTTGCTTTCTTCAACTTTCTTTCTCTAGAACTCACTTCTCTTTCTAAAGGAGCTCTTGGGTGTGAAGAATGAATGGAAAAGGGGGGGTATTTATAGCAAAAGTCATGTGCCATTTGAAGGCCAAGATCACTTTGGAAACTATTTGATCTAATGGTTAAAGGTTTGATCTTGGAATGTCTTTTCACTTTTCACTCAAGACCTTACCACCATGACATCACTAGCATGGCCTCCCTTGGTACACCTAACCCTTCCTCTTTTTGGGTGCCATTCTTGTGTCCTTGTGGGTCCCACTATGTGCAACACCTAATTCTTACTTTATTCTCTTTTTCTTTCTTTTCAAAAATCCATAAATTATTTATTATTGGACTTGGGCTCCAAGATAACTTTTGGGCCTTATTGGGCTGGCCTAGGACGAAATTTTGGGCCTCTTTTAGGTCCAATAGCTAATTGGCACAAATCCCAATGTACTTTCCTTATACCGATATCCTTAAATTATCCTGATCTCAGAATAAATGCTAAACACCTCCTTTAATTGTTCTAACATTTTTAGAAATTCATTCTAATATAAAATGAATTCTCTACAAAGTTTCATAATTTTCTGAGACCCAGAAGTCCTGTTAAAAATTACATATGTTTCCTTTAACCCTTTATCGGTGTCCTTTTTCACCGTAAATTCCATAATTAATTCTACAGGACTCCTTTTTGACTTCTGTCAAGTCCATAAATTCTCATATTAATTATAATAATTTACTATCAAATTAAATTTCCTCTGATATCCATCCATTGTGTGAAATGACCAAAATGCCCTCCATTTACTTCTGGTTTCTTAGGGCATCACAGTGGCATTTTCGTAATTTTGCACTTTGGCTCTTAGACTTTCTTCCTCTTCCAATTAATCCTTTTCTTTACATAAATATGTCCACATCTTTTCCTAAACATCTCATATATTTTATTCAATCTGTACATACAACTTAGTACAGAAATTAGGGATGTTACACATTGTACATGATAGTGTGTATGTATTTTAAGACAGTACACTTGTGACGATATTTTTCATGACTTAACCAACGAGTTTTGACGTGAAATTTGGTATGAAAGTATCTGAGATACATAGATTTAAATGGACAGTAAAAACGCCTCAATTGGTTAAGTTTTCAATTTAATATTATTTTTCCAAGTGGGAAATAAAAATCTGGAATGAGATAAAATGAGCAACTAGAGGTTGTGAGGTTCAAGTGCAAATTTCAAATAGTAAATAAATGAATTTTACCACAAAATTTTATGAGCTTAAAGAAAACTTCTTGAGATTTAAATCCCTAGTCAACACGTTTCATTTTGGATAAGTGAGCAAGGAGAATTGAATTTTTGAAAATAAGGTAAGGAAATTGGAACTTCCAAATTTACCAAATGAACCATGTTTTTCAAAGAATAAACTTAATTTGTTTGGACAATTAAACCTCAATTTTATATTTTTCCTTCAATTTTTGAATGAAATAGCTTTTATTAAAAATTGGAACCACTCTATTTCGATTTTTCTAGATGTAATTATGAATTTTCAAAATTGGGTCTATAATCAACAGTACTTGAGATTCCTTTTCTTGAAAATTCATGTTTCTAAGTAAAAGAGGTATTTAATTGGTTGAAGCTACTTCCAATTGAGTAAAATTGAGGGTGAAAATAAAGATACGACAGCTATCCATTCATGAGTCAGAAAAGAAGACTAATAGATAATGGAAAAGTATAAAAGTTGAACAGAGAAATTGAGAATAAAAGAAGTAATGAGTTAGGAGGCACAAACTTGCAATCAAAGCCTAATGAAAATGTGGTAGAAACCACAGAGGTAGACTTTGATGGGTAGGTCAAGGAATATCTACAGATGTGACAAACTGGGAATGTTTAAGTAGTAATGTCTGGCATGCACACTATTGAGTAACCCTAGACCTAATAATTTTCTTATACATGTTAGAGATAAATGAGATAGTTTGCCTTTGTTAATTCTTAACGATTATGATGAGAAATGAAGACCAAGCGATGATAGTTAGATAGATAGAGAATGAGAGTAGACAAGATGCTAGAATATGCTTAGTATGATTAAGCAGATAAGGAAAACCTATAGACATATGATTACAATATTCTCAGGACATATTTCTTTAAAAGAAATGAGATAGATGAATGATAAGTTGTGAGAGATGGTACAGATGGCAAGAAATGAGATATAATTATGAGAATGATGATACTGCTCTAAGAGTGGGAGCAATATCTATGTAATAAAAGTTAATACTCTTAAGTAGAGACGAGTTAAGAGATGGACAGTGCAACTCTTGTTAGAGCTATGTCCATAAGATGGAAAGTTTTTCGGTAGCTTTACAAAGCCATGATATGATAAGAACGATCAAAATTAAAGCCATGAGAAAAATAGTTATGAGAAATGTAAAGCCATGAGATAAAAGAAAAAATGATACAAAGAAATTCCTGAGTGGAAGAGGAAATAAGTGAAGGCTTAGTAGAAAATACTATTCTTAAAAATTGTCTTAGGAAATTAATAGTTGAGAAATTATCTGTTGAATCATCAACAAGTGGAAATGGCTAACCTTATAACTTAGTCTGTTGGTTTTGAATCTTCCAAGAGGATTATGGTTTGATCTTAACATGGTTCTCATAGGAATAATATTCTAGGGCCTAGTAGATCCTGGAAAATGTTTAGGACAATTATGAGTGATTCTGAATCAACCTAGCCTGATAGAAAGTGTTTGACGAGAGCTTCGGATTGTCGCGGTCTGAGCCATCAAAATTAAGTGAATTGCACCCTAGTAATGTAGTATAAGGCACAACCCTATCGTTCTTCTCAAGGAGCCTTTCTAAAGGAATCCTAGCGAATTGGATGTCAAACTCAATGGTAAACCTGAGTAAAGAGTAAATGGTTTTGTGGTTTTGTGGGTGCAGTAAAATAAAGATACAGTAAAATAGATGTTTTTATGTTTTTGTTTAAGATGGAAAATGGTTGGTTTGTGAAAGTAATTTATGATGATAGGCTCTTGATGATGAAAAATATCTATCCTTGCTCTCAATGTATATGGAGTTTGAAATCACCAAGTCTTGAATATAACCTCAATCAATCGATTGAGTCCAAAACCCTAATATTCTTTAAACTCCTTTGATCAAAGCTAGTTTAAAGACTATTATTGAACTGCTAAGGATCACTTAATATGTAATTTAAACCAGATGGAAGAATGCCCTCGAATGAGCGTTGATTGACTAACCCTAGAATTCAAGCAATCGAATCAATTAGCAACGATCGTTGACAACCGTTCAACTAGCTTAAACTCAAAACTGAAATATTATATTAGGACTCTTTGGTCGCGACTAAATAGCACAGAGGCGTCGTTCCACTTTCATTGTCTTTTGATTTCTTTCCTGGTCCTTATTCTCTTCCAAAGTACCTGCAATTCAACATAAAAGCTCACTGTAAAAGTCCAGATCAGTAGATAACCGAATATATGCAGTTTGGAAGAGTTATTTTACCATTATACCCTTTAATTAGCATATTGCCACGCACAATCATGTAATTCACAAAAGTACAATTTAAGGCATGAAATAAATGGTAAAGTTATTATAAAACTCTCAAAATTGTCATAGAAACTATATGCAAAATATGTCTTATCAGTGTTACATCCTAATTTTTCCCTATCGGTATAATACTGATAGAGGAAAGAGGTTTGGAAAGGATTGTGATGATGAATAGAGATGAAAAAATGATTAGATAAAGGTTTAAAGAAGAGGGACTAAAATCAAAAGTCTAAAAGTTCTACGGTGTAAAATATAAAGTAGGCATAAACTTTGGGCCATTAAGTGTAACTATGAAAAGTTGAGGGCCTAAAGTGTAATTTTCAAAAGTTCAGGGGCAAAATGGTAATTATAGAAAGTTGAGCCAAAAAAAGGATAAAAAATGTCTAGAATCAGTTCAGTTTAGTCCCAAATTTTCCAGTAAATAGAGAGAATTATTCTGATCAGTTTAACGTAACACAAAATTTTGATTTAAGATCCCGAAAAATTGATATGAATTTTTGAAGAAAGAAAAATTAATATAGTATCCTCTGGACCTCAGAATCAGATGAAATTTGTCACAAAATTCTTATAATTAATATGAAAATTTATGAAACTGACAGAACTCAAAAAGGAGTTCTGTACAATTTATTATGGAATTTACAGTAGATTAAAAAACCTGATAAATACGTTTCGGGAAAATTTCTCGGGAGTTGAGCCCATGGAGGCAGTTGATCATGTAGAAGGTCCAAAATAGCACCTTATAGGTCCAATAATATTTTTAGATAAGTATGTGGGATAGGGCTAATAAAGACCTAGAAAAATATAAAATTATGAAAATGCCACTGTGTTATGTCATTGAGCCAGAGATAGACGAAGGGTATTTTTGTAATTTAACTAAGGTTAGACGGTCAAGGATAGTTCCTAGAATAGTTGACCAAGGTCAAGGAATACTCTGATGAGGTGTGAAAAGACGATAATACCCTTGAGATTTTAAAGTAAATAAAGAAGAACCAAGGGCATTTTGGTAATTTGCTAAGGGATCAGGAATTAAGTTTAGACCCAATATAAGAATGTCAATGGTAGGAAGAAATCGGATACTAGATTTAAGGTCAGAAAGCATATTATGGAATCTTAGAAAAATTAGAGTTATAAAACAGTTTAGTTTTTAGGAAATCGGACTAAGCCGATATCGGATTAGACTGAAATTTTTACAGATGCTTCTTCCTTTAGAAATTTCGCCACATGTGCTATGAGTTGTCTCTTGATGATTGAAACATCATTCCTTAGACCCTTCAGAGTACACTTAAGGAAGCAATCTTAACTTTATTAATTCTCTCCTGCTGAGAATCCTGGCAGAAATATAACTGTACTGATTAGGTAATTCCCGCGAAAACTACCATTCTACGTAAGTACCCAGGAAAGACTGGATGAACCGGCTAGGTCCACTCACTTCCAGCCTCCTTAGACAGCACCTCTGTACACAGTATTATCTATATTCTGCCAGTACAACAGCATTTTCTAGTAAATATCCTTAAATCTCCACCTTAAAACTTGACCTTAACCTTAACCTTACATATACTCAATTGGAATTATCTTAGATTATTGGAATACCTCTTAACCTCAAAAACATGAATTTCCAAGAGTTGGGCTTACGGTACTGTTCATTGTCACTATTCACTAGGTAATTCCAGATTACAGCCTAAACTTTGGAAATTCATAATTAAATCTAGAAAAATCTTTTTGAGGTGATTCCAATTTATAATGAAATATATTTCATTCAAATATGATAGAAAAATATGAAAATGAGGTTTTCTTGTCCAGATCAAATCAGTTTATTCGTTGAAAATTACTGTTCATTTGGTAAATCTGGAAGTTCCAGTTTATTTACCTCATTTTCAAAAATTCATTTCTCCTTGTATACTTATCCAATTGAGTCTAATTACCTATGGATTTAAACCTAAGAACATTTACTTTAAGCTCACCAAATATCGTGGAAAAACTCACTCCTTTACTATATGAAAATCGCGTAGGAACCTCACTATTTCGCAGGACTAGTTTTATCTTGATCCAGAGTTTAAGTCCAAATTTGAAAAATCATATCAATTTGAAAACATAACCAAATTACACATTCTTGGTGTCCAATTAAATCTATGGATCTTAGCTATGTTCATGCCAAATTTCACGTGAAACAAAATAGAATAAGTTTCTCAAACTATCACTGGAAGTGATCTGCCTCAGCTCGAATCCAGTGAGTAAATTCATTATACATACCAATATATCATCATCTAAGTTAAAGGCATGCTTTTCAAGTCATACACCATTCATACACCCACAATTACCTCCTTCCTTGTGATGTTCCAGCACCTAGTACTCTGTATAGTCTACCAGCAAGATGACATTTTCTAGTAAATATCCTTAAATCTTAACCTTAACCTTAACCTCACATATACTCAATTGGAATTATCTTAGATCATTGGAATACCGCTTAACCTTAAAAACATGAATTTCCAAGAGTTGGGCTTACAGGACTGTTCATTCGGTAATTCCATATTACAGCCTGAAATTTGGAAATTCATAACTAAATCTAGAAAAATCATATTGAGGTGATTCCAATTTATAACGAAATATATTTCATTTAAATTTGAGATAAAAATATGAAAATGAGGTTTTCTTGTCCAGATCAAATTAGTTTATTTGTTGAAAATTTCTGTTCATTTGGTAAATCTGGAAGTTCTAGTTTCTTTGCCACATTTTCAAAAATTCATTTCTTATTGTATACTTATCCAATTGAGTTGAATTACCTATGGATTTAAATATCAGAATGTTTACTTTAAGCTCACCAAATATCGCGGAAAAACTCATTCATTTACTATATAAAAACCTCGTTGGAACCTCACTGTATCGCAGGACTAGTTTTATCTTGATGCAGAGTTTAAGTCCAACTTTGAAAAATCATATCAATTTGAAAACTTAAGCAAATTATGCGTTCTTGGTGTCCAATTAAATATCTGGATCTTAGCTATGTCATACAAAATTTCACGTGAAACTAGATAGAATAAGGTACTCAAACTATCGCTGGAAGTGGTCTGACTCAGCTCGCAACCAGTGAGTAAATTCATTATACATACCAATATATCATCATCTAAGTTAAAGGCATGATTTTCAAGTCATATACCATTCATACATCCACAATTACCTCCTTCCTTGTGATGTTCCATCACCTAGATCATGGTTATGGGGGGTGAGATTTGGGGGAATCTTAGTAGCAAACAATACCAAACAATGCATGTATTAATGTAAAGGCTTGTGCTTGCTTGTGAAAGTGTTATCATAGTGTGATGAGCATGCTTCCATGTATCATATGAAATACAATTGTCCAAAGAAATCATAAAATAACAGAGCTTCAATCATCTACCATATACACACAATTCAACCAAGCCATAGCACAATCAAGCATACATTACATACATACAAGTTTATGGTAAGTTCACTACCTTGAATTTAAGCTCCCTCTCTTATTCTTGCGCTTGCTTCCCAAGCTTTTCAATCATGAAGGTTTTCGGTCAATCATTCCCCAACATCTTCTTAGATGTTTCAAGGTCCTAAATACATTCATATTCATTACATAATCCATTAGGATCATAAACTCAAACAATACTCAAGACTATCTCTCTTGAACATTCAACTCGCTTTAACTAACTTAACTTCCTTTAATTTTTACCAATTGGCTTGGCCTTTGAATCAATTGATGTCTTGACCTTACCCTACACAATTTCACCTTTTGAATCCATTTATGAACTCAAAATAATCAAATTCCAGCAACAATGCACGATTCTGTACAGATTTGAAAAAGCATACATAATTCTTCCAAAAATTCTCATTTTGATTCCAATGCTTCCCATACTTGTTCCTCCACTTTTTCCCCACACAAAATCTCATTTTAAGACCACTGGAAGCATCAAAATCATGAAATTCAAATCGCTGTTTATGCGAGTGAACAGTATCGAAAGGAATTTTCAATATTATAAGCTTTAATTCCAATGGTTTCCAAGGTTCCAAACCTATCCAATCCTACACAAAATCATCATATAAACTCAATGGAAGCATTAAGTCGTTGAAATTCCATTTCCTTCTATCATGAACAGTGCACCGAAATGGTAAAGTCAAGAACATCAACTTACTTCACAACCAAGCATGTAACTAACTTGTTTAAACTTGTCTTAACTATCTATGACTTAAAACTCATATTACTTTCACATATACACAAAAATTCCAGCAGCACCTCCCCAAAATTTAAGCCTCAAACACCACTTAAACTCAAGCACAAACCATAAGAATAAAGGGTAGAAGCAAGGAGACAACTTACCTTACTTGTTTCTTCAAGATCCTTGCTTCCTCCAAGCTTAAGAGAAAATTTTGCAAGAGGTTCCCTATGGTCTTGCGCTCACGGTTTTGGAGTCTCCAAAGGGGGTATTTATAGAAAAATCTTGGGAAAATTGAAGGCCAAGATCACCTTGAAAACTATTTGATCTAATGGTTAAAGGTTTGATCTTGGAATGTCTTTTCACTTCTCACTCATGACCTTACCACCGTGACATCACTAGCATGGCCTCACTTGGTACACCTAACCCTTCCTCTTTGGCCCCATTTTTGTGTCCTTGTGGGTCCCACCATGTGCAAAACATAATTCTTACTTTATTCTCTTTTTCTTTCTTTTCAAAAATCCATAAATTATTCATTATTGGACTTGGGCTCCAAGATAACTTTTGGGCCTTATTGGGCTGGCCTAGGATGACATGTTGGGCCTCTTTTAGGTCCAATAGCTAATTGGCCTAAATCCCAATGTACTTTCCTCATACCGATATCCGTAAATTACCTTGATCTTAGCATAAATGCTAAACACCTCTCTTAATTGTTCTAACATTTTTAGAAATTCATTCTAATATAAAATGAATTCTCTACAAAGTTTCATAATTTTCTGAGACCCAAAAGTCCTGTTAAAAATTACATACGTTTCCTTTAACCCTTTATCGGTGTCCTTTTGCACCGTAAATTCCATAATTAATTCTACAGGACTCCTTTTTGACTTATGTCAACTCCATAAATTCTCATATTAATTATAATAATTTACTATCAATTTTCATCTGATATCCATCCATTGTATGAAATGACCAAAATGCCCTCCATTCACTTCTGGTTTCTTAGGGCATCACGGAGGCATTTTCATAACTTTGCACTTTGGCTCTTACACTTTCTTCCTCTTCCAATTTAATCCCTTTCTTTACATAAATGGCCACATCTTTTTCTGATCAATCTCATATATATTTCATTCAATCTGTACATACAACTTAGTACAGAAAATTAAGGATGTTACATTTCTCTCCCCCTTAAAATAAATTTTGTCCTCGAAATTTACTTAGTACCTTAGTCAACAATCTTAAATATACATCCTCTTTAAATCTCTTTCTGCTTTATGACTAAGAATCGGGGTATCCATCTCTTATCTTCTATCTTCTCATCTAGCGGAGTACTTTCATTATCCGCTTTATGTCCATGCTATCATTACTCTTTTTTTTATCTGAATCAACTCATTTAGAGTTAAATATTACTTTATGTCGCTACTTACTCACCTGCTATGCACCCATTTGCTTATGGACAACTCATTGTACTAGGCTTGTGAGTAGTGTCCATTTCTTTCATATCAAACTCTCTCGAATATTACTGTATTCAGGAGTTTTCATTAATTACTCATCATACTTTCATATGTAACTATCCATTCTTTACTTTTGCTACTAAATAGGAGCACATACTCTAACATGCATAATGCCTGGCCCTCAAATTGCAGGACTGCAAACCTGCTCATAAATGTGAAGCTCTAACGTCGGAGCTCAAGTATTCCTTTTCTGAATATGCACAGCTCTAACACTTGGAGCTTACACAGCTCTAACATCGGAGCTCAAGCATATTTACCAACATAACATAATGCCTGGCATTTTACGCAAGGAGTGAAAGCTCTCATCTCTATTTGTAGCATAACATTCATCATCAGATCCCTTTTTCAATAAGGGGCCTCTCTATTTGCTCATAAAATGCATATTTCTCATTGCATGCCACCTTACACATTTATCACAGTGTATCTCATTACATACTTCTGATGCTGTATCATGGCATGTCTAACCAAATCTGGCCATATCGTAATATATCTTACTCTTTCATGATTTATCTTGCCTTATCATGACATATCCTGAGATACTATAAGTCTAACCTTTTCTTTATCCTCATCTTAGAAGTCTCTATCAACTTCACTTCACTCTTCATCTAAGAAGATTCTGAGTTCAGTCTATAATAATAATAAGGCTATCTGAAACTAACATCATGGGTACTCTCTCTGCTATGAGTGAACAACTGGTAAAGCGCCTTTACCTTAACTTTGTCTTTGGCATTCATCTTCTCACAGAGATATTACATTGTACTCATATCTTCATGGCTCATTACTTTCCTTAGGCTAGGTCTAACTGCGACCTCGGGATCTAACTGCGATCAACCGTTAGCCCCTTCAAAGTCTAATTGCGACTCTGGAACTATTAGGATCTAACTGCGACCCTACAACCATGTTAGGATCTACTGCGATCCTCCAAAATCCAACTGCGATTCTGTTGTACTATATCATTATCTCTGAAAGATCTTAAACTAACAGACTAAGTTATAAGGTTAGTTACCTTCACTTAGTTGCTATATCATCATCTAATCATCATAACTTATGGCAATAAAAGCCATATCAGCATCACATAATTTGCTCCACTATCCATTATACACACACTGCAATTAACCAATTAATTAGGTAATCCTTTTAAGCATTCTATCCCTTTATCACCTTCTCTACCAGATCCCCATCATTTACTCATGAACTTGAGATAAATACTCATTTACTTAGGTTGCCACATTACCCCTTGCTAGGGTACAGACTCAACCCTTCACTACTTTTTCTTACATAGAGGATAGGGGAGTCACTCTATCTTTAAAATTGTGGCTATCTTTCCCTGTCTAGGCATTATACATTTCTGTTTCTAATCTTGTATACATCTACCGCTCTATTGAACTTCTATGACTACCCGAGAAATCCTTTGTAACATGAAATCCAATCCGTAAATTAACTCTTTAATCATTCAACTCTCTCTGTTCATATATATGAACTTGGCTAAACATTCATCAAAAGGGTTTCTCTTTCTCTATTTAACCTTTAGCCTCACGCTCATCTCTATTTAACTGAGAGGAATACTTTTCATAAACTTTACTCAAGGAATACTTCTCAGGTAAGGGAACAGTCTCCATTTCTCTGGAGCAACTTTGGTTCTTTATACTATCTCTCAACTCTTTCTGTGCATATACATCAGTCTCAGTCTACTCTTGACCGGACTATGGTTCATTTCTAGTCTTTTTCTTGATTCTAACCAACTTAGATCACATAAATCTCATTCATCATCTAGCACCATTACTTATGTTCTCTAACAGCCCAGCACCGTTCCATATAGATATTGTCCGCTTTTCCCTTAGGTAGCCCTGAGGCCACATGAGAGCACAATTTTGTTCTCCAGGCACATGAGGACTTTAACCCCTTAGGCACTCGAAAATGCATCCTCCGGGTATCAAAGCTACGCAGCGAAAGATATTGTCCCCTCTCCCCTTAGGCAGGTACCTTTAGATCTACACGAGGTCAGGGTTTTGTTTCCCATGACATGAGGACTCAAACCCCTTAAGCCACAAGAACTCGTCCATGAGGGAGAGGTATCCACACCCTTATAAGGCATGCTTCGTTCACCTTCCCAACCGATGTGGGACTAATATCCTGTTTCAGGGACTTTAACTTTCAAGAACTTGAAGCAATATGTTAGGCTCATTTCTTGCGCAAGCCTTATCCTAACTTTTGATTCTTTTGTTCATAGAAGACTAACTGAACAAAGTCTTTCCAAATATAGATATACTCTTGATAGTCACATAGAGGATCTACTTCTGAACATTATCTTAGACTAGCATGTATCTCTATTTCTCATACTGTTCAGCTTGCCTACATCATGTGCTGATAACCTTTGTGAGGATGGCATCTTCATCCTTCATCAGGTCCCTGCGTATCTTCATCGTGATTTGAGTATGAACTAGGCGCAACGTATCCATGAACTTTAGTAGTGACCATCTCATTCTACTTGTCATGACTGGATAACTCTATATTCTTTAGTCATGACCTCGGGTCACCTTTCGTCATGGCCAAACTTCTCGAGGACTTCTAGCTGTGTCCCAAACTGTTTTACATCTGACCTGGATCTAACTTGCTTTAAACATTCCCTTATAATGTTCTTGTCTAGTATTTACCCTAGTAATGGCCGATCCTTACATATCAGTTGTGAACCATTTGCCAAAAGCTCACTTAGCTTTACATGCCACGTAGGGTATATGGCAATATCTGGCTTATGGCCATCTCATATCATGCTACTAACATGAAAACTTAATCCAAGTCAATGCCCTCTATCACATCTCTGTTTATCATCCTTGCTACGGCATTGAGGAGCTGTAGCTAAACTAACTGCTATTGATTTCTACTTCCTTTGAAACATCCTCCCTTAGACTCTTCATCATCCACATCATTATCTATTCAGAGCATTTCCTAAGCCAGAATCCGTTGCTCTGATACCAAAATGAAACATCCTCCCTTAGGATCCTCAGAGTACACTTGCGGAAGCCAAATTAGCTCGATTATATCTTAACTTAAGCCCAGAAATTCAAAATGCCGATCTTAAGTTCCTTATTCTGAACCTTTAATTTGAAAATTAATTAATCTCATTCTACACAACCAAATGAGGCTTATTACCTATCCACGTAATGCCCCAGATGTGTACGACTGGCCTGCCAAATTTCGTGGCCAAACCCCTTAGTTTACTAGGTCAATCTGAGGTCAAAACACTGCCACCTCAGGACCTGCGAATTTCCCCTTAATTTACCATACATAAATTGAATATGCCAAACAACACTTATCATTGAATAACATAATGTCATACAGCATGGCATACACAACAAGACATTTACATAATCTTGCTATCTCTATTACATCTCTTTCTGCCTAAACTCCGGCAGCATAACCGCTACGCTTTATCTGTACAAAGAACTGAACTGTACTGATTCGGTAATCCCCTCATGAGAACTACCATTCTACGTAGTACCCAGGAAAGACTAGATGAACCGGCTAGGTCCACTCACTTCTAGCCTCCTTAGACAGCACTACGTACATAGTACTTATCATATACTGATGTTCAGTCTTTACTTCGGCAGCATAACGGCGTCTCCTAGGATTCTCAAAATCCACTTCAGCATAACCTCCCTGTAATGGGTTATGGATGGGGATGAGATTCGGGGGAATCTCAGTAGCAACAATCATAACAATATATGTAATGCAGTGTGATAGTGCTTGCTTGTGATTGTGTACAGATAAGTATGCTGCGTGCTTCCATATTCAATAACATATGATCATAGCATTGTAATAGAGCTTCAAGCATAACATATAAGACAACAATCCAACCAAACAATAGCACAACAAATCACAAAGACATTACATAAGAGCTAGGATTAGTTACTACCTCAAAGGCTTAGCAGAGCTCTACTATCTCTATTCTGCTTCCAGCTCCGCCAGAACTTCCTTTCTTTCTTTCTTCCTCTCACTTTCTCTCTCTAGCACCTCCTCCTCTCTCTAAAAGGCTCAAAACCGTGGGATACATGAAATGGGAGGGGGAGGGGGTATTTATAGTTTCCTTCAATGGCATTCCTGTAATTTTGAAGCCATATGAACTTGTGGTCCTGGTTTTTCTTGGAATTTCCTATTTTCTTTTATTCCTTTTTACTGCATCATGCATGACATCATCCAGGACACCTCATCAGCTGACTCAGCAGTTCAGTCCAATCCAGTACCGGTCCAGAGTCTGCACCGTAATACGTGTCCTCAACTTTTCTTCTGCCTCTAAGATTGCGCCATGTGGCACCTGGAAGGGACCTTTCACGCCTTCCAATGCTATCCAGATAAGTCCCAGACTTTATCTGATCACCTCCTCGGTTATCGTGCCGACCGAGTAACTTTACTTTATTGAAACAACATTAAAATAGTATTCTAATGCCACTTTTTCCCACATACTCCATGGGCTACGTTTTTGGGCTCTGGGTATGTTATCTTGGATCCTGATCAAGCCCAAGTACTCTGATGGCACGATTCCTAAGAAACATCCCTTGGCAAATTACCAAAATACCCTTGGGTGCCCTTTCTTGCGCTATTTTAACCCTAAGGGTAAAATCGTCATTTCACACCCTTCTGTACTCTGTCAGGGCATATACTGACTCTAAGTAACTTTATTTGTATGTGCCCTAGCTTCTAGGCCTGTCCAGAATGACCAAAATACCCTCATTCATCTCCTACCCCTTTAGTACAACACAGGGGTATTTTCGTAATTTCGTACTTTTCCGGGGTTCTGCCGGACACTGGCCCACCTATCAGTCCAAGTGTCTTACTGGGCCTTGTTGGCGCCATTATTGGGCCTCTCAGGGTCCATTACCTTCATGGCACGCATTACGAGGAATCTTCCCCCGTTAATGTTTATTGAATATTTTATCTATTTTTCACCGTTTATACACATATCAGGACACCGGCTCCTTCTGTCCGATACACTGGCCTGCGGTGTTCAGGCATCCCGGTGAGTCATATCAGTCATCTGACCGAGGTTATCCGAACTCATTCAGTCCCTTTTCAAATACCGATAAATCTCCCAATCGGATACCCGGAGGCCTCACACTCCCGTCTGGATTTTCTAATTTGCGAATAACTTTCCCTACAGGCCTCGTATCGGTATTCTGTCAGTTTCCTGACATCCGCCCCATAAAGACGCATCATCCTGTATTTTCTCACCTAGATCTGAAATCTAGGATATCCGGTATGAATTTTTATAACTTTTGGACGATCAGTCCATTTCTGGCTATCTGGAGTCTTCAAAAATTCCTGTATTAAGCTGGATTACCGAGCGTCCCTTGCTCTCTCTACCGGTGAAATCTGGGACTGAAATGCCGTCGGACAGTCCAAACCACTTCCGGCCTGACTTTCTTTAATTACACTTTAGCCCCAAGGAACTTTTCTTCTTTTCATTTAAGTCCCTTTTTATTTGGCTAAAATTACACTTAAGGACCCCACCTTTTTGTCCTTAAACTTTCCATAACTCTTTCATACTCATAGAGACCTCGTATGCACATTTCATAGTTCAGTGAAATGATCAGCATAATTTTCTCTATTTTCTGGCAAAATATGGTACTCATCGGCTACCAGCCCAATCTTTCCCATAATTATGATTTTGCCCCTGCATTCTCTTTCTGGCATCTATTCTCATCTTCTCATCCCTTATCTTAAGTTCTAGAAATTCTCTTTCAATAACTCATCCCTTAAACTCTTCGGGAGTCATCGTTAATTGAAAGGCTCGACAACCCGCCCATATCAGGTTATCTTACACAGGAGCCAGCCCATATCAAGCTACCTGCAGAATTCCTAGGCTTAAGACTTAGGATATTTCTCACATTCCTCATCTTGGACCTAGATGAACTGTCCCGATCTCCTAAACCAAAAATTGGGATGTTACATCCTTCCATCCCTTAACCTAAACTAAGTAGTTCACTTCCCACAGCCTTTCTTGAGACTAGTATAGTCATATTGTCTGTCTTTCATAAAGAAGGCTAGGGTGGATTAGGGCTAGGAATACCCCTTTAATCTTTATCTATAACCTCGTATATTCCTGGACTGGGATAATAGGAAGGGATGTCACAGATTATAACTGGATCTTAAGCTACTCATATCAAACTTATCCTCAAACTCTAGTAGAGGAGGAATAATATCTGGCCTACCTATAATTCAGTATCAGTTCTCAGCTTCCTCAGCCGTAATCTGTCCTCTTATCGAAGGAAGAGAGCTTACATCAGGGTTAGAGAGCACTCTATCAAACTCATCCTGTACATAATTACTAGACCCATCATTATCTGGTGCATACACAACATCTGACTGAATTTCTCATAATCTCCAGACTGTAAATTTGAGTCTATAAAAATATGCATGGGGTACCTTACTATAAACCTTCCTGATTGAGTCCCTTATACTGTCATCTAAACTCTCTTCACTACCTGAAGAGTCAAAGTCTAGGTGTACCTCATCTTTATAAAGCATTACACGTTGGGGGTCTCACTGATTAACTGATATTTCAAGCTTAACTTTATGAATCCCCATGTCTACTACTGCAACATTTGCTCTGTGTTCTATAGTTGTGACCAAAAGTCTTCTTTCATCGTGACTTATGACTTAACTTGTCGCAACTTGGACATCTGGCATCATTACTGTAGTATCTGGTCACAACATGATACTTCGAGCTACTTTTATAGCTTCCTTTATCATGAACTGATCAGCTTCTATCTCTATCCATTGAGGAAATTGCTTCTTAAACATTATTCTACTTAGTCCAGCCATATTGTTTTAATAAACATGAGACCTCGGCTGTATCGGCTGACTAAGATCAGCCCATCGTAATCATATCCTTCGTAAGACTGTAAAGCTCGGGATACAGTCTCATTCATCTCGGTGTCACTGTCTTCTGTCTAAACCTTTCCAAGTAGTGAACACCATCCCTATATCATACTCTAGGGAGAGAACCATTCAAATTTCTCATTTGTCTAAGGGATCAATCTAACTAAATCAGAGCATCACAGAGCCAGAACCTTCTGTTCTATGCCAGAATCTTATGCTCTGAGCTAGAACCCTTTCTTCTGTGCTAACTTTATTCTGTACTAACGCTAGAAATTATCTGTTTAGAGTATTTCCTAAGCCAGAATCCTTTTCTCTGATACCAAAATGAAACATCCTTCTTTATATCTCTTATAGTACTCTTGCTATAGCACTCTCAACTGGATTATATCTCTATTGCCGGAAATCCTGGTAGAAAATAACTGTACTGATTCGGTAATTCCCCATGAGAACTACCATTCTACGTAAGTACCTAAGAAAGACTGGATTAACTGGCTAGGTCCACTCACTTCCAGCCTCCTTAGATAGCACCTACGTACATCGTACTCTGTTTAGTCTACCAGCACAACGACATTTTCTAGTAAATATCTTTAAATCTTAACCTTAAATCCTGAACTTAACCTTAACCTCACATATACTCAATTGGAATTATCTTAGATCATTGGAATACCTCTTAACCTTAAAAACATAAATTTCCAAGAGTTGGGCTTACGGGACTGTTCACTGGGTAATTTCAGATTACAGCCTGAATTTTGGAAATTCATAACTAAATTTAGAAAAATCATATTGAGGTGATTCCAATTTATAATGAAATATATTTCATTTAAATTTGATAGAAAAATATGAAAATGAGGTTTTCTTGTCCAGATCAAATCAGTTTATTCATTGAAAATTACTGTTCATTTGGTAAATCTGGAAGTTCCAGTTTCTTTGCCCCATTTTCAAAAATTCATTTGTCATTGTATACTTATCCAATTGAGTCGAATTACCTATGGATTTAAATATAAGAATGTGTACTTTAAGCTCACCAAATATTGCTGAAAAACTCATTCATTTACGATATAAAAACCTCGTTGGAACCTCACTATATAGCAGGACTAGTTTTATCTTGATCCAGAGTTTAAGTCCAACTTTGAAAAATCATATCAATTTGAAAACTTAACCAAATTACGCGTTCTTGGTGTCCAATTAAAGCTATGGATCTTAGCTATGTTCATACAAAATTTCACGTGAACCTACATAGAATAAGGTACTCAAACTATCGCTGGAACTGATCTACCTTAGCTCGGATCCAGTGAGTAAATTCATTATACATACCAATATATCATCATCTAAGTTAAAGGCATGCTTTTCAAGTCATATACCATTCATACATCCACAATTACCTCCTTCCTTGTGATGTTCCAGCACCTAGATCATGGTTATGGGGATGAGATTCGGGGGAATCTCAGTAGCAAACAATACCAAACAATGCATGTATTCATGTAAAGCCTTGTGCTTGCTTGTGAAAGTGTTTTCATAGTGTGATGAGCATGCTTCCATGTATCATACGAAATACAATTGGCCAAAGAAATCATAAAATAACAGAGCTTCAATCATATACCATATACAAAGAATTCAACCAAGCCATAACACAATCAAACACACATTACATACATATAAGTTTAGGGTAAGTCCACTACCTTGGATTTAAGCGCTCTTTCTTATGCTTGCACTTGCTTCCCAAGCTTTTTAGTCAATCATTCCCCAACACCTTCTTAGAGGTTTCAAGGTCCTAAACACATTCATATTCATTACATAATCCATTAGGACCATGAACTCAAACACTACTCAAGACTACCTCTCTTGAACATTTAACTTGCTTTAACTAACATAACTTTCTTTAATCTTTGCCAATTAACTTGGCCTTTGAACCAATTGATGTCTTGACCTTACCCTACACAATTTCACCTTTTGGATCCATTTATGACTCAAAATAACCAAATTCCAGCAAGAATGCACTATTCTATACAGATTTGGAAAAGCATACATAAATCTTCCAAAAATTCTCATTTTGATTCCAATGCTTCCCATACTTGTTCCTCCACTTTTCCCCCACAAAAAATCTCATTTTAAGACCATTGGAAGCATCAAAATCATGAAATTCAAATCACTGTTCATGCGAGTGAACAGTACCGTGAGGAATTTTCAACATTATAACCTTTAATTCCAATGGTTTCCAAGGTTCAAAACCTTTCCAATCCAACACAAAATCATCATATAAACTCAATGGAAGCATTCAATCATTGAAATTCCATTTCCTTCTATCATGAACAGTGCATGAACAGTGCACCGAAATGGTAAAGTCAAGAACATCAACTTACTTCACAACCAAGCATGTAACTAACTTGTTTAAGCTTGTCTTAACTATCTATGACTTAAAACTCATATTACTTTCACATATACACAAAAATTCCAGCAGCACCTCCCCAAGATTTAAGCCTCAAACACCACTTAAACTCAAGCACAAACCATAAGAACAAAGGGTAGAAGCAAGGAGACAACTTACCTTACTTGTTTCTTCAAGATCCTTGCTTCCTCCAAGCTTGAGAGAAAATTTTGCAAGAGGTTCCCTATGGTCCTGCGCTCACGGTTTTAGAGTCTCCAAGGGGGGTATTTATAGAAAAATCTTGGGAAAATTGAAGGCCAAGATCACCTTGAAAACTATTTGATCTAATGGTTAAAGGTTTAATCTTGGAATGTCTTTTCACTTCTCACTCATGACCTTACCACCATGACATCACTAGCATGGCCTCCCTTGGTACACCTAACCCTTCCTCTTTGGCCCCATTTTTGTGTCCTTGTGGGTCTCACCATGTGTAAAACCTAATTCTTACTTTTTTCTCTTTTTCTTTCTTTTCAAAAATCCATAAATTATTCATTATTGGACTTGGGCTCCAAGATAACTTTTGGGCCTTATTGGGCTGGCCTAGGACGAAATTTTGGGCCTCTTTTAGGTCCAATAGCTAATTGGCACAAATCCCAATGTACTTTCCTTATACCGATATCCTTAAATTATCCTGATCTCAGAATAAATGCTAAACACCTCCTTTAATTGTTCTAACATTTTTAGAAATTCATTCTAATATAAAATGAATTCTCTACAAAGTTTCATAATTTTCTGAGACCCAGAAGTCCTGTTAAAAATTATATATGTTTCCTTTAACCCTTTATCGGTGTCCTTTTTCACCGTAAATTCCATAATTAATTCTACAGGACTCCTTTTTGACTTCTGTCAACTACATAAATTCTCATATTAATTATAATAATTTACTATCAATTTTCATCTGATATCCATCCATTGTATGAAATGACCAAAATGCCCTCCATTCACTTCTGGTTTCTTAGCACGGAGGCATTTTCGTAACTTTGCACTTTGGCTCTTACACTTTCTTCCTCTTCCAATTTAATCCCTTTCTTTACATAAATGGCCACATCTTTTTCTGATAAATCTCATATATATGTCATTCAATCTGTACATACAACTTAGTACAGAAAATTAGGGATGTTATAGGCACAAATTCCTAGCAAACTCTCCCGGCAATATTCATCGGGTATTTTATTCCACTGTAAATTCCATTAAAAATTGTACAGGATTTCTTTTCTGATCCTGTCAATTTTATAAATTCTTATATCAATTATAGGAATTTACTGGAAGGCCTCATCTGATTCTGACATCCAAAAAATATTGTAATAATTTTATCTAACTTCAGAAATTTATATCAATTTTTCGGGACCTCAAATCAAAATTTCGTGTGACATCAAACAACTCAGAACAATTTTATCTATTTACTGGAAAAATTTGGGTCTGATCAGATAACGGTCATTTTTGGCCTATTTTCTTTCCAAATTTCCCAAAATTACACTTTTGCCCCTTGGTTTATCATAATTCACCTTTATGTCCTTAACTTTTCAAAATTTCACTTAAGTCCTTACATTTTCTTTCTTTTTCAATTTAATCCCTTTCCTTACATGAATAGCCACATATTTTCCCAAAAACCTCATATATATTTCATTCAATCTGTACATACAAATTAGTACAAAAAATTTGGAATGTTACATTTCTCTCCCCCTTAAAATAAATTTCGTCCTCAAAATTTACTGAGTATCTTAGTCAATTATCTTGGATATATATCTTCTGTATATCTCTTTCTGCTTTATGACTAAGGATTGGGGTATTTATCTCTTATCTTCTATCTTCTCATCTAGCGGAGTGCTTTCATTATCCGCTTTATGTCCATGCTATCACTACTTTTCTTATCTGAATCAACTCATTTAGAGTTGAATATTACTTCATGTTGCTACTTACTCACTTGCTATGCATCCATTTGCTTATGGACAACTCATTGTACTAGACTTGTGAGTAGTGTCTATTTCTTTCATATCAAACTCTCTCAAATATTACTGTATTCAGGAGTTTTCATTAATTACTCATCATACTTTCTAACACTTATCCTTATTACTTCTCTTAGCATCTCGCGGAATTCTTTAACATCCGAAAAGCTTCATCCTCTTTTCTTATAGAAACTCTTATAACTCTATTGTTACTCTTATCATCTTTAATGATTCAACATCATACAGAGAGAGGACTTATGTAACTATTCGTTCTTTACTTTTGATACTAAATAGGAGCACATACTCTAACATGCATATTGCCTGGCCAATATCTTGCAGGACTGTATACTTGCTCATAAATGCAAAGCTCTAACATCGGAGATCAAGCATTTTTTCTTGAACATGCACAGCTCTAACACTCGGAGCTTTAGCATATTTTACAAACATAACATAGTGCCTGGCATTTCATGCAAGGAGTGAAAGCTCTCATCTCTATCTGTAGCATAACATTAGTCATCTTATCCCATTTTCAATAAGAGGCCTCTCTATTTGCTCATAAAATGCACATTTCTCATTGCGTGCCACCTTACACATTTATCATAGTGTATCTCATTACATACTTCTGATGCTGCATCAAGGCATGTCTAACCCAATCTGGCCATATCATGGTGTATCTTACTCTTTCATGACTTATCTTGCCTTATCATGACATATCCTGAGATACTATAAGTCTAACATTTTCTTTAACTGATCACTTGATCAGTCTCTCAGGAGAATATTGCTCTTTTTAACTTATAACTTTCTAAGAAAGATATTCCTCTTACTTCATTCTAATTTCCTCTTTACATAATTCTATAATTTGAATATTTCCTTTCACATCCACTTTAACTGGACTTGTCATAAGGGTTTTAATCTTTTACTATTCATAACCCTTTCTAACTCTTTCTATCATCTTACATAACTCCGTACATTTATACCAAACTTCTTGTAGCATCTGTAATCTTTATCATCACTTCCCAGGGGTTACCCATCATTGGGTTACTCTTGCCTGAGCATATTTAACTGAAAAGTGCTAATAAAAATCTCCAATACTGATACTAACAGGCTCTAACAGTACCAGGGTTGGCTCTTTATTTTTCTTGTCCTCACCTGGAGGATCTCTTTAGCTTTCATTCTCATTTTATTTATCCTCATCTTAGGAATCTCTATTAACTTCACTTAATCCTTTATCTAAGAAGATTCTGAGTTCAGTCTATAATAATAATAAGGCTATTTGAAACCAACAACGTGGGTACTCTCTCTGCTATGAGTCAACAACTGGTGAAGCGCCTTTACCTTAACTTTGTCTTTGGCATTCATCTTCTCACAGAGATATTACATTGTACTCATATCTGCACGGATCATTACTTTCCTTAGGCTAGGTCTAACTGTGACCTCGGGATCTAACTGCGATCAACCGTTCGCCTCTTCAGAGTCTAACTGCTACTCTGGAACTGTGAGGATTTAACTGCGATCCTCTAAAATCTAACTGCGATTCTGTTGTACTGTATCATTATCTCTGGAAGATCTTAAACTAACAGACTAAGTTATAAGGTTAGTTACCTTCACTTAGTTGCTACTCCACAGATAATTCCCCAAGACTGAACACAGAAGCCAATATTATATATTTAGATTTTACTCATTTCATCTAGCATTGAGGAATTTCTTACACTATTCTCATCTTTCATAACCTTGCTATATCTCTGACTACAGGGAGCTACATAGGCTCTACCGTGCACATAACTATCATGATTTGTATACCTCATCTAATGGGCATGGTTTCATCATGAGCTGCACTGTCTATTCTCTTGGCTCTGTTCATAAGCAATCTAATTTTATTGCAAGAATAATCTAGCTCTATTGCGAGAACATTAGCTTATATTATATAGACGCTGCTCACTCTTAAAGCGGTATCATCTTTCATGGCTTTATCTTATCTCATTTCATGCTCATGGTACATCATTTATATATCTTATCCCCATTGAAGGAATATATTCTAAGTACCATACTCACATGTCTATGGATTTGCCATCAACATTCATCTTTAACCTCATTCTCTGTCTGACTTTGATTCTCAATCTAAACCTTAGGGATCAACTGGCTAACTATTTCATTTATCACTTTTCTATTGCTTTATCATTATTACCAGGTTAAATTATCTAACTGCATGTCGTATGGTATGGGAGCAACATAACTTTCTCATAACTTCCTCATCTTCTATGTACTCTACCGTACATGTACTGAAAAAGGGGAGTATTCATTTGTCATAGCCCACTCTAACATGCATAAGATGCAAGGAGATGCAATTATTTGAGCATTCTCTATCATGCATATCATTATATGATAACTTCAAGGACTGTAACTTATCATCATAATCTATGGCAACATAAGCCATCTCATCCTCTCATAACTTTGCTCAACCATCCATTATATGCACACTGCAATTAATCGATTAACTAGGGAAGCTGTTTAAGCATTCTATCCCTTTATCATCTTATCTACCAGATCCCAAACATTCATTCATGAGCTTAAGATAAATACTCATATACTTAGGCTGCCACATTACCCCTTGCTAGGGTACAGACTCAACCCTCACTGCTCTTTCTTACATGGAGATAGGGGAGTCACTCTATCTTTAAAATTATTGCCACCTTTCTCTCTCTAGACATCATACATTTCTGTTTCTAATCTGGTATACATCCACCGCTCTACTGAACTTCTGTGACTACCTGAGAAATTTCTTGTAGCACGGAATTCAATTCATGAATAAACTTCTCGACCATTCAACTCTCACTAACCTTATGGATGAACTTGGCTAATTATTCATTAAAGGGTTTCTCTTTCTCTATATTAACCCTTAGCCTCATGCTCATCTCTATCTAACTGAGAGGAATGCTTTTCATAAAACTATTGAAGAAATACGTCTTAGGTGAGCGGATCAATCTCGATCTCTATGGAGTAACTTCCATATCTCTCTACTATCTCTTAACTCTTTCTATCTGTATATCAGTCTCAGTCTGCTCTAGACTAGGCTGTGGTTCCTTTTCAGTCTTCCTCTATGGATCCTGACTAACTTAAGTCACGTAGATCTCATTCATCATCTAGTACTATTACTTCTGTTCTCTAAGGTGCTCTCCCCTAGGTCTACTAGATTACTGTTTCTTTGTGATGGAATCCTTCTGTCTTGGGACATTACTTTCCATATGTTAACCATCATATTTCAAATCTTAAGCCATGTATTAGGCTCATTCTCAGGAAAATCTTATTCTAACTTTTAATTCTTTTGTTCAGGAAAGACTAACTGAACGACTTCTTTCGTAATGCAGATCTACTCCTGATGATAATACAGAGGATCTACTTCTGAGCATCTTTTTAAACTGATCTATATCTCTGTATCTCATACTATTTAGCTTGCCTGCATCTCGTGCTAAACCTCCAACTGATAAACTTTAGTGAGGCTGGCATCTTCATTCATTATCAGGTCTCTGTGCATCCTAGTCGTGACCTGAGTGTTTACTAGTCGTGACTCATATTCTCTATAAACTTTAGTGGCGACCATCCCATTCTAGTCGTCATGACTTGGCGGCTCTGTGTACTTCAGTCATGACCACAAGTTTTCTCTCGTCGTGAATTGATAGCTCTGTGACTTTCCATCACGGCCAATGGTCTTTACTCGTCATGACCAAAATACCTCTGTGATTATTTGTCGTGACCTGTGTCTTAACTAGTCGTGACTTAACTTCTTTGGGACTTCTAGTCGCAACCTAAACTGTTTCACATTGCGACCTGTACATAGCTTTCTCTAAACATTCTGTTCTAATATTCTTGCCTAGTCTTTACTCTAACAATGGCCAATTCTTATTCTCAACTTTGATGAGCCTAAGCGATTTGAAACTCATCCATATCTATCTATTATAATTGAATTAAATAGGAAACATATTCACATCAAAACTCAGATTTCATATCACCATAGCATTTGTACATACATTACATACATGCCAATGACCTATTTGGGATAAGTCATAATTATCATATATCCATGCAATTTACACTGTTTACATTATCCTTCATCTCTTTTTACGTTCTTTTCTAGGGAATCGCAAACTGCAAGTATTTCTGCATACGGAAATGCTACCCTTGTATATCAGCTGGTGGATCATTTCCCATAAACTCACTTAACTCTATATGCCATGTAGGGGTATATGGCAATATCTGACTTACGACCATCTCATGCCAATCTTCTAGAGTGTAAACCTGATGCAGGTCAATGCCCTCTATCGTATATCTATTTATAATCCCTGCCATATCATTAAGGAAATGCAGATAAACTGACTGCTCTTGATCTCTACTTCTATCCATTCCTTGACCTAAACTTAGTAGTTCAATCTCCACAGCTTTCTTGAGACTATATAGTCAACATTATCTGTCTTTCTGAAAGAAGGCTGGGGTTGGCTAGGACCACGAACATCCCACTGATCTTTATCTATAACTTCATATATTCTTGGACTGCGAGAATGGGAAGGGACTGTCCTAAGTTATGACTGGATCTCTGGATTATGGTATTGCTGTAAGTTACCCACATCAAATCCATCCTCAAACTCTGGTGGAGGAGGAATAATATCTGGTCTACCCATAGTCCAGTACCAGTACTCAGTTTCCTCAGCTATAATATGTCCTCTTATCGGAGGAATATAACTTACATCAGGATTAGAGGGCACTCCAACAAACTCATACTGTATAGAGTCACTAGACTCAGCATCATCTGGGGTATATACCATATCTTCTTCAATCCTCTGTCCTCCCATAACAATTGAACTAGCATCTGCTGGATCCAGATGTGGGACAGGTTTAGGGGGAACTGGAATAGGTCCTTCTGACATGAAGTTCAACCCCACTGAGGAACTATCAGATCTATCTAGATCAGAGTCACTAGAATCAGAGATGTGAGCTATACCTAGATCCTCGTCCATCATATGCTCCTCCTCTAACTCATCTGTACTAAAAACCTCTGGTCAGGGATCCCCTTGGTTAACTGTGGTTTCTGATCTGGTTCTACCTCTAGCCATCCTGCAAATACTAACTTAATGTAATTTATGACAGCTTTACTGATGGGTATCTATCTATAAATCATCTATTCAGAGCATTTCCTAATCCAGAAACTTTTGCTCTGATACCAAAATGAAACATCATTCCTTAGACCCTTCAGAGTACACTTACGAAAGTAATCTTAACTTTATTAATTCTCTCCTGCCGAGAATCCTGGCAGAAATATAACTGTACTGATTCGGTAATTCCCGTGAGAACTACCATTCTATGTAAGTACCCAAGAAAGACTGGATGAACCGGCTAGGTACACTAACTTCCAGTCTCCTTAGACAGCACCTACGTACACAGTATTCTCTATATTCTGCCAGTACAACAGTATTTTCTAGTAAATATCCTTAAATCTCCACCTTAAAACTTGACCTTAACCTTAACCTTACATATACTCAATTGAAATTATCTTAGATTATTGGAATACCTCTTAACCTCAAAAATATGAATTTCCAAGAGTTGGGCTTACGGTACTGTTTACTGTCACTGTTCATTGGGTGATTCCAGATTATAGCCTAAAATTTGGAAATTCATAATTAAATCTAGAAAATTCATTTTGAGGTGATTCCAATTTATAATGAAATATATTTCATTCAAATTTATAGAAAAATATGAAAATGAGGTTTTCTTGTCCATATCAAATCAGTTTATTTGTTGAAAATTACTGTTCATTTGGTAAATCTGGAAGTTCCAGTTTATTTACCCCATTTTCAAAAATTCATTTCTCCTTGTATACTTATCTAATTGAGTCAAATTACCTATGGATTTAAACCTAAGAATGTTTACTTTAATCTCACCAAATATCGCGGAAAAACTCACTCCTTTACTATATAAAAATCGCGTAGGAACCTCACTGTATCGCAGGACTAGTTTTATCTTGATCCAGAGTTTAAGTCCAACTTTAAAAAATCATATCAATTTGAAAACATAACCAAATTATGCATTCTTGGTTTCCAATTAAATCTATGGATCTTATATATGTTCATGCTAAATTTCACGTGAAACTGAATAGAATAAGTTTCTCAACCTATCACTGGAAGTGATCTGCCTCAGTTCGGATCCAGTGAGTAAATTCATTATACATACCAATATATCATCATATAAGTTAAAGTCATGCTTTTCAAGTCATACACCATTCATACATCCACAATTACCTCCTTCCTTGTGATGTTCCAGCACCTAGATCATGGTTATGGGAGGGTGAGATTTTAAAGAATCTCAGTAGCAAACAATACCAAACAATGCATGTATTAATGTAAAGCCTTGTGCTTGCTTGTGAAAGTGTTTTCATAGTGTGATGAGCATGCTTGCATGTATCATATGAAATACAATTGGCCAAAGTAATCATAAAATAATAGAGCTTCAATCATGTACCATATACACACAATTCAACCAAGCCATAGCACAATCAAGCATACATTACATACATACAAGTTTAGGGTAAGTTCACTACCTTGAATTTAAGCTCTCTCTCTTATTCTTGCACTCGCTTCCCAAGCTTTTCAATCATGAAGATTTTTAGTCAATCATTCCCCAACATCTTCTTAGATGTTTCAAGGTCCTAAACACATTCATATTCATTACATAATCCATTAGGATCATAAACTCAAACATTACTCAAGACTATCTCTCTTGAACATTCAACTCGCTTTAACTAACTTAACTTCCTTTAATTTTTACCAATTGGCTTGGCCTTTGAATCAATTGATTTCTTGACCTTACCCTACACAATTTCACCTTTTGAATCCATTTATGAACTCAAAATAATCAAATTCCAGCAACAATGCACGATTCTGTACAGATTTGGAAAAGCATGCATAATTCTTCCAAAAATTCTCATTTTGATTCCAATGCTTCCCATACTTGTTCCTTCACTTTTCCCCCACACAAAATCTCATTTTAAGACCATTGAAAGCATCAAAATCATGAAATTCAACATTACAACCTTTAATTCCAATGGTTTCCAAGGTTCAAAACCTATCCAATCCTATACAAAATCATCATATAAACTCAATGGAAGCATTAAATCATTGAAACTCCATCTCTTTCTATCATGAACAGTGCATGAACAATGCAAACCGAAATGTTCTTCCATGGTAAAGTCAAGAACATCAACTTAATCCAACAACCAATCATGCAACTATCTTGTTTAAGCTTGTCTAAACTATCTAGGACATAAAACTTGTAACATCCTTAATTTCTGTACTAAGTTGTATGTACAGATTGAATAAAATATATGAGATGTTTAGGAAAAGATGTGGCCATATTTATGTAAAGAAAAGGATTAATTGGAAGAGGAAGAAAGTCTAAGGGCCAAAGTGCAAAATTACGAAAATACCACTGTGATGCCCTAGAAGTAAATGGAGGGCATTTTGGTCATTTCATACAATGGAAGGATATCAGATGAAAATTGATGGTAAATTATTATAATTAATATGAGAATTTATGGAGTTGATAGAAGTCAAAAAGGGGTCCTGTAGAATTAATTATGGAATTTACGGTGAAAAAGAACACCGATAAAGGGTTAAAGGAAATATATGTAATTTTTAACAGAACTTCTGGGTCTCAAAATTATGAAACTTTGTAGAGAATTCATTTTATATTAGAATGAATTTTTAAAAATGTTAGAACAATTAAAAGAGGTGTTTAACATTTATGCTAAGATCAGGGTAATTTACGGATATCGGTATAAGGAAAGTACATTGGGATTTGTGCCAATTAGCTATTGGACCTAAAAAGGCCCAACATTTTGTCCTAGGCCAGCCCAATAAGGCCCAAAAGCTATCTTGGAGCCCAAGTCCAATAATGAATAATTTATGTATTTTTAAAAAGAAAGAAAAAGAGAATAAAGTAAGAATTAGGTTTTGCACATGGTGGGACCCACAAGGACTTCAAAATGGCACCAAAAAGAGGAAGGGTTAGGTGTACCAAGGGAGGCCATGCTAGTGATGTCATGGTGGAAAGGTCATGAGTGAAAAGTGAAAAGACATTCTAAGATCAAACCTTAACTATTAGATCAAATAGTTCCCAAGGTGATCTTGGCCTTCAAATGGCACATGACTTTTGCTATAAATACCCCCCTTTTCCATTCATTCTTCACACCCAAGATCTCCTTTAGAAAGAGAAGTGAGTTCTAGAGAAAGAAAGTGGAAGAAAGCAAGGAAGAAGCAAGGGTCTTGAAGGAGCAAGTAAGGTAAGTTGTCTCTTTGCTTCTACCTTTTGTTCTTATGGTTTTGCTTGAGTTTAAGTAATTTTTGAGGCCTAAATCTTGGGGAAATGATGCTGGAAATTTTGTGTATATGTGAAAGGAATATGAGTTTTAGGTCATAGATAGTTAAGACAAGCTTAAACAAGCTAGTTACATGCTCGGTTGTGAAGTAAGTTGATGTTCTTGACTTTACCATTTCGGTTTGCACTGTTCATGATAGAAGAAAATGGAATTTCAATGATTTAATACTTCCATTGAGTTTATATGATGATTTTGTGTGGGATTGGAAAGGTTTTGTACCTTGGAAACCATTGGAAGTAAAGGTTATAATGTTGAAAATTCCTCATGATACTGTTCACTCGCGTGAACAGTGATTTGAATTTCATGATTTTGATGCTTCCAATGGTCTTAAAATGAGATTTTGTGTGGGGGAAAAGTGGAGGAACAAGTATGGGAAGCATTGGAATCAAAATGAGATTTTTTGGAAGATTTATGTATACTTTTCCAAATCTGTACAGAACAGTGTATTCTTGCTGAAATTTGGTTATTTTGAGTTCATAAATGGATTCAAAAGGTGAAATTGTGTAGGGTAAGGTCAAGACATCAATTGATTCAAGGGCCAAGTTAATTGGCAAAGATTAAAGAAAGTTATGTTAGTTAAAGCAAGTTAAAGGTTCAAGAGAGGTAGTCTTGAGTAGTGTTTGAGTTAATGGTCCTAATGGATTATGTAATGAATATGAATGTGTTTAGAACCTTGAAACCTCTAAGAAGGTGTTGGGGAATGATTGACCAAAAAGCTTCATGATTGGAAAGCTTGGGAAGCAAGTGCAAGCATAAGAAAGAAAGCTTAAATCCAAGGTAGTGGACTTACCCTAAACTTGTATGTATGTAATGTATTCTTGATTGTGCTATGGCTTGGTTGAATTGTGTGTATATGGTAGATGATTGAAGCTCTGTTATTTTATGATTTCTTTGGCCAATTGTATTTCATATGATACATGGAAGCATGCTCATCACACTATGATAACACTTTCACAAGCAAGCACAAGTCTTCACATTAATACATGCATTATTTGGTATTGTTTGCTACTGAGATTCCCCCTAATCTCACCCCCCATAACCATGATATAGGTGCTGGAACATCACAAGGAAGGAGGTAATTGTGGATGTATGAATGGTGTATGACTTGGAAAGCATGCCTTTAATTTGTGATGATATATTGGTATGTATATGGTAAATACTCACTGGATCTGAGTTGAGGGAGTTACCTTTCAGCGATAGTTTGAGTGACTTATCCATTTTGGTTTCCTGTGAAATTTGACATGAACATATCTGAGATCTATATATTTAATTGGACACCAAGAATGCCTCATTTGGTTAATAACTCGAATTGTTATGATTTTTCAAAATCAGGAGATAAAATCTGGAATAAGATAATACGACTACTCAGAGGCAGTGAGGTTCATGCTCTAATTTCATATAGTAAATGAATGAGTTTTTCCACAAAATTTTATGATATTAAAGTAAAAATTCTAAGATTTAAATCCATAGGTAATTCGACTCAATTGGATAAGTATACAAGGAGAAATGAATTTTTGAAAATGGGGCAAAGAAACTGGAACTTCCAGATTTACCAAATGAACAGTATAGTTTAACGAATAAACTGATTTGATCTGGATAAGGAAATCTCATTTTGATATTTTTATATCAAAATTGAATAAAATATATTTCATTATAAATTGGAATCACCTCAAAACAATTTTTCTAGATTTAATTTTGAATTTCCAAAGTTAAGGCTGTAATATGGAATTACCCAGTGAACAGTGACAGCGAACAGTACCCGTGAGCCCAACTCTTGGAAATTAATGTTTTTGGGGTTAAGAGGCATTCCAATGTTCTAAAATAGTTCTAATTGAGTAAAAGTAAAGTTAAGGTTTAAGCTCAAAATTTAAGGTCAAAGTTTAAGGATTGAGATTAAGGATATTTACTAGAGAATGCTGTTATTCTGGCAGAATATCAAAAGTACTGTGTACGTAGGTGCTGTCTAAGGAGGCTGGAAGTGAGTGGACCTAGCTGGTTCATCCAGTCTTTCCTGGGTACTTACGTAGAATGGTAGTTCTCATGGGACTTACCGAATCAGTACAGTTATCTTTTGTCAGGATTTTTGGCAAAGAGAGATATAATAAAGTTAAGATTACTTTCATAAGTGTACTCTGATGGGTCTAAGGAGGATGTTTCAAACTCATGTTCCTCTCGCATATACATAGAAATTCCAACAGCATTTCCCCAAGATTCAAGCCTCAAAACCAACTTAAATTCAAGAAGAAATCATGAGAACAAAGTTTAGAAGCAAAGGAGCAACTTACCTTACTAGCTTCTTCAAGATCCTTGCTTCTTCCTTGCTTGAGAAAATATTTTGCAAGAGGTTCCCTACACTTTCTCCTCCATGATTTTGAGCCAAAATGAGGGGGTATTTATAGAAAAATCTTGGGAAAATTGAAGGCCAAGATCACCTTGGGAACTATTTGATCTAATGGTTAAAGGTTTGATCTTGAAATGTCTTTTCTCTTTTCACTCATGACATCACCACCATGACATCACTAACATGACATAACTTGGGACACCTAAGCCTCCTCTTTGGTTCCATTTTGTGTGTGTGAGTTCCAAGAAAAGTTTCAACCCAATCTAGTCCCATCCAGTCAAATCCAGTACCGGCCCGATTCGATTTTCCGTAAACCGGACTGTTTTCTTAATCTAATTTTATGGGACTTCATAATATATTTTTTTTTAATATTTAAATCCTTCATACCATTTATATTCTCATACTGGGCTTAAATTTCATTTTATTTTCCTTGAAAAATTACCAAAATATCCTTAGTGCTTTTCCTTGCACTTTATTAAACCCAAGGGCATAATTGTCATTCTCACCTCTTTAGACCTTGTCAAAATATATATTGACTCCAACTAACCTTTCCTTCACTTGTCTTAGTGTTTTGGACTGTTCAAAATGACCAAAATGTCCTCCATTCACTTCTGGTTTCTCAGGGCATCACATGGGCATTTTCGTAATTTTGCACTTTTCTGGGGTTCCTCTGGACACTGACTCACCCATCAGTCCACTTATTTTATTGGACCTTAATGATGCCATTTTTGGGCCTTTTAGGTTTCAATACCTTTGTGGCACAAATTCCTAGCAAACTCTCCCGGCAATATTCATCGGGTATTTTATTCCACTGTAAATTCCATTAAAAATTCTACAAGATTCCTTTTCTGATCCTGTCAATTTTATAAATTATTATATCAATTATAGGAATTTACTGGAAAGCCTCATCTGATTCTGAGATCCAAAAGATATTGTAATAATGTTATCTAACTTCAAAAATTTATATCAATTTTTTGGGGCCTCAAATCAAAATTTTGTGTTACGTCAAACAACCTGGAATAATTTTCTCTATTTACTAGAAAAATTTGGGATACTATGGCAAAATAGAAACTCAAGCCAAGACAAAGAAGAATCCAAGGTCCAAAGTTCAAGCTAGTTAGAGATTAAAGGTAAGTAATCTATCCTAGCTTATTTTCCTTTAATTTAGGAGCTTGAACTTAGCGTTTTCATGGAAGAAAGTTGATTATTTCCTAGGGTGTATGTGCTGTCCAAAACCCTACATGAAAGGAGAAAGAAGAAATTAAAGTTAGAGTTATGTGATTGAAGCTTAAACAAGCTAGTTAGATGATTGGTTATTGAATCAAGTTGATATTCTTGACTTTGCCATGGGAGAGACCTTTTTTCTACACTGTTTATGTTAGAAGGAGATGGAATTTCAATAATCTAATCTTTCCATTGAATTTAAATGATGATTTTATGTAGGATTGGATAGGTTTTGAACCTTGGAATTGAAAGTTGTAATGTTTAGAATTCTTCTCTATTACTATTTACTAGTATGAACAGTAATTGGAATTTCATAATTTTTATGCTTCCAATGGTTTTAAAATAAAAAGTTGTGTGGGATAAAGTAGAGAAACAAGTATTGGAAGCATTGGAATCAAAATAAGAATTGTTAGAAGAATTATATATGTTTTTCAAATCTATCCAGAATAGTGATGGGATCTAGAATTTCATGATTCTAAGCCCATAAATGAATTCAAAAGATGAAATTATGTAGGGTAAAGTCAAGACATCAAATGATTCAAAGGCCAAGTCAATTAGTAAAGATTAAGGAAAGTTAATGTAATTAAGTAAGCTCAATGTTCAAGAGAGCTAGATTGTAATGAATGGATGGTAATGTTATGTTAGGATTGGTTGTGGACTCCAAAGAGGCACCCACACATCAAAGAGAAGCAAGAAGAAAGAGGCAAAGCCTAAGTAAGAGAAAAGTCAAGCATGTGAGGTAGTAAACTTATCCTAAACTAGTATGCATTGAATGTTATACTTGGTTGTGCTATGGCTTTGTTGAATTGTGTGCATATGTGTATATGATTGAAGCTCTATTTCTATGATTACTTTGGCCAATTGTATTTCGTATGATACAATGAAGCATGCACATTACACAATGTTAACACTTTCACAAGCAAGCACAAGTATTTAAATTAATACATGCATTTTTTAGTACCGTTTGCTACTGAGATTTCCTCAGAAATCTCACCCCTTCCATGCAATCTCAATCCCAAAAGGTTTATGAATGATGAAAGAGGATGAAGAAGCATGGAGAAAAGTTAGGGATTGGATTGTATAAATGTTATATGAAGAATTGTTATATGTAATAATGTTGTATGATTAATCTGAGTAGTAATGTTCATAATGTAATGAAAAATAAGAAATGATGGAATAAATGTATGATATTTTACATACATTTAGCTAACATTCAAGCTTTGTTTTGACACCAAGAATACCTTATTTCGATGTCTATACAAAGAGAACAAATTTTCCAAATTTAGGGACCAGAATCTATTTTCAGAATTTTTGACCAAATGAACAGTAAACTTTGACGATTAAACTATATTAATTGGCTAAGCATTTGGTCAGGAAATTATTTTCTCTTAAATTTCAAAATGTTAGCTTCGAGTAGAAGTTTGAACCACATCATTTTGATTTTTTTTAGAATTAATTATAATTATTTGAATTTCATTACCTAATCTGGAATGCCATATGAACAATAACTTAAGAAGAGTAAAAATTCCAGATTTAGCTAATAGACTTCCAAGGTCTTGTAAGTGGTTCTAAATACTACCGAATGGTCCCTAAGACGTACGAAAGTAAGGATGTTACAGAAAGAAAGTGTGAGCCATGAGAATAAGATGACAACACAATATTCCTCTAGAAAGACGATCACTAAGGACAAGTTCCAGGTGTAAAACCCTCACAAGTTGATTAACTCATACAGAGAGAGTACCCATAATATTTTTCCTATATAACTATTATATGGACTAAATTCATTATCCTCTATCATGAAGAAGGAATCAAAGTTAACAAAGTTAAAGTTTTCAATCCTGATTACAAGGTAATCATCACTCTATAGGTAGAATGCCTAAGAAGGAGGAGATGAGAGAACCCCATATGTTTTGAAAATATACAAGTATGAGTAAATAGATAGAGCAAATGATGCTGGGTAATCCAGCTTAATACAGGAATTTTCTCAGGACTCCAGATAGCCAAAATTTATCTGATAGTCTAAAAGTATAAAAAATTCTTATCGGATATCCTAGATCTCAGATATAAGTGAAACATTACAGAAAGTTGTGTCCTATTGAGACGGATGTCAGGGAACTGACAGAATACCGAAAGGAGGTATGTAGAAAAAGTTATTCACAAATTAGTAAATTCATACGGAGTGTGTGACCTCCGGGGATCCGATTAGGAGATTTATCGGTATTCAAACTGAGACTGAATGAGGTCATATGCCTGTTGTGACCCAAAGGGATGCCTGGACGCAGTATGCTAGTCTATCTGATAAAAGAAGCCGGTGTCTGGAGACGTGTAGAAACGGTGTATAATGGCAAAAGTACCCGATGAATATCGTCGGGAGAGATTTCTCGTGAAATGTGCCAAAAGGTAATGGACCCTGAAAGGCCAAAAAATGGCGCCATCAAAGGCCCAATAAGACACCTAGACTGATAGGTGGGACAATGTCAAGTGGAACCCCGAAAAAGTGTAAAATTATGAAAATACCCCTATGTTGTTTTAAGGAGAAATAGATGAATGGAGGGCATTTTGGTCATTTTGGAAAGGCCAAAATGCCAAGGCATACACAGGTGAGGTTAGTCAGAGTCAGTATATGCTCTGACAAGTTACAAAGAGGTGTTAAATGACGATTTTGACCTTAGGGTTAATATAGAGCAAGAAAGGGCACCAAGGGTATTTTGGTCATTTCACGAGAGATCTGTAATTAAGTTTAGACCCACTATAAAAATGTCAATGATATAAAGACCCTGGATACTGAATTTAAGATCAGAAGACATATTATGGAATCTCAGAAAAAGTAGATGTAGAAAACAGTCCAGTTTTCGAGGAATCGGACAGAGCCGGTACCGGATTAGACTAGAAATTTTCTAGAGGCTTCTTGGCTCTTCCATTTGTGTCACATGGCTGATTAGGTGGCCCATGAGTTGTCCCTTGAGTGATGTCATCAAGGTGATGCAATAATTCAAAAAAGAAAAGAAATTCCAAGATTAAATCTAAGCCACAAGATCAAATAGTAACCAAAATGATCTTGGCCTTTCATTTCCACCCAAAATTGTCTATAAATACCCCCACTTTCAGATTGATTTTGTCATACATGACGAACCTAGGGGAAACTCTTGCAAATTGAAAACTCAAGCCAAGAGGAAGCAAGCACTTTGGAAGAAACATCAAGGTAATTAATCCTCTTGATCCTAGACTATGTTCTAGTATATTTGCTCTTGAGTTTAAGTTGTTTTTTAGGCTTAAATCTTGTGGAGGTGCTGCTGGAATTTCTGTGTATGTGTGAAAAGAACATGAGTTTTATATTATGGATAGTTTAGACAAGCTTAAACAAGCTAGAATCAAGTGGTAATGGCTTAGGAATTCAAGTATGTTTGTGAATCCAAGATCATGTTCTGTTCTGTACAGTACGAAATCACTGTTCATATATTGGAATTTCATGGTTTTGATGCTTCCAATGAGTTTAAAATGGAAAATTGTGTGGGGTTATAGTAGGGAAACAAGTATTGGAAGCATTGGAATCAAAATGAGAAGTTTTGGGAAACAAGAGGTCACTTTTCGGTTCTGTACAGAAGTGTAAGATGCAATTGAATTCTGGAATTTTTGAATGCATATTTAGATTCTACATGAAAAATTATGTGGAAATGAACCATGAGAGTTTAGTTTGAAAGGATGTAAACCTAAGTCACAAAGTAGAGAAAGAAAGGGACTTAATGAAACCCTAGTCTTGAGAATGGTTTGAATTGAGTTGTAACTTTGTAATTGTTTGATTATGACTAGGTTTTGACATTTGTGGGAAGGAAGGATCAACCCAAGAAGGAACTTACAAAGATACATAAGAGGTAGCAAGAATACTTAACTATAAACTTATGTTGTTTGATTGATATGCTTGCTTGTTATGCATGAAGTTTGGTTGAGCATGATATGTTATGTGATGATGATTATGATGATGATGATGAATTATGAATATGTGCAACTTGTCACATCCTTATTTTTATACATCTTAGGAACCATTTAGTAGCATTTGGAACCACTTTCAGGGTTATTGAAATCCAAATTCTCAATCTGAAATTTTATTCTTATCGGGTACTGTTCACTGTGGCAAATTCCAGATGAGTGACTTGATTTTGAAAAATCATAACTAATTATATAAAAATCGAAACGAAGTGGTTCAAATTGATACATGAAGTTAACTCAATTATATTTCAGGGAAAAATCATTGGTTGACGATTACTTGACCAATTCAACATGGGTCAACGTTTCAAATTTACTGTTCATCCAGTGATTTTCTCCTGATTCCAGCATTTTGGTCCCCAACTTTAGCATTTTATATCTTTTGTGTAGATATACAAATGGGGCATTCTATATATAAAATCAAATCTTAGTAGGTCTACTTTTTACCCTAAAAATTTCGTACATTAATTCAATCATTTACTATTTTTAATGATTTATCAAACATGAATAGGTCTTCACGAATTACTGTTCACTGAGCCTATTTTCAGCATTTAGTCTTTACATACACATCCATACAACCAACACATATCAGTCATACATGCCAGATAATAATTAATATTAAATAATCAACTGTTATATATCAGTGCATGATTAACCCCCTCATATTTCTATTACATCTTTCACTGTCTAAAATCCGGCAGCATAACTGCTACAATTCTTCTTTAGAAAGTAACCGATGTTGTACCGATTCGGTAATTCCCTCATGAGAACTACCATTCTACGTAGTACCCAGGAAAGACTGGATGAACCTGCTGGGTCCACTCACTTCCAGCCTCCTTAGACAGCACTACGTACACAATACGTATCAGTTCCTTTCCCTGTTCCTGCTTCCTTGCCGGAATTTCGGCAGCATAACGGCGTCTCTTAAAATTTCCAAATTTCATTTTGACATAACCTCCCATGTAATGTTATGTATGGGAATGAGATTCAAACGAATCCCAGTAACAATAATCATAACAACATATGTAATGCAGAGTGACGGTGTTTGCTTGTGATTGTGTACAGATAAGTATGCTGCATGCTTCCATATTCAATAACATATGATCATAGCATTGGAATAGAGCTTTAAGCATAACATATAAGACAACAATCCAACCAAAAAAAAGCACAACAAATCACAAAGACATTACATAAGAGTTAGGATTAGTTGCTACCTCAAAAGCAGAGCTTCAGAACTTCTCTACTACTTCCAACTCCACCAGAACTTCCTTACTTCTTTCTTTCTCTCATTTTCTCTCTCAAGAACTTCTTTCTTCCTCTCTTTCTTGCTTGTGCCGAAATGAGGAGCTAGGGGGGTATTTATAGTGTTGAGCAATGGTAATCTTGTAATTTTGAAGACTTATGATCCTATGGTCCTGGTTTTTCCTGGAATTTCTATTTTCTTTTATTCCCTTTTACTGCATCACCCTAGACACCTCATAGGACACCTCACCCCTCACATTCTTCACATGGTGAAATTGAGAGAGAGCTAGAGCCTTCTGGTCCAATCCGGTACCGGCCCGGTCCGTCTCCTCGAAAAACGTGTTGTTTTCTAAATCTGATTTTTCTGAAAATCCTTTTTATGTCTACTGACCTCACATTTAGTATCTAGACCCTTTATATCATTAAATTTTTAATATTGGGTCCAGACTCAGTTACAGATCCCCTGCGAAATGACCAAAATGCCCTTGGTGCCCTATCTTGTCCTATTTTAACCCTAAGGGTAAAATCGTCATTTCACACCTTTTTGGACCTGGTCAAAGCTTATACTGGCTCTAGTCAACCTTATTTAGATATGTCTTAGCCTCTAGGCCTGTCCAGAATGACCAAAATGCCCTCCAATCATCTGCTGCCCTTTTTGTACAACATAGGGGCATTTTCGTAATTTCGCACTTTTCCGGGGTTCTGCTGGACACTGGCCCACCTATCAGTCCAAGAGTCTTATTGGCCCTCTAATGGCACCATTTTTGGGTTTCCTGGGTCCATTACCTGTATGGCACATATTACGAGGAATCTTCCTCTGCCACAATTCACTTAATATTTTAATTATTATTTACCGATTATACACCTTTCTAGACACCGGCTCCTTTTCCCAGATACAGTGTCTTACTGTGTTTAGGCATCCCTGTGGGTTATAACAGTAATCTGACTGAAGTCATCCGATCGCATTCAGCCCTTTAAAAATACCGATAAATCTCCTACCCGGATCCCCGGAGGCCTCACACTCCGTCTGAATTTACTATTTTGTGAATAACTTTTTCTACAGACCTCCTATCAGTATTCTGTCAGTTTCCTGACATCCGCCCCATAAAGGCGCATCATCCTGTATTTTCTCACTTATATCTGAAAGCTAGGGTATCCGGTAGGAATTTTTATAAGTTTTGGACGATTAGTCCATTTCTGGCTATCTGGAGTCTTAAAAAATTCCGATATTAGGCTGGGTTACTCGGCGTCACCTGCCCTATCTTCTGGTAAAATCTGGGACTGAAATACTGTCGGGCGGTCCAAACCACTTCTGGCCTATTTTTCTTTAATTACACTTTAGCCCCAGGGAACTTTTTCTTCTTTGCAATTAAGTCCCTTTATTTGGCTAAAATTATACTTTAAGACCCCACATTTTTGTCTACCTTTCTTTCTTAAACTTTTCATATTTACATTTAGGTCCTTTCCTTTCCTTTCTTTTCCAATTTAATCCTTTTTCTTACATAAAGACCCACATCTTTTCCTGAAAAATACTCATATATTCCATTAAATCTGTACATAGAAATCAGTACAGAAAATTAAGGATATTACACAATTCCTTGCAACCTATGTCATGACATTATGTATGTTAGAGTTTGCTTATGTATGATCATAAATTAGCTCCCATTGCATGATAACATGTTAGGCATTTAATCAAACATGCATAACCTTATAGTTTGTATGACTTGCTATTGAGATTTCTATGAAATCTCATTCCTTCCATATAAATAACCATGCTCTAGGTGCTGGATCTTCTCAAGGCAAAAGAGTAAATGTAGATGGATGACTGTATATAACTTAAAGAGTGTGCACTTTACTTACAAGTTGATGTTTTGGTGTGTAAAATGCATGCACTCACTGGATCCGATCTGAGGTAGTGTAATTCCACTGATAGTTTATGTGACCTATCCGACGAGTTTTCATATAAAATTTGGCATGAACATAGCTAAGATCTAGAGCTTTAAATGGACACCAAGAACGTCTCATTTGGTTAAGAACTCGAATTGTATGATTTTTCAAAATCGGGATTTAAAATCTGGAAAAAGATAATACGACTACTCAGAGGCAGTGAGGTTCATGCGCTAATTTCATATAGTAAATGAATGAGTTTTTCCACGATATTTTATGAGCATAAAGTACACATATGGAGATTTAAATCCATATGTAATACACCTCATTTGGATAAGTATACAAAGAGAAATGAATTTTTTAAAATGAGACACAAAATCTGGAAGTTCAAGATTTACCAAATGAATAGTGTTTTCAACGAATAAACTAATTTCATTTGGACAAGGAAATCTCATTTTCATATTTTTCCTTCAAATTTTAATGAAATATATTTCATTAGAAATTTGAACCACCTCGTTTCAATTTTTCTAGATTTAATTATGAATTTCCAAAGTTCATGCTGCAAACTAAAATTACCAAGTGAACAGTAAAGTGAACAGTACCCGATAGCCTAACTCTTGGAAATTTATGTTTCTAAGGTAAAATGGTATTCTAATGATCTAAGATACTTCCAATTGAGTATATGTAAGCATGAGATTAAGGATGTTTCACAAGGAGAGTGCAAAAGGTTTGCAGATAAGAAACGGCCAAAATAGAGACAGTGAGGACGAATTCATGAGAAAGCCCTAGAGGGACAAGAGGTGCTAGCACGTCGTTCGTGGTTGGAACACTGTTGTGTGGATACCGGTAGAGGAAGCCGATCTGAGTTGTTGACTTCTTGCGATCGAGGAGAGAGCACCAGGTATGATGAAAAATCGCGACACGTAGACACTTAGGTCACGACCATACATGCGTCCTGAACGTCAGAAAATCAAAAAGAGACGATAGGTCATGACTAGAAGCTGAGAAAGTCGCGACTGACAACTCTAGAGATGACAGGTCACAACTATAAGCTGAGGAGGTCACGACAGAAAACTCCAGAGGCTACAGGTTGCGACTAGAAGCTGAGTAGGTTGTGACTGAAAACTCCAGAGGCGAAGAGTTGCGACTAGTGAATACGGAGGTCGCGACTATTGTAACACCCCAATTTTTAGGCCTAGAGATGTCAGAAAGAGAGTTCAAGGGCATAATCGTAATTATAGGAAAGATCGGGCTGGTAGCCGATGAGTACCATATTTTGCCAGAAAATAGAGAAAATTATGTTGATCATTTCACTGAACTGTGAAATGTGCATATGAGGTCTCTATGTGTATGAAAGAATTAAAAATGTGACCAAGGGTAAAATGGTCATTTTTGAAAAGTGTGCGCGGGAGCATACTTTCAGGCAAAAATAGCCCGGTCCGGATAAAATATCTGAAAATATCTGTAAAAATTCTCGAAGATGGGAATTTACAGTTATAATCGGTAAAGAAAGAGCAGTCCGAATAGAGATGATCGGACTATTGCTAGTGGCCATACAGTGTTTTCTAAGGCCCATAGTGACACCAGGGAAGGCCCAGACCCATAATATCAGTTCAGTGGTAAGAGGGGCCGGTGTCCGGGTAAAAAGGTGCAAAATGACAAAAATGCCCTTATGTTATAGAATAACTAAAGAATGAGTAAAGGGTATATTGGTCATTTGGCTAAGGTTAGACAGTCAAGAAGGGGTATCTGGATAGTTGACCAGTGCCAGAGAATACTCTGGTAAGATATGAAAAGACAATAATGCCCCTAGACCTAGTAGAGTAAAGAAAGGAAATGGAAGGACTTAGATGCAATTATGAAAAGTGCAAGGTCAAAAAGAAAAGTAGACAAAAATGTGGGGTCCTTAAGTGTAATTTTAGACAAGTAAAAAGGGACTTAAATGAAAAGAAGAAAAGTTCCCTGGGGCTAAATTATAATTAAAGAAAGTCAGGCCCGAAGTGGTTTGGACTGCCCGAAAGCATTTCAGTCCCAGATTTCACCGGTAGAGAGAGCAAGTGACGCTCGATAATCTGGCTTAATACCGGAATTTTTGAAGACTCCAGATAGCCAAAAATGGACTGATTGTCCAAAAGTTATAAAAATTCCTACCGGATATCCTAGATTTCAGATCTAGGTGAGAAAATACAGGATGATACGTTCTTATGGGACGGATGTCGGGAAACTGATAGAATACCGATAGGAGGCCTGTAGAAAAAGTTATTCACAAAATAGAAAATCCAGACGGGAGTGTGAGGCCTCCGGGTATCCGATAGGGAGATTTATCGGTATTTAAAAAGGGACTGAATGAGTTCGGATGACCTCAGTCAGATGACTGATATGACTCACAGGGATGCTTGAACACCGCAGGCCAGTGTATTGGACAGAAGGAGCCGGTGTCCGGATATGTGTATAAACAGTGAATAATAGATAAAATATTCAATAATCATTGACAAGGGAGAATTTCTCGTAATACGTGCCATGAAGGTAATGAACCCTGAAAGGCCCAATAATGGCGCCATCAAAGGCCCAATAAGAAACTTGGACTGATAGGTGGGCCAGAGTCCGGCAGAACCCCGGAGAAGTGTGAAATTACGAAAATGCCCCTGTCTTGTACTAAAGGGTAACAGATGAATGAAGGGCATTTTGGTCACTCTGGACAGGCCCAGGAGCCAAGACACATACAGATAAAGTTACTGAGAGTCAGTATATACCCTGACTGGGTACAGAAGGGTATGAAATGATGATTTTACCCTTAGGGTTAAAATAGTGCAAGAAAGGGCACCCAAGGGTATTTTGGTAATTTGCCAACGGATGTTTCTTGGGAATCGAGCCATCAGAGTACTTGAGCTTGATCAGGATCCAAGATAACATTCCCAGAGCCCAAAAACGTAGGCCCAGTGATATGTGGGAAAAAGTGGCATTAAAATGCTATTTTAATGCTGTTTCAATAAAGTAAAGTTACTTGGTCGGCACGATAACCGAGGAGGTGGTCAGATAAAGTCCTGGACTTATCTGGATAGCATTAGAAGACGTGAAAGGTCCCTTCCAGATGCCACATGGCGTCATCTTAGAGGGAGAAGAAAAGTTAAGGACATGTGACACAATCTTAGCCGGTGAGTCCAGTTTGTGGGAAATCGGACCGGACCGGTACTGGATTGGACTGGATCTGCTGAGTCAGCATGATGAGGTGTCCAGGAATTGTGACATGTGAAGAATGTGGTGATGAGGGGTCCCATGAGGTGGCCTTGAGATGATGTCAAGCATGATGCAGTAAAAGGAATAAAGAAAAATAGGAAATTCTGGAAAAACCAGAACCACAGGATCAGATGGCTTCAAAATTACAAGAATGCCATTGACCAAAACTATAAATACCCCCCATTCATTCATTATGCACGGCCAAGGAGCCTTTTAGAGAGAGGAGGATGTGCTAGAGAGAGAAAGTGAGAGGAAGAAAGAAAGAAAGGAAGTTCTGGCGGAGCTGAAAGCATAATAGTGATAGTAGAGTTCTGCTAAGCCTTTGAGGTAGTAACTAATCCTAGCTTTTATGTAATAGCTTTGTGATTTGTTGTGCTATTGTTTGGTTGGATTGTTGTCTTATATGTTATGTCTGAAGCTCTGCTATAATGCTATGATCATATGTTATTAAGCATGGAAACACGCAGCATACTTATCTGTACACAATCACAAGCAAGCACTGTCACTCTGCATTATATATATTGTTATGATTGTTGCTACTGAGATTCCCCCGAATCTCATCCCAATAAGTAAACCATTACAGGGGAGGTTATGTCGAAGTGAATTGTGGGAATTTTAAGAGACGCCGTTATGCTGCCGAAATTATGACAAGATGGCAATAGTAGAGAAATGAGCTGATACGTACTATGTATGTAGGTACTGTCTAAGGAGGCTGAAAGTGAGTGGACCTAGCCTGTTCATCCAGTCTTTCCTGAGTACTTACGTAGAATGGTAATTCTCACGGGAATTACCGAATCGGTATAAGATCAATTACTTTCTGAAGATGAAGCGTAGCGGTTATGCTGCCGGAGTTTAGGCAGAAAAAGATGTAATAGAGATATGGGAAATTTTGTACATACCTATATTGTAAAACAACTTATTAATTATTAATAAGTGTTGTTTGGCATGTTTGACTAATGTATGATGGATGTATGCATATGTATGCAAAGTAGAAATGCTGAAATTTACCACTGTGAACAGTAACACGTGGTGTTCTAGTCAAGTTTGATAAATGATTAAAAATAGTAAATGGAGGAATAAATGTACAAAATTTTTATGGTAAATAGTATACATACCAAGCTTTAATTTTATATATAAAACGTCTCATTTGGATGTCTACACATGAAGATATGAATTATCAAAGTTGGGACCAGAATGCTGGATTCAGGAGAAAAACGCTGGATAAACAGTAACATTGAAACGTTGACTGGTGTTGACTCGGTCAATGAATGGTCAACGAGTTATTTTTCCCTGAAATATAATTGAGTTAGATTCAAGTATCAATTGGAACCATTTCATTTAGATTTTTTTAGAATTAGTTATGATTTTTCGAAGTCAGGTCACTCATCTGGAATTTACACAGTGAACAGTACTCGATAAGAGTAAAACTCCAGATTGAGAAATTGGACTTCAATGACCTTGAAGGTGGTTCTAAATGCTACCAAATGGTCCCTAAGACATACAAAAGTAAGGATGTTTCAACTATAGTTTGAATACCGAAGGTAACACTTCTTTCTCCTTGACTTAAACCCACTCGGTAGATCCTGGTAGGGAATGAAAAAAATTTTAAAGTTAATTTCCGCTGCGTGTCTTCCAATGCTCTACAATGGTATCAGAGCCATGCCGTTTTGTGTTACATATGATGTATGTTAGATTTCTTAGCCGATTATATGATAACATGTGAATTATGTATGACATATAGGGAATCCGTTTTATGTATGACATATAAGAAATCCGAAAGGAAACTGAAATTGGTGGTGTACGTTAATTGATTTGATCAATTAATTTGATGGGGATCTAAGAAAACTGAATTAATATTCTTGATCAATTCTTGAAAGGAAACCGCCATGGATGTAATATCCCTAATTTTCTGTACTGATTTGTATGTACATATTGAATGAAATATATGACTTATTTTTCAAGAAAAGGATGTAGCCATTTATGTAAAGAAAGGGATTAAATTGAAAAAGAAAGGAAATGAAAGGACTTAATTGCAATTATGGAAAGTCTAAGGCTAGGAAGGAAAGGTAGACAAAAATGTGGGGTCTTAAAGTGTAATTTTAGCCAAATAAAAGGGACTTAATTGAAAAGAAGAAAAGTTCTATGGGGCTAAATTGTAATTAAAGAAAGTTAGGCTGGAAGTGGTTTGGACTGCCCGAAAGCATTTTAGTCCCAGATTTCACCTGTAGATAGAGCAAGTGATGCTGAGTAATCCAGCTTAATATAGGAATTTTCTCAGGACTCCAGATAGCCAAAATTGAGCTGATAGTCCAAAAGTTATAAAAATTCCTACTGGATATCCTAGATTTCAGATTTAAGTGAGAAATTACAGGATGATGCGTCCTGATGGGGCGGAAGTCAGGAAACTGATAGAATACTGATAGGAGGTTTGTAGAAAAGTTATTCATAAATTAGCAAATACAGACGGAGTGTGAGGCCTACGGTTATCCGATAGGGAGATTTATCGGTATTTAAATTGGGACTGAATGAGTTCGGATGACCTCAGTCAGATGACTGTTATGGCCCACAGGGATGCCTAAACACAGTAGGCCAGTGTATTTGATAAAAGGAGCCGGTGTCCGGAGATGTGTATAAACGGTGTATAATAGCTAAATACTCGATGAACATTGCCGGGGGAAGATTCCTCGTAATGCATGCCATAAAGGTAATGGACGCTAGGAGGCCCAACAATGGCACCATCAAAGGCCCAGTAAGACCCTTGGACTAATAAGTGGGCCAGTGTCCAGCAGAACCCCGAAAAAGTGCAAAATTACGAAAATACCCCTATGTTGTACTAAAGAGTGATAGATGAATGGACGGCATTTTGGTCATTTTGGACAGGCCCAAAAGCCAAGACATACATATACGAGGTTAACCAGAGTCAGTATATGCCCTGACAGGGTACAGAAAGGTGTAAAATGATGACTTTACCCTTAGGATTAAGATAGTGCAAGAAAGGGCACCCAGGGGTAATTTGCCAAGGGATGTTTCTTGAGAATCGAGCCATCAGAGTACTTGAGCTTGATCAGAGATCCAAGATGACATTCCAAAGCCCAAAAACGTAGCCCATGAATTATGTGAGGAAAAGTGACATTAAAATAATGTTTTAATGACTTTTCAATAAGGTAGAGTTACTCGGTCGGCACGATAATCGAGAAAGTGATCAGATAAAGTCCTAGACTTATCTGGATAGCATTGGATGGCGTGAAAGGTGCCAGCAAGATGCCACATGGTGCCAACATAGAGAAAGAAGAAAAGTTAAGGACACGTGGCACGATCTCAGCCGTGTATTCCGGTGCAAGACTCTGGAACTACCTGGAAACGCTGAGTCAGCTGATGAGGTGTCCCAGGAGCCTGCATTTGCGCCATATGATAGATTAGGTGTCCCCATGAGGTGTCCCTTGGATGATGTCATGATGATGCAGTAAAGGGATTAAAGAAAAATAGGAAATTCCAGAAAAATGGTGGCCACAAGTTCAGAGTTCTTGGAAATTACAGAAATGCTATCCATCAAAACTATAAATACCCCCTTGCCTTCATTCATCACGGCCTAGAGCCCTTTTAAGAGAGAGAAGCAAGTTCTAGAGAGAAAAAGTGAGAGGAAGAAAGAAAGAAAGGAAGTTCTGACGGAGCTGGAAGCAGTATAGGGATTATAGAGTTCTGCTAAGCTTTTGAGGTAGTAACTAATCCTAGCTTTTATGTAATGGATTTGTGATTTGTTGTGCTATTGTTTGGTTGGATTGTTGTCTTATATGTTATGCTTGAAGCTCTATTACAACGCTATGATCATATGTTATTGAGTATGGAAGCACGCAGCATACTTATCTGTACACAATCACAAGCAAGCACTGTCACTCTGCATTACATATATTGTTATGATTATTACAACTGAGATTCCCCCGAATCTCATCCTAATAAATAACCCATTACAGGGGAGGTTATGCCGAAGTAAATTTTGAGAATTTTAAGAGACGCCATTATGCTGCCGAATTTATGACAAGATGGCAGTAGTGAAAGGAGCTGATACGTACTGTGTACGTAGGTACTGTCTAAGGAGGCTGGAAGTGAGTGGACCTAGCCAGTTCATCCAGTCTTTCCTGGGTACTTACTTAGAATGGTAGTTCTCACGGGAATTACCGAATCGGTACAAGATCAGTTACTTTCTAAAGATGAGGCGTAGCGGTTATGCTGCCGGATTTCAGGCAGGAAAAGATGTAATAGAAATATGAGGATTTTGTACATGCCCTGATGTATAATAACTTATTATTTAATAAAAGGTATTGTTTGGTATGTTTGACTGATATGTGATGGATGTATGCATATGTGTGTAAAGTTGAGTGCTAGAATTTGCCACTATGGACAGTAACTCGTGGTGACTTAGTGATGTTTAACCTATAATTAAAAATAGTAAATGAATGAATAAATATCTGATATTTTTAAGGTAAATAGTAGACATACCAAGCTTAGATTTTATATACATAATGCCTCATTTGGATGTCTACACATAGAGATATAAATTATCAAAGTTGGGACCAGAATGCTGGATTCAGGAGAAAAATGCTAGATGAACAATAAAGTTGTGACGTTGACTGACATTGACTCGGTCAATGAATGGTCAACAAGTTATTTTTCTCTAAAATATAATTGATTTAGCTTCAATTATCAATTTGAACCACCTCATTTTGATTTTTCTAGAATTAGTTATGATTTTTCAAAGTCAGGTCACTCATCTGGAATTTACACAGTGAACAGTACTCGATAAGAGTAAAACTCCAGATTGAGAAATTGGACTTCAATGACCTTGAAAGTGGTTCTAAATGCTACCAATTGGTCCCTAAGACGTATGAAAGTAAGGATGTTTCATTTTGGTATCAGAGCAGAAGGTTCTGGCATAGACCAGAAAAGGCTCTCACTTAGAGCATAGATTCTAGCACAGAACAGAAGGTTCTGGCTCAGTGATGCTCTGAAATAGTTAGAATTGAGGTTTAAATGAGTTAGAGATATGAATTAGAAAGGTTATTTCCTAGGGTACGAAAGAATGACACCCAAGTCGCGACGAATATAGGAGTAGGTCGCGACAGATAGTCATAAAGAGCTGAGGTTGTGACGAGAAGGGTCGTATGTTACGACTAATATGTACAGATGAGTTAATGTTGCGATGAGAGAGAACCTCAGGTCACGATGAGTAATGCTGCAGTACGTGACTAGTGTACAAAGGAGTTCAGGTCGCGATGTTATAAGAGATAGGTCGCGACTAAAGGACACAGAGATGCCAGGTTGTGATGAGTAGCGTGCGACGGTCGCGGCTAAAAGTCACAGAGCATGTGAGTTGCGACTATGAAGTTCTCAGGTTGCGACTATAATTTCTAGAGGCCATATGATGATGAGAATCAAGGTACCAACCTCGCTAAAGTCCATCAGCTAAAGGATTGGTATAGCATATGAGAAGTCAGACAGTACAAAGGTACTGAGGTACGAAAGATCAGTTTGAAACAATATTTAAAAGTAGATCCTTTATATGATAACTAAGAGTAGATCTACATTACAGAGGTTTTATTCAGCTGATCTGAATAGAAGACCTAAGAGTTAGATTGAGATTTGCCTAGGAATGATCTTAGCACATGGCCTAAGGCTAGAGACATGATGGTTAATAGATAAAGAGTTAAATGTTCCTTGAGCAGAGGGATTCCATCACGAAGAAGTAGCAGGCCTAGGGAAGAGTACCCTAGAGAATAGAAGTAATAGTAAGAGATGATGAATGAGATCCATGCGACTCAAGGATGAAGAGAAAGGTTGATAAGGAGCCATAGTTCGGTCAAGAATAGACTGGGACTGATGGATAGATAGAAGAAGTTAAGAGATAGTAAAGAGGTAGCCACAGTTTAAAAAGATAAAGTGACTCCCCTATTCCCTATATAAGATAGAGTAAGGAAGGGTTGAGTCTATACCTGGTAAGAAGGTAGCGTGGCAGCCTAAGTGAGATAGACAGATGTTCTTGTCAGATCCTGATCATGTGATTGATAATCTAACAGATAATGCGATAGATAATATGATCAGATGATGATCTGATAGATAATGTGATAAAGGAAATAATGTGCAATGGATGGTTGAGCAAATTATGATGATGATATGGCTTATGTTTCCATAAGTTATGATGAATAGTTGCATCTCCTTACAGTTGTCATATGATGACATGCATGTTAGAGTATGCTATGATGAATGGATACTCCCCTTTCGCAGTATATGCAGGGTAGAGTGTATATGATATGAAGAAGTTATGAGAAAGTATGTTACTCACATACCATATGGCATGCAATAAGGAGTGTATTGAGGATGATAGATAGTCTCAGTTTATGGAACGATAAGTTTTGATATGATATTCAGATATGATTTATGATTGAGGTTACTCAGGTAATTCTGCAGACTTATGAATGCAGTACTCAGGGTTATTTTTTATTGAAAAGAATGATATACAGAAAGAGAAATAGATAACAGTAAAGAGATTATTTTTAGATCACTCTTTATATAAGAGTTGGATCTAATACAGAATGCTCGCAGTTAGAGCACAGATTGAAATAAGTTGTGATGAGTCCATAGCAGCAGAATGCAATAGCAGGTGGTTAGACCGTGATTGAACAAGGCATGGTTAACCACAGTAAAGTAAGAAAGATGAGAAGGAACTCTTGAGTACAAAAGGAAGTAAGTAAAGTCTAGGTAAATAATATGAGGCTACTAAATATATTTTTACTGAGTTATCAACAAGTGGAAGCAGTTAACCTTATAACTTAGTCTGTTGGTTTAAGATCTTCGGGAGATATACAGTACAACAGAATCACAGTTAGATTCTAGAGGGTCGCAGTTAGATCCTAGCATGGCTCCATGGTCACAGTTAGATCTTAACAGCTTCGGAGTCACAGTTAGATTCTGAAGAGGCTAATGGTTGATCGCAGTTAGATCTCGAGGTCACAGTTAGACCTAGCCTAAGAAAAGTAATGAGCCATGAGATATGAGTACAATGTAATATCTCTTTGGGAAGATGAATGCCAAAGATGAAGTTAAGGTAAGGAAGCTTCACTAGTTGATAAACTCATCCAAAAAAATTATTTATAATGGTTTTCCTCATATAGCCTCCATTATATACAGACTGAACTTAGTTTTCCTTTAAACGAAGATGGAGTCCAGGTTAAAATCTGAGTGTTGATATTCAAAGTTTTGTAGAAGTATACCTGAGGAAATAGAGAAGAAAACCCCATATATTTTGAGAACAGGAAAGTATGAGCAGATAGATCCCCCAGATGAGGGTAAAGAGATTAAAAGGCCAGAGAGACCTAGAGTAGAGGGTCTAAGGCAAAGCAAAGATAGAACATAGTTCTATAAGAAAGAGGTTGCTAGGGCCTAGAGCTATTCAAAGAGTAACCTAGCTCTGACTCAGTAGCACGAAAGGTGCTAAGGCAAGAGTAGCCTAACGATAGATAAGCCCTAAGAAGGGATAAGAAGAAAATGCAAATGCCATAAAAGTTGGCATAGATGCATAGAGCTATGTAAGAGGCTGAGAAAAATTAAAGAAGTTAAGAAAAGTTAGAGAAGTTATCTGGATTATGATTTTGTATCAGGGGAAAGAAAGGCAGCAGAACAATATTTCTCCTAAGAGATTAGCAAAGTGTAAGAGGAGTGATGTAGACCCCAGAATTACATCAAAATTCTAAGGGATAAGATATGAAAGAAATGGACACTACTCACAAGTTCAATGGGTTGTTCATAAGTATAAAAGGATGAATGCCCCAAGCCTTAGTCATAAACCAGGAAAGGATATACAGAGGAGATATATCCAGGATAGTTGACTAAGGTACTAAGTAAATTTTGAGGACGAAATTTATTTTAAGGGGGAGAGAAATTTAATATCCCTAATTTTCTGTACTGATTTGTATGTACAGATTGAATGAAATATATGACTTATTTTTCAGGAAAAGGATGTAGCCATTTATGCAAAGAAAGGGATTAAATTGAAAAAGAAAGGAAATGAAAGGACTTAATTGCAATTATGGAAAGTCTAAGGCTAGGAAGGAAAGGTAGACAAAAATATGGGGTCTTAAAGTGTAATTTTAGCCAAATAAAAGGGACTTAATTGAAAAGAAGAAAAGTTCTCTGGGGCTAAATTGTAATTAAAGAAAGTTAGAACGGAAGTGGTTTGGACTGCCCGAAAGCATTTCAGTCCCAAATTTCACCAGTAGATAGAGCAAGTGATGCTGAGTAATCCAGCCTAATACAGGAATTTTCTCAGGACTCCAGATAGCCAAAATTGAGCTGATAGTCCAAAAGTTATAAAAATTCCAACCGGATATCCTAGATTTCAGATATAAGTGAGAAATTACAGGATGATGCGTCCTGATGGGGCAGAAGTTAGGAAACTGATAGAATACCGATAGGAGGTCTGTAGAAAAAGTTATTCACAAATTAGCAAATACAAACGGGAGTATGAGGCCTCCGGGTATCCTATAGGGAGATTTATCGGTATTTAAATTGGGACTGAATGAGTTCGGATGACCTCAGTCAGATGACTGTTATAACCCATAGGGATGCCTAAACACAGTAGGCCAGTGTATCTGATAAAAGGAGCCGGTGTCCGGAGATGTGTATAAACGGTGTATAATAGCTAAAATACTCGATGAACATTGCCGGGGGAAGATTCCTCGTAATGTGTGCTATAAAGATAATGGACCCTAGGAGGCCCAATAATGGCGCCATCAAAGGCCCAGTAAGACCCTTGGACTAATAAGTGGGCCAGTGTCCAGCAGAACCCCGGAAAAATGCAAAATTATGAAAATGCCCCTGTGTTGTACTAAAGAGTAATAGACGAATGGAGGGCATTTTGGTCATTTTGGACAGGCCCAAAAGCCAAGACATACACAGGTGAGGTTAACCAGAGTCAGTATATGCCCTGACAGGGTACAAAAAGGTGTAAAATGATGACTTTACCCTTAGGGTTAAGATAGTGCAAGAAAGGGCACCCAGGGGTAATTTGGTAATTTGCCAAGGGATGTTTCTTGGGAATCGAGCTATCAGAGTACTTGAGCTTGATCAGAGATCCAAGATGACATTCCAAAGCCCAAAAACGTAGCCCATGAATTATGTGAGGAAAAGTGACATTAAAATAATGTTTTAGTGACTTTTCAATAAGGTAGAGTTACTCGGTCGGCACGATAACCGAGGAAGTAATCAGATAAAGTCCTGGACTTATCTGGATAGAATTGGATGGCGTGAAAGGTGCCAACAAGATGCCACATGGCGCCAACATAGAGAAAGAAGAAATGTTAAGGACACGTGGCACGATCTCAGCCGTGTATTTCGGTGCAAGACTCTGGAACTACCTGGAAATGCTGAGTCAGCTGATGAGGTGTCCCAGGAGCCTGCATTTGCGCCATGTAACAGATTAGGTGTCCCCATGAGGTGTCCCTTGGATTATGTCATGATGATGCAATAAAGGGAATAAAGAAAAATAGGAAATTCCAGAAAAATGGTGGCCACAAGTTCAGAGTTCTTGGAAATTACGGAAATACCATCCATCAAAACTATAAATACCCCCTTGCCTTCATTCATCACGGACTAAAGCCCTTTTAAGAGAGAGAAGGAAGTTCTGGAGAGAGAAAGTGAGAGGAAGAAAGAAAGAAAGGAAGTTCTGGCGGAGCTGGAAGCATTATAGGGATTATAGAGTTCTGCTAAGCTTTTGAGGTAGTAACTAATCCTAGCTTTTATGTAATGGCTTTGTGATTTGTTGTGCTATTGTTTGGTTGGATTGTTGTCTTATATGTTATGCTTGAAGCTCTATTACAACGCTATGATCATATGTTATTGAGTATGGAAGCACGCAGCATACTTATCTGTACACAATCACAAGCAAGCACTGTCACTCTGCATTACATATATTGTTATGATTATTACAACTGAGATTCCCCCGAATCTCATCCTAATAAATAACCCATTACAGGGGAGGTTATGCCGAAGTAAATTTTGAGAATTTTAAGAGACGCCATTATGCTGCTGAATTTATGACAAGATAGCAGTAGTGAAAGGAGCTGATACGTACTGTGTACTTAGGTACTATCTAAGGAGGCTGGAAGTGAGTGGACCTAGCCTGTTCATCCAGTCTTTCCTGGGTACTTACGTAGAATGGTAGTTCTCACAGGAATTACCGAATCGGTACAAGATCAGTTACTCTCTAAAGATGAAGCGTAGCGGTCATGCTGTCGGATTTTAGGCAGGAAAAGATGTAATAGAAATATGAGGATTTTGTACATGCCCTGATGTATAATAACTTATTATTTAATAAAAGGTATTGTTTGGCATGTTTGACTGATATGTGATGGATGTATGCATATGTGTGTAAAGTTGAGTGCTGGAATTTGCCACTATGAGCAGTAACTCGTTGTGACTTAGTGATGTTTAACCTATAATTAAAAATAGTAAATGAATGAATAAATGTATGATATTTTTAAGGTAAATAGTAGACATACCAAGCTTAGATTTTATATACATAATGCCTCATTTGGATGTCTACACATGGAGATATAAATTATCAAAGTTGGGACCAGAATGCTGGATTCAGGAGAAAAATGCTAGATGAACTGTAAAGTTGTGACGTTGACTGATGTTGACGCGGTCAATGAATGGTCAACAAGTTATTTTTAACTAAAAGATAATTGAGTTATCTTCAAGTATCAATTTGAACCACCTTATTTTATTTTTTCTATAATTAGTTATGATTTTTCAAAGTCAGGTCACTCATCTGGAATTTACACAGTAAACAGTACTCGATAAGAGTAAAACTCCATATTGAGAAATTGGACTTCAATGACCTTGAAAGTGGTTCTAAATGCTACCAAATGGTCCCTAAGATGTACGAAAGTAAGGATGTTTCAATGGCTACCTGGTCGTAGCGTAACGTAATCGTAATATATACTGCCTTTCCTGATGTATGAATGTTTTGAAATATTTATTGCCCTTCATATAATATGAATTTTGATTTTTGAATGTTTGGGTATGGTGAACAATATGGCTCTAGATTACAAGTGTTGTAATTTTTCTAAATACAGCCTGCGTGTCGTGCTTTCCTCTAATTACTCTCGTTGTACATTCTCTTCTCATCTCACTCCCCTCGAATGTTAAAATGAGGTTTCCTTATGTAATTTTTCTATTCTTACTAGAGAGCTCCTCTCATTAGTTTGTTATTGTGCTACTCACATATGTTTGTTATTGTTTGACTTAATTGAGATTACCAAAATGGTTTTGGGTCTCAAGGCATTAGATGGGATTAAAATATGCCGGATCATATGATGATGGAATCCCATGAATATCTAAGAGTTACATTTGATGTAATTGGTAAAGGTGTTACCTACCCAAATAACTTAAGTTTAAGCGTCCTGCCAAAGCGGACTTAAGTTTAAGCCAAATATGGATCTTAGCCCACGAATTATTACATTAAGGGTTATTTTATTTAGTGGGAGATTGCTAATTTAATTGCATATTTTAATTGTAGAATTATGACGACTAGTAATACTGCTACATTATCGTTGCGATCTATCCTTGAGAAGGACAAACTCAATGGGACAAACTTTCTTGATTGGTTCAGGAACTTGAGAATTATTCTCAAGCAGGAAAGGCAAATGTCCTAGATCAACCCATTCCTGAGGAGCCAGCAACCAATGCTCCTAGAGCTCAGAGAGATTCTTATGCTAAGCATAAGGAAGACTATGTCGATGTGGGATGCTTGATGCTTGCCACCATGGTTCCAGAGCTCCAAAGAGACCTGGAACACATGGAGGCTTATGAGATGATTGTGCATCTTAAGGAAATATTACAGCAACAGGCAAGGCAAGAGAGGTATGAGACCACTAAGGCCCTATATTCCTGCAAGATGGCTGAAGGTGCATCAGTCAGTACTCATGTCTTAAAAATGAAAGGGTACAGTGATCACCTTGAGAGGCTTGGACTACAACATGAACAAAATGGAGAAATATATTTTTGAACTGCATGGGATGCTTAAAATTGCTGAGCCGAGTGTTAAGAAGAAGCCCAGTACAGTTTTGATGGTTCAGAAAGGAAAGGGTATGAAAAAGAAAGACAAGGGCAAGGGGAAGGGTCATGGCTCATCAGGTAAGACCAAAGAGTCAGGCAGGCCCGAAACTAAGCCTGTACCAAAGAAGGCAAAGCCTCCAAAGGAAGGAGTTTGCTTCTTTTGTAATGAACTGGGTCATTGGAAGAGGAATTGCAAACTCTACCTTGAAGATCTAAAAAATAACAAGAAGGATAGCGGGGCTATCGCTTCAGGTATTTATGTTATAGACATTCATCTTTCTACTTCCACTACATGGGTATTAGATACTGCATGTGGTTCTCATATTTGTACAAATGTGCAGGGTCTAAAGGACAGTAAAAAGCTGAAGAAGGGACAAGTTGACCTACTAGTTGGAAACAAAGCAAGGGTTGCTGCTTTAGCTGTAGGCACTTAGGAATTAGTTCTGCCCACTGGGCTTTTGTTAGTTTTAAACAATTGCTATTATGTTCCTGCTTTGAGTAGTAACATTGTTTCTCTTTCTTGTTTGGATAAGGAAGGTTACACTTCCATTACTAGGAATGGTAGATGTTCTATTTATCTAATGATATTTTCTATGCTCATGGTGATTTGCATGTTGATCATTACATATTAAATTTGGAACAACCCAATCATGGAAATATCTATAACATAACCGCCAAAAGGGTCAAACCAAATGATTTGAATCCGACATACCTCTGGCACTGTCATCTGGGCCACATAAATAAGAAACACATTTCTAAACTCCATCAAGATGGATTTCTCAACTCATTTGATTTTGAATCGTATGATACTTGCGAGTCTTGTTTGTTAGGAAAGATAACAAAGTCACCTTTCACTGGACATAGTGAGAGGGCCACTGATTTGTTAGGCCTCACACGTATAGATGTGTGTGGACCGATGAATACAAATGCCAGAAGAGGTTATTCGTACTTCATCACATTCATAGATGATTTTAGTAGATATGGCTAAGTCTATCTAATGAAACATAAATTTGAATCTTTTGAAATGTTCAAGATATTTCAAAATCAAGTACAAAACCATCTTGGCAAAACAATTAAAGCCCTTCGATCTGATCGGGGTGGTGAATATTTGAGCCAAGAGTTCATTGATCATCTTAGGAGTTATAGGATAGTCTCATAATTGACTCCTTCAGGAACACCCCAATAGAATGGTGTTTCTGAATGGAGTAATCAAACATTATTAGATATGGGGTCTTTAAGTGTAATTTTAGCCAAATTTGAGGGACCTAAGTGCAAAGAAGAAAAGTTCCCCGGGGCTAAATTGTAATTAAAGAAAGTTAAGCCAGAAGTGGTTTGGACTGCCCGAAAGCATTTCAGGCCCATATTTTACCAGTAGATAAAGCAAGTGATGCTGGGTAATCCAGCTTAATACAGAAATTTTCTCAAGACTCCAGATAGCCGAAATTTATCTGATAATGAAAAAGTTATAAAAATTATTATCGGATATCCTAGACCTCAGATATATGTGAAAAATTACAGGATGATGCGTCCTGATGAGGCGGATGTCAGGGAACTAACAGAATACCGAAAGGAGGTCTGTAGAAAAAGTTATTCACAAATTAGTAAATTCAGACGGAGTATGTGACCTCCGGGGATCCGATTAGGAGATTTATCGGTATTCAAACTGAGGTTGAATGAGGTCGGATGACATCAGTCAGATGCCTGTTGTAACCCAAAGGGATGCCGTGACACAGTGTGCTAGTCTATATGATAAAAGGAGCCAGTATTCGGAGATGTGTAGAAATGGTGTAATGGCAAAAGTACCTGATGAATATCGTAGGGAGAGATTTCTTGTGAAGCGTGCCAGAAAGGTTATGGACCCTAAAAGGCCCAAAAATGGCGTCATCAAAGGCCCAATAAGACACTTGGACTGATAGGTGGGCCAGTGTCCAGTATAACCCCGAAAAAGTGTGAAATTACGAAAATGCCCCTCTGTTGTCTTAAGGAGAAATAGATGAATGGAGGGCATTTTGGTCATTTTGGACAGGCAAAAATGCCAAGGTATACACAGGTGAGGTTAGTCAGAGTCAGTATATGCTCTGACAAGGTACAAAAAGGTGTGAAATGACGATTTTGCCCTTAGGGTTAATATAGAGCAAGAAAGGGCACCAAGGGTATTTTGGTCATTTTGCTGGGGATCTGTAATTGAGTTTAGACCCAGTATAAAAAATTCAATGATATAAAGGACCCAAATACTAAATTTAAGGTCAGAAGACATATTATGGAATCTTAGAAAAATTAGATTCAGAAAACAGTCCAGTTTTTGAGGAATCGGACCGGGCCGGTACTGGATTGGACTGGAAATTTTCCAGAGGCTTCTTGAACCCTAGAATTTTGCCACATGCTGAATAGGTGTCCCATGAGTTGTCCCCTTGAGTATTGTCATCAAGATGATGTCATAAATGAAAAAGAAAAGAAATTCTAAGATTAAATCTAAGCCACAAGATCAAATAGTAACCAAAATGATCTTGGCCTTTCATTTCCACCCAAAATTGTCTATAAATACCCCCACTTTCATCTTCATTTCGGCATGCATGAGAACCATAGGGAAACTCTTCCAAATTCTAAACTCAAGCCAAGAGGAAGCAAGCACTTTGGAAGAAACATCAAGGTAATTACTCTTCTTGATCCTAGACCATGTTCTAGTAGATTTGCTCTTGAGTTTAAGTGGTTTTTGAGGCTTAAATCTTGTGGAGGTGCTGCTGGAATTTCTGTGTATGTGTGAAAAGAACATGAGTTTTATGTTATGGATAGTTTAGACAAGCTCAAACAAGCTAGAATCAAGTGGTAATGGCTTAGGAATTCAAGTATGTTTGTGAATCCAAGATCATGTTCTATTCTGTACAGTACGAAATCACTGTTCATATGTTGGGATTTCATGGTTTTGATGCTTCCAATGAGTTTAAAATGGAAAATTGTGTGGGGTTATAGTAGGGAAACAAGTATTGGAAGCATTGGAATCAAAATGAGAATTTTTGGGAAACGAGAGGTCACTTTTTGGTTCTGTACAGAAGTGAAAGATACAATTGGATTCTGGAATTTTTGAATGCATATTTGGATTCTACATGAAAAATTATGTGGGAATGAACCATGAGAGTTTAGTTTGGAAGGATGTAAACCTAAGTCATAAAGTAGAGAAAGAAAGGGACTTAATGAAACCCTAGTCTTGAGAATGGTTTGAATTGAGTTGTAACTTGGTGATTGTTTGATTATGCCTAGGTTTTGACATTTGTGGAGGAAGGATCAAGCCAAGAAGGAACTTACAAAGATACATAAGAGGTAGCAAGAATACATAACTATAAACTTATGTTGTTTGATTGATATGCTTGCTTGTTATGCATGAAATTTGGTTGAGCATGATATGTTATGTGATGATGATTATGATGATGATGATGAGTTAAGAATATGTGCAACTCCTTGCAACCTATGTCATGACAATATGCATGTTAGAGTTTGCTTATGTTTGATCATGAATTAGCTCCCATTGCATGATAACATGTTAGGCATTCCATCAAGCATGCATAACCTTATAGTTTGTATGACTTGCTATTGAGATTTCCATGAAATCTCATTCCTTCCATATGTATATAATCATGCTCTAGGTGCTGGAACTTCTCAAGGAAGAGGGTAATTGTGAATGAATAATGTGTATATGACCTAGATGGCATGTATTTAACTTAGGAAAGATTGTATGGTATGTAAAAACGTATGCACTCACTGGAAGACTTTTCATATGAAATTTGGCATGAACATAGCTAAGATCTAGAGCTTTAAATGGACACCAAGAACGCCTCATTTGGTTAAGAACTCAAATTGTTATGATTTTCCAAAGTCAGGATTCAAAATCTGGAATAAGATAATATGACTATTCAGAGGTAGTGAGGTTCATGCGCTAATGTCATATAGTAAATAAATGAGTTTTTCCACAAAATTTTATGAGCTTAAAGTACACATATGGAGCTTTAAATCCATGTGTAACACTGCTCATTTGGATAATTAACCAAAGAGAAATGAATTTTTGAAAATGAGACACAGAATCTGGAAGTTCAAGATTTACAAATGAACAATATTTTTCAACGAATAAACTGATTTTATTTGGATAAGGAAATCTCATTTTCATATTTTTTACTCAAAGTTTAACAAAAGAGATTTCATTAGAAATTAGAACCACCTCATTTTGATTTTTCTAGATTTAATTATGAATTTCCAAAGTTCATGCTGCAAACTGAAATTACCAAGCGAACAATAAAGTGAACAGTACCCGATAGCCTAACTCTTGGAAATTCATGTTTCTAAGGTAAAATGGTGTTCCAATATTCTAAGATACTTCCAATTGAGCATATGTATTCACATTCTTAATATCATGCTTACATATGCTCAATTGGAAGTATCTTAGAACATTGAAACACCATTTTACCTTAAAAACATGAATTTTCAAGATTTAGGCTATCGGGACTGTTCACTTTACTGTTCACATGGTAATTTCAGTTTGCAGCATGAACTTTGGAAATTCATAATTAAATCTAGAAAAATTGAAACGAGGTGGTTCCAACTTCTAATGAAATATATTTCTTTAAAAATTGAAGAAAAAAATATGAAAATGAGATTTCCTTGTCCAAATAAAATCAGTTTATTCGTTGAAATGCACTGTTCATTTGGTAAATCTTGAACTTCCAGATTCTGTGTCTCATTTTCAAAAATTCATTTCTCTTTGGTTACTTATCCAAATGAGTCGTGTTACACATGGATTTAAATCTACATATGTTTACTTTAAGATCATAAAATTTTGTGAAAAAAACTCATTCATTTACTATATGAAATTATCGCATGAACCTCACTGTCTCTGAGTAGTCATATTATCTTATTCCAGATTTTAAATCCCTACTTTGAAAAATCATAACAATTCTAGTTCTTAACCAAATGAGGCGTTCTTGGTGTCCATTTAAATCTATTGATCTTAGCTATGTTCATGCCAAATTTCATATGAAAACTCGTTGGATAGGTCACTTAAACTATCATTGGAAGTACACTACCTCCGATCGGATTCAGTGAGTGCATACGTTTTACACACCAAATCATCAACTTGTAAGTAAAGTGCACACTCTTTAAGTTATATACAGTCATCCATCTACATTTACCCTTTTCCCTTGAGAAGATCCAGCACCTAGAGCATGGTTATTTATATGGAAGGAATGAGATTTCATGGAAATCTCAATAGCAAGTCATACAAACTATAAGGTTATGCATGCTTGATAAAATGCCTAACATGTTATCATGCAATGGGAGCTAATTCATGATCATACATAAGCAAACTCTAATATGCATATTGTCATGACATAGGTTGCAAGGAGTTGCACATATTCATAACTCACCATCATTATCATAATCATCATCACATAACATATCATGCTCAACCAAACTTCATGCATAACAAGCAAGCATATTAATCAAACAACATAAGTTTATAGTTAGGTATTCTTGCTACCTCTTATGTATCTTTGTGAGTTCCTTCTTGGCTTGATCATTCCTTCCCACAAATGTCAAAACCTAGGCATAATTAAACAATCACTAAGTTACAACTCAATTCAAACCATTCTCAAGTCTAGGGTTTCATTAAGTCCCTTTCTTTCTCTACTATGTGACATAGGTTTACATCCTTCCAAACTAAACTCTCATGGTTCATTCCCAAATAATTTTTCATGTAGAATCCAAATATGCATTCAAAAATTCTAGAATCCAATTGCATCTTACACTTCTGTACAGAACTGAAAAGTGACCTCTTGTTTCCCAAAAATTCTCATTTTGATTCCAATGCTTCCAATACTTGTTTCCCTACTATAACCCCACACAATTTTCCATTTTAAACTCATTGGAAGCATCAAAACCATGAAATTCCAACATATGAACAGTGATTGTATACTGTACAGAACAGAACATGGTCTTGGATTCACAAACATACTTGAATTCCTAAGCCATTACACTTGATTCTAGCTTGTTTGAGCTTGTCTAAACTATCCATAACATAAAACTCATGTTCTTTTCACACATACACAGAAATTCCAGCAGCACCTCCACAAGATTTAAGCCTCAAAAACCACTTAAACTCAAGAGCAAATCTACTAGAACATAGTCTAGGTTCAAGAGGATTAATTACATTGATGCTTCTTCCAAAGTGCTTGCTTCCTCTTGGCTTGAGTTTTGAATTTGCAAGAGTTTCCACTAGGTTCCTCATGCATGCCAAAATGAATCTGAAAGTGGGGGTATTTATAGACATTTTTGGGTGGAAATGAAAGGCCAAGATCATTTTGGTTACTATTTGATCTTGTGGCTTAGATTTAATCTTAGAATTTCTTTTCTTTTTTGAATTATTGCATCACCTCTATGACATACATCACTCAAGGGACAACTCATGAACCACCTAATCAGCCATGTGATGCAAATGGAAGAGCCAAGAAGCCTCTGGAAAATTTTCAGTCCAATCCGGTATCGGCTGGGTCCTATTCCTAGAAAACTGGACTGTTTTCTACGTCTACTTTTTTTTGAGATTCCATAATATGTCTTCTGACCTTAAATTCAGTATCTGGGTTCTTTATATCATTGACATTTTTATACTGGGTCTAAACTTAATTACAGATCCCTCGTGAAATGACCAAAATACCCTTGGTGCCCTTTCTTGCTCTATATTAACCCTAAGGGCAAAATTGTCATTTCACACCTCTTTGTACCATGTCAGAGCATATACTGACTCTGACTAACCTCACCTGTGTATACCTTGGCATTTTGGCCTGTCCAAAATGACCAAAATGCCCTCCATTCATCTATTTCTCCTTAAAATAACACAAGGGCATTTTCATAATTTCACACTTTTCTGGGGTTCCACTGGGCACTGCCCACCTATCAGTCTAGGTGTCTTATTGGGCCTTTGATGGTGCCATTTTTGGGCCTTTTAGGGTCCATTACCTTTCTGGCATGCTTCACGAGAAATCTCTCCCGACAATATTCATCAGGTACTTTTGCCATTATGCACCGTTTCTACACATCTCCGGACACCAGCTCCTTTTATCAGATGGACTAGCATACTGCGTCACGGCATCTCTTTGGGTTATAACAGGCATCTGACTAATGTCATCTGACCTTATTGAGCCTCAGTTTGAATACCGATAAATCTCCTAATCGGATCCCCGGAGGTCACACACTCCCGTCTGAATTTACTAATTTGTGAATAACTTTTTCTACAGACCTCCTTTAGGTATTCTGTCAGTTCCCTGACATCCGCCTCATCAGGACGCATCTTCCTGTAATTTCTCACTTATATCTGAGATCTAGGATATCTGATAAGAATTTTTTATACTTTTAGACTATCACATAAATTTCGGCTATCTGGAGTCCTGAGAAAATTCCTATATTAAGCTGAATTTCCCAGCATCATTTGCTCTGTCTACTGGTGAAATCTGGGACTGAAATGCTTTTGAGCAGTCCAAACCACTTCTGGCCTAACTTTCTTTAATTACACTTTAGCCCCTAGAAACTTTTCTTCTTTTCAATTAAGTCCTTTAAATTTGGCTAAAATTATACTTAAAGACCCCACATTTTTGTCTACTTTTCCCTTTTAGCCTTAAACTTTTCATAATTGCACTTAAGTCCTTACATTTTCTTTCTTTTGCAATTTAATCCCTTTCTTTGCATAAATGGCCACCAATTTTCTAGAAAATCTCACATATATTATGTACAAACTGTACATACCATCTAGTACAGAAAATTAGGGATGTTACAAGGTTCCCCAAGGTTTCTTGTTCACGGTTTGTGTAGAAATATGGGGGGTATTTATAGAAAAATTTTGGGAAAATTGAAGGCCAAGATCATCTTGGGAACTATTTGATCTAAAGGCTTAAGATTAAATCTTGGAATTTCTTTTCTTTTTCCATTTATGACATCACCACCATGACATCATCCAAGGGATACCTCATGGGACACTTGGTGCCATTTCCATAGTGGGAGTCTCCAAGAAAAATTTCAGTCCAATCCAGTCCAATCTGGTCCAATCCGGTACTTGCCCGATTCGATTTTCCGTAAACTAGACTGTTTTCTTAATCTAATTTTTCTGGGACTTCATAATATATTTTATTCAATATTTAAATCCCTCATATCATTGACACTCTTATACTGGGTTTAAATTTAACTCAGAACACCTTGAAAAATGAACAAAGTACCCTTAGTGCTTTTCCTTGCACTATATTAAACCTAAGGGCATGATTGTATTTCACACCTCTTTAAACCTTGTCAGAGTATATACTGACTCCGACTAACCTCTCATGTACTTTCATTGGCATTTTGGCCTATCCAAAATGACCAAAATGCCTTCCATTCACTTCTGGTTCCTCAGGACAACATAGGGGCATTTTCATAATTTTTCACTTTTTCGGGGTTCCACTGGGCACTGGCCACCTATCAGTCCAAGTATTTTATTGGGCCTTAATGACACCATTCTTGGGCCTTTTAAGGTTCAATACTTTTGTGGCACGAATCCCTAGAAAATTCTCCTGACGATATTCCTCAAGTATTTTATTCCATAATAAATTCCATTGAAAATCCTACAGGATTCCTTTTCTGATCCTGTCAATTTTATAAATTCTTATATTAATTATAGGAATTTACTGGAAAACCTCATCTAATTCTGAGATCCGAAAAATATTGTAATAATTTTATCTAACTTCAGAAACTTATGCCAATTTTTTGAGACCTCAAATCAAAATTTTGTGTTGCGTCAAACAACCCGGAATAATTTTCTCTATCTATTGGAAAAATTTTGGTCCGATCAGAACACGGTCATTTTTGGCTTATTTTTGGTCCAAATTTTCCATAATTACACTTTTGTCCCTTGATTTACCATAATTCACCTTTATGTCCTTAACTTTTCAAAATTACACTTAAAGACCCCATATTTTTGTCTACCTTTACTTTTAGTCTTAAACTTTCTATAATTTCACTTAAGTCCTTGTATTTTATTTCTTTTCAATTTAATCCCTTTCTTTACATAAATGGCCACATTTTTTTCCTGAAAAATCTCACATATATTTTATTCAATCTATACATACAAATCAGTACAAAAAATTTGGGATATTACAAGATGAGCCAGGTAGAATGGAATATGAAGGGTAGAAAGTACTATATGCATTCAATAAGGAATATGTAACATGAATTCATGTCTTTAGAGATGTAGAGGTGATAATTGTGCTAAAAGGAGTGATGATGGTGCCTTCTTCACTTCTCTTTTCTTTTTCTTTCTTTTCATCGTTTCTTCAAATTTTTTTTTCTTGCACTCACTTTTTTTCTAGTGCAATAAGCTCTTTTCTCTTCTTTTTGTTTGTTTGGCACCTTATACATAGAATGTTTAGCACATCATCACAATAATAATGAGCTTTGACATGAATAACAAGTTTATTTTGGAAATATGTTCATGCATATATAACTTTCTATGGTGGAAAAAGAAAAGTGATGGGCTTAAAGGGGGTGACTATGGATATAATATATGATGGGCTTGTGTTTGGGGTAAACGAGTTTAGAAATGAATACCTCTATCATATTCAATAACAAAAATGCGCAAGTAATTCTTAACTTAGAGTTAAGACAAGTTCTAGAGGATATGAATCAATTGAATAATCACTCAATATAGGAATTAAGGCTGAGAATCCTTCCAATTAAGATTTTTATCTAAATTGCTCATAAGCTAAAGTCTCAAGCACTGTTCATCATTCACTAGGCATTAAAACACTTATCACAATTGAAAATCCTCTTAAATGATGATTAAAAGTTTCAAAGTAATCACTAAGAATCATGTAGTAATCCCAAATCTAACAGTAACAACTTAAGTGTTTCCAATTCAATTTTCAAGAAATTTAAACAAAAAATTCAAGTATGAAGATGGTTTCTATAAACTTTTTATGCAAGAGGTTAAAGAGCAAAGGGTAATGAAACATTTATGAAGCACCTTGTAGCTCAAAATGATTCCTTCTACATAGCATAGCACAAAGCAAAGAGAAGGTATTTGGACATTTATGCACTCAGGTCGCAACCCAAAACAATCAAGGTCGCGACCAAATTCCATAGTGAGTGCAGGCTCTAAACTTTCACAACTAGTCGCGACCAGAAAATGTTCCTGTCTTGACTCAAATGCACAGAGAGGTTTAGTCGCGACCTAAACACACTATAGTCACAACTGAATAACACAGAGAGTATATTAAGTCCAACATTTCATTCTAGGTTACGACTGAAAGTAGTGAAGGTCACGACCAATGTTAACAGAGACTACCATGTGATAGTTTTTAAAACCCAAAACATCTTTTAGACTTAAGATTTTTTTCAGCTAACCACAAAACAATTTAAGATGGGGGTCCAAATTTCAGTAATTCATCGCACATTGAGATCAAAAACCAAAATCTTTGTGATAAAAGATTGGATTTATTGAAGAATTTTTACATTATTAGCACAGAAACAAGAACAACTCCCCTACACTTAAACTGGGTAGTGTCCTTACTATCAACAAGGATATGGAAATCACAGAACTATATAAGGTCAACTAGTTTCAACATAGCAAGAAAATATATACTCAATGTAAATTTGACAATGAAGCTCTCAGTCATATTCAAATCATTCATCACAAGTCAACAGAAGTAATGATGATAAGATGGGTAAATAATAGCATGCAATTGAGTTTGCTAAACATCCCAGAACAGAAGCAATAAGTAAATAGACCATGGACAGCACAGGGGTATCGTGCAAAATAGAAGTAAACCAACAATAAATAGAAATAAACTGAAAACACTATCCTACTGAATCATCCCTTTTCAATCATCAAACAAAAATATCAAACATGTAGCATTAGAGAAAACTTGAAAATGATAAGAGATAGGAAAGGGACAACCTAGCCTAAAGGTGGCGAAGCTGATTCCTCATAAAGTTTTAATAGGTAGCCATTTGCTTGGAGGATTTTGCCCGTCGCCTCCTCTTTCAACTCGATCATCCCAAAGTCATGGGCTTTGACAACTGTGTAAGGTCCATCCCAGCTAGTTCTGAATTTGCCATGTTTGAACTTGAACCTAGCTTGGTATCTCAACACTCTATCACCTTCCTTAAACCTCTTCCTCAGGATGTGGGCATCATGAAACAGCTTTGACTTTTGTTTATAGATCTCAGAGCTGCTGTAGGCACCTAATCTAATCTCTTCTAGCTCTTGAATCTGCAACAACCACTTAGAATTGGCTTCTACCGGTCCTCATTGCAAGCCTTCACAACCTAAAATGTTTTGTACTCAATTTCCACAGGCATGTGACAAGCTTTCCCATAAACTATTCTATAAGGAGACATGCTTAGAGTGCTTTTAAAAGCTGTTCTGTAGGCCTATAAAGCATCGTCGAGTCTCAAGTTCTAATCCTTATTGGATGGTTTAACAATCTTTTCTAAAATATGCTTTATCTCCTTATTGGAAACCTCTGCTAGACCATTGGTTTGAGGGTGGTATGGGGTTGAGACTTTATGAGTTCTACCATATTTTGCCAATAAGATATTTATTAACTTATTGCAAAAATGGGTGCCTTGATCACTGATGACTGCCTTCGGTGCCCAAAATCTACTAAAGATATGAGACCTTAGAAACTTGGAGACCGTTTGGGCATCATCTAGTCTTGTAGGGATGGCCTCTACCCACATAGACAAATAGTCTATACCCAATAAAATGTAATAAAACCTTGCTGATGGTGGAAAATGTCCCATGAAATCAATTCCCCAAACATAAAAAATTTCACAGAATGCTACATCCCGATTTACAGAATGCTAAAAAATTTCATAGGTGGTTAGGGCATCTCATGCCTTTTACTAATCCCCCTAAATCTTTAGTGTAACATCCCGATTTTTGGTCAAGGAGAACTAGGAGGTAGTTTGATATGGGCAGACTGCTACACCTATAGTCCCAGGGTAGTAATCTGATATGGGCAGATCACTTACCTGTATTTTGTAGGAGTCCGAGGGATGAGCTAAATTCCTCAGGATTTAAAGATGAGTTAAGTCTAAAACCTATAAAATAGGGACAGTTCACCTAGGTTCAAAAAGAGGAATGTAAGGAGTATCCTAAGGCTTAAGCCTAGGAATTCTGCAGGTAGCTAGATATGGGCTGGCTCCTGTGTAAGATAACCTGATATGGGCGGGTTGTCGAGCCTTTCAATTAACGATGACTCCCGAAGAGTTCAAGGGATGAGTTGTTGAAAGAGAATTCCTAGAACTTAAGATGAAGGATAAGAAGATAAGAAAAGATGTCAGAAAGAGAACATAGAGGCATAATAGTAATTATGGGAAAGATTGGGCTGGTAACCGATGAGTACCATATTTTGTCAAAAAATAGAGAAAATTATGCTGATCATTTCACTGAACTGTGAAATGTGCATATGAGGCCCCTACGAGTATGAAAGAATTAGAAATGTGACAAAGGGTAAAATGGTCATTTTTGAAAAGTGTGCGCGTGAGCGTACTTTCAGGCAAAAACAGCCCAGTTCGGATTAAATATCTGAAAATACCGGGAGATAGAGAAAAGGATTTCGGGTTGAATGAGGAGTCACAGAATTTTGATTTGAGTTTCCGATTTTCCTGTAAAAATTCCTGAAGATATGAATTTACAGTTATAATCGATAAAGGAAAAGCAGTCCGAATAGAGATGATCGAACTGTGGCCAGAGGCCATATAGTGTTTCTAAGGCCTATAGTGACACCAGGGAAGGCCCAGGCCCAGGATATCAGTTCAGTGGTAAAAGGGGGCCGGTGTCCGGGAAAAATGTGCAAAATGACGAAAATACCCTTATGTTATAAAATAGTGAAAGAATGGGTAAAGGGTATTTTGGTCATTTGGCTAAGGTTAGACAGTCAAGACAGGGTATCTGGATAGTTGACCAGGGTCAGAGAATACTCTGGTAAGATATGAAAAGACAATAATGCCCCTAGATCCATTAAAGTAAATAAAGAGGAACCAAGGGCATTTTGGTAATTTACCAAAGGATGGTTCTTGGGAATTCAGCCATCAGAGTACTTGGACTGGATCAGAAACTCAAGATGATATTCCAAGGCCCAAAAACGTAGCCCAACATATATGTGAGAAAAAGTGGTATTAAAATAATATTTTGATACGGTTTCCATAAAGTAAAGTTACTCGGGCGGCATGATAACCGAGAAAGTGATCTGATAAAGTTCTGGACTTATCTGGATAGCATTGGATGGCGTGAAAGGTGCCAGCAAGATGCCACATGGCGCCAATATAGAGGAAGAAGAAAAGTTAAGGACACGTGGCACGATCTCAGCCGTGTATTCTGGTGCAAGACTCTGGAATTCTCTGGAAGCGCTGAGTCAGCTGGTGAGGTTTCCTCTGGGCCCACATTTACGCCATGTGACAGATTAGGAGTCCCATGAGGTGTCCCTTGGATGATGTCATGGTGATGATGTCATAAATGGAAAAGAAAATAAGAAATTCCAGGAAAAACGGTGGCCACAAGTTTAGAGTTCTTGAGAATTACGGAAGTGCCATCGGTGGAAACTATAAATACCCCCTTCCCCATTCATTTGTCTTCACAGTTTTGCAAGGAAAAGAGAGAGAAAGAAGAGAGAGAAGGAGAAAGAAAGAAAGAGAGAAAGGAAGAAAGGAAGGAAGGAAGTTCTGGCAGAGCTGGAAGCAGTATAGAGATTCTAGAGTTCTGCTAAGCTTTTGAGGTAGTAACTAATCCTAGCTTTTATGTAATTACTTTGTAGTTTCATGTGCTATTGTTTGGTTGGATTATTGTCTTATATGTTATGTCTGAAGCTCTACTGCAATGCTATGATCATATGTTATTGAGTATGGAAGCACGCAGCATACTTATCTGTACACAATCACAAGCAAGCACTGTCACACTGCATTACATATATTGTTATGATTATTTACTACTGTGATTCCCCCGAATCTCATTCCCCATGTCTAACCCATTACAGGGAGGTTATGTTGAAATGAATTTTGAGAATTTTAAGAGACGCCGTTATGCTGCTAAAATTTTGGCAAAGTGGCAGTAATGAAGAAAGGAGCTGGCACGTACTGTGTACGTAGGTACTGTCTAAGGAGGCTGGAAGTGAGTGGACCTAGCCGGTTCATCCAGTCTTTCCTGGGTACTTACGTAGAATGCTATTTCCCACGGGAATTACCGAATCGGTACAAGATCAGTTACTTTCTAAAGATGAAGTATAGCGGTTATGCTGCCGGATTTTAGGCAAGGAAAAATGTGAAGGGAATTGGAAGACACGCATCGGAAATTAACTTTTAAAATTTTTCCATTCCCAGCCAGGATCTACCGAATGTGTTTAAGTCAAGGAGAAAGAAGTGTTACCTTCGTATTCAAGCTTTGGTCGCGACCTCAGTGTCCACTAGTCGCGACTCTTCGCCTCTGGAACTTTCAGTCACGACCAACTCAGCTTCTAGTCCCGACCTGTCGCCTCTGGAGTTTTCTGTCCTGACCTCCTCAGCCTATAGTCGCGACTTGTCGTCTCTGGAATTTGTAAGCGCGACCTATTCTACTACTAGTCGCGACCTGTAGTCTCTTTTTGGATTTTGACGTTCAGAAGCCAATTTGGTCGCGACCTATGTGTCAACTGGTCGCGACCTCGTCGTACCTGGAGCTCTTTTCTCGTTCGCAAGAAGTCGACAACTCAGATCGGCTTCCTCTACCGGTATCCACACAAATAGCATTCCAATCACGAACGACGTGCTTGCGTCTCTTGTCCCTCTAGGGCTTTCTCAAGATTCCGTCCTCACCGTCTCTATTCCGGCAGTTTCTTATCTGTAAACCTTTTGCACTCTCCTTGCCCCTTTTTCTCTTGTGTGTTGTGTTGTGTTGTGTGTTAAACCCTAGCTCCTAATGTCAAATATATAGGATGCTATCGGGCTTCTAATTGGGCAGGGATTTAGAATTAATCTTATATTAATTCTGAAATTAATACAATATCATATATTGCATAATTTGATAAGAAACTAATCAAATAAATACGGTTTTTATTAAATCCGTCTCACAGATTTAATTCACCTATTTATTTAATTTATAATAAAGATAAGACGGAATTATATTTGATTTATTCTCATAAATCAAATTTGAGATATCTTATCAATTTGAATTTCAAATTCAAATAGATCATATCCATTTAAATTCAAATTCAAAAGTGATAGAAATTTAATTTATCCTTATAAATAAAATCTTGCAAATATCTCTTATATTATATATAATATATATATACAAATTTATATATATAAAAAATATATAAATCCACCCTAGACTATTCATTGAATCTAGACATCTCTTAGATTCAATGAATCTGGACATCACAGCTCGTGTTGGGCTATTTTGAGTGCGACCCTGTAGGCTCATATGAAGTTGGCAGTAGGCCAGTTACTATACTAATCCACAAGTCATAAGCGGCCTCTAGCAAGACATTATGACTACCCAAAACATTAAGGATCGATGAACGGTGTTACCTTTCATACAACCATATTACGTCCCTTTTGTCACACGATATTTCGGTCATGGATGAGACATGGTGAACGTCATCCTCCTATTCCTGACCGTTACTTTCTCGATCCCTGAGCCGTCTGACTATAGTAATGGAACTACCCTTCCATTATAGTATGGCCATACATTTCTCAGACTCACTTATCGAGGGCCCCAGTAATATCTCTCTACGAATGCGAGGGACAAATTCCATCTTGACCATTCACATTCCTCCGCATGAAAACCCACTGAGCCCGAACATAGCCTTTATGATCACTCGGTCGAAAGTGACTTTTGACTAGGTCAAAGCTGAGCGTTTGTCATGTAGGAATCCATGATGATCTCAGGTCAAAAGGCATAATGACATGGCTTGTATATGAGAGGAGCTTATGACTTAACCCATGCAGCTCTCTCATAGCGGGTCGGTCCAACACCTTGTAGTCTTACATGTGCCTATGACTTTGATTTATATCTCTATATATCTTCAAAGTCATACTGGTCTTATTTCATCTTTGCTCCCGCACAGATGACCTACCAGGGACATTTAGGATAAGATCATGAGTTATCCAAGGATGATCATCATAGTAAACATGCAAATAATGTGATAACATAATTAAGAAATTCAACAATGTTCATAACATAATGATTGGCCCCTAGGGCACAATCTCCAACAAAATGTAATAGAAATATGAGGATTTTGTGTATGCCCTGTTGTATGATAATTTATTATTTAATAATAAATATTGTTTGGCATATTAAATTTGTGTATGAAAAATTATGAGAGAGAAATTCGCACGTCCTGAGGTAGCAGTGTTTTGACCTCAGTTTGACCTAGTAAACGGAGGAATTTGGCCACAAAATTTGGTGAGCCAGTAGCACACATCGGGGGCATTACGTGAATAGGTAATAAGCCTTATTTGGATGTGTAGAATGAGATAAATCAGTTTTTAAATTAAAGGTTCAAAATAAGGAACTTAAGAGTAAAATTTTAAATTTATGGGCTTGAGTTAAGGTATAATCGAGCTATCTAGCTTCCGCAAGTGTACTCTGAGGGGTCTAAGGGAGGATGTTTCATTTTGGTATCATAGCAATAGGTTCTGGTTCAGAGCATAAGATTCTAGCACAGAACAGAAGGTTCCGGCTTAGTGATGCTCTGATTTAGAAAGGTTATTTCCCTAGAGTACAGGATAATGATGCTCAAGGTCGCGACAAATATGGGTGTAGGCCACGATAGTGATTCATAAAGAGATCAGGTCATGACGAGTAGGTTTCAAGGTCGCAACTAGTAATCACAGAGAGCTGAGGTTGTGACGAGAAAGGTCTTGTGTCGCGACTAATATGTACAGAAGAGTTAAAGGTTTAGAGAAGCCCAGTGGAGGTAAAGCTCCTAAATGAGTAAGTAATACGATGTTAATGTGTTTACTTTTCTTTTTCCGATTAACAAGGAACAAGATGGTGAACATGAGAGGGGGACGTAGAACTGAAGTGGAGGAGCCACACAGAGAGGCAGCTGGAAACTCCAATGAGGTAGATCCTCCATGTGATAACTAGGAGTAGATCTACATTATAAGGTTTTATTCAGCTGGGCTGAATAGAAGACCTAAAAGTTAGATTGAGATATACCTAGGAATGATCCTAGGACATGGCCTAAGGCTAGAGGTGTGATGGAGCTAATGTTCCCTAAGCAGAGGGATTCCATCACGGAGAAGTAGTAGACCTAGGGTAGAGTACCCTAGAGAATAGAAATTATAATAAGAGATAATGAATGAGATCCCTGCGACTTAAGTTCGCTAGGATCAAGAGAAAGAGGTAAGAGGTAGAGGAATATTGGCTAAGAGCACTCTGGGAGGTAGCTCAAGTTGGGAAGCCAATGACAATAACAAGAGAAAAAGGCAACAGTTTAGGTAGGGGACTGATCAAGGTGAGGGTCAGGTTGGAGGGCAAAGATGTCAAAGATGTTGAAGGAGCCATGGCACGAGAGAGTGTCGAGCAGGGCAAAGCTGTTGTTGTATTTGTGGCGAGAAAGGTCACTTTGTGAGAGTTTGCCCTAAGAATGCTGACATCCCTAGGCCAAAGACAACAGGAAGGGTGTTTTCTCTTACCAAAAATAGAGTCTCCAAATCCCCTGAAGTCGACCCTAAGAATGGTTAAGAGAACCATAGCTGTAAGGGCGATTGAGCTGTAAGAAACTGTATGCCTAGTTATAGGTATGATGTAAATGATGAGATTAATGAAGAGTTCTTTTCTGATCTAGAGAAAATGGTTATTATAACAAGTCATGAGAGATAATTAGTAAGATAAGAAATCTGTCTTAACTTAGTGATGAGGGTGCTGTATGAGGGGTTAGAACATGGATAGCTGAAAGCAACTATAATGAGAGATGTTAGTTGCTAAGAATCCATGTGGAAGGTCTGGGACCAAGCTATTGCTCCCTAGACCATCACTGGAGTGAGGATAAGACAGAGAGGGATGATCTTACTAGTTATATATATATATGACTGCGTTATAAAAACCATATAGCTATATAGATCAGTAAGAAGTTCTCTTCAGAAAAGATGAGGTACCCCTTAAAATTTTGAGGACAAAATTTTTAAAAGGTGAGGAGAATTGTAACATCCCGATTTTTGGTCTAGGAGAACTAGGAGGTAGTTTGATATGGGCAGCCTGCTAAACCCATAGTCCCAGGGTAGTAATCTGATATGGGCAGATCACTTACCTGTATTTTGTAGGAATCTGAGGGATGAGCTAAGTTCCTCAGGATTTAAAGATGAGTTAAGTCTTTGACCTATAAAATAGGGACAGTTCACCTAGGTTCAAAAAGAGGAATGTAAGGAGTATCCTAAGTCTTAAGCCTAGGAATTCTGCAGGTAGCTAGATATGGGCTGGCTCCTGTGTAAATAACCTGATATGGGCGGGTTGTCGAGCCTTTCAATTAACGATGACTCCCGAAGAGTTCAGGGGATGAGTTGTTGAAAGAGAATTCCTAGAACTTAAGATGAAGGATAAGAAGATAAGAAAAGATGTCACAAAGAGAACATAGGGGCATAATCGTAATTATGGGAAAGATCAGGCTGGTAACCGATGAGTACCATATTTTGCTAGAAAATAGAGAAAAATATGCTGATCATTTCACTGAACTGTGAAATGTGCATATAAGGCCCCTACGAGTATGAAAGAATTAGAAATGTGACCAAGGGTAAAATGGTCATTTTTGAAAAGTATGCGCGTGAGCGTACTTTTAGGTAAAAACTAAAACATCATTCTTTATATTTCTCCGAGTACTCTTACTATAGCACTCTCAACTTGAAATTATCTCTCTTGCCGGAATTCCTAGTAGAAAATAACTGTACTGATTCGGTAATTCCCCGTGAGAACTAACATTCTACGTAAGTACCCAGGAAAAACTGGATGAACCGGCTAGGTCCACTCACTTCCAACCTCCTTAGACAGCACCTACGTACATAGTACTTTGTATAGTCTACCAGTACAATGGTATTTTCTAGTAAATATCTTCAAATCTTAAACCTTGACCATAAATTTTGAGCCTTAAACCTTAACCTTATATCTTAACCTTACATATACTCAATTGAATTTATCTTAGATCATTGAAATACCTCTTAACCTTAAAAACATGAATTTCCAAGAGTTGGGCTTACGGGTACTGTTCACTGTCACTTTTCACTGGGTAATTCCAGATTACAGCCTGAACTTTGGAAATTCATAACTAAATCTAGAAAAATCCTTTTGAGGTGATTCTAATTTATAATGAAAGATATTTCACTTAACTTTGATAGAAAAATATGGAAATGAGGTTTACTTGTCCAGATCAAATCAGTTTATTCATTGAACTTTACTGTTTATTTGGTAAATCTAAAAATTCTAGTTTCCTTGCCCCATTTTCAAAAATTCATTTCTCCTTGTATACTTATCCAATTGAGTCGAATTACCTATGGTTTTAAATATCAGAATGTTTAATTTAAGCTCACCAAAAATCACGGAAAAATTCATTCATTTACTACATGAAAACCACGTTGGAAACTTACTGTATCGGGTGACTTGTTTTATCTTGATCCAGAGCTTAAGTCCAACTTTGAAAAATCATATCAATTTAAAAACTTAACCAAATTGTGCGTTCTTGGTGTCCAATTAAATATCTAGATCTTATCTATGTTCATGACAAATTTCAAATGAAACAGAAACAGATAAGTCACACAAATTATCGCTGGAAGCTCACTCCCTCGGATCGGATGTTGTAAGCATATACATATTACATGTCATTACATTATCCTCAAAGTTCTAGGCATGCTTCTCAAGCCATAAACACATTGATCATCCAATTTACCTCCCTCCTTCTAAAGTTCCAGCACCTAGAGCAGAGTTATGGGGGGTGAGATTCGGGGGAATCTCAATAGCAAGTAATACAAACTATAAGGTTATGCATGTTTGATTAAATGCCTAACATGTTATCATGCAATGGGAGCTAATTCATGCTTATACATAAGCAAACTCTAACATGCATATTGTCATGACATATATTGCAAGGAGTGGCACATATTCAATAGCACATCATCATCATCATAAACATCATCACATAATATTCCATGCTCAACCAAACCTTCATGCATAACAAGTAAGCAAATCAATCAAAGCACATAAGTTTATAGTTAGGTATTCTTGCTACCTCTTCTAGATCCTTGTCCTTCCTTTCTTGAAATGGTCTTTCCTTGCCACAAATATCAAAACCTAAACATTACAATATGATTACCAAATTATAACTCTATTCCAAACAAAATCCAAGTCTAGTTTCAATAAGCTCCCTTTTTCCAAAAATTCCCATTTTGGTTCCAATGCTTCCCATACTTGTTCCTCCACTTTAACCCCACACAAAATCTCATTTTAAGACCATTGGAAGCAGCAAAATTATGAAATTCAAATCACTGTTCACGCGAGGGAACAGTAACCGTGAGGAATTTTCAACATTATAACCTTTAATTCCAATGGTTTCCAAGGTTCAAAACCTTTCCAATCCTACACAAAATCATCATATAAACTCAATGGAAGCATTAAATCATTGAAATTCCATTTTCTTCTATCATGAACAGTGCAACCCAAAATGATAAAGTGAAGAACATCAACTTACTTCACAACCAAGCATGTAACTAGCTTGTTTAAGCTTGTCTTAACTATCTATGACCTAAAGCTCATATTCCTTTCACATATACACAAAATTTCCAGCAGCATCCCCCCAAGATTCAAGCCTCAAAAATCACTTAAACTCAAGCACAAACCATAAGAACAAAAGGTAGAAGCAAGGAGACAACTTACCTTACTTGCTCCTTCAAGACCCTTGCTTCTTCCTTGCTTTCTTCCACTTTCTTTCTCTAGAACTCACTTCTCTCTCTAAAGGAGCTCTTGGGTGTGAAGAATGAATGGAAAGGGGGGGTATTTATAGCAAAAGTCATGTGCCATTTGAAGGCCAAGATCACTTTGGAAACTATTTGATCTAATGGTTAAAGGTTTGATCTTGGAATGTCTTTTCACTTTTCACTCAAGACCTTACCACCATGACATCACTAGCATGGCACCACTTGGGACATCTAAGACTACTTCTTGGTGCTATTTTTGAGTCCATATGGGTCCCACCATGTGCCAAACCTAATCCTTACTTTATTCTCTTTTTTTTTATTTCCAAAAATCCATAAATTATTTATTTTTGGACTTGGGCTCCAAGATAACTTTTGGGCCTTATTGGGCTGGCCTAGGATGACATGCTGGACCTCTTTTAGGTCCAATAGCTAATTGGCCCAAATCCCAATGTAATTTCCTTATACCGATATCTGTAAATTACCTTGATCTTAGCATAAATGCTAATCACCTCTTTTAATTGTTCTAACATTTTTATAAATTCATTCTAATATAAAATGAATTCTCTAAAAAGTTTTATAATTTTTTGAGACCCAGAAGTCCTGTTAAAAATTACATACGTTTCCTTTAACCCTTTATCGGTGTCCTTTTTCACCGTAAATTCCATAATTAATTCTACAGAACTCCTTTTTGACTTCTGTCAACTCCATAAATTCTCATATTAATTATAATAATTTACTATCAAATTTTCTATGATATCCATCCATTGTGTGAAATGACTAAAATGCCCTCCATTTACTTCTGGTTTCTTAGGGCATCACAGTGGCATTTTTGTAATTTTGCACTTTGGCTCTTAGACTTTCTTCCTCTTCCAATTAATCCTTTTCTTTACATAAATATGGCCACATCTTTTCCTAAAAATCTCATATATTTCATTTAACCTGTACATACAACTTAGTACAAAAATTAGGGATGTTACAAAAATAGCCCGGTCCGGATTAAATATCTGAAAATATCGGGAGATAGAGAAAAGGATTTCGGGTTGAATGAGGAGTCACGGAATTTAGATTTGAGGTCCCAATTTTTCTGTAAAAATTCCTGAAGATGGGAATTTACAGTTATAATCGGTAAAGGGAAAGCAGTCCGAATAGAGATGATCGGACTGTGGCCTGAGGCCATATAGTGTTTCTAAGGCCCATAGTGACACCAGGGAAGGCCCAGGCCCAGGATATCAGTTCAGTGGTAAAAGGGGGCTTGCATCCGGGAAAAATGTGCAAAATAACGAAAATGCCCTTATGTTATAAAATAGTGAAAGAATGGCTAAGGTTAGACAGTCAAGATAGGGTATCTGGATAGTTGACCAGGGTCAGAGAATACTCTGGTAAGATATGAAAAGACAATAATGCCCCTAGATCCACTAAAGTAAATAAAGAGGAACCAAGGGCATTTTGGTAATTTACCAAAGGATAGTTCTTGGGAATTGAGCCATCAGAGTACTTGGATTGGATCAGAAACCCAAGATGATATTCCAACGCCCAAAAATGTAGCCCAACATATATGTGGGAAAAAATGGCATTAAAATAATATTTTGATACTGTTTCCACAAAGTAAAGTTACTCAGGCAGCACGATAACCGAGGAAGTGATCTGATAAAGTTCTGGACTTATCTGGATAGCATTGGATGGCGTGAAAGGTGCCAGGAAGATGCCACATGGCGCCAACATAGAGGAAGAAGAAAAGTTAAGGACACATGGCACAATCTCAGCCGTGTATTCCGGTGCAAGACTCTGGAATTCTCTGGAAGCGCTGAGTCAGCTGGTGAGGTGTCCTGTGGGCCCTCATTTACGCCATATGATAGATTAGGTGTCCCATGAGGTGTCCCTTGGATGATGTCATGATGATGATGTCATAAATGGAAAAGAAAATAAGAAATTCCAGGAAAAAACGGTGGCCACAAGTTCAGAGTTCTTGAGAATTACGGAAGGGCCATCGGTGGAAACTATAAATACCCCCTTCCCCATTCATTTGTCTTCATGGTTTTGCAAGGAAAAGAGAGAGAAATAAGAGAGAGAAGGAGAAAGAAAGAAAGAAAGAGAGAAAGGAAGGAAGTTCTGGCAGAGCTGGAAGCAGTATAGAGATTCTAGAGTTCTGCTAAGCTAGCCAGGTAGTAACTAATCCTAGCTTTTATGTAATGGCTTTGTGGTTTCATGTGCTATTGTTTGGTTGGATTATTGTCTTATATGTTATGCTTGAAGCTCTATTACAATGCTATGATCATATGTTATTGAGTATGGAAGCCCGCAGCATACTTATCTGTACACAATCACAAGCAAGCACTGTCACACTGTATTACATATATTGTTATGATTATTTACTACTGAGATTCCCCCGAACCTCATTCCCTATGTCTAACCCATTACAGGGAGGTTATGTTGAAATGAATTTTGAAAATTTTAAGAGACGCCGTTATGCTGCCGAAATTCTGGCAAAGTGGCATTAATGAAGAAAGGAGCTGACACGTACTGTGTACGTAGGTACTATCTAAGGAGGCTGGAAGTGAGTGGACCTAGTCAATTCATCCAGTCTTTCCTGGTTACTTACGTAGAATGGTAGTTCCCACGGGAATTACCGAATCGGTACAAGATCAGTTACTTTCTAAAGATGAAGTTAGCGGTTATGCTGCCGGATTTTAGGCAGGGAAAAATGTAATAGAAATATGAGGATTTTGTGTATGCCCTGTTGTATGACAATTTATTATTTAATAATAAATATTGTTTGGCATATTAAATTTGTGTATGAGAAATTATGAGGGAGAAATTCACAGGTCCTGAGATAGCAGTGTTTTGACCTCAGTTTAACCTAGTAAACGGAGGAATTTGGCCACGAAATTTGGTGAGCCAGTAGCACACATCTGGGGCATTACGTGGATAGGTAATAAGCCTCATTTGAATGTGTAGAATGAGATAAATCAGTTTTCAAATTAAAGGTTCAGAATAAGGAACTTAAGGGTATAATTTTAAATTTCTAGGCTTGAGTTAAGGTATAATCGAGCTATCTAGCTTCCGCAAGTGTACTCTGAGGGGTCTAAGGGAGGATGTTTCAAAGATCACCTTGGGAACTATTTGATCTAATGGTTAAAGGTTTGATCTTGGAATGTCTTTTCACTTTTTACTCAAGGCCTTACCACCATGACATCACTAGCATGGCCTCTCTTGGTACACCTAACCCTTCCTCTTTTTGGGTGCCATTTTGAAGTCCTTGTAGGTCCCACCATGTGCAACACCTAATTCTTACCTTATTCTCTTTTTCTTTTCAAAAATCCATAAATTATTCATTATTGGACTTGGGCTCCAAGATAACTTTTGGGACTTATTGGGCTAGCCTAGGACGAAATGTTGGGCCTCTTTTAGGTCCAATAGCTAATTGGCCCAAATCCCAATGTACTTTCCTTATACCGATGTCCTAAAATTATCTTAATCTCAGAATAAATGCTAAACACCTCCTTTAATTGTTCTAACATTTTTAGAAATTTATTCTAATATAAAATGAATTCTCTACAAAGTTTCATAATTTTCTGAGACCCAGAAGTCCTGTTAAAAATTTCATACGTTTCCTTTAACCTTTTATCGGTGTCCTTTTTCACCGTAAGTTCCATAATTAATTCTACAGGACTCCTTTTTGACTTCTGTCAACTCCATAAATTCTCATATTAATTATAATAATTTACTATCAAATTTCCTCTGATATCCATCCATTGTGTGAAATGACTAAAATTCCCTCCATTGTTTCAGCTTGTCTTAACTACCTATGACCTAAAGCTCATATTTCTTTCACATATACACAAAATTTCCAGCAGCATCCCCCCAAGATTCGAGCCTCAAAAATCACTTAAACTCAAGCACAAACCATAAGAACAAAAGGTAGAAGCAAGGAGACAACTTACCTTACTTGCTCCTTCAAGACCCTTGCTTCTTCCTTACTTTCTTCCACTTTCTTTCTCTAGAACTCACTTATCTCTCTAAAGGAGCTCTTGGGTGTGAAGAATGAATGGAAAGGGGGGTATTTATAGCAAAAGTCATATGCCATTTGAAGGCCAAGATCACTTTGGAAACTATTTGATCTAATGGTTAAATGTTTGATCTTGGAATGTCTTTTCACTTTTCACTCAAGACCTTACCACCATGACATCACTAGCATGGCACCACTTGGGACATCTAAGACTACTTCTTGGCGCCATTTTTTAGTCCATGTGGGTCCCACCATGTGCCAAACCTAATCCTTACTTTATTCTCTTTTTCTTTATTTCCAAAAATCCATAAATTATTTATTTTTGGACTTGGGCTCCAAGATAACTTTTGGGCCTTATTGGGCTGGCCTAGGATGACATGCTAGACCTCTTTTAGGTCCAATAGCTAATTGGCCCAAATCCCAATGTAATTTCCTTATACCGATATCTGTAAATTACCCTGATCTTAGCATAAATACTAATCACCTCTTTTAATTGTTCTAACATTTTTAGAAATTCATTCTAATATAAAATGAATTCTCTACAAAGTTTCATAATTTTCTGAGACCCAGAAGTCCTGTTAAAAATACATACGTTTCCTTTAACCCTTTATCGCTGTCCTTTTTCACCGTAAATTCCATAATTAATTCTACAGGACTCCTTTTTGACTTCTGTCAACTCCATAAATTCTCATATTAATTATAATAATTTACTATCAAATTTTCTATGATATCCATCCATTGTGTGAAATGACTAAAATGCCCTCCATTTACTTCTGGTTTCTTAGGGCATCACAGTGGCATTTTTGTAATTTTGCACTTTGGCTCTTAGACTTTCTTCCTCTTCCAATTAATCCTTTTCTTTACATAAATATGGCCACATCTTTTCCTAAAAATCTCATATATTTTATTCAACCTGTACATACAACTTAGTACAGAAATTAGGGATGTTACAGATTATGTAACGGAAGCTGAGTATATAGCAGCATCTGATACAGCTAAGGAGGCTGTTTGGATCTGGAAGTTCATTACTGAACTAGGGGTGATACCTACCATCTCAGATCCAATAACTTTGTTCTGTGACAATAGCAGTGCCATTGCATAGGCCAAAGAGCCTAGGTCACATCAAAGGACCAAGCATATACTCAGGCGATTTTATCTCATTAGAGAAATCAATGATAGAGGTGATATAAAAATATGCAAAGTAGCAGGGGAAGACAATGTTGCTGATCCTCTAATAAAGCCGTTTGTGCAAGCAAAGCATGAGTGTCATGTTAGGTCAATGGGAATTAGGCAAATTAATGATTGTACCTATGCAAGTGGGAGGATGTTGGAAATTGTGCCCTAGGGGCCAATCATTGTATTATGAACATTGTTGATTTATGAATTTCTTAATTATGTTATCACATTATTTGCATATTTTTTGTAATGACCATCCTTGGATAACTCATGTTCTTATCCTAAATGTCCCTGGTCGATCATCTATACGAGAGCAGAGATGAAATAAGACCAGTATGACTTTGAAGATATATAGAGATATAAATCAAAGTTATAGGCACATGTAAGAGTATAAGGTTTTGGACCGACCCACTATGAGAGAGTTGTATGGGTTAAGTCATAAGCTTCTCTCATATACAAACCATGTCACTATGCCCTTTGACATGAGATCATCATAGATTCCTACATGACAAACGCTCATCTTTGTCCTAGTCAAAAGTCACTTTTGACCGATTGATCATAAAGACTATGTTCGGGCTTAGTGGTTTTTCATGCGGAGGAATGTGAATGGTCAAGATAGAATTTGTCCCTCATATTTGTAGAGAGATATTAATGGGCCCCTCGATGAGTGAGTCTGAGAAATGTATGGCCATACTGTAATGGAAAGGTAGTTCCAGTTCTATAGTCAGACTACTCGGGGATCGAGAAAGTAACAGTCAGAAATAGGAGGATGACGTTCTCCATACCTCATCAATGACCAAAATATCGTGTGACAAAAGGGACGTGATTTGGTTTTATAAAAGATAACATCGTTCATCGATCCTCATATGATTTGGGTAGTTGTAATGTCTTGCTAGAGACCGCTTATGACTTGTGGGTCAGTATAGTAACTGGCCCACTACCAACTTCATATGGGCCTACAGGGTCGCACACAAAATAGCCCAACATGAGCTGTGATGTCCAGATTCATTGAATCTAAGACATGTCCAGATTCAATGAATAATCTAGGGTGGTTATATATATTATATATATATACTATATATATAATATATATATAATATAAGAGATATTTGCAAGATTTAATTTATAAGGATAAATTAAATCTCTATCACTTTTGAATTTGAATTTAAATTGATATGATCTATTTGAATTTGAAATTTAAATTGATAAGATATCTCAAATTTGATTTATGAGATTAAATCAAATATAACTCTGTCTTATCTTTATTTTAAATTAAATGAATAGGTGAATTAAATCTGTGGGACAGATTTAATATAAACCATATTTATTTAATTAGTTTCTTATCAAATTATGTAATATATGATATTGTATTAATTTCAGAATTAATATAAGATTAATTCTGAAATCCAGCCCAATTAGAACACCGATAGCATCCTATATATTTGACATTAGGGGCTAGGGTTCTAGACAGAACAAAAAGGGGCAAGGAGAGTGCAAAAGGTTTGCAGATAAGAAACGGCTAAAATAGAGACTATGAGGATGGATTTTTAAGAAAGCCCTAGAGGGACAAGAGGCCCTAGCACGTCATTCGTGATTGGAACGCTGTTTGTGTGGATACTGGTAGAGGAAGCTGATTTGAGTTGTCTACTTCTTGCGATCGAGAAGAGAACACCAGGTACGACGGCGAGTCGCGACTAGTAGACACTAAGGTGGCGACCATACAGGTGTCCTGAATGTCAGAAAATTGAAAAGAGACTACAGGTCGCGACTAGAAGCTAAGGAGGTCACAACAGAAAACTCCAGAGGCGATAGGTCGAGACTAGAAGCTGAGTAGGTCGCAACTAAAAACTCCAGAGGTGAAGAGTCAGGACTAGTGGATACGGAGGTCCCGACTGCAGCTCGAATACCGAAGGTAACACTTCTTTCTCCTTGACTTAAACACATTCGGTAGATCATAGCAGGGAATAGAAAAAATTTTAAAGTTAATTTTTGCTCCTTGTCTTCCAATTCCCTTCGCGTATTTCATATGTTACATGGAAGCATGCACATTACACTAAGTTGACACAATCACAAGCAAGCACTAATATCAATCATTGATGCATATAATGCTTAGTACCGTTTACTACTGAGATTTCCCCAGAAATCTCACCCTGTCCATATCAATCTAATTATAGCAGGTCTTCTCAAGATGGAGGAGATGAGGATACATGAAGAGAAGTTAATAATTATTTAGCATGATTGATATGTGATTGATTGCTGGATTTTGCCACTATGAACAGTAACTCGTGGTGACGTGGTGATGTTTGATCTGTAATCAAAAATAGTAAATGGTTGAATAAATATATGATATTTTTATGGTGAATAGTATACATACCAAGATTCAATTTGATATATAGAATGCCTTATTTGGATGTCTACACATGGAGATATAATTCATCAAAGTTGGGACCCAAAATGCTGGATTCAGGAGAAAAATGTTGGATGAACAGTAAAGTTGTAACGTTGACTGATGTTGACTTGGTCAAGACGTGGTCAACGAGTTATTTTTTCCTGAAATAGAATTGAGTTAGCTTCATGTATAAATTTGAACCACTTCATTTTGATTTTTCTAGAATTAGTTATGATGTTTTGAAGTCAGGTCACTCGTCAAAATTTACACAGTGAACAGTACTCGGTAAGAGTAAAACTCCAGATTGAGAAATTTGACTTCAATGACCTTGAAAGTGGTTTCAGATGCTACCAAATGATCCCTAAGACGTATGAAAATTAGGATGTGATATTTTGGTATCAGAGCAGGAGGTTCTGGCATAGACTAGAAAGGGCTCTGGTTTATAGCATTAGATTCTGGCATAGAACAGAAGGTTCTAGCTCAGTGATGCTCTGAAATAGTTAGATTTGATGTTTAAATGAGTTAAGATATAAGTTAGAATGGTTATTTCCCCTCGGGTATGAGAGAATGACGCTCAAGTCGCGACTAATATTGATGTAGGTCGCGACAGTTATTCACAGAGAGATACGGTTGCGACGAGTATGTTGCAAGGTCGATACTAGTGGTCATAGAGAGCTAAGGTTGCGACGAGAAAGGTCTTATGTCGCGACTAATAAGTACAAAAGAAAAGGTTGTGACATGAGAAGGCCTATGGCCGCAACGAGTAATGTTGCAGTACGCGGCTAAGGGACACATAGATGCCAGGTTGTGACGAGTGGTGCTCGATGGTCGCGACTATATCGTTCTCATGTCACGACGATAATTGGTAAAGGCCATATGATGATAAGTACTGTGTACGTAGGTACTATCTAAGGAGTCTGGAAGTGAGTGGACCTAGTTGGTTCATCCAGTCTTTCCTGGGTACTTATGTAGAATGGTAGTTCTCAAGGGAGTTACCGAATCAATACAGTTATTTTTAAAGAAGAAGTATAGTAGTTATACTGCTAGAGTTCTGGTAGGAAAGATGTAATAGAGATGAGATCCATGCGACTCAAGTTCGCTAGGATCAAGATAAAGACCAATAAGAAACCACAGTCCGGTCAAGAGCAGACTGGGACTGATAGATAGACAGAAGAAGTTAAGAGATAGTAAAGAGATAGCCACAGTTTAAAAGATAGAGTGACTCTCCTATTCCCTATATAAAGATAGAGTAATGAAGGGGTGAGTCTATAGTAATGAAGGGGTGAGTCTATACCCTAGTAAAAGGGTATCAGGGCAGCCTAAGTAAGATAGATAGATGATTCAGGTTCCTGAATGAATGATCAGGATATGATAGATGATGTGATAAAGAAGATATGTTTTGAGGCTTACTTAGTTTATTACAATATCTGATGAATGGTTGAGCAAATTATGATGATGATATAGTTGCCATAAGTTATGATGAATAGTTGCATCTCCTTGCAGTTGTCATATGATGACACGCATGTTAGAGTATGCTATGGTGAATGAATACTCCCTTTTTGCAGTACATGCAGGGTAGAGTATATATGGTGAGGAAGTTATGAGAAAGTTATGTTGCTCCCATACAATATGACATGCAATAAGGAATGTATTGAGGATGATAGATAGTCTCAGTTCATGGGACAATAAGTTATGATATTCAGATACGATATGATTAAGGTTACTCAGGTATTTCTATAGACTGTGAATACAGTACTCTGGGCCATTTCTATTGAAAGGAATGGTATACAACAAGAGAAGTAGATAACAGAAAAGAAATTGTTGGCAGATCACTCTTCAGATAAGAGTTGGATCTGATGCAGATTGCTCGTAGTTAGAGCAGAGATTGAAATGAGAAGTTAAGATGAGGCCATAGCAGTAGAATGCAATGGTAGGTGGTTAGACCATGATTACACAAGGTAATGGTAAACCACATTAGAGTAAGAAAGATGAGAAGGAACGCTTGAGTAAGAGAGGAAGTAAGCAAAGTCCGAGTAAATAATATGAGGCTACTGGATGTAACAATTTTAAAATTTTAATTTATTGAGTTATCAACAAGTGGAAGCAGTTAACCCTATAACTTAGTCAGTTGGTTTAAGATCTTCTAGAGATGATGATACAATGCACCAGAATCACAGTTAGATTCTGGAGGGTCAAAGTTAGATCCTAGTATGGCTCACAGAGAAAAGAATTCCAGGGTCACAGTTAGATCCTGAAGAGGCTGACGGTTGATCGTAGTAGATCCCGAGGGTCACTGATGAGAGCTTCAGATTGTCGCGGTCTGACCCATCAAAATTAAGTGAATTGCACCCTAGTAATATAGTATAAGGCACAACCCTATCGTTCTTCTCAAGGAGCCTTTCTAAAGGAATCCTAGCGAATTGGATGTCAAACTCAATGGTAAACCTGAGTAAAGAGTAAATGGTTTTGTGGTTTTGTGGGTGCAGTAAAATAAAGATGTAGTAAAATAGATGTTTTTATGTTTTTGTTTAAGATGGAAAATGGTTGGTTTGTGAAAGTAATTTATGATGATAGGCTCTTGATGATGAAAAATATCTATCCTTGCTCTCAATGTATATGGAGTTTGAAATCACTAAGTCTTGAATAGAACCTCAATCAATCAATTGAGTCCAGAACCCTAATATTCTTTAAACTCCTTTGAGCAAAGCTAGTTTAAAGACTATTATTGAACTGCTAAGGATCACTTAGTGTGTAATTTAAACCAGATGGAAGAATGCCCTTGAATGAGTGTCGATCGACTAACCCTAGAATTCAAGCAATCGAATCAATTAGCAACGATCGTTGACAACCGTTCAACTAGCTTAAACTCAAAATTGAAATATTATATTAAAACCAGCATTCAAAACACCCAAAGTAAATTACAATCGTCTAATTTGAGAATAATCAATCGATATTCAAAACTTGTTCATATGATGAAAAACCCTAGATCTAGAAGCAATCAAAATATGATAATATACAAATTAGAACATAAGAAACTCCCCGTTTAGTCTGTGAGCTCAAGATACTGGATCCATGACCAAAAGACTAAAGGCTTAGCCTCTCATGATTTTTACTGCACTGCAATCGCTGTTCAGATATGATGCTATGAAGAAACAACAAAGACATGAAGGGTGAAAGGGGTAGAGATGTGTAGAAGGTGTGTAGAGATCGCTCGAGTACTACTTCTTAGCCTAATCAGGTCCAAAAACCAGCCTCCCTCTCTTCTTATAACAGCATGAACTAATCCAAAACGCGCAGCTTCAGCTATTTTGTACTATTAGTCGTGACTAGATACATGAAACATCCTCCCTTAGACCCCTCAGAGTATGTAATATCCTTAATTTTCTGTACTGGTTCCTATATACAGATTAAACAGAATATATGAGTTCTGTTTCAGGAAAAAAATGTGGTCCTTTATGTAAAGAAAATGATTAAATTGCAAAAGAAAGGAAATGAAGGGACTTAAATGCAATTATGGAAAGTTTAAGGTTAGGAAAGAAAGGTAGACAAAAATGTGGGGTCTTAAAGTGTAATGTTAGCCAAATAAAGGGACTTAATTACAAAGAAGAAAAAGTTCCATGGGGCTAAAATATAATTAAAAAAAGATAGGCCAGAAGTGGTTTGGACTGCCCGACAACATTTCAGTCCCAGATTCTACCAGAAGTTAGGGCAGGTGACGCCGGGTAACCCAGCCTAATACCGGAATTTTTGAAGACTCCAGATAGCCAGAAATGGACTGATCGTCCAAAACTTATAAAAATTCCTACCGGATACCCTAGCTTTCAGATATAAGTGAGAAAATATAAGATGATGCGCCTTTATGGGGCGGATGTCAGAAAACTGACAGAATACCGATAGGAAGTCTGTAGAAAAAGTTATTCATAAAATAGCAAATACAGACGGGAGTGTGAGGCCTCCGGGGATCCGGGTAGGAGATTTATCGGTATTTTTAAAGGGGCTGAATGCGATCGGATGACTTCAGTCAGATGACTGTTATAACCCACAGGGATGCCTGAACATAGTAAGACACTGTATCTGGGAAAAGGAGCAGGTGTCCGGAAAGGTGTATAATCGGTAAATAATAATTAAAATATTCGGTGAACCGTGGCAGAGGAAGATTCCTCGTAATACGTGCCATACAGGTGATGGCCCCAGGAAGCCAAAAAATGGCGCCATTAAAGGCCCAATAAGACTCTTGGACTGATAGGTGGGCCAGTGTCCAGCAGAACCCGGAAAAGTGCGAAATTACGAAAATGCCCCTGTGTTGTACAAAAAGGGCAGCAGATGAATGAAGGGCATTCTGGTCATTCTGGACAGGCCCAGAGGTCAAGACATATCTAAATAAGGTTGACTGGAGCCAGTATAAGCTTTGACCAGGTCTAGAAAGGTGTGAAATGACGATTTTGCCCTTAAGGTTAAAATAGGGTAGGACAGGGCACCAAGGGCATTTTGGTCATTTCGCAGGGGATCTGTAACTGAGTCTGGACCCAGTATTAAAAAGTTAATGATATAAAGGGTCTAGATACTAAATGTGAGGTCAGTAGACATAAAAAGGATTTTTAGAAAAATAAGATTCAGAAAACAGCACGTTTTTTGAGGAGACAGACCGGGCCGGTACCAGATTGGACCGGAAAGCTTCCAGAAGGCTCTAGCTCTCTCTCAATTTCTCCATGTGAAGAATGTGAGGGGTGAGGTGTCCTATGAGGTGTCCAGGGTGATGCAGTAAAAGGGAATAAAAGAAAATAGGAAATTCCAGGAAAAACCAGGACCACAGGATCATAAGTCTTCAAAATTACAAGATTGCAATTGCTCAACACTATAAATACCCCCCCTAGCTCCTCATTTTGGCACAAGCAAGAAAGAGAGGAAGAAAGAAGTTCTTGAGAGAGAAAGTGAGAGAAGGAAAGAAGTAAGGAAGTTCTGGTAGAGTTGGAAGTAGTAGAGAAGTTCTGAAGCTCTGCTTTTGAGGTAGCAACTAATCCTAACTCTTATGTAATGTCTTTGTGATTTGTTGTGCTTTTGTTTGGCTAGATTGTTGTCTTATATGTTATGCTTGAAGATCTATTCAAATGCTATGATCATATGTTATTGAATATGGAAGCATGCAGCATACTTATCTGTACACAATCACAAGCAAGCACCGTCACTCTGCATTACATATATTGTTATGATTATTGTTACTGGGATTCTTTTGAATCTCATTCCCATACATAAAATTACAGGGGAGGTTATGTCAAAATGAAATTTGGAAATTTTAAGACACGCTGTTATGCTGCTGAAATTCCGGCAAGGAAGCAGGAACAGGGAAAGGAACTGATACGTACTGTGTACGTAGTGCTGTCTAAGGAGGATGGAAGTGAGTGGACCCAGCAGGCTCATCCAGCCTTTCCTGGGTACTACGTAGAATGATAGTTCTCATGAGGGAATTACCGAATCGGTACAACATCGGTTACTTTCTAAAGAAGAATTGTAGCAGTTATGCTGCCGGATTTTAGACAGTGAAAGATGTAATAGAAATATGAGGGGGTTAATCATGCACTGATATATAACAGTTGATTATTTAATATTAATTATTATCTGGCATGTATGACTGATATGTGTTGGTTGTATGCATGTGTATGTAAAGACTAAATGCTGAAAATAGGCTCAGTGAACAGTAATTCGTGAATACCTATTCATGTTTGATAAATCATTAAAAATAGTAAATGATTGAATTAATGTATGAACGTTTAGGGTAAAAAGTAGACCTACTAAGATTTAATTTGATATATAGAATGCCCCATTTGGATGTCTACACGAAAAGATATAAAATGCTAAAGTTGGGGACCAGAATGTTGGATTCAGGAGAAAATCAATAGATGAACAGTAAATTTGAAACGTTGACCCACGTTGAATTGATCAAATAATGGTTAACCAATGATTTTTTCCTGAAAGATAATTGAGTTAGCTTCATGTATCACTTTGAACCACTTCGTTTCGATTTTTCTAGAATTATTTATGATTTTTCAAAGTCAAGTCACTCATCTGGAATTTGCCATAGTGAACAGTACCCGATAAGAATAAAATTTCAGATTGAGAATTTGGACTTCAATAACCCTGAAAGTGGTTCCAAATGCTACTAAATGGTTCCTAAGATGTATGAAAATAAGGATGTGACAGAGTACACTTGCGGAAGCTAGATAGTTCGATTATACCTTAACTCAATCCCAGAAATTTAAAATTTTACTCTTAAATTCCTTATTCTGAACCTTTAATTTGAAAAATAATTTATCTCGTTCTACACATCCAAATGAGGCTTATTGCCTATCCACGTAATGCCCCAGATGTGTGCCACTGGCTTACCAAATTTCGTGGCCAAATTCATTCGTTTACTAGGTCAAACTGAGGTCAAAACATTGCTATCTCAGGACCTGCGAATTTCTCTCTCATAATTTCTCATACACAAATTGAACATGCTAAACAATCTTTATTATTAAATAATAAATTGTCATACAACAGAGCATACATAAAATCTTCATAACTCTATTACATCTTTTCCTGCCTGAAATTCGGCAGTATAACTGCTAGGCTTCAACTTTAGAAAGTAACTGATCTTGTACTGATTCGGTAATTCCCGTGAGAACTACCATTCTACGTAAGTACCCAGGAAAGACTGGATAAACCGGCTAGGTCCACTCACTTCCAGACTCCTTAGACAGTACCTATGTACACAGTACGTATCAACTCCTTTCTTCATTACTGCCACTTTGCCATAATTTTGGCAGCATAACGGCGTCTCTCCGTATTCTTAAATTTCACTTTGACATAACCTCCCTGTAATGGGTTATATATGGGGATGAGATTCGGGGGAATCTCAGTAGTAATAATCATAACAATATATGTAATGCAGTGTGATAGTGCTTGCTTGTGATTGTGTACAGATAATTATGCCGCGTGCTTCCATACTCAATAACATATGATCATAGCATTGCAGTAGAGCTTCAGACATAACATATAAGATAACAATCCAACCAAACAATAGCACATCAAATCACAAAGTCATTACATAAAAGCTAGGATTAGTTACTACCTGGCTAGCTTAGCAGAACTCTACTATCTCTACGATTACACTTCCGTAATTCTCAAGAACTCTGAACTTGTGGCCACCATTTTTTCTGGAATTTCCTACTTTCTTTATTCCCTTTACTGCATCATCATGACATCATCCAAGGGACACCTCAGGGGGACACCCAATCTGTCACATGGCGCAAATGTAGGCTCCTTGGACACCTCATCAGCTGACTCAGCGTTTCCAGATAGTTCCAGAGTCTTGCATCGGAATACACGGCTGAGATCGTGCCACGTGTCCTTAACTTTTTCTTCCTCCTCTATGTTGGCGCCATATGGCATCTTGTTGGCACCTTTCACACCATCCAATGCTATCCAGATAAGTCCCAGACTTTATCTGATCACCTCCTCGGTTATCGTGCCGACCGAGTAACTTTACTTTATTGAAAAGTCACTAAAACATTATTTTAATGCCACTTTTCCCCACATAATTCATGGGCTACGTTTTTGGGCTTTGGGACTGCTATCTTGGGCCCTGATCAAGCTCAAGTACTCTGATGGCTCGATTCCCAAGAAACATCCCTTGGCAAATTACCAAAATGCCCTTGGTTCCTTTCTTGACTATCTAACCTTAGCCAAATGACCAAAATACCCTTTTCTCATTCTTTCACTATTTTACAACATAAGGGCATTTTCGTCATTTTACACCTTTTCGGCACATTTCCGGACACCGACTCCTTTTATCAGATAAACTGATATACTGAGTCTAGGAATCCCTTTGGGTCATAATAGGCATCTGACCGATGTCATCTGAGCCCATTTTGTCTCAATTTGAATACCGATAAATTTCCCAATCGGATACCCAGAGGTCACATACTCCGTCTTAATTCACTAATTTGTGAATAACTTTTCTACAGACCTCCTATCGGTATTCTATCAATTCCCTAACATCTACCTCATCAGGGCGCATCATCCTGTAATTTCTCACTTATATCTGAAATCTAGGATATTCGGTAGGAATTTTTATAACTTTTAGACTATCAGATCAATTTTGGCTATCTGGAGTCCTGATAAAATTCCTGTATTAAGCCACATTACCGAGCATTATCTGCTCTATCTACTGGTAAAATTTGGGACTGAAATGCTTTCGGGCAGTTCCAAGCCACTTCTGGCTCAACTTTCCATAATTATCATTTTGCCCCTGGAAACTTTTCCTTTTTACAATCAAGTCCCTAAATTTCCAATAATTCTTTCATACTGATAGAGACCTCGTATGCACATTTTGTTGGAAATTGTGCCCTAGGGGCCAATCATTGTATCATGTTATCATATTATTTGCATGTTTACTATGATGACAATCCTTGGATAACTCGTGATCTTATCCTAAATGTCCCTGGTCGGTCATCTATGTGGGAGCAGAGATGAAATAAGACCAGTATGACTTTGAAGATATATAGAGATATAAATCAAAGTCATAAGCACATGTAAGAGTACAGGGTGTTGGACCGACCCGCTATGAGAGAGCTGCATGGGTCAAGTCATAAGCTCCTCTCATATACAAGCCATGTCACTATGCCCTTTGACCTGAGATCATCATGGATTCCTACATGACAAACGCTCAGCTTTGACCTAGTCAAAAGTCACTTTTTACCGAGTGATCATAAAGGCTATGCTCGGGCTTAGTGGTTTTTCATGCGGAGGAATGTGAATGGTCAAGATGGAATTTGTCCCTCACATTCGTAGAGAGATATTACTGGGCCCCTCGATGAGTGAGTCTGAGAAATGTATGGCCATACTGGAATGGAAGGGTAGTTCCATTTCTATATTCAGACTACTCAGGGATCGAGAAAGTAACGGTCAGGAACAGGAGGATGACGTTCACCATGCCTCATCCTTGACCGAAATATCGTGTGACAAAAAGGACGTGATATGGTTGTATGAAAGGTTACATCGTTTATCGATCCTCATATGTTTTGGGTAGTCGTAATGCCTTGCTAGAGACCGCTTACGACTTATGGGTCAGTATAGTAACTGGGCCACTGCCAACTTCATATGGGCCTACAGGGTCGCACACAAAACAGCCCAATGCGAGCTATGATGTCCAGATTCATTGAATCTAAGAGATGTCTAAATTCAATGAATAATCTAGGGTGGATATATATTTTATATATATATATAAATTAGTTTATATATATATTATATAAATGATATAAGAGATATTTGTAAGATTTAATTTATAAGGATAAATTAAATCTCTATCATTTTTGAATTTGAATTTAAATGGATATGATCTATTTGAATTTGAAATTCAAATTGATAAGATATCTCAAATTTGATTTATGAGAATAAATCAAATATAATTCTGTCTTATCTTTATTTTAAATTAAATAAATAGGTGAATTAAATCTGTGGGACGGATTTAATATAAACCATATTTATTTAATCAGTTTCTTATTAAATTATGCAATATATGATATTGTATTAATTCAGAATTAATATAAGATTAATTCTGAAGCCCAGCCCTATTAGAAGCCCGATAGCTTCCTATATATTTGACATTAGGAGCTAGGGTTCTACACACAATATAGATCTCTTCACACACATTCAGTCGTGAGAAAAGGGGGCAGGGAGAGTGCAAAAGGTTTGCACATAAGAAACTGCCGAGATAGAGAGAGTGAGGACGGAATCTCTAGAAAGCCCTAGAGGGACAAGAGGCGCTAGCACGTCGTTCGCAATTGGAACGCTGTTCGTGTGGATACCGGTAGAGGAAGCCGATCTGAGCTGTCGACTTCTACGATACGGCCAGACACGAAGAAAGGTCGCGACCAGAACACACTTAGGTCGCGACCAAACGGGCATCTGAACGTCAGAAATCCGAAAAGAGGAGACAGGTCGCGACGTGAAGTTGAATAGGTCGCGACTAAAAGCTCCAGAGGCGACAGGTCGCGACTAGAAGCAGAGTAGGTCGCGACTACAAACTCCAGAGGCGACAGGTCGCGACTAGAAGCTGAGGAGGTCGCGACTGAAAGTTCCAGAGGCGAGGAGTCGCGACTAGTGGACACTGAGGTCGCGACCAAAGCTTGAAACCGAAGGTAACACTTCTTTCTCCTTGACTTAAACACATTCGGTAGATCCTGGCTGGGAATGAAAAAATTTTTAAAGTTAATTTCCGCTGCGTGTCTTCCAATTCCCTTCAGTGGTATCAAAGCCATGCCGTTTTGTGTTTAAGTTAGGTTTGATTGTTGATACATGTGATGTATGTTAGACTTCTTAGCTGATTATATGATAACATGCGTGATATGTATGACATATATGGAATCTGTTTATGTATGACATATACGGAATCTAAAAGGAAACTGAAATCGGTGGTGTATATCAATTGATTTGATCAATTGATATTGATGGGGTCTAAGGAAAAAGAATTAAGATTCTTGGTTATTTATCAAAAAAAAATTCTTGATATATGAATGGGATCAATTGATATAGCGGGACCGCCGTGGCTATTTAATCGTAGCGCAACATAATTGTAATATGTATTGACTTTCCTGATATATGAATGTTTTGAAACATTTATTGCCCTTCAAATAGTATGAATTTTTATTCTTGAATGTTTGGGTATGGTGAACAATATGGCTCTAGATTACAAGTGTTGTAATTTTTCTAAATACGGCCTGCGTGTCGTGCCTTCCTCTAATGACTCTCGTTGTACATTCTCTTCTCATCTCACTCCCCTCGAATGTTAAAACGAGGTTTCCTTATGTACTTTTCCTATTCTAATTAGAGAGCTCCTCTCATTGGCTTGAGGGGACTTAGGATAGGTGAGCCATATTGTATCACGTTTAAGATTATGCATCTTATGATTAGATCACTGCATGTATGTTTTATATGCATAATACTGGTATGAGATACAACCGAGATACATGCAAACCGGATAATTAATTAAACCCTCTAAAAGAAATCTTAAGTCATATGCCGTCAATTAATGAACACTTGTCAAAACCTCGATCGCTCATTTGTAGGTTCACCAAAGTGGGTGCATTTGAGTTATCTTGGGGAGATAAGCAAGAGTAATGGTGCTACTCTTATGTTTGTTATTGTTTGACTTAATTGAGATTATCAAAACGGTTTTGGGTCTCAAGGCATTAGATGGGATTAAAACATGCCGGATCATATGATGATTGAATCCCATAAATATCTAAGAATTACATTTGATGTAATTGGTAAAGTTGTTACCTACCTAAATAACTTAAAGTTGAGCGTCCAGCCAAAGCGGACTCAAGTTTAAGCCAAATATGGATCTTAGCCCACTAATTATTACATTGAGGGTTGTTTTATTCAGTGGGAGATTGCTAATTCGCTTGCATATTTTAATTGTAGAATCATGACGACTAGTAATACTGCTACATTATCGTTGCGATCTGTCCTTGAGAAGGACAAACTCAATGGGACAAACTTTCTTGACTGGTTCAGGAACTTGAGAATTGTTCTCAAGCAGGAAAGAAAGGCATATGTCCTAGATCAACCCATTCCTGAGGAGCCAGCAGCCAATGCTCCTAGAGCTCAGAGAGATTCTTATGCGAAGCATAAGGAAGACTCTGTTGATGTGGGATGCTTGATGCTTGCCACCATGGTTCCGGAGCTCCAAAGAGATTTGGAACACATGGAGGCTTATGAGATGATTGTGCATCTTAAGGAAATGTTCCAGCAACAGGCAAGGCAAGAGAGGTATGAGACCACTAAGGCCTTACATTCCTACAAGATGGCTGAAGGTGCATCAGTGAGTACTCATGTCTTAAAGATGAAAGGGTACATAGATCACCTTGAGAGGCTTGGATTTCCCATGAGCCAGGAGTTAGCTACAGATTTGATCTTGAACTCACTCCCGGAAAGTTATGACCAGTTTGTCATGAATTACAACATAAACAACATGGAGAAATCTATTTCTGAACTGCGTGGGATGCTTAAAACTGCTGAGCCGACTGTTAAGAAGAAGCCCAGTACTGTTTTGATAGTTCAGAAAGGAAAGGGTATGAAAAAGAAAGGCAATGGTAAGGGGAAGGGTCATGGCTCATCTGGTAAGACCAAAGAGTCAGGCAAGCCCGAAACCAAGCCTGCACCAAAGAAGGCAAAGCCTCCAAAGGAAGGAGTTTGCTTCTTCTGCAATGAACCGGGTCATTGGAAGAGGAATTGCAAACTCTACCTTGAAGATCTGAGAAAGAACAAGAAGGATAGCGGGGCTATCGCTTCAGGTATTTATGTTATAGACATTCATCTCTCTACTTCCACTACATGGGTATTAGATACTGCATGTGGTTCTCACATTTGTATAAATGTGCAGGGCCTAAAGGACAGTAGAAAGCTGAAGAAGGGCGAAGTTGACCTACGAGTTGGAAATAGAGCAAAGGTTGCTGCTCTAGCTGTAGGCACTTATGAATTAGTTCTGCCCACTGGGCTTTTGTTAGTTTTGAACAATTGCTATTATGTTCCTGCTTTGAGTAGTAACATTGTTTCTCTTTCTTATTTGGATAAGGAAGGTTACACTTCCATTTCTGGGAATGGTAAATGTTCCATTTATCGTAATGATATTTTCTATGCTCATGGTGATTTGCATGTTGATCATTACATATTAAACTTGGAACAACCCAATCATGGAAATATCTATAACATAACCGCCAAAAGGATCAAACCAAATGATTTGAATCCGACGTACCTCTGGCACTGTCGTCTAGGCCACATAAATGAGAAACGCATTTCTAAACTCCATCAAGATGGATTTCTCAACTCATTTGATTTTGAATCATATGATACTTGCGAATCTTGTTTGTTAGGAAAGATGACAAAGTCGCCTTTCACTGGACACAGTGAGAGGGCGACTGATTTGTTGGGCCTCATACATACAGATGTGTGTGGACCGATGAATACAAATGCCAGAAGAGGTTATTCGTACTTCATTACATTCATAGATGATTTCAGTAGATATGGCTATGTCTATCTAATGAAACATAAATCCGAATCTTTTGAAATGTTCAAGATATTTCAAAATGAAGTACAAAACCAGCTTGGCAAAACAATTAAAGCCCTTCGATCTGATCGAGGTGGTGAATATTTGAGCCAAGAGTTTATCGATCATCTTAGGAATTGTGGAATAGTCTCACAATTGACTCCTCCAGGAACACCAAAATGGAATGGGGTTTCTGAACGGAGGAATCGAACACTATTGGATATGGTTCGATCCATGATGAGTCTAACAGATCTTCCACCATCCTTTTGGGGCCACGCCCTAGAGACAGCTGCGTTCACACTGAATCGTGTTCCATCTAAGGCAGTTGAAAAGACTCCGTATGAGATATGGACTGGGAGGAAACCTAGTTTGTCTTTTCTCAAGATTTAGGGATGTGAGGTCTATGTTAAGCAACAAGCCTCAGATAAGTTAGCGCCCAAATCTTCAAAGTGCCTTTTTGTGGGATATCCTAAGGAAACCAAGGGATATTATGTCTACAACCCCACTGATAACAAAGTGTTTGTTGTCAGAAATGGTATCTTTCTAGAACGAGAATTTATCTCTAAAAGAACCACTGGGAGCAAGGTACACCTCGAAGAAGTTCGAGAGCCACAAGATGCCACAGAACTAGAGATGGAAAGTAGAGAAGACTCACAAGAAGTTGTTGAGACTCCTCAAGTCATGCAAGGCCCAAGGCGATCTAATAGGGCACGACTTCAGCCTCAGAGATATGGATTTCTGATTTCTGATAGTCGTGATGTGTTGCTCATTGAGCATAATGAGCCCACTACCTATCAAGAAGCTATAGTGGGACCAAACTCTGAAAAATGGCTTAATGCCATGAAGTCTGAGATGCAATCCATGTACGACAATAAGGTATGGACCTTAGTCGACCCGCCTGAAGGTGTAAAAACCGTCGGGTGCAAGTGGGTTTTAAAGAGAAAACCGACATGGATGGCAATGTAAATGTCTTCAAGGCACGACTGGTTGCAAAAGGATTTACTCAAACTCATGGTGTGGACTATGATGAGACCTTTTCCCCAGTTGCAATGGCCAAATCAATCAGAATCCTCCTTGCCATTGCAGCATATTATGACTATGAAATATGGCAGATGGACGTCAAGACAGCCTTCCTTAATGGAAAGCTCCTTGAGGATGTGTACATGACACAACCTGAAGGTTTTGTGCGTTCTGAGGACTCTGGTAAGATGTGCAAGCTTCAAAGGTCCATTTATGGACTGAAGCAAGCATCTCGGAGTTGGAATCATCGTTTTGATGAAGTAGTCAAAGAGTTTGGATTTCTTCAAAACATTGATGAACCTTGTGTGTACAAGAAGGTTAGTGGGAGCACAGTTGTAATTTTGGTACTCTATGTCGATGACATCCTACTCATTGGGAATGACATTCCTACCTTGCAGATTGTCAAGTCTTGGTTAGGAAAATCTTTCTCGATGAAAGACTTGGGTGAAGCCACCTACATCCTAGGAATTAGGATCTATAGAGATAGATCTAAAAGGCTTCTAGGACTGAGTCAGAGCACATATATAGACAAGATACTGCATAGGTTCAGTATGCAGGAATCAAAGAGGGGTTTCATACCCAAGTCTCATGGTATTCACCTCAGCAAGGATTTGTGTCCTAGTACACCAGATCAGCGAGGTCGCATGAGTAAGATTCCATATGCCTCGGCCATAGGATCTATCATGTACACCATGTTATGTACTCGACCGGATGTCTCGTTTGCCTTAAGTATGACTAGCAGATATCAACAGGACCCTGGTGAGGGCCATTGGACTGCTGTCAAGAATATCCTTAAGTACTTAAGAAGGACTAAGGACTTATTCTTGGTCTATGGTGGATTGGAAGACGAGCTCTATGTAACTAGTTACACAGATGCAAGTTTCCAAACTGACCAGGATGACCAGAAATCGCAATCTGGATACATATTCCTCCTGAATAATGGAGCAGTAAGCTGGAAGAGCTCTAAGCAGAGCACTGTAGCAGATTCTGCAACGGAAGCTGAGTACATAGCAGCATCTGATGCAGCTAAGGAGGCCGTTTGGATCAGGAAGTTCATTACAGAACTAGGGGTGGTACCTACCATCTCAGATCCAATAACTTTGTTCTGTGACAATAGTGGTGCCATTGCACAGGCCAAAGAGCCTTGGTCACATCAAAGGACCAAGCATATACTCAGGCGATTTCATCTCATCAGAGAAATCAATGATAGAGGTGATATAAAAATATGCAAGGTAGCAAGAGAAGACAATGATGCTGATCCTCTAAACCGCTTGTCCAGGCAAAACATGAGCGTCATGTTAGGTCAATAGGATTGAGACAAATTAATGATTGTTCCTAGTGCAAGTGGGAGGATGTTGGAAATTGTGCCCTAGGGGCCAATCATTGTATCATGTTATCATATTATTTGCATGTTTACTATGATGACAATCCTTGGATAACTCGTGATCTTATCCTAAATGTCCCTGGTCGGTCATCTATGTGGGAGCAGAGATGAAATAAAACCAGTATGACTTTGAAGATATATAGAGATATAAATCAAAGTCATAAGCACATGTAAGAGTACAGGGTGTTGGACCGACCCGCTATGAGAGAGCTGCATGGGTCAAGTCATAAGCTCCTCTCATATACAAGCCATGTCACTATGCCCTTTGACCTGAGATCATCATGGATTCCTACATGACAAACGCTCAGCTTTGACCTAGTCAAAAGTCACTTTTTACCGAGTGATCATAAAGGCTATGCTCGGGCTTAGTGGTTTTTCATGCGGAGGAATGTGAATGGTCAAGATGGAATTTGTCCCTCACATTCGTAGAGAGATATTACTGGGCCCCTCGATGAGTGAGTCTGAGAAATGTATGGCCATACTGGAATGGAAGGGTAGTTCCATTTCTATATTCAGACTACTCAGGGATCGAGAAAGTAACGGTCAGGAACAGGAGGATGACGTTCACCATGCCTCATCCTTGACCGAAATATCGTGTGACAAAAAGGACGTGATATGGTTGTATGAAAGGTTACATCGTTTATCGATCCTCATATGTTTTGGGTAGTTGTAATGCCTTGCTAGAGACCGCTTACGACTTGTGGGTCAGTATAGTAACTGGGCCACTGCCAACTTCATATGGGCCTACAGGGTCGCACACAAAACAGCCCAATGCGAGCTATGATGTCCAGATTCATTGAATCTAAGAGATGTCTAAATTCAATGAATAATCTAGGGTGGATATATATTTTATATATATATATAAATTAGTTTATATATATATTATATAAATGATATAAGAGATATTTGTAAGATTTAATTTATAAGGATAAATTAAATCTCTATCATTTTTGAATTTGAATTTAAATGGATATGATCTATTTGAATTTGAAATTCAAATTGATAAGATATCTCAAATTTGATTTATGAGAATAAATCAAATATAATTCTGTCTTATCTTTATTTTAAATTAAATAAATAGGTGAATTAAATCTGTGGGACGGATTTAATATAAACCATATTTATTTAATCAGTTTCTTATTAAATTATGCAATATATGATATTGTATTAATTCAGAATTAATATAAGATTAATTCTGAAGCCCGGCCCTATTAGAAGCCCGATAGCTTCCTATATATTTGACATTAGGAGCTAGGGTTCTACACACAATATAGATCTCTTCACACACATTCAGTCGTGAGAAAAGGGGGCAGGGAGAGTGCAAAAGGTTTGCACATAAGAAACTGCCGAGATAGAGAGAGTGAGGACGGAATCTCTAGAAAGCCCTAGAGGGACAAGAGGCGCTAGCACGTCGTTCGCAATTGGAACACTGTTCGTGTGGATACCGGTAGAGGAAGCCGATCTGAGCTGTCGACTTCTACGATACGGCCAGACACGAAGAAAGGTCGCGACCAGAACACACTTAGGTCGCGACCAAACGGGCATCTGAACGTCAGAAATCTGAAAAGAGGAGACAGGTCGCGACGTGAAGTTGAATAGGTCGCGACTAAAAGCTCCAGAGGCGACAGGTCGCGACTAGAAGCAGAGTAGGTCGCGACTACAAACTCCAGAGGTGACAGGTCGCGACTAGAAGCTGAGGAGGTCGCGACTGAAAGTTCCATAGGCGAGGAGTCGCGACTAGTGGACACTGAGGTCGCGACCAAAGCTTGAAACCGAAGGTAACACTTCTTTCTCCTTGACTTAAACACATTCGGTAGATCCTGACTGGGAATGGAAAAATTTTTAAAGTTAATTTCCGCTGCGTGTCTTCCAATTCCCTTCACATTTCACAGTTCAGTGAAATGATCAGCATAATTTTCTCTATTTTTTAGCAAAATATGGTACCCATCGGTTACCAGCCCGATCTTTCCCATAATTACAAATATGCCCCTGAATTCTCTTTCTGGCATCTTTACTCTTCTTCTTATCCTTCATCTGAAGTTCTAGAAATTCTCTTTCAATAACTCATCCCCTGAACTCTTCGGGAGTCATTGTAAATTGAAAGTCTTGACAACCTGCCCATATCAGGTTATCTTACACAGGAGCTAGCCCATATCAAGCTACATGCAGAATTCCTAGCCTTAAGACTTAGGATATTCCTTACATTCCTCTTTTTGAACCTAGGTGAACTGTCCCTATTCTGTAGGTCAAAGATTTAACTTATCTTTAAATCCTGAGGAACTTAGCTCATCCCTCGGATTCCTACAAAATACAGGTAAGTGATCTACCCATATCAGATTACTACCCTAGGACTACAGTTTAGCAGCCTGCCCATATCAGACTACCCCCCAGTTCTCCTAGACTCAAAAATCGGGATGTCACAATACACGTTTTGGTCGCAACCTATAAACAGTGAGAATCTTCCAGAAGAATTATGGGTCGCGACCTTAGGACTCTTTGGTCACGACTAAATAGCACAGAGGCGTCGTTCCACTTTCATTGTCTTTTGATTTCTTTCCTGGTCCTTGTTCTCTTCCAAAGTACCTGCAATTCAACATAAAAGCTCACTGTAAAAGTCCATATCAGTAGATAACTGTAACATCCCTAATTTCTGTACTAAGTTGTATGTACAGGTTGAATAAAATATATGAGATTTTTAGGAAAAGATGTGGCCATAATTATGTAAAGAAAATGTTTAATTGGAAGAGGAAGAAAGTTTAAGAGCCAAAGTGCAAAATTACGAAAATGCCACTGTGATGCCCTAAGAAACCAGAAGTAAATGGAGGGCATTTTGATCATTTCACACAATGGATGGATATCAGAGGAAATTTTATAGTAAACTATTATAATTAATATGAGAATTTATGGAGTTGACAGCAGTCAAAAAGGAGTCTTGTAGAATTAATTATGGAATTTACGGTGAAAAAGGACACCGATAAAGGGTTAAAGGAAACATATGTAATTTTTAACAGGACTTCTAGGTCTCAAAAAATTTTGAAACTTGGTAGAGAATTCATTTTATATTATAATGAATTTATAAAAATGTTAGAACAATTAAATGAGGTGTTTAACATTTATTCTGAGATCAGGATAATTTAAGGATATCAGTATAAGGAAAGTACATTGAGACTTATGCCAAATAGCTATTGGACCTAAAAGAGGCCCAAAATTTTTGTCCTATGTCACATCCTTATTTTTATACATCTTAGGGACCATTAAGTAGCACTTAGAACCACTTTCAGGGTCATTGAAGTCTAAACTCTTAATCTGAAATTTTAATCTTATCGGGTACTGTTCACTATGGCAAATTCCAGATGAGTGACCTAACTTTGAAAAATCATAACTAATTCTAGAAAAATAGAAATGAAGTGGTTAAAATTGATACATGAAGATAACTTAATTATATTTCAGGGAAAAATCATTGGTTGACCATTCCTTGACAAATTCAACGTGGGTCAACGTTTCAACTTTACTGTTCATCTAATGACTTTCTCCTGAATCCAGCATTCTGGTTCCAAATTTAACAATTTATATCTTTTCGTGTGTACATCCAAATGAGGCTTTATATATATCAAATTAAATCTTAGTATGTCTACTATTTACCATAAAAATATCATACATTTATTCAACCATTTACTATTTTTAATGATTTACCAAACATCAATTGGTCTCTACGGATTACTGTTCACAGAGTCATTTTTCAGCAACCAATCTTACATATTAATGCATACATACATCACATTGTAGTCAAATATACCAGATAATAATCATTATTAAATAATCAACTGTTATACATCAGTGTATGATTAACATCCTCATATTTCTATTACATTTTTCATTGTCTAAAATCCGGCAGCATAACTGCTACGTTTCTTCTGTAGAAAGTAACCGATCTTGTACTGATTCGGTAATTCCCGTAGGAACTACCATTCTACGTAAGTACCCAGGAAAAACTGGATGAACCTGCTAGGTCCACTCACTTTCAGCCTCCTTAGATAGCACCTACGTACACAGTACGTATCAGTTCCTTTCTTTGTTCCTGCTTCGTTGCCAGAATTTCGGCAGCCTAACGGCGTCTCTTAAAATTTCCAGATTTTATTTTGACAGAACCTCCCCTGTAATGTTATATATGGGAATGAGATTCAAAAGAATCTCAGTAGCAACAATCATAACAATTTATGTAATGCAGTCTGACGGTGCTTGCTTATGATTGTGTGCAGATAAGTATGCTGCATGCTTCAATATTCAATAACATATGATCATAGCATTGTAATAGAGCTTCAAGCATAACATATAAGACAACAATCCAACCAAACAATAGCACAACAATTCACAAAGACATTACATAAAAGCTAGGATTAGTTACTACCTCAAAAGCAGAACTTCAGAATTTCTCTACTGCTTCCAACTTCACCAGAACTTCCTTTCTTCTTTCTTTTTCTCACTTTCTCTCTCAAGCACTTCCTTATCTCTCTAAGCTTGCTTCTTGGCATGATGAATGAAGGCAAGGGGGGTATTTATAGTTTCTTTCAATGGCATTCTTGTAATTTTGAAGCCATGTGAACTTGTGGTCCTGGTTTTTCCGGAATTTCCTATTTTCTTTTATTCCTTTTACTGCATCATGCATGACATCACCTCAAGGCCACCTCATGGGACACCTCATATGTCACATGGTGAAATTGTAAGCTCTTGGGACACCTCATCAGCTGACTCAGCAGTTCCAGTCCAATCCAGTACCAGTCCGGTCCGATTTCCCACAAATTGGACTCACCGGCTAAGCTTATGCCACATGCCCTTAACTTTTTCTTTCTCCTCTATGTTGGCGCCATGTGGCATCTTACTGGCACTTGTCACGCCATCCAATGCTATCCAGATAAGTCCAGGACTTTATCTGATCACCTCCTCGGTTATCGTGTCGACTGAGTAACTTTACTTTATTGAAACAACATTAAAATAGTATTTTAATGCCACTTTTCCCCACATATCCCTGGGTCTACGTTTTTGGGCTCTGGGAATGTTATCTTGGATCCTGATCAAGCTCAAGTACTCTGATGGCTCGATTCCCAAGAAACATCCCTTGGCAAATTATCAAAATACCCATTGGTGCCCTTTCTTGCACTATTTTAACCCTAAGGGTAAAATCGTCATGTTACATCCTTCTGTACTCTGTCAGGGCATATACTGACTCTGAGTAACTTTATTTGTATGTACCTTGACTCCCGGGTCTGTCCAGAATGACCAAAATGCCCTTTATACTTCTACTACCCCTTTAGTACAACACAGGGGCATTTTCATAATTTCGCACTTTTCCGGAGTTCTGCTGGACACTGACCCACCTATCAGTCCAAGAGTCTTACTGGGCCTTTGATGGCGCCATTTTAGGGCCTTTCTGGGTCCAACACCTTCATGGCACGCATTACGAGGAACATTCCTCTGGCACAGTTCATTGAATATTTTAATGATTATTCACCGTTTATACACATTTTCGGACACCGACTCTTTCTGTCAGATACACTGCCCTACCGTGTCTGGGCAGCCATTTGGGTCATAATGGGCATATGACTGTTGTTACCTGACCTCATTCAGTCTTAGTTTAAATACCGATAAATCTCCCTATCGGATCCCTAGAGGCCTCACACTCCCGTCTGGATTTTCTAATTTGTGTATAACTTTTTCTACAGACCTCCTATCGGTATTCTGTCAGTTTCCTGACATCCGTCCCATAAGGGTGCATCATCCTGTAATTTCTTACTTATATCTGAAATCTAGAGTATCCGGTTTGAATTTTTATAACTTTTGGATTATCAGTCCATTTTTGGCTATCTGGAGTCTTCAAAAATTCCGGCATTAGGCTGGATTACCCAGCGTCACTTGCCCTATCTTCTGGTGAAATCTGGGACTGAAATGCCATCGGGCAGTCCAAACCACTTCTGACCTATTTTCCTTTAATTACACTTTAGCCCCAAGAAACTTTTCCTTCTTTGCACTTAAGTCCCTTTATTTGGCTAAAATTACACTTTAAGACCCCACATTTTTGTCTACCTTTCTTTCCTAACCTTGAACTTTCCATAATTGCATTTAAGTCCCTTCATTTCCTTTCTTTTGCAATTTAATCCTTTTCTTTACATAAAGGACCACATCTTTTTCCTGAAAAAGAACTCATATATTCCATTTAATCTGTACATAGAAATCAGTACAGAAAATTAAGGATATTACATCCTAGGCCAGCCCAATAAGTCTCAAAAGTTATGTTGAAGCCCAAGCCCAATAAGGAATAATTTATGGATTTTGAAAAGAAAAAGAAAAGAGAATAAAGTAAGAATTAGGGTTTGCACATGGTGGGACCCACATGGACTCAAAAATGGCGCCAAGAAGAGGAGCTTAGGTGTCCCAAGTGATGTCATGGTGGTGAGGTCATGAGCCAAAGAGAAAAGATATTCCAAGATCAAACCTTTAACCATTAGATTAAATAGTTTCCAAGGTGATATTGGCCTTCAAATGGCCCATGACTTTTGCTATAAATACCCCCATTTACAAGTCCAAAACCGTGACCAAGAAAGGAGAAGGAAGCTCTTGCAAAATATTTCTCAAGCAAGGAAGAAGCAAGGATCTTGAAGAAGCTTGGAAGGTAAGTTGCTCCCTTGCTTCTAGACTTTGTTCTTATGATTTCTTCTTCAGTTTAAGTTAGTTTTGAGGCTTGAATCTTGGGGAAATGATGCTGAAATTTCTTTGGATATGTGATAGGAATATGTGTTTATGTTCTAGATAGCTTGCACAAGCTTAAACAAGCTAGTTACATGCTTGGTTGTGAAGTAAGTTGATGTTCTTGACTTTACCATTTCGGTTGCACTGTTCATGCACTGTTCATGATAGAAGGAAATGGAATTTCAATGATTTAATGTTTCCATGGAGTTTATATGATGATTTTGTGTAGGATTGGAAAGGTTTTGAACCTTGGAAACCATTGGAATTAAATGTTATAATGTTGAAAATCCCTCACGTTACTGTTTAATCGTGTGAACAGTGATTTTAATTTCATAATTTTGATGCTTCCAATGGTCTTAAAATGAGATTTTGTGTGGGGGTAAAATGGAGGAACAAGTATGGGAAGCATTGGAACCAAAATGGGAATTTTTGGAAAAATGGAGCTTATTGAAACTAGACTTGGAATTTGTTTGGAATGGAGTTATAATTTGGTAATCATATTGTAATGTTTAGGTTTTGACATTTGTGGCAAGGAAAGACCATTGCTAGAAGGGAAGGACAAGGATCTACAAGAGGTAGCAAGAATACCTAACTATAAACTTATGTGCTTTGATTGATTTGTTTACTTGTTATGCATGAAGGTTTGGTTGAGCATGGAATATTATGTGATGATGTTTATGATGATGATGTGCTATGAGTATGTGCCACTCCTTGCAATATATGTCATGACAATATACATGTTAAAGTTTGTTTATAATAAGCATGAATTAGCTCCCATTGCATGATAACATATTAGGCATTTAATCAAACATGCATAACCTTATAGTTTGTATTACTTGCTATTGAGATTCCCCCGAATCTCACATCCCATAACTATGCTCTAGGTGCTGGATCTTCTCAAGGCAAGAGGGTAAATATAGATGGATGACTGTATATAACTTAAAGAGTGTGCACTTTAATTACAAGATGATGTTTTGGTGTGTATGATGCATGCTACTCATAAATCCGATCTGAGGTAGTGTACTTCCATCGGTATTTTTATTGACTTATCCGATGAGTTTTCATATGAAATTTGCCATGAACATAGATAAGATCAAGAGATTTAAATGGACACAAAGAAAGCCTCAATTGGTTAAGAATTCGAATTGTTATGAGTTTTCAAAGTCGGGAGATAAAATCTGGAATAAGATAATACAGCTACTCAGAGGCAGTGAGGTTCATGCGCTAATTTCATATAGTAAATGAATGAGTTTTTCCATAATTTTTTTTTGATCTTAAAGAACACATTATGATATTTAAATCCATATATAATTCAACTCAATTGGATAAGTATACGATGAGAAATGAATTTTTGAAAATGGGGCAAAGAAACTGGAACTTCCAGATTTACCAAATAAATAGTAAAGTTCAACGAATAAACTGATTTGATCTGGATAAGGAAACCTCATTTAAATATTTTTCTATCAAATATGAATGAAATATATTTCATTAGAAATTGGAATCACCTCAATATAATTTTTCTAGATTTAATTATGAATTTCCAAAATTTTGGCTGTAATCTGGAATTACCAAGTGAAGAGTAGCATGAACAGTACCCGTAAGCCCAACTCTTGGAAATTCATGTTCTTAAGGTATTCCAATGATCTAAGATATTTCCAATTGAGTATATGTAAGGATAGGATTTAAGGTCAATATTTAAGGTTAAGATTTTAAAGATATTTGCTAGAAAATGCCGTTGTTCTGGTAGACTATACAAAGTGTTGTGTACGTAAGTGCTATCTAAGGAGGATGGAAGTGAGTGGACCTAGCCGGTTCATCCAGTCTTTCCTGGGTACTTACGTAGAATGGTAGTTCCCATGGGGAATTATCGAATCAGTACAGTTATTTTCTACTAGAATTTTTGGCAAGAGAAATATAATCCAGTTGAGAGTGCTATAGTAAGAGTACTCTGAGAGATATAAAGAAGGATGTTTCAGAATCTGCTACGGTGCTCTGCTTAGAGCTCTTCCAGCTTACTGCTCCATTATTCAGGAGGAATATGTATCCAGATTGCGATTTCTGGTCATCCTGGTCAGTTTGAAAACTTGCATCTGTGTAACCAGTTACACAGAGCTCGTCATCCAATCCACCATAAACCAAGAATAAGTCCTTAATCCTTCTTAAGTACTTAAGGATATTCTTGACAGCAGTCAAATGGCCCTCACTAGGTCCTGTTGATATCTGCTAGTCATGCTTAAGGCAAATGAGATATCCAGTTGAGTACATAACATGGCGTACATGATAGATCCTATGGTCGAGGCCTATGGAACTTTACTCATACGACCTCACTGATCAGGTGTACTAGGACACAAATCCTTGCTGAGGTGAATACCATGAGACATAGGTATGAAACCCCTCTTTGATTCCTGCATACTAAACCTATGCAGTATCTTGTCTATATATATGCTCTGACTGTGTCCTAGAAGTCTTTTAGATCTATATCTATAGATCCTAATTCCTAGGATGTAGGTGGCTTCACCCAAGTCTTTCATCGAGAATGACTTTCTTAACCAAGACTTGACAATCTGCAAGGGAGGAATGTCATTCCCAATAAGTAGGATGTCATCGACATAGAGTACCAAAAATACAACTGTGCTCCCACTAACCTCCTTGTACACACAAGGTTCATCAGTGTTTTGAAGAAATCCAAACTCTTTGAATACTTCATCAAAATGATGATTCCAACTCTGAGATGCTTACTTCAGTCCATAAATGGACCTTTGAAGCTTACACCCCTTACCAGAGTCCTCGGAATGCACAAACCCTTCAGGTTGTGTCATGTACACATGCTCAAGGAGCTTTCCATTAAGGAAGGCTGTCTTGACGTCCATATGCCATATTTCATAGTCATAATATGCTGCAATGGCAAGGAGGATTCTAATTGATTTGGCCATTGCAACTGGGGAAAAGGTCTCATCATAGTCCACACCATGAGTTTGAGTAAATCCTTTTGCAACCAGTCGTGCCTTGAAGACATTTACATTACCATCCATGTCAGTTTTCTCTTTAAAAACCCACTTGCACCCGACTGTTTTTACACCTTCAGGCGGGTCAACTAAGGTCCATACCTGATTGTCGTACATGGATTGCATCTCAGACTTCATGGTATTTAGCCATTTTTTAGAGTTTGGTCCTGCTATAGCTTCTCAATAGGTAGTTGGCTCATTATGCTCAATGAGCAACACATCACGATTGTCAGAAATCAGAAATCCATATCTCTGAGGATGAAGTCGTGCCCTATTAGATCGCTGTGGGCCTTGCGTGACTTGAGGAGTCTCAACAACTTGTTGTGAGTCTTCTCTATTTTCCATCTGTGGTTATGTGGTGTCTTGTGGCTCTCAAATTTCTTCGAGGTGTACCTTGCTCCCACTGGTTCTTTTAGAGATAAATTCTCGTTCGAGAAAGATACCATTTCTGACAACAAACACTTTGTTATCAGTGGGGTTGTAGACATAATATCCCTTGATTTTCTTAGGATATCCCACAAAAAGGTACTTTGACTATTTGGGCGCTAACTTATCTAAGGCTTGTTGCTTAACATAGACCTCACAACCCCAAATCTTGAGAAAAGACAAACTAGGTTTCCTTCCAGTCCATATCTCATATGGAGTCTTTTTGATTGCCTTAGATGGAACACGATTCACTGTGAACGCAACTGTCTCTAGGGTGGAAGATCAGTTCGACTCATCATGGATTGAACCATATCTAATAGTGTTCGATTCCTCCATTCAGAAATGCCATTCCATTGTGGTGTTCCTGGAGGAGTCAATTGTGAGACTATCCCACAATTCCTAAGATGATCGATGAACTCTTGGCTCAAGTATTCACCACCTCGATCAGATCGAAGAGCTTTAATTGTTTTGCCAAGCTGGTTTTGTACTTCATTTTGAAATATCTTGAACATTTCAAAAGATTCAGATTTATGTTTCATTAGATAGACGTAGCCATATCTACTAAAATCATCTATTAATGTGATGAACTATGAATAACCTCCTCTAGCATTTGTATTCATTGGTCCACACACATCTGTATGTATAAGGCCCAACAAATTAGTGGCCCTCTCACTGTGCCTAGTGAAAGGTGACTTTGTCACTTTCCTAATAAACAAGACTCGCAAGTATCATATGATTCAAAATCAAATGAGTTGAGAAATCCATCTTGATGGAGTTTAGAAATGCGTTTCTCATTTATGTGGCCCAGACAACAGTGCCAAAGGTATGTCGGATTCAAACCGTTTGGTTTGACCCTTTTAGCGGTTATGTTATAGATATTTCCATGATTGGGTTGTTCCAAATTTAATATGTAATGATCAACAAGCAAATCACCATGAGCATGAAAACATCATTATGATAAATGGAACATCTACTATTCCCAACAATGGAAGTGTAACCTTCCTTATCCAAATAAGAAAGAGAAACAATGTTACTACTCAAAGCAGGAACATAATAGCAATTGTTCAAAACTAACAAAAGCCTAGTGGGCAGAACTAATTCATAAGTGCCTACAGCTAAAGCAGCAACCCTTGCTCTATTTCCAACTCGTAGGTCAACTTCGCCCTTCTTCAGCTTTCTACTGTCCTTTAGGCCCTGCACATTTGTACAAATATGAGAACCACATGCAGTATCTAATACCCATGTAGTGAAAGTAAAGAGATTAATGTCTATAACATAAATACCTGAAGCGATAGCCCCGCTATCCTTCCTGTTCTTTTTCAGATCTTCAAGGTAGAGTTTGTAATTCCTCTTCCAATAACCCGATTCATTGCAAAAGAAGCAAACTCCTTCCTTTGGAGGCTTTGCCTTCTTTGGTACATGCTTAGTTTCGAGCCTGCCTGACTCTTTGGTCTTACCTGATGAGCCATGACCCTTCCCCTTACCCTTGTCTTTCTTTTTCATACCCTTTCCTTTCTGAACCATCAAAACTATACTTGGCTTCTTCTTAACACTCGGCTCAGCGGTTTTAAGCATCCCATGCAGTTCAGAAATAGATTTCTCCATGTTGTTCATGTTGTAGTTCATAACAAACTGGTCATAACTTTTCGGGAATGAGTTCAAGATCAAATCTGTAGCTAACTCCTGGCTCATGGAAAATCCTAGCCTCTCAAGGTGATCAATGTACCCTTTCATCTTTAAGACATGGGTACTCACTGATGCACCTTCAGCCATCTTACAGGAATATAAGGCCTTCGTGGTCTTATACCTCTCTTGCCTTGCCTGTTGCTGGAACATTTCCTTAAGATGCACAATCATCTCATAAGCCTCCATGTGTTCCAGATCTCTTTGGAGCTCAGGAACCATGGTGGCAAGCATCAAGCATCTCACTTCGACAGAGTCTTCCTTATGCTTTGTATAAGAATCTCTCTGAGCTCTAGGAGCATTGGCTGCTGGCTCCTCAAGAATAGGTTGATCTAGGACATATGCCTTTCTTTCCTGCTTCAGAACAATTCTCAAGTTCCTGAACTAGTCAAGAAAGTTTGTCCCATTGAGTTTGTCCATCTCAAGGATAGATCGCAATAATAATGTAACAGTATTACTAGTCGTCATGATTCTACAGTGAAAATATGCAATTGAATTAGCAATCTCCCACTAAATAAAATAACCCTCAATGTAATAATTAGTGGGCTAAGATCCATATTTGGCTTAAACTTAAGTCCGCTTTGGCAGGATGCTTAACTTTAAGTTATTTAGGCAGGTAACACCTTTACCAATTACATCAAATGTAACTCTTAGATATTCATGGGATTCCATCATCATATGATCTGGCATGTTTTAATCCCATCTAATGCCTTGAGACCCAAAACCATTTTGGTAATCTCAATTAAGTCAAACAATAACAAACATATGTGAGTAGCACCATTACTCTTTGCTTATCTCCCCAAGATAACTCAAATTGGAGCCTACAAGTGAGCGATCAAGGTTTTGACAAGTGTTCATTAATTGACGGCATTATGACTTAAGATTTCATTTAGAAGGCTTAATTAAATATATGGTTTACAAAATGCATGTATCTCTATTGTATCTCATACAAGTAATATGCATATCGAACATACATGCAGTGATATAATCGTAAGTGCATAATTTTAAACGTGATACAATATGGCTCACCTATCCTAAATCCCCTCAAGACAATGAGAGGAGCTCTCTAATAAGAATAGGATAATTACATAAGGAAATCTCGTTTTAACATTCGAGGAGAGTGAGATAAGAAGAGAATGTACGAGAGTAATTAGAGGAAGGCACGACACGCAGGTCGTATTTAGAAAATTTACAACACTTGTAATCTAGAGCCATATTGTTCACCATACCCAAATATTCAAGAATCAAAATTCATATTATGCGAAGGGCAATAAATGTTTCAAAATATTCATACATCAGGAAAGGCAGTATATGTTACGATTATGTTGCACTACGACCAGGTAGCCACAGCGGTCCCTATCAATATTAATTGATCAAATCAATTAACATACACTACTGATTTCAGTTTCCTTTCGGATTCCTTATACGTCATACATAAAACGGATTCCCTATGTCGTACATAGTTCACATGTTATCATATGAACAGCTAAAAAGTCTAACATACATCACATGTATCAATAATCAAACCTAACATAAACATAAAATGGCATGGCTCTGATACCACTGAAGGGAATTGGAAGACACGCAGCGAAAATTAACTTTAAAATTTTTTCCATTCCCTGCCAGGATCTACCGAATATGTTTAAGTCAAGGAGAAAGAAGTGTTACCTTCGGTATTCGAGCTGCAGTCGCGACCTCAGTATCCACTAGTTGTGGCTATTGTCACATCCTTATTTTTATACATCTTAAGGACAATTCAGTAGCACTTAGAACCACATTCAGGGTCATTGAAGTCTAAACTCATAATCTGGAATTTTATTCTTATCGGGTACTGTTCACTGTGGCAAATTCCAGATGAGTGACCTGACTTTGAAAAATCATAACTAATTCTAGAAAAATTTAAATGAAGTGGTTCAAGTTGCTACATGAATATAACTTAAGTATATTTCAGGGAAAATCATTGGTTGACCATTCCTTGACAAATTCAACGTGGGTCAACGTTTCAACTTTACTGTTCATCTAATGACTTTCTCCTGAATCCAGCATTCTGGTTCCAAATTTAACAATTTATATCTTTTCGTGTGTACATCCAAATGAGGCTTTATATATATCAAATTAAATCTTAGTATGTCTACTATTTACCATAAAAATATCATACATTTATTCAACCATTTACTATTTTTAATGATTTACCAAACATCAATTGGTCTCTACGGATTACTGTTCACAGAGTCATTTTTCAGCAACCAATCTTACATATTAATGCATACATACATCACATTGTAGTCAAATATACCAGATAATAATCATTATTAAATAATCAACTGTTATACATCAGTGTATGATTAACATCCTCATATTTCTATTACATTTTTCATTGTCTAAAATCCGGCAGCATAACTGCTACGTTTCTTCTGTAGAAAGTAACCGATCTTGTACTGATTCGGTAATTCCCGTAGGAACTACCATTCTACGTAAGTACCCAGGAAAAACTGGATGAACCTGCTAGGTCCACTCACTTTCAGCCTCCTTAGATAGCACCTACGTACACAGTACGTATCAGTTCCTTTCTTTGTTCCTGCTTCGTTGCCAGAATTTCGGCAGCCTAACGGCGTCTCTTAAAATTTCCAGATTTTATTTTGACAGAACCTCCCCTGTAATGTTATATATGGGAATGAGATTCAAAAGAATCTCAGTAGCAACAATCATAACAATTTATGTAATGCAGTCTGACGGTGCTTGCTTATGATTGTGTGCAGATAAGTATGCTGCATGCTTCAATATTCAATAACATATGATCATAGCATTGTAATAGAGCTTCAAGCATAACATATAAGACAACAATCCAACCAAACAATAGCACAACAATTCACAAAGATATTACATAAAAGCTAGGATTAGTTACTACCTCAAAAGCAGAACTTCAGAACTTCTACACTGCTTCCAACTTCACTAGAACTTCCTTTCTTCTTTCTTTTCTCACTTTCTCTCTCAAGAACTTCTTTCCCTCTCTAAAGTGCTCCTTGTCCGTGGCATATGAAGAGCAAGGGGGTATTTATAGTTTCCTTCAATGGCATTCTTGTAATTTTGAAGCCATATGAACTTGTGGTCCTGGTTTTTCTGGAATTTCCTATTTTCTTTTATTCCTTTTACTGCATCATGCATGACATCACCTCAAGGCCACCTCATGGGACACCTCACCATACACATTTATCACATGGTGCAATTTGGAGAGGAGAGAAACCTTCTGGAAGCTTTTCGGTCTAATCCGGTACCGGCCCGGTCCGTCGCCTCGAAAACTGGACCGTTTTCTGAATCTCATTTTTCTGACAATCCATATTATGTCTTCTAGCCTTGAACTTAGTATCTGGGTCCTTTATATCATTAACATTTTAATACTGGGTCTAAACTCAATTACAGATCCCCTGCAAAATGACCAAAATACCCTTGGTGCCCTTTCTTGTCCTATTTTAACCCTAAGGGCAAAATCATCATTTCACACCTTTCTGTACCTGGTCAAAGCATATACTGGCTCTAGTCAACCTTATTTAGATATGTCTTAGCCTATAGGCCTGTCAAAAATGTCCAGAACGCCCTCCATTCATCTGCTATCCTTTAGTATAACACAAGGGCATTTTTATAATTTCACACTTTTTCGGGGTTCTGCTGGACACTGGCCCACCTATCAGTCCACGTATCTTATTGGGCCTTTGATGGCGCCATTTTTGGGCCTTTCTGGGTCCAACACCTTCATGGCACGCATTACGAGGACATTCCTCTGGCACAGTTCATTGAATATTTTAATGATTATTCACCGTTTATACACATTTCCGGACACCTGCTCTTTCTGTCAGATACACTGCCCTACTGTGTCTGGGTAGCCATTTGGGTCACAACGGGCATCTGACTGTTGTTACCTAACCTCATTCAGTCTTATTTTAAATACCGATAAATCTCCCTATCGGATCCCTGGAGGCCTCACACTCCTGTCTGGATTTTCTAATTTGTGAACAACTTTTCCTAGAGACCTCCTATCGGTATTCTGTCAGTTTCCTTACATCCATTCCATAAGGGTGCATCATCCTGTAATTTCTTACTTATATCTGAAATCTAGGGTATCCGGTATGAATTTTTATAACTTTTGGACGATCAGTCCATTTTTGGCTATCTGGAGTCTTCAAAACTTCCGGTATTAGGCTGGATTACCCAGTGTCACTTGCCCTATCTTCTGGTGAAATCTGGGACTGAAATGCCATCGGGCAGTCCAAACCACTTCTGGCCTATTTTCCTTTAATTACACTTTAGTCCCAGGGAACTTTTCCTTCTTTGCACTTAAGTCCCTTTATTTGGCTAAAATTACACTTTAAGACCCCACATTTTTGTCTACCTTTCTTTTCTAACCTTAAACTTTCCATAATTGCATTTAAGTCCCTTCATTTCCTTTCTTTTACAATTTAATCCTTTTCTTTACATAAAGGACCACATCTTTTTCCTAAAAAAGAACTCATATATTCCATCTAATCTGTACATAGAAATCAGTACAGAAAATTAAGGATATTACATTTCTCTCCCCCTTAAAATAAATTTCGTCCTCGAAATTTATATTACATCTATCCTATAGAAACAATTCAGGATACTTCTCTCTTATCTTTTCTTCTGTTTCCCATGTAGCTTCTTGTTCAGTCAAGCCTTTCCAGATCACTTTAACTAAAGGAATTTGCTTATTCCGTAACTGCTTGACTTTTCTATCAGCAATTCGCACAGGTCCAACCTCATAGGTCAAGTCATCTCGTAGTTCGACCTCATCTTGCTCAATCACATGAGATGGATCTGGAACATACTTCTTTAATTGGGAAACATGGAACACATCATGTATCTGGCTGAGATTCGGAAGAAGAGCCAACTTGTAGGCTACTGCTCCTATCTTTGAGAGAATCTGGAATGGTCCAATGTATCTTGGATGCAACTTCTTCACTTTAATCGATCGTCCGGCTCCCGTGGTTGGAGTTAACTTAAGGAATACATGTTCTCCTTCTTCAAACTCCAATGGATTCCTCCTGACATCTGCATAGCTTTTCTGTCTACTTTGAGCCGTCAACAATCGTTTTCTAATTACCGCAACCTGCTCTGCAGTTTGATCCACTATATCCGGACCAAGCATTCTTCTCTAACTCAACTCTAGCCAGCATAAGGGGGATCTACATTTACGTCCATAAAGTGCTTCAAAAGGTGCCATCTGAATACTGGCTTGATAACTATTGTTATAAGCAAACTCTATAAGGGGTAAATGGATATCCCAGCTGCCTTTGAAATCTAAGACACATGCTCTCAGCATATCCTCTAATGTTTGTATTGTTCTTTCAGATTGACCATCTGTCTGAGGATGATAAGCTGTACTAAATCTGAGAGTAGTGCCCATTTCTTCCTGTAGAGCCCTCCAGAAATTTGAAGTAAATCGAGGGTCTCTATCAGACATAATGCTGCTCGGGATACCATGAAGCCTAACGATCTCCTTTATATACAACTTTGCCAGATTTTCAAGAGAATCTCTCTTAGTGATTGCCAGAAAATGTGCTGACTTTGTCAGTCGATCAATTACTACCCACACTGCATCATGTATACTTGGAGTCAGGGGTAGTCCTTCCACAAAGTCCATGGCAATCCCATCCCATTTCCACTCAGGGATGTCTAAAGGCTGCAATGTTCCTGCTGGCTTTTGATGTTCAACTTTCACTTTTTGGCAGGTCAAGCACTTAGATACGTAAGTCATAATATCTTTCTTCAATCCAGGCCACCAAAATAACCATTTAACATCATGGTACTGAAGGGAATTGGAAGACACGCAGCGGAAATTAACTTTAAAAATTTTTCCATTCCCAACCAGGATCTACCGAATGTGTTTAAGTCAAGGAGAAAGAAGTGTTACCTTCGGTACTCGAGCTTTGGTCGTGACCTCAGTGTCCACTAGTCGCGACTCCTCGCCTCTGGAACTTTCAGTCGCGACCTCCTCAGCTTCTAGTCGCGACCTATCGCCTCTGGAGTTTGTAGTCGCGACCTACTCTGCTTCTAGTCGCGACCTGTCGCCTATGGAGCTTTTAGTCGCGACCTCTTAAACTTCACGTCGCGACCTGTCTCCTCTTTTCGGAATTCTGACGTTCAGATGCCCGTTTGGTCGCGACCTAAGTGTGTTCTGGTCGCGACCTTTCTTCGTGTCTGGCCGTATCGTAGAAGTCGACAGCTCAGATCGGCTTCCTCTACCGGTATCCACACGAACAGCGTTCCAATTGCGAACGACGTGCTAGCGCCTCTTGTCCCTCTAGGGCTTTCTGGAGATTCCGTCCTCACCGTCTCTATTTCGGCAGTTTCTTATCTGCAAACCTTTTGCACTCTCCCTGCCCCTTTTCTCACGACTGAATGTGTGTGAAGAGATCTTTATTGTGCGTAGAACCCTAGCTCCTAATGTCAAATATATAGGAAGCTATCGGGCTTCTAATAGGGCCGGGCTTCAGAATTAATCTTATATTAATTCTGAATTAATACAATATCATATATTGCATAATTTAATAAGAAACTGATTAAATAAATATGGTTTATATTAAATCCGTCCCACAGATTTAATTCACCTATTTATTTAATTTAAAATAAAGATAAGACAGAATTATATTTGATTTATTCTCATAAATCAAATTTGAGATATCTTATCAATTTGAATTTCAAATTCAAATAGATCATATCCATTTAAATTCAAATTCAAAAATGATAGAGATTTAATTTATCCTTATAAATTAAATCTTACAAATATCTCTTATATTATATATATAATATATATATACTGATTTATATATAAAATATATATCCACCCTAGATCATTCATTGAATCTAGACATCTCTTAGATTCAATGAATCTGGACATCATAGCTCGCATTGGGCTGTTTTGTGTGCGACCCTGTAGGCCCATATGAAGTTGGCAGTGGCCCAGTTACTATACTGACCCACAAGTCGTAAGCGGTCTCTAGCAAGGCATTACGACTACCCAAAACATATGAGGATCGATAAACGATGTAACCTTTCATACAACCATATCACGTCCCTTTTGTCACACGATATTTCGGTCAAGGATGAGGCATGGAGTACGTCATCCTCCTGTTCCTGACCGTTACTTTCTCGATCCCTGAGTAGTCTGAATATAGAAATGGAACTACCCTTCCATTCCAGTATGGCCATACATTTATCAGACTCACTCATCGAGGGGCCCAGTAATATCTCTCTACGAATGTGAGGGACAAATTCCATCTTGACCATTCACATTCCTCCGCATGAAAAACCACTAAGCCCGAGCATAGCCTTTATGATCACTCGGTCAAAAGTGACTTTTGACTAGGTCAAAGCTGAGCGTTTGTCATGTAGGAATCCATGATGATCTCAGGTCAAAGGGCATAGTGACATGGCTTGTATATGAGAGGAGCTTATGACTTGACCCATGCAGCTCTCTCATAGCGGGTCGATCCAACACCCTGTACTCTTACATGTGCTTATGACTTTGATTTATATCTCTATATATCTTCAAAGTCATACTGGTCTTATTTCATCTCTGCTCTTGCATAGATGATCGACCAGGGACATTTAGGATAAAATCACTAGTTATCCAAGGATTGTCATCATAGTAAACATGCAAATAATATGATAACATGATACAATGATTGGCCCCTAGGGCACAATTTCCAACATCCTCCCACTTGCACTAGGAACAATCATTAATTTGTCTCAATCCTATTGACCTAACATGACGCTCATGTTTTTCCTGGACAAGCGGTTTAGAGGATCAGCATCATTGTCTTCTCTTGCTACCTTGCATATTTTTATATCACCTCTATCATTGATTTCTCTGATGAGATGAAATCGCCTGAGTATATGCTTGGTCCTTTGATGTGACCAAGGCTCTTTGGCCTGTGCAATGTCACTACTATTGTCACAGAACAAAGTTATTGGATCTGAGATGGTCGATACCACCCCTAGTTCAGTAATGAACTTCCTGATCCAAACGGCCTCCTTAGCTGCATCAGATGCTGCTATATACTCGGCTTCTGTTGCAGAATCTGCTACAGTGCTCTGCTTAGAGCTCTTCCAGCTTATTGCTCCATTATTTAGGAGAAATATGTATCCAGATTGCGATTTCTGGTCATCCTGGTCAGTTTGGAAACTTGCATCTGTGTAACCAGTTACAGAGAGCTCGTCATCCAATCCACCATAGACCAAGAATAAGTCCTTAGTCCTTCTTAAGTACTTAAGGATATTCTTGACAGCAGTCCAATGGCCCTCACCAGGGTCCTGTTGATATATGCTAGTCATACTTAAGGCAAACGAGACATCCGGTCGAGTACATAACATGGCGTACATGATAGATCCTATGGTCGAGGCATATGGAATCTTACTCATGCGACCTCGCTGATCTGGTGTACTAGGACACAAATCCTTGCTGAGGTGAATACCATGAGACATGGGTATGAAACCCCTTTTTGATTCCTGCATACTGAACCTATGCAGTATCTTGTCTATATATGTGCTCTGACTCATTCCTAGAAGCCTTTTAGATCTATCTCTATAGATCCGAATTCCTAGGATGTAGGCGGCTTCACCCAAGTCTTTCATCGAGAAAGATTTTCCTAACCAAGACTTGACAATCTGCAAGGTAGGAATGTCATTCCCAATGAGTAGGATGTCATCGACATAGAGTACCAAAAACACAACTGTGCTCCCACTAACCTTTTTGTACAACAAGGTTCATCAATGTTTTGAAGAAATCCAAAACTCTTTAACTACTTCATCAAAACGATGATTCCAACTCCGAGATGCTTGCTTCAGTCCATAAATGGACCTTTGAAGCTTGCATACCTTACCAGAGTCCTCAGAACGCACAAAACCTTCAGGTTGTGTCATGTACACATCCTCAAGGAGCTTTCCATTAAGGAAGGCTGTCTTGACGTCCATCTGCCATATTTCATAGTCATAATATGCTGCAATGGCAAGGAGGATTCTGATTGATTTGGCCATTGCAACTGGGGAAAAGGTCTCATCATAGTCCACACCATGAGTTTGAGTAAATCCTTTTGCAACCAGTCGTGCCTTGAAGACATTTACAATGCCATCCATGTCAGTTTTCTCTTTAAAAACCCACTTGCACCCGACGGTTTTTACACCTTCAGGCGGGTCGACTAAGGTCCATACCTTATTGTCGTACATGGATTGCATCTCAGACTTCATGGCATTAAGCCATTTTTCAGAGTTTGGTCCCACTATAGCTTCTTGATAGGTAGTGGGCTCATTATGCTCAATGAGCAACACATCACGACTATCAGAAATCAGAAATCCATATCTCTGAGGATGAAGTCGTGCCCTATTAGATCGCCTTGGGCCTTGCGTGACTTGAGGAGTCTCAACAACTTCTTGTGAGTCTTCTCTACTTTCCATCTCTAGTTCTGTGGCGTCTTGTGGCTCTCGAACTTCTTCGAGGTGTACCTTGCTCCCAGTGGTTCTTTTAGAGATAAATTCTCGTTCTAGAAAGATACCATTTCTGACAACAAACACTTTGTTATCAGTGGGGTTGTAGACATAATATCCCTTGGTTTCCTTAGGATATCCCACAAAAAGGCACTTTAAAGATTTGGGCACTAACTTATCTGAGGCTTGTTGCTTAACATAGACCTCACATCCCCAAATCTTGAGAAAAGACAAACTAGGTTTCCTCCCAGTCCATATCTCATACGGAGTCTTTTCAACTGCCTTAGATGGAACACGATTCAGTGTGAACGCAGCTGTCTCTAGGGCGTGGCCCCAAAAGGATGGTGGAAGATCTGTTCGACTCATCATGGATCGAACCATATCCAATAGTGTTCGATTCCTCCGTTCAGAAACCCCATTCCATTGTGGTGTTCCTGGAGGAGTCAATTGTGAGACTATTCCACAATTCCTAAGATGATCGATAAACTCTTGGCTCAAATATTCACCACCTCGATCAGATCGAAGGGCTTTAATTGTTTTACCAAGCTGGTCTTGTACTTCATTTTGAAATATCTTGAACATTTCAAAAGATTCGGATTTATGTTTCATTAGATAGACGTAGCCATATCTACTGAAATCATCTATGAATGTAATAAAGTACGAATAACCTCTTCTGGCATTTGTATTCATCGGTCCACATACATCTGTATAAATGAGGCCCAACAAATCAGTGGCCCTATCACTGTGCCCAGTGAAAGGCGACTTTGTCATCTTTCCTAACAAACAAGATTCGCAAGTATCATATGATTCAAAATCAAATGAGTTGAGAAATCCATCTTGATGGAGTTTAGAAATGCGTTTCTCATTTATATGGCCCAGACGACAGTGCCAGAGGTATGTCGGATTCAAATCATTTGGTTTGACCCTTTTGGCGGTTATGTTATAGATATTTCCATGATTGGGTTGTTCCAAGTTTAATATGTAATGATCAACATGCAAATCACCATGAGCATAGAAAATATCATTACGATAAATAGAACATTTACCATTCCCAGAAATGGAAGTGTAACCTTCCTTATCCAAATAAGAAAGAGAAACAATGTTACTACTCAAAGCAGGAATATAATAGCAATTGTTCAAAACTAACAAAAGCCCAGTGGGCAGAACTAATTCATAAGTGCCTACAGCTAGAGCAGCAACCTTTGCTCTATTTCCAACTCGTAGGTCAACTTCACCCTTCTTCAGCTTTCTACTGTCCTTTAGGCCCTGCACATTTGTACAAATGTGAGAACCACATGCAGTATCTAATACCCATGTAGTGGAAGTAGAGAGATGAATGTCTATAACATAAATACCTGAAGCGATAGCCCCGCTATCCTTCTTGTTCTTTCTCAGATCTTCAAGGTAGAGTTTTCAATTCCTCTTCCAATGACCCGGTTCATTGAAGAAGAAGCAAACTCCTTCCTTTGGAGGCTTTGCCTTCTTTGGTGCAGGCTTGGTTTCGGGCTTGCCTGACTCTTTGGTCTTACCAGATGAGCCGTGACCCTTCCCCTTACCCTTGCCTTTCTTTTTCATACCCTTTCCTTTGTGAACCATCAAAACAGTACTGGGCTTCTTCTTAACAGTCGGCTCAGCAGTTTTAAGCATCCCATGCAGTTCAGAAATAGATTTCTCCATGTTGTTCATGTTGTAATTCATGACAAACTGGTCATAACTTTCCGGGAGTGAGTTCAAGATCAAATCTGTAGCTAACTCCTGGCTCATGGGAAATCCAAGCCTCTCAAGGTGATCTATGTACCCTTTCATCTTTAAGACATGAGTACTCACTGATGCACCTTCAGCCATCTTGCAGGAATGTAAGGCCTTAGTGGTCTCATACCTCTCTTGCCTTGCTTGTTGCTGGAACATTTCCTTAAGATGCACAATCATCTCATAAGCCTCTATGTGTTCCAGATCTCTTTGAAGCTTCGGAACCATAGTGGCAAGCATCAAGCATCCCACATCAACAGAGTCTTCCTTATGCTTCGCATAAGAATCTCTCTGAGCTCTAGGAGCATTGGCTGCTGGCTCCTCAGGAATGGGTTGATCTAGGACATATACCTTTCTTTCCTGCTTGAGAACAATTCTCAAGTTCCTGAACCAGTCAAGAAAGTTTGTCCCATTGAGTTTGTCCTTCTCAAGGACAGATCGCAACGATAATGTAGCAGTATTACTAGTCGTCATGATTCTACAATTAAAATATGCAATTTAATTAGCAATCTCCCACTGAATAAAACAACCCTCAATGTAATAATTAGTGGGCTAAGATCCATATTTGGCTTAAACTTGAGTCCGCTTTGGCAAGACGCTCAACTTTAAGTTATTTAGGTAGGTAACAACTTTGCCAATTACATCAAATGTAATTCTTAGATATTTATGGGATTCCATCATCATATGATCCGGCATGTTTTAATCCCAACTAATGCCTTGAGACCCAAAACCGTTTTGATAATCTCAATTAAGTCAAACAATAACAAACATAAGAGTAGCACCATTACTCTTGCTTATCTCCCCAAGATAACTCAAATGCACCCACTTTGGTGGACCTACAAATGAGCGATCGAGGTTTTGACAAGTGTTCATTAATTGACGGCATATGACTTAAGATTTCTTTTAGAGGGTTTAATTAATTATCTGGTTTATAAGATGCATGTATCGCGATTGTATCTCATACGAGTATTATGCATATAAAACATACATGCAGTGATCTAATCAAAAGATGCATAATCTTAAACGTGATACAATATGGCTCACCTATCCTAAGTCCCCTCAAGCCAATGAGAGGAGCTCTCTAATTAGAATAGGAAAAGTACATAAGGAAACCTCGTTTTAACATTCGAGGGGAGTGAGATGAGAATAGAATGTACAACGAGAGTCATTAGAGGAAGGCACGACACGCAGGCCGTATTTAGAAAAATTACAACACTTGTAATCTAGAGCCATATTGTTCACCATACCTAAACATTCAAGAATCAAAATTCATGCTATTTGAAGGGCAATAAATGTTTCAAAACATTCATATATCAGGAAAGTCAATACATATTACGATTATGTTGCGCTACGATTATGTTAGCGGGCGGGGTGTGGGGCAGCGCCCCAATAGAAATTTTTTTTGATAAATAACCAAGAATCTTAATTCTTTTTCCTTAGACCCCATCAATATCAATTGATCAAATCAATTGATATACACCACCGATTTCAGTTTCCTTTTAGATTCCGTATATGTCATACATAAACAGATTCCATATATGTCATACATATCACGCATGTTATCATATAATCAGCTAAGAAGTCTAACATACATCACATGTATCAACAATCAAACCTAACTTAAATACAAAACGGCATGGCTCTGATACCACTGAAGGGAATTGGAAGACACGCAGCGGAAATTAACTTTAAAAATTTTTCCATTCCCAGCCAGGATCTACCGAATGTGTTTAAGTCAAGGAGAAAGAAGTGTTACCTTCGGTACTCGAGCTTTGGTCGCGACCTCAGTGTCCACTAGTCGCGACTCCTCGCCTCTGGAACTTTCAGTCGCGACCTCTGTAACATCCCAATTTTCAGGCCTTCAGACACGGAAATAGCCTGAGAATGAGAGGCTACCAGACCTCTTTTGAGCAGAAGTCCCAGAGACATAAGAGAGTTTTTAGGGACTAAGCTACGAGTAAGTAAAGGTACGGGAACTTATGTGCAAACAGTGGAAGTTCCAAGGGGTAGAATGGCCATTTGGGGTGATGTAAAGGTCAAAGGTTGAAGAGTTACGAGCTGGCCGTTATGGTCGCGACTAGAGTAAAGCATGGTCGCGACTAGTGGTTACAGAAAGAGCTATACGCGACAAGAAAGCATTATGGTCGCGACGTAAAAGAAGTATGGTCGCGACTAGAAAGCAGTGATATCGCGACTAATAGTGGCAGAAAACCTTAGACGCGACTAAAAAGTGTTATGGTCGCGACGATAGAATGTTTTGGTCGCGACGAGAAGATGTTTTGGTCGCGACAAATGTACACAGAATTGTAAGGTCGCGACAAGATGATGTTGAGGTCGCGACTAGTGACTAAAGTGGCGCTAATCGTATGGGCCAAGAGTGGTGAAGGTCCAAGAGAGATAGTTACCCGGTTGGAGATAGACCGGAGGCAGGATATCAGATACAGGAAAGGTTATCTAGAAACCACGAGGTGGACTGATAAGGTATATTCATGGGTCCCACAAGATGCCACATGGCATTAAAGTAACGATTCAGTAAAGTAAAGATACTCGGTTGGCGTGATAACCGAGGAGGCACGTAAACCGAGGAGGTGATCAGATAAGTCTGGGACTTATCTGGGTGGCATTGGGAAACGTGCAAGGTCTCTTCCAGTTGCCACATGGCATTAGTCTGCAGAAAGCAGATAAAGTTGAGGGCACGCATTACGAGGCAAGAGACTGGACCGGTGAGTCAGCATGATGAGTCAGCATGCTGAGGTGTCCCGGGAATTCAAGCATGTGAAAAATGAGGTGCTGGGTCAGCATGGTGAGTTGGCACGATGATGCAGTAAAGGAGAAATAAAAGAAAATAGGAAAATCCAGGAAAAACCAGGACCGCAGGATCAAAGTTCATGGAAACTACGATTGTGCCATTGAGCCCTATTATAAATACCCCCCTTCCCCCATTCCATTTGCATCCCGCGGAGGAGGAGAGAATGAGAGAGAAAGAAGAGAGAGAAGGAGAAGGAAAGGAAGAGAGAAAGGAGAAAGGAAGAAAGGAAGTTCTGGCGGAGCTGGAAGCAGAATAGAGATAGTAGGGTTCTGCTGAGCTAGCCAGGTAGTAACTAATCCTAGCTTCTATGTAATGGCTTTGTGATTTGATGTGCTATTGTTTGGTTGGATTGTTGTCTTATATGTTATGTCTGAAGCTCTGCTGTAATGCTATGGTCATATGTTATTAAGCATGGAAGCACGCAGCATACTTATCTGTACACAATCACAAGCAAGCACTGTCACTCTGCATTACATATATTGTTATGATTGTTGCTACTGAGGTTCCCCCGAATCTCATCCCCATCCATAACCCATTATAGGGAGGTTATGCTGAAGTGGATTTAGAGAATCCTAAGAGACGCCGTTATGCTGCCGGAGTAAAGACTGAACATCAGTATATGATAAGTACTGTGTACGTAGTGCTGTCTAAGGAGGCTAGAAGTGAGTGGACCTAGCCGGTTCATCTAGTCTTTCCTGGGTACTACGTAGAATGGTAGTTCTCATGAGGGGATTACCGAATCAGTACAGTTCAGTTCTTTGTACAGATGAAGTGTAGCGGTTATGCTGCCGGAGTTAGGCAGAAGAAGAGCTAGTATAGCTTCCGCAAGTGTACTCTGAGGGTTGTATGGGAGGATGTTTCATTTTGGTATCAGAGCAAGAGGTTCTGGCACCAACCAGAAAGGACTCTGGTTCAGAGCATAAGATTCTGGCACAGAACAGAAGGTTCTGGCTCAGTGATGCTCTGATTTAGCCCTTGAGTACGACAGAATAGCACTACGGTCGCGACTAAAGTGGTTTATGTCGCGACGGGTAGCCTCAATGAGAGGTTTAGGCGCGACGCTTAAGTTTATAGGTCGCGACGGTTATTCACAGAAATATTTGGTCGCGGCGAGTATGTTCCTAGGTCGCGACGTTATTTAAGAGAGAGCTAAGGTTGTGACGAGAAAAGTTTAATGTCGCGACTAGAAATGGCTATGGTTGCGACGTGAAGAGACATAAGTCGCGACGAGAAAATATCCTGGTCGCGACGGTAGAGGAGTTGAGTCGCGACGTAGAAAGGTTAAGGTCGCGACGACAGAAGATTTAGGTCGCGACTAGAAGACAGAAAATGTTAAGGACGCGACGTCTGAAGCTGTAGGTCACGACTAAAGAATAGAAATGATAAGTCGTGAGGAGTTAAGGGTAATGAAGAATCATAGAGGCTATGAATAGCGATTACCCAATACTCATATCGCGACGGAATGACAGAGATGTCCTGGTATGACATTAGAAGATTCAGATCGGGACTATTATGGGTTTAGAAGAGCCCGTGGAGATAAAGCTATTAGATGGAATAAGAGGTGTTCATGTTTCGTTGTAAAGGAAAAGACAGGTGAACACAAAGCATGAACATAGAGCTTGAGTGGAGAAGTCATGCATAGAGGAAGTTGGCAACTCCAATAAGCAAGTCATCCTTGCTAGGTAGGATAGGCCGCAAAGGATGATAATGTTAAGATGAGCTAGCTAGATGAGATAGCTAGAATGAGATAGATCCTCCATGTGATTACGAGGAGTAGATCTACATGGTAAAAGTCTTATTCAACCTAGTTGAATAAAAGACTTGAGAGCTAGAATGGGATAGCTAGTATGAAGTTTACCTCGGAGTAATCCTAGGGCATAGCCTAAAGGCTAGAGATGTGATGATGTTTGATATGGCCTAAGGCTAAGGCTAAGGACGTGATGGTTAATAGGTAAAGAGTTAAAATTCCCTAAGCAGAGGGATTCCATCACAGAGATCTAGGGTAGAGTACCCTAAAGAATAGAAATAATAGTAAAAGATAATGAATGAGATCTAGGCGACTGAAGTTCGCTAGGATTAAGAGAAAGATGCGTTTTCAGGTGCTTAAGGGCTGTGGCTCGTGTGTCTGGAAAACAAAACCGTGACCTCATGTGGGCACCAAGCCTACCTAAGGGGAAAGCGGATAATATCTTTGTAAAGGGGTTCTAGGCTGTTACAGTAAAGGCCGATAAGGAACCACAGTCTGGTCAAGAATAGACTGAGACTGATAGATAGACAAAAGGAGAAATGAGATAGTAGAAGGTAGCCACAGATTACGGGATACAGTGACTCCCCTATGTAAGAAAGAGTGATGAAGGGTTGAGTCTGTACCTTAATAAGAGGGTAACGTGGCAGCCTGAGATAGACAGATGTTTCAGGATGACTGACCAAGATATGGTAGGCAATATGATAAATAAAATATGCCTTGAGGTTTAGTTAGTCTGATGGATGGTTGAGCAAAGTATGAGGATGATATGGCTTATGATGCCATAAGTTATGATAGTTGCATCTCCTTGCAATTGTCATATGATGACATGCATGTTAGAGTATGCCATGATGAATGAATACTCCCTTTTACAGTGCATGAAGGGTAGAGTATATATGAGATGAGAAAGTATGTTGCTCCCATACCATATGACATGTAATGAGATATGTATTGAGGATGATAGATAGTCTCAGTTCATGGGACAATAAGTTATGATATTCAGATATGTTTGAAGTTACTCGGGTAATTCTGCAGACTTATGAATATAGTACTCAGGACCATTTCTATTAAGCGGAATGGTAAGCAGATAAGAGTAAAGAGATTGTTTTTAGATCACTCTTCAGATAAGAGTTGGATCTGAAACAGATGGCTCTCAGATAGAGCTAGATTCAGATGAGTATAGATCACTCTTCAGATAAGAGTTGGATCTGATATAGGATGCTCGCAGTTGGAGCATAGTTCAAATGGTTCACAGTTAGAACACAGATGAGTTATGATGAGGCCATAGCAGTAGAATGCAATGGCAGGTGGTTAGACCATGATGGCACAAGCCAATGGTAAGCCACAGTAAAGTAAGAAAGATGAGAAGGAACTCCTGAGTAAGAGAGGAAGTAAGTAAAGTCTGGGTAAATGATGTGAGGCTATAAAATTTTTATGGAGTTATCAACAGGTGGAAGCAGTTAACCTTATAACTTGGTCTGTTGGTTTAAGATCTTCGGGAGATATACAGTACAACAGAATCGCAGTTAGATTCTGGAGGGTCACAGTTAGATCCTAGCATGGCTCCAGGGTCGCAGTTAGATCCTAACAGATCCAGAGTCGCAGTTAGATTCTGAAGAGGCTAGCGGTTGATCGCAGTTAGATCCCGAGGTCGCAGTTAGACCTAGCCTAAGGAAAGTAATGAGCCATGAGACATGAGTACGATGTAGTATCTCTTTGGGAAGATGAATGCCAAAGACGAAGTTAAGGTAAGGAAGTTTCACTAGTTGATAACCTGACCCAGAGACAGTGTTTTATAATGATTTTCCTCAGGTAGCCTCTAGTCTACAGACTGAACTTAGCTTTCCCTTAAACGAAGATGGAGTCCAAGTTTAAATCTGAGTACTGAGATTCAAAGTTTTGTAGAAGTATGCCTGAGAAGCAGAGAAGAGAATCCTCTGTGTAATAAGAAGCAGAGAAGAGAATCCTCTGAGAAGCAGAGAAGAAAATCCTCAATGTAATAAGAATAGAAAAGTATGAGTAGATAACGATTACCCAGATGAGGGGTAAAGAGATTAAAAGGCTAGAGAAGACCTAGAGAAGAGGGTCTAAGGCAAGGCTGAGATAGAACACAGTTCTATGAAAAAGAGAAAGTCAGTCTTATGTTAGTTTTGTGATAAGACAAGATAAGTTATGAAAGGGTGAAATACACCATGAGATAGCTAGAGTGGGCTAGATATGCCATGATAACGTATCAAAGGCATGTAATGAGATACACGGTAGTAAACGTGTAGTATGACACGCACCTGGAGATGTGCATTGTATGAACAGATAGAGAGGCTCCCTGTTTGGTAGGAATCAGATGTTTGAATGTTATGCTATGAAAGAGAATAGAAAATGAGAGCTTTCACTCTTTGCATGAGATGTTAGGCTTAATGTTATGCTAAAACTATGCAAGCTCCGAGTGTTAGAGCTATGCCTAGTTAGAACAGGAATGCTTAAGCTCCGATGTTAGACCTTTGCATTCATAAGCAGGTATGCAGTCCTGCAGTATGTTGGCCAAGCATTATGCATGTTAGAGTAGGTGCTTTTGTTTAGCAGCAAAGTAAAGAAAGAATAGCTGCGTAAGTCCTCTCTCTGTATGAAGTTAAGTGCAAAGAAAGATGAAATGCTACAAGTATGATGAGTAGTTAGAAGAAATTCCCGAATACAGTAATATTCGAGAGGATTTCATATGAAATAAATGGACACTATTCATAAGTGCAGTAAGTGGTCCATAAGAGGAAAGTAGATTTCAACTCTGATTGGATTAACCCAGAGAAAGAAAGGCATGTTACGAAGAGATGTACAGTTATGATGCGTACTTTGCCAGATGTTAAGTTAATTTGGCTATGGTACTGATTAAATTTCGAGGACGAAATTTATTTAAAGGGGAGGAGAAATGTAACATCCCAATTTTCAGGCCTTCAGACACGGAAATAGCCTGAGAATGAGAGGCTACCAGACCCCTTTTGAGCAGAAGTCCCAGAGACATAAGAGAGTTTTTAGGGACTAAGCTGCGAGTAAGTAAAGGTACGGGAACTTATGTGCAAACAGTGGAAGTTACAAGGGGTAGAATGGCCATTTGGGGTGATGTAAAGGTCAAAGGTTGAAGAGTTACGAGCTGGCCGTTATGGTCGCGACTAGAGTAAAGCATGGTCGCGACTAGTGGTTACAGAAAGAGCTATACGCGACAAGAAAGCATTATGGTCGCGACGTAAAAGAAGTATGGTCGCGACTAGAAAGCAGTGATATCGCGACTAATAGTGGCAGAAAACCTTAGACGCGACTAAAAAGTGTTATGGTCGCGACGATAGAATGTTTTGGTCGCGACGAGAAGATGTTTTGGTCGCGACAAATGTACACAGAATTGTAGGGTCGCGACAAGATGATGTTGAGGTCGCGACTAGTGACTAAAGTGGCGCTAATCGTATGGGCCAAGAGTGGTGAAGGTCCAAGAGAGATAGTTACCCGGTTGGAGATAGACCGGAGGCAGGATATCAGATACAGGAAAGGTTATCTAGAAACCACGAGGTGGACTGATAAGGTATATTCATGGGTCCCACAAGATGCCACATGGCATTAAAGTAATGATTCAGTAAAGTAAAGATACTCGGTTGGCGTGATAACCGAGGAGGCACGTAAACCGAGGAGGTGATCAGATAAGTCTGGGACTTATCTGGGTGGCATTGGGAAACGTGCAAGGTCTCTTCCAGTTGCCACATGGCATTAGTCTGCAGAAAGCAGATAAAGTTGAGGGCACGCATTACGAGGCAAGAGACTGGACCGGTGAGTCAGCATGATGAGTTAGCATGCTGAGGTGTCCCGGGAATTCAAGCATGTGAAAAATGAGGTGCTGAGTCAGCATGGTGAGTTGGCACGATGATGCAGTAAAGGAGAAATAAAAGAAAATAGGAAAATCCAGGAAAAACCAGGACCGCAGGATCAAAGTTCATGGAAACTACGATTGTGCCATTGAGCCCTATTATAAATACCCCCCTTCCCCATTCCATTTGCATCCCGCGGAGGAGGAGAGAATGAGAGAGAAAGAAGAGAGAGAAGGAGAAGGAAAGGAAGAGAGAAAGGAGAAAGGAAGAAAGGAAGTTCTGGCGGAGCTGGAAGCAGAATAGAGATAGTAGGGTTCTGCTGAGCTAGCCAGGTAGTAACTAATCCTAGCTTCTATGTAATGGCTTTGTGATTTGATGTGCTATTGTTTGGTTGGATTGTTGTCTTATATGTTATGTCTGAAGCTCTGCTGTAATGCTATGGTCATATGTTATTAAGCATGGAAGCACGCAGCATACTTATCTGTACACAATCACAAGCAAGCACTGTCACTCTGCATTACATATATTGTTATGATTGTTGCTACTGAGGTTCCCCCGAATCTCATCCCCATCCATAACCCATTATAGGGAGGTTATGCTGAAGTGGATTTAGAGAATCCTAAGAGACGCCGTTATGCTGCCGGAGTAAAGACTGAACATCAGTATATGATAAGTACTGTGTACGTAGTGCTGTCTAAGGAGGCTAGAAGTGAGTGGACCTAGCCGGTTCATCTAGTCTTTCCTGGGTACTACGTAGAATGGTAGTTCTCATGAGGGGATTACCGAATCAGTACAGTTCAGTTCTTTGTACAGATGAAGTGTAGCGGTTATGCTGCCGGAGTTAGGCAGAAGAAGAGCTAGTATAGCTTCCGCAAGTGTACTCTGAGGGTTGTATGGGAGGATGTTTCAACCTCCTCAGCTTCTAGTCGCGACCTGTCGCCTCTGGAGTTTGTAGTCGCGACCTACTCTGCTTCTAGTCGCGACCTGTCGCCTCTGGAGCTTTTAGTCGCGACCTCTTAAACTTCACGTCGCGACCTGTCTCCTCTTTTCGGATTTCTGACGTTCAGATGCCCGTTTGGTCGCGACCTAAGTGTGTTCTGGTCGCGACCTTTCTTCGTGTCTGGCCGTATCGTAGAAGTCGACAACTCAGATCGGCTTCCTCTACCGGTATCCACACGAACAGCGTTCTAATTGCGAACGACGTGCTAGCGCCTCTTGTCCCTCTAGGGCTTTCTGGAGATTCCGTCCTCACCGTCTCTATTTCGGCAGTTTCTTATCTGCAAACCTTTTGCACTCTCCCTGCCCCTTTTCTCACGACTGAATGTGTGTGAAGAGATCTTTATTGTGCGTAGAACCCTAGCTCCTAATGTCAAATATATAGGAAGCTATCGGGCTTCTAATAGGGCCGGGCTTCAGAATTAATCTTATATTAATTCTGAATTAATACAATATCATATATTGCATAATTTAATAAGAAACTGATTAAATAAATATGGTTTATATTAAATCCGTCCCACAGATTTAATTCACCTATTTATTTAATTTAAAGTAAAGATAAGACAGAATTATATTTGATTTATTCTCATAAATCAAATTTGAGATATCTTATCAATTTGAATTTCAAATTCAAATAGATCATATCCATTTAAATTCAAATTCAAAAATGATAGAGATTTAATTTATCCTTATAAATTAAATCTTACAAATATCTCTTATATTATATATATAATATATATATACTGATTTATATATAAAATATATATCCACCCTAGATCATTCATTGAATCTAGACATCTCTTAGATTCAATGAATCTGGACATCATAGCTCGCATTGGGCTGTTTTGTGTGCGACCCTGTAGGCCCATATGAAGTTGGCAGTGGCCCAGTTACTATACTGACCCACAAGTCGTAAGCGGTCTCTAGCAAGGCATTACGACTACCCAAAACATATGAGGATCGATAAACGATGTAACCTTTCATACAACCATATCACGTCCCTTTTGTCACACGATATTTCGGTCAAGGATGAGGCATGGAGTACGTCATCCTCCTGTTCCTGACCGTTACTTTCTCGATCCCTGAGTAGTCTGAATATAGAAATGGAACTACCCTTCCATTCCAGTATGGCCATACATTTATCAGACTCACTCATCGAGGGGCCCAGTAATATCTCTCTACGAATGTGAGGGACAAATTCCATCTTGACCATTCACATTCCTCCGCATGAAAAACCACTAAGCCCGAGCATAGCCTTTATGATCACTCGGTCAAAAGTGACTTTTGACTAGGTCAAAGCTGAGCGTTTGTCATGTAGGAATCCATGATGATCTCAGGTCAAAGGGCATAGTGACATGGCTTGTATATGAGAGGAGCTTATGACTTGACCCATGCAGCTCTCTCATAGCGGGTCGATCCAACACCCTGTACTCTTACATGTGCTTATGACTTTGATTTATATCTCTATATATCTTCAAAGTCATACTGGTCTTATTTCATCTCTGCTCCTGCATAGATGATCGACCAGGGACATTTAGGATAAAATCACTAGTTATCCAAGGATTGTCATCATAGTAAACATGCAAATAATATGATAACATGATACAATGATTGGCCCCTAGGGCACAATTTCCAACAGGTACATCTTGGTCATACCTGGATGTACAGTATAGCGACTTTTATGTGCTTCCTCCAGGATCCTTGCCCTTAATCCCACAACATTAAGGATATAGGGTCTTCCCCGAAACTGTAGTAATCTGTCTGAGGACATCTTAAAATTCCTTGTCTTCCCCTTCTCCAGCTTGTCTTTGAATATTGCTGCGAGCTTATCCTGCTTCTGAGCCTCTTTTATCTCATCTTCTATGCAAGCTCTGACATGAATTCCTCCACAAGGATTCTCCATCAGTTGCATTTGATATAGAGGGCTCCAATCGCGCATATCTTCTATCAATTCCAACTCCTTGATCATCATGTATGCAACCTGCACCACCTTTCTACTCAGGGCATCAGCTACCACATTGGCTTTTCCTGGATGGTATTTAATCTGGAAGTCATAATCTTTCAACAACTCCATCCATCGTCGTTGCCTCATATTCAGCTCTTTTTGATCCTATAGATACTTCAGGCTTTTGTGGTCGCAATACAACTCTATAGTTGCTCCATATAAATAGCGTCTCCATATCTTCAGGGCATAAACCACCGCCGCAAGCTCCAGATCATGAGTAGGATAATTTTCTTCATGTGGCTTCAACTGCCGAGAGGCGTAGTCTACTACTCGACCTTGCTGCATCAGCACACATCCCAACTCCTGCTTGCTAGCATCAGTGTAGACTACATAAGTCTGAGTTGGGTCTGCAATAATTAGCACGGGAGTAGTGGTTAATCTTTGCTTCAACTCTTGGAAGCTAGCCTCGCACTTCTCATCCCACTTAAACTGCTGATTCTTTCTGGTCAGCTTGGTAAGTGGTAAGGCAATTCGAGAAAAGTCTTGAATAAATCTTCTGTAGTACCCTGCTAGGCCGAGAAAACTTCTGATCTCCGTCACTGTCCTTGGCTGCTCCCAGCTCAAAACTGCTTTAAATTTGCTAAGATCCACAGCTACCCCGTCTCGGGATATGACATAACCGAGAAATTTGACTTCTGACAGCCAAAACTCGCATTTACTCAGCTTAGCATAGAGCTTCTTCTGTTTAAGGGTACCAAGAACAATCCTCAAATGCCTTTCATGCTCCTCTGGAGATTTGGAGTACACCAGAATATCATCAATGAAGACCACAACGAACTGATCTAGATAAGGCCTGAAGATCCGATTCATGTAGTCCATGAAAATAGCAGGTGCATTGGTTAGTCCAAAAGGCATCACCAGGAACTCAAAATGCCCGTAGCGTGTTCTGAATGCCGTCTTTGGAATATCATCTGGCTTGACCCTTAATTGATGGTAGCCAGATCTCAAATCAATCTTAGAGAATAAGCTCGCTCCTGCCAATTGGTCTAGCAGGTCATCAATTCTAGGAAGAGGATACTTATTCTTAACCATAAGCTTATTTAATTCCCTGTAGTCAATGCATAGCCTTAAACTGCCATCTTTCTTCTTGACAAATAGTACTGGAGCACCCCATGGCGATACACTGGGTCGTATGAAACCCTTCTCCAGTAGCTACTTAATTTTCTTCTTTAGTTCCATTATTTCATTGGGATCCATCCTGTACAGGGCTTTTGACACTGGTCCAGCTCCAGGTATAATGTTGATCGCAAACTCCACTTCCCGTTCTGACGGCAATCCCTGAATCTCCTTTGGCAAGACTTCAGGAAATTCATTGACTACTGGAATCTCCTCGATGCCTTCTTCCACTTCTATTTGAACAGAAAAGAATACCACATACCCTTGATATCCTTTCCGTAGACATTTTCCTGCCTGAGCTCTTGTCATGAAGTTCAGTCGTACTTCTGAGCTCAGATCAATGATCTTTAGACCAAGAACCAGGGTCTTATTTCTGCAGTCCAACATCACATTATTGGAGGATAACCAATTTAAGCCGAGTATGACATCAATCTCTCAGAAAGGCATACAGATCAGGTCTAGGGTGGTACTGCAGTGCTCATAATGCACAACACTAATTAGACAGGTATCAGAAGTAATTACTCTAGCGTTGGTGGGTGTTTTCACCTGTATATCATAACGTAATTTGCTGATCAGAAGGCCTAGGCATTTAGCACATTCATAAGATATAAAGGAATGACTTGCACCAGAATCAAATAGAGCTGTCACAGCATGATCATTGAGATAGATTGTACCTTGGATCATCTCAGGTGATCGCTGAGCGTTCTCTCTAGTGAGTGCAAACACCCGTCCTGCCGTCCTTGGCCTTGGATCAGTTATAGCTTGAGGATATTCTCTGGAAAAATGTTCTGGCTTTCCGCAGGTATAACAAACATTCTGGCCCATTAAACATGGTCTATCACTATGATTCTTTCCACACTTTTCGTATACTGGGGCCTTTGAATCCCTGTTGTTGGGCCTGCCGCAGAAATTCCCTCTATTTAGCCTCTTGTTCTGCCATGGTCGCTTTCTTTTCCTGTAGCCGCTACCACTGGCAGATTCTTGATTTCGACCGGCCTTGTCAGGGGTTGCCTGATCCCTATTCCTGGATCTATACAGCATTCGATGATTCATGCTATTTTCTACAGTTCGACATGCTTCCACAGCCTTATTAAATTGGCTGTATTGTTGCGGAGTTAACTTTTCCTTTAGCATAGAGTTCAGCCCTCGAATCATTCTTTCTGTCATCCAGCGTTCGTCATCCACTTGACGTAGATACGTAGAATACTGGGATAGCCGGATAAATTTAGCCAGATATTCGTCAAAAGCTTCTTTTTCTCCTTGTCTCAGTACAAGGAATTCGGCCTCCCTTTCATCTCTGATGGATTGAGGGAAATATTTCTCGTAAAACTTCTCAAGAAACACTTCCCAAGTAACTGGAATGTCTCTTGCTTGGAGAAGTAACTCTGTGTTCTTCCACCATCTCTCCGTATCCTTTTCTAATTGATAGATGGCCATTTGGGCCTTGGTTTCTGTTAGGCAGTCGAGGACCTTAAAGATCTTCTCTAATCTGCTGACCCAATTCTCTGCTATCTGTACTTCGAATGTTCCTTCGAACACTGGAGGATTATGTTTACAAAATCGAACCATCTATTGTTGGATACCAACTGCCTCCTCCCTCGTTTCAACCCGTCTCTGGGGCTGAACTGCTTGTTGTTGTACTCCTTCAGGTTATCTATCAGCCACTCCTGAAGGCTCTGGCGGTCTTAAATTACTTACAGCTGCTGCTACTGCTGTGGCTATAGCAGCATCTCTTTCCTGCTCATTTCGTGCCTGAGCTACTCTCATTTCTTCAATCATCTTTTGTTGTTGCTCTAATCGCTCTAAAATTAGTTGATTAAGATTTCCAGCTTCTTGTGGTTCCTCTGCTGGAATCGTTCTTCTTGTTCGAACCATTTTGTTATGCTATAACATAGAGAGGAATGCGATAAACAACATTTCTCATTTCATTTCAAACATAGCATACAAGGTACATGTCACAGTCATACATATGCTACTATATTGTTCTTTTGTACATTGGAAATATTACCCTAATTTTTCTTAAACTTTATTCTAATATATTCTCCTACCAAGTAGATCCAGTCGGATACAGTACAATATGGTTCTTTATCAAAATATTGATCCAACTCCGATCTCCAGGTAGGAGTAGTCGGTAATACATCATTTATAATTTATAGCCAAAGCCCCAGGGTTAACACGTTTGGATCCCAGGCTTGATATATGGCTTTCACCCTTGTGATGAAATTCTGATAAACCCTCTAGCCTTGATCTACATCTCTGATCAGGGTCCGCCTCAGCTCATATAGCTGTCGGGCTAATGCTACCGAGATCTCAAATTGTTCTCTATTCAGGTTCCTCCCTGGGATCATTCTTACGATTAGACTTCCCAAATGTATCTCTACTAAGGTCACTTCAGGCCTCTTGGGACCTGGCGTATTACTCTGATCACGTACTTGGCTGGATCCTAAATTATCTATTATATTCAAAGGTACTGCACTTATGGGAATGGCAGGAATAGGGCCTTCTATCACCATCACCTCCTGATCATCCACAAGATTTGATCCTACGGAAGAACTATCCGCTTCTGAGTCACTCACTACTGGAGATATCCAAGGATCATGTCTCATTATCTCCTCTTCTGAACTATCCGAACTAGAAACCTCTGGTCTAAACACCCATTGGTTTACTGTTGTTTCAGACCCAGATCTATGTCTAGTCATCCTGCAAACACTATCTTAGTGTTAATTATGATGGCTTTATCATGATATATCTATCTATAAATCATTTACTCAGAGTATTTCCTAAGCCAGAATCCTTTGCTCTAATACCAAAATGTCACATCCTTATTTTTATACATCTTAAGGACCATTCAGTAGCACTTAGAACAACATTCAGGGTCATTGAAGTCTAAACTTATAATCTGGAATTTTATTCTTATCGGGTACTGTTCACTGTGGCAAATTCCAGATGAGTGACCTGACTTTGAAAAATCATAACTAATTCTAGAAAAATTTAAATGAAGTGGTTCAAGTTGCTACATGAAGATAACTTAAGTATATTTCAGGGAAAAATTATTGGTTGACCATTCCTTGACAAATTCAACGTGGGTCAACGTTTCAACTTTACTGTTTATCCAATGACTTTCTCCTGAATTCAGCATTCTGGTCCCAAATTTAACAATTTATATCTTTTCGTGTATACATCCAAATGAGGCATTCTATATATAAAATTAAAGCTTAGTATGTATACTATTTACCATAAAAATATCATACATTTATTCAACCATTTACTATTTTTAATGATTTACCAAACATCAATTGGTCTCCACGGATTACTGTTCATAGAGTCATTTTTCAGCAACCAACCTTACATATTAAAGCATACATACATCACATATCAGTCAAACATGCCAGATAACAATCATTATTAAATAATCAACTGTTATCAGCAGTGCATGATTAACACCCTCATGTTCCTATTACATTTCTCGTTGTCTAAATTCCGGCAGCATAACTGCTATGTTCCTTCTGTAGAAAGTAACCAATCTTGTACCGATTCGGTAATTCCCGTAGGAGCTACCATTCTACGTAAGTACCCAAGAAAGACTGGATGAACCTGCTAGGTCCACTCACTTCCAGCCTCCTTAGACAGCACCTACGTACACAGTACGTATCAGTTCCTTTTTTTGTTCCTGCTTCGTTGCCAGAATTTCGGCAGCCTAACGGCGTCTCTTAAAATTTCTAGATTATATTTTGACAGAACCTCCCCTGTAATGTTATATATGGGAATGAGATTCAAAAGAATCTCAGTAGCAACAATCATAACAATTTATGTAATGCAGTGTGACGGTGCTTGCTTGTGATTGTGTACAGATAAGTATGCTGCATGCTTCAATATTCAATAGCATATGATCATTGTAACATCCCGATTTTTGGTCTAGGAGAACTGGGAAGTAGTCTGATATGGGCAGGCTGCTAAACCAGTAGTCCTAGGGTGGTAATCTGATATGGGCGGATTACTTACCTGTATTTTGTAGGAATCCGAGGGATGAGTAAGTCCTTCAGGATTTAAAGATGAGTTAAGTCTTTAGCCTACGGAATCGGGATAGTTCACCTAGGTTCAAAATGAGGAATGTAAGGAATGTCCTAAGTCTTAAGCCTAGGAATTCTGCAGGAAGCTTGATATGGGCTGGCTCCTGTGTAAGATAACCTGATATGGGCGGGTTGTCGAGCCTTTCAATTAACGATGACTCTCGAAGAGTTTAGGGGATGAGTTATTGAAAGAGAATTTCTAGAACTTAAGATGAAGGATAAGAAGATGAGAATAGATGCCAGAAAGAGGATTCAGTGGCAAAATCGTAATTATGGGAAAGATCGGGCTGGTAGCCGATGAGTACCATATTTTGCCAGAAAATAGAGAAAATTATGCTGATCATTTCACTGAACTGTGAAATGTGCATATGAGGTCTTTAGGTGTATGAAAGAATTAGAAATGTGACCAGGGGTAAAATGGTCATTTTGGAAAAGTGTGCGCGTGAGTGCTTTTTCAGGCCAAAACAGCCCGGTCCGGATAAAATATCTGAAAATACCAGGAGATACAGAAAAGGATTCCGGGTTGAATGAGGAGTCACGGAATTTTGATTTGAGGTCCCGATTTTTCTGTAAAAATTCCGGAAGATGGGAATTTACAGTTATAATCGGTAAAGGAAAGGCAATCCGAATAGAGATGATCGGACTATGGCCAGGGGCCGTATAGTGTTTCTAAGGCCTTTAGTGACACCATGGAAGGCCCAGGCCCATTAGATCAGTCGAGTGGTAAAAGGGGCCGGTGTCCGGGAAAAATGTGCGAAATGACGAAAATGCCCCTATGTTATAGAACAGCTGAAGAATGAGTAAAGGGTATTTTGGTCATTTGCCTAAGGTTAGACAGTCCAGGGAAGTTATCTGGATAGTTGACCAGGGTCAAGGAATACTCTGGTAAGATGGGAAAAGACAATAATGCCCCTAGACCTAATAAAGTAAAGAAAGAGAGACTAAGGGCATTTTGGTAATTTGCCAAGGGGTGCTTCTTGGGAATCGTGCCATCAGAGTACTTGGGCTGGATCAGAGACCCAAGAGGATATTCCCAGGCCCAAAAACGCAGGCCCAGTGATTCATAGGGAAAAGTGGCATTAAAATAATGATTTAGTGACTTTTCAGTAAAGTAAAGTTACTCGGTCGGCACGATAACCGAGGAGGTGATCAGATAAAGTCCGGGACTTATCTGGATAGCATTGGAAGGCGTGAAAGGTCCCTTCCAGATGCCACATGGCATCATCTTAGAGGCAGAAGAAAAAGTTGAGGACACGTATTACGAGGCAAGAGACTGGACAGGTGAGTCAGCTGCTGAGGTGTCCAGGATTTCAGACATGTGATAAATGTGGCGCTGAGGTGTCCCGGTGAGGTGTCCTGGATGATGTCATGCATGATGCAGTAAAAAGGAATAAAAGAAAATAGGAAATTCCAGGAAAAACCAGGACCACAAGTTCATATGGCTTCAAAATTACAGGAATGCCATTGAAGGAAACTATAAATACCCCTCCCCCTCCCATTTCATGCATCCCATGGTTTTGAGCCTTTTAGAGAGCGGAGGAGGTGCTAGAGAGAGAAAGTGAGAGGAAGAAAGAAAGAAAGGAAGTTCTGGAGGAGCTGGAAGCAGAATAGAGATAGTAGAGCTCTGCTAAGCCTTTGAGGTAGTAACTAATCCTAGCTTTTATGTAATGGCTTTGTGATTTGTTGTGCTATTGTTTGGTTGGATTGTTGTCTTATATGTTATGCTTGAAGCTCTACTGCAATGCTATGATCATATGTTATTGAGTATGGAAGCATGCAGCATACCTATCTGTACACAATCACAAGCAAGCACTGTCACTCTGCATTACATATATTGTTATGATTGTTGCTACTGAGATTCCCCCGAATCTCATCCCCCATACATAACCCATTACAGAGAGGTTATGCTGAAGTGGATTTTGAGAATCCTAAGAGACGCCGTTATGCTGCCGAAGTAAAGACTGAACATCAATATATGATAAGTACTGTGTACGTAGTGCTGTCTAAGGAGGCTAGAAGTGAGTGGACCTAGCCGGTTCATCTAGTCTTTCCTGGGTACTACGTAGAATGGTAGTTCTCATGAGGGGATTACCGAATCAGTACAGTTCAGTTCTTTGTACAGATGAAGCGTAGCGGTTATGCTGCCGGAGTTTAGGCAGAAAGAGATGTAATAGAGATAGCAAGATTATGTATGACATTTTGTTATTAAATAATAAATATTGTTTGGCGTGTTCAACTTGTGTATGAGAAATTAAGGGGAAATTCGTAGGTCCTGAGGTAGCAGTGGTTTGACCTCAGTTTGACCTAGTAAACGAAGGAATTTGGTCATGAAATTCGGTGTGCTAGTTGTACACATCTGGGGCATTACGTGGATAGGTAATAAGCCTCATTTGGTTGTGTAGAATGAGATTAATTAATTTTCAAATTAAAGGTTCAGAATAAGGAACTTAAGAGTGAAATTTTGAATTCCTGGGCTTAAGTTAAGATATAATCGAGCTAATATGGCTTCCGCAAGTGTACTCTAAGGAGTCTAAGAGAGGATGTTTCAATCATATCATTGTAATAGAGCTTCAAGCATAACATATAAGACAACAATCCAACCAAACAATAACACAACAATTCACAAAGACATTACATAAAAGCTAGGATTAGTTACTACCTCAAAAGCAGAACTTCAGAACTTCTACACTGCTTCCAACTTCACTAGAACTTCCTTTCTTCTTTCTTTTCTCACTTTCTCTCTCAAGAACTTCTTTCCCTCTCTAAAGTTCTCCTTGTCCGTGGCATATGAAGAGCAAGGGGGGTATTTATAGTTTCCTTCAATGGCATTTTTGTAATTTTGAAGCCATATGAACTTGTGGTCCTGGTTTTTCTGGAATTTCCTATTTTCTTTTATTCCTTTTACTGCATCATGCATGACATCACCTCAAGGCCACCTCATGGGACACCTCACCTCACACATTTATCACATGGCGCAATTTGGAGAGGAGAGAAACCTGATGAAAGCTTACCAGTCCAATCCGGTACCGGCCCGGTCCGTCGCCTCGAAAACTGGACCGTTTTATGAATCTCATTTTTTTGACAATCCATATTATGTCTTCTGGCCTTGAACTTAGTATCTGGGTCCTTTATATCATTAACATTTTAATACTGGGTCTAAACTCAATTACAGATCCCCTGTGAAATGACCAAAATACCCTTGATGCCCTTTCTTGTCCTATTTTAACCCTAAGGGCAAAATCATCATTTCACACCTTTCTGTACCTGGTCAAAGCATATACTGGCTTTAGTCAACCTTATTTAGATATGTATTAGCCTCTGGGCCTGTCAAAAATGACCAGAATGCCCTCCATTCATCTGTTATCCTTTAGTACAACACAGGGGCATTTTCATAATTTCGCACTTTTCTGGGGTTCTGCTGGACACTGGCCCACCTATCAGTCCACGTATCTTATTGGGCCTTTGATGGCGCCATTTTTGGGCCTTTCTGGGTCCAACACCTTCATGGCACGCATTACGAGGAACATTCCTCTGGCACAGTTCATTGAATATTTTAATGATTATTCACCGTTTATACACATTTCCGGACACCTGCTCTTTCTGTCAGATACACTGCCCTACTGTGTCTGGGCAGCCATTTGGGTCACAACGGGCATATGACTGTTGTTACATAACCTCATTCAGTCTTAGTTTAAATACCGATAAATCTCCCTATCGGATCCCTGGAGGCCTCACACTCCCGTCTGGATTTTCTAATTTGTGAATAACTTTTCCTACAGACCTCCTATCGGTATTCTGTCAGTTTCCTGGCATCCGTCCCATAAGGGTGCATCATCCTGTAATTTCTTACATATATTTGAAATCTAGGGTATCCGGTATGAATTTTTATAACTTTTGGACGATCAGTCCATTTTTGGCTATCTGGAGTCTTCAAAAATTCTGGTATTAGGCTGGATTACCCAGCGTCACTTGCCCTATCTTCTGGTGAAATCTGGGACTGGAATGCCATCGGGCAGTCCAAACCACTTATGGCCTATTTTCCTTTAATTACACTTTAGCCCCAGGAAACTTTTTCTTCTTTGCACTTAAGTCCCTTTATTTGGCTAAAATTACACTTTAAGACCCCACATTTTTGTCTACCTTTCTTTTCTAACCTTAAACTTTCCATAATTGCATTTAAGTCCCTTCATTTCCTTTCTTTTGCAATTTAATCATTTTCTTTACATAAAGGACCACATCTTTTTCCTGAAAAAGAACTCATATATTTCATCTAATCTGTACATAGAAATCAGTACAGAAAATTAAGGATATTACAACTATTCGCCTCTGGAGTTTTTAGTCGCGACCTACTCAGCTTTTAGTCTCGACCTGTCGCTTCTGGAGTTTTTTGTCGTGACCTCCTCAGCTTCTAGTCGCGACCTTTCGTCTCTGGAGTTGTCATTCGCGACCTCCTCAGCTTATAGTTGCGACCTGTCGTCTCTTTTCAATTTTCTGACGATCAGGATGCCTGTATGGTCGCGACCTTAGTGTCTACTAGTCGCGACTCGCCGTCGTACCTAGTGTTCTTTTCTCGATCGTAAGAAGTCGACAACTCAAATTGGCTTCCTCTACCAGTATCCACACGAACAGCGTTCCAATCACGAACGACGTGCTAGCGCTTCTTGTCCCTCTAGGGCTTCCTCAAGAATCCGTCCTCACAGTCTCTATTTTGGCCGTTTCTTATCTGCAAACCTTTTGCACTCTCCTTGCCCCTTTTTGTTCCATCTAGAACCCTAGCCCCTAATATCAAATATATATAGGATGCTATCGGTGTTCTAATTGGGTTGGGTTTCAGAATTAATCTTATATTAATTCTGAAATTAATACAATATCATATATTGCATAATTTGATAAGAAACTAATTAAATAAATATGGTTTATATTAAATCTGTCCCACAGATTTAATTCACCTATTCATTTAATTTAAAATAAAGATAAGACAGAGTTATATTTGATTTATTCTCATGAATCAAATTTGAGATATCTTATCAATTTAAATTTCAAATTCAAATAGATCATATCAATTTAAATTCAAATTCAAAAGTGATAGAGATTTAATTTATTCTTATAAATTAAATCTTGCAAATATCTCTTATATTATATATATTATATATATAGTAGATATATATAAAATATATATATAACCACCCTAGATTATTCATTGAATCTGGACATATCTTAGATTCAATGAATCTGGACATCACAGCTCGTGTTGGGCTATTTTGTGTGCGACCCTGTAGGCCCATATAAAGTTGGCAGTGGGCCAGTTACTATACTGACCCATAAGTCGTAAGCGGTCTCTAGCAAGACATTACGACTACCCAAATCATATGAGGATCGATGAACGTGTTACCTTTTATACAACCACATCACGTCCCTTTTGTCACATGATATTTTGGTCATGGATGAGGCATGGAGAACATCATCCTCCTGTTCCTGACCGTTACTTTCTCGATCCCCAAGTAGTCTGACTATAGAAATGGAACTACCTTTCCATTATAGTATGGCCATACATTTCTCAGACTCACTCATCGAGGGGCCCAGTAATATCTCTCTACGAATGTGAGGGACAAATTCCATCTTGACCATTCATATTCCTCCGATTGAAAAACCACTAAGCCCGAACATAGTCTTTATGATCACTTGGTCAAAAATGACTTTTGACTAGGTCAAAGCTGAACGTTTGTCATGTAGGAATCTATGATGATCTCAGGTCAAAGGGCATAGTGACATGGTTTGTATATGAGAGAAGCTTATGACTTAACCCATGCAGCTCTCTCATAGCTGGTCGGTCCAACACCTTGTACTCTTACATGTGCCTATGACTTTGATTTATATCTCTATATATCTTCAAAATCATACTGGTCTTATATCATCTCTACTCCTGCATAGATGACCGACAAGGGATATTTAGGATAAGATCATGAGTTATCCAAGGATGGTCATCACAAAAAATATGCAAATAATGTGATAACATAATTAAGAAATTCATAAATCAACAATTTTCATAATGCAATGATTGTCCCCTAGGGCACAATTTCCAACAATACAATTGGCCAAAGTAATCATAGCACAAAGCTTCAACAATTACATATTAACATCAATCAATCAAGCCATAACACAACCAATCATATATTCAACACATACAAGTTTAGGTAAGTTTACTACCTGGCGTGCAGCCTCTCCTTTAGTCCTTAACCTTTGATCTGAGGTTCCACCTTTCATAGGTCAGAGCCTTATTCCTAAGCTTGCCAAGTCCCTAAGCTCCTTAGATTTCTCCTAGCTCCGCCAGAACTCCTTATTTTTCTTCCTTTCTTTCTCTTTCTTTCTCTTCCTTTCTTGTGCTTGGCCGTGGGATGAATAAAATGGGAGGAGTGGCGGGGTATTTATAGGTGGAGGGAGGTGGAATGAACAGTCCAGATCGAATCGCGATGAATGGCTCAGATCGCTTTGCTTGCTCACCAAGTCTTACTTACATCACTATGATGACATCATCCTCCATGATAACTCATCAAAAGTGACATCATCATGGACACCTCACATGCTTAGGTGGCGCCATGGTGACACCTCACTAGCTGACTCAGCGCTTCCAGAGAATTCCAGAGTCTTATATTGCAATCAATGGCTGAGATCGTGCCACATGTCTTCATCTTTTTCTTCTCCCTCTAGATTAATGCCATGTGGCATCTTTAGGGTACCTTTCATGCAATCCCATGGATTTCAGATAAGCTCAAGACTTTATCTGATCAATTTCCCGGTTATCATGTCAACCGAGTAACCTTACTTTATTGAAAACTCTCTAAAACATTATTTTAACACCACTTTAATTCACATATTCCTTGGGCTACATTTTTGTACTCTAGGAATGCTATCTTGGGTATCTGATCAAGCTCAAGTATTCTGATGGCTCAATTCCCAAGAAACATCCCTTGGAAAATTACCAAAACGTCCTTGGTCCCTCTTTATTTACTTTAATGAGCCTAGGGGCATTATTGTCTTTTCACATCTCACCAAAGTATTCTCTGACCCTGGTCAACTATCCAGATAACCTTTCTTGACTACCTGACCTTAGTCAAATGACCAAAATACCCTTTACTCATTCTTTAGCTATTTTATAACATAGGGGCATTTTCGTCATTTTGCACCTTTTTCTGGACACCGGCCCCTTTTACCACTAAACTGATATCATGGGCCTTGGCCAACCTTGGTGTCACTATGGGCCTTTGAGTGATGTCATCTGGCCTCATTCAGTCCCAGTTTATTTACTGCTAAATTTCCCTATCGGATACGAGGAGCTCACAAACTCCCGTCTCAATTTACTAAAAAGTGAATAACTTTTTCTACAAAACTCCTTTCGGGATTCTGTCAGTTCCCTGATCTCTAGCTTCACAGGACGCACATTCTTGTAAACTTTCACTCATATCTGAGGTCCAGGAGATCTGATAAAAATTTCAGATAACTTTTAGATTATCAGATAAATTTCAGCTATCTACAGCTTTGATAAAATTCCTGTATTAAGCCAGATTAACCAGCATCATTTCCTCTATCTATTGGTGAAATTTGGGACTGAAATGCTTTCGGGCAGTTTTAAGCCACTTCCGGCTCAACTTTCTATAATTACCATTTTGCCCCTTGTACTTTTGATAAATTACATTTATGTCCTCACATTTGGGTAAAATTACACTTAAAGACCCTACATTTTTGTCTACTTTTACTTTTGCACCAAGAGAGTTTTAGACTTTTCACTTTAGTCCCTTTCTTTTCTAAAATGACTATTATACCCCTAGGACTTTCACTATTTACATATAAGTCCTTGCACTTTTACTTATTCGAAGTTTAGTCCCTAAAAATCCTCTGTATGATTCTGGGACTTCTGCTCAAAGGGGTCTGGTAGCCTATCTATTTCAGGCTACTTTCTGAGTCTTTGGGCCTAAAAATTGAGATATTACACCAATAGAAAAGCTCCTCGAGAAGAACGATAGGGTTGTGCCTTATACTACATTATTTGGTGCAAACGTAACTTATTTTGATGGGTTGGAAGGCGATAATCTGACCTTCTTATCAATGGCGCCATTGCCGGGAAGCTAAGTAATTGGTTCCTTAGTGATTGATTGCCAATTCCATTATTTACTTGAGTTGTTTTTATTTTGGATTTTAGTTGTTATCATTTTTAATTGCATTGCTTTATGCATTATTCTCAGTTTCTGTGAAATCACTATCTGTGAAATTGAGACGCGACAATCACAACTTCTGGTTGAGACACTTGTGGAAACTCTGCTCTCTGTGTTATGTAGTCGCGACCTGAGTACCTTTAAGTCGTGACCTGATAACCATTTTTAAAGAACTCTTGCTCTCTGTGTTCGTAGGTCGCGACCTCAAAACTCTTTTATCGCGGCCAGTTGACGCTCTTTGCTGTGAAACTTCTGTGTTTAATTATGATTGCTTGCCTAGCTATTCTTGATTGTTTATGAGTTGCATATGTAAAAGGACTAGACCATTAGTGCCTTTTGAACCTGAAATTAAGAGAAGACTTAGGAAACTAATGAGGGAGTTTAGAGAATTTAGAGAAGAATAGGTAAGATCAATAGAATCTAGTCCATCCTCTAGTGTTCTGGAGTCTAAAACTGAACTCAATTTAGAGTTTCCATTAGAAACTTCTACTATGGATGAGATAAATCATAATGGCATGGAGAAAATGAAATGAATGTGGAAGATAATAGAAGTGTGAGGGAAATAAATCATTCGCATGTGAATTATGATCCTTATGGTTTCTATACTGAAGAAGCTAATTTTGAAATTAAAGGAGCTTTGATTACAACCTTACCTAAATTTCATGGTTTTGCAAGAGAATGCCCACATCGCCACTTGTAAACTATGCATATGATCCATTCTTCAATAAAGCCTCCAATGACTGCATTGGATGACGTGTTAAGTGTCACATCCTAACTTTTCCCTATCGGTATAATACTGAAAGAGGAAAGAGGTTTAGAAAGGATTGTGATGGTGAATGGAAAAGAAAAGAATGATAAGATGAAGATTTAAAAAAGAGGGACTAAAGTGAAAGGTATAAAAGTTCCATGGTACCAAATGCAAAGTAGACATAAACTTTGGTCCATTAAGTGTAATTTCAAAAAGTTTAAGGACCTAAATATAATTTAAGGAAAGTTCAAGGGGCAAAATGGTAATTATAGAAAGTTGAATCGGAAGTGGCTTAGAACTGCACAGAAGCATTTCAGTCCTAAATTTCATCAGTAGATAGAGAAAATTATTCCGGTTAGTTTGACGCAACACAGAATTTCGATTTGAGGTCCCGAAAAATTGATATAAATTTCTGAAGTTAGGAAAAATTATTGCAGTATTTTTTTAACCTCAAAATCAGATGAAACCTTACAGTAAATTCCTATAATCAATATAAGAATTTATAAAACTGACAGGATCAGAAAAGGAATCCTGTAGAATTTTTAATGGAATTTACAGTAGAATAAAATACCCGATAAATACCTTCGAGAGAGGTTTCTTGGGATTTATGCCATAATGGTAGTGGACCTATACAAAGGCCCAAAATGGCATCCTAGAGACCCAATAAGGTACTTGAGCAGTATGTGGGCCAGTGTCCAGAGGAACCCCAGAAAAGTGAGAAATTACGAAAATGCCTGTGTTATAATAATGTGTAAGAGATGAATGGAGGGCATTTTGGTCATTCAAGATAGGCCAAAATGCCAAGGTGAAACATCCTTCTTTATATCTCTCAGAGTACTCTTGCTATAGCACTCTCAACTGGATTATATCTCTCTTGCCGGAAATTCTGGTAGAAAATAACTGTACTGATTCAGTAATTCCCCATGAGAACTACCATTCTACGTAAGTACCCAGGAAAGACTGGATGAACCAGCTAGGTCCACTCACTTCCAGTGAAACATCCTCCCATACAGCCCTCAGAGTACACTTGCGGAAGCTATACTAGCTCTTCTTCTGCCTAAACTCCGGCAGCATAACCGCTACGCTTCAGCTGTACAAAGAACTGAACCGTACTGATTCGGTAATTCCCTCATGAGAACTACCATTCTACGTAGTACCCAGGAAAGACTAGATGAACCGGCTAGGTCCACTCACTTCTAGCCTCCTTAGACAGCACTATGTACACAGTACTTATCATATACTGATGTTCAGTCTTTTCTCCGGCAGCATAACGGCGTCTCTTAGGATTCTCTAAATCCACTTCAGCATAACCTCCCTGTAATGGGTTATGGATGGGGATGAGATTCGGGGGAATCTCAGTAGCAACAATCATAACAATATATGTAATGCAGTGTGACAGTGCTTGCTTGTGATTGTGTACAGATAAGTATGCTGCGTGCTTCCATGCTTAATAACATATGACCATAGCATTACAGCAGAGCTTCAGACATAACATATAAGACAACAATCCAACCAAACAATAGCACATCAAATCACAAAGCCATTACATAGAAGCTAGGATTAGTTACTACCTGGCTAGCTCAGCAGAACCCTACTATCTCTATTCTGCTTCCAGCTCCGCCAGAACTTCCTTACTTCCTTTTCTCCTTTCTCTCTTCCTTTCCTTCCCTTTCCCTCTCTTCTTTCTCTCTCATTCTCCTCTTGCTCTTGCGCAAGTGAAGGCCATGGGGGGGTATTTATAGCCTCCCTCAATGGCATATCCGTAGTTTCCATGAACTTTGATCCTGCGGTCCTGGTTTTTCCTGGATTTTCCTATTTTCTTTTATTTCTCCTTTACTGCATCATCGTGCCAACTCACCATGCTGACTCAGCGCCTCATTTTTCACTTGCTTGAATTCCCGGGACACCTCAGCATGCTGACTCACCATGCTGACTCACCGGTCCAGTCTCTTGCCTCGTAATGCGTGCCCTCAACTTTATCTGCTTTCTGCAGACTAATGCCATGTGGCAACTGGAAGAGACCTTGCACGTTTCCCAATGCCACCCAGATAAGTCCCAGACTTATCTGATCACCTCCTCGGTTTACGTGCCTCCTCGGTTATCACGCCAACCGAGTATCTTTACTTTACTGAATCATTACTTTAATGCCATGTGGCATCTTGTGGGACCCATGAGTATACCTTATCAGTTTACTTCACGGTTTCCAGATAACCTTTCCTGTATCTGATATCCTGCCTCCGGTCTATCTCCAACCGGGTAACTATCTCTCTTGGACCTTCACCACTCTTGGCCCATACGATTAGCGCCACTTTAGTCACTAGTCGCGACCTCAACATCATCTTGTCGCGACCTTACAATTCTGTGTACATTAGTCGCGACCAAAACATCTTCTCGTCGCGACCACAACACATTTTAGTCGCGTCTAAGGTTTTCTGCCACTATTAGTCGCGATATCACTGCTTTCTAGTCGCGACCATACTTCTTTTACGTCGCGACCATAATGCTTTCTTGTCGCGTATAGCTCTTTCTGTAACCACTAGTCGCGACCATGCTTTACTCTAGTCGCGACCAGAACGGTCAGCTCGTAACTCTTCAACCTTTGACCTTTACATCACCCCAAATGGCCATTCTACCCCTTGGGACTTCCATTGTTTGCACATAAGTTCCCGTACCTTTACTTACTCGCAGCTTAGTCCCTAAAAACTCTCTTATGTCTCTGGGACTTCTGCTCAAAAGGGGTCTGGTAGCCTCTCATTCTCAGGCTACTTCCGTGTCTCAAGGCCTGAAAATTGGGATGTTACATTTCTCCTCCCCTTTAAATAAATTTCGTCCTCGAAATTTAATCAGTACCATAGCCAAATTAACTTAACATCTGGCAAAGTACGCATCATAACTGTACATCTCTTCGTAACATGCCTTTCTTTCTCTGGGTTAATCCAATCAGAGTTGAAATCTACTTTCCTCTTATGGACCACTTACTGCACTTATGAGTAGTGTCCATTTCTTTCATATGAAATCCTCTCGAATATTACTGTATTCGGGAATTTCTTCTAACTACTCATCATACTTGTAGCATTTCATCTTTCTTTGCACTTAACTTCATACAGAGAGAGGACTTACGCAGCTATTCTTTCTTTACTTTGCTGCTAAACAAAAGCACCTACTCTAACATGCATAATGCTTGGCCAACATACTGCAGGACTGCATACCTGCTTATGAATGCAAAGCTCTAACATCGGAGCTTAAGCATTCCTGTTCTAACTAGGCACAGCTCTAACACTCGGAGCTTGCATAGTTTTAGCATAATCATTAAGCCTAACATCTCATGCAAAGAGTGAAAGCTCTCATTTTCTATTCTCTTTCATAGCATAACATTCAAACATCTGATTCCTACCAAACAGGGAGCCTCTCTGTCTGTTCATACAATGCACATCTCTAGGTGCGTGTCATATTACACGTTTACTACCGTGTATCTCATTACATGCCTTTGATACGTTATCATGGCATATCTAGCCCACTCTAGCTATCTCATGGTGTATTTCACCCTTTCATAACTTATCTTGTCTTATCACAAAACTAACATAAGACTGGCTTTCTCTTTTTCATAGAACTGTGTTCTATCTCAGCCTTGCCTTAGACCCTCTTCTCTAGGTCTTCTCTAGCCTTTTAATCTCTTTACCCCTCATCTGGGTAATCTTTATCTACTCATACTTTTCTATTCTTATTACATTGAGGATTTTCTTCTCTGCTTCTCAGAGGATTCTCTTCTCTGCTTCTTATTACACAGAGGATTCTCTTCTCTGCTTCTCAGGCATACTTCTACAAAACTTTGAATCTCAGTACTAAGATTTAAACTTGGACTCCATCTTCGTTTAAGGGAAAGCTAAGTTCAGTCTGTAGACTAGAGGCTACCTGAGGAAAATCATTATAAAACACTGTCTCTGGGTCAGGTTATCAACTAGTGAAACTTCCTTACCTTAACTTCGTCTTTGGCATTCATCTTCCCAAAGAGATACTACATCGTACTCATGTCTCATGGCTCATTACTTTCCTTAGGCTAGGTCTAACTGCGACCTCGGGATCTAACTGCGATCAACCGTTAGCCTCTTCAGAATCTAACTGTGACTCTGGATCTGTTAGGATCTAACTGCGACCCTGGAGCCATGTTAGGATCTAACTGTGACCCTCCAGAATCTAACTGTGATTCTGTTGTACCGTAGATCTCCCGAAGATCTTAAACCAACAGACTAAGTTATAAGGTTAACTGCTTCCACCTGTTGATAACTCCATAAAAATTTTATAGCCTCACATCATTTACCCAGACTTTACTTACTTCCTCTCTTACTCAGGAGTTCCTTCTCATCTTTCTTACTTTACTGTGGCTTACCATTGGCTTGTGCCATCATGGTCTAACCACCTGCCATTGCATTCTACTGCTATGGCCTCATCATAACTCATCTGTGCTCTAACTGTGAACCATTTGAACTATGCTCCAACTGCGAGCATCCTGTATCAGATCCAACTCTTATCTGAAGAGTGATCTATACTCATCTGAATCTAGCTCTATCTGAGAGCCATCTGTTTCAGATCCCACTCTTATCTGAAGAGTGATCTAGAAACAATCTCTTTACTCTTATCTGCTTTCCTTCTGTCTACCATTCCTTTCAACAGAATTGGCTCTGAGTACTGTATTCACAAGTCTGCAGAATTACCTGAGTATCCTCAATCATAACATATCTGAATCTCATAGCTTATTGTCCCATGAACTGAGACTATCTATCATCCTCAATACATATCTCATTATGAAACATCCTCCTTTACAGCCCTCAGAGTACACTAGCGGAAGCAATATTAGCTTTATTATGCGTTAGCTTCATAATCCAAAATTTGAATATGCCAAACATTATTTATCATTGAATCATAAAATGTCATACAATATGGCATATACAACAAGACATAAACATAATCCTCATATCTCTATTACATCTCGTTCTGCCTAAACTTCGGTAGCATAACCGCTACGCTTCAGCTGTACAAAGAACTGAACCGTACTGATTCGGTAATTCCCTCATGAGAACTACCATTCTACGTAGTACCCAGGAAAGACTAGATGAACCGGCTAGGTCCACTCACTTCTAGCCTCCTTAGACAGCACTACGTACACAGTACTTATCATATACTGATGTTCAGTCTTTACTCCGGCAGCATAACGGCGTCTCTTAGGATTCTCTAAATCCACTTCAGCATAACCTCCCTGTAATGGGTTATGGATGGGGATGAGATTCGGGGGAATCTCAGTAGCAACAATCATAACAATATATGTAATGCAGAGTGACAGTGCTTGCTTGTGATTGTGTACAGATAAGTATGCTGCGTGCTTCCATGCTTAATAACATATGACCATAGCATTACAGCAGAGCTTCAGACATAACATATAAGACAACAATCCAACCAAACAATAGCACATCAAATCACAAAGCCATTACATAGAAGTTAGGATTAGTTACTACCTGGCTAGCTTAGCAGAACCTTACTATCTCTATTCTGCTTCCAGCTTCGCCAGAACTTCCTTTCTTCCTTTCTCCTTTCTCTCTTCCTTTCCTTCCCTTTCCCTCTCTTCTTTCTCTCTCATTCTCCTCTCCTCCGCGGGATGCAAATGGAATGGGGGAAGGGGGGTATTTATAATAGGGCTCAATGGCACAATCGTAGTTTCTATGAACTTTGATCCTGCGGTCCTGGTTTTTCCTGGATTTTCCTATTTTCTTTTATTTCTCCTTTACTGCATCATCGTGCCAACTCACCATGCTGACTCAGCGCCTCATTTTTCACATGTCACAATTCCCTGGACACCTCAGCAGCTGACTCAGCATGCTGACTCACCGGTCCAGTCTCCTGCCTCGTAATGCGTGCCCTCAACTTTATCTGCTTTCTGCAGACTAATGCCTGTGGCAACTGGAAGAGACCTTGCACGCTTCCCAATGCTACCCAGATAAGTCCCAGACTTATCTGATCACCTCCTCGGTTTACGTGCCTCCTCGGTTATCGCGCCAACCGATTATCTTTACTTTACTGAATCATTACTTTAATGCCATGTGGCATCTTGTGGGACCCATGAGTATACCTTATCAGTTTACTTCATGGTTTCCAGATAACCTTTCCTGTATCTGATATCCTGCCTCCGGTCCATCTCCAACCGGGTAACTATCTCTCTTGGACCTTCACCACTCTTTGCCCATACGATTAGCGCCACTTTAGTCACTAGTCGCGACCTCAACATCATCTTGTCGCGACCTTACAATTCTGTGTACATTAGTCGCGACCACAACATTCTTTCGTCGCGACCATAACACAATCTAGTCGCAACCATAACATTTTCTAGTCGCAACCAGCCCATTTCACCTATTAGTCGCGACACACACATCATTCAGTCGCGTCTAAACCTTTCTGCCATTATTAGTCGCGACCATACTTATTTCACGTCGCGACCCTACTACTTTCTCATCGCGTATGGCTCTTTCTGTAACCATTAGTCGCGACCATACTGCTCTCTAGTCGCGACCTAAATGATCAGCTCGTAACTCTTCAACCTTTGACCTTTACATCACCCCAAATGGCCATTCTACCCCTTGGGACTTCCACTGTTTGCACATAAGTTCCCGTACCTTTACTTACTCGCAGCTTAGTCCCTAAAAACTCTCTTATGTCTCTGGGACTTCTGCTCAAAAGGGGTCTGGTAGCCTCTCATTCTCAGGCTATTTCCGTGTCTGAAGGCCTGAAAATTGGGATGTTACATTTCTCCTCCCCTTTAAATAAATTTCGTCCTCGAAATTTAATCAGTACCATAGCCAAATTAACTTAACATCTGGCAAAGTACTCATCATAACTGTACATCTCTTCGTAACATGCCTTTCTTTCTCTGGGTTAATCCAATCAGAGTTGAAATCTACTTTCCTCTTATGGACCACTTACTGCACTTATGAGTAGTGTCCATTTCTTTCATATGAAATCCTCTCGAATATTACTGTATTCGGGAATTTCTTCTAACTACTCATCATACTTGTAGCATTTCATCTTTCTTTGCACTTAACTTCATACAGAGAGAGGACTTACGCAGCTATTCTTTCTTTACTTTGCTGCTAAACAAAAGCACCTACTCTAACATGCATAATGCTAGGCCAACATACTGCAGGACTGCATACCTGCTTATGAATGCAAAGCTCTAACATCGGAGCTTAAGCATTCCTGTTCTAACTAGGCACAGCTCTAACACTCGGAGCTTGCATAGTTTTAGCATAATCATTAAACCTAACATCTCATGCAAAGAGTGAAAGCTCTCATTTTCTATTCTCTTTCATAGCATAACATTCAAACATCTGATTCCTACCAAACAGGAAGCCTCTCTGTCTGTTCATATAATGCACATCTCTAGGTGCGTGTCATATTACACGTTTACTACCGTGTATCTCATTACATGCCTTTGATACGTTATCATGGCATATCTAGCCCACTCTAGCTATCTCATGGTATATTTCACCCTTTCATAACTTATCTTGTCTTATCACAAGACTAACATAAGACTGGCTTTCTCTTTTTCATAGAACTGCGTTCTATCTCAGCCTTGCCTTAGACCCTCTTCTCTAGGTCTTCTCTAGCCTTTTAATCTCTTTACCCCTCATCTGGGTAATCTTTATCTACTCATACTTTTCTATTCTTATTACATTGAGGATTTTCTTCTCTGCTTCTTATTACACAGAGGATTCTCTTCTCTGCTTCTCATTACACAGTGGATTCTCTTCTCTGCTTCTCAGGCATACTTCTACAAAACTTTGAATCTCAGTACTCAGATTTAAACTTGGACTCCATCTTCGTTTAAGGGAAAGCTAAGTTCAGTCTGTAGACTAGAGGCTACCTGAGGAAAATCATTATAAAACAATTTCTCTGGGTCAGGTTATCAACTAGTGAAACTTCCTTACCTTAACTTCGTCTTTGGCATTCATCTTCCCCAAGAGATACTACATCGTACTCATGTCTCATGGCTCATTACTTTCCTTAGGCTAGGTCTAACTGCGACCTCGGGATCTAACTGCGATCAACCATTAGCCTCTTCAGAATCTATCTACGACCCTGAAGCTGTTAGGATCTAACTACGACCCTGGAGCCATGCTAGGATCTAACTACGACCCTCCAGAATCTAACTGCGATTCTGTTGTACTGTATATCTCCTGAAGATCTTAAACCAACAGACTAAGTTATAAGGTTAACTGCTTCCACCTGTTGATAACTCCATAAAAATTTTATAGCCTCACATCATTTACCCAGACTTTACTTACTTCCTCTCTTACTCAGGAGTTCCTTCTCATCTTTCTTACTTTACTGTGGCTTACCATTGGCTTGTGCCATCATGGTCTAACCACCTGCCATTGCATTCTACTGCTATGGCCTCATCATAACTCATCTGTGCTCTAACTGTGAACCATTTGAACTATGCTCCAACTGCGAGCATCCTGTATCAGATCCAACTCTTATCTGAAGAGTGATCTAAAAACAATCTCTTTACTCTTATCTGCTTACCATTCCGCTTAATAGAAATGGTCCTGAGTACTGTATTCACAAGTCTGCAGAATTACCTGAGTATCCTCAATCATAACATATCTGAATCTCATAGCTTATTGTCCCATGAACTGAGACTATCTATCATCCTCAATACATATCTCATTACATGTCATATGGTATGGGAGCAACATACTTTCTCATCTCATATATACTCTACCCTTCATGCACTGTAAAAGGGAGTATTCATTCATCATGGCATACTCTAACATGCATGTCATCATATGACAATTGCAAGGAGATGCAACTATCATAACTTATGGCATCATAAGCCATATCATCATCATACTTTGCTCAACCATCCATCAGACTAACTAAACCTCAAGGCATATTTTATTTATCATATTGCCTATCATATCTTGGTCAGTCATCCTGAAACATCCGTCTATCTCAGGCTGCCACGCTACCCTCTTATTAAGGTACAGACTCAACCCTTCATCACTCTTTCTTGCATAGGGGAGTCACTGTATCCCGTAATCTGTGGCTACCTTCTACTATCTCATTTCTCCTTTTGTCTATCTATCAGTCTCAGTCTATTCTTGACCAGACTGTGGTTCCTTATCTGCCTTTACTATAACAGCCTAGAACCCCTTTACAAAGATATTATCCGCTTTCCCTTTAGGTAGGCTTGGTGCCCACATGAGGTCACGGTTTTGTTTTCCAGACACACGAGCCACAGCCCTTAAACACCTGAAAACGCATCTTTCTCTTAATCCTAGCGAACTTCAGTCGCCTAGATCTCATTCATTATCTTTTACTATTATTTCTATTCTTTAGGGTACTCTACCCTAGATCTCTGTGATGGAATCCCTCTGCTTAGGGAATTTTAACTCTTTACCTATTAACCATCACGTCCTTAGCCTTAGCCTTAGGCCATATCAAACATCATCACATCTCTAGCCTTTAGGCTATGCCCTAGGATTACTCCGAGGCAAACTTCATACTAGCTATCCCATTCTAGCTCTCAGGTCTTTTATTCAACTAGGTTGAATAAGACTTTTACCATGTAGATCTACTCCTCGTAATCACATGGAGGATCTGTCTCATTCTAGCTATCTCATCTAGCTAGCTCATCTTAACATTATCATCCTTTGCGGCCTATCCTACCTAGCAAGGATGACTTGCTTATTGGAGTTGCCAACTTCCTCTATGCATGACTTCTCCACTCAAGCTTTATGTTCATGCTTTGTGTTCACCTGTCTTTTCCTTTACAACGAAACATGAACACCTCTTATTCCATCTAGGAGCTTTATCTCCACGGGCTCTTCTAAACCCATAATAGTCCCGATCTAAATCTTCTAATGTCATACCAGGACATCTCTGTCATTCCGTCACAATATGAGTATTGGGTAATCGCTATTCATAGCCTCTATGATTCTTCATTACCCTTAACTCCTCACGACTTATCATTTCTATTCTTTAGTCGTGACCTACAGCTTCAGACGTCACGTCCTTAACATTTTCTGTCTTCTAGTCGCGACCTAAATCTTCTTTCGTCGCGACCTTAACCTTTCTACGTCGCGACTCAACTCCTCTACCGTCGCAACCAAATCTTTCTGTGAATAACCGTCGCGACCTATAAACTTATGCGTCGCGACTAAACCTCTCATTGAGGCTACCCGTCGCGACATAAACCACTTTAGTCGCGACCGGAGTGCTATTCTGTCGTACTCAAGGGCTAAATCAGAGCATCACTGAGCCAGAACCTTCTGTTCTGTGCCAGAATCTTATGCTCTGAACCAGAGTCCTTTCTGGTTGGTGCCAGAACCTCTTGCTCTGATACCAAAATGAAACATCCTCCTTTACAGCCCTCAGAGTACACTAGCGGAAGCAATATTAGCTTTATTATGCGTTAGCTTCATAATCCAAAATTTGAATATGCCAAACATTATTTATCATTGAATCATAAAATGTCATACAATATGGCATATACAACAAGACATAAACATAATCCTCATATCTCTATTACATCTCGTTCTGCCTAAACTTCGGTAGCATAACCGCTACGCTTCAGCTGTACAAAGAACTGAACCGTACTGATTCGGTAATTCCCTCATGAGAACTACCATTCTACGTAGTACCCAGGAAAGACTAGATGAACCGGCTAGGTCCACTCACTTCTAGCCTCCTTAGACAGCACTACGTACACAGTACTTATCATATACTGATGTTCAGTCTTTACTCCGGCAGCATAACGGCGTCTCTTAGGATTCTCTAAATCCACTTCAGCATAACCTCCCTGTAATGGGTTATGGATGGGGATGAGATTCGGGGGAATCTCAGTAGCAACAATCATAACAATATATGTAATGCAGAGTGACAGTGCTTGCTTGTGATTGTGTACAGATAAGTATGCTGCGTGCTTCCATGCTTAATAACATATGACCATAGCATTACAGCAGAGCTTCAGACATAACATATAAGACAACAATCCAACCAAACAATAGCACATCAAATCACAAAGCCATTACATAGAAGTTAGGATTAGTTACTACCTGGCTAGCTTAGCAGAACCTTACTATCTCTATTCTGCTTCCAGCTTCGCCAGAACTTCCTTTCTTCCTTTCTCTTTTCTCTCTTCCTTTCCTTCCCTTTCCCTCTCTTCTTTCTCTCTCATTCTCCTCTCCTCCGCGGGATGCAAATGGAATGGGGGAAGGGGGGTATTTATAATAGGGCTCAATGGCACAATCGTAGTTTCTATGAACTTTGATCCTGCGGTCCTGGTTTTTCCTGGATTTTCCTATTTTCTTTTATTTGTCCTTTACTGCATCATCGTGCCAACTCACCATGCTGACTCAGCGCCTCATTTTTCACATGTCACAATTCCCTGGACACCTCAGCAGCTGACTCAGCATGCTGACTCACCGGTCCAGTCTCCTGCCTCGTAATGCGTGCCCTCAACTTTATCTGCTTTCTGCAGACTAATGCCATGTGGCAACTGGAAGAGACCTTGCACGCTTCCCAATGCTACCCAGATAAGTCCCAGACTTATCTGATCACCTCCTCGGTTTACGTGCCTCCTCGGTTATCGCGCCAACCGATTATCTTTACTTTACTGAATCATTACTTTAATGCCATGTGGCATCTTGTGGGACCCATGAGTATACCTTATCAGTTTACTTCATGGTTTCCAGATAACCTTTCCTGTATCTGATATCCTGCCTCCGGTCCATCTCCAACCGGGTAACTATCTCTCTTGGACCTTCACCACTCTTTGCCCATACGATTAGCGCCACTTTAGTCACTAGTCGCGACCTCAACATCATCTTGTCGCGACCTTACAATTCTGTGTACATTAGTCGCGACCACAACATTCTTTCGTCGCGACCATAACACAATCTAGTCGCGACCATAACATTTTCTAGTCGCAACCAGCCCATTTCACCTATTAGTCGCGACACACACATCATTCAGTCGCGTCTAAACCTTTCTGCCATTATTAGTCGCGACCATACTTATTTCACGTCGCGACCCTACTACTTTCTCATCGCGTATGGCTCTTTCTGTAACCATTAGTCGCGACCATACTGCTCTCTAGTCGCGACCTAAATGATCAGCTCGTAACTCTTCAACCTTTGACCTTTACATCACCCCAAATGGCCATTCTACCCCTTGGGACTTCCACTGTTTGCACATAAGTTCCCGTACCTTTACTTACTCGCAGCTTAGTCCCTAAAAACTCTCTTATGTCTCTGGGACTTCTGCTCAAAAGGGGTCTGGTAGCCTCTCATTCTCAGGCTATTTCCGTGTCTGAAGGCCTGAAAATTGGGATGTTACACATTACATGTCATATGGTATGGGAGCAACATACTTTCTCATCTCATATATACTCTACCCTTCATGCACTGTAAAAGGGAGTATTCATTCATCATGGCATACTCTCACATGCATGTCATCATATGACAATTGCAAGGAGATGCAACTATCATAACTTATGGCATCATAAGCCATATCATCATCATACTTTGCTCAACCATCCATCAGACTAACTAAACCTCAAGGCATATTTTATTTATCATATGGCCTATCATATCTTGGTCAGTCATCCTGAAACATCTGTCTATCTCAGGCTGCCACGCTACCCTCTTATTAAGGTACAGACTCAACCCTTCATCACTCTTTCTTACATAGGGGAGTCACTGTATCCCGTAATCTGTGGCTACCTTCTACTATCTCATTTCCCCTTTTGTCTATCTATCAGTCTCAGTCTATTCTTGACCAGACTGTGGTTCCTTATCGGCCTTTACTGTAACAGCCTAGAACCCCTTTACAAAGATATTATCCGCTTTCCCCTTAGGTAGGCTTGGTGCCCACATGAGGTCACGGTTTTGTTTTCCAGACACACGAGCCACAGCCCTTAAGCACCTGAAAACGCATCTTTCTCTTAATCCTAGCGAACTTCAGTCGCCTAGATCTCATTCATTATCTTTTACTATTATTTCTATTCTTTAGGGTACTCTACCCTAGATCTCTGTGATGGAATCCCTCTGCTTAGGGAATTTTAACTCTTTACCTATTAACCATCACGTCCTTAGCCTTAGCCTTAGGTCATATCAAACATCATCACATCTCTAGCCTTTAGGCTATGCCCTAGGATTACTCCGAGGCAAACGTCATACTAGCTATCCCATTCTAGCTCTCAGGTCTTTTATTCAACTAGGTTGAATAAGACTTTTACCATGTAGATCTACTCCTCGTAATCACATGGAGGATCTGTCTCATTCTAGCTATCTCATCTAGCTAGCTCATCTTAACATTATCATCCTTTGCGGCCTATCCTACCTAGCAAGGATGACTTGCTTATTGGAGTTGCCAACTTCCTCTATGCATGACTTCTCCACTCAAGCTCTATGTTCATGCTTTGTGTTCACCTGTCTTTTCCTTTACAACGAAACATGAACACCTCTTATTCCATCTAGGAGCTTTATCTCCACGGGCTCTTCTAAACCCATAATAGTCCCGATCTGAATCTTCTAATGTCATACCAGGACATCTCTGTCATTCCGTCGCGATATGAGTATTGGGTAATCGCTATTCATAGCCTCTATGATTCTTCATTACCCTTAACTCCTCACGACTTATCATTTCTATCCTTTAGTCGTGACCTACAGCTTCAGACGTCGCGTCCTTAACATTTTCTGTCTTCTAGTCGCGACCTAAATCTTCTTTCGTCGCGACTCAACTCCTCTACCGTCGCGACCAGGATATTTTCTCGTCGCGACTTATGTCTCTTCACGTCGCAACCATAGCCATTTCTAGTCGCGACATTAAACTTTTCTCGTCACAACCTTAGCTCTCTCTTAAATAACGTCGCGACCTAGGAACATACTCGCCGCAACCAAATCTTTCTGTGAATAACCGTCGCGACCTATAAACTTAAGCGTCGCGCCTAAACCTCTCATTGAGGCTACCCGTCGCGACATAAACCACTTTAGTCGCGACCGGAGTGCTATTCTGTCGTACTCAAGGGCTAAATCAGAGCATCACTGAGCCAGAACCTTCTGTTCTGTGCCAGAATCTTATGCTCTGAACCAGAGTCCTTTCTGGTTGGTGCCAGAACCTCTTGCTCTGATACCAAAATGAAACATCCTCCCATACAGCCCTCAGAGTACACTTGCGGAAGCTATACTAGCTCTTCTTCTGCCTAAACTCCGGCAGCATAACCGCTACGCTTCAGCTGTACAAAGAACTGAACCGTACTGATTCGGTAATTCCCTCATGAGAACTACCATTCTACGTAGTACCCAGGAAAGACTAGATGAACCGGCTAGGTCCACTCACTTCTAGCCTCCTTAGACAGCACTACGTACACAGTACTTATCATATACTGATGTTCAGTCTTTTCTCCGGCAGCATAACGGCGTCTCTTAGGATTCTCTAAATCCACTTCAGCATAACCTCCCTGTAATGGGTTATGGATGGGGATGAGATTCGGGGGAATCTCAGTAGCAACAATCATAACAATATATGTAATGCAGTGTGACAGTGCTTGCTTGTGATTGTGTACAGATAAGTATGCTGCGTGCTTCCATGCTTAATAACATATGACCATAGCATTACAGCAGAGCTTCAGACATAACATATAAGACAACAATCCAACCAAACAATAGCACATCAAATCACAAAGCCATTACATAGAAGCTAGGATTAGTTACTACCTGGCTAGCTCAGCAGAACCCTACTATCTCTATTCTGCTTCCAGCTCCGCCAGAACTTCCTTACTTCCTTTTCTCCTTTCTCTCTTCCTTTCCTTCCCTTTCCCTCTCTTCTTTCTCTCTCATTCTCCTCTTGCTCTTGCGCAAGTGAAGGCCATGGGGGGGTATTTATAGCCTCCCTCAATGGCATATCCGTAGTTTCCATGAACTTTGATCCTGCGGTCCTGGTTTTTCCTGGATTTTCCTATTTTCTTTTATTTCTCCTTTACTGCATCATCGTGCCAACTCACCATGCTGACTCAGCGCCTCATTTTTCACATGCTTGAATTCCCGGGACACCTCAGCATGCTGACTCACCATGCTGACTCACCGGTCCAGTCTCTTGCCTCGTAATGCGTGCCCTCAACTTTATCTGCTTTCTGCAGACTAATGCCATGTGGCAACTGGAAGAGACCTTGCACGTTTCCCAATGCCACCCAGATAAGTCCCAGACTTATCTGATCACCTCCTCGGTTTACGTGCCTCCTCGGTTATCACGCCAACCGAGTATCTTTACTTTACTGAATCATTACTTTAATGCCATGTGGCATCTTGTGGGACCCATGAGTATACCTTATCAGTTTACTTCACGGTTTCCAGATAACCTTTCCTGTATCTGATATCCTGCCTCCGGTCTATCTCCAACCGGGTAACTATCTCTCTTGGACCTTCACCACTCTTGGCCCATACGATTAGCGCCACTTTAGTCACTAGTCGCGACCTCAACATCATCTTGTCGCGACCTTACAATTCTGTGTACATTAGTCGCGACCAAAACATCTTCTCGTCGCGACCACAACACATTTTAGTCGCGTCTAAGGTTTTCTGCCACTATTAGTCGCGATATCACTGCTTTCTAGTCGCGACCATACTTCTTTTACGTCGCGACCATAATGCTTTCTTGTCGCGTATAGCTCTTTCTGTAACCACTAGTCGCGACCATGCTTTACTCTAGTCGCGACCAGAACGGTCAGCTCGTAACTCTTCAACCTTTGACCTTTACATCACCCCAAATGGCCATTCTACCCCTTGGGACTTCCACTGTTTGCACATAAGTTCCCGTACCTTTACTTACTCGCAGCTTAGTCCCTAAAAACTCTCTTATGTCTCTGGGACTTCTGCTCAAAAGGGGTCTGGTAGCCTCTCATTCTCAGGCTACTTCCGTGTCTCAAGGCCTAAAAATTGGGATGTTACATCCAGCCTCCTTAGACAGTACCTACGTACACAGTACTCTGTATAGTCTACCAGCACAACGGTATTTTTCTAGTACACATCTTTAAATGTTAACCTTAAATCTGGACCTTAACCTTAACCTTACATATACTCAATTGGAATTATCTTAGATCATTGGAATACCTCTTAAACTTAAAAACATTAATTTCCAAGAGTTGGGCTTACGGGTACTGTTCACTGTTTACTATTCACTGGGTAATTCCAGATTACAGCCTAAACTTTGGAAATTCATAATTAAATATAGAAAAATCGTATTGAGATGATTCTAATTTCCAATGAAATCTATTTCCTTTAAATTTGATAGAAAAATATGAAAATGAGGTTTACTTGTCCAGATCAAATCAGTTTATTCGTTGAACTTTACTATTCATTTGGTAAATCTGGAAGTTCCAGCTTCTTTGCCTCATTTTCAAAAATTCATTTCTCCTTTTATACTTATCCAATTGAGTCTATTTACCTATGGATTTAAATATCAGAATGTGTACTTTAAGCTCACCAAATATTGCAGAAAAACTTCCTCATTTGCTATATGAAAATCGCGTAGGAACCTCACTGTATCGCAGGACTAGTTTTATCTTGATCCAGAGTTTAAGTCCAACTTTGAAAAATCATATCAATTTGAAAACTTAACCAAATTAGGCTTTCTTTGTGTCCAATTAAAGATATGGATCTTATCTATGTTCATACCAAATTTCATGTGAAACCGAATATAATAAGTTACTCAAACTATCACTAGAAGTAGACTGACTCTCATCGGATCCAGTGCATGCATACAATATACATACCAATATATCATCACATAAATTAAAGGCATGCTTTCCAAGTCATACACCATTCATACATCCACCATTACCTCCTTCCTTGTGATATTCCAGCACCTAGATCATGGTTATGGGGGGTGAGATTCGGGGGAATCTCAGTAGCAAACAATACCAAACAATGCATGTATTAATGTAAAGACTTGTGCTTGCTTGTGAAAGTGTTATCATAGTGTGATGAGCATGCTTCCATGTATCATATGAAATACAATTGGCCAAAGAAATCATAAAATAACAGAGCTTCAATCATCTACCATATACACACAATTCAACCAAGCCATAGCACAATCAAGCATACATTACATACATACAAGTTTAGGGTAAGTCCACTACCTTGGATTTAAGCTTTCTTTCTTATGCTTGCACTTGCTTCCCAAGCTTTCCAATCATGAAGCTTTTTGGTCAATCATTCCCCAACACCTTCTTAGAGGTTTCAAGGTCCTAAACACATTCATATTCATTACATAATCCATTAGGACTATGAACTCAAACACTACTCAAGACTACCTCTCTTGAACCCTTAACTTGCTTTAACTAACAACTTTCTTTAATCTTTGCCAATTAACTTGGCCTTTGAACCAATTGATGTCTTGACCTTACCCTACACAATTTCACCTTTTCAATCCATTTATGAACTAAAAATAATCAAATTCCAGCAAGAATACACTATTCTGTACAGATTTGAAAAAGCATACATAAATCTTCCAAAAATTCTCATTTTGATTCCAATGCTTCCCATACTTGTTCTCAACTTTTCCCCCACACAAAATCTCATTTTAAGACCATTGGAAGCATCAAAATCATGAAATTCAAATCACTGTTCACGCGAGTGAACAGTGACCGTGAGGAATTTTCAACATTATAACCTTTAATTCCAATGGTTTCCAAGGTTCAAAACCTTTCCAATCCTACACAAAATCATCATATAAACTCAATGGAAGCATTAAATCATTCAAATTCCATTTCCTTCTATCATGAACAGTGCATGAACAGTGCAAACCGAAATGGTAAAGTCAAGAACATCAACTTACTTCACAACCAAGCATGTAACTAACTTGTTTAAGCTTGTCTTAACTATCTATGACTTAAAACTCATATTCCTTTCACATATACACAAAAATTCCAGCAGCACCTCCCCAAGATTTAAGCCTCAAAAATCACTTAAACTCAAGTACAAACCATAAGAACAAAGTCTAGAAGCAAGGGAGCAACTTACCTTACAAGCTTCTTCAAGATCCTTGCTTCTTCCTTGCTTTCTTCCACTTTCTTTCTCTAGAACTCACTTCTCTCTCCAAAGGAGCTCTTGGGTGTGAAGAATGAATGGAAAGGGGGGTATTTATAGCAAAAGTCATGTGCCATTTGAAGGCCAAGATCACTTTGAAAACTATTTGATCTAATGGTTAAAGGTTTGATCTTGGAATATCTTTTCACTTTTCACTCAAGAGCTTACCACCATGACATCACTAGTGTAACATCCCGATTTTTGGTCTAGAAGAACTGGGAAGTAGTCTGATATGGGCAGGCTGCTAAACTCGTAGTCCCAGGGTAGTAATCTGATATGGGCGGATCACTTACCTGTATTTTGTAGGATCCGAGAGATGAGCTAAGTCCTTCAGGATGTAAAGATGAGTTAAGTCTTTAACCTACAGAATCGGGACAGTTCGCCTAGGTTCAAAATGAGGAATGTGAGGAATATCCTAAGTCTTAAGCCTAGGAATTCTGCAGGAAGCTTGATATGGGCTGGCTCCTGTGTAAGATAACCTGATATGGGCGGGTTGTCGAGCTTTTCAATTAACGATGACTACCGAAGAGTTTAAGGGATGAGTTATTGAAAGAGAATTTCTAGAACTTAAGATAAAGGATGAGAAGATGAGCAATGAGGCCAGAAAGAGAATGTAGGGGCAAAATCGTAATTATGGGAAAGATCGGGCTGGTAGCCGATGAGTACCATATTTTGCCAGAAAATAGAGAAAATTATGCTGATCATTTCACTGAACTGTGAAATGTGCATACGAGGTCTCTATGATTATGAAAGAATTATGGAAAGTTTAAGGACAAAAAGGTGGGGTCCTTAAGTGTAATTTTAGCCAAATAAAAAGGGACTTAAATGAAAAGAAGAAAAGTTTCTTGGGGCTAAAGTGTAATTAAAGAAAATCAGGCCGGAAGTGGTTTGGACTGTCCGACGGCATTTCAGTCCCAGATTTCACCGGTAGAGAGAGCAAGGGACGCTCGGTAATCTGGCTTAATACAGGAATTTTTGAAGACTCCAGATAGCCAGAAATGGACTGATCGTCCAAAAGTTATAAAAATTCATACCGGATATCCTAGATTTCAGATCTAGGTGAGAAAATACAGGATGATGCGTCTTTATGGGGCGGATGTCAGAAAACTGACAGAATACCGATAGGAGGCCTGTAGAAAAAGTTATTCGCAAATTAGAAAATCCAGACGGGAGTGTGAGGCCTCCGGGTATCCGATAGGGAAATTTATCGGTATTTGAAAAGGGACTGAATGAGTTCGGATAACCTCGGTCAGATGACTGATATGACTCACAGGGATGCCTGAACACCACAGGCCAGTGTATCGGACAGAAGGAGCCGGTGTCCGGATATGTGTATAAACGGTGAATAATAGATAAAATATTCAATAATTATTAACAGGGGAAGATTCCTCGTAATGCGAGCCATGAAGGTAATGGACCCTGAGAGGCCCAATAATGGCGCCAACAAGGCCCAGTAAGACACTTGGACTGATAGGTGGGCCAGTGTCCGGCAGAACCCCGGAAATGTACGAAATTACGAAAATGCCCCTGTGTTGTACTAAAGGGGTAGTAGATGTATGAGGGCATTTTGGTCATTCTGGACAGGCCCAAGAGCCAAGGCGCATACAGATAAAGTTACTTAGAGTCAGTATATGCCCTGACAGAGTACAGAAGGGTGTGAAATGACGATTTTACCCTTAGGGTTAAAATAGCGCAAGAAAGGGCACCCAAGGGTATTTTGGTAATTTGCCAAGGGATGTTTCTTGGGAATCGAGCCATCAGAGTACTTGAGCTTGATCAGGATCCAAGATAACATTCCCAGAGCCCAAAAACGTAGGCCCAGTGATATGTGGGAAAAAGTAGCATTAAAATACTATTTTAATGCTGTTTCAATAAAGTAAAGTTGCTCGGTCGGCACGATAACCGAGGAGGTGATCAGATAAAGTCTGGGACTTATCTTGATAGCATTGAAAGGCGTGAAAGGTCCCTTCCAGGTGCCACATGGCGCAATCTTAGAGGCGGATGAAAAGTTGAGGACACATATTACGGTGCAAGACTCTGGACCGGTACTGGATTGGACTGAACTTCTGAGTCAGCTGATGAGGTGTCCAGGAATTGTGACATGTGAAGAATGTGGCGATGAGGTGTCCCGGTGAGGTGTCCTGGATGATGTCATGCATGATGCAGTAAAAAGGAATAAAGAAAAATAGGAAAATCCAGGAAAAACCAGGACCACATGTTCAGATGGCTTCAAAATTACAGAAATGCCATCCATTAAAGCTATAAATACCCCCTTCCCCTCCCATTTTATGCATCCCACATTTTTGGCAAGAAAAGAGAGAGAAAGAAGAGAGAGAAGGAGAAAGAAAGAAAGAAAGAAAGGAAGTTCTTGTGGAGTTGGAAGCAGTATAGAAGTTCTGGAGTTCTGCTTTTGAGGTAGTAACTAATCCTAGCTCTTATGTAATGTCTTTGTGATTTGTTGTGCTATTGTTTGGTTGGATTGTTGTCTTATATGTTATGCTTGAAGCTCTATTACAATGCTATGATCATATGTTATTGAATATGGAAGCACGCAGCATACTTATCTATACACAATCACAAGCAAGCACCGTCACTCTGCATTACATATATTGTTATGATTATTACTACTGAGATTCCCCCGAATCTCATTCCCAAATATAACATTACAGGGGAGGTTCTGTCAAAATAAAATCTGGGAATTTTAAGAGACGCCGTTATGCTGCTAAAATTCTGGCAACGAAGAAGGAACAAAGAAAGGAACTGATACGTACTGTGTACGTAGGTGCTGCCTAAGGAGGCTGGAAGTGAGTGGACCTAGCCGGTTCATCCAGTCTTTTCTAGGTACTTACGTAGAATGGTAGCTCCTACGGGAATTACCAAATCGGTACAAGATCGGTTACTTTCTACAGAAGGAATGTAGCAGTTATGCTGCCGGATTTTAGACAGGAAGAGATGTAATAGAAATATGATAATTTGCTGTATGCCTTGTTGTATGACATTTTATTATTTAATAATAAATGTTGTTTGGCATGTTCAATTTGTGAATGGGGAATTAAGGGAGAAATTCGCAGGTCTTGAGGTAGCAGTGTTCTGACCTCAGTTTGACCTAGTAAACGAAGGAATTTGGCTATGAAATTTGGTGAGCCAATAGTACACATCTGGGAAATTCCGTGGATAGGTAATAAGCCTTATTTGGATGTGTAGAACGAGATAAATTAATTTTCAAATTAAAGGTCCAGAATAAGGAACTTAAGAGTGAAATTTTGAATTTCTGGGCTTAAGTTAAGATATAATTAAGCTAATATCGCTTCCGTAAGTGTACTCTGAGGGGTCTAAGGGAGGATGTTTCAACTAGCATGGCCTCACTTGCTACACCTAACCCTTCCTCTTTTTGGGTGCCATTTTGAAGTCCTTGTGGGTCCCACCATGTGCAACACCTAATTCTTACTTTATTCTCTTTTTCTTTCTTTTCAAAAATCCATAAATTATTCATTATTGGACTTGGGCTCCAAGATAACTTTTGGGCCTAATTAAACTGGCCTAGGATGAAATGTTGGGCCTCTTTTAGGTCCAATAGCTAATTGGCACAAATCCCAATGTACTTTCCTTATACCAATATTCTTAAATTATCCTGATCTCAGAATAAATGTTAAACACCTCCTTTAATTGTTCTAACATTTTTAGAAATTCATTCTAATATAAAATGAATTCTCTACATTGTTTCATAATTTTCTGAGACCCAGAAGTCCTGTTAAAAATTACATGTTTCCTTTAACCCTTTATCGGTGTCATTTTTCACCGTAAATTCCATAATTAATTCTATAGGACTCCTTTTTGACTTCTGTCAACTCCATAAATTCTCATATTAATTATAATAATTTACTATCAAATTTTATCTGATATCCATCCCTTGAATGAAATGACCAAAATGCCCTCCATTTACTTCTAGTTTTTTAGGGCATCACAGTGGCATTTTCGTAATTTTGCACTTTCTTCCTCTTCCAATTTAATCCCTTTCTTTACATAAATGGCCACATCTTTTCCAGATAAATCTCATATATATTTCATTCAATCTGTATATACAACTCAGTACAGAAAATTAGGGATGTTACACAAGGCAAGTATATGAATGATTCCTCAGAGTCAGTATATGCCCTGATAAGGTATAAAGAGGTGTGAAATGATAATTATACCCTTAGGGTTAATATAATGCAAGAAAGGGCACCAAGGGTATTTTGGTAATTTACCAAGGGATCTGTAATTAAGTTTAGACCCAGTATAAGAATATCAATGGTAGGAAGAATTCGGATACTGGATTTAAGGTCAGAAAGGACATTATAGAATGGAAAAGTTAGATTCAAAAAATAGTCTGGTTTTTGAGAAATCGGACTGAGCCGGTACCGGATTGGACTAAAATTTTTCCATATGCTTCCTCCCTTCATAATTTCATCACATGGGCTATGAGGTGTCCCTTGATGATGTCATGGATGATGTCATCATTGACTTGGTGGGCAAGACAAGATCCAAGAGCAGATATGAGCCATTAGATCAAATAGTGCACAAAGTGATCTTAGCCATCCATTTTCCATTGAATTTTTCTATAAATACCCCCAAAAATCTGATGCAAAACCGTGGCTCATGAACCTATGGGGAACCTCTTGCAAAATGAAAACTCAAGCCAAGACAAAGAAGAATTCAAAGGCCAAAGTTCAAGCAAGCTAGAGATTAAAGGTAAGTAATCCATCTTAGCTTATTTTCATTTGATTTGGGAGCTTGAACTTAGGGTTTTCATGGAAGAAAGTTGAGTTTTCTCTAAGGTGTATATGCTGCCCAAAACCTTAGATGAAAGGAGAAAGAAGAAATTAAAGTTAGAATTATGAGGTTAAAGCTTAAACAAGCTAGTTAGATGATTGGTTGTTGAATCAAGTTGATATTCTTGACTTTGCCATGGATGAAACAATTCGGTTTGCACGTTTGATACACTGTTCATGATAGAAGGAGATGGAATTTCAATGATCTAAATGCTTCCATTGAATTTATATGATGATTTTGTGTAGGATTAGATAGGTTTTGAACCTTGGAACCATTGGAATTGAAAGTTGTAATGTTTGAAGTTCTTTTCTGTACTGTTCACTCGCATGAATAGTGTTTTGAATTTCATGATTTTGATGATTCCAATGGTTTTAAATGAAAATTTGTGTTGGGTAAAGTAGATAAACAAGTATGGGAAGCATTGGAATCAAGATGAAAATTTTTGGAAGAATTGTGCATGTTTTTCAAATCCGTACAGAACAGTGCATAGGAGTTGGAATTTCATAACTCTAAGCTCATAAATGGATTCAAAAGATGAAATTGTGTAGGGTAAGGTTAAGACATCAATTGATTCAAAGCCAAGTCAATTGGTAAAGATTAAAGGAAGTTATGTTAGTTAAAGTAAGTTAAATGGTCAAGAGAGATAGTCTTGAGTAATGCTTGAGTTCATGGTCCTAATGAATTATGTGATGAATATGAATGTGCTTAGGACCTTGCAACATCCAAGAAGGTGTTGAGAAGTGGTTGACCAAAAGGTTTCATTGTTGAAAAGCTTAGGGAGCAAGTGCAAGAGTAAGAAAGAAAGCTTAAATTCAAGGTAGTAAACTTACCCTAAACTTGTATATATTGAATGTTATACTTGATTGTGCTATGGATTTATTAAATTGTGTTCATATGTGTAGATGATTGAAGCTCTATTTTTATGATTACTTTGGCCAATTGTATTTCATATGATACATGGAAGCATGCTCATTACACTATGGTAACACTTTCACAAGCAAGCACAAGCAATTACATTAATACATGCATTGTTTAGTATTGTTTGCTACTGAGATTCCTTAGAATCTCACCCTTCCAAAGCCAACCAATTTAGGTCAAGCATGATGGAAAATGTATGCATGGAGAAGTGCTAAATAATGGAGGAAAGAAAGTGAACAATTTGGTACTTTCACCTATGATGCATGGTTTGTTCCAATTATGTAAAGTGTGTAATTATGTGATGGAAATGTATGAAATAATTATAGAATATGTCCATGATATATATAAATGTATGAGAGACCAAAGAGATGGTTTGTGTATGTTGGAACAATTATTGGGAATTAAAGAAAGGAAACTTAAATGGTAAAAACGTAGATCCTGAAGCAGTTTTATTGTGGCTTCAGTTTGACCTAGCAAATGAAAGAATTAACTCACAAAATTTTATGAGCTTAAAGTACACATATGGAGCTTTAAATCCATATGTAATACATCTCATTTGGATAAGGTAACAAAGAGAAAGGAATTTCCAAAATCAGGGACCAGAATCTGTTTTCAGGATTTTTGACCAAATGAACAGTAAACTTTTACGAATAAACTGTATCAATTGGCTAAGTATTTGGTCAGAAAAATATTTTTTTGTTAAACTTCAACATGTTATCTTTGAGTAAAATTTTGAACCACTTCATTTTGATTTTTCTATAATTAATTATGATTTTTCAAAGTTCATCGATAAATCTGGAATAACATATGAATAGTAACTCGCCAAGAGTAAAAATTTCAGATTTGGCTAATGGACTTCAAGTGTCATGTAAGTGGTTCTAAATGTTACCGAATGGTCCTTAAGACGTATGAAAGTAAGGATGTTACATTAAGGAGGTGCTTCCATTTCACTATGGAAGGGAAAGCTAAGGAGTGGCTGTACAACCTGCCAACTCATTTCTCAACTCTTACATGGGACCAGCTGAAATTAACATATCTGGAGCATTTTTTCCTAGCCTCAAAGACTACTAGGATGAAGAAGGAGATCACAAACATTTTGCAGCAGAATTGGGAGTCATTACATGAATACTGGACCAGATTTATCAATTTGTTGGCTCGATATCCCCATCATAACATCATGAAGGCTGATTTAGTAGACATCTTCTTTAATGGTCTACTTCCTCACAATAATGTATCCTTAAATGTAGCAGCAAATGGGTCTTTGAGAGATAAAACCCCACAAGCGAGTTGGGAGTTATTCCAAAAAATGGCTAATGAAGACCATCAGACTAAAGATCCAAGGAGAATGCCCACATCATCTTCGGGCAATTCAAATGAGATCTTAGCAGAAATAGCAGCTCTAAGAAACAGAATGGAAAAGAAGATGAATTTAGTTGAAAGAGAACTATATTCCACGAAACCAGTTTATGCAATAGGTACCTCACAAGCACTGGTTACATGATGTGAGTCATGCGGTTCAATGATGCATGCTACAAATACATGTGATAGACAATATGAAGAAGTAGCAGCAATATATCAAGGTAGAGACCACCAATACCAAAAGAGAGATCCATACTCCAATACATACAATCCTGGCTAGAGAGACCACCCAAATTTTAGGTGAGGAGTGGGGAAAATAAGCCAAACCAATTCAAAGGAGGTGGTGCTTCCTCAAGTAACTACCAAAGTAATGCAAGGTCTATGTTTCCAACACAACCTAATACTTTAGTGGCATCAAGACTAGATGAGACTTCTCAATCATTGAAGAGTATGGCATCACATATGAACAATATGGACAGTAGAATGACCAATATAGATACCAAGCTTAAAGAGAATGATGGTCAATTCACCTCCGTAGCTTCAATTCTTCAGACTATGCAGAAGAATAATGCAGATGTGCAAAGAAAACTTGAGGAATTAAGTTCCAAGAATGCAGACATTACTAGTCATCTAACTCAAGTCTCTAATATAGTGAGTAACATCCAAGCAAAGAGCAGTGGCAGCATACCTTCAAACACTGTCATGAATCCAAAGGGTCTGAATGTTATATCTCTCAGAAGTGGAAGAGAAGTGCATTTCAAGGAAGCTGATGCACCAGACAAAAATAAGGAGGATTCTAAATTTGAGGATCTATCGTATCCTTAATTTTACCCTTACATATACTCAATTTGAAGTATCTTAGACCAATGGAACACCATTTTAGCTTAAAAACATGAATTTCCAAGAATTAGGTTATCGGGTACTGTTCATAGTCCTATTCATTTGGTAAATCCAGACTATACTATAAATTTTGGAAATTCATAATTAAATCTATAAAAATTTAAATAATATGGTTCCAATTTATAATGAAATATATTTCATTGAAATTTGAAGAAAAAATATGAAACTGAGGTTTCCTTATCCAAATGAAATCAGTTTAATCATTGAAAAACACTGTTCATTTGAAGTTCCAGTTTCTTTACCTTATTTTCAAAAATTCATTTCTCTTTGTGTACTTATCCAAATGAGGCGTGTTACATATGGATTTAAAGATCCATATGTATAGTTTAATATCATAAAATTTCGTAGAAAAACTCATTCATTTACCATTTGGAATTCACGCATGAACCTCACTGCCTCTGGGTATTCATTTTATCTTGATCCAGATTTTAATCCCAAATTTGAAAAATCATAACAATTTGAATTCTTAACCAATTGAGACGTTCTTGGTGTCCATTTAAATCTATAGATCTTAGCTATGTTCATACAAAATTTCATATGAAAACCCGTGGTATAGGTTATGAAAACTATCATTGGAAATGTACTGCCTCGGATCGGATTTATGAAATCATACATCATACACCAAAACATCATCTTCTAAGTTAGGTGCACACCCTTTAAGTCATATACAATTATCCATCCATATTTACCCTCTTGCCTTGAGAAGATCCAGCACCTATAGCATGGTTATTTATATGGAAGGAATGAGATTTCATGGAAATCTCAATAGCAAGTCATACAAACTATAATAACATGCATGCTTGGTTAAATGCTTAACATGTTATAATGACATGGGAGCTACTTCATGAACATACATAAGCAACCTCTAACATGCATATTGTCATGACATTCATTTCAAGGAGTTGCAACCATTCATATCTCATCATCATCATAATAAAATTATCTCATGCTCAACCAATAATCATACATAACAAGCAAACATACAATCAAACAAGCATAAGATTATAGTTAGGTATTCTTGCTACCTCTTAGGTGTCTTTGCTATTCCTTTCTTGGATTGATCCTTCCTTCTCACAAATGTCAAAACCTAGCCATTACAAAGTAACATCAAGTTACAATTTACTTCCATCACAATTCCAAGACTAGGGTTTCAACTAGGTTCCATTCTTTCTTTAATTTATGACTTATGCTTCCATCTTTCTAAAACAAATTCTCATGGTTCATTTCCACATAATTTTTCATGTAGAATCCAAATATGCATTCACAATTTCCAAACTCCAATTGCATCATATCCTACTGTACAGAACCGAAAAGCTACCATTGTTTTCCAAAAATTCTCATTTTGATTCCAATGCTTCCAATATTGGTTTCTCTACTATAACCCCACATAATTTTCCATTCTAAACCCATTGGAAGCATCAAAATCATGAAATTCCAACATATGAACAGTGATTTGTACAGTACCAGAACAGAACACAATCTTTGATTCACAAGCATACTTGAATTTCTAAGCTATTACCACTTGATTCTAGCTTGTTTAAGCTTATCTAAACTATCTATAACATAAAGCTCATCTTCCTTTCACATCAAAACAGAATGGACAGAAGCACCATCAAGAGGAATATGTCCTAAAAACCCCTTAAAAATAAGAACAAACTTGCTAGAACATAGTCTAGGATCAAGGGGACAACTTACCTTACTAATTTCTTCAAGGTGCTTGCTTCCTCCAAGCTTGAGTGGTAATTTTGCAAGAGTTTCCCCAAGGTTCTTGTGCTCATCGAAATGGTCTGAAATTGGGGGGTATTTATAGAAAAATTTGGGGAAAATGGAAGGTCAAGATCACTTTGTACACTATTTGATCTAAGGGCTTAGATTTAATCTTGGATTTTCTTTTCTTTAATAATTATGACATCACCACCATGATATCATCAATAGGGACACCTCATAGGACACGTGGGGCCATTCTCATGGTGGGAAGCTCATAGAAAAATTCCAGTCCAATCTGGTACCGGCCTGGTCCGATTTCCCGAAAACCAGACTATTTTCTGAATCTAACTTTTCTAAGATTCCATAATATGTTTTCTGACCTTAAATCCAGTATCCAGATTCTTTCTATCATTGATATTCTTATACTGGATTTAAACTCAATTACAGATCCCTTGAAATATGACTAAAATACCCTTGGTTCCCTTTCTTGTCTACTTTAACCCTATGGGCATAATCGTCATTTCACACCTCTTTGTACCTTATCAGAACATATACTGACTCTATCTAACCCTTTCTGTACATACCTTGACGTTTTGGCCTATCCAAAATGACCAAAATGCCCTCCATTCATCTATTTCTCCCTTAGTGCCACAAGGGGCATTTTCGTAATTTCGCGCTTTTTCGGGGTTCCTCGGGACACTGGCCCACTTATCAGTCCAATCATTTTATTAGGCCATCATGACGCCATTTTTTGGCCTTTTTAGGGTTTACTACCTTTATGGCACGAATCCCTAGAAATCTCTCCCGGCGATATTTATCGGGTATTTTATTCCACTGTAAATTCCATTAAAAATTCTACAGGATTCCTTTTCTGATCCTGTCAATTTTATAAATTCATATATTAATTATAGAAATTTACTGTAAGGTCTCATCTGATTCTGAGATCCAAAAAATACTATAATAATTTTATCTGACTTCAAAAATTTATATCAATTTTTCGGGACCTCAAATAAAAATTCGGTGTTGCGTCAAACAACTAGAATAATTTTCTCTATCTACTGGTAAAATTTGGGTCTGGTCTGACTCCGGGTATTTTTGGCCTGTTTTCGGTTCAATTCTTCATAATTACACTTTTGCCCCTTGACTTTTAATAAATTGTACTTATGTCCTTGCATTTGGCTAAAATTACACTTAATGACCCCATATTTTTATCTACGTTTTCTTTTGGCCTTAAACTTTTTTAAATTGCACTTAAGTCCCTGAATTTTCTTCCTTTTCAATACAAGCCCCTTTCTTTACATAATTGGCCACATTTTTCTTAGAAAATCTCACATGTATTAAGTACAAACTGTACATACTCATCAATACAGAAATTAGGGATATTATAGGATCCATCATCTTCACAGTTAAAGATTGGAAAATCTGAAAGCCTTAAAGAACAGCAGCTCATGATTAAGAAGGCAACCCAAGAAGAGAAAGCACAAGCACAAGTTGGACTACAAGAGAAACAATAAGAGGAAGTGATCATGCAGAGTCCAATGTAGCATCCTAAATTTTCTGTACTGATTTGTATGTACAGATTGAATGAAATATATGTGAGGTTTTTCAGGTAAATATGTGGCTATTCATGTAAGGAAAGTGATTAAATTGAAAAAGAAAGAAAATGTAAGGACTTAAGTGAAATTTTGAAAAGTTAAGGACATAAAGGTGAATTATGATAAATCAAGGCGCAAAAGTGTAATTATGGGAAATTTGGACCGAAAACAGGCCAAAAATGACCGTGTTCTGATCGGACCCAAATTTTTCCAATAAATAGAGAAAATTATTCCAGGTTGTTTGACGTAACACAGAATTTTGATTTGAGGTCCCGAAAAATTGATATAAATTTCTGAAGTTAGATAAAATTATTACAATATTTTTTGGATCTCAGAATCAGATGAGGCCTTCCAGTAAATTCCTATAATTGGTATAAGAATTTATAAAATTGACAGGATCAGAAAAGGAATCCTATAGAATTTTTAATGGAATTTACAGTGGAATAAAATACCCGATGAATATTACCTAGAAAATTTGCTAGAAATTTGTGCCACAAAAGTATTGAAACCTAAAAGGCCCAAAAATGGTGTCATTAAGGCCCAATAAAATAAGTGGACTGATGGGTGGGCCAATGTCCAGAGGAACCCCGAAAAAGTGCAAAATTACGAAAATGCCATGTGTTTTGTCCTAAGGAACCAGAAGTGAATGGAGGGCATTTTGGTCATTTTAGATAGGCCAAAACACCAAGACAAGTGCAGGAAAGGTTAGTCGGAGTCAATATATATTTTGACAAGGTCTAAAGAGGTGAGAAATGATAATTATGCCCTTGGGTTTAATAAATATATATTATGAAGTCCCATAAAAATTAGATTAAGAAAACAGTCTGGTTTACGGAAAATCGAATCGGGCTGGTACCGGATTAGACTGGATGGGACTAGATTGGGTTGAAACTTTTCTTGGAACTCACACATACAAAATGGCACCAAAAAGGAGGCTTAGGTGTCCCATGTGATGTCATGTTGGTGATGTCATGGTGGTGATGTCATAAGTGAAAAGAGAAAAGATATTCCAAGATCAAACATTTAACCATTAGATCAAATAGTTCCCAAGGTAATCTTAGCCTTCACTTTTCCCAAGATTTTTCTATAAATACCCCTCATTTTGGCTCAAAACCGTGGAGGAGAAAGTGTAGGGAACCTCTTGCAAAATATTTTCTCAAGCAAGGAAGAAGTAAGGATCTTGAAGAAGCTAGTAAGGTAAGTTGCTCCTTTGCTTCTAGACTTTGTTCTCATGATTTCTTCTTGAGTTTAAGTTGGTTTTGAGGCTTGAATCTTGGGAAAATACTACTGGAATTTTTATGTATATGTGAGAGGAACATGAGTTTTATGTCATAGATAGTTTAGACAAGCTTAAACAAGCTAGTTGTAGGATTAAGTTGATGTTTTTGACTTTACCATGGAAGAACATTTCGGTTTACACTGTTCATGCACTGTTCATGATAGAAAGAGATGGAGTTTCAATGATTTAATGCTTCCATTGAGTTTATATGATGATTTTGTGTAGGATTGGATAGGTTTTGAACCTTGGAAACTATTACAATTAAAGGTTGTAATGTTGAAAATTCCTTTTGGTACTGTTCACTTGCATGAACAGTGATTTAATTTTCATGATTTTGATGCTTCCAATGGTCTTAAAATAAGATTTTGTGTGGGGGAAAAGTGGAGGAACAAGTATGGGAAGCATTGGAATCAAAATGAGAATTTTTGGAAGAATTATGTATGCTTTTCCAAATCTGTACAGAATCGTGCATTGTTGCTGGAATTTGATTATTTTGAGTTCATAAATGGATTCAAAAGGTGAAATTGTGTAGGCTAAGGTCAAGACATCAATTAATTCAAAGGCCAAGCCAATTGGTAAAAATTAAAGGAAGTTAAGTTAGTTAAAGCAAGTTGAATGTTCAAGAGAGATAGTCTTGAGTAATGTTTGAGTTTATGATCCTAATGGATTATGTAATGAATATGAATGTGTTTAGGACCTTGAAACATCTAAGAAGATGTTGGGGAATGATTGACCAAAAACCTTCATGATTGAAAAGCTTGGGAAGCAAGTGCAAGAATAAGAGAGAGAGCTTAAATTCAAGGTAGTGAACTTACCCTAAACTTGTATGTATGTAATGTATGCTTGATTGTGCTATAGCTTGGTTGAATTGTGTGTATATGGCAGATGATTGAAGCTCTGTTATTTTATGATTACTTTGTCCAATTGTATTTCATATGATACATGGAAGCATGCTCATCACACTATGATAACACTTTCACAAGCAAGCACAAGTCTTTACATTAATACATGCATTATTTGGTATTGTTTGCTACTGAGACTCTTTAGAATCTCACCCTCCCATAACCATGATCTAGGTGCTAGAACATCACAAGGAAGGAGGTAATTGTGGAAGTATGAATGGTGTATGACTTGAAAAGCATGCCTTTAACTTAGATGATGATATATTGGTATGTATAATGAATTTACTCACTGGATCCGAGCTGAGGAAGATCACTTCCAGTGATAGTTTGAGTAAATTATTCTATTTAGTTTCATGTAAAATTTGGCATGAATATAGATAAGATCCAGAGCTTTAATTAGACACCAAGAACGCGAAATTTGGTTAAGTTTTCAAATTGATATGATTTTTCAAAGTTGGACTTAAACTCTGCATCAAGATAAAACTAGTCCTACGATACAGTGAGGTTCCTACGCGATTTTCATCATTATTAAATAATCAACTGTTATATAACAGTGTATGATTAACATCCTCATATTTCTATTACATTTTTCATTGTCTAAAATCCGGCAGCGTAACTGTTACATTCCTTCTTTGTACCGATTCGGTAATTCCCGTAGGAACTACCATTCTACGTAAGTACCCCGGAAAGACTGGATGAACCTGCTAGGTCCACTCACTTCCAGCCTCCTTAGACAGCACCTACGTACACAGTACGTATCAGTTCCTTTCTTTGTTCCTGCTTCGTTGCCAGAATTTTGGCAGCCTAACGGCGTCTCTTAAAATTTCCAAATTTTATTTTGACAGAACCTCCCCTGTAATGTTATATATGGGAATGAGATTCAAAAGAATCTCAGTAGCAACAATCATAACAATATATGTAATGCAGTGTGACGGTGCTTGCTTGTGATTGTGTACAGATAAGTATGCTGCATGCTTCAATATTCAATAACATATGATCATAGCATTGTAATAGAGCTTCAAGCATAACATATAAGACAACAATCCAACCAAACAATAGCACAACAATTCACAAAGACATTACATAAAAGTTATGATTAGTTACTACCTCAAAAGCAGAACTTCAGAACTTCTACACTGCTTCCAACTTCACCAGAACTTCCTTTCTTCTTTCTTTTCTCACTTTCTCTCTCAAGCACTTCCTTCTCTCTCTTAAAAGCCTCTTGGTCGTGGCATATGAAGAGCAAGGGGGTATTTATAGTTTCCTTCAATGGCATTCTTGTAATTTTGAAGCCTTAGGAACTTGTGGTCCTTGTTTTTCCGGAATTTCCTATTTTTCTTTTATTCCCTTTTACTGCATCACCATGGACACCTCATGGGACACCTCACCATCCACATTCTTCACATGGCACAATTTGGAGAGGAGAGAAACCTTCTGGAAGCTTTCCGGTCCAATCCGGTACCGGCCCGGTCCGTCGGCTCGAAAACTGGACCGTTTTCTGAATCTAATTTTTCTGAAAATCCTTTTTATGTCTACTGACCTTACATTTAGTATCTAGACCCTTTATATCATTAACATTTTTATAATGGGTCCAAACTCAATTACAGATCCCCTGCGAAATGACCAAAATGCCCTTGGTGCTCTTTCTTATCCTATTTTAACCCTAAGGGCAAAATCGTCATTTCACACCTTTCTGTACCTGGTCAAAGCATATACTGGCTCTAGTCAACCTTATTTATGTATGTCTTAGCTTCTGAACCTGTCCAGAATGACCAGAATGCCCTCCATTCATCTGCTATCCTTTAGTACAACACAGGGGCATTTTCGTAATTTCGCACTTTTCCGGGGTTCTGCTGGACACTGACCCACCTATCAGTCCAAGAGTCTTACTGGGCCTTTGATGGCGCCACTATTGGGTCTTTCTAGGTCCATTAACTTTATGGCACGTATTACGAGGAATCTTCCTCTGGCACAGTTCATTGAATATTTTAATTATTATTCACCGTTTATACACATTTCCGGACACCGGCTCCTTTTTCCAGATACAGTGGCCTACTGTGTTTAGGCATCCTTGGGAGTCATAACAGTCATCTGACTAAGGTCATCCGATCGTATTCAGCCCCTTTTTAAATACCGATAAATTTCCCTATCGGATACCTGGAGGCCTCACACTCCCGTCTGAATTTTTTAATTTGTGAATAATTTTTTCTACAGACCTCCTATCGGTATTCTGTCAGTTTCTTGACATCCGTCCCATAAGGGTGCATCATCCTGTAATTTCTTACTTATATCTGAAATCTAGGGTATCCGGTATGAATTTTTATAACTTTTGGACGATCAGTCCATTTTTGGCTATCTGGGGTCTTCAAAAATTCCGGTATTAGGCTGAATTACCCAGCGTCACCTGCCCTATCTCCTTGTAAAATCTGGGACTAAAATGCCATCAGGCGATCCAAACCACTTTTGGCCTATTTTTCTTTAATTATACTTTAGCCCTAGGGAACTTTTCTTCTTTGCAATTAAGTCCCTTAAATTTGGCTAAAATTACACTTTGAGACCCCACATTTTTTTCTACCTTTCTTTCCTAACCTTAAACTTTCCATAATTACACTTAAGTCCTTTCATTTTATTTCATTTCCATAATGGCAGCAAACTCTGATGAGTTCCTACAGGCGCTCCATCAGAGTCACAACCAGGCGAGGAGGAATAGGAACTCCAGGGTGAGGGTCAGGATGTTTTTCTTCAAATTCGTCTCTATTTCTTTTTTGGGGCGGAGAAGGAGGTGTCACATCCTTATTTTTATATATCTTAAGGACCATTCAGTAGCACTTAGAACCACTTTCAGGGTCATTAAAGTCTAAACTCTTAATCTGGAATTTTATTCTTATTGGGTACTGTTCACTGTGGCAAATTCCAGATGAGTGACCTGACTTTGAAAAATCATAACTAATTCTAGAAAAATAGAAATGAAGTGGTTCAAATTGATACATGAATATAACTTAATTATATTTCAGGGAAAAATTATTGGTTGACCATTCCTTGACAAATTCAACGTGGGTCAACGTTTCAACTTTACTGTTCATCCAGTGATTTTCTCCCGAATCCAGCATTCTGGTCCCAACTTTAACAATTTATATCTTTTCGTGTATACATCCAAATGAGGCATTATATATATCAAATTAAATCTTAGTATGTCTACTATTTACCATAAAAATATCATACATTTATTCAACCATTTACTATTTTTAATGATTTATCAAATATCAATAGGTCTCCACGGATTACTGTTCACACAGTCATTTTTCAGCAACCAACCTTACATATTAGTGCATACATACATCACATATCAGTCAAACGTGCCAGATAACAATCATTATTAAATAATCAACTGTTATACATCAGTGCATGATTAACATCCTCATATTTCTATTACATTTTTCATAGTCTAAAATCCGACAGCATAACTGCTACATTCCTTCTGTAAAAAGTAACCGATCTTGTACCGATTCGGTAATTCCCGTAGGAACTACCATTCTACGTAAGTACCTAGGAAAGACTGGATGAACCTGCTAGGTCCACTCACTTCCAGCCTCCTTAGACAGCACCTACGTACACAGTACGTATCAGTTCCTTTCTTTGTTCCTGCTTCATTGCCAGAATTTCGGCAGCATAACGGCGTCTCTTAAAATTTCCAAATTTTATTTTGACAGAACCTCCCATGTAATGTTATATATGGGAATGAGATTCAAAAGAATCTTAGCAGCAACAATCATAACAATATATGTAATGCAGAGTGACAGTGCTTGCTTGTGATTATGTACAGATAGGTATGCTGCATGTGTAATATCCTTAAATTTCTGTACTGATTTCTATGTACAGATTAAACGGAATATATGAGTTCTTTTTTAGGAAAAAGATGTGGTCCTTTATGTAAAGAAAAGGATTAAATTGCACTTAAGTCCCCACATTTTTGTCTACCTTTCTTTGCTAACCTTAAACTTTCCATAATTGCACTTAAGTCCTTTCATTTCCTTTCTTTTGCAATTTAATCCTTTTCTTTACATAAAGGACCACATATTTTTCCTGAAAAAGAACTCATATATTCCATTTAATCTGTACATAAAAATCAGTACAGAAAATTAAGGATATTACATTTCTCTCCCCCTTAAAATAAATTTTGTCCTCAAAATTTACATTACACCTGTCCTATAGGAACAATTCAGGATACTTCTCTCTCATCTTTTCTTCTGTTTCCCATGTAGCCTCTTGTTCAGTCAAGCCTTTCCAGATCACTTTAACTAAAGGAATTTGCTTATTCCGCAACTGCTTGACTTTTCTATCAGCAATTCGCACTGGTCCAACCTCATAGGTCAAGTCATCTCGCAGTGCGACCTCATCTTGCTCAATCACATGAGATGGATCTGGAACATACTTCTTTAATTGGGAAACATGGAACACATCATGTATCTGGCTGAGATTCGGAAGAAGAGCCAACTTGTAGGCTACTGCTCCTATCTTTGAGAGAATCTGGAATGGTCCAATGTATCTTGGATGCAACTTCTTCACTTTAATCGATCGTCCGGCTCCCGTGGTTGGAGTTAACTTAAGGAATACATGTTCTCCTTCTTCAAACTCCAACGGCTTCCTCCTGACATCTGCATAGCTTTTCTGTCTACTTTGAGCCGTCAACAATCATTTTCTAATTACCGCAACCTGCTCTGCAGTTTGATCCAATATATCCGGACCAAGCATTCTTCTCTAACTCAACTCTAGCCAGCATAAGGGGGATCTACATTTACGTCCATAAAGTGCTTCAAAAGGTGCCATCTGAATACTGGCTTGATAACTATTGTTATAAGCAAACTCTATAAGGGGTAAATGGATATCCCAGCTGCCTTTGAAATCTAAGACACATGCTCTCAGCATATCCTCTAATGTTTGTATTGTTCTTTCAGATTGACCATCTGTCTGAGGATGATAAGCTGTACTAAATATGAGAGTAGTGCCCATTTCTTCCTGTAGAGCCCTCCAGAAATTTGAAGTAAATCGAGGGTCTCTATCAGACATAATGCTGCTCGGGATACCATGAAGCCTAACGATCTCCTTTATATACAACTTTGCCAGCTTTTCAAGAGAATCTCTCTTAGTGATTGCCAGAAAATGTGCTGACTTTATCAGTCGATCAATTACTACCCACACTGCATCATGTCTACTTGGAGTCAGGGGTAGTCCTTCCACAAAGTCCATGGCAATCCCATCCCATTTTCACTCAGGGATGTCTAAAGGCTGCAATGTTTCTGCTGGCTTTTGATGTTCAACTTTCACTTTCTGGCAGGTCAAGCACTTAGATACGTAAGTCACAACATCTTTCTTCAATCCAGGCCACCAAAATAACCTTTTAACATCATGGTACATCTTGGTCATACCTGGATGTACAGTATACTGACTTTTATGTGCTTCCTCTAGGATCCTTTCCCTTAACCTACAACATTAGGGATATAGGGTCTTCCCCAAAACTGTAGTAATCCGTCTGGGGACATCTCAAAATTCCTTGTCTTCCCCTTCTCCAGCTTGTCTTTGAATATTGCTGCGAGCTTATCCTACTTCTGAGCCTCTTTTATCTCATCTTCTATGCAAGCTCTGACATGAACTCCTCCGAAAGGATTCTCCGTCAGTTGCATTTGATATAGAGGGCTCCAATCGGGCATATCTTCTATCAATTCCAATTCCTTGATTATCATGTATGCAACCTGCACCACCTTTCTACTCAGGGCATTAGCTACCACATTGGCTTTTCCTAGATGGTATTTAATTTGGAAGTCATAATCTTTCAACAATTCCATCCATCGCCGTTGCCTCATATTCAGCTCTTTCTGATCTTGTAGATACTTCAGGCTTTTGTGCTCGCAAAATAACTCTATTGTTGCTCCATATAAATAATGCCTCCATATCTTCAGGGCATAAACCACCGCCGCAAGCTCCAGATCATGAGTGGGATAATTTTCTTCATGTGGCTTTAACTGTCGAGAGGCGTAGGCTACTACTCTATCTTGCTGCATCAGCACATATCCCAACCCCTGCTTGCTAGCATCAGTGTAGACTACATAAGTTGAAGGGAATTGGAAGACAAGCAGCGGAAATTAACTTTAAAATTTTTTTCCATTCCCAGCCAGGATCTACCGAATGTGTTTAAGTCAAGGAGAAAGAAGTGTTACCTTCGGTATTCAAGCTTTGGTCGCGACCTCAGTGTCCTCTAGTCGCGACTCCTCGCCTCTGGAACTTTCAGTCGTGACCTCCTCAGCTTCTAGTCGCGACCTGTCGCCTCTGAAGTTGTTAGTCGTGACCTCCTCTTCTTCTAGTCGCGACCGGACGTCTCTGGAGTTTGTAGTCGTGACCTCGTCAGCTTCAAGTCGTGACCTGTCTCCTCTTTTCGGATTTCTGACGTTCAGATGCCCGTATGGTCGCGACCTCAGCGTGTTCTGGTCGTGACTCGTCGTCGTACTGCTCTCTTCTCGATCACAAGAAGTCAACAACTCAGATCGACTTCTATTACATCCTTATTTTTATACATCTTAGGAACCATTTAGTAGCATTTGGAACCACTTTCAGGGTTATTGAAGTCCCAAATTCTCAATCTGAAATTTTATTCTTATCGGGTACTGTTCACTGTGGCAAATTCCAGATGAGTGACTTGACTTTGAAAAATCATAACTAATTCTATAAAAATCAAACCAAAGTGGTTCAACGTGCTACATGAATCTAACTCAATTATATTTCAGGAAAAAATCATTGGTTGACCATTCCTTGACCAATTCAACGTGGGTCAATGTTTCAAATTTACTGTTCATCTAGTGATTTTCTCCTGAATCCAGCATTCTGGTCCCATTTTTGGTAATTTATATCTTTTCGTGTAGACATCCAAATGAGGAAATCTATATATCAAATTAAATATTAGTATGTCTACTTTTTACCCTCAAAATTTCGTACATTAATTCAATCATTTAGTATTTTTAATGATTTATCAAACATGAATAGGTCTTCACGAATTACTGTTCACTGAGCCTATTTTTAGCATTTAGTCCTTACATACACATGCATACAACCAACACATATCAGTCATACATGCCAGATAACAATTAATATTAAATAATCAACTGTTATATATCAGTGCATGATTAACCCCCTCACATTTCTATTACATCTTTCACTGTCTAAAATCCGGCAGCATAACTGCTACAATTCTTCTTTAGAAAGTAACCGATGTTGTACCGATTCGGTAATTCCCACATGAGAACTACCATTCTACATAGTACCCAGGAAAGACTGGATGAACCTGCTGGGTCCATAGACAACACTACGTACATAGTACGTATCAGTTCCTTTCCCTGTTCCTGCTTCCTTGCTGGAATTTCGGCAGCATAACGGCGTCTCTTAAAATTTCCAAATTTCATTTTGACATAACCTCCCCTGTAATGTTATGCATGGGAATGAGATTCAAAAGAATCCCAGTAACAATAATCATAACAATATATGTAATGCAGAGTGACGGTGCTTGCTTGTGATTGTGTACAGATAAGTATGCTGCATGCTTCCATATTCAATAACATATGATCATAGCATTGGAATAGAGCTTCAAGCATAATATATAAGACAACAATCTAACCAAACAAAAGCACAACAAATCACAAAGACATTACATAAGAGTTAGGATTAGTTGCTACCTCAAAAGCAGAGCTTCAGAACTTCTCTACTACTTCCAACTCTACCAGAACTTCCTTACTTCTTTCTTTCTCTCACTTTCTCTCTCAAGAACTTCTTTCTTCCTCTCTTTCTTGCTTGTACTGAAATGAGGAGCTAGGGGGTATTTATAGTGTTGAGCAATGGAAAACTTGTAATTTTGAAGACTTATGATCCTGTGGTCCTGGTTTTTCCTGGAATTTCCTATTTTCTTTTATTCCCTTTTACTGCATCACCCTGGACACCTCATAGGACACCTCACCCCTCACATTCTTCACAAGGCAAAATTGAGAGAGAGCTAGAGCCTTCTGGAAGCTTTCCGGTCCAATCTGGTACCGGCCCGGTCCGTCTCCTCGAAAAATGTGCTGTTTTCTGAATCTGATTTTTCTAAAAAATCCTTTTTATGTCTACTGACCTCACATTTAGTATCTAGACCCTTTATATCATTAAATCTTTAATACTGGGTCCAGACTCAGTTACAGATTCCCTGTGAAATGACCAAAATGCCCTTGGTGCCCTATCTTGTCCTATTTTAACCCTAAGGGCAAAATCATCATTTCACACCTTTCTGGACCTGGTCAAAGCTTATACTGGCTCTAGTCAACCTTATTTAGATTTGTCTTGACCTCTCGGCCTGTCCAGAATGACCAGAATGCCCTCCATTCATCTGCTGCCCTTTTTGTACAACATAGGGGCATTTTCGTAATTTCGCACTTTTCCGGGATTTTACTGGACACTAGCCCACCTATCAGTCCAAGAGTCTTATTGGTCCTCTAATGGCACCATTTTTGGGCTTCCTGGGTCCATTACCTGTATGGCACGTATTACGAGGAATCTTCCACTGCCACAATTCACCTAATATTTTAATTATTATTTACCGATTATACACCTTTCCGGACACCGGCTCCTTTTCCCAGATACAGTGTCTTACTGTGTTCAGGCATCCTGTGGGTTATAATAGTCATCTGACTAAGGTCATCCGATCGCATTCAGCCCCTTTAAAAATACCGATAAATCTCCTACCCGGATCCCCGGAGGCCTCACACTCCCGTCTGAATTTGCTATTTTGTGAATAACTTTTTCTACAGACCTCCTATCGGTATTCTGTCAGTTTCCTGACATCCTCCCCATAAAGGCGCATCATCCTGTATTTTCTCACTTATATCTGAAAGCTAGGGTATCCGGTAGGAATTTTTATAAGTTTTGGACGATCAATCCATTTTTGGCTATCTGGAGACTTCAAAAATTCCGGTATTAGGCTGGCTTACCCAGCGTCACCTGCCCTATCTTCTGGTAAAATCTGGGACTGAAATGCTGTCGGGCGGTTCAAACCACTTCTGGCCTATTTTTCTTTAATTACACTTTAGCCCCAGGGAACTTTTCCTTCTTTGCACTTAAGTCCCTTATTTGGCTAAAATTACACTTTATGACCGCATATTTTTGTCTACCTTTCTTTCCTAACCTTAAACTTTCCATAATTACGCTTAAGTCCTTTCATTTCCTTTCTTTTGCAATTTAATCCTTTTCTTTACATAAATACCCACATCTTTTCCTGAAAAATACTCATATATTCCATTAAATCTGTACATAGAAATCAGTAGAGAAAATTAAGGATATTACATTTCTCTCCCCCTTAAAATAAATTTCGTCCTCGAAATTTACATTACATCCCTCTTATGGAAACAACTCAGGATATTTTTCCCTCATCTTTTCTTCTGTTTCCCATGTAGCTTCATGCTCAGTCAAGCCTTTCCAAATCACTTTGACTAAAGGAATTTGCTTATTCCTCAACTGTTTGACCTTTCTATCAACAATTCGTACTGGTCCGACCTCATAGGTCAAGTCATCTCGCAATGCGACTTCATCCCGTTCAATTACATGAGATGGATCTGGAATATACTTCTTTAATTGGGAAACATGAAATACATCATGTTTCTGGCTGAGATTCGGAGGAAGAGCCAACTTGTAGGCTACTGCTCCTATCTTTGAGAGAATCTGAAATGGTCCTATGTATCTTGGATGCAACTTCTTCACTTTAATCGATCGTCCGGCTCCCGTGGTTGGAGTTAACTTAAGGAATACATGTTCTCCTTCTTCAAACTCAAACGACTTCCTTCTGACATCTGCATTTGATACAGAGGACTCCAATCTCGCATATCCTCCATCAATTCTAATTCCTTAATCATCATGAGCGCTACCTGCACCACTTTTCTACTCAGAGCATCAGCTACTACATTGGCTTTTCCCGGATGGTATTTGATCTGAAAATCATAATCCTTTAACAATTCCATCCATCGCCGCTGCCTCATGTTCAGCTCCTTCTCATCTTGTAGATACTTCAGGCTTTTGTGGTCGCAAAACAACTCTATCATTGCTCCATATAAGTAATGCCTCCATATCTTCAGGGCATAGACCACCGCCATAAGCTCCAGATCATGAGTGGGATAATTCTCTTCATGTGGCTTTAACTGTCGAGAGGCGTAGGCTACTACTCGACCTTGCTGCATAAGCACACATCCCAGCCCCTGCTTCCTAGCATCAGTGTAGACTACATAAGTCTGAGTTGGGTCTAGAATAATCAGCATGGGAGTAGTCGTTAATCTCTGCTTCAACTGCTGGAAGCTAGCCTCGCACTTCTCATCCCACTTAAACTGCTGATTCTTTCTGGTCAGCTTGGTAAGTGGCAAGGCAATTCGAGAAAAGTCTTGAATAAATCTTCTGTAGTACCCTGCTAGGTCGAGAAAACTTCTGATCTCCGTCAATGTCCTGGGCTACTCCCAGCTCAAAACTGCTTCAACTTTGCTAGGATCCATAGCTACCCCGTCTCGGGATATGACATGACAAAGAAATTTGACTTCTGACAGCCAAAACTCGCATTTACTCAGCTTAGCATAGAGCTTCTTTTCTTTAAGGGTACCAAGAACAATCCTCAAATGCCTTTCATGCTCCTCTGGAGATTTGGAGTACACCAGGATATCATCAATGAAGACCACAACGAATTGATCTAGATAAGGCCTGAAGATCCGATTCATGTAGTACATGAAAATAGCAGGTGCATTGGTTAATCCAAAAGGAATCACGAGGAACTCAAAATGCCCATAGCGCGTTCTGAATGCTGTCTTTGGAATATCATCTGACTTAACTCTTAGTTGATGATAGCCAGATCTCAAGTCAATCTTGGAGAATACGCTCGCTCCTGCCAATTGGTCTAGCAGGTCATCAATTCTGGGGAGAGGATACTTGTTCTTGACTGTAATCTTATTTAATTCCCGGTAGTCAATGCATAGCCTTAAACTGCCATCTTTCTTCTTGACGAATAGTACTGGAGCACCCCATGGCGATACACTGGGTCCTATGAAACCCTTCTCCAATAGCTCCTCAATTTGCTTCTTCAATTCCATCATTTCATGGGGAGCCATCCGGTATGGGGCTTTAGATACTGGTCCAGCTCCAGGTATAACGTCGATCGCAAACTCCACTTCACGTTCTGAAGGCAATCCCTGAATCTCCTTTGGGAAGACTTCGGGAAATTCATTGACTACTGGAATTTTCTCGATGCCTTCTTCTACTTCTGTCTGAATAGAAAAGAATACCACATATCCCTGACATCCTTTCCGTAGACATTTTTCTGCCTGAGCCTTTGTCATAAAATTCAGTTGTACTCCTGAGCTCCGATCAGTTATCTTTGGACCAAGAACTAGGGTTTTGTTCCTGCAGTCCAACATCACATTATTGGAGGATAACCAGTTTAAGCCGAGTATGACATCGATCTCCCGGAAAGGCATACAGATCAAGTCTAGTGTGGTATTGTAGTGCTTATAACGCATAACACTATTGAGACAGGCATCAGATGTAATTACTCTAGCGTTGGTGGGAGTTTTCACCTGTATATCATAACGCAATTTGCTGATCAGAAGGCCTAGGCTTTTAGCACATTCATAAGATATAAAGGAATGACTTGCACCCGAATCAAATAGAGCAGTCACAGCATGATCATTGAGATAGATTGTACTTTGGATCATCTCAGGTGATCGCTACGCATCCTCCCTAGAGAGTGCAAACACTCATCCTGTTGTCCTGGGCCCTGGATCAGTTATAGCTTGAGGACATTCTCTGGAAAAGTGTCCGGGCTTTTCGCAGGTATAACATACATTCTGGCCCATTAAGCATGGTCTGTCACCATGATTCTTTCCACATTTTTCACAGACTTGGGCCTTTGAATCTCTATTGTTGGACCTTCCTCGGAAATTTCCCCTATTTGGCCTCTTGTTCTACCACGGTCACTTCCTCTTCTTATAGCCGCTCCCCCTGCAGCTTCTTGATTCCGACCGACCTTGTCCAGGGTCACCTGATCCTTATTCCCGGATCTGAACAACATTCGATGATTCATGCTGTTCTTAACGATTCGACATGCTTCCACAGCCTTATTAAACTGGCTGTATTGCTGGGGAGTTAACTTCTCCTTTAGCATAGAGTTCAGTCCTCTAATCATTCTTTCTGTAATCTAGTGTTCATCGTCCACTTAGCGTAGGTAAGTTGAATATTGAGATAACCGGATGAACTTGGCCAAATATTCATCAAAAGCTTATTTTTCTCCTTGCCTCAGTACAAGGAATTCGGCCTCCCTTTCATCTCGGACGGACTGAGGGAAATATTTCTCATAAAATTGCTCAAGAAACACTTCCCAAGTAACAGGAATGTCCCTTGCTTGGAGAAGCAACTCTGTATTCTTCCACCATCTATCCGCATCCTTTTCTAATTGATAGATGGCCATTTGGGCCTTGGTTTCAGTTAGGAAGTCGAGGACCTTAAAGATCTTCTCTAATCTGCTGACCCAATTCTCTGCTATCTGTACTTCGAATGTTCCTTCGAACACTGGAGGATTATGTTTGCAAAATCGTACCATCCATTGTTGGATACCAACTGCCTCCTCCCTCATTTCAACCCGTCTCTGGGGCTGAACAACCTGCTGTTGTACTCCTTCAGGTTCTCTATCAGCCGTTCCTGAAGGCTCTGGCGGTCTTAAATTACTTACAGCTGCTGCTGCTGCTATGGAAGCATCTCTTTCCTGCTCATTTCGTGCCTGAGCTTCTCTCATTTCTTCAATCATCCTTTGTTGTTGCTCTAATCGCTCTAAAATTAGTTGATTAAGATTTCCAGCTTCTTGTGGTTCCTCTGCTGGAATCATTCTTCTTGTTCGAACCATTTTGTTATGCTATAACATAGAAGGGAATGCGATAAACAACATTTCTCATTTCATTTCAAACATAGCATACAAGGTACATATCACAGTCATACATATGCTACCGTACTGATCTTACATACATTGTGTACATTACTCTTTCTATCATACCCTAATTCTTCTTAAACTTTATTCTAATAAACTCTCCTACTAAGTAGATCCAGTCAGATATGGTACAGTATGGTTCTTCGTCAAAATATCGGTCCAACTCTGATCTCCAAGTAGGGGTTATTGGTAACACGTCATTCATTATCTCTTCCCAAAGACTCATGGTTAACATATTTGGGTCCCAAGCCTGATATATCACTTTTACTCTCATAATAAACTCCTGGTAGACCGTATAATCTTGATCTACGTCTCTGATCAGGGTCTACCTCAGGCCATATAGCTGTCGGGCTAATACTACCGAGCTCTCAAATTGTTCTCTACTCAGGTTCTCCTCTGGCACCATCCTGCAAACACTATCTTAGTGTTAATTATGACGGCTTTATCATGATATATCTATCTATAAATCATCTACTCAGAGCATTTCCTAAGCCATAATCCTTTGCTCTGATACCAAAATGTCACATCCTTATTTTTATTCATCTTAAGGACCATTCAGTAGCATTTAGAACCACTTTCAGGGTCATTGAAGTCTAAACTCTTAATCTGGAATTTTATTCTTATCGGGTACTGTTCACTGTGGCAAATTCCAGATGAGTGACCTGACTTTGATAAATCATAACTAATTCTAGAAAAATTGAAATTAAGTGGTTCAAATTTCTACATGAAGATAACTTAATTATATTTTAGGAAAAAATCATTGGTTGACCATTACTTGAAAAATTCAACGTGGGTCAACGTTTCAACTTTACTGTTCATCCAGTGATTTTCTCCCGAATCCAGCATTCTGGTCCCCACTTTAACAATTTATATCTTTTCGTGTATAAATCCAAATGAGGCATTCTATATATCAAATGAAATATTAGTATGTCTACTATTTACCATAAAAATATCATATATTTATTCAACCATTTACTAATTTTAATGATTTATCAAATATCAATAGGTCTCCACGGATTACTGTTCACACAGTCATTTTTCAGCAACCAACCTTACATATTAGTGCATGCATACATCACATATCAGTCAAACATGCCAGATAACAATCATTATTAATAATCAACTGTTATACATCAATGTATGATTAACAACCTCATATTTCTATTACATTTTTCATTGTCTAAAATCCGGCAGCATAACTACTACATTCCTTCTGTAGAAAGTAACCGATCTTGTACCGATTTGGTAATTCCCGTAGGAACTACCATTCTACGTAAGTACCTAGGAAAGACTGGATGAACCTGCTAGGTCCACTCACTTCCAGCCTCCTTAGACAGCACCTACGTACACAGTACGTATCAGTTCCTTTCTTTGTTCCTGCTTCGTTGCCAGAATTTCGGCAGCATAACGGCGTCTCTTAAAATTTTCAAATTTTATTTTGGCATAACCTCCCCTGTAAAGTTATATATGGGAATGAGATTCAAAAGAATCTCAGTAGCAACAATCATAACAATATATGTAATGCAGAGTGACAGTGCTTACTTGTGATTGTGTACAGATAAGTATGCTACATGCTTCCATATTCAATAACATATGATTATAGCATTGTAATAGAGCTTCAAGCATAACATATAAGACAACAATCCAACCAAACAATAGCACAACAATTCACAAAGACATTACATAAAAGCTAGGATTAGTTACTACCTTAAAAGCAGAACTCTAGAACCTCTCTACTGCTTCCAACTCCACCAGAACTTCCTTTCTTCTTTCTTTTTCTCACTTTCTCTCTCAAGAACTTCCTTATCACTCTAAAGAGATCCTTGGCCATGAGAATGGGAGGCATGGGGGGGTATTTATAGTTTTGATCAATAGCATTCTTGTAATTTTTAAGCCTTAGGAACTTGTGGTCCTGGTTTTTCCGGAATTTCCAATTTTTCTTTTATTCCCTTTTACTGCATCACCATGGACACCTCATGGGATACCTCACCACCCACATTCTTCACATGGCGCAATTTGGAGAGGAGATAAACCTTCTAGAAGCTTTCTGATCCAATCCGGTACCGGCCCGGTCCGTCGCCTCGAAAACTGGACCGTTTTCTGAATCTAATTTTTCTGAAAACCCATATTATGTCTTCTGACCTTACATTTAGTATCTAGAACCTTTATATCATTAACATTTTTATACTGGGTCTAAACTCAATTACAGATCCCCTGCGAAATGACCAAAATGCCCTTGGTGCCTTTTCTTGTCCTATTTTAACCCTAAGGGTAAAATCGTCATTTCACACCTTTCTGTACCTGGTCAAAGCATATACTGGCTCTAGTCAACCTTATTTAGATATGTCTTAGCCTCTGGGCCTATCTAGAATGACCAGAATACCCTCCATTCATCTGCTATCCTTTAGTACAACATAGGGGCATTTTCGTAATTTTACACTTTTCTGGGGTTTTGCTGGACACTGACCCATCTATCAGTCCAAGAGTCTTACTAGGCCTTTGATGACGCCATTATTGGGCCTTTCTGGGTCCATTAACTTTATGGCACGCATTACGAGGAATCTTCCTCTGGCACAGTTCATTCAATATTTTAATTATTCACCGTTTATACATATTTCCGGACTCCGGCTCCTTTTTCTAGATACAGTGGCCTACTGTGTTCAGGCATCCTTGGGAGTCATAACAGTCATCTGACTGAGGTCATCCGATCGTATTCAGCCCCATTTTAAATATCGATAAATTTCCCTATCGGATACCTGGAGGCCTCACACTCCCGTCTGTATTTGCTATTTTGTGAATAACTTTTTCTACAGACCTCCTATCAGTATTCTGTTAGTTTCCTGACATCGGCCCCACAAGGGTGCATCATCCTGTAATTTCTTACTTATATCTAAAATCTAGGGTATCCAGTATGAATTTTTATAACTTTTGGACGATCGGTCCATTTTTGGCTATCTGGAGTCTTCAAAAATTTCGGTATTAGGCTGGATTACCCAGCGTCACCTGCCCTATCTTCTGGTAAAATCTGGGACTGAAATGCTGTCGGGCAGTCCAAACCACTTCTGGCCTAATTTCCTTTAATTATACTTTAGCCCCAGGGAACTTTTTCTTCTTTGCACTTAAGTCCCTTTATTTGGCTAAAATTACACTTTAAGACCCCACATTTTTGTCTACCTTTGTTTGCTAACCTTAAACTTTCCATAATTGCACTTAAGTCCTTTCATTTCATTTCTTTTGCAATTTAATCATTTTCTTTACATAAAGTATCACATCTTTTTCCTGAAAAAGAACTCATATATTCCATTTAATCTATACATAAAAATCAGTACAGAAAATTAAGGATATTACAGTGCTCAGTCATTTTTCTTATTTCTCCGTGCTCATTCATTCTTCTCTGTTCCAGCTCTCGTTATGCTTTACCATGTATGTGTTCTCTTTTATCATGTACGAATTCTGATTACGGGTTGGTTTAATTTTGGTTTTATATTTTTTCTATGATAAAAGCTTGCACTTCTTTCCATGGATAAATGCTAAAGGAACTGTCTTCTTTGTGTATTTTGATTTTGTTATTGCGTATGTAGGAATATAGAGGGTAGTGTTAATCAGAATGAGAGTAGCGCTGCTCCAAGTGACTCTACCCAAAGGAGTGGCAGAAGTTCGATGCGATTGAAAAATATTGCAAAAGATAGAAAGGAAGGGAAATTGCTACCGATTTAGTTTGACTCATGTTGGAACCCAGTTGGTGAACACAGGACCAAGTACATTAGTTATATCAGCCTCCTAGCACGCAACAAGCCTAGCAGCACCATACAGACTTGGGATGCTGTTGAAGATCGCTTGAAGAACCAAATTTGGGACACTATCCGGGTATAGAAACTACCTATTTTATATTGTATTCAGAGCAATATCGAAAAAAAAACTCTTTGTGGATAACTCTATTTTTAATGGCAATTATTGCAGCTCACTTACGATGTTCACAATAATGAAGCCTTGAAGAAGAAGATGTTGTCTTATTGTGGTGAACATTGGAAGGCATTCAAGACACAACTAGCTCATCTTTATGTGCATGGCTGAGATAAAGATGGTCAGCCTCATCCTTCTCCATGCAGCAAGTATCAATTCATAGACGAAGCTACTTGGGAAGAATTTGTTAGGATTCGGACTACGCCAGAAGCTATGGTAAGTTGGTGCGCAAATGTCCTACAAATGCATTTCCCATGTTTCTTTCTTGTGTATGTGTTGGTACCAAATGTAAACCTTTCAGATTATCATTTGACTTGATTTGTAGGAAAAACGGGCAAAAGCTATTGAACATGCTCTCAAGAGGAGAATACGCGAAGGCTGAAAGAGACTTGTTGGGGGCCAAGAGGAAAAGACTAGAAGAAAATTTTGAGGATCCTAGTGTTAGCCTTGCTCCCCATCTCCAATGTGTCGTGAAGATAAATGGTTATATGCTCACCAAACAAGGAGCGGAACATCTACAAGCGATCATGCTCGCACGATTGCTGAAAAAATTGTAAGACCTATTTCTATTATTTTGTTTTAGTAGACTAATTATATTATTTCTTATGTTTGTTCATTATATGCTGTAGTAATGTCTTAAATAACAAGATGCCCAAGGATCCTTCAAGTCAGATGGTAGGAATGACATCTTGCCTGTTGCTACGGGCAAACAAGAGCATAGGGGTCGTGTCAGAGGAGTTGGAGGAGGTGTGGGCATAAGAGATTACTTTAGAGCTTCTCAATGACATTCCACAAATTTGGTGCTGAGGGCAGAGTTGGAATCGTTGTTATCCACCATTAAGGTAAAGCCTAAGGAAGAGATTTAGACAGAGGCTAGGGCACAAGCGGAAGCTTCATTTGAGGCACGATTACAAGAGGGCTTAGCAAAGCTCAGGGAAGAAATGTTGTCCATATTGACAACAAGGCAACAGGAGGCAAGTCCCTCCAAACGCTCTCACATGTACCCCTTCATAGCACTAAAGGGAGTTGTTGCATAGCTGTGCCAGTGTCTGAGGATGCTGAACTGTGTGACCTATATGTGAAGGATCCAATTAGATAGTTAGTGGCACATGGTTCCTTCTACAGCTTAGGAGCAACTGTCCACCACATCCAAATTCAGGAAGATCAATTGAGGGTGACAGTTGAAGACGTGATAGTTGAAGATGCTCTTGTCCCAATTCTTACTGATGAGGTGAAGACAGTGATACAAGCAAAGGGGACTTTTATATTATGGCCAAAGCATCTTATTTTGGAGAAAGTCACATCTTCCCAGAGCCAACTTCCCACACCTCCCAATTTGAGTACCATGCAACGTGTCATCCAATTGGCAAATGACAAAATGTTCCATGTGGATGCTGTAATATCCCAATTTTCTGGCCCAGAGATTCAGAAAGTAGCTTGAAATAGATAGGCTACCATACCCCTTTGAGCAGAAGTCCCAAAAACATACAGAGGGTTTTCAGGGACTAAACTGCAAATAAGTAAAAGTACAGGGACTTATATGTAAATAGTGACAGTCCCTAGGGGCATAATGGTCATTTTGGAAAAGAAAGGGGCTAAAGTGAAAAGTCTAAGAATTCCATGGTATGAAATGAAAGTAGACACAAGTTGTGGGCTATTAAGTGTAATTATGAAAAGTTAAGGGACTTAATTGAAAAGAGGAAAAGTTTCTAGGGGCAAAATGGTAATTATAGAAAGTTGAGCCGGAAGTGGCTTAGAACTACCCGAAATCATTTCAGTTCCAAAATTCATCAGTAGATAGAGAAAATGATGCTGGTTAATCTAGCTTAATACATGAATTTTATCAGAGTTTCAGATAGCTGAAATTTATCTGATAGTCAGAAAGTTATCTAAAATTTTTATCAGATCTCCTGGACCTCAGATATGAGTGAAAAGTTACAGGAATATGCATCCTGTGAAGCCAGAGGTTAGGGAACTGACAGAACTCCTTTCATTTTCATCTTTCATAACTTTACTATATCTAGTACTGCAGAGAGCTACAAATGCTATATCATGCACATATCTATCATAATTTGTCTATCCCGTCTGATGGATATGGCTTTATCATGAGCTTCACTGTCCATGCTTTCAGCTCTATTTTATGAGCAGTTTGACTCTATCACAAGAGTAATCTAGCTCTATTGCGAAAACGTTAACTTCTATTACATAGACGTTGCTCCCTCTCAGAGCTGCATCATCTTTCATAACCGTGTCTTATTTCATGTTCAAGGAACATCATTTACATATCTCATCCCCTACTGAAGGGATATGTCCTAAGTATTGTAAGTTCACTTTATCTTTTTATACTGACATATGTAACACTATAAGGCTATCTTTCCTGAGTATATAAAGTGAACTTACATATACTGACATATGGTCTTAAAAGATAAAGTGAACTTATATATGGTCATAGTATAAAAAGAAACAGAGCATCATTTAATCATACATACTCACATCATCAAAGTAAGTAAATATCACATAAAATATTCAAGTAACATAAACATACAAGTAGGCAATTTAACTTGGTAATGATAATAAAGCAATAGAAAAGTGATAAACGAGATAGTTAGCCAGTCAATCCCTAAAGTTTAGAATAAGAATCTAAGACAGGAAGTGATAGCCAATTTGACATAGATCGATATTAGAGATGAATGTTGATGGTAAACCTACAGATATGTGATTACAATACTCAGGACCTATCCCTTCAATAGAGATAAGATATATGAATGATGTCCCTTGAACATAAAATGAAATGAGACATGGTTATGAAAGATGATGCAGCTCTGAGATGGAGCAGTGTCTATGTAATAGAAGTTAAGAGCTAGATTATTCTTGTGATAGAGTCAAACAGCTCAGGAAATAGAGCTGAAAGCATGGACAGTGAAGCTCATGATAAAGCCATGTCCATCAGACGAGATAGACAGATTATGATAGATATGTGCATGATAGAGCATTGGTAGCTCGCTACTGTACTAGATATAGTAAAGTTATGAAAGATGAGAATGAAATGAGAAATTCCTGAGTAATAGAGGAAATGAGTAAAGTCTTAATAAATAATATTGGCAGCTGTGATCATTTTTGGGGAATTATCTGTTGAGTTAGCAACTAATTGGAAGTAACTGTAGGGAATTGAAAGACACGCAGCGGAAATTAACTTTAAAATTTTTTCATTCCCTGCCAGGATCTACAGAGTGTGTTTAAGTTAAGGAGAAAGAAGTGTTACCTTTGTTTTTTGAACTCTAGTCGCGACCTCCGTATCCACAAGTCGCGACTCTTCTCCTCTGGAGTTTTCAGTAGCGACCTACTAAGCTTCTAGTTGTGACCTGTCGCCTCTGGAGTTTTCTGTCGCGACCTCCTCAGCTTCTAGTTGACCTGTCATCTCTTTTCAATTTTCTGACGTTCAAGACGCATGTATTGTCGCAACCTAAGTATCTACGCGTCGCGACTTGTCATCGTACTTGGTGCTCTCTCCTCGATCGCAAGAAGTCGACAACTCAGATAGGCTTCCTCTATCGGTATCCACATGAATAGCGTTTGATAACTGTCGTTTCTAATTATCAAACAAAACTAAGCTAACCAATAGTAAGTGGAGGCTAACCTAGGTCGGATCACAAGGAGCTACTGAATGTTAGAGTTCCTAATTAATCTATTGAGCCACAATTTAACAAGTTAAGCCGATGAGTTGTGTTTTGAACTATCAACTAAGGACTGAATATAAAGTCTATGCTATTGTTTATGTTTTTATGTGATTAAGATGATGAGATGAATGAATAATGACAAGTGTGTTCCCTTGGAGATTGCCTTACCTTCATTATCCTCAGAATATCAAGAGTTAATCAATTGAACTAGATTAGGTTAACTAACAACTCGCTAGCTAAATCTCAATTAACACTACAACTTGCAGACATTAATAGAGAATAAGAATTGTTCAATTTAGAGATAATAGAATATGAATATTAATCAAATGATCATTAATGTAAGAAGAAAGAATCCAACTCGGTTCCTAATTCCTTGTCATCTATTCGTCTAATTGAACCAATAAACCAGAAGTAAACATATCAACTTGATACAAGTACATCTGAATTAAAGACTCAATGACACTCCCTGTTTCAGCTCTAAGATTCTGGTTCGGTGTTATCTCCAAGGGAGCACAGCAGCTCAGCCTTGTATTGCTATCTGAACTCCAGCAGCAAACATCGGTACAGCAGCAGTAGTCATGTGGAAATGGAAGGAGAAAATGAATATGATGAGCTGCAGAACTCTCCTCTAGTTCTATTAACTAGAACAGAGCAAAGTTGTAGAAGAGAAGTGAAGAAGGAGAAGAAGAATGAATGGATACGTGAATGAATGGGGAAGCAGATGGAATGGAGCTCAATGGAATGAATGGTGAGGTGTGAGAAGAGTGATCTCCGTATCAAGTGTCTGGTCCCGATGATAAGTCATCCAATGCTATACAGAACGTGTGATATATAGGAGAAGTCTGAAATGCATGAGTGAGTCAATAGAACTGTCCAGATGTGCTCTAGCCGTCAGCACATGATCTGGTATTCTGTTCAGCACATGCTTCCCACTTGCTATTGTAACTTGCTCATTCTGTTCAGATGGAGTGTGCTGATGTGTACAGTGCGCGCGTGAACTGAAACATCCTCCCTTAGACCCCTCAGAGTACACTTACAGAAGCGATATTAGCTTAATTATATCTTAACTTAAGCCCAGAAATTCAAAATTTCACTCTTAAGTTCCTTATTCTGGACCTTTATTTTGAAAATTAATTTATCTCGTTCTACACATCCAAATAAGGCTTATTACCTATCCACGGAATGCCCCAGATGTGTACTACTGGCTCACCAAATTTCATAGCCAAACTCCTTCATTTACTAGGTCAAACTGAGGTCAGAACACTGCTACCTCAAGACCTGCGAATTTCTCCCTTAATTCCCCATTCACAAATTGAACATGCCAAACAACATTTATTATTAAATAATAAAATGTCATACAACAAGGCATACAGCAAATTATCATATTTCTATTACATCTCTTCCTGTCTAAAATCCGGCAGCATAACTACTACATTCCTTCTGTAGAAAGTAACCGATCTTGTACCGATTCGGTAATTCCCGTAGGAGCTACCATTCTACGTAAGTACCCAGGAAAGACTGGATGAACCGGCTAGGTCCACTCACTTCCAGCCTCCTTAGGCAGCACCTACGTACACAGTACGTATCAGTTCCTTTCTTTGTTCCTTCTTCGTTACCAGAATTTTGGCAGCATAACGGCGTCTCTTAAAATTCTCAGATTTTATTTTGACAGAACCTCCCCTGTAATGTTATATTTGGGAATGAGATTCGGGGGAATCTCAGTAGTAATAATCATAACAATATATGTAATGCAGAGTGACGGTGCTTGCTTGTGATTGTGTATAGATAAGTATGCTGCGTGCTTCCATATTCAATAACATATGATCATAGCATTGTAATAGAGCTTCGAGCATAATATATAAGACAACAATCCAACCAAACAATAGCACAACAAATCACAAAGACATTACATAAGAGCTAGGATTAGTTACTACCTCAAAAGCAGAACTCCAGAACTTCCATACTGCTTCCAACTCCACCAGAACTTCCTTTCTTTCTTTCTTTCTCCTTCTCTCTCTTTTCTTGCCAAAAACGTGGGAGGCATAAAATGGGAGGGGAAGGGGGTATTTATAGCTTTAATGGATGGCATTTCTGTAATTTTGAAGCCATCTGAACATGTGGTCCTGGTTTTTCCTGGATTTTCCTATTTTTCTTTATTCCTTTTTACTGTATCATGCATGACATCATCCAGGACACCTCACCGGGACACCTCATCGCCACATTCTTCACATGTCACAATTCCTGGACACCTCATCAGCTGACTCAGCAGTTCAGTCCAATCCAGTACCGGTCCAGAGTCTTGCACAGTAATATGTGTCCTCAACTTTTCTTTTGCCTCTAAGATTGCGCCATGTGGCACCTGGAAGGGACCTTTCACGCCTTTTAATGCTATCCAGATAAGTCCCAGATTTTATCTGATCACCTCCTCGGTTATCGTGCCGATCGAGTAACTTTACTTTATTGAAACAACATTAAAATAGTATTTTAATGCTACTTTTTCCCACATATCACTGGGCCTACGTTTTTTGGCTCTGGGAATGTTATCTTGGATCCTGATCAAGCTCAAGTACTCTGATGGCTCGATTCCCAAGAAACATCCCTTGGCAAATTACCAAAATACCCCTGGGTGCCCTTTCTTGCGCTATTTTAACCCTAAGGGTAAAATCGTCATTTCACACCCTTCTGTACTCTGTCAGGGCATATACTGACTCTAAGTAACTTTATCTGTATGTGCCTTGGCTCCTGGGCCTGTCCAGAATGACCAAAATGCCCTCATACATCTACTACCCCTTTAGTACAACACAGGGGCATTTTCGTAATTTTGTACTTTTCCGGGGTTCTGCCAGACACTGGCCCACCTATCAGTCCAAGTGTCTACTGGGCCTTATTGGCGCCATTATTGGGCCTCTCAGGGTCCATTACCTTCATGGCACGCATTACGAGGAATCTTCCCCTGTTAATAATTATTGAATATTTTATCTATTATTCACCGTTTATACACATATCCGGACACCAGCTCCTTCTGTCCGATACACTGGCTTGCGGTGTTCAGGCATCCCTGTCAGTCATATCAGTCATCTGACCGAGGTTATCCGAACTCATTCAGTCCCTTTTCAAATACCGATAAATTTCCCTATCGAATACCCGGAGGCCTCACACTCCCGTCTGGATTTTCTAATTTGCGAATAACTTTTTCTACAGGCCTCCTATCGGTATTCTGTCAGTTTCCTGACATCCGCCCCATAAAGACGCATCATCCTGTATTTTCTCACCTAGATCTAAAATCTAGGATATCCGGTATGAATTTTTATAACTTTTGGACGATCAGTCCATTTCTGGCTATCTGGAGTCTTCAAAAATTCCTGTATTAAGCCAGATTACCGAGCGTCCCTTGCTCTCTCTACCGATGAAATCTGGGACTGAAATGCCGTCGGACAGTCCAAACCACTTCCGGCCTGACTTTCTTTAATTACACTTTAGCCCCAAGAAACTTTTCTTCTTTTCATTTAAGTCCCTTTTTATTTGGCTAAAATCACACTTAAGGACCCCACCTTTTTGTCCTTAAACTTTTCATAATTCTTTCATACTCATAGAGACCTCGTATGCACATTTCACAGTTCAGTGAAATGATCAGCATAATTTTCTCTATTTTTTGGCAAAATATGGTACTCATCGGCTACCAGCCCGATCTTTCCCATAATTACGATTTTGCCCCTACATTCTCTTTCTGGCCTCATTGCTCATCTTCTCATCCTTTATCTTAAGTTCGAGAACTTCTCTTTCAATAACTCATCCCTTAAACTCTTCGGGAGTCATCGTTAATTGAAAAGCTCGACAACCCGCCCATATCAGGTTATCTTACACAGGAGCCAGCCCATATCAAGCTTCCTGCAGAATTCCTAGGCTTAAGACTTAGGATATTCCTCACATTCCTCATTTTGAACCTAGGCGAACTGTCCCGATTCTGTAGGTTAAAGACTTAACTCATCTTTACATCCTGAAGGACTTAGCTCATCCCTCGGATCCTACAAAATACAGGTAAGTGATCCGCCCATATCAGATTACTACCCTGGGACTACGGGTTTAGCAGCCTGCCCATATCAGACTACTTCCCAGTTCTTCTAGACCAAAAATCGGGATGTTACAATTCTCCTCCCCTTTTAAAAATTTTGTCCTCGAAATTTTAAGGGATACCTTATCTTTCCTGAAGAGAACTTCTTACTGACCTATACAGCTATGTGATTCTTATAATGCAGTCATATCTATAACCAGTAAGATCATCCCTCTCTGTCTTATTCGCACTCCAGTGATGGTCTAGAGGAGCAACAGCTTGGTCCCAGACCTTCCACATGGATTCTTAGCAACTAACATCTCTCATTATAGTTGCTTACAGCTATCCATGTCCTAACCCCTCATACAGCAACCTCATCACTGAGCTAAGACAGATTTATTATCTTACTAATTATTTCTCATAACCCGTTATAATGACCACATTCTCTAGATCTGAAAAGAACTCTTCGTCCACATTATCATCTAGGCATATAGTTCCTTACAGCTCAGTCGCCCTTACAGCTATGGTTCCTCTTAACCATTCTTAGGGTCGACCTCAGGGAAATTTGGAGACTCTGTCTGTGGTAGCAAACACCTTTCCTAGGATGTCAGCATTCGTAGGCAACTCTCGCCAAGTGGCCTTTCTCTCACCACTGCATTGCCCTGCTCGACACTCCTATGTGCCATGGCTCACCACTTTGACATCTCTGCTCTCCAACCTGATCTTCTCCTTGATCAGTCCCCTGCCTGAACTATTGCCTCTTTCTCTTGCTATTGGCTTCACAACTTGAGCTACCTCCCAGAGTACTCTTAGCCAATGCTTCCCTACCTCTTTTTCTTGATCCTAGCGAACTTCAGTCGCATGGATCTCATCCATCATCTCTTACTATCATTTCTATCCTCTAGGGTACTCTACCCTAGGTCTATCACTTCTCTGTGATGGAATCCCTCTGCTTAGGGAACATCAGCCCATCACATCTCTAGCCTTAGGCCATGTCCTAGGATCATTCCTAGACAAATCTCATTCTAGCTATCTCATTATAGCTCATCAATCTTTTATCATCTATTTATCTGCTTATGCTTATGGACAACTTACTGGACTTGTGAGTAGTGTCCATTTCTTTCATATCTTACCCCATCTTGACGTAATTCCGGGGTCTACCTTATCTCACTTTCTCATTTAAGAGCTTTACCTCCACTGGGCTTTTCTAAACCTCTATGTACTCTAGGGAAATAACCTTTCTAAGCCAGAACCTTCTGTTCTGTGCCAGAATCCTGTCTGGTTTATGCCAGAATCTATTGCTCTGATACCAAAATGAAACATCCTCCCTTAGACCCCTCAGAGTACACTTACGGAAGTGATATTAGCTTAATTATATCTTAACTTAAGCCCAGAAATTCAAAATTTCACTCTTAAGTTCCTTATTCTGGACCTTTATTTTGAAAATTAATTTATCTCGTTCTACACATCCAAATAAGGCTTATTACCTATCCACGGAATGCCCCAGATGTGTACTACTGGCTCACCAAATTTCATAGCCAAACTCCTTCATTTACTAGGTCAAACTGAGGTCAGAACACTGCTACCTCAAGCCTGTGAATTTCTCCCTTAATTCCCCATTCACAAATTGAACATGCCAAACAACATTTATTATTAAATAATAAAATGTCATACAACAAGGCATACAGAAAATTATCATATTTCTATTACATCTCTTCCTGTCTAAAATCCGGCAGTATAACTGCTACATTCCTTCTGTAGAAAGTAACCGATCTTGTACCGATTCGGTAATTCCCGTAGGAGCTACCATTCTATGTAAGTACCCAGGAAAGACTGGATGAACCGGCTAGGTCCACTCACTTCCAGCCTCCTTAGGCAGCACCTACGTACACAGTACGTATCAGTTCCTTTCTTTGTTCTTTCTTCGTTGCCAGAATTTTGGCAGCATAACGGCGTCTCTTAAAATTCCCAGATTTTATTTTGACAGAACCTCCCCTGTAATGTTATATTTGGGAATGAGATTCGGGGGAATCTCAGTAGTAATAATCATAACAATATATGTAATGCAGAGTGACGGTGCTTGCTTGTGATTGTGTATAGATAAGTATGCTGCGTGCTTCCATATTCAATAACATATGATCATAGCATTGTAATAGAGCTTCGAGCATAATATATAAGACAACAATCCAACCAAACAATAGCACAACAAATCACAAAGACATTACATAAGAGCTAGGATTAGTTACTACCTCAAAAGCAGAACTCCAGAACTTCCATACTGCTTCCAACTCCACCAGAACTTCCTTTCTTTCTTTCTTTCTCCTTCTCTCTCTTTTCTTGCCAAAAACGTGGGAGGCATAAAATGGGAGGGGAAGGGGGTATTTATAGCTTTAATGGATGGCATTTCTGTAATTTTGAAGCCATCTGAACATGTGGTCCTGGTTTTTCCTGGATTTTCCTATTTTTCTTTATTCCTTTTTACTGCATCATGCATGACATCATCCAGGACACCTCACCGGGACACCTCATCGCCACATTCTTCACATGTCACAATTCCTGGACACCTCATCAGCTGACTCAGCAGTTCAGTCCAATCCAGTACCGGTCCAGAGTCTTGCTCCGTAATATGTGTCCTCAACTTTTCATCCGCCTCTAAGATTGCGCCATGTGGCACCTGGAAGGGACCTTTCACGCCTTTCAATGCTATCAAGATAAGTCCCAGACTTTATCTGATCACCTCCTCGGTTATCGTGCCGACCGAGTAACTTTACTTTATTGAAACAGCATTAAAATAGTATTTTAATGCTACTTTTTCCCACATATCACTGGGCCTACGTTTTTGGGCTCTGGGAATGTTATCTTGGATCCTGATCAAGCTCAAGTACTCTGATGGCTCGATTCCCAAGAAACATCCCTTGGCAAATTACCAAAATACCCCTGGGTGCCCTTTCTTGCGCTATTTTAACCCTAAGGGTAAAATCGTCATTTCACACCCTTCTGTACTCTGTCAGGGCATATACTGACTCTAAGTAACTTTATCTGTATGCGCCTTGGCTCCTGGGCCTGTCCAGAATGACCAAAATGCCCTCATACATCTACTACCCCTTTAGTACAACACAGGGGCATTTTCGTAATTTTGTACTTTTCCGGGGTTCTGCCGGACACTGGCCCACCTATCAGTCCAAGTGTCTACTGGGCCTTGTTGGCACCATTATTGGGCCTCTCAGGGTCCATTACCTTCATGGCACGCATTACGAGGAATCTTCCCCTGTTAATAATTATTGAATATTTTATCTATTATTCACCGTTTATACACATATCCGGACACCGGCTCCTTCTGTCCGATACACTGGCCTGCGGTGTTCAGGCATCCCTGTCAGTCATATCAGTCATCTGACCGAGGTTATCCGAACTCATTCAGTCCCTTTTAAAATACCGATAAATTTCCCTATCGAATACCCGGAGGCCTCACACTCCCGTCTGGATTTTCTAATTTGCGAATAACTTTTTCTACAGGCCTCCTATCGGTATTCTGTCAGTTTCCTGACATCCGCCCCATAAAAACGCATCATCCTGTATTTTCTCACCTAGATCTGAAATCTAGGATATCCGGTATGAATTTTTATAACTTTTGGACGATCAGTCCATTTCTGGCTATCTGGAGTCTTCAAAAATTCCTGTATTAAGCCAGATTACCGAGCGTCCCTTGCTCTCTCTACCGATGAAATCTGGCACTGAAATGCCGTCGGACAGTCCAAACCACTTCCGGCCTGACTTTCTTTAATTACACTTTAGCCCCAAGAAACTTTTCTTCTTTTCATTTAAGTCCCTTTTTATTTGGCTAAAATTACACTTAAGGACCCCACCTTTTTGTCCTTAAACTTTTCATAATTCTTTCATACTCATAGAGACCTCGTATGCACATTTCACAGTTCAGTGAAATGATCAGCATAATTTTCTCTATTTTCTGGCAAAATATGGTACTCATCGGCTACCAGCCCGATCTTTCCCATAATTACGATTTTGCCCCTACATTCTCTTTCTGGCCTCATTGCTCATCTTCTCATCCTTTATCTTAAGTTCGAGAAATTCTCTTTCAATAACTCATCCCTTAAACTCTTCGGGAGTCATCGTTAATTGAAAAGCTCGACAACCCGCCCATATCAGGTTATCTTACACAGGAGCCAGCCCATATCAAGCTTCCTGCAGAATTCCTAGGCTTAAGACTTAGGATATTCCTCACATTCCTTATTTTGAACCTAGGCGAACTGTCCCGATTCTGTAGGTTAAAGACTTAACTCATCTTTACATCCTGAAGGACTTAGCTCATCCCTCGGATCCTACAAAATACAGGTAAGTGATCCGCCCATATCAGATTACTACCCTGGGACTACGGGTTTAGCAGCCTGCCCATATCAGACTACTTCCCAGTTCTTCTAAACCAAAAATCGGGATGTTACATGAACAGTGCCAGATATGTTGATTTCATTTCTGTTGCTGCACATGTTTGATTTCCCACTTGCAATCTGTTAAGTCCAGCTATGCAATCCATCCCATGCTTAAATCACCTTTCTGTCCAGCTGTCCCTTCTGTCATTTGCTGATTGATTTCTGCATTTAGAAGTTTTTGGTCGTGAAACATCCCCCCTTAGACCCCTCAGAGTACACTTGCGGAAGCTAGATAGTTCGATTATACCTTAATTCAAGCCCAGAAATTTAAAATTTTACTCTTAAGTTCCTTATTCTGAACCTTTAAGTTGAAAACCAATTTATCTCGTTTTACACATCCAAATGAGGCTTATTACCTATCCACGTAATACACCAGATGGGTGCCACTGGCTCACCAAATTTTGTGGCCAAATTCCTCGTTTACTAGGTCAAACTGAGGTCAAAACACTGCTACCTCAGGACCTGCGAATTTCTCTCTCATAATTTCTCATACACAAATTTAATATGCCAAACAATAAATTGTCATACAACAGGGCATACACAAAATCCTCATATTTCTATTACATCTTTCCTGCCTGAAATCCGGCAGTATAACGGCTAGGCTTCATCTCTAAAAGTAACTGATTTTATACTGATTCGGTAATTCCCGTGAGAACTACCATTCTACGTAAGTACCCAGGAAAGACTGGATAACCTGCTAGGTCCACTCACTTCCAGCCTCCTTAGACAGTACCTATGTACACAATACGTATCAACTCCTTTCTTCACTACAGCTATCTTGTCATAATCTCGGCAGCATAACGGCGTCTCTTAAAATTCTCAAAATTCATTTCAACATAACCTCCCTGTAATGGGTTAGACATGGGGAATAAGATTCGGGGGAATCTCAGTAGTAAATAATCATAACAATATATGTAATGCAGTGTGACAGTGCTTGCTTGTGATTGTGTATAGATAAGTATGCTGCGTGCTTCCGTACTCAATAACATATGATCATAGCATTACAGTAGAGCTTCAGACATAACATATAAGATAACAATCCAACCAAACAATAGCACATCAAATCACAAAGCCATTACATAAAAGCTAGGATTAGTTACTACCTGGCTAGCTTAGCAAAACTCTACTATCTCTATACTGCTTCCAGCTCCACCAGAACTTCCTTTCTTTCTTTCTTTCTCTTACTTTCTCTCTCTAGAACTTCCTTTCCTCTCTAAATAGGCTCTTGGCCGTGATGCAAATGAATGGGGGAGGGGTTATTTATATTTTCCACCGATGGCACTTCTGTAATTTCCAAGAACTCTGAACTTGTGGCCACCATTTTTCCTGGAATTTCTTATTTTCTTTATTCCCTTTACTGTATCATCATGACATCATCCAAGGGACACCTCAGGGGGACACCTAATCTATCACATGGCACAAATGCAGGCTCATGGGACACCTCATCAGCTGACTCAGCGTTTCCAGACAGTTCCAGAGTCTTGCACCGAAATACATGGCTGAGATCGTGCCACGTGTCCTTAACTTCTTCTGCTTCCTCTAAGTTGGTGCCATGTGGCATCTTAGTGGCACCTTTCACGCCATCCAATGCTATCCAGATAAGTTCAGGACTTTATCTGATCACCTCCTCGATTATCGTGCCGACCGAGTAACTCTACTTTATTGAAAAGTCACTAAAATATTATTTTAATGCCACTTTTTCTCACATTTTTCATGGGCTACGTTTTTGGGCCCTATGAAACGTCCTTACTTTCGTATATTTTAGGGATCATTTGGTAGCATTTAGAACCACTTTCAAGGTCATTGAAGTCCAATTTCTCAATCTGGAATTTTTTTTCTTCTCGAGTACTGTTCACTGTATAAATTCCAGATGAGTGACCTGACTTCAGAAAATCATAATTAATTATAGAAAAATCGAAATGAAGTGGTTCCAATTGATACATAAATCTGACTCAATTATCTTCAAGGTAAAAATCACTCATTGACCAATCTTTGACCAAGTCAACGTGGGTCAATGCTATAACTTTACTGTTCATCTAACATTTTTCTCCTAAATCCAGCATTCTGGTCCCAACTTTGTGAATTTATATCTTCATGTGTAGATATCCAAATGAGGCATACTATATATCAAATCGAATATTAATATGTATACTATTCACCATAAAAATTTCATACATTTATTCATCCATTTACTATTTTTAATTATGGGTCAAACATCATTAGGTCACCACGAGTTACTGTTCACAGTGGTAATTTTCAGCAAGTAACTTTACACACGTATGCAGATATCCATCACATATCAGTCAATCATGAAAAACATTACTTATCATTAAACAATAAGTTATTATACATCAGGGAATATACAAAATCCCCATATTTCCATTACATCTTTTTCTGCCTGAAATCCGGCAGCATAACTGCTACGTTTCATCTTTAGAAAGTAACTGATATTGTACCGATTCGGTAATTCCCGTGAGAACTACCATTCTACGTAAGTACCCAGAAAAGACTGGATGAACCGGCTAGGTCCACTCACTTCCAGCCTCCTTAGACAGTACCTACATACACAGTACGTATCAGCTCATTTCTCGATTGTTACCACTTTGCCAGAATTTCGGCAGCATAACGGCGTCTTTCAAAATTCCAAAATTTACTTCGACATAGCCTCCCCTATAATGGGTTATTTGGGATGAGATTCGGGGGAATCTCAGTAGTAATAATCATAACAATATATGTAATGCAGAGTGACAGTGCTTGCTTGTGATTATGTACAGATAAGTATGATGCGTGCTTCCATACTCAATAACATATGATCATAGCATTGTAATAGAGCTTCAAGTATAACATATAAGACAACAATCCAACCAAACAATAGCACAACCAATCACAAAGATATTACATAAAAGTTAGGATTAGTTACTACCTTAAAAGCTTAGCAGAACTCTAGAATCTCTGTACTGCTTTCAACTCCGCCATAACTTCCTTTCTTCTTTCTCCCTTGCTCCTTCTCTCTCAAGAACTTCTTTCCCTCTCTAAAAGTGCTCTAGGCCATGATGAATGAAGAGCATGGGGAGTATTTATAGTTTTGATGGATGGCATTTTCGTAATTTTGAAGCCATCTGAACTTGTGGTCCTGATTTTTCCGGAATTTCCTATTTTTCTTTATTCCCTTTTACTGCAACATCAAGGGACACCTAAGGGGACACCTCACCCCTCACATTCTTCACATGGCGAAATTGGAGGGAGCTAGAAGCCTTCTGGAAGATTTTCGGTCCAATCCAGTACCAGCCCGATCCGTCTCCTCGAAAACTGGACTGTTTTCTGAATCCAATTTTTCTGAAAATCCATATTATGTCTTATGACTTTAAATTTAGTATCTGGGTCCTTTATATCATTGACATTTTTATACTGGGTCTAAACTCAATTACAGATCCCCTGTGAAATGACCAAAATACCCCTGGGTGCCCTTTCTTGCACTATCTTAACCCTAAGGGTAAAATTATCATTTTACACCTTTCAGTATCCTGTCAGGGCATATACTGACCCTGGTTAACCTCACTTGTGTATGTCTTGGCTTCTAAGCCTGTCCAGAATGACTAAAATGCCCTCCATTCCTCTACTACCCTTTAGTACAACACAGGGGCATTTTCGTAATTTCGTACTTTTCCAGGGTTCTGCCGGACACTGACCCACCTATCAGTCCAAGAGTCTTATTGGGCCTTTAATGGTGCCATTATTGGGCCTTTCAGGGTCCATTACCTGCATGGCACGCATTACTAGGAATCTTCCCCCGTCAATGTTCATCGAATATTTTAACTATTATACACCGTTTATACACATCCCCGGACACCAGGTCCTTTTACCAGATACACTGGCCTACTGTGTTTAGGCATCCCTGTGGGTTATAACAGTCATCTGACTGAGGTCATCCGAACTCATTCAGTCCCTTTTTAAATACCGATAAATTTCCTAATCGGATCCCCGGAGGCCTCACACTCCCGTATGTATTTGCTAATTTGTGAATAACTTTTTCTACAGACCTCCTATCGGTATTCTGTCAGTTTTCTGACCTCCGCCCTATCAAGACGCATCATCCTATAATTTCTCACTTAGATCTGAAATCTAGGATATCCGGTAGAAATTTTTATAACTTTTAGACTATCAGATCAATTTTGGCTATCTGGAGTCTTGAAAAATTCCTGTATTAAGCTGGATTACCCAGCATCACTTGCTCTCTCTACTGGTGAAATCTGGGACTGAAATGCTTTCGGGCAGTCCAAACCACTTCTGGCCTAATTTTCTTTAATTACACTTTAGCCCCAGGGAACTTTTTCTTCTTTACACTTAAGTCCCTTTATTTGGCTAAAATTACACTTTAAGACCCCACATTTTTGTCTACCTTTCCTTCTTAGCCTTAAACTTTCTATAATTGCAATCAAGTCCCTTCATTTCCTTTCTCTTTCAATTTAATCCCTTTCTTTACATAAATAACCACATCTTTTTCCTGAAAAATAATTCATATATTTCATTCAATCTGTACATATAAATCAGTACAGAAAATTAGGGATATTACACCCTGATCAAGCTCAAGTACTCTGATGGCTCGATTTCCAAGAAAATCCCTTGGCAAATTACCAAAATGCCCTTAGTTCCTCTTTATTTACTTTAACGAGTCTAAGGGCATTATTGTCTTTCATATCTTACCAGAGTATTCTCTGACCCCGATCAACTATCCAGATACCCTTTCTTGACTGTCTCACCCTAACCAAATGACCAAAATACCCTTTTCTCATTCTTTCACTATTTTATGACATAAGGGCATTTTTGTCATTTTACACCTTTTTCCAGATACCGGCCCCTTTTACCACTGAGCTGATATCATGGGCCTGGGCTTCCCTTAGTGTCACCTATGGGCCTTAGAAACATTATATGGCTTCTGGCCACAGTCCGATCATCTCTATTCGGACTACTTTTCCTTTACCGATTATAATTATAAATTCTCATCTTCAGGAATTTTTACGGAAAAATCGGGACCTCAAATCAAAATTCTGTGTTACGTCATTCAACCCGGAATTCTTTTTTCTATCTCCCAGTATTTTTAGATATTAAATCCAGACCGGGCTATTTTGGCCTGAAAGTACGCTCGAGCGCATAACTTTTCAAACTGACCATTTTGCCCCTGGAAACTTTTCCTTTTTACAATCAAGTCCCTAAACTTTCCATAATTCTTTCATACTCATAGAGACCTCGTATGCATATTTCACAGTTCAGTGAAATGATTAGCATAATTTTCTTTATTTTCTGGCAAAATATGGTACTCATCGGCTACCAGCCCAATCTTTCCCATAATTACGATTATGCCACTGAATCCTCTTTCTGGCATCTTTACTCCTCTTCTTATCCTTCATCTTAAGTTCTAGAAATTCTCTTTCAACAACTCGTCCCCATGAACTCTTCGGGAGTCATTATAAATTGAAAGGCTCGACAACCCGCCCATATCAGGTTATCTTACACAGGAGCCAGCCCATATCAAGCTACCTTCAGAATTCCTAGGCTTCAGACTTAGGATATTCCTTACATTTCTCTTTTTGAACCTAGGTAAACTGTCCCTATTCTGTAGGTCAAAGACTTAACTCATCTTTAAATCCTGAGGAACTTAGCTCATCCCTCGGATTCCAACAAAATATAGGTAAGTGATCTGCCCATATCAGATTACTACCCTGGGACTACAGGTTTAATAGCCTGCCCATATCAGACTACCTCCCAGTGCATCTAGACCAAAAATTGGGATGTTACAGGTCGCGACCTTATATACATTAGGTCGCGACTAATATTTACAGAGAGCGCTTCTTCTTTGCTGATTGAAGTTTGGTCACGTCGGTGAATCAATAAGGTCGCGACTTAATTCCACAGAGACGCTCCACTTTGCTGATTGATTGCTGTGTTGACCTGAAATGGACATTTAATAGATTATTTATCCAATTAAGCACTAAAATCACATCATTTAAATTCCTACTTGTCCAATTTCATATTATTAACTAATTTGCTCAATATAGTAATAAATGTGGATAAGAATCAATAATAAACTCTCTTTTAACATATTAAAAATCAATACAAATATGAGTTTATCAACTCCCCCACACTTAGCTTTTACACTCCGAGCAAAATTATGAATCAAAACTGAATTTAAACACACATGTTCAGCACAATTGGCAAAATAGATTCAGCATGAGTACTTGCAATCATTAATCTTTCCCTTCAATTGGCAGCAATCCAAACTAATCTTATATCAATCAAAGAATCTAACTCATGCAATTCAATCATAGTAAGCAACTAGGTTGAGATTTCCTCACAAGATATAGTGTTTCACTCCCTCTCTTATCAAGGTAATTTCACTCAACCATCTAGCTTAGCCTTCCCATAGGCTTGTAACCATCCTATATCTCCACCACTGAATGCCACAAGGTTTATGAATCAAAGGGTCTTTATTAGGGTTGTAATGTTGGAGAGGCTAGATGATGAAATGGAAATACATATCAATGATTAATGAAATACTGTACATAATCAAAGTGTCAATCATGCAGCTACAAGTCACAACTAATTCTTTCATACTAGTTGAATAGCACTTTTCTGCATCTGGTTTTCTTTTATTTTCTTTCTATTTTCTTTGTACTTTTCTTTTTCTCTGTATTTTTCCTTTCTTTTCTTTATTTTTACTTTCTTGAACCAGATAGCAAATACATTGAAGTTTAGATATTCAACAAGTAATTGAAACTTCACAATCAAAGACTTACTGCAGCAATAACTATCTTGTACAGTATTCATTAATCAAGGATGGAATTAAAAGAAAGTGAAGGTCTCAAAGGGGTAAAGCAAAGGATTTCATATTTATGTGGTTTCTGTTTGGTTAAAAGGGTTTTGAAAGAAATGCCCTTATCATCTTCACAATTCCATGGAGCTAATGTGGTTTTGAATCAAGGATTGAGACAAGTTCTGTAAAGTTACCAAACTAGATAGTGTCACACAATGTAAAGGAGTATATGTTGAAGGCTCAAATTGCTTCCATCTGGCTTACTCACCCTAATCAGCTCATATGACTAGATTGCATGAATCTTAAACAAAGTACATGAGACTAATCATTCATGATGCACAATTTCCAGTAGTGAATCAATGAAACAAGCAACTAACACTTCATCAAGTTTGCCAATGTTCAAAAGTTATGAGTTCAAAGTTCAATTTAGATCCATGACAGTTAATTTCAACTGACCAAGCAACAACCAGAACGCAGTATAAGGATTTTTCAGCAGAAGGTAGATATTAGTCGCGATAAACAGGTCATCAGGTCGTGACTGTTTTTTACAGAGAAGAATAGTCGCGACATAAATTGGAAATGGTCGCGACACAAAATCACCGAGAGTAACCTTGTTAAACAAACAATTTCAAGTCGCGACCAAATAACAACATAGTCGCCACGGTTATTCACAGAGAGCTACAGTCGTGACAAAGATAAGCACAGACCACGACTAAACATCACAGGTGGGTAAACATTAGAAAAATTTTGAGCTTCCGGTTGCGACAAAACTAAGCTATAGTCGCGACCAATCTTCACATGGAAGAAATTTTGACAATTTGAACACATTAGTCGCGACATAAAAGGCATTGGGTCACGACCTAAAGACAAAATCACAACAAATATCTAATTTTTATTCACCCATCAAGTTCATCCTCCCCCACACTTAAATTCTACATTGTCCACAATGTGAAGAAGCAATGAACTCATGCAAGGCAGCAATAATGATCATGACAACACTAAACCAAAATCTTTGATTTATTCATGGGATTATTTATCTATCCTACTGACTTGGTCTCCTCCCCCACGCTTAATCAACAAATATAGCTCAAGTATATAATAAAATTGATAAAAGCAGACTATTGTAAGTGGGGAAACAAGGAAGGAGACAACCTGACTGTTATGGGGGCTTGAAATTCTCCTTAAACAGCTTCCATAGATGACCCTTCATATTGAATTATCTTGGATACTTCAGACTCTTTAGAAGTTGTTCAAGCTTAATCTCTGGAGATTGAATAACAGATAGGCTCAACTTCTTAAACTCTACTCCAGATTTATTGCTCTCTGATTCCTGCACCAATTCAGCATCATATCCAGCAGCAATTCTCTTTGAAGTTACAGCAGTGCAATTCTGTTGATGTTGAAGAACATCCTTTAATTTCTGTAGCCCTGAGATGACTAAAAATTTGAAACTCAAATGAACAGGGTTAGAATACAGGATATTAAATGAAATTTTCCTTAACCCATAAATTCTAACTTCTTGTTTCTCACAATCTGCTGTAATGACATTGCCCTGCAGACCTGTCATAAACTTTCCTGGATATTGGGCAGCACTTGAAAAAGTGTGGTTAGTTCCAACTGAAGAAATAGTAGATGTAGATGAAGAAAAATCACCCATAATGGAAAGCCAACCATCAATCTTAGAATTAATGCATAACACATCACAATTGGATGAAGAAAAAGAAAAGAAATGAGTAGAAGAGTAAGGAATGGAAGGTTCTTCAACTACATCATTATTTTCAAGCTCACAAATATCATCACACTCTTTTCCAAGTAATGCTCCAATCATGTTAAGTCCTAGGAGAGAATTATGCTGATGTGGGTGTCTATACATATTAAACTAAATTGTGTGCCCACCAAATTCCATTTTAATAATTCCCTCTTTCATGCAAATCATGGTGTTAGCTGTCCTCATGAATGGCCTTCCTAGAATAAGAGTACTATCATCAAGGGACTTATCTTTCATATCCAAAACATAAAAGTCCACAGGAAAAACAAGGTCCTTAACTTGAACTAAAATGTCTTCTAAGATTCCCTTAGGCCTCATAAGCCAATTGAGCTAACACCTTAGTTGGTTTAATCAAATTCATATTTAAAGCATGATAAATTGAACTAGGCATCACATTAATAGCAGCACCTAAGTCTAATAATGCTCTAGAAACAATTATCTTACCAATTGTGCAGGGAATAGAAAATGCACCTGGATCTTTACACTTATCTGGAAATTGAGCTTTGAAAAGTGCAGAAGCTTTGGGTCCCAATTGTACCAGTTCATTAAGTTTGTCTCTTTTCCTGTGGTTGCAACTCTCCCTCAAACACTTTGTATATTCAGGTACTCTCTGCACCCTCTCTAGTATAGGCACATTAACTTCCATTTTGCTGAAAGAATTAATAACTTCCTTATTCTGTGCCTCCAAGATTTTCTTGCTGCTCATGAGCTCCTTTGGAACAAGGATATCCTTCAGGTCCACTTCTTTCTCAGCTGAATCAGAATGAGTTTCTTCTTGTTTGAGCTTTGGAGTTACTGCTGGTTGTATTGCTTCAGTTGTATCCACTTTGGATTTCTAACTCTGAATCCAAGGCCTTCATAACTCAGTTTCATTTCTATTTAGCTGCCCAATACCTTCAGAGTCTTGTGCAGAATCAATTTGACTTTCTGTAACTTCTTCCTTCTCAAGGGATTGTGCTTCCTCCTTGCTTTCAAACTTCTCAATGCTACTTATTAGACTGCTGGAATCAGTGTCTATCTCTCCTTCATCTTCAGCAACTTGCTCTTCACTTTGCAGATTTATAGCATTCAAAGGTTTGGGGTTAACAACTGTATTAGAAGGTAGATCTCCACTGATTCTTGCCTAAACATCACTTATTGAATTGGCTAATTGTGATATATAGCCATTCATGTTTGAAGTGTTGGTTTCCCACTGTTCAATTCTGTTCTCCAAAGCAGCAAATCTAGAGCTAGTCTTTGCTTGATTGCTCTCCACTGTAGACCTCAAATCCTTGAAGTTAGAGCAGAAGTTTGTGTTTATGGAATTTATATTTGAATTCATCACAGTAATGCGCTTGAGTATCTCAGAAATTCTATCATCCTTTGCAGTAGTAGACACTTCTATAGCTCTAGAGGATTCAGCCACTTGCTTGTTATTGTTGAATCTGTTCGGACCAGCAGCTCCACCTTCATCTCTCTATCTAAAATTAGGATGCTCTCTCCATCCTTCATTGTATGTGTTAGAGTATAAATTCCTTTATGGATACTGGTTTGGTCTACCTTGATAAATAGCTGAGACTTCCTCATAGTGTGAAGGGCAATTAGCACTGATATGCATTGGAGAAGAACAAAACTGACAGCTAGGAGCAACTAGAGCTTGAGAGTATGGGTTCTGAACATGTGTGTTGTTCAATTGAGTAGCTAAGTTGTTAATCTGAGCACTCATAGCAGCAACTTGAGAAGACAAATTACTATGATCCTGAGAAGACCTTACATAACCCTCATGCACTTGTCTAGCATCTAATCCTCCATACTGCTGGTCATTATTTACTATCTTCTCAATCAGGCTCCATGCTTCATCAGGTGTCAAATCATCAATGGAACCCCCAACAGTTGTATCCAAGTTCTTTCTGCATGCAAATCGTAATCCTGAATGAAAGTACTGCACCAAATATTCCATTGGAATCTGATGATATGGATATCTAGCCAGCAACTCTTGAAATCTGCCCCAAAACTCATAGAAAGATTCTTCAGCATACTATTTTGTAGCAAAGATCTCCTTCCTTAATGCAGCAGTCTTTGATGAAGGAAAATATCTCTCCAAGAATGCACTTCTCAAGTTGTTCCAGGAGTGTAAAGCTTGTGGTATATGATGTGGCAGCATATAAAACCATTCTTTTGCCTTTCCTTCCAGTGTGAAATGAAAGACTTATCTCTGTGCATTATTTATGTCAGCACCCACATGCTTCATGGTTAAGCAAACCCATTGCATAGTCTACAAATGGTTGAAAGGATCCTCACCTACTAATCCATAATATTTTGGTAAGTTACTCAGCAAAGGACCTTTCAATTCAAAATTCACATCTAAAGTAGGACAAGTGTGAAAATGATCATAGTTTGCATTAGAACAAGTGAGTTCTCTTATGCTCCTACGTGGCCTTCTATTGTTCATATTGTTTTCTGCACATTGCTCATGTTGATATTTTTGATTATGAGTCTGAGCTTCACCTACATTAACATGCTCCATGACAAGATGATTATCTAATATAGCACAAGACGCAGGTTCAGTGTCAGCAATAACAGATGCAACACTAGCTTGATTTTTAGCTTTCTTTATTTGCCTAAGTGTCTTATTAATTTCTCTATCCAAAGGAATGAGTTCAGAGCTCTTGTTTATGCAATTCAAGCTTAACAATGATGCAGAAGATCAGATATATCAATAATGCAGCAAATTTAGCAAATGGAATCAGTTAGTCGCTGTTTAGGAATATTAATTCACGATACAAAATACTACAGGTCACGACGCAACAACACAGAGAGCAAATATCGCGACAAAAATGAACTACAAGTCACAACTGCCAGTCACAGAGAGCAAAATTTTCTGAATATGGATTTTTGGTCGCGACCATATGTTACTTTGGTTGCAACTAAAAATCACAGAGAGCAAATGCTTGTAGTCAGGAATTTCTGGTTGCAACCAAAATACACTTTGGTCGCGACTAAAAACAACAGAAAGTTTTAGTCGTGAGTAAATGTCAATCTGGTTACGACTAGAAATTACAGAGAGCAAATGTTTGAAATAAGAGATTTGTGGTTGCGACCAATCAGACTCAAGTGGCGACTAAAAATGACAGACAGTAAATCTGAGTTGAAAACTGATTTCAGGTTGCGACTTGAAATCACAGAGCACTTTTGTCGCGACTAAAAAGCCAAATGGTCGCGACTTAACAGATATAAATAGAAAAAAAATCGCAGAAGAACTGAAAACAACTACCTACTCTTTATATTTTTGGGCCCAGGAGATTGCTTAGGAAACCTTAACAAGTAAGGCTCCCCAGCAACGGCGCCATTTTGATAACTGTCATTTCTAATTATCAAACAAAATTAAGCTAACCAATAGTAAGTGGAAGCTAACCTAGGTCGGATCACAAGGAGCTACTGAATGTTAGAGTTCCTAATTAATCTATTAGCCACAATTTAACAAGTTAAGCAGATGAGTTGTGTTTTGAACTATCAACTAAGGACTGAATGTAAAGTCTATGCTATTGTTTCTATTTTTATGTGATTAAGATGATGAGATGAATGAATAATGACAAGTGTGTTCCCTTGGAGATTGCCTTACCTTTATTATCCTCAGAATATCAAGAGTTAATCAATTGAACTAGAATAGGTTAGCTAACAACTCGCTAGCTAAATCTCAATTAACACTACAACTCGTAGACATTAATAGAAAATAAGAATTGTTCAATTTAGAGATAATAGAATATGAGTATTAATCAAATGATCATTAATGTAAGAAGAAAGAATCCAACTCGGTTCCTAATTCCTTGTCATCTATTACTCTAATTGAACCAATAAACCAGAAGTAAACATATCAACTTGATACAAGTACATCTGAATTAAAGACTCAATGATACTCCCTGTTTCAGCTCTAAGATTCTGGTTCGGTGTTATCTCCAAGGGAGCACAACATCTCAGCATTGTATTGCTATCTGAACTCCAGCAATAAACATCGGTACAGCAGCAGTAGTCATGTGGAAATAGAAGGAGAAAATGAATATGATGAGCTGCAGAACTCTCCTCTGGTTCTTTTAACTAGAACAGAGCAAAGTTGCAGAAGAGAAGTAAAGAAGGAGAAGAAGAATGGATGGATGCGTGAATGAATGGGGAAGCAGATGGAATGGAGCTCAATGAAATGAATGGTGAGGTGTGAGAAGAGTGATCTCCGTATCAAGTGTCTGGTCCCGATATGAGTCATCCAATGCTATACAGAATATGTAATATATAGGAGAAGTCTGAAATGCATGAGTGAGTCAATGGAGCTGTCCAGATGTGCTCCAGCTGTCAGCACATGATCTGGTATCTGTTCAGCATATGCTACCCACTTACTGTTGTAACTTGCTCATTCTGTTCAGATGGAGTGTGCTGATGTGTACAGTGCGCGCATGAACAGTGCCAAATGTGTGGATTTCATTTCTGTTGTTGCACATGTTTAATTTCCCACTTGCAATCTGTTAAGTCCAGCTGTGCAATCCATCCCATGCTTAAATCACCTTTCTGTCCAGCTATCCCTTCTATCATTCGCTGATTGATTTTTGCATTTTGAAGTTTTTGGTCGCGACCTTATATACATTAGGTCACGACTAATATTTACAGAGAGCGCTTCTTCTTTACTGATTGAAGTTTGGTCACGACGATGAATCAATAAGGTCACGACTTAATTCCACAGAGACGCTCCACTTTGCTGATTGATTGCTGTGTTGACCTGAAATAGACATTTAATAGATTATTTATCCAATTAAGCACTAAAATCACATCATTTAAATTCCCACTTGTCCAATTTCATATTATTAACTAATTTGCTCAATATAGTAATAAATGTGGATAAGAATCAATAATAAACTCTCTTTTAACATATTAAAAATCAGTACAAATATGAGTTTATCAGTGTTCCAACCACAATTGCTAGCGCCTTGTCCCTCTAGGGCTTTCTCAAGAATCCGTCCTCACCGTCTCTATTTTGGCCGTTTCTTATCTGCAAACCTTTTGCACTCTCCTTGCCCCTTTTGTCTCCTACAGAACCCTGGCCCCTAATATCAAATATATAGGATGCTATCGGTTTCTGATTGGGTTGGATTTCAAAATTAATCTTATATTAATTCTGAAATTAATATAATATCATATATTGCATAATTTGATAAGAAACTAATTAAATAAATATGGTTTATATTAAATCTGTCCCACAGATTTAATTCACCTACTCATTTAATTTAAAATAAAGATAAGACAGAATTATATTTGATTTATTCTTATAAATCAAATTTGAGATATCATATCAATGTAAATTTCAAAATCAAATAGATCATATCAATTTAAATTCAAATTCAAAAGTGATAGAGATTTAATTTTATGCTTATAAATTAAATCTTGCAAATATCTCTTATATCATATATAATATATATATGCGAATTTATATATATAACCACCCTATATTATTCATTGAATCTGGACATGTTTTAGATTCAATGAATCTGGACATCACAACTCGTGTTGGGCTATTTTGTGTGCGACCCTGTAGGCCCATATGAAGTTGGCAGTGGGCCAGTTACTAAACTGACCCACAAGTCGTAAGCAGTCTCTAGCAAGACGTTACGACTACCCAAATTATATGAGGATCGATAAACGGTGTTACCTTTCATACAACCACATCACGTCCCTTTTGTCACACGATATCTTGGTCATGGATGAGGCATGGAGAACATCATCTTCCTATTCCTGACCGTTACTTTCTCGATCCCTGAGTAGTCTGACTATAGAAATGGAACTACCTTTCCATTACAGTATGGCCATACATTTCTCAGACTCACTCATTGAGGGGTCCAGTAATATCTCTCTACAAATATGAGGGACAAATTCCATCTTGACCATTCACATTCCTCCGCATGAAAAACCACTGAGCCTGAACATAGTCTTTATGATCACTCGGTCAAAAGTGACTTTTGACTAGGTCAAAGATGAGCTTTTGTCATGTAGAAATCCATGATGATCTTAGGTCAAAGGGCATAGTGATATGGTTTGTATATGAGAGAAGCTTATGACTTAACCCATGCAGCTCTCTCATAGCGGGTTGATCCAACACCTTGTACTCTTACATGTGCCTATGACTTTGATTTATATCTCTATATATCTTCAAAGTCATACTGGTCTTATTTCATCTCTACTCCCGTATAGATGACCGACCAGGGATATTTAGGATAAGATCATGAGTTATCCAAGGATGGTCATCACAGTAAACATGCAAATAATGTGATAACATAATAAAGAAATTCATAAATCAACAATGTTCATAATACAATGATTGGCCCCTAGGGCACAATATCCAACAGTAACTAACCTTGTAACTTAGTCTGTTAGTTTTAGGTCTTCCAGAGATAAGAATACAGTACAACAAAATCACAGTAGATTCTGGAGGATCACAGTTAGATCCTAGTATGGCTCATAGAGAAAAGAATTCCAGGGTTGCAGTTAGATCCTGAAGAGGCTGACTGTTGATTGCAGTAGATCCCGAGGGTCATAGTAGACCTAGCCTAAAGAAAGAAAATAAATGAGCCATAAGTACAGTATTTCTTTGGAATGACAAATACCATGGATAAAGTTTAAGGTAGAGAAACTTCACAAGTTGTTAACTCATAGTAGAGAGAGTAACCATGATGTTAGTTCCAGATAGCCTTATTATTATTATTATAAACTGAACTCAGAATTTGCTTACATGGAGAATGAAGTGAAGTTAATAGAGTTTCCTAAGAGATGGATAAAGATAATGATAATGAAAGCTAGATAGATCCTCCAGGTGAGGACAAAAAGGTTAGAAGCTAAAGAGATGTATAGAAAAGGGTCTAAGATAGTAAAGTACCAGGGTTAGAGCCTATTAGCACCAGTTCTCCAGATTTTTATTAGCACTCTTCAGCTAAATGTGCCCAGGCAAGAGGAGCCCAATGGCGGGTAACCCCTAGGAAGTAATAAGAAAAGAGTGTAAATACCACATAAGTTTGGCATATATGCACAAGGTTATGTAAAATGATAAAAAGAGTTATGAAAAGTTAGAAAGGGTTATGAACAGTAAAGGATTAGCACCCTTATGTCAAGTCCAAATAGAATGGATTTTAAATGAAAGATTTAAATTATGACTTGGCTCAAGAGAAAGAAAAGCAAAAGAGCAATATTATCCTAAGAGGCTGACAAAGTTATAAGTTAAAGAGAATGTTAGACTTATGGTATCTCAGGATATGTTATGATAAGGAAAGATAAGTCATGAAAGAGTAAGATACACCATGATGTAGCCAGATTTGGCAAGATATGCTAGGATACAACATAATAAGTATCTAATGAGATACACTATGATAAACATGTAATGTGGCACATAATGAGAGATGTGTATTGAAAAGTATAGTAAGAAGTAACTTTATGAACAGATAGAGAGGCTCCCTTTTTGAAAGGGATAAGATGTTTAAATGTTATGTTACGGATGGAACAGTAAGTGAGAGCTTTCACTCCTTGCATGAAATGCCAGGTATAACATCCTTACTTTCATATATCTTAGGGACCATTCGGTAGCATTTAGAACCACTTACAAGACCTTTGAAGTCTATTAGCTAAATCTGGAATTTTTACTCTTGGCGAGTTACTGTTCATATGGTATTCCAGATTCGGTGACAAACTTAAAAAACTCATAATTAATTCTAAAAAAATATAAATGAAGTGGTTCAAAATTATAATAGAAGCTAACATCTTGAAGTTTAAGAGAAAAATAATTTCCTGACCAAATGTTTCACAAAACAGATTCTGGTACAGTTTATTCGTTAAAGTTTAATGTTCATTTGGTCAAAAATTTTGAAAACAGATTCTGGTCCCCATCTTTGGAAAATTGGTTCTCTTTGTATAGACATCAAAATAAAGTGTTCTTGGTGTCAAAACAAAGCTTGACTTGTTAACTAAATGTATGTAAAATTTCATACATTTGTTCCATCATTTACCATTTATCATTACTCATAAACATTATTGTTCATACTGGCCATACAACATCATTACTTGCAAGAATTCTTCACATAAACATCATATAACATTTACATTGACCAATCCCTAACTTCTCTTCATGCTTCTTCATCCTCTTTCCTCATTTATAAACCTGTTGGGATTGGGATTACATGGATGGGGTGAGATTTCTGGGGAAATCTCAATAGTAAACAGTACTAAACAATGCATGTATTAATGTAATTGCTTGTGCTTGCTTGTGAAAGTGTTACCATAGTGTAATGAGCATGCTTCCATGTATTGTAACACCCCAATTTATAGGCCTAGAGATGCCAGAAAGAGAATTCAAGGGTATAATCGTAATTATGGGAAAGATCGGGCTGGTAGCCGATGAGTACCATATTTTGCCAGAAAATAGAGAAAATTATGCTGATCATTTCACTGAACTGTGAAATGTGCATATGAGGTCTCTATGTATATGAAAGAATTCAAAATGTGACCAAGGGTAAAATGGTCATTTTTTTAAAGTGTGCGCGGGAGCGTACTTTCAGGTAAAAATGGCCCGGTCCGGATAAAATATCTGAAAATACAAGGAGATAGAGAAAAGGATTGCGGGTTGAATGACGTAACACAGAATTTTGATTTGAGGTACCGATTTTTCTGTAAAAATTCTCGAAGATGGGAATTTACAGTTATAATTGGTAAAGGAAGAGCAGTCCAAATAGAGATGATCGGACTATGGCCAGTGGCCATACAGTGTTTTCTAATATCAGTTCAGTGGTAAGAGAGGCTGGTGTCCGGGAAAAAGGTGTAAAATGACGAAAATGCCCTTATGTTATAGAATAACTGAAGAATGAGTAAAGGGTATTTTGGTCATTTGGCTAAGGTTAAACAGTCAAGAAGGGGTATCTGGATAGTTGACCAGGGCCAGAGAATACTCTGGTAAGATATGAAAAGACAATAATGCCCCTAGACCTATTAAAGTAAAGAAAGGAAATGGAAAGACTTAAGTGCAATTATGGAAAGTTTAAAAAGGAAAAGTAGACAAAAATGTGGGGTCCTTAAGAGTAATTTTACCAAAGTAAAAAGGGACTTAAATGAAAAGAAGAAAAGTTCCCTGGGGCTAAATTGTAATTAAAGAAAGTCAGGCCGGAAGTGGTTTGGACTGCCCGAAAGCATTTCAGTCCCAGATTTCACCGGTAGAGAGAGCAAGTGACGCTCGGTAATCTGGCTTAATACAGGAATTTTTCAAGACTCCAGATAGCCAAAAATGGACTAATCGTCCAAAAGTTATAAAAATTCCTACCGGATATCCTAGATTTCAGATCTAGGTGAGAAATTACAGGATGATACGTCCTTATGGGACGGATGTCAAGAAACTGACAGAATACCGATAGGAGGTCTGTAGATAAAAGTTATTCAAAAAATAGAAAATTCAGACGGGAGTATGAGGCCTCCAGGGATCCGATAGGGAGATTTATCGATATTTAAAAAGGGACTGAATGAGTTCGTATGACCTCAGTCAGATGACTGATATGACTCACAGGGATGCCTGAACACCGCAGGCCAGTGCATCGGACAGAAGGAGCCGGTGTCCGGATATGTGTATAAACGGTAAATAATAGATAAAATATTCAATAATCATTGAAAAGGGAGGATTCCTCGTAATGCGTGCCATGAAGGTAATGGACCCTAAAAGGCCCAATAATGGCGCCATCAAAGGCCCAATAAGACACTTGGACTGATAGGTGGGCCAGTGTCTGGCAGAACCCCGGAAAAGTGTGAAATTACGAAAATGCCCCTGTGTTGTACCAAAGTGGTAGTAGATGTATGAGGGCATTTTGGTCATTCTGGACAGACCCAGGAGCCAAGGCACATACAGATAAAGTTACTCAGAGTCAGTATATACCCTGGCAGAGTACAGAAGGGTATGGAATGACGATTTTACCCTTAGGGTTAAAAGAGTGCAAGAAAGGGCTCCCAAGGGTATTCTGGACCTATCTGGATAGCATTGGAAAGTGTGAAAGGTCCCTTCCAGATGCCACATGGCGTCATCTTAGAGGGAGAAGAAAAGTTAAGGACATGTGACACAATCTTAGCCGGTGAGTCCAGTTTGTGGGAAATCGGACCGGACCAGTACTGGATTGGACTAGAGATGCTGAGTCAGCTGATGAGGTGTCCAGGAATTGTGACATGTGAAGAATGTGGCGATGAGGTTTCCTTGAGATGATGTCATGCATGATGTAGTAAAAGGAATAAAGAAAAATAGGAAATTCCGGAAAAACCAGGACCACACGATCAGATGGCTTCAAAATTATAAGAATGCCATTGACCAAAACTATAAATACCCCCCATTCATTCATTATGCATGGCTCAAGCAAGTTTTAGAGAGAGGAGGAAGTGCTAGAAAGAGAAAGTGAGAGGAAGAAAGAAAGAAAGGAAGTTCTGGCGGAGCTGGAAGCAGAATAGAGATAGTAGAGTTCTACTGAGCCTTTGAGGTAGTAACTAATCCTAGCTTTTATGTAATGGCTTTGTGATTTGTTGTGCTATTGTTTTGTTGGATTGTTGTCTTATATGTTATGTCTGAAGCTCTGCTATAATGCTATGATCATATGTTATTAAGCATGGAAGCACGCAGTATACTTATCTGTACACAATCACAAGCAAGCACTGTCACTCTACATTACATATATTGTTATGATTGTTGCTATTGAGATTCCCCCGAATCTCATCCCAATAAGTAAACCATTACAGGGGAGGTTATGTCAAAGTAAATTTTGGGAATTTTAAGAGACGCCGTTACGCTGCCGAAATTACGACAAGATGGCAATAGTAGAGAAAGGGGACTGATACGTACTGTGTACGTAGGTACTGTCTAAGGAGGCTAGAAGTGAGTGGACCTAGCCGGTTCATCCAGTCTTTCCTGGGTACTTACGTAGAATGGTAGTTCTCACGAGAATTACCGAATCGGTACAAGATCAGTTACTTTCTGAAGATGAAGCGTAGCGGTTATGCTGCCGGATTTCAGGTAGGAAATGATGTAATAGATATATGAGGATTTCATACATGCCCTGATGCATAATGACTTATTATTTAATAAAGATATTGTTTGGCATGTTTGACTGATATATGATGGATGTATGCATATGTATGCAAAGTTGATTGCTGGAAATTACCACTGTGAACAGTAACACGTGGTGACAAGATCATGTTTGATAAATTATTAAAAATAGTAAAATTATGAATAAATATATGAAATTTTTAAGGTAAATATTAGACATACCAAGATTTAATTTTATATATAAAACGTATCATTTGTATGTCTACACAAGGAGATATAAATTATCAAAGTTGGGACCAGAATGCTGGATTCAGGAGAAAAATGTTGGATGAACAGTAAAGTTGTGACGTTGACTGACGTTGACTCGGTCAATTAATGGTCAACTATTTATTTTTCCATGAAATATAATTGAGTTAGCTTCAAGTAGAAATTGGAACCACTTCATTTTGATTTTTCTAGAATTAGTTATGATATTTCGAAGTCAGGTCACTCATCTGGAATTTACACAGTGAACAGTACTCAGTAAGAGTAAAACTCCAGATTGAGGAATTGGACTTCAATGACCTTGAAAATGGTTCTAAATGCTACCAAATGGTCCCTAAGATATACGAAAGTAAGGATGTTTCATTTTGGTATCAGAGCAAAGGATTCTGTCTTAGGAAATGCTCTGAACAGATAATTTATGGTGTTAGTACAGAATAAGGTTAGCACAGAACAAAGGGTTCTGGCTCAGAGCATAAGATTCTGGCACAGAACAGAAGGTTCTGGCTCAGTGATGCTCTGGTTTAGTTAGTTTGATTCCTTAAACAAATGAGAAGTTTGAGTGGTCCTCTCCCTAGAGTATGATATAGGGATGGTGTTCACTGCTTGGAAAGGTTTAGACAGAAGACAGTGACACCCAGATGAATGAGGCTGTACCCCGAGCTTTATAGTCCTACGAAGGATATGATTATGATGGGCTAATCCTGGTCAGCCGATACAGTCGAGGTCTCGTGTTTATTAACACAATATGGTTGGACTAAGCAGAATAATGTTTAAGAAGCAGTTTCCTCTATGGATAGAGACAGAAGCTAATCAGTTCACGACTAAGGAAGCTGCAAGAGTAGCTCGAGGTATCGTGTTGTGACCAGATACTATGGTGAGGATGCCAGATATCCAAGTTACAACAAGTTAAGTCACAAGTCACGATGAGATGCGGGCAACCCAGGCTCACCAAGATCAAGAGCGAGATTCTGCTATCGCTACGGCGGTTGCTGCTGCAGTTGCTAGCTTACAGCAGTCTGAGAAGGAAGTAGTACCAGAAAATGATGTAGAACCTGAACCTCAGCCAGATTATGCGCAGACTAGAATAAATAGACGTCAGGGGTCTATAGGAAATAATAATAACTAGGAAAGTCTGCAAACATGGATAGAACAATTCCATAAGTTTAATCCGCCCATGTTTGAAGGGACTTTTGACACTCAAGTAGCTGAGGATTGGGTAAGCCATTTAGAGAAAGTCTTTAAGATTTTAGAATGTCCCACTGAAAGAAAGACCCAGCTGGCAGTTTACAAGCTAGAAAAGAATGTGCAATATCCAGAAAAGAGTGAGCCTGCTACATCAGTACCACCGAAAGTGATGCCACCAGGTTCCTTAATAGGGAACAGTAAGAAGAGAAATGGGCCAGCATATGGGTCAGAAGTTAATAAGAAACAGGGAAGTAGGCCAGGTAGTGGGCTAAGAGAAGCTAGTAGGCAACCAAGGCCTAATGTATGTAGGAACTGTGGTCGAGACCATGGTATGAGGCCTTCTCCGATAGGTCAAGGGTTATGCTATAGGTATGGAAAGCCTGGACATTATGCCAGGGAGTGTCCACAGAACACAACAGGCGAAAGATACTCGACTCACAGAAGAGTATATACCCTGACTGGCAACGAGATAAGAAAGTCGCCTGCACCAAATTAAGGTACGAGTTTATTTGTGTTCTGTTTCCACTGGCTAATGAATGGATAAACCCTGTATGTGATTGGATTGTATTGTCCAGTGTGCACACTACTGAGCTACCCTATACCTAGTATGTTGCCTATGTATGCGGATGAGTATGATTACAGGTTTTAAAAGTAGGAAGTAGAGAAAACATATACAAGATAGTTAGGGTTAGTCAAACCCTTAAACGTTAAAACTTATATTATGGCTAAAAGGAGTCCAAGTAGCGATGTTATGAGAAATAGGTCACGACTAAAGGACACAAAAATGCCAGGTCGTGATGAGTAGCGTATGACAGTCGCGACTAAAAGTCGCAGAGCATGGGAGTTGCGACTATGCAGTTCTCAGGTCGCAACAAAGATAGCAGAGGCCATATTATAATAAAGGTACCAACCTTGCTGAAGTCCATCAGCTAGAGGATTGGAATAGCATATGGTAAGCCAGACAGTACAAAGGTACTGAGGTACAAAAGATCAGTTTAAGACAATGTGTAAAAGTAGATCCCTTATGTGATAACTAAGAGCAGATCTACGTTACAGAGGTTTTATTCAGCTAATCTGAATAAAAGACCTAAAAGCTAGAATGAGATTTACCTAGGAATGATCCTAGTACATGGCCTAACGGTAAAGACGTGATGGTTAATAGATAAAGAGCTTAATGTTCCCTGAACAGAGGAATTCCATCACGAAGAAGTAGTAGACCTAGGGGAGAATACCCTAGAGAACAGAGGTAATAGTAAAAGATGATGAATGAGATCCATGAGGATTAAGGATCAAGAGAAAGACCAATAAGTAATCATTGTCCTGTCAAGAATAGACTAGGACTGATGGATAAACAGAATAAGTTAAGAGATAGTAAAGAGGTAGCCACAGTTAAGAGATAAAGTGACTCCCCTATTTCCTATATGAGATAGAGTAATGAAGGGTTGAGTCTATACCCTGGTAAGAGGGTAGCGTGGCAGCCTAAGTGAAATAGATGGAGGTTTCAGGATGAATGATCAGGATATGATAGGCAAAATGATAAAGGAAATACGTTTTGAGGCTTAGATTGTTACAATGTCCGATGGATGGTTGAGCAAAATATGGTGATATGGCTTATGTTGCCATAAGTTATGATAGTTGCATCTCCTTGCAGTTGTCATATGAACATGCATAATTAGAGTATGCTATGATGAATGGATACTCCCCTTTTGTAGTGTATGCAGGGTAAAGTATATATGAGTACATATATGAGATGAGAAAGTTATGAGAAAGTTTGTTGCTCTTATACCATATGATTGAGGATGATAGATAGTCTCAGTTTATGGGACGATAAGTTATGATATGATATTCAGATATGAATTATGATTGAGGTTACTCAGGTATTTCTATAAGCTTGTGAATACAGTACTCAGGGCCATTTCTATTGAGCGGAATGGTATACAGATAACGATAAAGGGATTGTTTCTAGATCACTCTTCAGATAAGAGTTGGATCTGAAACAGATGGCTCTCAGAAAGAGCTAGATTCATATGAGTACAGATCACTCTTCAGATAAGGGTTGGATCTGGTATAGAATGCTCGTAGTTAGAGCATAGTTCAAATGGCTCGCAGTTAAAGCACAGGTTGAAAGATGAGAAGGAACTCCTGAGTAAGAGAGGAAGTAAGTAAAGTCTGGGTAAATGATATGAGGCTATAAATGTTTTCAAATATTTATGGAGTTATCAACAGGTGGAAGCAGTTAACCTTATAACTTAGTCTGTTGGTTTAAGATCTTCGGGAGATATACAGTACAACAGAATTGCAGTGAGATTCTGGAGGGTCACAGTTAGATCCTAGCATGGCTCCAGGATCGTAGTTAGATCCTAACAGCTTCATAATCGCAGTTAGATTCTGAAAAGGCTAACGGTTGATCGCAGATAGATCCCGAGGTCGCAGTTAGACCTAGCCTAAGGAAAGTAATGAGCCATGAGACATGAGTACAATTTAATATCTCTTTGGGAAGATGAATGCCAAAGACAAAGTTAAGGTAAGGAAGCTTCACTAGTTGATACACTCATCCAGAAAAATTATTTTTCAATGGTTTTCCCAGAGAGCCTCTATTATACAGACCAAACTTAGTTTTTCTTTAAACGAAGACGGAGTCCAAATTCGAATATGAGTACTGATATTCAAAGTTTGGTAGAAGTATGCCTGAGAAGCAAAGAACATAATCCTCTATGTGTTGAGAATAGAAAAACATTGGCTAAGAGCACTGTAACACCCCAATTTTTAGGCCTAGAGATGCCAGAAAGAGAATTAAAGGGCATAATCGTAATTATGGGAAAGATCGGGCTGGTAACCGATGAGTACCATATTTTGCCAGAAAATAGAGAAAATTATGCTGATCATTTCACTGAACTGTGAAATGTGCATATGAGGTCTCTAGGTGTATGAAAGAATTAGAAATAAGACCAGGGGTAAAATGGTTATTTTGGAAAAGTGTGCGCATGAGTGCTTTTTCAGGCCAAAACAGCCCGGTCCGGATAAAATATCTGAAAATACCGGGAGATAGAGAAAAGGATTCCGGATTGAATGAGGAGTCACAGAATTTTGATTTGAGTTCCCGATTTTTCTGTAAAAATCCTCGAAGATGGGAAATTACAGTTATAATCGGTAAAGGAAGAGCAGTCCGAATAGAGATGATCGGACTATGGCCAGAGGCCATATAGTGTTGTCTAAGGCCCGTAGTGACACCAGGGAAGGCCCAAGCCCATAATACCAGTTCAGTGGTAAGAGGGGCCGGTGTCCGGGAAAAATGTGCAAAATGACGAAAATGCCCTTATGTTATAGAATAACTGAAGAATGAGTAAAGGGTATTTTGGTCATTTGGCTAAGGTTAGACAGTCAAGAAGGGGTATCTGGATAGTTGACCAGGGCCAGAGAATACTCTGGTAAAATATGAAAAGACAATAATGCCCCTAGACCTAGTAAAGGAAATGAAAGGACTTAAGTGCAATTATGGAAAGTTTCAAGGCCAAAAAGGAAAGTAGACAAAAATGTGGGGTCCTTAAGTGTAATTTTAGCCAAGTAAAAAGGGACTTAAATGAAAAGAAGAAAAGTTCCCTGGGGCTAAATTGTAATTAAAGAAAGTCAGGCCGGAAGTGGTTTGGACTGTCCGAAAGCATTTCAGTCCTAGATTTCACTGGTAGAGAGAACAAGTGACGCTCAGTAATCTGGCTTAATACAGGAATTTTTGAAGACTCCAGATAGCCAGAAATGGACTGATCGTCCAAAAGTTATAAAAATTCATACCGGATATCCTAGAATTCAGATCTAGGTGAGAAAATACAAGATGATACGTCCTTATGGGACGGAGGTCAGGAAACTGACAGAATACCGATAGGAGGCCTGTAGAAAAAGTTATTCGCAAATTAGAAAATCCAGACGGGAGTGTGAGGCCTCTGGGTATCCGATAGGGAGATTTATCGGTATTTGAAAAGGGACTGAATGAGTTCGGATGACCTCAGTCAGATGACTGATATGACTCAGAGGGATGCCTGAACACCGCAGGCTAGTGTTTCGGACAGAAGGAGCTGGTGTCCGGATATGTGTATAAACGGTGAATAATAGATAAAATATTCAATAATTATTAACAGGGGAAGATTCCTCGTAATGCGTGCTATGATGATATTGGACCCAGAAAGGCCCAATAATGGCGCCAACAAAGGCCCAGTAAGACACTTGGACTGATAGGTGGGCCAGTGTCCGGCAGAACCCCGGAAAAGTGCGAAATTACGAAAATGCCCCTATGTTGTACAAAAGTGTAACAGATGAATGAAGGGCATTTTGGAAATTTTTGACAGGCCCAGAAGCCAAGGTATATACAGATAAGGTTACTTAGAGTCAGTATATGCCCTGACAGAGTACAGAAGGGTATGAAATGACGATTTTACCTTTAGGGTTAAAATAGTGCAAGAAAGGGCACCCAAGGGTATTTTGGTAATTTGCCAAGGGTTGTTTCTTGGGAATCGAGCCATCAGAGTACTTGGGATTGATCAGGATCCAAGATAACATTCCCAGTGCCCAAAAACGTAGCCCATGAAGTATGTGGGAAAAAGTGGCATTAAAACACTATTTTAATACTGTTTCAATAAACTAAAGTTACTCGGTCGGCACGATAACCGAGGAGGCGATCAGATAAAGTCCTGGATTTATCTGGATAGCATTGGATGGCGTGACAGGTGCCAGTAAGATGCCACATGGCGCCATCACAGAGGAGGAAGAAAAAGCTGAGGACACGTACTACGAGGCAAGATACTGGACCGGTGAGTCAGCATGCTGAGTCAGCTGCTGAGGTGTCCAGGATTTCAGACATGTGATAAATGTGGCGCTGAGGTGTCCTGGTGAGGTGTCCCAATGATGTCATGCATGATGCATTAAAGGAGGAATTAAAGAAAATAGGAAAATCCAGGAAAAACCAGGACCGCAGGATCAAAGTTCATAGAAACTGCAGAATTGCCATTGAAGGCAATTATAAATACCCCCCCTCCATTCCATTCTTGCATTTACGCATGGAAGGGAGAAGGGAGAGAAAGAAGAGAGGGAAGGAGAAGGAAGGGAAGAGAGAAAGGAGAAAAAGGAAGCAAGGAAGTTCTGGCGGAGCTGGAAGCAGAATAAGGATAGTGGAGTTCTGCTAAGCTAGCCAGGTAGTAACTAATCTTAGCTTTTATGTAATGGCTTTGTGATTTGTTGTGCTATTGTTTGGTTGGATTGTTGTCTTATATGTTATGTCTGAAGCTCTGCTATAATGCTATGATCATATGTTATTAAGCATGGAAGCACGCAGCATACTTATCTGTACACAATCACAAGCAAGCACTGTCACTCTGCATTACATATATTGTTATGATTGTTGCTACTGAGATTCCCCCGAATCTCATCCCAATAAGTAAACCATTACAGGGGAGGTTATGTCAAAATGAATTCTGGGAATTTTAAGAGACGCCGTTATGCTGCCGAAGTAAAGACTGAACATCAGTATATGATAAGTACTGTGTACGTAGTGCTGTCTAAGGAGGCTAGAAGTGAGTGGACCTAGCCGGTTCATCTAGTCTTTCCTGGGTACTACGTAGAATGGTAGTTCTCATGAGGGGATTACCGAATCAGTACGGTTCAGTTCTTTGTACAGATGAAGCGTAGCGGTTATGCTGCCGGATTTCAGGCAGAAAAAGATATAATTGCAGTATGAGAGTTTATGTACATACCCTGATGTAAAACAACTTAGTAATTAATAATAATTATTGTTTGGCATGTTTGACTGATATATGATGGATGTATGCCTATGTATGTAATATTGGTTGCTGAAAATTAACGCTATGAACAGTAACCCGTGGGGACATGAGGATGTTTGACCCATAATTAAAAATAGTAAATGGATGAATAAATGTATGATATTTTTATGGTAGATAGTAGACATACCAAGCTTTAATTTGATATATAAAACGTATCATTTGGATGTCTACACAAGGAGATATAAATTATCAAAGTTGGGACCAGAATGCTGGATTCAGGAGAAAAACGCTGGATGAACAGTAAAATAGAAACGTTGACTGACGTTGACTCGGTCAATGAAGGGTCAACTAGTTATTTTTCCCTGAAATATAATTTAGTTAGATTCATTTATCAATTGGAACCACTTCATTTCGATTTTTCTAAAATTAGTTATGATTTTTCGAAGTCAGGTCACTCATCTGGAATTTACACAGTGAACAGTACTCGATAAGAGTAAAACTCCAGATTGAGAAATTGGACTGCAATGACCTTGAAAGTGGTTCTAAATGCTACTGAATGGTCCCTAAGACATATGAAAGGAAGGATGTTTCAAGCACTCTGGGAGGTAGCTCAAGTTGTGAAGCCAATAGCAAGAGAAAGAGGCAATAGTTCAGACAAGGGACTGATCAAGGTAATGATCAGATTGGAGAGCAGAGATGTCAATGTGGTGGAAAGAGCCATGGCACATGGGAGTGTCGAGCAGGGCAAAACAGTTATGGTAAGAAAGGCCACTTTGCAAGAGGTTACCCTAAGAATGCTGACATCCCTAGGAAAGGTATTTGCTCTTACCCCAGACAGAGTCTCCAATATTCCTTGAGGTTGACCCTAAGAATGGTTAAGAAGAACCATAACGGTAAGGGCGACTGAGCTGTAAGGAGCTATAGGCCTTGATAGTGATGTGGATAATGAAGAGTTCTTTTTTGATCTAAAAGGAAGTGGTAATAAAAGGCCATAGAGACCTAGAGAAGAGGGTCTAAGGCAAAAGCAAAGATAGAACGTAGTTCTATGAAAGAAAATACTAGGGCCTAGAGCTATACGAAGAGAGACTTAGCCCTAACCCAGAAGTACGAAAGTTGCTAAGGGAAGCATAGCCTAACGATAGATAAGCCCTGAGAAGGGATAAGAAAAAGTGTAAATACCATAAAAGTTGGGCATAGGTGCATGAAGTTATGAGAATAGTTAAGAAAAGTCAGAGAAGTTAGCTAGGTTATGATCTCGTATCAGGGGAAAGGAAGTCAGAAGAACAATATTTCTCCTGAGAGATTAGCAAAGTGTAAGACGGGTGATGTAGACCCCAGAATACATCAAAATTATAAGGGATAAGATATGAAAGAAATGGACACTACTTACAAGTGTAATGAGTTGTCCATAAGTATAAGAGGATGAATGCTCCAAGCCTTAGTCATAAACCAGGAAAGGATATACAGAGGAGCTATATCCAGGATAGTTGATTAAGGTACTAAGTAAATTTTGAGAACAAAATTTAGTTTAAGGGGGGTAGAAATGTAACACCCCAATTTATAGGCCTAGAGATGCCAGAAAGAGAATTCAAGGGCATAATCGTAATTATGGGAAAGATCGGGCTGGTAGCCGATGAGTACCATATTTTGCCAGAAAATAGAGAAAATTATGCTGATCATTTCACTGAACTGTGAAATGTGCATATGAGGTCTCTATGTATATGAAAGAATTAAAAATATGACCAAGGGTAAAATGATCATTTTTTAAAAGTGTGCGCCGGAGCATACTTTCAAGCAAAAATGGTCCGGTCCGGATAAAATATCTGAAAATACCAGGAGATAGAGAAAAGGATTCCGGGTTGAATGACGCAATACAGAATTTTGATTTGAGTTCCCGATTTTTCTGTAAAAATTCTCGAAGATGGGAATTTACAGTTATAATCGGTAAAGGAAGAGCAGTCCGAATAGAGATGATCGGACTATGGCCAGTGGCCATACAGTGTTTTCTAAGGCCCATAGTGACACCAGGGAAGGCCCAGACTGTAATATCCTTAATTTTCTGTACTGATTTCTATGTACAGATTTAATGGAATATATGAGTATTTTTCAGGAAAAGATGTGGGTCTTTATGTAAGAAAAAGGATTAAATTGGAAAAGAAAGGAAAGGAAAGGACCTAAATGTAAATATGAAAAGTTTAAGTTAGGAAAGAAAGGTAGACAAAAATGTGGGGTCTTAAAGTGTAATTTTAGCCAAATAAAGGGACTTAATTGCAAAGAAGAAAAAGTTCCCTGGGGCTAAAGTGTAATTAAATAAAAATAGGCCAGAAGTGGTTTGCACCGCCCAACAGCATTTCAGTCCTAGATTTTACCAGAAGATAGGGCAGGTGACGCTGGGTAAGCCAGCCTAATACCAGAATTTTTGAAGACTCCAAATAGCCAAAAATGGACTGATCGTCCAAAAGTTATAAAAATTAATACCGGATACCCTAGATTTCAGATATAAGTGAGAAAATACAGGATGATGCGCCTTTATGGGGCGGATGTCAGGAAACTGACAGAATACCGATAGGAGGTCTGTAGAAAAAGTTATTCACAAAATAAAAAATCCAGACGGGAGTGTGAGGCATCCGGGGATCCGGGTAGGAGATTTATCGGTATTTTTAAAGGGGCTGAATGCGATCGGATGACTTCAGTCAGATGACTGTTATAACCCACAGGGATCCCTGAACACAGTAAGACACTGTATCTGGGAAAAGGAGCCGATGTCCGGAAAGGTGTATAATCGGTAAATAATAATTAAAATATTAGGTGAATTGTGGCAGAGGAAGATTCCTCGTAAAGCGTGCCATACAGGTAATGGACCCAGGAAGCCCAAAAATGGCGCCATTAGAGGCCCAATAAGACTCTTGGACTGATAGGTGGGCCAGTGTCCAGCAGAACCCCGAAAAAGTGTGAAATTACGAAAATGCCCCTACGTTGTACAGAAAGGGCAGCAGATGAATGGAGGGCATTATGGTCATTCTGGACAGGCCTAGAGGCTAAGACATATCTAAATAAGGTTGACTAGAGCCAGTATATGTTTTGACCAGGTTCAAAAAGGTGTGAAATGACGATTTTGCCCTTAGGGTTAAAATAGGACAAGATAGGGCACCAAGGGCATTTTGGTCATTTCGCAGGGGATCTGTAACTGAGTCTGGACCCAGTATTAAAAAGTTAATGATATAAAGGGTCTAGATACTAAATGTGAGGTCAGTAGACATAAAAAGGATTTTTAGAAAAATCAGATTCAGAAAACAACACGTTTTTCGAGGAGACGGACCGGGCCGGTACCGGATTGGACCGGAAAGCTTCCAGAAGGCTCTAGCTCTCTCTCAATTTCGCCATGTGAAGAATTTGAGGGGTGAGGTGTCCTATGAGGTGTCCAGGGTGATGCAGTAAAAGGGAATAAAAGAAAATAGGAAATTCCAGGAAAAACCAGGACCACAGGATCATAAGTCTTCAAAATTACAAGATTGCCATTGCTAAATTGTAAACATTATAAATACCCCCCCTAGCTCCTCATTTCGGCACAAGCAAGAAAGAGAGGAAGAAAGAAGTTCTTGAGAGAGAGAGTGAGAGAAAGAAAGAAGTAAGGAAGTTCTGGTGGAGTTGGAAGTAGTAGAGAAGTTCTGAAGCTCTGCTTTTGAGGTAGCAACTAATCCTAACTCTTATGTAATGTCTTTGTGATTTGTTGTGCTTTTGTTTGGTTGGATTGTCGTCTTATATGTTATGCTTGAAGCTCTATTCCAATGCTATGATCGTATGTTATTGAATATGGAAGCATGCAGCATACTTATCTGTGCACAATCACAAGTAAGCACCGTTGTAACACCCTAATTTTTAGGCCTGAAGATGCCAGAAAGAGAAATCAAGGGCATTTTGGTCATTCTGAACAGGCCCAGAAGCTAAGGTATATACAGATAAAGCTACTTAGAGTCAGTATATGCCCTGACAGAGTACAGAAGGGTGTAAAATGACGATTTTACCCTTAGGGTTAAAATAGTGCAAGAAAGGGCACCCAAGGGTATTTTGGTAATTTGCCAAGGGCTGTTTCTTGGGAATCGAGCCATCAGAGTACTTGGGCTTGATCAGGATCCAAGATAACATACCCAGAGCCCAAAAACGTAGGCCCAGTGTTATGTGGGAAAAAGTGGCATTAAAATACTATTTTAATGCTGTTTCAATAAAGTAAGGTTACTCGGTTGGCACGATAACCGAGGAGGTGATCAGATAAAGTCCTGGATTTATCTGGATAGCATTGGAAGGCGTGACAGGTGCCAGTAAGATGACACATGGCGCCAACATAAAGGCAGAAGAAAAAGTTGAGGACACGTATTACGAGGCAAGAGACTGGACCGGTGAGTCAGCATGCTGAGTCAGCTGTTGAGGTGTCCAGGATTTCAGACATGTGATAAATGTGGCGCTGAGGTGTCCCGGTGAGGTGTCCCGATGATGTCATGCATGATGCAGTAAAGGAGGAATTAAAGAAAATAGGAAAATCCAGGAAAAACCAGGACCGCAGGATCAAAGTTCATAGAAACTGCAGAATTGCCATTGAAGGCAATTATAAATACCCCCCCTCCATTCCATTTTCATTCACGCATGGTAAGGGAGAAGGGAGAGAAAGAAGAGAGAGAAGGAGAAGGAAAGGAAGAGAGAAAGGAGAAAAGGAAGTAAGGAAGTTCTGGCGGAGCTGGAAGCAGAATAGAGATAGTAGAGCTCTGCTGAGCCTTTGAGGTAGTAACTAATCCTAGCTTTTATGTAATGGCTTTGTGATTTATTGTGCTATTGTTTGGTTGGATTGTTGTCTTATATGTTATGTCTGAAGCTCTGCTGTAATGCTATGGTCATATGTTATTAAGCATGGAAGTACGCAGCATACTTATCTGTACACAATCACAAGCAAGCACTGTCACTCTGCATTACATATATTGTTATGATTGTTGCTACTGAGATTCCCCCGAATCTCATCCCAATAAGTAAACCATTACAGGGGAGGTTATGTCAAAATGAATTCTGGGAATTTTAAGAGACGCCGTTATGCTGCCGAAGTAAAGACTGAACATCAGTATATGATAAGTACTGTGTACGTAGTGCTGTCTAAGGAGGCTAGAAGTGAGTGGACCTAGCCGGTTCATCTAGTCTTTCCTGGGTACTACGTAGAATGGTAGTTCTCAGGAGGGGATTACCGAATCAGTACGGTTCAGTTCTTTGTAAGATGAAGCGTAGCGGTTATGCTGCCGGACCTCAGGCAGGAAAAGATGCAATAGAGATATGAGAATTTTTGTATATACCCAGATTGTAAAACAACTTATTAATTAATAATAATGGTTGTTTGGCATGTTTGACTGATATATGATGGATGTATGCATATGTATGCAAAGTAGAAATGCTGAAAATTAACGCTATGAACAGTAATACGTGGTGACAGGGTCATGTTTGATAAATGATTAAAAATAGTAAATGGATGAATAAATGTACGAAATTTTTATGGTAAATATTAGACATACCAAGCTTTAATTTGATATATAAAACGTCTCATTTGGATGTCTACACAAGGAGATATAAATTATCAAAGTTGGGACCAGAATGCTGGATTCAGGAAAAAACGCTGGATGAACAGTAAAATAGAAACGTTGACTGAAGTTGACTCGGTCAATTCATGGTCAACGAGTTATTTTTCCCTGAAATATAATTGAGTTATATTCATTTAGAAATTGGAACCACTGCATTTCGATTTTTCTAGAATTAGTTATGATTTTTCGAAGTCGGGTCACTCATCTGGAAGTTACACAGTGAACAGTACTAAATGACCTTGAAAGTGGTTCTAAATGCTACTGAATGGTCCCTAAGACATATGAAAGGAAGGATGTTTCATTTTGGTATCAGAGCAAAGGATTCTGGTTTAGGAAATGCTCTGAACAGATAATTTACGGTGTTAGTACAGAATAAGGTTAGCACAGAACAAAGGGTTCTGGCTCAGAGCATAAGATTTTGGCATAGAACAGAAGGTTCTGGCTCAATGATGCTCTGGTTTAGTTAGTTTAATTCCTTAAACAAATGAGAAGTTTGAGTGGTCCTCTCCCTAGAGTAGGATATAGGGATGGTGTTCACTGCTTGGAAAGGTTTAGACAGAAGACAGTGACACCCAGATGTATGAGGCTGGACCCCGAGCTCTATAGTCTTACGAAGGATATGATTATGATGGGCTAATCTTAGTCAGCCGACACAGTCGAGGTCTCGTGTTTATTAACACAATATGGCTGGACTAAGCAGAACAAGGTTTAAGAAGCAGTTTCCTCTATGGATAGAGACGGAATTTGATCAGTTCACGACTAAGGAAGCTGCAAGAGTAGCTCGAGGTATCATGTTGTAACCAGATACTATGGTGAGGACGCCAGATATCCAAGTTACAACAAGTTAAGTCATAAGTCACGATGAGATGTGGGCAACCCAGGCTCGCCAAGATCAAGAGCGAGATTCTGCTATCACTACGGAGGTTGCTGCTGCGGTTGCAAGATTACAGCAGTCTGGGAAGGAGGTAGTACCAGAGAATGATATAGAACCTGAACGTTAGCCAGATCATGAGCAGACTGGAATGAATAGACATCAGGGGTCTATAAGAAATAATAATGACTAGGAAAGTCTGCAAACATGGATGGAATGATTCCATAAATTTGATCCGCCCATGTTGAAGGGACTTTTGACACTCAAACAGCTGAGGATTGGGTAAGCTAGTTAGAGAAAATCTTTAAGGTTTTAGAATGTTCCATTGAAAGAAAGACCCAGCTGGCAGTTTAGAAAGGAATGTGCAATAACCAGCAAAGAGTGAGCCTACTCCATCAGTACCACTGAAAGTGATGCCACCAGGTTCCTTGAGAAGGAACAGTAAGAAGAAAAATGGGCCAGCATATGGGTCAAAAGTTAATAAGAAGCAAGGAAGTAGGCCAGGTAATGGGCCAAGAGAAGTTAGTAGGCAACCAAGGCCTAATGAATGTAGGAACTGTGGTCGAGACCATGGTATGAGGCCTTGTCCAGTAGGTCAAGGGTTACGCTATAGGTGTGGAAAGTATGGACATTATGCCAGGGAGTGTCCACAGAATACAACAGGAGAAAGATACCTGACTTAGGGAAGAATATATACCCTGACTGGCAATGAGATAAGAAAGTCTCCTGTGCCAAATTAAGGTACGAGTTTATTTGTGTTTTGTTTCCACTGGCTAATGAACGGATAAATCCTGAATGTGATTGGATTGTATTGTCCAGTATGCACACTATTGAGCTACCCTATACCTAGTATGTTTCCGTTGTATGAGGATGAGTATGACTACATGTTTTAAAAGTAGGAAGTAGAGAAGAGGAGTCTTATGTCGCGACTAATATGTACAGATAAGTTGATGTTGCGACGTGAGAAGACCTCAGGTCGCGATGAGTAATATTGCAGTACGCGACCAGTGTATAAAGGAGTTCAGGTAGTGATGTTATAGGTTGCGACTAAAGGACGCAGAGCTGCCAGGTCGTGACGAGTAGTGTGAGACGGTCGCGACTAAAAGTCACAGAGCATGTGAGTTGCGACTATGAAGTTCTCAAGTCGCGACTATAATTGGCAGAGGCCATATGATGAAGAGAATGAAGGTACCAAACTCGCTGAAGTCTACCAGCTAGAGGATTGGTATAACATATGATAAGCTAGACAGTACAAAGGTACTGAGGTATGAAAGATCAGTTTAAGACAATGTGAAAAAGTAGATCCTCTATGTGATAACTAAGAGTAGATCTACGCTGTAGGGGTTTTATTCAGCTGCTCTGAATAGAAGACCTAAAAGCTGGGATGAGATTTGCCCAGGAATGATCCTAGCATATGGCCTAAGGTAAGAGACGTGATGGGTAATAGATAAAGAGCTTAATGTTCCCTGAGCAGAGGGATTCCATCACAGAGAAGTGATAGACCTAGGGCATAGTACCCTAGAAAGTAGAAATAATAGTAAAAGATGATGAATGAGATCCATGCGACTCAAGTTCGCTAAGATAAAGAGAAAGGCCAATAAGGAACCATAGTCCGGTCAAGAGTATACTAAGACTGATGGATAGATAGAAGAAGTTAAGAGATAGTAAAGAGGTAGCCACAGTTAAGAGATAAAGTGACTCCCCTATTCCCTATGAAAGATAAAGTAATGAAGGGTTGAGTCTATACCCTGGTAAGAGGGTAGTGTGGCAACCTAAGTAAGATAGACAAATGTGCTCGTCAGATCTTGATCATGTGATTGATAATCTGACAGATAATGCGATAGATAGTATGATCAGATGATGATCTGACAAATAATATGATCAAGAAAATATGTTTTGAGGCTTACTTGGATTGTTACGATATCTAATGGATGGTTGAGCAAAATATGATGATGATATGGCCTATGTGCCATAAGTTATGATAGTTGCATTCCATTGCAGTTGTCAAAGGATGACATGCATGTTAGAGTATGCTATGATGAATGGATACTCCCCTGTTACAGTGCATGCAGGGTAGAGTATATATGAGTACATATATGAGATAAGAAAGTTATGAGAAAGTATGTTTGCTCCCATACCATATGATAGGAGGATGATATGATTGTTTTAAGGATGATAGATAGTCTCAGTTATGGGACGATAAGTTATGATATGATACTCAGACATGATGTATGATTGAGGTTACTCAGGTATTTCTATAAGCTTGTGAATATAGTACTCAGGGCCATTTCTATTGAGCGGAATGGTATACAGATAACGGTAAAGGAATTGTTTCTAGATCACTCGTCAGATAAGAGTTGGATCTGATGTAGAATGCTCGCAGTTAGAGCATAGTTCAAATGGCTCGTAGTTAGAGCACAGGTTGAAAGATGAGAAGGAACTCCTGAGTAAGAGAGAAAGTAAGTAAAGTCTGGGTAAATGATATGAGGCTATAAAATTTTTCAAATATTTATGGAGTTATCAACAGGTGGAAGCAGTTAACCTTATAACTTAGTCTGTTGGTTTAAAATCTTCGGGAGATATACAGTACAACAGAATCACAGTTAGATTCTGAAGGGTCACAGTTAGATCCTAATATGGCTCCAGGGTCGCAGTTAGATCCTAACAGCTTCAGAGTCGCAGTTAGATTCTGAAGAGGCTAACGGTTGATCGCAGTTAGATCCCGAGGTCGCAATTAGACCTAGCCTAAGGAAAGTAATGAGCCATGAGACATGAGTACAATGTAGTATCTCTTTGGGAAGATGAATGCCAAAGACGAAGTTAAGGTGAGGAAGCTTCACTAGTTGATAAACTCACCCAGAGAAATTATTTTATAATGGTTTTCTCAGATAGCCTCTAGTATACAGACTAAACTTAGCTTTTCCTTAGCAAAGACGGAGTTGAAGTCCAAAGATGAGTACTGATATTCAAAGTTTTGTAGAAGTATACCTGAGAAGCAGAAAAGAACAGAATTTTCTATGTGTATAGAGAATAGAAAAGCATTGGCTAAGAGCACTTTGGGAGGTAGCTCAAGTTATAAAGCCAATAGCAAGAGAAAGAGGCGATATTCAGACAAGGGACTGATCAAGGTAATGATCAAATTGGAGAGCAGAGATGTCAATGTGGTGGAAAGAGCCATGGCACATGGGAGTGTCGAGCAGGGCAAAGCAGTTGTGGTAAGAAAGGCCACTTTGCAAGAGGTTGCCCTAAGAATGCGGACATCTCTAGGAAAGGTATTTGCTCTTACCCCAGACACAGTCTTCAATATTCCCTAAGGTCGACCCTAAGAATGGTTAAGAAGAACCATAGCTGTAAGGGCGACTGAGCTGTAAGGAACTATATGCCTAGATGATGATATGGATAATGAAGAGTTCTTTTCGGATCTAAAGAAAGTGGTCATGATAACAAGTCATGAGAGATTAAAAGGCCATAGAGACCTAGAGAAGGGGGTCTAAGGCAAAGCAGAGATAGAACGTAGTTCTATAAGAAAGAGATTGCTAGGGCCTAAAGCTATATAAAGAGTAATCTAGCCCTAACCCAGTAGCACGTTAAATTGAAAGGTGCTAAGGCAAGAGTAGCCTAATGATATGTAATCCCTAAGAAGGGATAAGAAAGTGCAAATGCCACAAAGGTTTGGCATAGGTACATGAAGTTATGAGAACAGTTAAGAAAAAGTCTGAGAAGTTATCTGGGTTATGATCTCGTATCAGGAGAAAGGAAGTCAGAAGAACAATATTTCTCCTGAGAGATTTGCAAAGTATAAGAGGAGTGAGGTAGACCCCAGAATTACATCAAAATTCTGAGGGATAAGATATGAAAGAAATAGACACTACTCACAAGTGTAATGAGTTGTCCATAAGTATAAGAGGATGAATGCCCAAAGCCTTAGTCATAAACCAGGAAAGGATATACAGAAGAGCTATATCCAGGATCATTGACTAAGATGCCAAGTAAATTTCGAGGACGAAATTTATTTTAAGGGGGGTAGAAATGTAACACCCTAATTTTTAGGCCTGAAGATGCCAGAAAGAGAAATCAAGGGCATTTTGGTCATTCTGGACAGGCCCAGAAGCTAAGGTATATACAGATAAAGCTACTTAGAGTCAGTATATGCCCTGACAGAGTACAGAAGGGTGTAAAATGACGATTTTACCCTTAGGGTTAAAATAGTGCAAGAAAGGGCACCCAAGGGTATTTTGGTAATTTGCCAAGGGCTGTTTCTTGGGAATCGAGCCATCAGAGTACTTGGGCTTGATCAGGATCCAAGATAACATACCCAGAGCCCAAAAATGTAGGCCCAGTGTTATGTGGGAAAAAGTGGCATTAAAATACTATTTTAATGCTGTTTCAATAAAGTAAGGTTACTCGGTTGGCACGATAACCGAGTAACCTTACTTTATTGAAACAGCATTAAAATACTATTTTAATGCTGTTTCAATAAAGTAAGGTTACTCGGTTGGCACGATAACCGAGGAGGTGATCAGATAAAGTCCTGAATTTATCTGGATAGCATTGGAAGGCGTGACAGGTGCCAGTAAGATGACACATGGCCCCAACATAAAGGCAGAAGAAAAAGTTGAGGACACGTATTACGAGGCAAGAGACTGGACCGGTGAGTCAGCATGCTGAGTCAGCTGCTGAGGTGTCCAGGATTTCAGACATGTGATAAATGTGGCGCTGAGGTGTCCCGGTGAGGTGTCCCGATGATGTCATGCATGATGCAGTAAAGGAGGAATTAAAGAAAATAGGAAAATCCAGGAAAAACCAGGATCGCAGGATCAAAGTTCATAGAAACTGCAGAATTGCCATTGAAGGCAATTATAAATACCCCCCCCTCCATTCCATTTTCATTCACGCATGGTAAGGGAGAAGGGAGAGAAAGAAGAGAGAGAAGGAGAAGGAAAGGAAGAGAGAAAGGAGAAAAGGAAGTAAGGAAGTTCTGGCGGAGCTGGAAGCAGAATAGAGATAGTAGAGCTCTGCTGAGCCTTTGAGGTAGTAACTAATCCTAGCTTTTATGTAATGGCTTTGTGATTTATTGTGCTATTGTTTGGTTGGATTGTTGTCTTATATGTTATGTCTGAAGCTCTGCTGTAATGCTATGATCATATGTTATTAAGCATGGAAGTACGCAGCATACTTATCTGTACACAATCACAAGCAAGCACTGTCACTCTGCATTACATATATTGTTATGATTGTTGCTACTGAGATTCCCCCGAATCTCATCCCAATAAGTAAACCATTACAGGGGAGGTTATGTCAAAATGAATTCTGGGAATTTTAAGAGACGCCGTTATGCTGCCGAAGTAAAGACTGAACATCAGTATATGATAAGTACTGTGTACGTAGTGCTGTCTAAGGAGGCTAGAAGTGAGTGGACCTAGCCGGTTCATCTAGTCTTTCCTGGGTACTACGTAGAATGGTAGTTCTCAGGAGGGGATTACCGAATCAGTACGGTTCAGTTCTTTGTAAGATGAAGCGTAGCGGTTATGCTGCCGGACCTCAGGCAGGAAAAGATGCAATAGAGATATGAGAATTTTTGTACATACCCAGATTGTAAAACAACTTATTAATTAATAATAATGGTTGTTTGGCATGTTTGACTGATATATGATGGATGTATGCATATGTATGCAAAGTAGAAATGCTGAAAATTAACGCTATGAACAGTAATACGTGGTGACAGGGTCATGTTTGATAAATGATTAAAAATAGTAAATGGATGAATAAATGTACGAAATTTTTATGGTAAATATTAGACATACCAAGCTTTAATTTGATATATAAAACGTCTCATTTGGATGTCTACACAAGGAGATATAAATTATCAAAGTTGGGACCAGAATGCTGGATTCAGGAAAAAACGCTGGATAAACAGTAAAATAGAAACGTTGACTGAAGTTGACTCGGTCAATGCATGGTCAACGAGTTATTTTTCCCTGAAATATAATTGAGTTAGCTTCATTTAGAAATTGGAACCACTTCATTCCGATTTTTCTAGAATTAGTTATGATTTTTCGAAGTCGGGTCACTCATCTGGAAGTTACACAGTGAACAGTACTCGATAAGAGTAAAACTCCAGATTGAGAAATTGGACTTCAATGACCTTGAAAGTGGTTCTAAATGCTACTGAATGGTCCCTAAGACATATGAAAGGAAGGATGTTTCAACCGTCACTCTGCATTACATATATTGTTATGATTATTGTTACTGGGATTCTTTTGAATCTCATTCCCATACATAACATTACAGGGGAGGTTATGTCAAGATGAAATTTGGAAATTTTAAGAGGCGCCGTTATGCTGCCGAAATTCCAGCAAGGAAGCAGGAACAGGGAAAGGAACTGATACGTACTGTGTACGTAGTGCTGTCTAAGGAGGCTGGAAGTGAGTGGACCCAGCAGGTTCATCCAGTCTTTCCTGGGTACTACGTAGAATGGTAGTTCTCATGAGGGAATTACCGAATCGGTACAACATCGGTTACTTTCTAAAGAAGAATTGTAGCAGTTATGCTGCCGGATTTTAGACAGTGAAAGATGTAATAGAAATATGAGGGGGTTAATCATGCACTGGTATATAACAGTTAATTATTTAATATTAATTGTTATCTGGCATGTATGACTGATATGTGTTGGTTGTATGCATGTGTATGTAAAGACTAAATGCTGAAAATAGGCTCAGTGAACAGTACTTCGTGAAGACCTATTCATGTTTGATAAATCATTAAAAATAATAAATGATTGAATTAATGTATGACATTTTTAGGGTCAAAAGTAGACATACTAAGCTTTAATTTTATATATAGATTGCCTCATTTGAATGTCTACACGAAAAGATATAAATTATCAAAGATGGGACCAGAATGCTGGATTCAGGAGAAAATCACTAGATGAACAGTAAATTTGAAACGTTGACCCACGATGAATTGGTCAAGCAATGGTCAACCAATGATTTTTTCCTAAAATATAATTGAGTTAGATTCATGTAGCACTTTGAACCACTTTGTTTTGATTTTTCTAGAATTAGTTATGATATTTCAAAGTCAAGTCACTCATCTGGAATTTGCCACAGTGAACAGTACCCGATAAGAATAAAATTTCATATTGAGAATTTGGACTTCAATAACCCTGAAAGTGGTTCCAAATGCTACTAAATGGTTCCTAAGATGTATCAAAATAAGGATGTGACACAGACCCATAATATCAGTTCAGTGGTAAGAGGGGCTGGTGTCCGGGAAAAAGGTGCAAAATGACGAAAATGCCCTTATGTTATAGAATAACTGAAGAATGAGTAAAGGATATTTTGGTCATTTGGCTAAGGTTAAACAGTCAAGAAGGGGTATTGGATAGTTGACCAGGGCCAGAGAATACTCTGGTAAGATATGAAAAGATAATAATGCCCCTAGACCTATTAAAGTAAAGAAAGGAAATGGAAGGACTTAAGTGTAATTATGGAAAGTTTAAAAAGAAAAGTAGACAAAAATGTGGGGTCCTTAAGTGTAATTTTAGCCAAGTAAAAAGGGACTTAAATGAAAAGAAGAAAAGTTCCCTGGGGCTAAATTGTAATTAAAGAAAGTCAGGCCGGAAATGGTTTGGACTGCCCGAAAGCATTTCAGTCCCAGATTTAACCGGTAGAGAGAGCAAGTGACACTCGGTAATCTGGCTTAATACAGGAATTTTTCAAGACTCCAGATAGCCAAAAATGGACTAATCGTCCAAAAGTTATAAAAATTCCTACCGGATATCCTAGATTTCAGATCTAGGTGAGAAATTACAGGATGATACGTCCTTATGGGACGGATGTCAAGAAACTGACAGAATACCGATAGGAGGTCTGTAGAAAAAGTTATTCAAAAAATAGAAAATCCAGACGGAGTATGAGGCCTCCAGGAATCTGATAGGGAGATTTATCGGTATTTAAAAAGGGACTGAATGAGTTCGAATGACCTCAGTCAGATGACTGATATGACTCACAGGGATGCCTGAACACCGCAGGCCAGTGTATCGGACAGAAGGAGCCGGTGTCCGGATATGTGTATAAACGGTAAATAATAGATACAATATTCAATAATTATTAACAGGGGAAGATTCCTCGTAATGCGTGCCAGAAGGTAATGGACCCTGAAAGGCCCAATAATGGCACCATCAAAGGCCCAATAAGACACTTGGACTGATAGGTGGGCCAGTGTCTGGCAGAACCCCGGAAAAGTGTGAAATTACAAAAAAGCCCCTGTGTTGTACTAAAGGGGTAGTAGATGTATGAGGGCATTTTGGTCATTCTGGAAAGACCCAGGAGACAAGGCACATACAGATAAAGTTACTCAGAGTCAGTATATACCCTGACAGAGTACAGAAGGGTATAAAATGACGATTTTACCCTTGGGGTTAAAAGAGTGCAAGAAAGGGCACCCAAGGGTATTTTGGTAATTTGCCAAGGGATGTTTCTTGGGAATTGAGCCATCAGAGTACTTGAGCTTGATCAGGATCCAAGATAACATTCCCAGAGCTAAAAAACGTAGGCCCAGTGATATGTGAGAAAAAGTGGCATTAAAATACTATTTTAATGCTGTTTCAATAAAGTAAAATTACTCGGTCAGCACGATAACCGAGGAGGTGATCAGATAAAGTCTTGGACTTATCTAGATAGCATTGGAAAGCATGAAAGGTCCCTTCCAGATGCCACATGGCGTCATCTTAGAGGGAGAAGAAAAGTTAAGGACATGTGACACAATCTTAGCCGGTGAGTCCAGTTTGTGGGAAATCTGACCGGACCGGTACTGGATTGGACTGGAGATGCTGAGTCAGCTGATGAGGTGTCCAGGAATTGTGACATGTGAAGAATGTGGAAATGAGGTGGCCTTGAGATGATGTCATGCATGATGTAGTAAAAGGAATAAAGAAAAATAGGAAATTCCGGAAAAAAACAGGACCACAGGATCAGATGGCTTCAAAATTACAAGAATGCCATTGACCAAAACTATAAATACCCCCCATTCATTCATTATGCACAGCTCAAGCAAGTTTTAGAGAGAGGAGGAAGTGCTAGAAAGAGAAAGTGAGAGGAAGAAAGAAATAAAGGAAGTTCTGGCGGAGCTGGAAGCAGAATAGGGATAGTAGAGTTCTGCTGAGCCTTTGAGGTAGTAACTAATCCTAGCTTTTATGTAATGGCTTTGTGATTTGTTGTGCTATTGTTTGGTTGGATTGTTGTCTTATATGTTATGTCTAAAGCTCTACTATAATGCTATGATCATATGTTATTAAGCATGGAAGCACGCAGCATACTTATCTGTACACAATCACAAGCAAGCACTGTCACTCTGGATTACATATATTGTTATGATTGTTGCTACTGAGATTCCCCCGAATCTCATCCCAATATGTAAACCATTACAGGGGAGGTTATGTCAAAGTGAATTTTGGAAATTTTAAGAAACCCCGTTATGCTGCCGAAATTATGACAAGATGGCAATAGTAGAGAAAGGAACTGATACATACTGTGTACGTAGGTACTGTCTAAGGAGGCTGGAAGTGAGTGGACCTAGCCGGTTCATCCAGTCTTTCCTGGGTACTTACGTAGAATGGTAGTTCTTACGGGAATTACCGAATCGATACAAGATCAGTTACTTTCTGAAGATGAAGCGTAACGGTTATGCTGCCGGATTTCAGGCAGGAAATGATGTAATAGAAATATGAGGATTTCATACATGCCCTGATGTATAATGACTTATTATTTAATAAAGATATTTTTTGGCATGTTTGACTGATATATGATGGATGTATGCATATGTATGCAAAGTTGATTGCTGGAAATTACCACTGTGAACAGTAACACATGGTGACAAGATCATGTTTGATAAATTATTAAAAATAGTAAAATTATGAATAAATATATGAAATTTTTAAGGTAAATATTATACATACCAAGATTTAATTTGATATATAAAATGTATCATTTGGATGTCTACACAAGGAGATATAAATTATCAAAGTTGGGACCAGAATGCTGGATACAGGAGAAAAATGTTGGATGAACAGTAAAGTTGTGACGTTGACTGAAGTTGACTCGGTCAATGAATGGTCAACTATTTATTTTTCCATGAAATATAATTGAGTTAGCTTAAAGTAGAAATTTGAACCACTTCATTTTGATTTTTCTAGAATTAGTTATGATATTTCGAAGTCAGGTCACTCATCTGGAATTTACACAGTGAACAGTACTCGATAAGAGTAAAACTCCAGATTGAGGAATTGGACTTCAATGACCTTGAAAGTGGTTCTAAATGCTACCAAATGGTCCCTAAGATATACTAAAGTAAGGATGTTTCATGTATCATATGAAATACAATTGGACAAAGTAACCATAGAAATAGAGCTTCAATCATCTACACATATGCACACAATTTAACAAAGCCATAGCACAATCAAGCATAACATTCAATACATACAAGTTTAGGGTAAGTTTACTACCTTATTGCTTTACTTCCATTCACTTTAACTTTGCTTCTTCCTTCTTAGTTTTCCTTGATGTGTGGTTGCCTCTTTTGAGTCCACAATCAAATCCTAACATCACATAATCATCCATTCATTACAATCTAACTTCTCTTGAACATTAGACTTACTTTAACTAACATAACTTCCTTTAATCTTTACCAATTGACTTGGCCTTTGAATCAATTGATGTCTTGACCTTACCCTACACAATTTCATCTTTTGTAATCATATGTCTATAGGATTGTCATCAACATTCATCTCTAATCTCGTTCTCTGTCAAACTAGCTATCACTGTCTGTCTTAGATTCTCATTCTAAACTTTAGGGATTAACTGGCTAACTATTTCGTTTATCACTTTTTTATTGCTTTATTATCATTACCAAGTTAAATTATCTTATTGCGTGTTGTATGGTATGGGAGCAACATAACTTTCTTATCATATATACTCTACCTCACATGTATTACAAAGGAGAGTATTCATTCATCATAGCATACTCTAACATGCATAATATGCAAGGAGATGCAATTATTTACGCATTCTCTAACATGCATGTTATCACATGATATGGCAAGGAGATGCAACTGATTATCATAACTTATGGCAACAAAAGCCATATCATCATCACATAATTTGCTCAACCATCCATTATACACATACTACAATTAAACAATTAACTAGGTAACCTTTTTAAGCATTCTATCCCTTTATCACCTTATCTACCAGATCCTGACCATCCATTCATGAACTTGAGATGAATATTCATTTATTTACTATGGCTGCCACGTTACCCTTTTCTAGGGTACAGACTCAACCCTTCACTACTCTTTCATACACAGAGGATAGGGGAGTTACTCTATCTTTAAAATTGTGGCTACCTTTCTTTCTCTAGGCATTATACATTTCTATTTCTAATCTTTTATACATCTACCGCTCTATTGAACTTCAGTGAATAACTGAGAGAAATTCTTTGTAGCACGGAATTCAATATGTGAATTAACTTCTCAGTCATTCAACTCACTGCTCATATAGATGAACTCGGCTAAGTATTCATCAAAGGGTTTCTCTTTCTCTACTTTAACCCTTAGCCTCACGCTCATCTCTATCTAACTAAGAGGAATGCTTTTCATAAACTTACTCGAGAAAAACTTTTTAAGTGAGCGGATAAATCTCCGTCTCTATGGAGTAACTTCTGCATTTCTCTACTATCTCTTAACTCTTTCTGTATGTATATTAGTCCTAGTCTGCTCTTGACCGGACTATGGTTCCTTTCTAGTCTTTTTTTTATCCTGACTAACTTAAGTCATATGGATCTCATTCATCATCTAGCACTATTACTTCTGTTCTCTAGGGTGCTCTACCATAGGTCTGCTATACTACTATTTATTCATGATGGGATCCATCTGTTTTGGAAATATTAACTTTCTATCTATTAACTATCACGTCTCTAACCTTAAGCCATGTGTTAGGCTCATTCTTAGGCAAGCCTCATTCTAACTTTTGATTCTTTTGTTCAAGAAAGACTAACTGAACAAATTCTTTTGTAATGTAGATCTACTTCTGATGGTCACACGGAGGATCCACTTCTAACCATCTTTTTTTTAATTGATCTATATCTCTATATCTCATATTGTTTAGCTTACCTGTACCTCATGCTAAACCTCCATTCGATAGACTTCAGTGAGGTTGGCATCTTCATTCGTTATTAGGTCTCTGTGCTTTCTAGTCACGACCTGAGTATTGGCTAGTAGGGACTCATATTCTCTGTGAATTTTAGTTGCAACCTTCTCATTCTACTCGTCACGACTTGAGAGCTCTGGGATCTTCAGTCGTGACTCGCGACTTAACTCATCGCGACTTAACTTCTCTAGAACTTCTAGTGGCGACCTAAACTGCTTCACATCGCGACCTGGGCACAGCTTTCTCTAAACATTCCCTTATAATGTTCTTGTCCAGTCTTTACTCTAGCAATGGCCAATCCTTGTTCTTAACTTTGATGAGCTTGAGTAGTTTGAAACTCATCCATATCTATCTATCATAATTGAATTAAATAAGGAACATATTCATATAGATGTTCAACCAACTATCATTTCATTATATCAAATCAAAACTCATATTTCATATCACCATAACATTTATACATACATTACATACATGTCAATTACATATACGGGTAAGTCATAACTATTATACATTTAAGTAATTACTTCACTTTATACTGTTTACATATTTACATTACCCATCATCTCTTTTTATATTCTTTTCTAGGGAATCGTAAACTGCAAATACTTCTACATACAAAAATGCCACCCTTGTATATCAGCTGGTGGATCATTTTCCAGAAACTCACTTAGCTCTACATGCCATGTAGGAGTATATGGCAATATCTGACTTATGACCATCTCATGCCAATCTTCTAGATTGTAAACCTGATTCAAGTCAATGCCCTATATCGTATATTGGTTTATCATACTTGCTACGACATTGAGGAAATGCAGTAAACTGACTGCTCTTGATCTCTACTTCTATCCATCCCTTGACCTAAACTAAGTAGTTCACTCTCCACCACTTTCTTGAAACTGATATAGTCAACATTATCTATCTTTCATAAAGAAGGCTGGGGTTAACTAGGACCAGGAATATCCCACTAATCTTTATCTATAACACCATATATTCCTGGACTACGAGAATAGGAAGGGATTGTCATACATTATGATTGGATCTCTGGATTAATGAACTGCTATATGTTACTCATATCAAACCTATCCTCAAACTTTGGTGGAGGAGGAATAATATCTGGTATACCTGTAATCAAGTACTAGTACTTAGCTTCCTCAGCCATAATCTATCCTCTCATCGGAGGAATAGAGTTTACATCAGGGTTAGATGGCACTCCAATAAACTTATTTGTATGGAATTTCTAGACTCATCATCATCAGGTGCAGTATCATCTGGTGTATGCACAACATCATGTTGAATCTCCACATAATCTCTAAACTGTAGGTTTGAGTCTACAGAAATATCTATGGGATATTCTATTGTAGACCTTCCTGATTGATTCTCTATACTATCGTCTGAACTCTCTTCACTATCTAAAGAATCAAAGTTTGGATGTATATCATCTTCATATATCTACTCTTGCAAAATTTTGCTTTAATAATCAAGACTAACTATCCCAATAAATACCCTAACTTAACAACATACTTATTACTTAGATTAGGGTTTAGGGATTATCTTATCTGATACCAGAAACTTCTGCTCTGATACCAAAATACGCTTGGTGCCCTATCTTGCACTATATTAACCCTAAGGGTATAATTGTCATTTCACATCTCTTTATACCTTATCATGGCACATACTAACTCTGGTAATCATTCCTATACTCATCTTGGCATTTTTAGCCTCTCCAAAATGACCAAAATGCCCTCTATTCATCTCTTGTTCATTATTACAACCTAGGGGCATTTTCATAATTTCACATTTTTTGGGGTTTCTCTGGACACCGGCCCACATAACTGTCCAGTTACCTTATTGGTCCTTTGTGACACTATTTTGGGCCTTTATATGGTCCACTACCTTTACGGTACAAATCCCGAGAAACCTTTCCCGAAGGTATTTATCGGGTATTTTATTACACTGTAAATTCTATTAAAAATTCTACAGAATTCCTTTTCTGATCCTGTCAATTTTATAAATTCTCATATTAATTATAAGAATTTATTGTAAAGCTTCATCTGATTCTGAGGTCCAAAAAATACTGTAATAATTTCTCCTAACTTCAGAAATTTATATCAATTTTTTGGGACCTCAAATCAAAATTCTGTGTTGCGTCAAACTAACTGGAATAATTTTCTCTAGTTACTAGTAAAATTTGGGACTGAACTGATTCCGGGCATTTTTGGGCCTTTTTCGGCTCAACTTTCTCATAATTACACTTTTACTCCTTGAACTTTTGATAAATTACATTTAGGTCCTCAACTTTTCATAATTACACTTAATGGCCCAAAATTCATATCTACTTTACATTTTGCACCATGGAACTTTTATACCTTTCACTTTAGTCCCTCTTTTTTAAATCTTCATCTAATCATTCTTTTCTTTTCCATTCATCATCACAATCCTTTCCAAACCTCTTTCCTTTATCAGTATTATATAGATAGGGGAAAATTAGGATATGATATTTCTACCCACTTAAAATAAATTTCGTCCTCAAAATTTACTTGGTTCCTTAGTCAACTATCTTGGATATATATCTTCTGTATATCTCTTTCTGTTTTATGACTCAGGATTAGGGTATCTATCTCTTATCTGCTATCTTTTCATCTAGCGAAGTGCTTTCAATATCTATTTTATGTCCTTACTGTCATTAATCTTCTTGTATGAGTCAACTCAATTAGAGTTTAATTCTACTTCATTATGGTACTTGCTCACTTGCTATGCATCTATTTGCTTATGGACAACTCATTGTACTAGACTTATGAGTAGTGTCCATTTCTTTCATATCAAACTCTCTCGAATATTACTGTATTCAGGAGTTTTCATCAATTACTCATTATACTTTCTAGCACTTATCTCTTATTACTTCTCATAGTATCTCACGAAACTCCTTAGCATCCGCAATGCTTCATCTCTCTTCTCGTATAATCATATTTCTTTTTCTTAGAAACTCTTATTACTCTATTGTTGCTCTTATTGTTTTCAATAATTCAACAGCATATAGAGAGAGGACTTGGGTAGTTATTCTTTTCTTTACTTTACTACTAAGTAGGAGCACATACTCTAACATGCATAATGCCTTGCCAACATATTGCAGGATTGTATACCTGCTCATGAATGCAAAGCTCCAATATTGGAGCCCAAGTATTCCTTTCCTGAATATGCACAACTCTAACACTCGGAGCTTGCATAGATCTATCATATGGAGCTTGTACACTCTAACATTCGGAGCTTTAGGATATTTTACAAACATAACATAATGCCTGGCATTTCATGCAAGGATTGAAAGCTCTCACTTTCATCTGTAACATAAACATTCAACATCTTATCCCTTTCAAAAAGGGAGCCTCTCTATCTGTTTATAATGTTACTTCTTACTATCATTTCACTACACATTTCTCATTATGTGCCACATGACATGCTTATCATAGTGTATCATACCCTTTCATGACTTATCTTGCCTTATCATGACATATCCTGAGATACCATAAATCTTTATCATCTCTTCATTCATTATATGTAACATGAAAAGATAAGCTTACAATATGTAAATGATGAGATAGAAAGATAGCCTTATAGTGTTACATATGTTAGGAAAACCAGACTGTTCATATGAAATTTGAAAGAAAAATATTAAACCGAGGTTTTCTTGTCCAAATGAAATCAGTTTAGTCGTTGAAAAACACTGTTCATTTGGTAAATCTGGAAGTTCCAGTTTCCTTACCTTATTTTCAAAAATTCTTTTCTCCTTGTTCACTTATCCAAATGAGACGTATTATATATGGATTTAAACCTCCATATGTGTACTTTAAGGTCATAAAATTTTGTTGAAAACCTCATTCATTTATCATTTGAAATTCACGCATGAATCTCGCAGCCTCTGGTTGCTCATTTTATCTTGTTCCAGATTTTATTTTCAACTTTGAAAAATCATAACAAATAAAATACTTAACCAATTGAGTTGTTCTTGGTCCTTTTAAAGCTCTAGATCTTAACTATTTTCATGCCAAATTTCACATGAAAATGCGTTGGCTAAGTCATGAAAACTACCGCTGAAAGAGTACTGCCTCGGAATAGGTACATAGTATCATACACCATGCATATCAAAATGTCATCTTCTAAGGTCATGTACTCAACTTTAATTCATATACAAATTCAACCATTCATATTTACCCTTTTTCCTTGAGATGTTCCAGCACCTATAACATGGTTATGTATATGGAAAGAATAAGATTTCATGGAAATCTCAATAGCAAGTCATACAAACTATAATAACATGCATGCTTGATTAAATGCCTAACATGTTATCATGATATGGGAGCTACTTTGTAAACATACATAAGCAAACTCTAACATGCATATTGTCATGACATTCATTGCAAGGATTTGCAATCATTCATACTTTATCATAATCATCAAAGTATCATCTTAAGCTCAACCAAGAATCATAACTAACAAGCAAGTATACGATCAAACAAACATAAGATTATAGTTAGGTATTCTTGCTACCTCTTAGATATCCTTGTTATTCTCTTATTGAAATGATCTTCTCCTTTCACAAATGTCAAAACCTAGCCATTACAAAGTAACATCAAGTTACAACTCAACTCCAAAAGAATTCCAAGACTAGGTTCTTACTATATTCCCTTCCTTGTCTAACTTATGACTTATACTTACATCTTTATAAAATAAATTCTCATGGTTCATTTCCACATAATTTTTCATGTAGAATCCAAATATGAAATCAGAATTTCCAAAATCAAATCATATCATTGGCTGCTGCATAGAACCAAAAGCCTCTCATATTTTCCAAAAATTCTCATTTTGATTCCAATGCTTCCAATACTTTTTTCTCTACTTTATCCCCACACAATTTTCCATTTTAAACCCATTGAAGCATCAAAATCATGAAATTCCAACATATGAACAGTGTTTCATACAGTAACAGCCAAGAACACAACATTCCATTCACATGCATACTTGTTTCCAAGTTAGTACAACTTGATCTAGCTTGTTTGAGCCTATCTAAACTATCTATAACATACAACTCATATTCCTTTCACATGAAAATAGAACATCCAGCTGCACCACCAAGAGAAATATGTCCCAAAAACCTCTTAAAACCAATAGCAAACTTCCTAGAATAAAATCTAAGATCAAGGGGACTAGTTACCTTACTTGTTCTTCCAAGTTGCTTGCTTCTTTCTAGCTTCAATAAAAATTTTGCAAGAGGTTCTCCAAGGTTCCAAGGATGCTGACCAAGTCTGATTTTGAGGGGGTATTTATAGAAAATTTTGGTGGAAATGGAAGGCCAATATTACTTTAGTTACTATTTGATCTAATGGCCCATAATCCACCTTGCAAGAAGCTTGCCCTAGAAGCTTCATTAATGACATCATCCATGACATCATGAAGGTTATGTTTGGAGCAATAAAGTGGGAAATACTAATAGAAAAAATTCTAGTCCAGTCCAGTACTGATCGGGTTAGTTTCCTAAAAACCAGATTGTTTTATGTTCCCGATTTTTATAATATTCCAGAATATGTATTCTGTCTTGGAAACCAGTGCTTAGGTTTCTCCTACCATTGACATTATTATACTAAGTACTTATCTGCTATCCATCCCTTGAGAAATGACCAAAATACCCTTGGTACCCTTTCTTGCCCTATATTAACCCCAAGGGCATAATTGTCATTTCACACCTCTTTGTACCTTATCAGAGTATATACTGACTCTGAGGAATCATTCCTGTATTTACCTTGGCATTTTGGCCTATCCAAAATGACCAAAATGCCCTCCATTCATCTCTTGCACATTATTATAACACAGGGGTATTTTTGTAAATTCGCACTTTTTCGGGGTTCCTCTGGGCACTGGCCCACATAACTACTTAATTACCTTATTGGGCCTCTGGGACGCCATTTTGGGCTTTTTATAGGTCCATTACCTTTATGGCACAAATCCCAATAAACCTCTCCCGGAGGTATTTATCAGGTATTTTATTCAACTGTAAGTTCTATTAAAAATTTTACAGGATTCTTTTTCTGATCCTGTCAGTTTTACAAAATCTCATATTAATTATAGGAATTTACTGTAAGGTTTCATCTGATTCTGAGGTTCAAAAAATACTGTAATAATTTTTTCTAACTTCAAAAATTTATATTAATTTTTCGGGACCTCAAATCAAAATTCTATGTTGCATTAAACTAATCGGAATAATTTTCTCTAGCTACTGGTAAAATATGAGACTGATATGTTTCGGGCCATTTTTTGGCTCAATTTCTCCATAATTACACTTTTGCCCCTTGAACTTTCCTTAAATTACATTTAGGCTCTTAAACTTTTTGAAATTACACTTAACAGCCCAACATTTATGTCTACATTCTATTTTGGCCCTAAACTTTTGTAAATTTCACTTAGGTCCTTGAACTTTCTATTATTTTCAATTTAATCCCTTTCCTTCCTTAAATTGCAACATTTTCCTTAGAAAATCTCATATATATTGCGTACAGACTGTATATACATACCAGATAAGAAAATTAGGGATATGACATTTCTCTCCCCCTTAAAATAAATTTTTTCCTCTAAGTTTACAATATATACACATACTAAGGAAATAACTCAGGGTACATCTCCTTCATTATTTCCTCTGCTTCCCATATAGCTTCGTTCTTAGTTAAACCTTTCCAGACCACTTTGACTAAAGAAATATGTTTATTACGTAGCTGCTTGACCTTTCGATCAATAATTCGTACTGGTCCAACCTCACAAGTTAGGTCATCTCGCAGTGCAACCTTATCTTGTTCATTCACGTGTGATGGGTCTGGAACATACTTCTTTAGTGGGGAAACATGAAATACATCATGTATCTGGCTGAGATTTGGAGGAAGAGCTAACTTGTACGCCACTGATCCTATCTTTGAGAGAATCTAAAATGGCCCTATGTATTTAGGATGCAACTTATTTAACTTGATTGATCGTCCGGCTCCTGTAGTTGAGTCAACTTAAGGAATACATGCTCTCCTTCTTCAAACTCCAATTGTTTTCTTCTGACATCAGCATAACTTTTCTGTCTACTCTGAGCCACCAACAATCTTTTTCTAATCATGTCAATCTACGCTGCAGTTTGATCTACTAGATCAGGACCAAACATTCTTCTCTCGCTCAATCTAGCTAGCATAAAGGAGATCTACACTTACGTCTATAAAGTGTTTCAAATGGGGCCATCTGAATACTAGTTTGATAACTATTGTTATAAGAAAATTCTACTAGTGGCAGATGAACATCCCAACTTCCTTTGAAATCCAAAACATAAGCTCTTAGCATATTTTCTAGTGTCTGGATTGTTCTCTCAGATTGACCATCCGTCTGAGGATGATAGGCTATGCTAAATCTGAGAGTAGTGTCCATTTCTTTATGTAAAGCTCTCCAAAAATTGGATGTAAATCTGGGGTCTCTGTCTGACATAATACTATTTAGGACATCGTGCAACCTAACAATCTCCTTTATATACAACTTCGCCAGCTTCTCTAAAGAGTCTCTCTTATTTATTGCTAGGAAATGAGCTGACTTTGTCAATCTATCAATTATCACCCATGTTGCATCATGCTTAGTCGGAGTCATGGGTAGCCCTTCAACAAAATCCACGGCAATACTATCCCATTTCCACTCAGGAATATGTAAAGGTTACAATTTTCCTGCAGGCTTCTGATGTTCAATCTTTACTTTCTAACATGTCAAGCACTTTGATACATAAGCCACAACATCTTTCTTCACTCCAGGCCACCAAAATAAACTTTTAACATCATGATACATCTTGGTCATACCTAGATGTATTGTATATCGGCTTTTATGTGCTTCATCTAAAATTTTCTCCTTTAATCCCATAGCATTAGGGATATACGGTCTTCCTCTAAACCGTAGCAATCCATCCCGAGAAACTTCAAAAATTTTAGTTTCCCCTCGTCTCAACTTATGTTTAAAAATTGATGCGAGCTTATCATGCTTCTATGCTTCTTTTATCTCATCTTCAATGAAAGCTCTGACCTGCACTCCTCTATAAGGACTTTCTGTCATCTATATCTTGTATAAAGGACTCCAATTTTTGACATCTATCTTCTATCAATTTTAATTCTTTGATCATTAAACTTGCCACCTGCATCACTTTTCTACTTCAAGAATCAGCCACCATATTTGCTTTTCCTGGATGGTATTTAATCTGGAAATCATAATCCTTCAATAATTCCATCCATCGTCGCTATCTCATATTCAACTATTTTTGATCATGCAGATACTTCAGGCTTTTGTGGTCATAATACAACTCTATGGTAGCTCCATACAAGTAGTGTCTCCATATATTAAGAGCATAGACTACCGCTGCAAGTTCCAAATCATGAGTAGGATAATTTCTTCATGTGGCTTTAACTGTCGAGAGGCGTAGGCTACTATTCGACCTTGCTGCATTAGCACACATCCCAACCCCTGCTTACTAGCATCAGTATAGACTACATAGGTCTGAGTTGGGTATGGAATAATAAGCACGGGAGTAGTGGTTAACCTCTGTTTCAATTCTTGAAAACTAGCCTCACACTTCTTGAAACGTCCTTACTTTTGTACATTTTAGGGATCATTTGGTAGCATTTAGAACCACTTTCAAGGTTATTGAAGTCCAATTTCTCAATCTGGAATTTTACTCTTCTCGGGTACTGTTCATTGTGTAAATTCCAGATGAGTGACCTGACTTCAGAAAATCATAATTAATTATATAAAAATTTAAATGAAGTGGTTCCAATTGATACATGAAGCTAACTCAATTATATTTTAGGGAAAAATACTCATTGATCATTCTTTGACCAAGTCAACATAGGTCAACGTTACAATTTTACTGTTTATCCAACGTTTTCCCCCCTAAATCCAACGTTCTGGTCCCAAATTTGATAATTTAAATCTCCATGTGTAGACATCCAAATGAGGCATTCTATATCTCAAATCGAAGATTAATATGTCTACAATGTACCATAAAAATTTCATATATTTATCCATCCATTTACTATTTTTAATTATGGGTCAAACATCATTAGGTCACCACGGGTTACTGTTCACAGTGGTAATTTCCAGCAATCAACTTTACATACATATGCATATATCCATCACAGATCAATCAAACATGACAAACAATACTTATCATTAAATAATAAGTTGTTGTACATCAGGAAATATACAGAATCCCCATATTTCCATTACACCTTTTTCTGCCTGAAATCCGGCAGCATAACCGCTACGCTTTATCTTTAGAAAGTAACTGATCTTGTACCGATTTGGTAATTCCCGTGAGAACTACCTTTCTACGTAAGTACCCAGGAAAGACTAGATGAACCAGCTAGGTCCACTCACTTCCATCCTCTTTAGACAGCACCTACGTACACAGTGCGTATCAGATCCTTTCTTTACTATTGCCATCTTGTCATAATTTTGGCAGCATAACGGCGTCTCTTAAAATTCCCAAAATTTACTTCGGCATAACCTCCCCTGTAATGGGTTATTTGTTGGGATGAGATTTAGGGGAATCTCAGTAGTAATAATCATAACAATATATGTAATGCAGAGTGACAGTGCTTGCTTGTGATTGTGTACAGATAAGTATGCTGCGTGCTTCCATACTCAATAACATATGATCATAGCATTGTAATAGAGCTTCAAGCATAACATATAAGACAACAATCCAACCAAACAATAGCACAACCAATCACAAAGACATTACATAAAAGCTAGGATTAGTTACTACCTCAAAAGCTTAGCAGAACTCTAGAATCTCTATACTGCTTTCAACTCCGCCAGAACTTCCTTTCTTCTTTCTTTCTCTCACTTTCTCCCTCAAGAACTTCCGTATCTCTCTAATTATTGCTTGGAACCGTGATGAATGAAGGCAAGGGGGATATTTATAGTTTTGATGGATGGCATTTCTGTAATTTTGAAGAGCTCTGAACTTGTGGCCATGGTTTTTCCAGAATTTCCTATTTTTCTTTATTCCTTTTACTGTAGCATCCAAGGGATACCTCATCCCTCACATTCTTCACATGGAAAAATTTGGGAGAGCAAGAAGCCTTCTGGAAGCTTTCCAGTCCAATCCGGTACCGGGCCGGTCCGTTTTTTGGAAAACTGGACTGCTTTCTGAATCTAATTTTTCTGAAAATCCATATTATGTCTTCTGACCTTAAATTTAGTATCTGGGTCCTTTATATCATTAACATTTTTATACTGGGTCTAAACTCAATTACAGATCCCTTGTGAAATGACCAAAATACCCCTGGGTACCCTTTCTTGCACTATCTTAACCCTAAGGTTAAAATCATCATTTTACACCTTTTTGTACCCTGTCAGGGCATATTCTGACCTTGGTTAACCTTACCTGTGTATGTCTTGGCTTCTGGGCCTGTCCAGAATGACCAAAATGCCCTCCATTAATCTGCTACTCTTTAGTACAACACAGGGGCATTTTCATAATTTTGCACTTTTCTGGGGTTCTGTTGTACACTGGCCCACCTATAAGTCCAAGAGTCTTACTGGGCCTTTGATGTCGCCATTATTGGGCCTTTCAGGGTCCATTACCTGCATGGCACGTATTACGAGGAATCTTTCCCCGGCACAGTTCATCAAATATTTTAACTATTATACACCATTTATACACATCTCCGGACACCGGGTCCTTTTACCAGATACACTGACCTACTGTGTTTAGGCATCCCTGTGGGTCATAACAGTCATCTGACTAAGGTCATCCAAATTCATTCAGTCCCTATTTAAGTACCGATATATCTCCTAATCGGATCCCCGGAGGCCTCACACTCCCGTCTGTATTTGCTAATTTGTGAATAACTTTTTCTACAGACCTCCTATCAGTATTCAGTCAGTTTCCTGACATCCGCCCCATCAGGACGCATCATCCTACAATTTCTCAGTTATACCTGAAATCTAGGATATCCGGTAGGAATTTTTATAACTTTTAGACTATCAGATCAATTTTGGCTATCTGGAGTCTTGAAAAAATCCTATATTAAGCTAGATGACCCAGCATCACTTGCTCTCTCTTCTGGTGAAATCTGGGACTAAAATGCTTTCGGGCAGTCCAAACCACTTCTGGCCTAATTTTCTTTAATTATACTTTAGCCCCAGGGAACTTTTCTTCTTTGCACTTAAGTCCCTTAAATTTGGCTAAAATTACATTTTAAGACCCCACATTTTTGTCTACCTTTCCTTCCTAGCCTTAGACTTTCCATAATTGCAATTAAGTCCTTTCATTTCCTTTCTTTTTCAATTTAATTCCTTTCTTTACATAAATAACCACATCTTTTTCCTGAAAAATAATTCATATATTTTATTCAATCTGTACATACAAATCAGTGCAGAAAATGAGGGATATTATATTTCTCTCCCCCTTAAAATAAATTTCGTCCTCAAAATTTACATTATTCATACCCTATAGAAACAACTCCGGATACTTCCCCCTCATCTTTTCTTCTGTTTCCCATGTAGCTTCATGTTCAGTTAAGCCTTTCCAGATCACTTTTACTAGAGGAATTTGCTTATTACGTAACTGCTTGACCTTTCGATCAGCAATTCGTATCGGTCCAACCTCATAGGTCAGATCATCTTGTAGTGCGACTTCATCCTGCTCAATCACATGAGATGGATCTGGAACATACTTCTTTAATTGGGAAACATGAAACACATCATGTATCTGGCTGAGATTTGGAGGAAGAGCCAACCTATAGGCTATTGCCCCTATCCTCGAGAGAATTTGGAATGGTTCGATGTATCTTGGATGTAATTTCTTCACTTTGATCGATCGTCCGGCTCCTGTCGTTGGAGTTAACTTAAGGAATAAATGCTCTCCTTCTTTAAACTCCAACGGCTTCCTTCTAACATCTGCATAGCTTTTCTGTCTGCTTTGAGCCCTCAGTAATCGTTTTCTAATCATTGCAATCTGCTCTGCAGTTTGATCCACTATATCAGGACCAAGCATTCTTCTCTCGCTCAACTCTAGCCAGCATAAGGGAGATCTACATTTACGTCCATACAGAGCTTCAAAAGGTGCCATCTGAATGCTAGTCTGATAGCTATTATTATATACAAACTCTATGAGTGGTAAATGAATATCCCAGCTACCTTGAAAATCTAAGACACATGCTCTCAGCATATCCTCTAATGTTTGTGTTGTTCTCTCAGATTGACCATCTGTCTGAGGATGATAAACTGTACTAAATCTGAGAGTAGTGCCCATTTCTTCCTGTAAAGCCCTCCAGAAATTAGAAGTAAATCGAGGGTCTCTATCAAACACAATGCTGCTTGGGACACCATGAAGCCTAACAATCTCCTTTATATACAAATTTACCAGCTTTTCTAGAGAATCTCTCTTATTGATTGCCAGGAAATGCGCTGACTTCGTCAATCGATCAATTACTACCCATACTGCATCATGTTTACTTGGAGTCATGGGTAGTCCTTCCATAAAGTTCATGGCAATACCATCCCATTTCCACTCAGGGATATCTAGAGGCTGCAACGTTCCCGCTGGGTTTTGATGTTCAATTTTTACTTTCTGGCAGGTCAAGCACTTGGACACATGAGCCACTACATCCTTCTTCAATCCAGGCCACCAAAACAACCTTTTAACATCATGGTACATCTTGGTCATACCTGGATGTACTGTATACCGGCTTTTATGTGCTTCCTCCAGAATCTTTTCTCTTAATCCCATAGCATTAGGAATATAGGGCCTTCCCCTGAACCGCAACAATCCATCTGGGAAAATCTCAAAATTCCTAGTCTTCCCCTTCTCCAGCTTATCTTTAAATATTGTTGCGAGCTTATCCTACTTTTGAACCTCTTTTATCTCATCTTCTATGCAAGCTCTGACATAAACTCCTCCGTAAGTACTCTCCGTCAGTTGCATTTGATATAGAGGGCTCCAATCTCGCATATCTTCTATCAATTTCAACTCTTTGATCATCATGTGTGCAACCTGCACCACTTTTCTACTCAGGGCATCAGCTACCACATTGGCTTTTCCTGGATGGTATTTAATTTGAAAGTCATAATCTTTCAACAATTCTATCAATCGCCGTTGCCTCATATTCAACTCTTTCTGATCCTGTAGATACTTCAGGCTTTTGTGGTCGCAATACAATTCTATAGCTGCTCCATATAAATAATGTCTCCATATCTTTAGAGCGTAAACCACCGCCGCAATCTCCAGATCATGAGTGGAATAATTTTCTTCATGTGGCTTTAACTGCCGAAAGGCGTAGGCTACTACTCGACCTTGCTGCATCAGCACACATCCCAACCCCTACTTGCTAGCATCAGTGTAGACTACGTAAGTCTGAGTTGGGTCTGGAATGATCAGTACGGGAGTAGTGGTTAATCTCTGCTTCAACTCTTGGAAGCTAGCCTCGCACTTCTCATCCCACTTAAACTGCTGATTCTTTCTGGTAAGCTTTGTAAGTGGCAAGGCAACTCGAGAAAAGTCTTGAATAAATCTTCTATAGTACCCTGCTAAGACAAGAAAACTTCTGATCTCTGTCACTGTCCTCGGCTGCTCCCAGCTCAAAACTGCTTTAGCTTTGCTAGGATCCACAGCTACCCCTTCTCGGGATATGACATGACCGAGAAATTTAACTTCTGGAAGCCAAAACTTGCACTTACTCAGCTTAGCATAGAGCTTCTTTCCTTTAAGGGTACTAAGAACAATTCTCAAATGCCTTTCATGTTCCTCTGCAGATTTGGAGTACACCAAGATATCATCAATGAAGACCACAAAGAACTGATCTAAATAAGGCCTGAAGATCCAGTTCATGTAATCCATGAAGATAGCAGGTGTATTCGTTAGCCCAAAAGGCATCACAAGGAACTCAAAATATCCATAACGCGTCCTAAAAGCAATTTTTGGAATATCGTCTGACTTCACCCTTAGCTGATGATAGCCAGATCTCAAGTCAATCTTAGAGAATAAGCTCACTCCTGCCAATTGGTCTAGCAGATTGTCAATTATGGGGAGAGGATACTTATTCTTGACTGTAATCTTATTCAATTCCCGGTAGTCAATGCATAGCCTTAGATTGCCATCCTTCTTCTTGACAAATAGCACGGGAGCACCCCGTGGTGATACACTAGGTCTTATGAAACCCTTTTCCAATAGCTCCTCAATTTGCTTCTTCAGTTCCATCATTTCATTAAGAGCCATTCTGTATGGGGCTTTGGATACTGGTCCAGCTCCAGGTACAATATCAATCACAAACTCCATTTCACGTTCTAAGGCAATCCCTGAATCTCCTTCGGAAAGACTTCAGGAGATTCATTGACTACTGGAATCTCATCAATTCCTTCTTCCACTTCTGTTTGAACAGAAAAGAATACCACATATCCCTGACATCCTTTCCGCAGATATTTTTCTGCCTGAGCCTCTATCATGAAGTTTAGTCGTACTTCTGAGCTCAGATTAGTGACCTTTGGACCAAGAACTAGGGTCTTATTCCTACAGTCCAACATCATATTATTGTAGGACAACCAATTTAAACCAAGTATGACATCGATCTCTTGGAAAGGCATACATATCAAGTCTAGGGTGGTACAACAGTGCTCATAACGCACAACACTATTCAGACAAGCATCAAACGTAATTACCCTAGTATTGGTGGGGGTTTTCACATGTATATCATAACGCAACTTGCTAATCAGAAGGCCTAGACATTTCGCACATTCATAGGAAATAAAGGAATGACTTGCACCCGAATCAAATAGAGCAGTCATAGCATGATCATTGAGATAGATTGTACCTTGGATCATCTCAGGTGATCGCTGAACGTCCTCTCTGGTGAGTGCAAACACTCGTCCTGGTGTCCTTGGTTTTGGATTAGTTATAGCTTAAGGACATTCTCGGGAAAAGTGTCCGGGCTTTCCGCAGGTATAACAAACATTCTGGCCCATTAAACATGGTCTATCACTATAATTCTTCCCACACTTGTCACATACTTGGGCCTTCGAATCTCTGTTGTTGGACCTCCCACGGAAATTTCCTCTATTTGGCCTCCTGTTCTGCCATGGTCATTTTCTTTTCCTGTAGCTGCTACCACTTGCAGCTTCTTGGTTTCGACCGGCTTTGTCAGGAGTTGCCTGATCCCTGTTTTCCGATCTGAATAGCATTCGATGATTCATGCTATTTTCAACAATACGGCATGCCTCAACGGCCTTATTAAACTAGCTGTATTATTGAGGAGTTAACTTCTCCTTTAGCGTGGAGTTCAACCCTCGAATCATCCTTTCCGTCATCCAGCGCTCATCATCCACTTGGCGTAGAGAAGTAGAATATTGAGATAGCCGGATAAACTTAGCAAGATATTCGTCAAATGATTCTTTTTCTCCTTGTCTGAATACAAGGAATTCAGCCTCTCTTTCATCTCGAACTGACTGAGGGAAATATTTTTCATAAAACTGCTCAAGAAACACTTCCCAAGTGATCGGAATGTCTCTTGCTTGCAGAAGTAACTCTGTGTTCTTCCACCACCTGTCAACATCTTTCTTTAGCTGATAGATAGCCATTTGGGCCTTGGTTTCGGTCAGACAATCAAGGACCTTGAAAATCTTTTCTAGTCTGATAATCCAATCCTCAGCTATCTGCACCTCGAACGTTCCTTCAAACACTGGAGGATTGTACTTGCAGAACCTGATCATCCATTGTTGGATGCTAGCTACATCTTCTCTCGGATCAACCAGTCTCTGGGGCTGTACCGGCTGCTGTCGTACTCTCTCCTGCTCTCTATCAGCCATTCCATAAGACTCGGCCGGTCTCAGGTTGCTTATTGCTTCTGCTACTGCTGAGCTATGGCAGCATCTCTTTCTCACTCATTATGTGCCTGAGCTGCCCACATCTCCTCAATCAACTTTTGTTGTTGTTCTAATCGTTCTAAAATTATTTGATTTAGATTTCCATCCTCTCGTGGTTCTTTAGCTGGAATAGTTCTTCTTGTTTGAACCATTTTGTTATTCTATAAGGCAGAAGAGAATACGATAAATAACATCATTCCCATTTCATTCCAAACATAGTATACATACAAGGTATGCGTATATGTCACAATCATACATACACTACCATACTAGTATTTTATACATACATACCCTAATCTTTCTTAAACTTTATCCTAATAAATTCTCCTACCAGGTAGATCCAGTTGGATATGGTACAATATGGTTCTTCATCAAAATACTGATCCAACTCCGATCTCCAGGTAGGGGTAGTGGATAACACATCATCCATAATTGTTATCCAAAGCCTCAAGGTCAACACATTTGGATCCCAGGCTTGATATATCGCTTTTACCCTTGTGATAAAATCCTGATAAACCATATAATCTTGATCTACATCTCTGACCAAAGTTTGCCTCAGCTCATACAGCTATCGAGCTAACACTACTGATCTCTTAAATTGTTCTCTAATCAGGTTCCTCCCTGGTACCATCCTTATGATCAGATCTCCCAACGGTATCTTACTAGTGTCACTCTGGGCCTACTGGGATCTGGCGCATTAATCTGATCAAGTACTTGACTGAATCCTGAAATGTCTGCTATGTTTGGAGGTACCGCATTTATTGGAATGGCAGGAATAGGACTGTTAAACACAATCTCTTCCTGATCATCCTCTGACATCTTGATCATAAGGTTTGATCCTACTGAGGAACTGTCCACTTCAGAGTCACTAATTACTGGAGGTATCCAAAGATCAAAATCATTGTTCATTATCTCCCCTTCTGAACTATCCAAACTCAAGACTTCTGGTCTAGGATCCCATTGGTTCACCGTGGTTTCGGAATAGGATCTATATCTAGTCATCCTATAAACACTAACTTAGTGTCAATTATGACAACTTTATCATGGTATATCTATCTATAAATCATCTACTTAGAGCATTTCCTAAGCCAGAATCCTTTGCTCTTATACCAAAATGAAACGTCCTTACTTTCGTACATTTTAGGGATCATTTGGTAGCATTTATAACCACTTTCAAGGTCATTGAAGTCCAATTTCTCAATCTGGAATTTTACTCTTCTCGTGTACTGTTCATTGTGTAAATTCCAGATGAGTGACCTGACTTCGGAAAATCATATTTAATTATAAAAAAGTTGAAATGAAGTGGTTCTAATTGTTACATGAAGCTAACTCAATTATCTTTCAGGTAAAAATCACTCATTGATCATTCTTTAACCAAGTCAACATAGGTCAATGTTACAATTTTACTGTTCATCCAACGTTTTTCCCCCTAAATCCAGCGTTCTGGTCCCAAATTTGATAATTTAAATCTCCATGTGTAGACATCCAAATGAGGCATTCTATATATCAAATCGAATCTTAATATGTATACTATTTACCATAAAACTTTCATACAATTATTCATCCATTTACTATGTTTAATTATGGGTCAAACATCATTAGGTCACCACAGGTTACTGTTCACAGTGGTAATTTCCGGCAATCAACTTTACATACATATGCATATATCCATCACATATCAGTCAAACACGACAAACAATACTTATCATTAAATAATAAGTTGCTGTACATCAGGGAATATACAAAATCCCCATATTTCCATTACACCTTTTTCTGCTTGAAATCCGGCAGCATAACCGCTACGCTTCATCTTTAGAAAGTAACTGATCTTGTATCGATTTGGTAATTCCCATGAGAACTACCATTCTACATAAGTACCCAGGAAAGACTGGATGAACCAGCTAGGTCCACTCACTTCCATCCTCCTTAGACAGCACCTACGTACACAGTCGTATCAGATCCTTTCTTTACTATTGCCATCTTGTCATAATTTTGGCAGCATAACGGCGTCTCTTAAAATTCCCAAAATTTACTTCGGCATAACCTTCCCTGTAATGGGTTATTTGTTGGGATGAGATTCAGAAGAATCTCAGTAGTAATAATCATAATAATATATGTAATGCAGAGTGACAGTGCTTGCTTGTGATTGTGTACAGATAAGTACGCTGCGTGCTTCCATACTCAAAAACATATGATCATAGCATTGTAATAGAGCTTGAAGCATAACATATAAGACAACAATCCAACCAAACAATAGCACAACCAATCACAATGACATTACATAAAAGCTAGGATTAGTTACTACCTCAAAATCTTAGCAGAACTCTAGAATCTCTATACTGCTTTTGTAACATCCCAATTTTTGGGTCTAGGAGAACTGGGAGGTAGTCTGATATGGGCAGGCTGTAAACCCGTAGTCCTAGGGTGGTAATCTGATATGGGCGGATTACTTACCTTTATTTTGTAGGAATCCGAGGGATGAGCTAAGTCCTTCAGGATTTAAAGATGAGTTAAGTCTTTAACCTACAGAATAGGGACAGTTCACCTAGGTTCAAAATGAGGAATGTGAGGAATATCCTAAGTCTTAAGCCTAGGAATTCTGCAGGTAGCTTGATATGGGCTGGCTCCTGTGTAAGATAACCTGATATGGGCGGGTTGTCAAGCCTTTCAAGTAACGATGACTCCCGAAGAGTTTAAGGGATGAGTTATTGAAAGAGAATTTCTAGAACTTAAGATGAAGGATAAGAAGGTGAGTAAAGATGCCAGAAAGAGAATGCAGGGGCATAATCGTAATTATGGGAAATATCGGGCTGTAACCGATGAGTACCATATTTTGCCAAAAAATAGAGAAAATTATGCTGATCATTTCACTGAACTGTTAAATGTGTATATGAGGTCTCTATGTGTATGAAAGAATTAGAAATATGACCAGGGGTAAAATGGTCATTTTGGAAAAGTGTGCGCGTGAGTGCTTTTTCAGGCCAAAACAGCCCAGTCCGGATAAAATATCTGAAAATACCGGGTTGAATGAGGAGTCACGGAATTTTGATTTGAGGTCCCGATTTTTCTGTAAAAATTCCGGAAGATGGGAATTTACAGTTATAATCGGTAAAGGAAAGGCAGTCCGAATAGAGATGATCGGACTGTGGCCAGGGGGCCGTATAGTGTTTCTAAGGCCTTTAGTGACACCAGGGAAGGCCCAGGCCCATTAGATCAGTCCAGTGGTAAAAGGGGCCGGTGTCCGGGAAAAAGGTGCGAAATGACGAAAATGCCCCTATGTTATAGAACAGCTGAAGAATGAGTAAAGGGTATTTTGGTCATTTGCCTAAGGTTAGACAGTCCAGGGAAGTTATCTGGATAATTGACTAGGGTCAGAGAATACTCTGGTAAGATGGGAAAAGACAATAATGCCCCTAGACCTAGTAAAGTAAAGAAAGAGAGACTAAGGGCATTTTGGTAATTTGCCAAGGGGTGTTTCTTGGGAATCGTGCCATCAGAGTACTTGGGCTGGATCAGAGACCCAAGAGGATATTCCCAGGCCCAAAAACGCAGGCCCAGTGATTCAGGGGGAAAAGTGACATTAAAATAATGATTTAATGACTTTTCAGTAAAGTAAAGTTACTCGATTGGCACGATAACCGAGGAGGTAATCAGATAAACTCTGGGATTTATCTGGATAGCATTAGAAGGCGTGAAAGGTCCCTTCCAGATGCCACATGGCGTCATCTTAGAGGCGGAAGAAAAGTTAAGGACACGTATTACGGTGCAAGACTCTGGACCGGTGAGTCAGCAGGCTGAGTCAGCTGATGAGGTGTCCCGGGTTTTAGACATGTGATAAATGTGGCGCTGAGGTGTCCCGGTGAGGTGTCCTGGATGATGTCATGCATGATGCAGTAAAAAGGAATAAAAGAAAATAGGAAATTCCAGGAAAAACCAGGACCACAAGTTCATATGGCTTCAAAATTACAGGAATGCCATTGTAGGAAACTATAAATACCCCCTCCCCCTCTCATTTCATGCATCCCGCGGTTTTGAGCCTTTTAGAGAGAGGAGGAGGTGCTAGAGAGAGAAAGTGAGAGGAAGAAAGAAAGAAAGGAAGTTCTGGCGGAGCTGGAAGCAGAATAGAGATAGTAGAGCTCTGCTAAGCTTTTGAGGTAGTAACTAATCCTAGCTTTTATGTAATGGCTTTGTGATTTGTTGTGCTATTGTTTGGTTGGATTGTTGTCTTATATGTTATGCTTGAAGCTCTACTGCAATGCTATGATCATATGTTATTGAGTATGGAAGCACGCAGCATTCTTATCTGTACATAATCACAAGCAAGCACTATCACACTGCATTACATATATTGTTATGATTGTTGCTACTGAGATTCCCCCGAATCTCATCCCCATCCATAACCCATTACAGGGAGGTTATGCTGAAGTGGATTTTGAGAATCCTATGAGACGCCGTTATGCTGCCGAAGTAAAGACTGAACATCAGTATATGATAAGTACTGTGTACGTAGTGCTGTCTAAGGAGGCTAGAAGTGAGTGGACCTAGCCGGTTCATCTAGTCTTTCCTGGGTACTACGTAGAATGGTAGTTCTCATGAGGGGATTACCGAATCAGTACAGTTCAGTTCTTTGTACAGATAAAGCGTAGCGGTTATGCTGCCGGAGTTTAGGCAGAAAGAGATGTAATAGAGATAGCAAGATTATGTATATGTCTTGTTGTGTATGCCATGCTGTATGACATTTTGTTATTCAATAATAAATATTGTTTGGCATGTTCAATTTGTGAATGGGGAATTAAGGGAGAAATTCGCAGGTCTTGAGGTAGCAGTGCTCTGACCTCAGTTTGACCTAGTAAACGAAGGAGTTTGGCTATGAAATTTGGCAGGCCAGTCGTACACATCTGGGGCATTACGTGGATAGGTAATAAGCCTCATTTGGATGTGTATAATGAGATAAATTAATTTTCAAATTAAAGGTTCAGAATAAGGAACTTAAGAGTGAAATTTTGAATTTATGGGCTTAAGTTAAGATATAATCAAGCTAATATTGCTTCCACAAGTGTACTCCGAGGAGTCTAAGGAAGGATGTTTCAGCTTTCAACTCCGCCAGAACTTTCTTTCTTCTTTCTTTCTCTCACTTTCTCCCTCAAGAACTTCCTTATCTCTCTAATTCTTGCTTGGAGCCGTGATGAATGAAGGCAAGGGGGGTATTTATAGTTTTGATGGTTGGCATTTCCGTAATTTTGAAGAGCTCTGAACTTGTGGCCATTGTTTTTCCGGAATTTCCTATTTTTCTTTATTCCTTTTACTGCATCATCCAAGGGACACCTCATCCCTCACATTCTTCACATGCCAAAATTTGGGAGAGCAAGAAGCCTTATGGAAGCTTTCCAGTCCAATCCGGTACCGGCCAGGTCCGTTTCCTCGAAAACTGGACTATTTTCTAAATCTAATTTTTTCTAAAAATCCATATTATGTCTTCTGACCTTAAATTTAGTATCTGGGTCCTTTATATCATTAACATTTTTATACTGAGTCTAAACTCAATTACAGATCCCTTGTGAAATAACCAAAATACCCCTGGGTGCCCTTTGTTGCACTATCTTAACCCTAAGGGTAAAATGGTCATTTTACACCTTTCTGTACCCTGTCAGGGCATATTCTGACCCTGGTTAACCTTACCTGTGTATATCTTGGCTTCTGGGCCTGTCCAGAATGACCAAAATGCCCTCCATTAATCTGCTACTCTTTAGTACAACGCAGGGGCATTTTCGTAATTTCACACTTTTCTGGGGTTTTGCTGTACACTGGCCCACCTATCAGTCCAAGAGTCTTACTGGGCCTTTGATGGCGCCATTATTGGGCCTTTCAGGGTCCATTACCTGCATGGCACGCATTATGAGGAATCTTCCCCGGCACAGTTCATCGAATATTTTAACTATTATACACCATTTATACACATCTCCGGACACCGGGTCCTTTTACCAGATACACTGACCTACTGTGTTTAGGCATCCCTGTGGGTCATAACAGTCATCTGACTAAGGTCATCCAAATTCATTCAGTCCTTATTTAAGTATCGATAAATCTCCTAATCGGATCCCCGGAGGCCTCATACTCCCGTCTGTATTTGCGAATTTATGAATAACTTTTTCTAGAGACCTCCTATCGGTATTCAGTCAGTTTCCTGACATCCGCCCCATCAGGACGCATCATCCTGTAATTTCTCACTTATATCTAAAATCTAGGATATCCGGTAGGAATTTTTATAACTTTTAGACTATCAGATCAATTTTGGCTATCTGGAGTCTTGAAAAAATCCTGTATTAAGCTGGATTACCCAGCATCACTTGCTCTCTCTTCTGGTGAAATCTGGGACTGAAATACTTTCGGGCAGTCTAAACCACTTCTAGCCTAATTTTCTTTAATTATACTTTAGCCCTAGGGAACTTTTCTTCTTTGCACTTAAGTCCCTTAAATTTGGCTAAAATTACACTTTAAGACCCCACATTTTTGTCTACCTTTCCTTCCTAGCCTTAGACTTTCCATAATTGCAATTAAGTCCTTTCATTTCCTTTCTTTTTCAATTTAATTCCTTTCTTTACATAAATAACCACATCTTTTTCCTGAAAAATAATTCATATATTTTATTCAATCTGTACATACAAATCAGTACAGAAAATTAGGGATATTACACTTCTCATCCCACTTGAACTGTTGATTCTTTCTCGTCAACTTGGTCAACGGCAAGGCAATTCAAGAAAAGTCCTTAATAAACCTTCTATAATATCCTGCTAAACCTAGAAAACTTCTAATCTCTGTCACTGTCCTTGGCTGTTCCCAGCTTAATACCGCTTTAACTTTGCTAGTATCTACAGCTACCCCTTCATGGGATATGACATGACCGAGAAATTTGACTTTTTGCAGCCAAAACTCACATTTACTAAGCTTAGCATAGAGTTATTTTTCTTTAAGGATACTAAGAACAATTCTCAACTGCCTCTCATGCTCTTCAGCAGATTTAGAATATACTAGAATATCATCAATGAAGACCACAACAAATTGATCTAGGTAGGGGCTGAAGATTCTATTCATGTAATCCATAAAAATTGCATTCACATTAGTCAGACCAAAAGGCATCACTAGAAATTCAAAATAATCATAATGAGTCCTGAAAGCAGTCTTTGAGATATCATCTGATTTAATCCTGAGTTGGTGGTAGCCTGATCTCAAATCAATTTAACAGAATAAACTTGCCCCAGCCAACTGATCTAACAGATCATCAATTCTGGGAAGAGGATACTTATTTTTAACAGTAATCTTATTCAACTCCCTATAATCAATACATAGCCTTAGACTGCCATCCTTCTTCTTAACGAATAACACTTGAGCACCCCATAGTGAAACATTGGGTCTAATGAAACCCTTCTCTAAGAGCTTCTCAATCTACTTCTTTAACTCAATCATCTCATTAGGAGCCATACGATATGGGGTTTTGGATATTGGTCCAGCTCCAGGTACAATATCAAGTGCAAACTCCACCTCTCGCTCAGGGGGTAATCCTTGAATTTCCTTTGGAAAAACTTCAGGAATTCCTTGATTACTGGGATTTCCTCAATCCCTTCTTCTAGTTTTGTTTGGACAGAAAAGAAGATCATATACCTTTGACATCCTTTTCATGGATGTTTATTTGCCTGAGCCTCTGTTATAAAATTTAGCGTTACTTTTGAACTCAAATCCGCTACCTTTGGACCAAGAACTAGGGTCTTGTTCTTATAGTCCAGCATCATGTTATTAGAAGATAACCAATTAAATCCAATTATGATATCAATTTCCCAAAAGGCATACATATCAAGTCTAGAGTAGTGCAACAATGTTCATACTGGATAATACTATTTAGGCAAACATCAGATGTAACTACTCTAGCATTTGTAGGAGTTGTTACACATATGGCATAATGCAACTTGCTAATCATAAGGCCTAGGCGTTTAGCATATTCATAAGAAACAAAGGAATGACTTGCACCCGAATCAAACATAGCAATCACAGAATGATCATTGAGATAAATAGTACCTTGAATCATTTTGGGTGACTTATGAGCATCTTCCCTTATTAGCGCAAACACGCGACCTTGAGTCCGTGGCCTTTAAATATTTACTGCTTGAGAACACTCCTTAGAATAATGTCCAAGCTTTCCATATGTATAGCAGACATTTTGGCCCATTAGACATGGTTTGTCTCCATGATTCTTTCCATATTTATCGCAGACTCAGAACCTTGAGTACCGATTTCCAATATTACCTTAAAAATTCCCCCGATTGGGCCTTCTGTTCTGCCATTGCCTTTCGCTTTCTATAACCACTACCGCTAGCAGCATCTCGATTCTAATTTGCCTTTTCAGGAGTTACATTTCCCTTACTCATAGGCTTGAGTAACATCCGATGATTTAAACTGTTCTCAATTATTCGGCATGCCTCCACTGCCTTGTTAAATTGGCTGTACTGCTGGGGAGTCATCTTTTCTTTCAACGTAACATTTAATCCCCTGATCATCCTTTCTATCATCCAACGCTCATCATCCACTTGTCTGAGATAAGTGGAATACTGGGATAGACGAATAAACTTAGCTAAATACACATCGAATGATTCTTTTTCTCTTTGTCGTAACATAAGGAATTCAGCCTCCCTTTCATCACGAACTGACTGGGGAAAATACTTTTCATAAAAGTGTTCAAGAAATACTTCCCAGGTGACAGGAATGTTCCTACCTTGTAATAGCAATTCAGCACTCTTCCGCCATCTATCAACATCTTTCTCTATTTGATAAATGGCCATTTGAGCCTTACTCTCCGAGGGATAGTTGAGCACTTTAAAAATCTTTTCTAGCCGATTGATCCAGTCTTTAGCTAGTTGAGCATCAAACGTCCCCTCAAACATTGGAGGATTATGTTTACAGAACTTTGTCATCCACTGTTGAATGCTAACAGAATCAACCACCTACTCAGTTCACCTAGGTGGCTCTTCAAACTGCTGCATCATCTCTGGTTCTACAGTAGTTGCTCACGTAGGTCCTAGCTGTCTTAGGTTACCTATCGCTTCTGCTACTGCAGCTGCTATGGCGGCATCTCTTTCTTGTTCACTGCGACCTTGAGCTGCTCATATTTCCTTTATCATTTGTTGCTACTACTCGAGGAGTTCCAGAATCAGTTGGTTAACATCTATAGAGTTTTGTGGTTCCTCAGGTGTAATAGTTCTTCTTGTTCTTACCATTCTGTTTTACTATTTAAGTATGAGAGGAAACAAAGTAAATAACATAACTTATATTTCATTCAAAACATTATATACAAACGGTTCTAGTAGTGTCACACATAACTATCATACGGATCTTTTATACATTACCTAAGTACATAGATAACATCTTCATTCATAAGTATACATTACTCTTTCTTAAAAGTTCTTCTAAAAAATTCTTCCACCATGAAGATCCAGTCTGGAATGCTATCATATGGTTCTTCTTCAAAGTAATGATCTAGCCCCTCCCTCTAAGACTGAGTAGTGGGTAAGATATCATCCATAATATTTGTCCAATCATCCAGGTTAAGGGTATCAGGATCAAAAGCCAAGTAGGCTTTACCAACTCTAACTATAAAATCTTGATAGATCCTATAATCCTGATCTACTTCTCTGACCAAGTGTCATCCCAAATCATACAACTGCCTGGCCAATTCCACATCTCTCTCAAACCGTTCCTCATTCATATTCCTTCCAGGTACTAATTCTATGATTTGTGTTTCCAAGCGTATCTCTACAGTTGGCATCTTTGGTTTACTAGGACCTGGAATATTTGTTGGATCTGGTAACTGGCTAGGTCCTGGAATATCTAGGTCAACAGGATGTCTAACTGTAGGTTCTTCTGTACCCATAGCCTGAGAACAAACTCCATCAGATTGGACTGGTTGAGGGAATACTATGTCTCTTTCATCTCTCGGGGATGTGTCACCTTCTATACTAGAACCTGCCCTATCTGGAGGTACAACATTTAAAGGAGGAGTTGGGATAGGTTCCTCTAACATACTACCCTCAGATACAATATCCATATCATTTGACCCTACTGATGAATGATCAGATCATTCTTACTCAGAGTCACTAGAATCTGGAATATGTATTACTGGAGGGAGCCAATAGTCAGGGTCATTATCTATCATAAATATCTCTTCTGAATTTAACCCATACTTATCTGAACTAAAGACCTCTGGCATAGGATCTCCTTGATTAACTGTAGTTTATGATCCAATACTATGTTTAGTCATCTTTATCTGCAATCACTAACTTAGTATCAATTATGGCTATTTTCAATTATGTATTTATTTATAAATAACCTATTCAGAGCATTTCCTAAGCCAGAATCCTTTGCTCTGATACCAAAATAAAAATAAAGATTTATTTTTATTTATTAGAGTGAACTTACTGTTGTAAGCTTATCTTTTCATGTTACATGCAAAGATATGAACACTATAAAACTGACATCCTTAATTTTAAGCAAATCTTGCATGTTACATGTAAGGTTACTTCTATAATGACATGATGAATGAATACTCTCCTTCGTAATACATGTGAGGTAAAGTATATATGATAAGAAAGCAATAAAAAAGTGATAAACGAGATAGTTAGCCAGTCAATCCCTAAAGTTTAGAATGAGAATCTAAGACAGACAGTGATAGTCAGTTTAACAGAGAACGAGATTAGAGATGAATATTGATGACAATCCTATAGACATATGGTTACAATACACAGGACATATCCCTTCAGTAGGGGATGAGATATGTAAATGATGTTCCTTGAACATGAAATAAGACACGGTTATGAAAGATGATGCAGCTCTAAGAGGGAGCAGTATCTATGTAATAGAAGCTAACGTTCTTGCAATAGAGCTAGATTGCTTTTGTGATAGAGTCAAACTGCTTATGAAATAGAGCTAAAAGCATGGATAGTGAAGCTCATGATAAAGCCATGTCCATCAGATGAGATAGACAGATTATGATAGATATGTGCATGATAGAGCATTGGTAGCTCTCTGCAGCACTAGATATAGTAAAGTTATGAAAGATAAGAATGAAATGAGAAATTCCTGAGTAATAGAAGAAATGAGTAAAGTCTTAGTAAATAATATTGGCTTTGGTCATTCTGGACAGGCCAAAATGCCAAGGCAAGTGCAAGAATGAGTACTCAGAGTCAGTATATGCCCTGATAAAGTATAAAGAGATGTGAAATGATAATTATGCCCTTAGGGTTAATATAGTGCAAGAAAGGGCACTAAGGGTATTTTGGTCATTTCTCAATAGATGGATATCAGATAAATACTCAGTATAACAATGTCAATGGTAGGAGAAACCTAAACACTGGTTTTCCTGACAGAATACATATTCTTGAATATTTTAAAAATTGGGAACATAAAACAGTCTGGTTTTTATAAAACTAACATATGTAACACTATAAGGCAATCTTTCCTAAGTATATGTAACATGAAATATGTAAGTTCACTTTATCTTTTTATGCTATGACCATATGTAAGTTCACTCTATCTTTTATCTTTTATCATTCATATATCTTATCCCCATTGAAGGTATAGGTCCTGAGTATTGTAATCACATGTCTGTAGTTTTACCATCAATATTCATCTCTAATATCGATCTCTGTCAAACTGGCTATCACTGTCTATCTTAGATTCTCATTCTAAACTTTAGGGATTGACTGGCTAACTATCTCGTTTATCACTTTTCTATTGCTTTATTATCATTATCCCTCATCCCTTTTTACATACTTTTCTAGGGAATAGTAAACTTTAAATACTTCTGCATATGGAAATACCACCCTTGTATATCAGCTGGTGGATCATTTTCCAGAAACTCACTTAGCTCTACATGCCATATAGGAGTATATGGCAATATCTGACTTATGACCATGTCATGCCAATCTTCTAAATTGTAGACCTGATTCAGGTCAATGCTATCGATGGTATATTGGTTTATTATCCTTGCTATGGCATTGAGAAAATGTCACATTCACTTTCCTAACTTCATCTTCTACAAACTAGTACCCTGTTATGTTTGGAAAAGATAAGGGTGAGATTTCAGGGGAAATCTCAGTAGCAAACGATACTAAATAGTGTATGAATCAATGATTGGTATTAGTGCTTGCTTGTGATTGTGTCAACTTAATGTAATGTGCACGCTTCCATGTAACATATGAAATACAATTGGCAAAGGTAATAATAGAACAGAGCTTCAACAATTACATATTAACATCAATCAATCAAGCCATAACATAATCAACCATACATTCAGCACAAACAAGTTTAGGTAAGTTTACTACTTCTCCGTGATGGAATTCCTCTGCTTAGGGAATATTAGCTCTTTATCTATTAACCATCACTTCTCTAGCCTTAGGCCATGTGCTAGGATCATTCCTAGGCAAATCTCATTCTACCTATCTCATCTTAACTCATCATTAGGTCTATGTACATCCTAGACGCGACTTGAGTATTGGCTAGTCGCGACTCACATTCCTGTGATCTTTTGTCGTGACTATCTCTATCTACTCGTCACGACTTGACATCTCTGTGTCCTTTAGTCGTGACCTAACTCTTATACCATCACGACCTGGACTCCTTTGTGCACACTAGTCACGACCTATGACTTGACTCACGTAACCTCATTTCTCTGTAATAGCTAGTCGCGACCTGCACGCCTTCACGTCGCAACTTGGATATCTCATCATCCTCACTGTAGCGTCTGGTCGCAAAATGATATCTCGAGCTACTCTTACAGCTTCCCTGACTTGAACTGGTCAACTTCTGTCTCTACCAATAGAGGAAGCTGCTTCTCATACGTTATCCTACTTAGTCTAGTCACATCGTGTTAAGGAACACGAGACCACAGCGGTAACAGCTGACTAAGACTGCTCTATTGTAATCATATCCTTCGTAAGACTGAAAAGCTCGGGGTATAATTTTATCATCTGGGTGTCACTGTCTCTTATCTGAATCTTTCTCTAAGCAATGAACACTATCCCTATATCGTACTCTAGAGAGAGAATCGTTCAAATTTCTAACTTGTTTAAGGGGTCAGTCTAACTAAACTAGAGCGTAACTAAGCCAGAACCTTCTGTTCTATTCCAAAATCTTATGCTCTGAGCTAGAACCCTTTCTGCTCTATACTAGAACCTCTTACTCTGATACCAAAATTTTTGTATAAAGCTAGATTAACCAGCATCATTTCCTCTATCTACTGATAAAATTTGGGACTGAAATGCTTCCGGGCAGTTCAAGCCACTTCCAGCTCAACTTTTTATAATTACCATTTTGCCCCTATAAACTTTTTCTCTTTTCAATTAAATCCCTTTACTTTTCATAATTACACTTAATAGCCCATAACTTGTGTCTGCTTTCATTTCATACCATGGAACTTTTAGACTTTTCACTTTAGTCCCTTTCTTTTCCAAAATGACCATTATGCCCCAAGGGACTTTCACTATTTACATATAAGTCTCTGTACTTTTACTTATTTGCAGTTTAGTCCCTGAAAATTATCTGTATGTTTCTAGGACTTCTGCTCTAAGGGGTCTGGTAGCTTATCTATTTCAGGCTACTTTCTGAATCTCTGGTTGACACATCCTTACTTTCGTACGTCTTAGGGACCATTTGGTAGCATTTAGATCCACTTTCAAGGTCATTGAAGTCCAATTTCTCAATCTGGAATTTTACTCTTATCGAGTACTATTCACTGTGTAAATTCCAGATGATTGACCTGACTTCGAAAAATCATAACTAATTCTAGAAAAATCAAAATAAAGTGTTTCAAATTGTTACATGAATCTAACTCAATTCTCTTTCAGGGAAAAATAACTCGTTGACCATGCCTTGACCGAGTCAACGTCAGACAACGTTACAACTTTACTGTTCATCCAGCGTTTTTCCCCTGAATCCAGCATTTTGGTCCCAACTTTGATAATTTATATCTCCATGTGTAGACATCCAAATTAGTCATTCTTTATATCAAATTGAAGCTTAGTATGTCTACTATTTACCATAAAAATATCATATATTTATTTAATCATTTACTATTTTTAATTATAGATCAAATATCCCTATGTTGCCACGAGTTACTATTCATGGTGGTAATTTCTAGCAATCAACTTTATATACATATGCATACATCAACGACATATCAATCAAACATGCCCACCAATACTTATTATTAAATAATAAATTGTTATACAATAGGGCATGAACAAAACCATCATATCTCTATTACATCTTTTCCTGCCTGAAATCCGGCAGCATAACTACTATACTTCATCTTTACAAATAACTGATCTTGCACTGATTCGATAATTCTCGTGAGAACTACCATTCTACGTAAGTACCCAGGAAAGACTGGATGAACCGGCTAGGTCCACTCACTTCCAGCCTCCTTAGACAGTACCTACGTACACAGTACGTATCATCTCTTTTCTTCACTACTGATATTTTGCCCTAATTTTGGCAGCATAACGACGTCTCTTAGCATTATCAAAATTTACTTTGACATAACCTCCCTGTAATGGGTTATATATTGGGGATGAGATTCGAGGGAATATCAGTAGTAATAATCATAACAATATATGTAATGGTGTGTGATAGTGCTTGCTTGTGATTGTGTACAGATAAGTATGCTGCGTGCTTCCATACTCAATAACATATGATCATAGCATTGTAGTAGAGCTTCAAACATAACATATAAGAAAACAATCCAACCAAACAATAGCATATCACATCACAAAGCCATTACATAAAAGCTAGGATTAGTTACTACCTGGCTAGCTTAGCAGAACTCTACTATCTCTATACTGCTTCTAGTTCCGCCAGAACTTCCTTCTTTCTTTCTTTCTCTCATTTTCTCTCTCTCTAGAACCCACTTCTCTCTCTTTCTTGGCTCATGGCCGTGGGTCACAATGGCAAGGGGAGGGGTATTTATAGTGGAGGCAAAGGAGAATGAGTGGCCCAGATCAATTCTCAACGAGTGGCTCAGATCGCTTTGCTTGCCCACCAAGTTTCGCTTATGTCATCATGATGACATCATCACCCTTATGACTCACCACTTTATGACATCATCAAGGGACACCTCACAGGCTAGGTGGCACAATGGTGGGACCCTTGGGACACCTCACCCGCTGACTCAGCGCTTTTAGAGAATTCCAGAGTCTTGCACTGGAATACACGGCTGAGATCGTGCCACGTGTCCTCAGCTTTTTCTTCTTCCTCTATGTTGGTGCCATGTGGCATCTTGCTGGCACCTTTCATGTCATCCAATGCTATCCAGATAAGTCTAAAACTTTATCTGATTACTTCCTCGATTATCGTGCCGACCGAGTAACTCTACTTTATTGAAAAGTCACTAAAACATTATTTTAATGCCACTTTTTCCCACATATATGTTGGGCTACATTTTTGGGCTTTGGAATTCCATCTTGGATCTCTGATCAAGCTCAAGTACTCTGATGGATCGATTCCCAAGAAATATCCCTTGGCAAATTACCAAAATGCCCTTGGTTCCTCTTTATTTACTTTAACGAGTCTAGGGGCATTACTATCTTTTCACACCTTACCAGAGTATCCTCTGACCCTGGACAACTATCCAGATAACCTTTCTTGACTGTCTTACCTTAGCTAAATGACCAAAATACCCTTTACTCATTCTTTCACTATTTTATAACATAAGGGCATTTTCGTCATTTTACACCTTTTTCCGAACACCGACTCCTTTTATCAGATAAACTGACATACTGAGTCTAGACATCCCTTTGGGTCATAACAAACATTTGATCGATGTCATCTGAGCTCATTCAGTCTCAGTTTGAATATCGATAAATCTCCCAATCGGATACCCGGAGGTCACAAACTCCCGTCTCAATTCACTGATTTGTGAATAACTTTTTCTACAAACCTCCTTTCGGTATTCTGTCAGTTCCCTGACATCCGTATCTACAGGATGCTTCTTCCCAGAGTTTTTCACTCATATCTGAGGTCTAGGATATCCGGTAAGAATTTTTTATACTTTTAGCCTATCAGATAAATTTCAGTTATCTAGAGTCCTGATAAAATTCCTGTATTAAGCTGGATTACTCAGCATCCTTTGCTCTATCTACTGATGAGATTGGGGACTGAAATGCTTCCGGGCAGTGCTAAGCCATTTTTGGTTCATCTTTCTATAATTACATTTTTGCCCCTGGAATTTTTCTTCTTTTTAATTAAGTCCCTTTATTTGGCTAAAATTACACTTAAAGACCCCACATTTTTCTCGACTTTCTCTTTTAGCCTTATAACTTGTGTCTACTTTTACTTTTGCACCAAGAGACTTTTAGACTTTTCACTTTAGTCCCTTTCTTTCCTAAAATGACTATTATACCCCTAGGACTTTTACTATTTATATATAAGTCCCTGTACTTTTACTTATTTGCAGTTTAGTCCCTAAAAACCCTCTGTATGTTTCTGGGACTTCTGCTCAAAAGGGTTTGGTAGTCTATCTATTTCAGGCTATTTTCTGAGTCTCTAGGCCTAAAAATTGGGATGTTACACTGGTCTTGAAAATTGGGATATTATATTTCTACCCCCTTAGTACCTTAGTCAAACTATTTTGGATATATCTCCTCTTTATATCCCTTCCTGCTTTATGACTAAAGCTTGGGGTATCCATTTACTCATACTTATGGATAACTCGTTATACTGAACTTATGAGTAGTGTCCATTTCTTTCATATCTTACCCTTCAGAATTTTGATGTAATTTTGGGGTCTACATCATTCCACTTAAACTTTGTTAATCTCTCAGGAGAAAAACTGTTCTTTTTGCCTTTCTTTCTCCCGATACAAAATCATAATTTAGATTATGATTCTAATAACTTCTTTAACTTTTCTTATCTTTTTACATATCTCTATGCATCTCTACCAAAATTTTATGGCATTTGCACTCTTTCTTGTCCCTTCTCAGGGCCTACCTATCATTAGGCTACTCTTGCCTTAGCACCTTTCGTGCTACTGGGTTAGGGTTAAGTTACTCTTTATATAGTTCTAGGCCTTAGCATTCTCTTTCTAATAGAACTGTGTTCTATCTTTGCTTTGCCTTAGACCCTCTTCTCTAGGTCTTTTTGGCCTTTTAATTTGTTTATCCTCATCTGGAGGATCTATCTGCTTATACTTTTTTGTTCTCATAACATATGGGGTTCTCTTCTCTATTCCTTAGGCATAATTCCATAAAACTTTGAATATCAACGCTCAGATTTTACCTTGGACTCCGTCTTCGTTTAACGAAAAACTAAGTTTAGTCTGTATATAATAGAGGCTATCTGAGGAAAACCATTATAAATAATTTTTCTAGGTGAGTTTATCAACTAGTGAAGCTTTCTTACCTTAACTTTGTCTTTGGCATTCATCTTCCCAAAGAGATACTATATTGTACTTATATCTTCATGGCTCATTACTTTTCTTAGGCTAGGTCTAACTGCAACCTGGGATCTAACTGCGATCAACCGTTAGCCTCTTCAGAATCTAACTGCAACTCTAAAGCTATCAGGATCTAACTGCGATCCTTCAGGATCTAACTGTGACCCTGAAGCCATGCTAGGATCTAACTGCGACCCTCTAGATCTAACTGCGATTCTGTTGTACTGTATTATCTCTCGAAGATCTTAAACCAACAGTCCAAGTTATAAGGTTAACTGTTTCCACTTGTTGATAACTCAATAAATAATTTTTTTAAAATATTACATTCAGTAGCCCATATTATTTACCAAGACTTTACTTATTTTCTCTCTTACTCAGGAATTCTGTCTCATCTTTCTTACTTTAGTGCTGCTTTCCATGGGCTATCGCCTTGTGTAATCATGGTCTAACTACCTGCTATTGCATTCTACTGCTATGGCCTCATCATAACTTCTTATTTCAATCTGTTCTCTAACTACGAGCCATTTAAACTATGCTCTAACTGCAAACATTCTGTATCAGATCCAACTCTTATCGGAAGAGTGGTCTATACTCACATGAATCTAGCTCTATATGAGAGCCATCTGTTTCAGATCTAACTCTTATCTGAAGAATGATCTGAAAATAATCTCTTTACTGTTATCTGCTGCTCTTTCTGTATACCATTCCTTTCAATTGAAATAGCCTTGAGTACTGCATTCACAAGTCTGCAGAAATACATGAGTAACCCCAATCATACTGTAACTGACTGTCCCACTTATTGAGACTGTCTATCATTCTGGGTATATTCCTATTGCATGTCATATGGTATGGGAGCAACATAACTTTCTCATATCATATATACTCTACCTTGTATGTATTGCAAAAGGGGAGTATCCATGCACCATAGCATACTCTACCATGCGTGTCATCATATGATAGGCATGTATTGCAAAAGGGGAGTATCCATGCACCATAGCATACTCTAACATGCGTGTCATCATATGACAACTGCAATGAGATACAACTATTCATCATAACTGATGGCAACATAAGCCATATCATTATCACATACTTTGCTCAACCATCCATCATACGTACACTATAATTAGGTAAGCTTTATAACATTCTTATTTAAGGTTTCTGATCTAACTAGCTCATCTAACTTTGGCTATCACATTACCCTCATACCAGGGTATAGACTCAACCCATCATTACTCTATCTTATATAGGGGAGTCACTTTATCTTTTAATCTGTGTCTACCTCTCTACTATCTCTTAACTTCTTTTGTCTATATATCAGTCCCAGTCTATTCTTGACCGGACTTTGGTTCCTTATTGGTCTTTCTCTTGATCCTAGTGAACTTGAGTTGCATGGATCTCATTCATCATTTCTTACTATCACTTCTATTTTCTAAGGTACTCTACCCTAGGTCTACTATATGAACACTTAATTCACGTACAAAGAAGAATCCAAGGTCTAAAGTTCAAGCAAGCTAGAGATTTAAGGTAAGCAATCTATTCTAACTTATTTTCCTTTGATTTGGGAGCTTGAACTTAGGGTTTTATGGAAGAAAGTTGAGTTTTCTCTAAGGTGTATATGCTATCCAAAACCTTAGATGAAAGGAGAAAGAAGAAATTAAAGTTAGAATTATGAGATTACATATGGTCATATGTAACTGACATATGTTCATAACAGGGTACTGTTTAGTTAGATACGTAACTGAACAGTTATGTGGGCCAGTGTCCAGAGGAATCCCAGAAAAATGCAAAATTACGAAAATGCTCCTAGGTTATAATAATGTACAAGAGATGAACGGAGGGTATTTTGGTCATTCTAGACAGGCCAAAATGCCAAAGCAAGTACAATAATGAGTACTCAGAGTTAGTATATGCCCTGATAAGATATAAAGAGGTATGAAATGACAATTGTAATATCCCTAATTTTCTGTACTGATTTGTATGTACAGTTTGTACATAATATATGTGAGATTTTCTAGGAAAAATGTGGCCATTTATGTAAAGAAAGGGATTTAATTGAAAAAGGAAGAAAATGCAAGGACTTGAGTGAAATTATAAAAGTTTTAAGGCCAAAAGAGAAAGTAGACAAAAATGTGGGGTCTTTAAGTGTAATTTTAGCCAAATGTGATGACATAAGTGTAATTTATGAAAAGTCAAGGGGCAAAAGTGTAATTATGAATAATTTGGACCGAAAACTGTAATATCCTTAATTTTCTGTACTGATTTCTATGTACAGATTAAATTGAATATATGAGTTCTTTTTCAGGAAAAAGATGTGGTCCTTTATGTAAAGAAAATGATTAAATTGCAAAAGAAAGGAAATGAAAGGACTTAAGTGCAATTATGGAAAGTTTAAGGTTAGGAAAGAAAGGTAGACAAAAATGTGGGGTCTTAAAGTGTAATTTTAGCCAAATAAAGGGACTTAAGTGAAAAGAAGAAAAAGTTCCCTGGGGCTAAAGTGTAATTAAAGGAAAATAGGCCAGAAGTGGTTTGGACCGCCCGACAGCATTTCAGTCCCAGATTTCACCAGAAGAAAGGGCAAGTGACGCTGGGTAATCCAGCCTAATACCGGAATTTTTGAAGACTCCAGATAGCAAAAAATAGACTGATCGTTCAAAAGTTATAAAACTTCCTACCGGATACCCTAGATTTCAGATATAAGTAAGAAATTACAGGATGATGCACCCTTATGGGGCGGATGTTAGGAAACGGACAGAATACCGATAGGAGGTCTGTAGAAAAAGTTATTCACAAATTAGCAAATCCAGACGGGAGTATAAGGTCTCCAGGGATCCGATAGGGAGATTTATCAGTATTTAAACTAAGACTGAATGAGGTCGGGTAACAACAATCAGATACCCATTATGACCCAAATGGCTGCCCAGATACAGTAGGGCAGTGTATCTAACAGAAGGAGCCGGTGTCCGGATATGTGTGTAAATGGTGCATAGTAGCTAAAATATTCGGTGAACTTGGACAGGGGAGGATTCCTCGTAATGCGTGCCATAAAGGTGTTGGACCCAGAAAGGCCCAATAATGGCACCATCAAAGGCCCAATAAGATACGTGGACTGATAGATGGGTCAGTGTCCAGCAGAACCCCGAAAAAGTGCGAAATTACGAAAATGCCCCTGTGTGGTACTAAAGGGGTAGTAGATGTATAAAGGGCATTTTGGTCATTCTGGACAAGCTCGGGAGCCAAGGCACACACAAATAAAGTTACTCAGAGTCAGTATATGCCCTGACAGAGTACAGAAGGGTGTAAAATGACGATTTTATCCTTAGGGTTAAAATAGTGCAAGAAAGGGCACCCAGGGGTATTTTGGTAATTTGCCAAGGGATGTTTCTTGGGAATCGAGCCATCAGAGTACTTGAGCCTGATCAGGATCCAAGATAACATTCCCAGAGCCCAAAAACGTAGGCCCAGTGATATGTGGGGAAAAGTGGCATTAAAATACTATTTTAATGCTATTTCAATAAAGTAAAGTTACTCGGTCGACACGATAAACGAGGAGGTGATCAGATAAAGTCCTGGACTTATCTAGATAGCATTGGAAGGTGTGAAAGGTCCCTTCCAGATGCCACATGGCATCATCTTAGAGGCAGAAGAAAAGTTAAGGACATGTGGCACAATCTCAGCTGTTTAGTTCAGTTTGTGGGAAATCAGACTGGACCAGTACTGGATTGGATTAGAACTGCTGAGTCAGCTGATGAGGTGTCCCAGGAGCTTGCAATTTTGCCATGTGACATATGAGGTGTCCCATGAGGTGGCCTTGAGGTGATGTCATGCATGATGCAGTAAAAGGAATAAAAGAAAATAGGAAATTCCAGGAAAAACCAGGACCACATGTTCAGATGGCTTCAAAATTACAGGAATGCCATTGAGGGAAACTATAAATACCCCCTCCCCCTCCCCATTCATTTGCATCACGGTTTTGGGCAAGAAAGAGAGAGAAAGAAGAGAGAGAAGGAGAAAGAAAGAAGAAAGGAAGTTCTGGTGGAGTTGGAAGCAGTAGAGAGGTTCTAGAGTTCTGCTTTTAAGGTAGTAACTAATCCTAGCTTTTATGTAATGTCTTTGTGAATTGTTGCGCTATTATTTGGTTGGATTTTTGTCATATATGTTATGCTTGAAGCTCTATTACAATCCTATGATCATATGTTATTGAATATTGAAGCATGCAGCATACTTATCTGTACACAATCACAAGCAAGCACCGTCACACTGCATTACATATATTGTCATGATTGTTGCTACTGAGATTCTTTTGAATCTCATTCCAATATATAACATTACATGGGAGGTCCTGTCAAAATAAAATTTGGAAATTTTAAGAGACGCCGTTATGCTGCTAAAATTCTGGCAACAAAGCAGGAACAAAGAAAGGAACTGATACGTACTGTGTACGTAGGTGCTGTCTAAGGAGGCTGGAAGTGAGTGGACCTAGCAGGTTCATCCAGTCTTTCCTGGGTACTTACGTAGAATGGTAGTTCCTACGGGAATTACCGAATCGGTACAAGATCGGTTACTTTCTATAGAAGGAATGTAGCAGTTATGCTACTGGATTTTAGACAAGGAAAAATGTAATAGAAATATGAGGATGTTAATCATGCACTGATGTATAACAGTTGACTATTTAATAATGATTGTTATCTGGCATGTTTGACTGATATGTGATGTATGCATGCACTAATATATAAGGTTGGTTGCTGAAAAATGACTTTGTGAACAGTAATCCGTGGAAACCTATTGATGTTTGATAAATCATTAAAAATAGTAAATGGTTGAATAAATGTATGATATTTTTATTATAAATAGTATACATACTAAGCTTTAATTTTATATATAGAATGCCTCATTTGGATGTATACACGAAAATATATAAATTGTTCAAGTAGGGACCAGAATGCTGGATTCAGGAGAAAATCACTGGATGAACAGTAAAGTTGAAACGTTGACCCACTTTGAATTTGTCAAGGAATGGTCAACCAATGATTTTTCCCTGAAATATAATTAAGTTATCTTCATGTATCAATTTGAACCACTTCATTCCGATTTTTCTAGAATTAGTTATGATTTTTCAAAGTCAGGTCACTCATCTGGAATTTGCCATAGTGAACAGTACCCAATAAGAATAAAATTCCAGATTAAGAGTTTAGACTTCAATGACCCTGAAAGTGGTTCTAAGTACTACTGAATGGTCCTTAAGATGTATAAAAATAAGGATGTGACAAAAACAGGCCAAAAATAGCCAGAGTCATATTAGACCCAAATTTTACCAATAGATGGAGAAAATTATTCCGGTTAGTTTGACGTGTAACAGAATTTTGATTTGAGGTCCCAAAAATTGATATAAATTTCTGAAGTCAGGTAAAATTATTATAGTATTTTTTGGATCTCATAATCATATGAAACCTTACAGTAAATTCCTATAACTAATATAAGAATTTATAAAATTGACAGGATTAGAAAAGGAATCCTATAGAATTTTTAATAGAATTTACAGTGGGATAAAATACCCGATAAATAGCTCTGGGAGCGGTTCCTAGGGAATTATGCCATAAAGGTAGTGGACCCTATAAAGGCCCAAAAATGGTGCCATGAAGGCCCAATAAGACAGTTGGACTGATAGGTGGGCCAGTGTCCAGAGGAAGCCCGGAAAAGTGCGAAATTACGAAAATGCCCATGTGTTGTACTAAGGAGCAATAGATGAATGAAGGGCATTTTGGTCATTTTGGACAGGTCAAAACACCAAGGAAGGTACAGGAAGGGTTAGTCAGAGTCAGTATATGCCCTAACCAGGTACAGAAAGGTGTGAAATGATGATTATGCCCTTAGGGTTAATGTAGTGCAATAAAGGGTACCAAGGGTATTTTGGTCATTTTCTAAGGAATCTGTAATTAAGTTTATACTCAGTATAAGAATGTCAATGGTAGAAGGAATTCGGATACTAGATTTAAGGTCAGAACACATATTATGGAACCTCAGAAAAATTAGATTCAGAAAACAGTTTGGTTTTCAAGGAATTGGACTGAGCCGGTACCGGACTGGACTGGAATTTTTCCAGAGACTTCTTTTCCCTTCAATTTTTCCATGTGCATGGTGAGGTGTCCCTTGAAGTGTCCCTTTGATGATTTCATGAAGGTGATGTCATAATTAATAAAGAAAAGAAAATCCAAGATTAAATATAAGCTATTAGATCAAATAGTGCACAAAATGATCTTGGCCTTTCATTTCCACCCAAGTTTGCCTCCCCTCAAATCAGATTCATTTCGGCATGCATGGAAACCTTGGGGAACCTCTTGCAAAATTTCCATTCAAGCTAGAAAGAAGTAAGCACCTTGGAAGAACTAGCAAGGTAATTAGTCCCCTTGATCCTAGAATTTGTTCTAGTGAATTTGTTCTTGGTTTTAAGAGGTTTTTGGGGCATATTTCTCTTGAGGGTGCTGCTGGATATTCTGTTTGGATGTGAAAGGAATATGAGTTTTATGTTATGGATAGTTTAGACAAGCTTAAACAAGCTAGAATCAAGTGGTAATAGCTTGGAAATCAAAGTATGCTTGTGAATGGAAGATTGTGTTCTGTTCTGGTACTGTACGAATCACTGTTTATATGTTGGAATTTCATGATTTTTATGCTTCCAATGAGTTTAAAATGGAAAATTGTGTGGGGTTATAGTAGAGAAACAAGTATTGGAGGCATTGGAATCAAAATGAGAATTTTTGGAAAATAAGTGTAGCTTTTCGGTTCTGTACAGCCACTTAAGATGCAATTTGATTTTGGAGAATCTGAATGCATATTTGAATTCTACATGAAAAATTATGTGGAAGTGAACCATGAGAATTTATTTTAGAAAGATGGAAGCATAAGTCATAAATTAAAGAAAGAATGGAACTTAGTGAGAACCTAGTCTTGGGATTGTGTTGGAAGTGAATTGTAACTTGATGTTACTTTGTAATGGCTAGGTTTTGACATTTGTGAGAAGGTAAGATCACTCCAAGAAGGAATTAACAAGGACATCTAAGAGGTAGCAAGAATACCTAACTATAATCTTATGTTGTTTGATTGTATGTTTGCTTGTTATGTATGATTATTGGTTGAGCATGAGATGGTTTTATGATGATGATGATGAGATATGAATGGTTGCAACTCCTTGCAATGAATGTTATGACAATATGCATGTTAGAGGTTGCTTATGTATGTTCATGAAGTAGCTCCCATGTCATTATAACATGTTAAGCATTTAATCAAGCATGCATGTTATTATAGTTTGTATGACTTGCTATTGAGATTTCCATGATATCTCATTCTTTCCATATATATAACCATGCTCTAGGTGCTAGAACTTCACAAGGAAAAAAGTTAAATGTGGATGATTAATTTGTATATGACTTAAAGTTGGGTACTTAGCTTGAGAAGATGATATTTTGATGTGCATGATGTATGTTACTAAGAATCCAGTCTGAGTCAGTACATTTCCGACGTTAGTTTTTGTAATATATTCAACATATTTTCACTTGAAATTTGGCATGAACATAGTTTAAATGGACACCAAGAATGCCTCAATTGGTTAAGAATTCGAATTGTTATGATTTTTCAGAGTCGGGATTAAAATCTGGATCAAGATAACACGAGTACCCAGAGGCAGTGAGGTTCATGCGCAAATTTCAAATAGTAAATGAATGAGTTTTTCTACAAAATTTTATGATATTAAAGTAGACATATGGATCTTTAAATCCATATATAACATGCCTCATTTGGATAAGTACACATAGAGAAATGAATTTTTGAAAATAAGGTACAGAAACTGGAACTTTCAGGTTTACCAATTGAACAGTATTTTTCAACGAATAAACTGATTTCATTTGGACAAGTAAACCTCATTTTCATATTTTTCCTTCAAATTTTAATGAAATATATTTTATTAGAACTTGGAACCACCTCATTTCGATTTTTCTAGATTTAATTATGAATTTCCAAAGTTCATGATGTATTCTGGATTTACCAAATGAATAGTACCATAAACAGTACCCGATGACCTAATTCTTGGAAATTCATGCTTTTAAGCTAAAATGGTGTTCCATTAGTCTAAGATACTTCCTAATGAGTATATGTAAGGATGAAATTAAGGATACGATATTTTGGTATCAGAACAAAGGATTCTGGCTTAGGAAATACTCTGAATAGATGATTTATAGATAGATACACAATGGTAAAGCTGCCATAATTGACATTAAGTTAGTGTTTGCAGGATGACTAAACGTAGGACCAGATCAGAAACCACTGTTAACCAAGGAGATCCCAGGCCCGACGTTTTTAGTTCGGATAAATCTGGATTGAATTCAGAGGAGGAGTATATGATGGACAATGATCCTGATTTCTGGTTACCTCTTGTAATTCATATTCCTGATTCTAGTGACTCTGAACTGGATAGATCAGATAGTTCTTCAGTGGGATCGAACTTTGTGGCTGATACACCAGAGGGTAGTATGTCAGAAGAGGAAGGACCTATTCTAGCTTCTCCCATAAATTTTGTACCTCCAGATCTAGCAGATTCTGGTTCAGGTGTTGAGGGAGTCCAGAGGGGTGGAGTTCAGAGGGATGAAGAAGACATAATACACCCTCCACCAGTACAACCTGATGAATGCCAGTCTCAGGTTGGGGTATAGCAGAACCTACCCTTAGACCGCCAGTTAACCCAGATATTCCTGGACCCAGTCAAGTACCAAAAGCAGTAATACAGGTAGAAATGTAAAGGATAACCCTAGAACCTGCTAATAATGACCTGAATGAGGAACAGTTTGAGAGAGCGGTGGAACTAGCCCGACAACTATATGACTTGGGAAGACCCTTAGTTCGAGAGATAGACCAAGACTATAGAGTCTACCAGGATTTTATCACTAGGGTATGGGATACTTACCGAGCCTTTGATCCAGATACCATTACTCTTGGTGATTGGACCAACACCATGGATGACATTTTTCCTATTACTCACACCTGGAGAGCAGGGTTAGATGCTTACTTTGAGGAAGAACCATATTCTAGCATCACCAACTGGATCTTCATGGTGGAAGAATTTATTAGAAGAACTTTTAAGAAAGAGTAGTATATGCTTAGGAAGGATAATATTCTCCATGTACTTATGTAATGTATAAAAGACTAGTATGACAATGTATGTATGACTTTACTGACTTTATGTGTATGACATGTTTTGAATGGAATGTAAATTATGTTATTTATCGTATTCCTCTCTTGTTTAGATAGTAAAACAAAATGGTTTGAACTAGAAGGACTGTTATGACAGAGGAACCACGAGATATGGGAAATATTAATCAGATAATTTTAGAACGTTTAGAGCAGCAGCAAAAGATGATAGAAGAGATACGTGCAGCTCAGGCACAGAGTGAGCAAAAGAGAGATGCTGCTATCGCCGTAGCAGTGGCAGAAGCTGTAAGCAACTTAAGGCCTTCAGAGCCTATAGGAGCAACCAACATAGAACCAGAAAGGGTGCCACAGCCTGTGGAGCCACATAGATGGTCTGATCAAGTGGATGATGCGGTTAGTATTCAGTAGTGGATGATAAGGTTCTGTAAGCATAGTCCTCCAGTATTTGAAGGATCCTTTGATGTCTAGATGGCATAAAATTGGATTAGTAGGTTGGAGAAGATTTTTAAAGTGCTTGATTGTCCAACTGAGACTAAAGCTCATATGGCTATCTATCAGTTAGAGAAAGATGCGGATAGATGGTGGAAGAATACCGAATTACTGTTACAAGCAAGGAATATTCCAATTACCTGGGAAGTGTTTCTTAAACAATTCTATGAGAAGTACTTTCCTCAGTCTGTAAGAGATGAGCGGGAAGCTGAATTCCTTGTACTGAGACAAGGAGAGAAGGAATCATTTGATGAATATCTGGCTAAGTTCATCCGTCTATCTCAGTATTATACTTATCTGCGCCAAGTGGATGATGAGCGCTGGATGACTGAGAGGATGATTAGGGGATTAAATGCTATGTTGAAAGAGAAGTTGACTCCCCCGCAATACAACCAGTTCAACAAAGCGGTGGAAGTATGCCGTATAGTTGAGAATAGTATGAATTATCAGATGTTATCTAGACCTATGAACAAGGAATAAGCAACTCCTGAAAAAGCCAGTCATAATCAAGATGCTGCTAGTGGTAGTGTCTATAGAAAGAGAAAAAGACAGTGGCAGAACAGGAGACCTAATAGAGGGAGTTTTTGAGGAAGGTCTAACAACAGAGACTCGAGGGCCCGAGCATGTGAAAAATGCGAAAAAAATCATGGAGACAAACCATGTCTGATGGGCCAGAATGTCTACTACACATGCGAAAAGCCTGGACATTTCTCTCGGGAGTGCCCTTAAGCAATAAATAATTAGAGGCCAAGGACGCAAGGGCGAGTATTTGCACTGACAAGGGAGGATGCACAAAAGTCACCCGAAATGATCCAAGGTACAATTTACCTCAATGATCACTCTGTGATTGCTCTGTTTGATTTGGGTGCAAGTCATTCCTTTATTTCTTATGAGTGTGCTAAACGCCTAGGCCTTATGATTAGAAAGTTGAATTATTACATATGTGTGATAACTCCCACAAATGCTAGAGTAGTTACATCTGATGTTTGCCTAAATAATGTTGTGCGGTATGAGCATTGTTGCACTACTCTAGATTTGATATGTATGCCTTTTCGAGAAATCGATGTCATAATTGGATTGAATTGGTTGTCTTCCAATAACGTGGTGCCGGATTGCAAGAACAAGACTTTAGTTCTTGGTCCAAAGGTAGCAGATATGAGTTCAGAGGTAAGACTGAATTTTATAACGGAGGCTCAGGCAGATAAGTGTCTGCGGAAAGGATGTCAAGGCTATATGATCTTCTTTTCTGTTCAAGCAGAAGTAGAAGAAGAGATTAAGGAGATCCCAGTGATCAAGGAATTTCCTGAAGTTTTTCCAAAGGAAATTCAAGGATTGCCTCTGGAATGAAAAGTGGAATTTGCAATTGATATTGTTCCTGGAACTAGACCAATATCAAAGCCCCATATTGTATGGCTCCTAATGAGATGATTGAATTGAAGAAGTAGATTGAGGAGCTATTAGAGAAGGGTTTCATACGACCCAGTGTTTCACCATGGGTTGCTCTAGTGCTATTTGTTAAGAAGAAGGATGGCAGTCTCAGACTATGTATTAACTATAGGGAATTGAATAAGATTACTGTTAAGAACAAGTACCCTCTTCCCAGAATTAATGACCTGCTAAATATAGCTTAGCTTAGCTTAGTAGTACACTTAACAGAGGCTCAGGCAGATAAATATTTACAAAATGGATGTCAAGGGTATATGATCTTCTTTTCTGTTTAAACAGAACTAGAAGAAGGAATTGAGGAAATTCCTTATGAAATATCCTTACTTTTGTCCGTCTTAGGGACCATTCGGTAGCATTTAGAACCACTTACATGACCTTTAAAGTCCATTAGCTAAATCTGGAATTTTTACTCTTTGCGAGTTACTGTTCATATGGTATTCCAGATTCGGTGATGAACTTTGAAAAATCATAATTAATTATAGAAAAATTGAAATCAAGTGGTTTAAAATTTTACTCGAAGCTAACATCTTGAAGTTTAAGGGAAAAATAATTTCCTGACCAAATGTTTAGCACATTGATACAGTTTATTCGTTAAAATTTACTGTTCATTTGGTCAAAAATTCTAAAAATAGATTCTGGTCCCCATCTTTGGAAAATTGGTTCTCCTTGGTGTCAAAATGAAGCTTGACATGTTAACTAAATGTCTGTAAAATTTCATACTTTTATTCCATCATTTACTATTTTTCATTACATCAATAACATTATTGTTCAGACTGGCCATAAAACATCATTACTTGCAAGAATTCTTCACATAACATCATATAACATTTACATTGACCAATCCCTAACTCCTCTTCATGCTTCTTCATCCTCTTTCCTCATTCATAAACCTATTGGGATTAGGATTACATGAATGGGGTGAGATTTCTGGGGAAATCTCAGTAGCAAACGGAACTAAACAATGCATGTATTAATGTAATTGCTTGTGCTTGCTTGTGAAAGTGTTACCATAGTGTAATGAGCATGCTTCCATGTATCATGTGAAATACAATTGGCCAAAGTAAACATAGAAACAGAGCTTCAATCATCTACACATATGCACACAATTTAACAAAGCCATAGCACAATCAAGCATAACATTCAATACATATAAGTTTAGGGTAAGTTTACTACCCTATTGCTTTACTTCCTTTCACTTTAACTTTGCTTCTTCCTTCTTACTTTTCCTTGAAATGTGGCTGCCTCTTTAGAGCACACTACCAAATCCTAACATCACATAATCATCCATTCATCACCATCTAACTCTCTTGAACATTAAGCTTACTTTAACTAACATAACTTCCTTTAATCTTTACCAATTGACTTGGCCTTTGAATAAATTGATGTCTTGACCTTACCCTACACAATTTCATCTTTTGAATCCATTTATGAGCTTAGAATCATGAAATTCCATCTCCAATGCACTGTTCCAGACAGATTTGAGAAAATATACATAATCCTTTCAAAAATTCTCATTTTGATTCCAATGCTTCCCATACTTGTTTCTCTACTTTACCCCACACAACTTTTCTTTTTAAAACCATTGGAAGCATCAAAATCATGAAATTCTAATCACTGTTCATGCGAGTGAACAGTAACAAAGAAGAATTCCAAACATTAAAACTTTCAATTTCAATATTTCTATGGTTCAAAACCTATTCAATCCTACACAAAATCATCATATAAATTTAATGGAAGCATTAGATCATTGAAATTCCATCTCCTTCTATCATGAACAGTGCAAACCGAATTGTTTCATCCATGGCAAAGTCAAGAATATCAACTTGATTCAACAACCAATCATCTAACTAGCTTGTTTAAGCTTTAATCTCATAATTCTAACTTTAATTTCTTCTTTCTCCTTTCATCTAAGGTTTTGGACAGCATATATACCTTAGAGAAAACTCAACTTTCTTCCATGAAAACCCTAAGTTTAAGCTCCCAAATCAAAGGAAAATAAGCTAGGATAGATTGCTTACCTTTAATCTCTAGCTTGCTTGAACTTTGGACCTTGGATTCTTTTTTGTGTTGGCTTGAGTTTTCATTTTGCCATAGCTTCCCCAAGGCTTCTTGCTTCACGGTTTTGCATCAAAAAATGGGGGTATTTATAGAAAAATCTAATGGAAAATGGATGGCCAAGATCACTTTATGCACTATTTGATCTAATGGCTCATATTTGCTCTTGGATTAGCTTGCCTTCGAAGCCAATGAGATGACATCATCAAGGGACACCTCATAGCCCATGTGATGAAATTATGAAGGGAGGAAGCATTTGGAAAAATTCTAGTCTAATCCGGTACTGGCTTAGTCCGATTTTCCAAAAACTAGACTGTTTTCTGAATCTAATTTTTCTGAGATTCCATAATATGTTTTCTGACCTTAAATCCAGTATCCGGATTCTTCCTACCAGACATTCTTGTACTTGGTTTAAACTTAATTACAGATCCATTGGCAAATTACCCAAATACCCTTGGTGCCTTTTCTTGCAGTTTATTAACCCTAAGGGCATAATTGTCATTTCACACCTCTTTATACCTTATCAGGGCATATACTAATTCTGAGTACTCATTCTTGCACTTACTTTGTCATTTTGGCTTATCTAAAATCACCAAAATGCCCTCCGTTCATCTCTTGTTCATTATTACAACCTAGGGGCAATTTCGTAATTTTATATTTTTCAGGATTCCTCTGGACACTGGCCCACATAACTGTTCAGTTACCTTATTGGGCCTTTGTGACGCCATTTTGGGCCTTTATATGGTCCACTACCTTTATGGCCCAAATCCTGAGAAACCTCTTTCGAAGGTATTTATTGGGTATTTTATTACATTGTAAATTCCATTAAAAATTCTACAGGATTTTATTTTTGATCCTATCAGTTTTATAAATTCTCATATTAATTATAAGAATTTACTATAAAGCTTCATCTGGTTCTGAGATCCAAAAAATACTGTAATACTTTCTCCTAACTTCAAAAATTTATATCAATTTTTCGACACATCAAATCGAAATTCTGTGTTGCTTCAAACTAATCGGAATAATTTTCTCTAGTTACTGGTAAAATTTGGGTCTGATCTGATTCCAGGCATTTTTGGACCTTTTTTGGCTCAATTTTCTCATAATTATACTTTTGCCCTTTGAACCTTTGATAAATTACATTTAGGTCCTTAAACTTTTGAAAATTATACTTTAGGCCCTCAACTTTTCATAATTACACCTAATGGCCCAAAGTTTATGTCTACTTTATATTTTGCACCATGGAACTCCTTAGCATCCGCAAAGCTTTATCTCTCTTTCTGTATAATCATATTTCTTTTCCTTAGAAACTCTTATCACTCTATTGTTGCTCTTATCATCTTTAATAATTCAGCATCATACAAAGAGAGGACTTACGCAATTATTCTTTTCTTTACTTTACTGCTAAGTAGGAGCACATACTCTAACATGCATAATGCCTGGCCAACATATTGCAGGACTGTATATGTGCTCATGAATGCAAAGCTCTAACATCGGAGCTCAATCATTCCTTTCCTAAATATGGACGGCTCTAACACGAAGCTTGCACAGCTCTATCATATGGAGCTTGCACTGCTCTAACATCGGAGCTTTAGTGAAACATCCTCCCTTAGACTCTTCAGAGTACACTTGCGGAAGCAATATTAGCTTGATTATATCTTAACTTAAGCCCAGAAATTCAAAATTTTACTCTTAAGTTCCTTATTTTGGACCTTTAATTTGAAAATTAATTTATCCCGTTCTACACATCCAAATGAGGCATATTACCTATCCACGTAATGCCCCAGATGTGTACGACTAGCCTGCCAAATTTCATAGCCAAACTCCTTCGTTTACTAGGTCAAACTGAGGCCAGAACACTGCTACCTCAGGACCTGCGAATTTCTCCCTTAATTCCCCATTCACAAATTGAACATGCCAAACAACATTTATTATTAAATAATAAAATGTCATACAACAAGGCATACAGCAAATTATCATATTTCTATTACATCTTTTCCTGCCTAAAATCCGGCAGCATAACTGCTACAATTCTTCTTTAGAAAGTAACCGATCTTGTACCGATTCGGTAATTCCCGTAGGAACTACCATTCTACGTAAGTACCCAGGAAAGACTGGATAAACCGGCTAGGTCCACTCACTTCCAGCCTCCTTAGACAGCACCTACGTACACAGTACGTATCAGTTCCTTTCTTTGTTCCTTCTTCGTTGCCAGCATTTCGGCAGCCTAACGGCGTCTCTCAAAATTCTTAGAATTCAGTTCAACATAATCTCCCTGTAATGGGTTAGACATGGGGAATGAGATTCGGGGGAATCTCAGTAGTAATAATCATAACAATATATGTAATGCAGAGTGACGGTGCTTGCTTGTGATTGTGTGCAGATAAGTATGCTGCGTGCTTCCATATTCAATAACATATGATCATAGCATTGTAATAGAGCTTCAAGCATAACATATAAGACAACAATCCAATCAAACAATAGCACAACAAATCACAAAGACATTACATAAGAGCTAGGATTAGTTACTACCTCAAAAGCAGAGCTCCAGAACTTCTATACTGCTTCTAACTCCACCAGAACTTCCTTTCTTTCTTTCTCCTTCTCTCTCTTCTTTCTCTCTCTTTTCTTGCCAAAAACATGGGATGCATAAAATGGGAGGGGAAGGGGGTATTTATAGCTTTAATGGATGGCATTCTTGTAATTTTGAAGCCATCTGAATATGTGGTCCTGGTTTTTCCTGGATTTTCCTATTTTTCTTTATTCCTTTTTACTGCATCATGCATGACATCATCCAGGACACCTCACCGGGACACCTCATCGCCACATTCTTCACATGTCACAATTCCTGGACACCTCATCAGCTGACTCAGCAGTTCAGTCCAATCGAGTACCGGTCCAGAGTCTTGCACCGTAATACGTGTCCTTACTTTTCTTCTGCCTCTAAGATTGAGCCATGTGGCACCTGGAAGGGACCTTTCACACCTTTCAATGCTATCCAGATAAGTCCCAGACTTTATCTGATCACCTCCTCGGTTATCGTGCCGACCGAGTAACTTTACTTTATTGAAACAACATTAAAATAGTATTTTAATGCCACTTTTTCTCACATATCACTGGGCCTACGTTTTTGGGCCTGGGAATATCATCTTGGGTCTCTGATCCAGCCCAAGTACTCTGATGGCACGATTCCCAAGAAACAGCCCTTTGTAAATTACCAAAATACCCTTGGGTGCCCTTTCTTGCGCTATTTTAACCCTAAGGGTAAAATCGTCATTTCACACCCTTCTGTACTCTGTCAGGGCATATACTGACTCTAAGTAACTTTATCTGTATGTGCCCTGGCTTCTGGGCCTGTCCAGAATGACCAAAATGCCCTCATTCATCTACTACCCCTTTAGTACAACACAGGGGCATTTTCGTAATTTCGCACTTTTCCGGGGTTCTGCCGGACACTGGCCCACCTATCAGTCTAAGTGTCTTACTGGGCCTTGTTGGCGCCATTATTGGGCCTTTCAGGGTCCATTACCTTCATGGCACGCATTACGAGGAATCTCCCCCCGTTAATGTTTATTGAATATTTAATCTATTTTTCACCGTTTATACACATATCCGGACACCGGCTCCTTCTGTCCGAAACACTAGCCTGCGGTGTTCAGGCATCCCTGTGAGTCATATCAGTCATCTGACTGAGGTCATCCGAACTCATTCAGTCCCTTTTCAAATACCGATAAATGTCCCTATCGGATCCCCGGAGGCCTCACACTCCCGTCTGGATTTTCTAATTTGCGAATAACTTTTTCTACAGGCCTCCTATCGGTATTCTGTCAGTTTCCTGACATCCGCCCCATAAAAACGCATCATCCTGTATTTTCTCACCTAGATCTGAAATCTAGGATATCCGGTATGAATTTTTATAACTTTTGGACGATCAGTCCATTTCTGGCTATCTGGAGTCTTCAAAAATTCCTGTATTAAGCCAGATTACCGAGCGTCCCTTGCTCTCTCTACCGGTGAAATCTGGGACTGAAATGCTGTCGGACAGTCCAAACCACTTCCGGCCTGACTTTCTTTAATTACACTTTAGCCCCAAGGAACTTTTCTTCTTTTCATTTAAGTCCCTTTTTATTTGGCTAAAATTACACTTAAGGACCCCACCTTTTTGTCCTTAAACTTTCCATAATTCTTTCATACTCACAGAGACCTCGTATGCTCATTTCACAGTTCAGTGAAATGATCAGCATAATTTTCTCTATTTTCTGGCAAAATATGGTACTCATCGGCTACCAGCCCGATCTTTCCCATAATTACAATTTTGCCCCTGCATTCTCTTTCTGGCCTTATTACTCATCTTCTCATCCCTTATCTTATCATCCCTTAAACTCTTCAGGAGTCATCGTTAATTGAAAAGCTCGACAACCCGCCCATATCAGGTTATCTTACACAGGAGCCAGCCCATATCAAGCTTCCTGCAGAATTCCTAGGCTTAAGACTTAGGATATTCCTCACATTCCTCATTTTGAACCTAGGCGAACTGTCCCGATCTCCTAGACAAAAAATCGGGATGTTACATTTAGCATATTTTACAAACATAACATAGTGCCTAACATTTCATGCAAGGAGTGAAAGCTCTCACTTTTATCTGTAACATAACATTTAAACATCTTATCCCTTTCAAAAAGAGAGCCTCTCTTTCTGTTCATAAAGTTACTTCTTACTATCATTTTCAATACACATGTCTCATTGTGTGCCACATTACATGTTTATCATAGTGTATCTTATTACGTACTTCTCATGCTGTATCATGGTAGATCTAGCCAAATCTGGCTATATCATAGTGTATCTTACTCTTTCATGACTTATCTTGCCTTATCATGACATATCCTGAGATACTATAAGTCTAACATTCTTTTTAACTTATAACTTTGTCAGCCTCTTAGGAGAATATTGCTCTTTTGCTTCTCGTTCTCCTGAACAAAGTCATAATTTAAATCTTTTATTTCAAATCCACTCTATTTGGACTTGACAGGAGGGTTCTAATCCTTAACTGTTCATAACCCTTTCTAACTTTTCATAACTTTATTTATCATTTTACATAACTTTGTACATATATGCCAAACTTTTGTGGCATTTACACTCTTTTCTCATTACTTCCCAGGGTCACTCATCATTGGGCTACTCTTGCCTGAGCACACTTAACTAAAAAGTGCTGGTAAAAATTTGAAGCACTGGTGTTAATAGGCTCCAACCTTGGTACTTTACTATCTTAGATCCTTCTTTCCATACTATCTCTCTTGGGTCTATCTGGCCTTCTAATCTTTTTATCCTCATCTGGAGGATCTATCTAGCTTTCATTCTCATTCTCTTTATTCTCATCTTAGAAACCTCTACTAACTTCACTTCATTTTTCATGTAAGAAGATTCTGAGTTCAGTCTATAATAATAATAATATGGCTATCTAAAACTAACATTATGGGTACTCTCTCTACTATGAGTTAACAACTTGTGAAGCTTCTCTACCTTAAACTTTATCCTTGGTATTTGTCCTTCCAAAGAAATACTGTACTTATGGCTCATTCATTTTCTTTCTTTAGGCTAGGTATACTGCGACCCTCAGGATCTAACTGCGATCAACCGTCAGCCTCTTCAGGATTTAACTGCAACCTTGGAATTCTTTTCTCTATGAGCCATACTAGGATCTAACTGTGATCCTCTAGAATCTACTACAATTCCGTTGTACTGTATTCTTATCTCTGGAAGACTTAAACCAAGGGACTAAGTTACAAGTTTAGTTACTTCCACTTAGTTGCTAACTCAACAGATAATTCTCCAAAATGATCATAGAAGCCAATATTATTTATTAAGACTTTACTTATTTCCTCTATTACTTAGGAATTTCTCATTTAACTCTCATCTTTCATAACTATACTATATCTAGTACTACAGAGAGCTACAAATGCTCTATCATGCACATATTTATCATAATCTGTCTATCTCGTCTGATGGACATGGCTTTATCATGAGCTTCACTATCCATGCTTTTAGCTCTATTTCATGAATAGTTTGACTCTATCGCCAAAATCAATCTAGCTCTATTACGAGAAAGTTAACTTCTATTACATAGACGCTGCTCCCTATTAGAGCTGCATCATCTTCCATAACTGTGTCTCATTTCATTTCATGTTCAAGGAACATCATTCACATATCTCATCCCCTACTGAAGGGATATGTCCTGAGTATTGTAATCATATGTCTATAGGATTGTCATCAATATTCATCTCTAATCTCGTTTGCTATCAAACTGACTGTCGCTGTCTGTCTTAGATTCTCATTCTAAACTTTAGGGATCGACTGCTAACTATCTCATTTATCACTCTTCTATTGCTTTAATATCATTACCAAGTTAAATTATCTTATTGTGTGTTGTATGGTATGGGAGCAACATAACTTTCTTATCATATATACTCTACCTCACATGTATTACAAAAGAGAGTATTCATTCATCATAGCATACTCTAACATGCATACCATGCAAGGAGATGCAATTATTTATGCATTCTCTAACATGCATGTCATCACATGACACGGCAAGGAGATGCAACTGATCATCATAACTTATGGCAACAAAAGCCATATCATCATCACATAATTTGCTCAACCATTCATTATACGCATACTGCAATTAAACAATTAACTAGTTAACCTTTTTTAAGTATTTTGTCCCTTTATCACCTTATCTGCCAGATCCCGATCATTCATTCATGAACTTGAGATGAATATTCCTTTATTTACTAAGGCTGCCATGTTACCCTTTTCTACGGTACAGACTCAACCCTTCACTACTCTTTCTTACACAGAGGATAGGGGAGTCACTCTATCTTTAAAATTGTGGCTACCTTTCTCTCTCTAGGCATTATACATCTCTATTTCTAATCTTGTAAACATCTATCGTCTTATGGAACTTCAGTGAATACCTGAGAAAAATTCTTTGAAGCACGGAATCCAATCCATGAATTAACTTCTCAATCATTCAACTCTCTCTATTCATATAGACGAACTCGGCTAAGTATTAACTAGTAAGGTTAAACATTATTACTTAAACTAAGCATACAACATCATTACTTGCAAGAATTCTTTACATAACATCATATAACATTTACATTGACCAATTCCTAACTCCTCTTCTGCTTCTTCATCCTTTTTCCTCATTCATAAACCTGTGGGGATTGGGATTACATGGATGGGGTGAGATTTCGAGGGAAATCTCAGTAGCAAACAATACTAAACAATGCATGTATTAATGTAATTGCTTGTGCTTGCTTGTGAAAGTGTTACCATAGTGTAATGAGCATGCTTCCATGTATCATATGAAATACAATTGGCCAAAGTAAACATAGAAACAGAGCTTCAATCATCTACACATATGCACACAATTTAATAAAGCCATAGCACAATCAAGCATAACATTCAATACATACAAGTTTAGGGTAAGTTTACTACCTTATTTCTTTACTCCCTTTTTTACTTTAAATTTACTTTTTCCTTCTTACTTTTCCTTGATGTGTGGCTGCCTCTTTTGAGTCCACAATCAAATCCTAACTTCACATAATCATCCCTTCATTACAATCTAACTTCTCTTGAACATTAAACTTACTTTAACTAAGATAACTTCCTTTAATCTTTACCAATTGACTTGGCCTTTGAATAAATTGATGTCTTGACCTTACCCTACACCATTTCATCTGTTGAATCCATTTATGAGCTTAAAATCATGAAATTCCAGCTCTCATGGACTGTTCTGGATAGATTTGAAAAGCATACATAATTCTTCCACAAATTCTCATTTTGATTCTAATGCTTCCCATACTTGTTTCTCTACGTTATCCCATACAACTTTTCATTTTAAAACCATTGGAAGCATCAAAATCATGAAATTCCAATCACTGTTCATGTGAGTGAACAGTAATAGAAAAGAACTTCAAACATTACAACTTTCAATTTCAATATTTCCAAGGTTCAAAACCTATCCAATCCCACACAAAATCATCATATAAATTTAATGGAAGCATTAGATCATTGAAATTCCATCTCCTTCTATCATGAAAAGTGCAAACCGAATTGTTTCATCCATGGCAAAGTCAAGAATATCAATTTGATTCAATAACCAATCATCTAACTAGCTTGTTTTAGCTTTAATATCATAATTCTAACTTTAATTTCTTCTTTCTCCTTTCATCTAAGGTTTTGGACAGCATATACACCTTGGAGAAAACTCAACTTTCTTCCATGAAAACCCTAATTTCAAGATCCCAAATCAAAGGAAAATAAGCTAGGATAGATTGCTTACCTTTAATCTCTAGCTTGCTTGAACTTTGGACCTTGGATTCTTTTTTGTCTTGGCTTGAGTTTTCATTTTGCCATAGCTTCCCCAAGGCTTCTTGCTTCACGGTTTTGCATCAAAAAATGGGGGTATTTATAGAAAAATCCAATGGAAAATGGATAGCCAAGATCACTTTGGTTACTATTTGATCTAATGGTCCATAATCCACCTTGCAAGAAGCTTGCCCTAGAAGCCTCATTAATGACATCATCGATGACATCATGAGGGCTTTGTTTTGGCGCAATAAAGTAGGAAATATTGATAGGAAAAATTCTAGTCTAGTCTGGTACTGATTGGGTCAGTTTTATAAAAACCAGACTGTTTTATGTTCCCAATTTTTAAAATATTCCAGAATATGTATTATGTTAGGAAAACCAGTGTTTAGGTTTCTCATACCATTGACATTACTATACTGATTATTTATCTAATATCCATCCATTGATAAATAACCAAAATACCTTGGGTGCCATTTCTTGCACTATATTAACCCTAAGGGCATAATTGTCATTTCACACCTCTTTATACCTTATCAGGGCATATACTGACTCTGAGTACTCATTCTTGCACTTGCTTTAGAATTTTGGCTTGTCCAAAATGACCAAAGTGCCCTCCCTTCATTTCTCGTTCATTATTACAACCTAGGGGCATTTTCATAATTTCATATTTTTCCGTGTTCCTCTAGACACTGGACCACATAATTGTCCAGTTACCTTATTGGGCCTTTGTGACGCCATTTTGGGCCTTTATATGGTCCACTACCTTTATGGCACAAATCCTGAGAAACCTCTCCCGAAGGTTTTTATCAGATATTTTATTACACTGTAAATTCTATTAAAAATTCTACAGGATTCCTTTTCTGATCTTGTCAGTTTTATAAATTCTCATATTAATTATAAGAATTTACTGTAAAGTTTCATCTGATTCTGAGGTCCAAAAATATTGTAATAATTTCTCCTAACTTCAGAAATTTATATCAATTTTCGGGACCTCAAATCGAAACTGGAATAATTTTCTCTAGCTACTGGTAAAATTTGGGACTAAAGTGATTCCGGGCATTTTTGGCCTTTTTCGGCTCAACTTTCTCATAATTACACTTTTGCCCCTTGAACTTTTGATAAATTACATTTAGGTCCTCAACTTTTCATAATTACACTTAATGACCAAAAATTCATGTCTACTTTACATTTTGCACCATGGAACTTTTATACTTTTCAATTTAGTCCCTCTTCTTTAAACCTTCATCTAATCATTCTTTGTCAACCTCTCAGGAGAATATTGCTCTTTTTATCATTTTACATAACTTTGTGCATATATGCCAAACTTCTGTGGCATTTATATTCTTTTCTCATTACTTCCCAGGGTCACCCATTATTGGCCTACTCTTGCCTGAGCACACTTAACTAAAAAGTGCTGATAAAAATCTGAAGCACTGGTGCTAACAGGCTTCAACCCTGGTACTTGACTATCTTAGACCCTTCTTCTAATACTATCTCTCTTGGGTATATTTGGCCTTCTGATCTTTTTATCCTCATCTAGAGGATCTGTCTAGCTTTTATTCTCATCTTAGGAACCTCTATTAACTTCACTTCATTCTTCATGTAAGAAGATTCTGAGTTCAATCCCATGCTCTGATACTAAAATATCGTATCCTTAATTTTACCCTTAGATATACTCAATTGGAGGTAACTTACACCAATCAATTACCTCTTTAGCTTATAAACATCAATTTTCAAGAAAAAGGGCATCGGTACTGTTCACGGCTACTGTTTATTTGGTAATCCAGAATACAACCTGAACTTTGAAAATTCATATCTAAATATAGAAAAATTGAAATAGGGCAGGTTCTAGTATAGAAGGTGACATATCCGAGAGAGATGAAAGAGACATAGCATTCCCTCAACCAGTCCAATATGATGGAGTTTGTTCTCAGGCTATGGGTACAAAAGAACCTATAGTTAGATAGCCTGTTGACCTAGATATTCTAGGACCTAGCCAGTTACCAGATCCGATAGATATTCTAGGTCCTAGCAAACCAAAGATACCAACTATAGAGATACGCTTGGAAACACAAATCATAGAATTAGTACCTGGAAGGAATATGAATGAGGAATGGTTTGAGAGAGCTATGGAATTAGCCAGGCAGTTGTATGATTTGGGATGACCCTTGGTCAAAGAAGTAGATTAGGATTATAGGATCTATCAAGATTTTATAGTCAGAGTTGGTAAAGCCTACTTGGCTTTTGATCCAGATACCCTTACCCTGGATGATTGGACAAATATTATGGATGATATCTTACCCACTACTCAATCTTGGAGGGAGGGGCTAGATCATTACTTTGAAGAAGAACCATATGAAAGCATTTCAGATTGGATCTTTATGGTGGAAGAATTTATTACAAGAACTTTTAAGAAAGAGTAGTGTATACTTATGAATGATGATTTTATCCATGTACTTAAGTAATGTATAAAAGATTCGTATGATAGTTATGTGTGACACTACTAGAACCATTTTTATATAATGTTTTGAATGAAATATAAGTTATGTTATTTACTTTGTTTCCTCTCATACTTAAATAGTAAAATAGAATGGTAAGAACAAGAAGAACTATTACACCTGAGGAACCATAAAACTCTGTAGATGTTAACCAACTGATTCTGGAATGCCTCGAGCAGCAGCAACAAATGATAGAGGAAATGCAAGCAGCTCAAGCTCGCAGTGAACAAGAAAGAGATGCCACCATAGTAGCTACAATAGCAGAAGCGGTAGGTAACCTAAGATAGCTAGGACCTACGAGAGCAACTACTGTAGAACCAGAGATGATGCAGCAGTCTAAAGAGCCACCTAGGCGAACTGAGCAGGTGGTTAATTCTGTTAGCATTCAACAGTGGATGACAAAGTTCTGTAAACACTATCCTCCAAAGTTTGAGGGGATGTTTGATTCTCAACTAGCTGAAGATTGGATCAGTTGGCTAGAGAAGATTTTTAAAGTGCTCGACTGTCCTTCCAAGAGTAAGGCTCAAATGGCCATTTATCAGTTAGAGAAAGATGCAGATAGATGGTGGAAAATATGAGAGGCTTTTCGGTTCTATGTAGCAGCCAATGATATGATATGATTTTAGAAATTCTGATTTCATATTTGGATTCTACATGAAAAATTATGTGGGAATGAACTATGAGAATTTATTTTATAAAGATGTAAGTATAAGTCATAAGTTAGACAAAGAAGGGAATATAATAAGAACCTAGTCTTGGTATTGTTTTGGAGTTGAGTTGTAACTTGATGTTACTTTGTAATGGCTAGGTTTTGACATTTGTGAAAGGAGAAGATCATTTCAAGAAGAGAATAACAAGAATATCTAAGAGGTAGCAAGAATACCTAACTATAATCTTATGTTTTTTGATTGTATTCTTGCTTGTTAGTTATGATTCTTGGTTGAGCTTAAGATAATACTTTGATGATTATGATAAAGTATGAATGATTGCAACTCCTTGCAATGAATGTCATGACAATATGCATGTTAGAATTTGCTTATGTATGTTTACAAAGTAGCTCCCATATCATGATAACATGTTAGGCATTTAATCAAGCATGCATGTTATTATAGTTTGTATGACTTGCTATTGAGATTTCCATGAAATCTCATTCTTTCCATATACATAACCATGTTATAGGCGCTGGAACATCTCAAGGAAAATGGGTAAATATGAATGGTTGAATTTGTATATGAATTAAAGTTGAGTACTTGACCTTAGAAGATGATATTTTGATATGCCTAGTGTATGATACTATGTACCTATTCCAAGGTAGTACTCTTTCAATGGTAGTTTTCATGACTTAGCCAATGCATTTTCATGTGAAATTTAGCATGAAAATAGTTAAGATCTAGAGATTTAAATGGACACCAAGAATGCCTCAATTGGTTAAGTATTCGATTTGTTATGATTTTTCAAACTTGAAAATAAAATCTGGAACAAGATAAAATGAGCAACTAGAGGCTGTGAGGTTCATGCACGAATTTCAAATGATAAATGAATGAGTTTTTCCATGAAATTTTATGAGATTAAATTAGACATTTGGAGCTTTAAATCCATATATAATACGTCTCATTTTGATAAGTGAACAAGGAGAAAATGTTTTTTGAAAATAAGGTAAGGAAACTGGAACTTCCAGATTTACCAAATGAACAGTATTTTTCAACGAACCTAAGATCCAAGTAACCTATTTTTGGGACTGAACTGATTCGGGCTTGTATCTAACCAGAATAATTTTCTCTAGCTACTAGTAAAATTTGGGACTAAACTAATTCTGGGCATTTTTGGGACTTTTCCGGCTCAACTTTCTCTATTCATATAGATGAACTCGACTAAGAATTCATCAAAAGGTTTCTCTTTCTCTACTTTAACCCTTAGCCTCCCACTCATCTCTATCTAACTGAGAGAAATGCCCTTCGTAAAACTACTGAAGAAAACTTCTCAAGTGAGCGAATCAATCTCCATCTATATGGAGTAACTTCTACATCTCTCTACTATCTCTTAACTCTTTTTGTATGTATATCAGTCATAGTCTGCTCTTGACTGGACTATGGTTCCTTTCTAGTCTTCTTCTTTATCTTAGCGAACTTAAGTCGCATGGCTCTCATTCATCAACTAGCACTATTACTTCTGTTCTCTAAGGTGCTCTACCCTAGGTCTGCTAAGTTACTGTTTCTTTATGATGGAATCCCTCTGTCTTGGGAATTGAACATGGATATAAGGTTACTTACATATGTCTTGGCTTGAGTTTTCATTTTATCTTTGTCTTGGATTCTTCTTTGGGAATACAAGTAGGTCCTGATTAAATGAATTTACTAGCGAACTTGAGTCGCATGGATCTCATTCATCATCTCATCATCCTCACTATAGCATCTAGTCACAGAATGATACCTTGAGCTACTCTTGCAGCTTCCTTGACCTTGAACTAGTCAGCTTCTGTCTCTATCCATAGAGGAAACTGCTTCTCAAATGTTATCATGCTTAGTCCAGCCATATCGTGTTAAGGAACACAAGACCTCGGCGATAACGGCTGACTAAGACTACTCTATCGTAATCATATCCTTCGTAAGACTGTAAAGCTCAGGGTATAGTTTTATCTATCTGAGTGTCATTGTCTCTTATCTGAATCTTTCTTTAAGCAGTGAACACCATCCCTATATCGTACTATAGGGAGAGAACCGTTCAAATTTCTAACTTGTTTAAGGGGTCAGTCTAACTAAACCAGAGCATCACTAAACCAGAACCTTTTATTCTGTGCCAGAATCTTATGCTCTGAGCCAGAACCCTTTCTGCTCTATACCAGAACCTCTTGCTTTGATACCAAAATGTCACATCCTCACTTTCCTAGCTTCATCTTCTCTAAACTAGTACCCTGTTATGTTTTGAAAAGATAAGGGTGAGATTTTAGGGGAAATCTCAGTAGCAAACGATACTAAACAGTGTATACATCAATGATTGGTATTAGTGCTTACTTGTGATTATGTTAACTTAATGTAATATGCATGCTTCCATGTAACATATGAAATAAAATTGGCCAAGGTAATCATAGCACAGAGCTTCAATAATTACATATTAACATCAATCAATCAAGTCATAACACAATCAACCATACATTCAACACATACAAGTTTAGGTAAGTTTACTACCTGGCGTGTAGCCCTTCCTTTAGTCCTTAACCTTTGATCTGAGGTTCCACCTTTTCATAGGTTAGAGTCTATGCAGAGCATAATAATATTTTATTATTGTCTTATCCAGCATAACTCTACTTAACTCAAGCTTATCTTGAGATAATACCCCTATTCTAACAATCCCCTAACTTCCTTTCTATCCACGGCTAGCCTTATAGAGAGATATTCCTCTATTCTAACTACTAAATCCATAAGAACAAGCCTCTAATTTATTAGAGCAGGGACTAGAATAAATTACTTACCTTATTCCTAAGCTCCTTGGATTGCTCCTAGCTTCGCCAGAACTCCTTCTTTCTCTTCCTTTCTTTCTCTTTCTTTCTTTCTCTCTCTCTCTCTTCCTTTCTCTTCTTAGCCATGGTGTGTGGAATGGAAGGAGGGGCTGAGGGGTATTTATAGGTGGAGGGAGGTGAAATGGATGGTCCAAATCGAATCATAATGAACGGCTCAAATAGCTTAGCTTCCTCAAGAAGCTTCGCCTGCATCATCGTGATGACATCATCCTCCATAATGACTCATCAAAAGTGAAATCATCAAGGGACACCTCACATGTTTAGGTGGCATAATGGTGGGGCCCTCGGGACACCTCACCAGCTGACTCAGTGCTTCCAGAGAATTCCAGAGTCCTATCCCGGAATAAACGACTGAGATCATCCACGTGTCCTTAGCTTTTTCTTCTTCCTCTAGATTAGTGCCATGTGGCACCTTATGGGTACCTTTGATGCCACCTCATGGCTTCCGGATAAGTCCAGAGCTTTATCTGATCAATTCCCTAGTTATCACTTCAACCGGGTAACTTTACTTTATTGAAAACTCACTAAAATATTATTTTAAGGCCACTTTAACTCACCTAACTCTTGGGCTACGTTTTTGGGCTTTTGGAATGTCATCTTGGGTCTCTGATCAAGCTCAAGTACTCTGATGGCTCAATTCCTAAGAAATATCCCTTGGCAAATTACCAAAATGCCCTTAGTTCCTTTTTATTTACTTTAATGAGTCTAGGGGCATTATTATCTTTTCACAACTTACCAGAGTATTCCCTGACCCTGGACAACTATCCAGATAACCTTCCTTGACTTTCTAACCTTAGTCAAATGACCAGAATACCCTTTACTTATTCTTTAACTATTTTATAACACAGGGATATTTTCGTCATTTTGCAAATTTTTTGGACACTGGCACCTTTTACCGATAAACTGATATCATGGGCCTGGGCCTCCCTTGGCATCATTATGGGCCTCTATATGATACCATCTGGGCTCATTTAGTCCCAGTTTGCTTACCGATTAATTTCTCAATCGGATATCGGGCGTTCACCAACTCCCGTCAAAATTCACTAAAAAGTGAATAACTTTTCTTACAGATCTCCTTTCAGGACTTGAAACATCCTTCTTTAGACCCTTCAAAGTACCCTTACGGAAGCAATCTTTACTTTATTAACTCTCTCCTGTCGAGAATCCTGGCAGAAAATAACTGTACTGATTCGGTAATTCCCCATGGGAACTACCATTCTACGTAAGTACCCAGGAAAGACTGGATGAACCGGCTAGGTCCACTCACTTCCAGCCTCCTTAGACAGCACCTACGTACATAGTACTCTATATAGTCTACCAGCATAACGGCATTTTCTAGTAAATATCTTTAAATCTTAACCTTAAATCTTGACCTTAACCTTAACCTTACATATACTCAATTGGAATTATCTTAGATTATTGGAATACCTCCTAACCTCAAAAACATGAGTTCCAAGAGTTGGACTTATCGTACTGTTCACTATCACTGTTCACTGGGTAATTCTAGATTACAGCCTAAACTTTGGAAATTCATAATTAAATCTAGAAAAATCATTTCGAGGTTATTCCAATTTCTAATGAAATATATTTCATTTAACTTTGATAGAAAAATATGAAAATGAGGTTTCCTTGTCCAGATTCAATCAGTTTATTCGTTGAACTTTACTATTCATTGGGTAAATCTGGAAGTTCCAGTTTCTTTGCCCCATTTTAAAAAATTCATTTCTCCTTGTATACTTATACAATTGAGTTGAATTACCTATGGATTTAAATCTCAGAATGTGTAATTTAAGCTCACCAAATATCACGGAAAAACTCATTCATTTACTATATAAAAACTGCGTTGGAACCTCACTGTATCGCAGGACTAGTTTTATCTTGATCTAGCGTTTAAGTCCAACTTTGAAAATCATGTCAATTTGAAAACTTAACCAAATTAGATGTTCTTGGTGTCCAATTAAAGCTATGGATCTTATATATGTTCATACAAAATTTCATGTGAAAACTTGTTGGATAAGTTGCTTAAACTATTGCTGGAAGTAGGCTGCCTCTCATCGGATCCAGTGCATGCATACATTATACATACCCATACATCATCACATAAATTAAAGGCATGCTTTCCAAGTCATATACCATTCATACATCCACAATTACCTCCTTCCTTGTGATGTTCCAGCACCTAGATCATGGTTATGGGGGGTGAGATTCGGGGGAATCTCAGTAGCAAACAAAACCAAACAATGCATGTATTAATGTAAAGACTTGTGCTTGCTTGTGAAAATGTTATCATAGTGTGATGAGCATGCTTCCATGTATCATATGAAATACAATTGGCCAAAGTAATCATGAAATAACAGAGCTTCAATCATCTACCATATACACACAATTCAACCAAGCCATAGCATAATCAAGCATATATTACATACATACAAGTTTAGGGTAAGTTCACTACCTTGGATTTAAGCTCTCTTTCTTATGCTTGCACTTGCTTCCCAAGCTTTTCAATCATGAAGCTTTTTGGTCAATCATTCCCCAACACCTTCTTAGAGGTTTCAAGGTCCTAAGCACATTCATATTCATTACATAATCCATTAGGACCATGAACTCGAATACTACTCAAGAATACCTCTCTTGAACCTTTAACTTGCTTTAACTAACATAACTTTATTTAATCTTTGCCAATAAACTTGGCCTTTGAATCAATTGATGTCTTGATCTTACCCTACACAATTTCACCTTTTGAATCCATTTATGAACTCAAAATAACCAAATTCCAGAAACAATACACTGTTCTATAGAGATTTGGAAAAACTTACATAAATCTTCCAAAAATTCTCATTTTGCTTCCAATGCTTCCCATACTTGTTCCTCCACTTTTCCCACACACAAAATCTCATTTTAAGACCATTGGAGCATCAAAATCATAAAATTCAAATCACTGTTCACACGAGTGAATAGTAACCGGAAATAATTTTCAACATTACAACCTTTAATTCCAATGGTTTCCAAGGTTCAAAACCTATCCAATCCTACACAAAATCATCATATAAACTCAATGGAAGCATTAAATCATTGAAATTTCATCTCTTTCTATCATGAACAGTGCAAACCGAAATGGTAAAGTCAAGAACATCAACTTACTTCACAACCAAGCATGTAACTAGCTTGTTTAAGCTTGTCTAAACTATCTATGACATAAAACTCATGTTCCTCTCACATATACATAGAAATTCCAGAAGCATTTCCCCAAGATTCAAGCCTCAAAACCAACTTAAACTCAAGCACAAACCATAAGAACAAAGGGTAGAAGCAAGGAGACAACTTACCTTACTTGTTTCTTCAAGATCCTTGCTTCCTCTGAGCTTGAGAGAAAATTTTGTAAGAGGTTCCCTAAGGTTCTTTCTCATGGTTTTGGCTTAGAATGAGGGGGTATTTATAGAAAAATCTTGGGAAAATTGAAGGCCAAGATCACCTTGGGAACTATTTGATCTAATGGTTAAAGGTTTAATCTTGGAATGTATTTTCTCTTCTCACTCATGACACCACCACCATGACATCACTAGCATGGCCTCACTTGGGACACCTAATCCTTCCTTTCTGGGGCTATTTTGGTGTCCTTGTGGGTCCCACCATATGCAAAACCTAATTCTTACTTTATTCTCTTTTTCTTTCTTTTCAAAAATCCATAAATTATTTATTATTGGACTTGGGCTCCAAGATAACTTTTGGGCCTTATTGGGCTGGCCTAGGATGAAATGTTGGGCCTCATTTAGGTCCAATAGCTAATTGGCACAAATCCTAATGTACTTTCCTCATACTGATATCCGTAAATTACCCTGATCTTAGCATAAATGCTAAACACCTCTTTTAATTGTTCTAACATTTTTTAGAAATTCATTCTAATATAAAATGAATTCTCTACAAAGTTTCATAATTTTTTGAGACCCAGAAGTCCTGTTAAAAATTATATACGTTTCCTTTAACCCTTTATCGGTGTCCTTTTTCACCGTAAATTCCATAATTAATTCTACAGGACTCCTTTTTGACTTCCGTCAACTCCATAAATTATCATATTAATTATAATAATTTACTATCAATTTTCATCTGATATCCATCCATTGTATGAAATAACCAAAATACCCTCCATTTACTTCTAGTTTCTTAGGGCATCACAGGGGCATTTTTGTAATTTTACACTTTGGCTCTTACACTTTCTTCCCCTTCCAATTTAATCCCTTTCTATAAATATGACCATATCTTTTCCTGAAAGAATCTCATATAGTTTAGTCAATCTGTACATACAACTTAGTACAGAATTTAAAGATGTTACAAGACTCTATCAGTTCCCTGACCTCTATCTTCACAGGGCGCATCTTCCTGTAACTTTTCACTTATATCTGAGGTCCAGAAGATCTGATAAAAAATTTATATAACTTTCAGACTATCAGATAAATTTCAGCTATATGAAACTCTAATAAATTTTATGTAATAAGCTATATTAACCAGCATCATTTCCTCTATCTACTGATAAAATTTGGGACTGAAATGCTTCCGGGCAGTTCTAAGCCACTTCCAGCTCAACTTTCTATAATTACCATTTTGTCCCTGGAAACTTTTCCTCTTTTCAATTAAGTCCCTTAACTTTTCATAATTACACTTAATAGCCCATAATTTGTGTCTAATTTCATCTTTGCACCATGAAACTTTTTAGACTTTCACTTTAGTCCCTTTCTTTTCTAAAATAACCATTATGCCCCTAGGGATTTTTACTATTTACATATAAGTCCCTGTACTTTTACTTTTTGCAGTTTAGTCCCTAAAAACCCTCTGTATGTTTCTGGGACTTCTACTCAAAGGGATCTGGTAGCCTATCTATTTTAGGCTACTTTCTTAATACAGGAATTTTCTCAGGACTCCAGATAGCCAAAATTTATCTGATAGTCTAAAAGTATAAAAAATTCTTATCGGATATCTTAGATCTCAGATATAAGTGAGAAATTACAGGAAGATGCGTCCTGTTGAGGTGGATGTCAAGGAGCTGATAGAATACCGAAAGGAGGTCTGTAGAAAAAGTTATTCACAAATCAGTAAATTCAGACAGGAGTGTGTGACCTCCGGGGATCCGATTAGCAGATTTATCGGTATTCAAACTAAGACTGAATAAGGACAGATCACATCAGTCAGATGCCTGTTATGACCCAAAGGGATGCCTTCACGCAGTATGCTAGTCTATCTGATAAAAGGAGCCGGTGTCCAGAGAAGTGTAGAAACGGTGTATAATGGCAAAAGTACCCGATGAATATCGTCGGGAGAGATTTCTCGTGAAACATGCTAGAAAGGTAATGGACCCTAAAAGGCCCAAAAATGGTGCCATCAAAGGCCCAATAAGACACCTGGACTGATAGGTAGGTCAGTGTCTAGTAGAACCCAAATAAAGTGTGAAATTACGAAAATACCCCTGTGTTGTCTTAAGGAGAAATAGATGAATGGAGGGCATTTTGGACAGGCCAAAATGCCAAGGCATACACAGGTGAGGTTAGTCAGAGTCAGTATATGCTCTGACAAGGTACAAAAAGGTGTGAAATGATGATTTTGCCCTTAGGGTTAATATAGAGCAAGAAAGGGCACCAAGGGTATTTTGGTTATTTCACAAGGGATCTGTAATTAAGTTTAGACCCAGTATAAAAATTTCAATGATATAAAGAACCCAGATACTGAATTTAAGGTCAAAAGACATATTATGGAATCGCAGAAACTTGGATGTAGAAAACAGTCTAGTTTTTGAGGAATCGGACCGGGCAGGTATTGGATTGGACTGAAAATTTTCCAGAGGCTTCTTGGCTCTTCCAATTTTGCCACATGGTGAATAGGTGTCCCATGAGTTGTCCCCTTGAGTGATGTCATCAAGATGATGTCATAAATGAAAAAGAAAAGAAATTTCAAGATTAAATCTAAGCCACAAGATTAAATAGTAACTAAAGTGATCTTGGCCTTTCATTTCCACCCAAAATTGTCTATAAATACCCCCCCCATTTCAGATTCATTTTGGCATGCATGAGGAAACTAGGGGAAACTCTTGCAAATTGAAAACTCAAGCCAAGAGGAAGCAAGCACTTTGGAAGAAACATCAAGGTAATTAATCCTCTTGATCCTAGACTATGTTCTAGTGGATTTGCTCTTGAGTTTAAGTGGTTTTTGAGGCTTAAATCTTGTGGAGGTGCTGCTGAAATTTCTGTGTATGTGTGAAAAGAACATGAGTTTTATGTTATGGATAGTTTAGACAAGCTTAAACAAGCTAGAATCAAGTGGTAATGGCTTAGGAATCCATGTGTGCTTGTGAATCCAAGATTGTATTCTGTTCTGTACAGTACAAAATAATTGTTCATATGTTGGAATTTCATGATTTTGATGCTTCCAATGAGTTTAAAATGGAAAATTATGTGGGGTTATAGTAGGAAAACAAGTATTGGAATCATTGGAATCAAAATGAGAATTTTTGGGAAATAAGAGGTCACTTTTCGGTTCTGTACAGAAGTGTAAGATGCAATTGGATTCTGGAATTTTTGAATGCATATTTGGATTCTACATGAAAAATTATGTGGAAATGAACCATGAGAGTTTAGTTTGGAAGGATGTAAACCTAAGTCACAAAGTAGAGAAAGAAAGGGACTTAATGAAACCCTAGTCTTGAGAATGGTTTGAATTGAGTTGTAACTTAGTGATTATTTGATTATGCCTAGGTTTTGACATTTTTGGGAAGGAAGGATCAAGTCAAGAAGGAACTTACAAAGATACATAAGAGGTAGGAAGAATACTTAACTATAAACTTATGTTGTTTGATTGATATGCTTGCTTGTTATGCATGAAGTTTGGTTGAGCATGATATGTTATGTGATGATGATTATGATGATGATGGTGAGTTATGAATATGTGCAACTCCTTGCAACCTATGTCATGACAATATGCATGTTAGAGTTTGCTTATGTATGATCATGAATTAGCTCCCATTGCATGATAACATGTTAGGCATTTCATCAAGCATGCATAACCTTATAGTTTGTATGACTTGATATTGAGATTTCCATGAAATCTCATTCCTTCCATATGTATATAATCATGCTCAAGGTGTTGGAACTTCTCAAGGAAGAGGGTAATTGTGAATGAATAATGTGTATATGGCCTAGATGGCAAGTATTTAACCTAGGAAAGATTGTATGGTATGTAAAAACGTATGCACTCACTGGAACCAACAGAGGCAGAACATTTCCATCGATCATTTGAGTGACTTATTCGATGAAGTTTCACATGAAATTTGGCATGAACATATCTAAGATCCAGAGGTTTAATTGGACACCAAGAATGCCTAATTTGGTTAAGTTTTTGAATTGATATGATTTTTCAAAGTTGGACCTAAAATCTGGATCAAGATAAAATGAGCCCTGAGAGGCATCGAGATTCATACACGGTTTTCATATAGTAAATGAATGAATTTTTTCGCAAAATTTTATGAGCTTAAATTATACATATGGATCTTTAAATACATATGTAATATACCTCATTTAGATAAGTATACAAAGAGAAATGAATTTTTGAAAATGAGACACAGAATCTGGAAGTTCAAGATTTACCAAATGAACAGTATTTTTCAACGAATAAACTGATTTCATTTGGACAAGAAAATCTCATTTTTCCTATTTTCCCCTCAAACTTTAATGAAAGATATTTCATTATAAATTGGAACCACCTCATTTTGATTTTTGTAGATTTAATTATGAATTTCCAAAGTTCATGCTGCAAACTGAAATTACCAAATGAACAGTAAAGTGAACAGTACCCCATAGCCTAACTCTTGGAAATTCATGTTTCTAAGGTAAAATGGTGTTCCAATATTCTAAGATACTTCCAATTGAGTATATGTAGGCATGAGATTAAGGATGTTTCAGATTACATGGATGGGGTGAGAATTCTGGGGAAATCTTAATAGCAAACAATACCAAACAATGTATGTATTAATGTAATTGCTTGTGCTTGCTTGTGAAAGTGTTACCATAGTGTAATAAACATGCTTCCATATATCATATGAAATACAATTGGCCAAGGTAATCATAGAAACAGAGCTTCAATCATCTACACATATGCACACAATTTAACAAAGCCATAACACAATCAAGCATAACATTCAATACATACAAGTTTAGGGTAAGTTTACAACCTTATTGCTTTACTTCTTTCCACTTTAACTTTGCTTCTTCCTTCTTACTTTTCCTTGATGTGTCGCTTCCTCTTTTGAGTCCACAATCAAATCCTAACATCATATAGTCATCCATTCATTACTATCTAACTTTCTTGAACATCAAACTTACTTTAATTAACATAACTTCCTTTAATCTTTACCAATTGACTTGGCCTTTGAATCAATTGATGTCTTGATCTTACCCTACACAATTTGGCCTTTTGAATCCTTTTATGAACTCAAAATAACCAAATTCTAGCAACTATGCACTGTTCTGGATAGAATTTGCAAAACATACACAATTCTTCCAAAAATTCCCATCTTAATTCCATTGCTTCCCATACTTGTTTCTCTACTTTACCCCACCCAACTTTCATTTTAAAACCATTGGAATCATCAAAATCATGAAAATCCAATCTATGTTCATACGAGTGAACAGTAAAAGAAAAGAACTTCAAACATTACAACTTTCAATTCCAATGTTTCCAAGGTTCAAAACCTATCCAATCCTACACAAAATCATCATATGAATTCAATGGAAGCCTTAGATCATTGAAATTCCATCTCCTTCTATCATGAACAGTGAAAACCAAAATATTTCATCCATGGCAAAGTCAAGAATATCAACTTGATTCAACAACCAATCATCTAACTAGCTTGTTTAAGCTTTAATCTCACAACTCTAACTTTAATCTCTTCTTTCTCCTTTCATCTAAGGTTTTAGACAGCATATACACCTTAGAGAAAACTCAACTTTCTTCCATGAAAACCCTAAGTTCAAGCTCCCAAATCAAAGGAAAATAAGCTAGGATAGATTGCTTACCTTTAATCTCTAGCTTGCTTGAACTTTGGACCTTCGATTCTTCTTTGTTTTGGCTTGAGTTTCCATTTTACCATAGTTTCCCCAAGGGTTCTCATGCCACAGTTTGGAGCAGAAAATATGGGGGTATTAATAGAAAAATTCCATGGAAATTGGATGGCCAAGATCACTTTGTGCACTATTTGATCTAATGGCTCATAATTGGTCTTACACCAAACTTCTCCACCAAGCCAATTTGAGATAAAATCATATGACAAAAATTTTCTCCTCCCCTTGTCTTGGACGCCATGTGGAAAGCCTTGAGGGTCCCACCATCTGCAAATCATAATTCTTACTTTATTCCTTTTTTTTTTCTTTTCAAAAATCCATAAATTATTCTTTATTGGACTTGGGCTCCAAGACAACTTTTGGGACTTATTGGGCTGCCCTAGAACAAAATGTTGGGCCTAATTTAGGTCCAATAGCTACTTGGCACAAATCCCAATGCACTTTCCTTATACCAATATCCTTAAATTACCCTGATATTGGAATAAATGCTAAACACCTATTTTAATGGTTCTAACATTTTTAGAATTTCATTCTAATATAAAATGAATTCTCTACAAAGTTTTATAATTTTCTGAGACCCATAAGTCCTGATAAAAATTACATACATTTTCTTTAAACCCTTTATCGGTGTCCTTTTCCATCATAAATTTCATAATTAATTCTACAGGACTCCTTTTTGACTTCTGTCAGTTTCATAAATTATAATATTAATTATAAGAATTTACTGCCAAATTTCACCTGATATCCATCCATTATGAAATGACCAAAATACCCTTGGTGCCCTTCCTTGCACTATATTAACCCTAAGGGTATAATTGTCATTTCACACCTCTTTATACCTTACCAAGGCATATAATGAATCTGAGTAATCATTCTTGCACTTGCTTAACTAGCATCATTTTCTCTATCTACTGATGAAATTTGGGACTGAAATGCTTCCGGGAAGTTCTAAGCCACTTCTGGCTCAACTTTCTATAATTACCATTTTGCCCCTTGAACTTTCCTTAAATTACATTCAGGTCCTTAAACTTTTTGAAATTACACTTAATGGCCCAAAGTTTATGTCTACTTTACATTTTGCTCCATGGAACTTTTATACTTTTCAATTTAGTCCCTCTTCTTTAAATCTTCATCTAATCATTCTTTTCTTTTCCATTCATCATCACAATCCTTTCTAAACCTCTTTCCTCTATCTGTATTATATAGATAGGGAAATATTAGGATATGACATAGATAAAAAGAAAGCTAGGAGGTTCGTAGAATAGGGGTATTGCCTCAGGATAAGCCTAAATTAAGTAGAGCTATGCTGGATAAGACAATAATAAAATATTATTATGCTCTGTATAGGCTCTGACCTATGAAAAGAAGGAACCTTACAGCAAAAGCTAAGGACTAAAGGAAGGGCTACACGCCACGTAGTAGACTTATACCTAAACTTGTATGCTTATTGCTTGAGTGTTGGTAATATGCTATTTACTTGTCTTGGTTATGTGAAGCATGTATGATTGATAATGCTCTGTTTCTTTTTATACTATGGCCATATGTTATAAGTAAGAACATAGAAGCATGTATATGTCATAATGCAAGCATAATCGTAGTAAAGCAAGCATGTTTAACACTAAGCATATACTTGTATACATTGTTTGTGGTACCGTTTACTACTGAGATTTCTCCAGAAATCTCACCCTTACCTTTTCTAAACATAACAGGGTACTGGTTTAGAGAAGATGAAGCTAGGAAAATGAGGATGTGACAAGCTGGAATTTCATGATTCTATACTCATAAATGGATTCAAAAAGTGAAATTGTGTAAGGTAAAGTCAAAGGACAAGACAATTAACTACAAATTAAGGAAGATAGGGGTTAATTGATTAAGTTAAGTTCAATGTCTTTATATACCAATTGATTTGGATCATGATGAATGAATGAATATGTGATGTTTAGGATTTGATTTGTGTGTTCAATAAGACAACTTTACTTCAAGGAAAGGTGACAAGAAAGAGGATAAGGAAAAGTAAAGCATTAAGGTAGTAAACTCACTCATTCTTGTATACTTGATGTATATGCTTGTGTGTTGATATGTTTGTGATAGGTGATGATGATGTATGATAGGTATGAATGATATATGCTCTTCCTTTATGAGGTTATAGTTATGCATGATAGGAATAGGCATGGAGCATAATGGTATGCAAATGGAAACTAATGAAAGATAAAGGAAACATGTCATGCACTTGCATTCATTTTATATGCATTGAATGGTACCATTTACTACTGAAAATTTCCCAAAAATCTCACCCCAAATTATATCTCCAATCAACAAGAACCTTAAGGGTAAGAGAGGAAGAATACTAGATGATGATATGGTTATGTTATAGACAAGTTTTGGGATGAATGTATGTAGAGGAAGATGTTAAATAGTTTTGAGCTATGTTGTTTGGTCTGTAACTAAAAATAGATAATTATGTAATTAATGTATGATATTTTAGCAGTAGTTAGTTAACATGTGAAGATTCATTTTGACATCAAGTATGCCTTATTTCGATATTTGTACAAAGAGAACAAATTTTCCAAGGTTAGAGACCAGAAACTGTTTTCAGTAATTTTGACCAAATGAACAGTAAACTTTGACGCCATAGTTGACTGCTCAATTGGTCTAAAGAAGTAATTTTCCCTTAAAGATCAAGATTTTATCTTCAATTAGCCCTTTGAACCATTTCATTTCTATTTTTCTAGAATTAGTTATGATTTTTCAAAGTTCATTACTGAATCTAGAATAACCAGATGAACAATAACTGTAAAATTAAAAATTTTAGATTTTGAGATTGAACTTTAATGGACTTGTAAGTGGTTCTAAATGCTACTGAATGGTCCCTAAGACATACGAAAGTAAGGATGTTACATATGCTTATATTGCTTGGATGTTCTATGTGATGGTTGCTTACTTTGATTATATGAAGCATGCATGATGAAGTTATGCTTTATTTCTTTTTATGCTATGTCCATATGTTATAATTATGGAAACATGGCAGCATGTAAATTTAACATTATGCAAGCATGATCATTAAATACACACATATTAACATCAAGCATATAGTTGCATACATTGTATGTATCCGTTTGCTACTACGATTTTCCCATAAATCTTACCCCTCAACGTCATCCTCACACCAGCAGGTTTTCAAAGATGAAGGAAGATGAAGATGCATGAAAAGAATTTAGTAAATAGGTAGCATGATTGATTGTAAATTATGTTATGTGATGACTTATGTGATGTATAAATAAAAGATTTCAGTTATGGAAGTAACTTGCATCTGCCTAGGAAAAATATTGATGTCTAAATAAATGTACGATATTTTAACAATAATTAGTTGACATGTTAAGCTTCATTTTGACACCAAGAATGTCTTATTTTGATGTCTATACAAAGAGAATAAATTTTTCAAAGTTAGGGACCAGAAACTATTTTTCAGAATATTTGACCAAATGAACAGTGAACTTTGATGCCAATATTGTATTGACTGGCTGAGAATTTAGTCTAAGTGATATTTTTCCCTAAAAATTAAATATTTTAGTTTCGTATAGCCTTTTGAACCACTTCATTTTGATTTTTTTAGAATTAATTATGATTTTTTGAAGTTCATCGCTAAATCTAGAAATACCAAATGAACAATGTCCATAGTCTTGGAAATTCCAGATTTAGTAATTGAACTTCAATGGATGTTGAAACGTCCTTATTTTTGTACGTTTTAGGGATCATTTGGTATCATTTAGAACCAATTTTAAGATCAATGAAGTCCAATTTCTCAATCTGGAATTTTTCTCTTCTTGAGTACTGTTTACTGTATAAATTCCAAATGAGTGACCTGACTTCGGAATATCATAACTAATTATAGAAAAATTGAAATGAAGTCGTTCCAATTGCTACATAAATATAACTCAATTATATTTCAGGTAAAAATCACTCATTGATCATTCTTTGACCATGTCAACGTAGGGCAATGTTACAATTTCACTGTTCATCCAGCAATTTTCCCCTAAATCCAGCATTCTGGTCCCAAATTTAATAATTTATATCTCCATGTGTAGACATCCAAATGAGGAATTCTATATATAAAATTGAATCTTAGTATGTATACTATTTAACATAAAAATTTCATACATTTATTCATCCATTTACTATTTTTAATTATGGATCAAACATCATTAGGTCACCACGGGTTACTGTTCACAGTGGTAATTTCCAGCAATCAACTTTTCATACATATGCATATATCCATCACATATCAGTCAGACATGACAAACAATACTTATCATTAAATATTAAGTTGTTATACATCAGGGAATATACGAAATTCTCATGTTTCCATTACACCTTTTTTTGCCTGAAATCTAGCAGCATAACGGCTACGCTTCATCTTTAGAAAGTAACTGATCTTGTACCAATTCGGTAATTCCCGTGAGAACTACCATTCTACGTAAGTAGCCAGGAAATACTGGATGAACCGGCTAGGTCCACTCACTTCCAGCCTCCTTAGACAGCACCTACGTACACAGTACGTATCAGATCCTTTCTTTACTATTGCCATCTTGTCATAATTTCGGCAGCATAACGGCGTGTCTTAAAATTCCCAAAATTCACTTTGGCATAACCTCCCCTGTAATGGGTTATTTATTGGGATGAGATTCGGGGGAATCTCAGTAGTAATAATCATAACAATATATGTAATGCAGAGTGACAGTGCTTGCTTGAGATTGTGTACAGATAAGTATGCTGCTTGCTTCCATATTCAATAACATATGATCATAGCATTGTAATAGAGCTTCAAGCATAACATATAAGACAACAATCCAACCAAACAATAGCACAACCAATCACAAAGACATTACATAAAAGCTAGGATTAGTTACTACCTTAAAAGCTTAGCAGAACTCTAGAATCTCTGTAGTGCTTTCAACTCCGCCAGAACTTCCTTTCTTCTTTCTTCCTTGCTCCTTCTCTCTCAAGAACTTCTTTCTCTCTCTAAAAGTGCTCTAGGCCGTGATGAATGAAGGCAAGGGGGTATTTATAGTTTTGATAGATGGTATTTTCGTAATTTTGAAGCCTTCTAAACTTGTGGCCCTGGTTGTTCCGGAATTTCCTATTTTTCTTTATTCCCTTTTACTGCATCATCAAGGGACACCTAAGGGGACACCTCACCCCTCACATTCTTCACATGGCAAAATTTGAGGGAGCAAGAAGCCTTCTGGAAGCTTTTCAGTCCAATCCGGTACCGGCCCGGTCCGTTTCCTCGAAAACTGGACTGTTTTCTGAATCTAATTTTTTTGAAAATCCATATTATGTCTTCTAACCTCAAATTTAGTATCTAGGTCCTTTAAATCATTATCATTTTATACTGGGTCTAAACTCAATTACAGATCCCCTGTGAAATGACCAAAATACCCCTGGGTGCCCTTTCTTGCACTATCTTAACCCTAAGGGCAAAATTGTCATTTTACACCTTTCTGTACCCTGTCAGGGCATACACTGACCCTGGTTAACCTTACCTGTGTATGTCTTGGCTTCTGGGCCTGTCCAGAATGACCAAAATGCCCTCCATTCATCTGCTACTCTTTAGTACAACATAGGGGCATTTTCATAATTTTGTACTTTTCCGGGGTTCTGCTGTACACTGGCCCACCTATCAGTCCAAGGGTCTTACTGGGCCTTTGATGGCATCACTATTGGGCCTTTCAGGGCCCATTACTTGCATGGAACGTATTACAAGGAATCTTCCCCCGGCACAGTTCATCGAATATTCTAACTATTATACACCGTTTATACACATCTCTGGGGACCGGCTCCTTTTACCAGATACACTGGCCTACTGTGTTCTGGCATCCCTGTGGGTCACAACAGTCATCTGACTGAGGTCATCCTAACTCATTCAGTCCCTTTTCAAATACCGATAAATTTCCTAATCGGATCCCTGGAGGCCTTACACTCCCTTATGTATTTGCTAATTTGTGAATAACTTTTCCTACAGACCTCCTATTGGTATTCTGTCAGTTTCCTGACATCCATCCCATCAGGACGCATCATCCTATAATTTCTCACTTATATCTAAAATCTAGGATATCCGGTAGGAATTTTTATAACTTTTAGACTATCAGATCAATTTTGACTATCTTGAGTCTTGAAAAATTCCTGTATTAAGCTGGATTACCCAGCATCACTTGCTCTCTCTTTTGGTGAAATCTGGGACTGAAATACTTTCGGGCAGTCCAAACCACTTTTGGCCTAATTTTCTTTAATTATACTTTAGCCCCAAGGAACTTTTCTTTTTTGCACTTAAGTCCCTTAAATTTGGCTAAAATTACACTTTAAGACCCCACATTTTTGTCTACCTTTCCTTCCTAGCCTTAAACTTTCCATAATTGCAATTAAGTCCTTTTATTTCCTTTCTTTTTCAATTTAATCCCTTTCTTTACATAAATAACCACATCTTTTTCCTGAAAAATAATTCATATATTTCATTCAATCTGTACATACAAATTAGTACAAAAAATTAGGGATATTACAGATGTTTAAGTGGTTGTAAATGCTAATGAATGGTCCCTAAGATATACAAAAGTAAGGTGTTACATTTTTTATATCAGAGCAAAGTTTTTGGCATTAGATAGGATAGCTCCCAGACCCCTAAACCTAAGTAGTTAACATTATGTTAAGGTTAGGGTACTTAGTGGAAGTCAGTATCACTTAAGTCTAAATCTTAAGTGAACTAAGAAGATCTCCTGCCTAAATGATTGGTTCACTGCTTGGAGTAGGATTTAGACAAGGAATATTTGGGAGAGAATGTTTAGAGAAAGGTATGTTCAAGTCACGACGAGAAGGTATTTAGGTCATAACTAGTATTCACAGAGAAATGAGATTGTAACAGGTCAGGCTATAGGTTATAACAAGCCAGGACATGGGCCACGACGAATATTCATAGAGGAGTTTTGGTCGTGACAAGTGAAGACCATTGGTCATGACTAGAGAACACAGAGTGATCTGGTCACGACATGTCAAGTGAGTTAGTCACGATGAAAGTTCACAGAGAATGTTAGTTGCGACTAACCAATATTTTGGTCACTACGTGAGATCATAGAAAGCTTAATTCATGATGAGTGAGTGTTATGGATGCGACTAAAAGTGACAGTAAACCTCAGCTGGGTATGTTGCACTATACTCTAGCCTTGCAGCCATACGAGACAGTCTTCAAGGACATGGCAACAGTAGACTATTCTTAGTCAGCCAATACCTCCATGGTCTCATGTTCTTTTGCACAATGTGGCTAGACTTAGTGGAACAACAACTGGGAAGTAGTTTTTTGCACTGACAGAGATAGGAGTTGACCAGTCCAAGGTCATGGAAGCCAAGCTGGGGAGTTAACTCACGGTAAAGTTAGGGGAATGAAACAAAATTGTTCAGTGAACCTGAATTCCCTAGGAGTGGAGATCAGACATTACAGTAGAGATGAGGATAAAGGCACCAACCTCACTAAAATTTATCAGCTAGAGGATTGGTATGAGGGATAGATGAGTCAGATAGTATAATGCAAGAGGATATGAAATATCAGTTCAAGAGAATGCTAAAAAATATATCCTCCATGTGACATCCAAGAGTGGATTTACACTATAAAGGACTATGTTAGGCTAGTCTTTCTTGAGTAGAAGAATTATACAAAGAACCAATATTTTTAAAATGAAGGAATCCCAACATGAGAGGGTTAGTAAACCAATAGACAAAATACATATAATTTTGTATAGGTTATGCAACAGCGACAGATGATGAACGAGATTTATGCTACTCAAGTACGATAGGATTAAGAAAGTGATATCACAATGACAGTAGTAGCAGTAGTAACAGTAGCACTAGTGACTGATGCTAACATGTAATATCCAGAAGGAGAGACCAGGAATAAGCCGTGAACTAGTAAGAACAGACTGGGACTGACAGACGGTCAGAGTCTATTAGCTAAAGACATAGTTGGCCATTCATAAGTTAGAAAAGAATAGATAATAGAAGAGTACAAAAGCTAAACAGATAAATTGAGAATATAAGTAAATAGTTAGGAGGCGCAAACACATAATCAGAGTGTAATGAATATGTGGTAGAAACAACAGAGGTAGGCTTTGATTGGTATGTCAAGGAGTTGCTATATATATGGTAAGCCAGGACATGTTGCCAGGAAATATCTGCAGAAGATGACAGGAGAAAGCTTTTCCCTAATTAGAGAAGAAAGCTTTTCCCTAATTAGAGAAGAGGCAAAGAAGTCGCCTGAGATAAACCAAGAGATACTATTGATTAACGATCGCTAAGTAAGTGCGAAATATGACTTAGGCGCTAGTCATTTATTTTCAATGACTATATAGGGCAATTGGATTTTCCTGGTAGTGTTATGCCATTATTCACATTGGCTTAAGGGTGATAGCCCATGCATGGTTAAATGGTAATATCTGGCATGCACATTATGGAGCTACCCTAGACTTGATATGTTTGCTTATGCAGATTAGATACAGATAAAATAGTTGGTATTAGTTAATCCTTAAGGAATAATATTAAGATTAAAATTGAGATGAGTATCCAAATTAGAATTAGATTAAAGTCAGGAACAGGGATAAGAGTTTGAGATAAGATGATGAGAGTCAGTTAAACAATAAACCTAAAATAGGAAGGTACTAAGAATAATAGGCAGTCCTAGTAAGTAGGATAGTTAATTATAGTATGATTAGGGTTACTCAGGTATTTCTACAGGCTTATGAATACAGTACTCAGGACCATTCCATATGGTAATGTTATACTACTTACCAAGAGGTGGTAATGTTGTACCTTTATCAAAAGGAAGAGTATATATGAATGATATGTAATGAATAATAATACAACATGAGTACACAGTATTTCATTTCCTATGGAAAGAGCATGACAAATACAATAATAAAATATATCACTCTCAAAGTAGAGTTGGATGCAGATTACTCTTGAGATAAGAGCAAGAGCTAGATTCAAATGAGATGAAATGATAAGTTATGATATGGTACCGTAGTAGTAGAAGTCAATTTCATATAGCGATTACAGGTGACTAGACCGTGACTGCACATGGTAATTGCTCGTGGCAAGCCACAAGAGAGTAAGAAAGTAGAGAAAGAACTCCTGAGTAAGAGAAAAAATAAGTAAAGTCTTGATAGATGATATAGGCTACTGGATATAAATTTTGAAAATTATTGGTTGAGTAATCAACATAAAGAGGATGGCCAACCCTGTAATTATGTTTGGAGGTAATTTTTTTAGAGAAATCACAATTGACTACAATGTGAATAATGGAAAAGAGAAATAGGACAACTTGATATTTTCTAGTGAGATAATCACCAAACACAAGATGTTGATTAACTCATCTAGAGAAAATATTTATAATATTTTTCCCATATGGCCATAAGACTGAACTTATTTTATCTTAAACGAAGACAGAGACCAAGTTCAAATCTAAGTACTAGTATTCAAAAGATTGTTCAAGTATATCTGAGGAACAGAGGAGAAAACCCCCATATGTCTTAAGAAAAGACAAGTATGAGCAGATAGATCCTCCAGATAAGGATAAAGAGATTAAAAGGCTAGAGAGACCCAAAGAAGAGGGTCTAAGATAGAGTAAAGTTAGAACATAATTCTGTGAGAAAGAGTATTATAGGGCTCAAGTGTAACTTAGCCCTAATCTAGTAGCACGCTTAACTGAAAGGTGCTCAGGCCAGAGAGTCCAGAGATGGGTGACCCACTGGGAAGTACACTATTAAGTGACAATAATAGAAAGATATTATAGTACACTGATAAAGAACATTGCTAGCCTAGCACAAAAAGAAAGAATAACATGATCAAAGAATAACATAAGCAGAGAATAACATAAGTACTCAGTAGAGAGAAAATAAGGGACACTAGTATTCCCTTGTATTAGTTCCAAATAGAGGAATTGTATAGAAAGAAAGAAAGCGATATTTAGATAAAAAAATAATTCCTTGCATCAGTTCCAAGAAGAGGAATTGTGAAGATGAAAGATCTAGATAGATAGAGAAAAAGAGACTGATAGTTAGACAAATATTCCAAGTAGTTAACTGAAAGCCCAAAGTATAGCAGAATTTTAGTCAGTTCAGTATGAAAGAAATGGATACTACTCACAAGTCCAATATAGTGAGTCATCTATAAGCATCAGTAGATAAATAGATGACAGAAAAAATAGAAAGAAGCAGACTTCGACTCTGATTGAGTTGACAAAAGGAAGCATAGTAGTGTAACATCCCAATTTTTGAGTCTAGGAGAACTGGGAGGTAGTCTGATATGGGCATGCTGCTAAACCTATAGTCCCAGGATAGTAATCTAATATGGGCAGATCACTTACCTATATTTTGTAGGAATTCGAGGAATGAGCTAAGTCCCTCAGGATTTAAAGATGAGTTAAGTCTTTAACCTACAAAATAGGGACAGTTCACCGAGGTTCAAAAAGAGGAATGTAAAGAATATCCTAAGTCTTAAGCCTAGGAATTCTGCAGGTAGCTAGATATGGGCTGGCTCCTGAGTAAGATAACCTGATATGGGCGGGTTGTCGAGCCTTTCAATTAATAATGACTCCCAAAGAGTTCAGGGGATGAGTTGTTGAAATAGGTTTTTTTTTTAAACTTAAGGTGAAGGATAAGAAGATAAGTAAAGAAGTCAGAAAGAGAGTATAGAGGCATAATCGTAATTATAGGAAAGATCGGGCTAGTAGTCGATGAGTACCATATTTTATCATAAAATAGAGAAAATTATGCTAATCATTTCACTGAACTGTGAAATATGCATATGAGGTCCCTATGAGTATGTAAGAATTAGAAAAGTGACCAAGGGTAAAATGGTCATTTTGAAAACTGCGCGCGAGAGTACTTTCAGGCAAAAATAGCCCCGGTCCAGATTTAATATCTGAAAATACTGGGAGATAGAGAAAATAATTCCGTGTTGAATAACGTGACTCAGAATTTTGATTTGAGGTCCCAATTTTTTTGTAAAAATTCATAAAGATGGAAATTTACAGTTATAATCTGTAAAGGAAAAGCAGTCTGAACAGAGATGATCGGACTGTGGCCAGAAGCCATATAGTATTTAAGGCCCAGATATAAGTGAGACTAAGTCATGGTAGGCCCAGTGGAAGCCCAAGATATCTGGATGAGGCCAGACTAGATCAAGGGCAAAATCTTAATATTTGGGCCGAAAGGTAGTGATTTTCGAATCTGTACATAAAATTTTCAAAAATTCCAGAAAATAGGAAATATTATTTTAAGGAACTTTTGTTAAGGGCGAAGATGAAAATACACTGGGAAATATTTATTAGGCATTTTTCCAAAATGTGACCAAATCGATTTCAATTTGGATCGGAATGCTTCTGAAAGCTTCTGGAACGCTCCTAAGGCTCCCAATTTCGCCATGTGTGCTGCCAAAGGTGGTTCCCACACGCTTTTAATGTTACTTGGTGATTAAGCCAAGAAAAGAAAAAAATAATAAAAAATAAAAATAAAATAAAAGTAATAATTACAACTTTTGAGTCAGCAGGTACTTATGAATGGCCATGAGTCATCATGAGGACATCACCATGATGATGCAATAAAATGGATTAAAGAAAATAGAAAATTCCAAGAAAAATCGTGGCCGCAGGATTAAAGTTCTTAAGAATTACCAAAATGCCATTCGTGAAACCTATAAATACCCCCTCTCCTTCATAAAGAGCACGTCCAAGAGCAACAATTTAGAGAGAGAAGTGAGTTCTAGAGAGAGAAAATAAGAGGAAGGAAGAAAAGAAAGAAAGAAGGAAGTCCTGGCATAGCCGAAAGTAGTATAGAGATATTAGAGTTCTGCTAAGCTAGTGAGGTAGTAACTAATCTTAGCTTTTATGTAATGGCTTTGTGATTTGATGTGCTATTGTTTGGTTATCTTGTTGTCTTTTATGTTATGTCTGAAGCTCTATTACATAATACTATGATCATATGTTATTATTAAGTATGGAAGCACGCATCATACTTATCTATACACAATCACAAGTAGGCACTATCACACTACATTACATATATTGTTGTGGTTGTTACTACTGAGATTTCCCCGTATCTTATCCCCTATGTATAACCCATTACAGAGAGGTTACGTCAAAGTGAATTTTAAGAATGCTAAAGTCGCATTTATGCTGCCAAAATTATGGCAGAATGTCCATAATGAAGATAGGATATGATGAGTACTGTGTACATAGGTACTGTCTAAAGAATCTGGAAGTGAGTAGACCTAGTCGGTTCATCCAGTCTTTCCTGGGTACTTACGTAGAATGGTAGTTCTCATGGGAATTACTAAATCAGTAAAGTTCAGTTATTTTTAAAGATGAAGTATAGTAGTTATATTGCCGGATTTTTGGCAGGAAAGATGTAATAGAGATATGAGGATTTGATCATGTCCTATTGTATAACAATTTATTATTTAATAATAAATATTGTTTGTCATGTTCAGCTTGTGTATAAGTAGCTAGAATAATGGGTTATACATAAGAAAAGTAATTATGAGAGTAATTGAAAAGTTAAGAAATTAAGAGAGAAATTCGCAGGTCCTGAGGCAGCGGTGTTCCGACCTCAGTTTAACCTAGTAAACGAAAGAGTTTGGCCAGGAAATTTGGTGAGCCAGTAGCACACATCTGGGGCTTTACGTGGATAGGTAATAAGGCTAATTTGGATGTGTAGAATGAGATAAATCAGTTCTCAAAGTAAAGGTTCAGAATAAGAAACTTAAGAGTAAAATTTTAATTTATGGGCTTAAGTTAAGATATAATCGAGCTATTATCGCTTTCGCAAGTGTACATTGAGGGGTCTAAGGGAGGATGTTTCGAGTAGCACGAGGAAGGTTTGAGGTTTTGCAAATATTGAGAGCACTCCGCTATATGCCAAGATAGAAGATAAAAGATAAATACCCCGAGCCTTAGTCATTAAGCAGAAGAAGATATAAAGAGAAGACATATTCAAAGTTATTTGACTAAGGTGCTAATTAAATTTTGAGGACAAAATTTATTTTAAGGGGGTAGAAATGTCACATCTGGATTTTTCCCTATCTATATAAGATTGATAGAGGAAAGAGGTTTGGAAGGGATTATGATGATAAATAGAAAGAAAAGATAATGATTAGATAATATTTAAGTTATTGAAAGGAAGGAAAATGAAAGGTTATAAAGAAAGGGACTAAACTACAAGTAGTGAAAGTTCATGGACTAAACTGTAAATAGTGAAAGTCTAGGGACTAAATTGCAAATAGTGGGAAGTTCAAGGACCTAAATGGAATTTTAAGATTTTATGTACCAAATTGGAGATTCAAATTTGATAGAAAATGACTAAAATAGAATTTAGCAATTTTAGGGACCAAAGTGTAATTTTGCCAAATTCAAGGGCAAAAGTGTAATTATGGAAACTTGAGCCTGAAAAGGCCCAAAATTGCCCAGAAATGATTTAGTCCCAAATTTTGCCAGTAAATAGATGGCAGAATTTGGGTCAGGCATATCTCTCAAAATTTTAATTTAAGGTCCTGATAAATTGATATTAATTTCTAAAGTCTGGAAATTAGTACAGTATCTTCTAGATCTCAGAATCAAATAAAATTTTATAGGAAATTCTTATAATTAATATAAGGATTTATAAAACTAATAGAAGTGAAAAATGAGTCGTGTATAATTAATTATGAAATTTAAGGTGAAAAAGGACACCGATAAAGGATTTAAAGAAGATGTAAGAATTTTTATTAGGACTTATGGGTCTCAAAAAATTATGAGAATTTGTAAAAGATTTATTTTATATTAGAATAAATTTTTAAAAATATCAAAACTATTAAAAGAGGTGTATGGGATTTATCTAAAAAATTAGGGTGGTTTAAGGGACACTGTAAGGAAATGCCTTGGGATATGTGCCAAACTAATGGCTTGAGCCTAAAACAGCCTAAAGTGGCAATAAGAATCCAAGATGTCAAAGAATGTATCATGTGGCTAAGTAAATTTTTTAGGATATTTTATGAATTTTTAAAATCAAAAAAAGAAAGAAAAATCCAAGAGCATGCAAGGTGGCATGTGAGGTATCCTTTGTGGGACCCACACCATGAGTAAAAATGCCACTTGGAAGCCAAACAAGAAAGGAAGAGTTTTGGTAGATGTGGAATTATATTAAAATAATGAAATAATTTAATGATGATTAAGGATAATTAATCAAGAAAAGCAACCAGTGAGAGGAGAGATTAAGGGGTCGCAATTATTAGGAAATTATGGGATATTTTAGTCCCTAAACCCTTGAAAAATCACTATAAATACCCACATAAGAATAAAAACCATGCACACTAGGAAGCCAAGGGGAAACTCTTGAAAAATTAAAACTTGACTTATTCCAAGGCAATTCAAGAAGGATTTTCAAGGGACTTTGGTCCAAGGTAGCAAGAGTTTAAGGTAAGTAATCCTTCCTAGTTTATTTATAAGTGTTTTGGAAGGATAAAACCTAAATTTAAATGGAAGAAACGTGAGATATCCTCTTAGTAATGGTGCTATCTAAAATTGTACAACATTGAAGGCAGAAGAAAATAAAGCTAGAACTATATAGTTAACACTTAAATAAGCTAGAATTAATGGTTGGCTATTGAATTAAATTATGTTCTTGACTTTGCCATTTAAGAGGTCATTCGGCCACCTATTGTATAGGACCAAGAAGAATGAATTTCAATAATCTAATACTTCCATTAAATTTATATGATGATTTTGTGAAGGATTGGACCTTGGAAATATTGAAATTGAGAAAGAGAAAATTGGAAACCCTCTCTATTACTGTTCATATGCATTGAACAGTGATTATAATTTCATGATTTTGATATTTCCAATGGATTTAAAATGAAATATTGTGTAGGATTAACTAAGATCAAAGTCTTGGAAGCATTGAAATTGAAAAGAGAATTTTTTAGAAAGTTATATGCATTATTTCAGCTCTATCTAGCAGGCCATGAAGGATCTGGAGTTTCATGATTCTAAGATCATAAATGGATTTAGAAGGCAAAATTATGTAGGATAAAGTCAAGACACATATTAATTCAAAGGACAAGGCAATTAACCACAAACAAAGAAAGTTAGGGGTTAAGTGGTTAATTGAGTTTAATGTTAATAAATGTTAGGTAATTTGGTTATGATGAATGAATGATTATGCAATGTTAAGGATTTGACTTGTGTGCTCAAAGAAGGAAGCAACACATAAAGGAAAAGTGAGAAAGGAAAAGGGTAAGAAAAAGCAAGGAATAGAGGTAGTGAACTTACCTACTTGTATGCTTATGTTGCTTGGATGTTCTATGTGATGGTTGCTTACTTTGATTATGTGAAGCATGTATGATTAAGTGATACTCTATTTTTTTTATGTTGTGGCCATATGTTATAATTATGAAAACATGGAAGCATGTAAAGTTAACATTATGCAAGCATATGTATTCGTCTGCTACTACAATTTTCCTAGAAATCCCACCCCCTCTATTGTTGGAGATTGTGCCCTAGGGGCTAATCATTATGTTATAAACATTATTGTTTTATGAATTTCTTAATTATGTTATTACATTATTTGCATGTTTACTGTGATAATCATCCTTGGATAACTCATGATCTTATCCTAAATGTCCCTGGTCGGTCATCTATGCGGGAGCAAAGATGAAATAAGACCAGTATGACTTTGAAGATATATAGAGATATAAATCAAAGTCATAGGCACATGTAAGAGTACAGGGTGTTGGACTGACCCGCTATGAGAGAGTTGCATGGGTTAAGTCATAAGTTTCTCTTATATACAAGCCATGTCACTATACCCTTTGACCTGAGATCATCATGGATTCCTACATGACAAACGCTCAGCTTTGACCTAGTCAAAAGTCACTTTTGACCGAGTGATCATAAAGGCTATGTTCGGGCTCAATGGTTTTTCATGCGGAGGAATGTGAATGGTCAAAATGGAATTTGTCCCTCACATTCGTAGAGAGATATTACTGGGCCCCTCGATGAGTGAGTCTGGGAAATGTATGGCCATATTGAAATGGAAAGATAGTTCCATTTCTATAGTCAGACTACTCAGGGATCGAGAAAGTAACGGTCAGGAACAGGAGGATGACGTTCTCCATGCCTCATCCATGACTGAAATATCGTGTGACAAAAGGGACGTGATACAATTAGAGTAATTTATTTTAGTGTTACAATTAGAGTCAGTAAGCACGTAGAAGTAGGGGGATTCAGTTTCTTATTTTAGTGTCATTTATTCATTTCATAAAAATACCAAAAAAATAGTTGTGTAATTGATTATATATTGGCCAGTTGGCCCAGAGGAAGGACATGAAAGATATTTATAGAGTGAAACAAAGAGTTTCTCTTGGCTTATAGCTTACAGTTTTGTGAGATTCTTATAGGGAGAGTAATTAGGAGAGGATTACTATACCATCCTACCTAAGATAATTTATCCTTATAAGGTCCCACAAAATCATCAAATCACTGATAATTCCCATGGGACATCAGTGGGAGATATTCCAATTGTGAATTGACCATCTTACCCTCGTTTATTAAAAATGACAAGTGAGATGGCACAAATGACAACTTTATGTTCTACAATTGATAAGTTAGGACAATGAATGACAATGTCAAGTCTAGATTATATGAGTTGTCATTCGTTGCTGCTTGATTTGTCAATTACAGCATATAAAGTTGTCCTTTGTGCCATTTCACTTGTCATTTTTTAATGAGATAAATGAAAACTTTATATGCTGTAATTAATAAGTCAAGTAGCAACGAATGACAATTATATTTCCCTCAAAATATTAGGTCCAAATTATATGAGTTGTCATTCGTTGCTTCTTGACTTGTCAATTACAGCATATAAAGTTATCATTTTTGTCATTTGACTTGTCATTTTTTAATGAATAAGGACAAGATGGTCATTTCACAATTAGGATCTCTCCCTCTGAAATTCCATAGGACTTGTCAATGATTTAATGATTTGTAGGACCTTATAGAGATAAATTCTTTTAGGTGGGACTTAAATATAATTCCCTCTATTTTTTCTTTGCAAAAGCTGTGAAGCTCTATCAGAGCCAATTTTTTCAGTCACCTTCACACTTGCTGGAAATACTCCCTCCATCCTTAAATATGAAAACTATAACTTCTTTTCTCATAACCAAGAAAAATTTGGTTTTGTTGGTTTAGTATATGCCTTAAATAAGTTGTGGCTAACGTATATATTTAGTTTTTTGTGTTTACATCAAATTTTAGTTTAGTCCTTCAATATATAAAGTATATTTTTAGTTTCTTGATTTTAACAAAATTAGTCACATTTAAGAGAAAATATTGATTCAATAAATTTAAATGGTTAGCATGTAATTAAATACTGATAAAATATATTTATAATCATTTTCATAATATAAAATTAAATTAAAATAAGCATGCAAATAAGGAGGTTTATTTTAGTTTTAAAGTATAAAAATTATTATATTAAATTATTATATAATATAATTATATTAAAATATTAAAATTAAAATAAATATGCTGATTTGTAGGCTTACTTTAATTTTAAAAATATAAAAATATTATATTGGAGGATTAAAATTAAAATGAGCCCACTGATATACTCCTCTGTTCCTATTTATAGAGTAGAAAGAGAAGGTTTATTTTGGTAAGGTAGAGAGAGAAAACTTTCATACGAATGTACAATTTTATTATTTATTTTTTATTATGTTAACTTTATTTCCATGGGGTATAATATATATTAAATAAAGGTAAAGCTAGAAAGTTGTTGAATTTTATAGTATAGTTAATGAGGTTTAAATTTTTTAGTCTATATGAAATATGCTTAAAATAACTTAAAAATAGGAGATGAGAGGAGTACATGTTTATTTTAGTTTTAAAATAAAAATGATTATAATCATATTTTGTCAATATTTAATTGCAGAGTCATCATTTAAATTTATCGAGTCATCATTTTCAATTAAAAGAGACAAATTGTGTTAATATTAAATAACTAAAAGTACACTTTATAAAAATAAAACTAAATGTAAACTTGGGAAACCAAACATATATTTTAACCAATATGTCACAATATCTATTTTCTTTCCAAAAATGCTCTTAATAAAGTCATTAAGTGGTGTCCTACCTTAATTAATTCATGATATGGGAAAGATGTATTAATTACATCACTAACTTCCTCCAATTCTTCGGATAAAAATAAGAATCTAATAATTTTTCTTATACTTAAGGTGCAAAAATGTCCATACACTTTTTCAAAAGTGTACCCAATATAATATGGTCTCAGAGACATAAAATATCCATGAACATTTAACCTAACACTGATATATTTTGTGGTGGGGCCTGTGTTATTATTATGAAAGTAGTAAAATATCCTAACTCAAAATGCTAAAAAGTGTAAAGATGTAAAAATACTCATGAACTTTTGCCTAATATGTAACAAATACCATATACTTTTTAGAGATACAAAAGTACACATTTTGAATGTTCAGGGGTATTTTTACACTTCCAAAGAACATAATATCGGGTGCACTTATATGGATATTTTTGCACCTTAATTGGTCCTTTTTCTTATCAACATCCAATTAATTCACTGAACTACACTCTTTCTATGTTTTTTTTTTCGGCCTTTCTTATTTCTTACCATTAAGCATTATATGGAGCCCAAAAAATGGGTTGAATTCACGTGATCTATTGTATCAATTTCATTTTTACCTTTTTTTCTACAGGTTTTACATTTTTAACTCGTCCAAAAGCAACCCTAGCTACTAAATCAAAGATAAAATATTGATGGTCAAAATCTACTTTATGAATATAATTTGGATACAAAATTAATTCTCTTGTTTTTTTTTATTATTTTCTCTTTTCATTTGATCGTTTCCACCCGTGATTAGTATTTCATATATTACACCTCTAAGGTGTGTCATGTGGCTAATTCAGTCTTCTTGGAACAATATATATAATTAATATAGAAATTTTCATGAAATAAGGTTTTTAATTAATTAGTTAATACTACTTAACATGAATGACGAATTACAACACTTTCTATTTTACACTGTCTTCACATTTTTCGCAGCGCTAGCGCTGCACCATTGGCATAGGAAAAGGAAACGTATCAGAATATTTCAACAAATAAATTGTTAACGCAAATACCTGTGCAATAACACCCCAGAAAATAAACAAAATAAATAAAGACATACATAAATAAATGAATGAATGAAGAACACTTAATTAGCTCACAATACTACACGTGTTAAAATTAGCTTCTAGCTAGCTACTTTCTTAGAGAAAAAGCCTCGTTCGCCACAAATATTTGTAAAAGAAAATTAGTTTCAATTTCATACATACTCATCTTTCCATGCAAGCCATGAACAGCTAAAAAAACAACCCTAATGTCCATTGTTTCTTCTACAACCAAAAGAAAATGTCCAAATTCGATCCATACAACCATCTCAGTATAATTCTTAACCCCGATGGAACCCTAACACGTAACTACAATGCTCCGATGATCAATGCAAACCCTGAGCCCTCGCCGGGTGACTCCACCGTCTCGAAAGACATCACTCTTAATGTTGAAAAGAAAACATGGCTTCGTATTTACCGGCCAACAAAGCTGCCGTCCAATGACAACACCGTGGCCCGGCTTCCGATCATAATCTACTTCCATGATGGTTGTTGGATTCTCCTGAGTGCTGCTGACGTTAACATCCACACCAACTGCTCGCAACTCGCCGGTGACATCCCTGCCATTGTCGTCTCCGTAAACTACCGCCTCGCGCCTGAATGCCGCCTACCAGGGCAATACCATGATGCGAACGACGCCATGTTGTGGGTTAAACAACAAATAACTGATCCCAAAGGAGAGAAATGGATAAGAGAATATGGAGATCCTTCAAGATGTTACCTTTATGGATGTGGCTGTGGTGGGAACATTGTGTTCAATTTGGGTTTAAAAGCTTCAGATTCTAAATTAGAACCATTGACAATTCAAGGTATAATAATGAACCAACCTATGTTTGGAGGAGTGAAGAGGACCAAGTCGGAGCTGCGATTCGCTACGGACGAGCTCTTGCCACTGCCTGTTCTGGACTTGATGTGGGACCTAGTGCTGCCAAAACAGACGGATAGGGACCACAGATACTGTAATCCTCTGTTGGAAGGTCCACACAAAGAGGCAATAGGCCGGATTGCAAAATGCCTTGTGATTGGCTTTGGTGGAGACATTATGATTGATCGCCAACAAGAGCTTGTTACAATGCTAGTGAAGTGTGGAGGCCAGGTGGACGCGAGGTTTGATCCAGTGGGGTTCCACAATGTTGATATGGTGGACCCTCATCGAGCTAGTGCGGTTCTCAACATTGTTAAGGAATTTATCATTTGAGTTTATAGTCTTTCACTTGTGGGGAACTCAAACTCGATACCCTTTAATGCGTAATTCTAGACATTGTAAGAGCTTTTTATTTGATAAATAGAACTATTTCTCCATGATCTCTTTTTTTTCCTATGTGCACCCATATCATGAGCCTACCTCTTTTAACTCAACATAATCTCTTTTTAATTGTCTATATCATAGGGAAGATGACAATTATGTACATGCTGTGTTACATGATACTCCTCCAATATTTAATATACGATATATTTAACTAATTTGATTAGATTAATGAAGCCTATCTTAGGGTTAATTTAGAAAAAAATAGATAAATATAGGAAATATATCTTATATTTACGATCAAAATTAACTCCATAATTAGATTATATATTAAAGATCGAATGAGTTCTATATATTATAGGCGAGACTTTTATATATGTTAGTCACAAATAACTTTTTACATCTTTAAACAATTAGATATACTACCTCATGTTCTTAATGTAAGAGTTAGTTGGAATGTTGGATTTGATTATAAATATAAAACCTTAATCAATTTTATATCTAATATTTATTATTTTTCTCCAAACTAATTTACCTACATTATAAACTAATATATAATATAATGTTATACAGTATTGAGATCATATCACATTTGTTATAATTAACTAATTTATTTATCTTCATTAATCTACTTAAATTAGTTAAGTGACTCTTATATTAAGGACAGAAAAAGTAGTATATAACAACGTAGTAATATATCTGAAATTTATGTTGGTTAAAACTTAAAACACTGATGCAAATAACACAATCTACATAGGTTATTAGTAAGAAACTAAGGTAAAAAATGAACTATCTAACTAGGTGGTTTGACCTGAAAACTGATAATTATGCCACTTGATTGTTACAGAAAAGCTACTTAATAGAGCAAGAATTGATCAAGTGTGAATGGGTTATCGGTTATTTTTTTTAATGGCCAAATTGAGAAAAACATCATCATTTTGTTATTTTTATAAACAATAAAAAAGTACAACACTGCTGTTTCTTATTTGGAGTTTGGGCGCCGTAAGATATAGAGTTTAATGCCTTAGTTTTAAAAGATAAACCATACAAAAAACAACCACATCCTAATTCCCTTCATGAACCTCCACCTCTTGCTAGAAAGGTGATGGGTGATCAGGGACCTAATTTTCTTCGAATCTTAGGTTTGCTTTTTTAAGTAAGAATGTTTTTTGCCCTATTCTAATTCAATTTTATTTATTTTTAATAAAATACAGAATATCATTGTAACACAAGAACTAAAAGTACAAAGGATTAACGTCCCTAATTAAGATCCACCTCGTGTAGAGATGGTGGAGATTGATAAGGATAAAAAAATTACCTCTAATCCATGAGAGAGCTTCACAAGATAATCTGTTGTGGTCAAGTTTTCCCCAAGACTATGTGACAATAAAACTTGCTAATTCCCATGTAAGGCTAACCTATTATCATCAACAATGTTCCTAAAGGGGCAATGGCTATCACAACCTCTAATGCAAAAGTCAATGGCCTCTACAATCAGAAAACACTACAATATTTTTGAAACCCTTAATCTAGCTAGCACAAGTTTAAACCAATCATGATCCCAATCATTTTTGTAATTGATGGGGAAACTGAGGTGTGCTTGCAGCTAAAGCCAAAACATCCATCTACGCTGCTCATCCTTAATGGTCCGTCCACCCCAATCTAACCATTCTGAAGTACCGACCCATCTACTCTCATAAGTTCCATTTCATATTCCTTCCTTCTTCCTCTACCTCAGTAGACCAATTTCTCACTTCCCATAACTATGACCTTACTATCTGTAACTTAGTTTGTGGTTATCACCCTGTTACGGCCAATATCCTCTGCCACCTGCCGTCGCTCGGCCTCTTAGTAACCCCCAGAGTTGGAACTAACCATATAGACTTGCCAGAGTGCCGCCGCCGGGGAATCAAGGTGCCCAATGTCAGAATAGTGTTCTCGGAGGATGTTTCTGACGTTGCGATGGGTATGTTCATCCATCTGTTAAGGAAAATTTTGGTCGGCGATTGCTACATGAGGACCCGGGTTTCATTTGCTAAATGCCATTTTCCTCTTGGTACCAAGTCGCATGCATTTTCTGGTTCTTATTTATTTATTTATTGCTGCCTTTTCAAACTTGAACTTTTCTGCTTTTCCTTTAATGAAATATTTGGAGTGAATAAACACTACTAGAAAAAATACTTATCATGGTGCTGCTTTATGGCAGTTAAAAGGAAAAATACAGTAAAAAAAGGCAGTAACATATACGTAAATAAATCAGCAGTTTAGAAACTTTTAATAGAGGTTTTATATTAAAAGTGATATCGAGAACTCATAATGGTAGTTTTTAAAAATTGCCTTTATAAATCAATTATTCTGACTTCCCGCTTTTGCCTCTTCATGCCCTATCTACAAAAAGAAAGTGTACAACTCTTTCCTCTTTAGTTCCCAACATCTCTAGCCATCATGAGGGAAGGTCAATAGAAGGCTAACAGTATGCTTCTACCTCTTACGAACTATATTTTCCTCCATTTTAAATACACTTCCATTGTACTTTTTATTCCACTTCATTTTTCTCAGTTTCCTTGTATCGTCTGTGTCTTACTCTATTTTTCATCTTTCTTCAAATGGCATCATCTTTTAGCTCATCTCCTTCCCGCAAAAGATCAGGTGATATTTTGAGGACAAGCATCATTTACCTGACCTGATGCCTTCCCCATTTCTAAAAGAATTGATAATCCGAATAGATAATTTGGAGAACTCGGCTGAAGAGCTCTCCCTTTAGGTATAGCACCTTCAAGAAATGTTTGATAGTCTTTGTTCTAATCTCTGCCACCAACATAACCAGCTGCACTTCCATGACCTTGCAGATGATTCAGATGACTCACAAAACTCAGAAGACGACTCTGCTTCATCTTATTGAAAGGCTTCACAAAACTGTAGATGACTCACAAAACGATTAGATATTTCATTTTTATTTTTATATTATGTAATATTTAATTTTTTATTTTCTTTAATGAAATTAATTTTTTAATTCTCATTTAGTTTCATGCTTTTTTCATTGAAATCATTTATATTTTATATGCATCTCAATATTATCAATAATAATCCATTAATTAAGTAGATTACAAATTTATAAATTAAAAAATATAAACGCATGAGTTAAGAAAGTAAAATATAATCGTTTATATCTAATCGTTTATCAAATTCATATCTAATCGTGTTTATGTCCAGAGGTAAAAAAGTAAGAAAGAATTGATAATCCGAATGGATAATTTGGAAAACTCAGCTGAAGGGCTCTCCCTTTAAGTATATCGCCTTCAAGAAATGTTTGATAGTCTTTGTTCTGATCTCTACCACCAACATAACCACCTGCACTTCCATGACCTTACAGATGATCCAGATGACTCACAAAACTCAGAAGACGACTATGCTTCATCTTATTGAAAGGCTTTACCTTATCTAAACGTATGAAAGAATTGATAATCCGAATGGATAATGTTTGATAATTTTTGATAATTTTTTTAATTCTCATTTAGTTTCATGCTTTTTTCATTGAAATCATTTATATTTTATATGCATCTCAATATTATCAACAATAATCCATTAACTAAGTAGATTACAAATTTATAAATTAAAAAATATAAACACATGAGTTAAGAAAGTAAAATATAATCGTTTATATCTAATCGTTTATCAAATTCATATCTAATCATGTTTATGTCCAAAGGTAAAAAAGTAAGGGGAAATGCTGACAATTTTTAAAAAAATAAAAAAAGCATGAGTTAACGGCGGTTTTAATAAAACTGCTGTATAAAATCTTTCACAAAACTTCTGGAGGGGTAAATGTTAGACTTTTAAAGACAATTTTGTTAACAATTGCTATTATAAGTATCTTTAACATTGGTTTTGTATCAAAACAGCCAAAAAATGTTGGAAATTGTGCCCTAGGGGCCAATCATTGTATCAGGTTATCACATTATTTGCATGTTTACTGTGATGACCATCCTTGGATAACTCATGATCTTATCCTAAATGTCCCTGGTCGGTCATCTATGGGGGAGCAGAGATGAAATAAGACCAGTATGACTTTGAAGATATATAGAGATATAAATCAAAGTCATAAGCACATGTAAGAGTACAGGGTGTTGGACCGACCCGCAATGAGAGAGCTGCATGGGTCAAGTCATAAGCTTCTCTCATATACAAGCCATGTCACTATGCCCTTTGACCTGAGATCATCATGGATTCCTACATGACAAACGCTCAGCTTTGACCTAGTCAAAAGTCACTTTTGACCGAGTGATCATAAAGGCTATGCTCGGGCTTAGTGGTTTTTCATGCGGAGGAATGTGAATGGTCAAGATGGAATTTGTCCCTCACATTCGTAGAGAGATGTTACTGGGCCCCTCGATGAGTGAGTCTGAGAAATGTATGGCCATACTGGAATGGAAGGGTAGTTCCATTTCTATATTCAGACTACTCAGGGATCGAGAAAGTAACGGTCAGGAACAGGAGGATGACGTTCACCATGCCTCATCCTTGACCGAAATATCGTGTGACAAAAGGGACGTGATATGGTTGTATGAAAGGTTACATCGTTTAACGATCCTCATATGTTTTGGGTAGTCGTAATGCCTTGCTAGAGACCGCTTACGACTTGTGGGTCAGTATAGTAACTGGCCCACTGCCAACTTCATATGGGCCTACAGGGTCGCACACAAAACAGCCCAATGCGAGCTATGATGTCCAGATTCATTGAATCTAAGAGATGTCTAGATTCAATGAATAATCTAGGGTGGATATATATTTTATATATATATATAAATTAGTTTATATATATATTATATATATAATATAAGAGATATTTGTAAGATTTAATTTATAAGGATAAATTAAATCTCTATCATTTTTGAATTTGAATTTAAATGGATATGATCTATTTGAATTTGAAATTCAAATTGATAAGATATCTCAAATTTGATTTATGAGAATAAATCAAATATAATTCTGTCTTATCTTTATTTTAAATTAAATAAATAGGTGAATTAAATCTGTGGGAAGAATTTAATATAAACCATATTTATTTAATCAGTTTCTTATTAAATTATACAATATATGATATTGTATTAATTCAGAATTAATATAAGATTAATTCTGAAGCCCGGCCCTATTAGAAGCCCGATAGCTTCCTATATATTTGACATTAGGAGCTAGGGTTCTACACACAATATAGATCTCTACACACACATTCAGACGTGAGAAGAGGGGGCAGGGAGAGTGCAAAAGGTTTGCACATAAGAAACTGCTGAGATAGAGACGGTGAGGACGGAATCTCTAGAAAGCCCTAGAGGGACAAGAGGCGCTAGCACGTCGTTCGCGATTGGAACGCTGCTCGTGTGGATACCGGTAGAGGAAGCCGATCTGAGCTGTCGACTTCTACGATACGGCCAGACACGAAGAAAGGTCGCGACCAAAACATACTTAGGTCGCGACCATACGGGCATCTGAACGTCAGAAATCCGAAAAGAAGAGGAAGGTCGCGACGAGAAGCAGAGTAGGTCGCGACTAAAAACTCCAGAGGCGACAGGTCGCCACTAGAAGATGAGGAGGTCGCGACTGAAAGTTCCAGAGGCGAGGAGTCGCGACTAGTGGACACTGAGGTCACGACCAAAGCTCGAAACCGAAGTTAACACTTCTTTCTCCTTGACTTAAACACATTCGGTAGATCCTGGCTGGGAATGGAAAAAATTTTTAAAGTTAATTTCCGCTGCGTGTCTTCCAATTCCCTTCAGTGGTATCAGAGCCATGCCGTTTTGTGTTTAAGTTAGGTTTGATTGTTGATACATGTGATGTATGTTAGACTTCTTAGCGGATTATATGATAACATGCGAGATATGTATGACATATACGGAATCTAAAAGGAAACTGAAATCGGTGGTGTATATTAATTGATTTGATCAATTAATATTAATGGAGTCTAAGGAAATAGAATTAAGATTCTTGATCAAAAAATTTCCATTGGGGCGCTGCCCCACACCCCGCCCGCTAACCGGCTAGCGGGACCGCCGTGGCTATCTAATCGTAGCGCAACATAATCGTAATATGTACTGACTTTCCTAATATATGAATGTTTTGAAACATTTATTACCCTTCAAATAGTATGAATTTTGATTCTTGAATGTTTGGGTATGGTGAACAATATGGCTCTAGATTACAAGTGTTGTAATTTTTCTAAATACGGCCTGCGTGTCGTGCCTTCCTCTAATGACTCTCGTTGTACATTCTCTTCTCATCTCACTCCCCTCGAATGTTAAAACGAGGTTTCCTTGTGTACTTTTCCTATTCTAATTAGACAGCTTCTCTCATTGGCTTGAGGGGACTTAGGATAGGTGAGCCATATTGTATCACGTTTAACATTATGCATCTTTTGATTAGATCACTGCATGTATGTTTTATATGCATAATACTTGTATGAGATACAACCGCGATACATGCATCTTATAAACCAGATAATTAATTAAACCCTCTAAAAGAAATCTTAAGTCATATGCCGTCAATTAATGAACACTTGTCAAAACCTCGATCGCTCATTTGTAGGTCCACCAAAGTGGGTACATTTAAGTTATCTTGGGGAGATAAGCAAGAGTAATGGTGCTACTCTTATGTTTGTTATTGTTTGACTTAATTGAGATTATCAAAACGGTTTTGGGTCTCAAGGCATTAGATGGGATTAAAACATGCCGGATCATATGATGATGGAATCCCATAAATATCTAAGAATTACATTTGATGTAATTGGTAAAGTTGTTACCTACCTAAATAACTTAAAGTTGAGCGTCCTGCCAAAGCGGACTCAAGTTTAAGCCAAATATGGATCTTAGCCCACTAATTATTACATTGAGGGTTGTTTTATTCAGTGGGAGATTGCTAATTAAATTGCATATTTTAATTGTAGAATCATGACGACTAGTAATACTGCTACATTATCGTTGCGATCTGTCCTTGAGAAGGACAAACTTAATGGGACAAACTTTCTTGACTGGTTCAGGAACTTGAGAATTGTTCTCAAGCAGGAAAGAAAGGTATATGTCCTAGATCAACCCATTCCTGAGGAGCTAGCAGCCAATGCTCCTAGAGCTCAGAGAGATTCTTATGCGAAGCATAAGGAAGACTCTGTTGATGTGGGATGCTTGATGCTTGCCACCATGGTTCCAGAGCTTCAAAGAGATCTGGAACACATGGAGGCTTATGAGATGATTGTGCATCTTAAGGAAATGTTCCAGCAACAAGCAAGGCAAGAGAGGTATGAGACCACTAAGGCCTTACATTCCTGCAAGATGGCTGAAGGTGCATCAGTCAGTACTCATGTCCTAAAGATGAAAGGGTACATTGATCACCTTGAGAGGCTTGGATTTCCCATGAGTCAGGAGTTAGCTACAGATTTGATCTTGAACCCACTCCCGGAAAGTTATGACCAGTTTGTCATGAATTACAACATGAACAACATGGAGAAATCTATTTCTGAACTGCATGGGATGCTTAAAACTGCTGAGCCGACTGTTAAGAAGAAGCCCAGTACTGTTTTGATGGTTCAGAAAGGAAAGGGTATGAAAAAGAAAGGCAAGGGTAAGGGGAAGGGTCACGGCTCATCTGGTAAGACCAAAGAGTCAGGCAAGCCCGAAACCAAGCCTGCACCAAAGAAGGCAAATCCTCCAAAGGAAGGAGTTTGCTTCTTCTGCAATGAACCGGGTCATTGGAAGAGGAATTGCAAACTCTACCTTGAAGATCTGAAAAAGAACAAGAAGGATAGCGGGGCTATCGCTTCAGGTATTTATGTTATAGACATTCATCTCTCTACTTCCACTACATGGGTATTAGATACTGCATGTGGTTCTCACATTTGTACAAATGTGCAGGGCCTAAAGGACAGTAGAAAGCTGAAGAAGGGCGAAGTTGACCTACGAGTTGGAAACAGAGCAAAGGTTGCTGCTCTAGCTGTAGGCACTTATGAATTAGTTCTGCCCACTGGGCTTTTGTTAGTTTTGAACAATTGCTATTATGTTCCTGCTTTGAGTAGTAACATTGTTTCTCTTTCTTATTTGGATAAGGAAGGTTACACTTCCATTTCTGGGAATGGTAAATGTTCTATTTATCGTAATGATATTTTCTATGCTCATGGTGATTTGCATGTTGATCATTACATATTAAACTTGGAACAACCCAATCATGGAAATATCTATAACATAACCGCCAAAAGGATCAAACCAAATGATTTGAATCCGACGTACCTCTGGCACTGTCGTCTAGGCCACATAAATGAGAAACGCATTTCTAAACTCCATCAAGATGGATTTCTCAACTCATTTGATTTTGAATCATATGATACTTGTGAATCTTGTTTGTTAGGAAAGATGACAAAGTCGCCTTTCACTGGACACAGTGAGAGGGCCACCGATTTGTTGGGCCTCATACATACAGATGTGTGTGGACCGATGAATACAAATGCCAGAAGAGGTTATTCGTACTTCATTACATTCATAGATGATTTCAGTAGATATGGCTACGTCTATCTAATGAAACATAAATTTGAATCTTTTGAAATGTTCAAGATATTTCAAAATGAAGTACAAAACCAGCTTGGCAAAACAATTAAAGCCCTTCGATCTGATCGAGGTGGTGAATATTTGAGCCAAGAGTTTATCGATCATCTTAGGAATTGTGGGATAGTCTCACAATTGACTCCTCCAGGAACACCACAATGGAATGACATTTCTGAACGGAGGAATCGAACACTATTGGATATGGTTCGATCCATGATGAGTCGAACAGATCTTCCACCATCCTTTTGGGGCCACGCCCTAGAGACAGCTGCGTTCACACTGAATCGTGTTCCATCTAAGGCAGTTGAAAAGACTCCGTATGAGATATGGACTAGGAGGAAACCTAGTTTGTCTTTTCTCAAGATTTGGGGATGTGAGGTCTATGTTAAGCAACAAGCCTCAGATAAGTTAGCGCCCAAATCTTCAAAGTGCCTTTTTGTGGGATATCCTAAGGAAACCAAGGGATATTATGTCTACAACCCCACTGATAACAAAGTGTTTGTTGTCAGAAATGGTATCTTTCTAGAATGAGAATTTATCTCTAAAAGAACCACTGGGAGCAAGGTACACCTCGAAGAAGTTCGAGAGCCACAAGACGCCACAGAACTAGAGATGGAAAGTAGAGAAGACTCACAAGAAGTTGTTGAGACTCCTCAAGTCACGCAAGGCCCAAGGCGATCTAATAGGGCACGACTTCAGCCTCAGAGATATGGATTTCTGATTTCTGATAGTCGTGATGTATTGCTCATTGAGCATAATGAGCCCACTACCTATCAAGAAGCTATAGTGGGACCAAACTCTGAGAAATGGCTTAATGCCATGAAGTATGAGATGCAATCCATGTACGATAATAAGGTATGGACCTTAGTCGACCCGCCTGAAGGTGTAAAAACCGTCGGGTGCAAGTGGGTTTTTAAAGAGAAAACCGACATGGATGGCAATGTAAATGTCTTCAAGGCACGACTGGTTGCAAAAGGATTTACTCAAACTCATGGTGTGGACTATGATGAGACCTTTTCCCCAGTAGCAATGGCCAAATCAATCAGAATCCTCCTTGCCATTGCAGCATATTATGACTATGAAATATGGCAGATGGACGTCAAGACAGCCTTCCTTAATGGAAAGCTCCTTGAGGATGTGTACATGACACAACCTGAAGGTTTTGTGCGTTCTGAGGACTCTGGTAAGGTGTGCAAGCTTCAAAGGTCCATTTATGGACTGAAGCAAGCATCTCGGAGTTGGAATCATCGTTTTGATGAAGTAGTCAGAGTTTGGATTTCTTCAAAACATTGATGAACCTTGTGTGTACAAAAAGGTTAGTGGGAGCACAGTTATGTTTTTGGTACTCTATGTCGATGACATCCTACTCATTGGGAATGACATTCCTACCTTGCAGATTGTCAAGTCTTGGTTAGGAAAATCTTTCTCGATGAAAGACTTGGGTGAAGCCACCTACATCCTAGGAATTAGGATCTATAGAGATAGATCTAAAAGGCTTCTAGGACTGAGTCAGAGCACATATATAGACAAGATACTGCATAGGTTCAGTATGCAGGAATCAAAAAGGGGTTTCATACCCATGTCTCATGGTATTCACCTCAGCAAGGATTTGTGTCCTAATACACCAGATCAGCGAGGTCGCATGAGTAAGATTCCATATGCCTCGGCCATAGGATCTATCATGTACGCCATGTTATGTACTCGACCGGATGTCTCGTTTGCCTTAAGTATGACTAGCAGATATCAACAGGACCCTGGTGAGGGCCATCGGACTGCTGTCAAGAATATCCTTAAGTACTTAAGAAGGACTAAGGACTTATTCTTGGTCTATGGTGGATTGGAAGACGAGCTCTATGTAACTGGTTACACAGATGCAAGTTTTCAAACTGACCAGGATGACCAGAAATCGCAATCTCGATACATATTCCTCCTGAATAATGGAGCAGTAAGCTGGAAGAGCTCTAAGCAGAGCACTGTAGCAGATTCTGCAACGGAAGCTGAGTACATAGCAGCATCTGATGCAGCTAAGGAGGCCGTTTAGATCAGGAAGTTCATTACAGAACTAGGGGTGGTACCTACCATCTCAGATCCAATAACTTTGTTCTGTGACAATAGTGGTGCCATTGCACAGGCCAAAGAGCCTAGGTCACATCAAAGGACCAAGCATATGCTCAGGCGATTTCATCTCATCAGAGAAATCAATTATAGAGGTGATATAAAAATATGCAAGGTAGCAGGGGAAGACAATGTTGCTGATCCTCTAACAAAGCCGCTTGTGCAAGCAAAACATGAGTGTCATGTTAGGTCAATAAATTAATGATTGTTCCTAGTGCAAGTGGGAGGATGTTGGAAATTGTGCCCTAGGGGCCAATCATTGTATCAGGTTATCACATTATTTGCATGTTTACTGTGATGACCATCCTTGGATAACTCATGATCTTATCCTAAATGTCCCTGGTCGGTCATCTATGTGGGACCAGAGATGAAATAAGACCAGTATGACTTTGAAGATATATAGAGATATAAATCAAAGTCATAAGCACATGTAAGAGTACAGGGTGTTGGACTGACCCGCAATGAGAGAGCTGCATGGGTCAAGTCATAAGCTTCTCTCATATACAAGCCATGTCACTATGCCCTTTGACCTGAGATCATCATGGATTCCTACATGACAAACGTGAAGGGAATTGGAAGACACGCAGCGGAAATTAACTTTAAAATTTTTTCCATTCCCAGCCAGGATCTACCGAATGTGTTTAAGTCAAGGAGAAAGAAGTGTTACCTTCGGTTTCGAGCTTTGGTCGCGACCTCAGTGTCCACTAGTCGCGACTCTTCGCCTCTGGAACCTTTTAGTCGCGACCTCCTATGCTTCTCGTCGCGACCTGACGTCTCTGGAGTTTGTAGTCGCGACCTCGTCAGCTTCAAGTCGCGACCTGCCTCTTCTTTTCGGATTTCTGACGTTCAGATGCCCGTATGGTCGCGACCTCAGCGTGTTCTGGTCGCGACCTTGCTTCGTGTCTGGTCGTATCATAGAAGTCGACAGCTCAGATCGGCTTCCTCTACCGGTATCCACACGAACAGCGTTCCAATCGCGAACGACGTGCTAGCGCCTCTTGTCCCTCTAGGGCTTTCTAGAGATTCCGTCCTCACCGTCTCTATCTCGGCAGTTTCTTATGTGCAAACCTTTTGCACTCTCCCTGCCCCCTCTTCTCACGTCTGAATGTGTGTGTAGAGATGTATATTGTGTGTAGAACCCTAGCTCCTAATGTCAAATATATAGGAAGCTATCGGGCTTCTAATAGGGCCGGGCTTCAGAATTAATCTTATATTAATTCTGAATTAATACAATATCATATATTGCATAATTTAATAAGAAACTGATTAAATAAATATGGTTTATATTAAATCCGTCCCACAGATTTAATTTACCTATTTATTTAATTTAAAATAAAGATAAGACAGAATTATATTTGATTTATTCTCATAAATCAAATTTGAGATATCTTATCAATTTGAATTTCAAATTCAAATAGATCATATCCATTTAAATTCAAATTCAAAAATGATAGAGATTTAATTTATCCTTATAAATTAAATCTTACAAATATCTCTTATATTATATATATAATATATATATAAACTAATTTATATATATATAAAATATATATCCACCCTAGATTATTCATTGAATTTAGACATCTCTTAGATTCAATGAATCTGGACATCATAGCTCGCATTGGGCTGTTTTGTGTGCGACCCTGTAGGCCCATATGAAGTTGGCAGTGGCCCAGTTACTATACTGACCCATAAGTCGTAAGCGGTCTCTAGCAAGGCATTACGACTACCCAAAACATATGAGGATCGATAAACGATGTAACCTTTCATACAACCATATCACGTCCCTTTTGTCACACGATATTTCGGTCAAGGATGAGGCATGGAGAACGTCATCCTCCTGTTCCTGACCGTTACTTTCTCGATCCCTGAGTAGTCTGAATATAGAAATGGAACTACCCTTCCATTCCAGTATGGCCATACATTTCTCAGACTCACTCATCGAGGGGCCCAGTAATATCTCTCTACGAATGTGAGGGACAAATTCCATCTTGACCATTCACATTCCTCCGCATGAAAAACCACTAAGCCCGAGCATAGCCTTTATGATCACTCGGTCAAAAGTGACTTTTGACTAGGTCAAAGCTGAGCGTTTGTCATGTAGGAATCCATGATGATCTCAGGTCAAAGGGCATAGTGACATGGCTTGTATATGAGAGAAGCTTATGACTTGACCCATGCAGCTCTCTCATAGCGGGTCGGTCCAACACCCTGTACTCTTACATGTGCTTATGACTTTGATTTATATCTCTATATATCTTCAAAGTCATACTGGTCTTATTTTATCTCTGCTCCCACATAGATGACCGACCAGGGACATTTAGGATAAGATCATGAGTTATCCAAGGATGGTTATCACAGTAAACATGCAAATAATGTTATAACCTGATACAATGATTGGCCCCTAGGGCACAATTTCCAACAAAACGCTCAGCTTTGACCTAGTCAAAAGTCACTTTTGACCGAGTGATCATAAAGGCTATGCTCGGGCTTAGTGGTTTTTCATGCGGAGGAATGTGAATGGTCAAGATGGAATTTGTCCCTCACATTCGTAGAGAGATATTACTGGGCCCCTCGATGAGTGAGTCTGAGAAATGTATGGCCATACTGGAATGGAAGGGTAGTTCCATTTCTATATTCAGACTACTCAGGGATCGAGAAAGTAACGGTCAGGAACAGGAGGATGACGTTCACCATGCCTCATCCTTGACCGAAATATCGTGTGACAAAAGGGACGTGATATGGTTGTATGAAAGGTTACATCGTTTAACGATCCTCATATGTTTTGGGTAGTCGTAATGCCTTGCTAGAGACCGCTTACGACTTGTGGGTCAGTATAGTAACTGGCCCACTGCCAACTTCATATGGGCCTACAGGGTCGCACACAAAACAGCCCAATGCGAGCTATGATGTCCAGATTCATTGAATCTAAGAGATGTCTAGATTCAATGAATAATCTAGGGTGGATATATATTTTATATATATATATAAATTAGTTTATATATATATATTATATATATAATATAAGAGATATTTGTAAGATTTAATTTATAAGGATAAATTAAATCTCTATCATTTTTGAATTTGAATTTAAATGGATATGATCTATTTGAATTTGAAATTCAAATTGATAAGATATCTCAAATTTGATTTATGAGAATAAATCAAATATAATTCTGTCTTATCTTTATTTTAAATTAAATAAATAGGTGAATTAAATCTGTGGGAAGAATTTAATATAAACCATATTTATTTAATCAGTTTCTTATTAAATTATGCAATATATGATATTGTATTAATTCAGAATTAATATAAGATTAATTCTGAAGCCCGGCCCTATTAGAAGCCCGATAGCTTCCTATATATTTGACATTAGGAGCTAGGGTTCTACACACAATATAGATCTCTACACACACATTCAGACGTGAGAAGAGGGGGCAGGGAGAGTGCAAAAGGTTTGCACATAAGAAACTGCTGAGATAGAGACGGTGAGGACGGAATCTCTAGAAAGCCCTAGAGGGACAAGAGGTGCTAGCACGTCGTTCGCGATTGGAACGCTGCTCGTGTGGATACCGGTAGAGGAAGCCGATCTGAGCTGTCGACTTCTACGATACGGCCAGACACGAAGAAAGGTCGCGACCAAAACATACTTAGGTCGCGACCATACGGGCATCTGAACGTCAGAAATCCGAAAAGAAGAGGAAGGTCGCGACGAGAAGCAGAGTAGGTCGCGACTAAAAACTCCAGAGGCGACAGGTCGCCACTAGAAGATGAGGAGGTCGCGACTGAAAGTTCCAGAGGCGAGGAGTCGCGACTAGTGGACACTGAGGTCACGACCAAAGCTCGAAACCGAAGTTAACACTTCTTTCTCCTTGACTTAAACACATTCGGTAGATCCTGGCTGGGAATGGAAAAAAATTTTAAAGTTAATTTCAGCTGCGTGTCTTCCAATTCCCTTCAAAAAAGCCCACAACAAAATTCAAAAACATAATCCCCGGTGAGTTTTATATTTACTTTTTGCATAGCTACTTGTAGTCCCGTTCTCTGCATCACGCCCGTAGACTTGGATGAAAGGTATTTTCTATCATTTTCACCTATTTTTGTTGCACTCCATTATCGTTCACTATCTCTGTCGTCGTTAACTCCCTTCATCGTCGTTCTCATCTTCAAAGTTGTAAGTTACTGTTTAACTTCTTCATTATTAATGTTAATATTAATAGTACAAATTTAAGAGTTTTGTGAGACTTTTTGGTTGTGCAAGTATGTTGTTTCTTGTGAGTGCCTTTTTTTGCCTTTTAAGAGTTGAGTTACATAGTTGTATCTGTTGAGGCAAATGTAGAAGAATAAGAAGAAGAATCCTTTGGGTTTTCCTAAGCTATTAGAGCCATCCAAGGGTTTTTGAAATGGTTCATACAGTTGAGAAGAATGTGCCCATAAAGCAAGCAACGACAGAACTCACAGCCTCGTGGATAACAACCATTGAGATGCGTAATGATATAATAATTTTAGAAGGAAAAAACAAAAATGTTCATGTGCATACGGCTCATTTATAAATTCATTTTGTGATTCTGGTGACAAAAGTTAAGAACAATATGGTGACAAAAGTTCCTTTTTTAAAAAAAATAAAAGGTTCAGATTCCTCAACTAATTTCCGACTGATCCAACTTTGACTTATTATATAGTTGCCTCTGTCTCTTTCACAAAGTTGGTCCCTTTCAAATTTAATCATTGGTTAGTTGTATCATATTCTTATCTTTATTTATTATTTTTTGAATAGAGCATGGACGGTTCAGGTTCAGGTTCAGGTTCTGGTCAGCAAGGAAAAATGAGAAGAAGAGGCCCAACCCATATGAAATGAGTCTCTAAGATAGATGAGGAAACACATCCTATGAAGTTGCAGGTGGAGGTTGATCCTGATATGAAGGCAACTAGTGAAAATGGGCCATGGTTTAACAACTATGTTAGCCATATAGTACATGCTAAGATTACCATCATGTACGCCAAGTGGAAGGCGGTCGACCCTAAAGACAACGATATGATTTAGGATGATATTTTGGTACATTTATAATTATATGTTCCACCTATATACTTTAGTTATTCATGATTTTTGTCCCTTATTGCAGCTTTATCTTATTCAATTTTTGTACTTCAACACAGCAAAATTTCGATTTTCCCACTACTTCAAGCATAAAGCATCGCATCTTAAAACAATGCGATGAACGGTGGAGGGACTTTAAGTCAAACTTTGCAAAGGATTACCTCTGAGACAGTAAGATGGGGGAGCATCCAAAGTGCACATACCCCAATGTTAGTGACAAAGTGTTGACATTGTTTCATCAATGACGGGAAGAGGCTAATTATAAGGTTGGATATATGCTGTAAACTTACATTTTAATTAACTTAGTTAGTAATGAATTCACATTTTAATCAACTAATCTAACTTTGTTTCATTTTCATAGGCTATTTGTAAGAAGAATCAAGAAATAGCCAAGAAGAATGTGTACCACCATTATATGTCTCGAGGGGGTACAGTGTCCTTGAGAGGTAAATGATGCTAGAGTAGTTGCAGGATGGGCAACAATCTACTACATCATACCTTAGTGCCTTATATCCTTCTTCATCCACACAATATCCATCTCGCCAACAATGGAAGGCTGCGAGGGTGAAAAAGGGACAATACATCACTGTAGAGGTTGTTACAGTTGCTAAGAGGATTGTAAGTAATTAATTTAAATATAAATAATTTATACATTATTACTTGCTCTTCAGTTATTTTAACTTGGTTACTTGTATATGTTGTAGGATACACTGGAGCAATAGGCATCCTAAGGGTATTTCGTTCATGAAAAAATAATGGACATCTTGGAAATAGTTATTGGGACCCCTGACCACCCAGGTCGATTAAATGGGCCCCCAAAGGAGTGATACATAAAGACATTTTTGGCTCTGCCTCTCGATGAAGAAATACACCTTCCGTATATGGTGTCTGGAGATGAGTTTCAAAAGGTTTGAGATGAACTTGCTGCACAGCATCAAGTGGAGTTGGAAAAGATGCCCTACAAGATAGATGCCAGAGTCAATGAACTTATGGATGCCAAGCTCCAGCAGGCCATGATCATGATGGGCTACCCTACAACTGGCTAAAGTTTAGAGGTAAAAAAATATTTATTTACTTCTTGAAAATGTTTAATATATATTTTGTCTTGACTAATTTTGTTTATATTATCAGGGTTCTCTTACAGTGACAAGTGGATAGGGCAACGGCAATAAGGAGAAGTTTGTCTCCCAACTATCTGACCCTACCCATGAACACACTGAGGATTAGGACTGGTAATGCGGGCTGTAACATCCCAATTTTTATTTTATATTTAAACATAATTAAAAATGTTATTTATCAATAACTTAGAAATATTATCTAATTAAATTATTAAGGTTTAGTATTTTTAATAAAATAGAAAATATGGATTATCCTACCATTCTCTTGGAGTTTTATGATTTGATTGTTAATTATTATTAGTTAGAGATTTATTAGGATTTGGGTTCAGATTTAGATATAGATATCTATATTATATACTAGATTAAAAAGAGAATTATTTTGTGATTTTTTTATGATCTATTAGTACAATAGGATTTTCGGATGAAAGTATCAAATAGAGTATCCTAAGATATTATTTCAAATTGTAATTCATAAAAAATAATAAGATTATATAAGACTGGATATAGAGTAATACAATAATAATAAAAATAAATAATAAAAGCAGATTAGATTAGACTAAAATTTTAAACCTTATAAATTATATATTAGTATCTTTTATTTTCTTTTCCCACTTATATCCACAAGCCTCGTCCTTCTATCTTCTCTATTGCCCACCCTCTCTCTCTCTTGTAATTATATTATTCTTATTCCTTTATGGTTTAATCATCAGATGCAATTACTTGTTTCTTTGGGAAATAACACTTTTTATTTCTCTTCAATCGATATATATATTGCCAGTTATGTACCCCTCCTGAGTAACGCCATTTTTCTTTCTCTTTTCCTTTATTCTATTCTTTCCTTTCGTCCCCTCTCACTCATACCACATTCTTGGCATACAATGCTCAACATAGTGCCTAACAACGAAATATAAGCATCATTTTATAAGGTTAAGGCATTGGTGATTCCACAAGGATATAAGATTATTATTAGTATTTTGGATTAATTTTGTTAAAGCATCAAGTTGTTTGTGATTAATATTGTGGTACATGAGGCTACTAGACTTGTAGTAATTATTCCTTACTTTGGTGAGAGGTAACCACTTTCTACTCGTTGTGGATGCTAATGTGATGTTTGTGAGTAATTTAATATATATATACTGGTGGAAAATTGGCATTCTAAATCCCTATTTTTAAATCGGTCAATGCGGAGACGATTTTAAAAAAATGACCGGTGGCATTTTTGTAAATAATATGAAATATTTACACCATATTTACTCGTGACCGATGTGGAAAAATTTAGTCTAGTTTAGATGTTTACTTTCTATAGCGGATGTTACAGTGACTGATGTGAAAATATTTAGTTCAGTTTAGATGAACTCCGTCTGCATCCTTTCCTGCCATTTATGTCAAGTCTTCTCAGACATGCGTAGTAGTTCATCATGATCACCTTCTCCGATATCTATTTTATATTCATTTCTTCTATTCTTCTATCTTAACTCTCCAATGGCTTCTTACTTATCCACCCTCCTTCTCCACCTCACAAAATACAAAGACAATTTTGAAGACAAACATGTCTGTCATGATAACCCTTCAGTTCCTTCTCCTCCTCCCCTACTTTAGAAACTGGAAGAGTGCCTGGAGGAACTTATCCCGCACTTTAATGCCCTGGAGCGCTCGGTGAAAGAATTGAGTCTGAAAGTTGAGAGGATGAATGAACATTTTAGAGCCTTCCCTTCTGAAGTTCGTCGCCATCAACAGGATGATAGTTTCTTTCATCCTATTGTTGATCCCAATTTTGACTCCCAAAACACTGACTCAGAAGATGATGATGAGTGAAAACGGGATCACTTGCCTTTCTCTATTCACCACCTCCTTTTTTATGTAATGAAAAGAATAAGGAGATGATGATATTGTATTTATATAGCGAGGTCTTTTTTTTTTATATTTCAAGATGTAAAGTTAGTTGGTAAAGTTTAATTTGAATGAATGAAGTTTAACAAGTTTCTTTTTTTGCATACGTTGCTGATGATCCATTTATTTTTCAAAATGTTCTATACATCTAAATCTCACTTTTAAACCGGTCACTGAGGAGACAGCGGTTTAAAAAAAATAAATTTTTACACCGATTTTAAAAGTAACCGATTTAACCAACGTTTATAGTCATTATGATAGAAGGCCAATTGTATTCTTCTATATTCTTATTGATCATGAACCATATATATATATGTATACCATTCCTATGATTGATCTGTACATTTCGTCTTATCACTTTATCTTTGTTTTCTTTTCTTTTCATCTATCTGACTCCTCCAATGGCCTTTTCCTCACGCACGCCTCCTTCTCTACCCCACAAAAGAAACAAAGACGACTTTAAAGACAAACATCCTGATCCTCACCCTTCTGTTCCTTCTCCTCCTCCCCTGGTTATGACTCTGATGGAGTACCTTGAGGAACTCATACTGCACTTCAATGGGCTGGAGGACTCCGTGGAAGAACTGAATCGGAAAGTTGAAGACGAAAAGCAAGTTTTAGAGATTTCTGCTCAAAAGTTCACCGCCATCAACAGCATGATAGCTTCTTTAATCCTGTTGATCTCACCCAATCTGATGACTCCCAAAACTCTGAGTCTGATGAGTAGTGAAAGATTACAACTTTTATATATTCTGATATATTTTTTTTTTGTGTAAAGTTGATGACATAGTGTTCTTTCACTTATAAAAAAACAAATTGAATATTTTACACCGGTTTATATATAGTGGCCTGTGTAAAATATACTTTCTACACCTGTTGTATATATATCTATACCGGTGTAACATTTTGTCCGGTGTATATTTTCTTACCAAATAAACTTTTTTTTAATTTGTTTTTACCAAATACTCTTTTATTTGGTACATTTCTTGCGCCTTCTATCTCTCATTTTTCCCTAGTTCGCGCTTTAAGTCTTCTCGGTGCTTCACAAACGGTGAGTTTTGTTTTGAACTCCTCTCGAGAACTGAAAATTTATTCTCTCCATGCATTATGTGCAACGTAATGTTTTCTTGTTTTCTATTTTTCTAGTTTCTTAGTCTTCCACAAATATGGATCATAGTTGGATAAATGCTAAACGAACAAGTGTTGAGTATGCTGAGGGGGTGAAAGAGTTTTTGGATTTTGCTAAACGGAATGGTGATGATGACAATAGAAAGTTTTATTGTCCTTTTGTGAGTTGTTTGAATGAGAGGAAACAAAGTCCTGCTGATATTTATACTCATCTAATTTGTGAGGGGTTTTGCAAGAGTTACATGGTATGGGTATGGCATGGTGAATAGCTAGAACAGACCTTTTATGATGACATGGATACTGATGATCAAGTAGAGGACATGGTTTGTGATGTTGGAGAAGATGCTTTTATGCGGTCATATGCATATGGTAATATAAGCAATGATGCAGAAAAGCCTATATACCCAGGGTGCAGAAAATACAACCTGTTGAATGCGGTGTTGAGATTGGTAAGTGTGAAAGCTCGACATGGGTGGAGTGACAGTGGTTTTTTAGAATTGCTTGAGTTGTTACAGGACATGTTTCCTGAAGAAAATGCATTACCCAAACGCTACTATGATGCAAAGAAAATAAAAGGTCCTTTAGGCATACAGTATAGAAAGATTCATGCATGCCCAAATGATTGCATATTGTACAGGAAAGAGTTTGAAGATGAGGAGAAGTGTCTAATATGTAAGACACCAAGTTACAGATCAAACAACTCTCCTGCGAAGGTGTTATGGTATCTTCCAATTGTACTAAGGTTTAAGCGAATTTTTTCTAATGAAGATGATGCAAAGAAAATATTATGGCATACAAATGAAAGGATTAATGATGGAAAGATTCATCATCTGGCTGACTCTTTGCAATGGAAGAAGATTGATGACTTATTTCTTGAGTTCGGCAATAACTTGGACTTAGTACGGATGACATGAACCCTTATAGTAGCCTTAGTAGTATACATAGTTCATGGCTCATCCTCCTGGTGATTTACAACCTATCTCCCTTGTTGTGTATGAAATAGAAGTATGTAATGTTGTTTATGCTGATCTCAGGATCAAAACAACCGGGAAATGACATAGACTTTTACCTAACACCCTTGATCAAAGATTTGAAGAAGCTATGGGAAGGTGTGGATATTTTTGATGCGGTTAAGAAGGAGGTCTTCAATATGCGGGCCATGATCTTTTGTATAATTAATGACTTTCCTGCATACGGAAATTTGTCAGGGTATAGTGTTAAGGGTCATAAAACATGTCCGATTTGTGAGGAAGGGACTTGTTACTATCAACTTCGTCATGGAAGAAAGACAGTCTACCTATGCTATAGGAGATTTCTAAGACAAGCCCACCCATACCGTCAACTAAAGAAGAAATTTTTTGGCAGCCAAGAATTTGAAAATGCTCCAAAGCCATTGACTGGCGAACAAGTTTATGAACAGGTGAAAGACATCAATGTCACTTTCGGTAAGATTACCAAGAAAAGTGAGAAAAATGTATGGAAAAAAAGATCTTTCTTCTTTGAGCTTCCGTATTGCCGACATCTTCATGTAAGGCACTGTATTGATGTGATGTATATGGAGAAAAATGTGTGTAACAGCATTGTTGGAACACTTCTCAACACACATGGTAGTTCTAAAGACGGTTTGAAGGCAAGATTGGATTTGAAAGAAATGAGAATACGAGAGGATTTATATTCGAGGCCAGATGGTGAGGGGAGCTATTATGCTGAAGAGATTAACATTTTGTCCAAGGCTGAGAGAAGAAGTATTTGTGAGTATTTGCAAGGAATCAAAGATCCCTCTGGGTACTCATTTAATCTTAAGAGGATTGTGTCGATGAAAGATTTGAAATTAGTAGGCCAAAAGTCTCATGATTGTCATGTATTGATGCAACAATTACTCCCAGTGGCTGTTCGAGGAATCCTTCAAGATGATTTGAGACACATTGTAACCCGACTTTGCTTCTTCTTTAATGCTATATGTGGCAAAGTCTTTGAGACTGAAAAGTTGGAGGAATTGGAGCACGAGGGTTTTGTTATTTTGTGCCAGCTTGAAAAATAGTTTCTTCCTGCCTTTTTTGACATCATGGTACACTTTATCATTCATCTAGTATGAGAGATAAAATTGTGTGGCCCTGTATGCTTACGATGGATGTGCCCATTTGAAAGATACATGAAAATCCTTAAAGGGTATATGAAGAATCCAAATCGTCCCAAAGTATCCATTGTTCAAAAATATGTTGCCGAAGAAGCTATGGATTTTTGTCAACAATACCTATCTAAAGTAAGACTTACTGGTCTCCATAAACCCCTGCCAAATAAGGGGTCAATGCAGAATGTCGGTGATGAGTGTTGATCGTAATGAATTACAGCAAATACACTTACACATCTTGAATAACAGTGATGAAGTTCAAGACTATATTGCTGTTCATAAAGAGCTTATCCGAAAAAAAAATAATAGGATGACAGAGCAAAGGCTGATTAGAGAACACAACAAATCTTTTGCACATTGGTTCAAACTGGAGGTTGAATGAGGATTGTGTTTCTGATACAGTTAGATGGTTGGCATGTGGTCCTAAACTTAATGTGATATGTTGGAATTCATTTGATATCAACGGGTATTCCTTTTATACAAAGTCCCTAGATGATAGAAGTAGTGTGCAAAATAGTGGTGTTATGTTAGTGGCTGAAGCTATGCATTTCTCTAGTTCAAAAGACAACAATCCTAAATTAGCAGTCATCCCTTATTATGGCATTGTTGAAGAGATTTGGGAGGTGGACTACTCTAAATTCACAGTTCCCTTGTTCAAATGCAAGTGGGCTAATGTAAACAACGGTGTTATAGTCGATCGGTTAGGATTTACACTGGTTAATTTGAATAATACAAGTTTTGGGGATGAGCCTTTCATTATGGAAAACTAAGCAAAGCAAGTGTTCTATATCACTGATCCTCAAAATGAAAGATGGTCTGTCGCGCTCCAAGGAAAAAGGGTTGTTGATAATGATAATTCTATTTGTGAGATCCTTTATTTTTCAGTAGGTTTATCAAAATTAAATGAAGAAGAAGTGGATTCTGATTGATTTGTATGTGTTTCGTGTTTTTGATGTAGTCTAAACATGCAATATTAAGTTTCTTGTTATGATTGCATATATGTTTTTGATGTAATAATAACACAGACAGATTCTTGTTCTGATAAGAATGTTGTAATGTGAAGGGATAGGATGATATATATGATGATGGAGTTTTAAAAAAATAACTACAAAATTAAAATCAGTCTTAAGTGCTATCCCGTGTAAAAAGTCTACTACTATCATTTTCATTAATAAATTATAGTTTGATTTTACACCGGTTTTATACTTTATCCGGTGTTATATTTTAGCCGGTGTGAAGTATAATATTTTTTACACCGGTTGTTATACTTTATCCGGTGTAAAAAGTCTTCTTATATTCAAAATAAACATCGTAAAATAACATTTTACATCGGTTATGTTTTTGTCCGGGTTAGAATAATTTATATTCGGTGTAAAGTGGTTATATACATTTTTTAAGCCCGCCCCTTGGTGCGACCATCGTTCTCATTATTCTCATGTACTCTATCATATCTCCGCTCGTCGTGCTCTGTGGTTTTCATGGGGCTTCTCCATGCTCAGTCATTCTTCTCTGTTGTCGCTCTCGTTCTGCTTTGCCGTGTACGTGTTCTCTGCACTTATTTTCCTGTGTACGTGCTTCGCCATTTTTATGTTTGTTTAATCTAGGTTTTCTATTTTTCCTCATAAACGCTTGCACATCTTTCCATTCATAACTGCTAAAGGAACAAAGTTTTGTGTACTCTGACAGGTTGAAGGAAAAAGGGTTAAGTCTGTTTACAATGTTTGATTTTGTTATTACGTATATAGGAATATGGGGGATAGAGTTACTCAGAATGAGGCTAGCGATGCTCCAAGTGACACTACGCAAAGGAAGGCCAGAAGTGCGACGCGTTTGAAAGACATTACGAAGGACAAGAAAGAGGGGAAACTGCTTCCGATTGAGTTTGACAAAAACTAGAACCCAACTGGTGAACACAGGACCAAGTACAAAAGTTATGTCAGCCTCCTAGCACGCAACAAGCCTAGCATACCTATTTGACTTGGGATGCTATTGATGATCGCGTGAATAATCAAATTTGGGACACTATCCGGGTATAGGAACTATCTATCTTATATTGTATGCAGAGCAATACCAAATACACAACTGTTTGTTGATTACTCTGCTTTTAATGGCAATCATTGCAGCTTACTTACAATGTTCCCAACAATGAAGTCTTGAAGAAGAAGATGTTGTCTTATTACGCTAAGCATTGGAGGGCATTCAAGACACAACTAGCTCGTCAGTATGTGTATGGACGGGACAAAAGTGGTCATCCTCAACCTTCTCCATGCAGCAAGTATCAATTCATTGATAAAGCTGCTTGGGAAGAATTTGTTAGGATTCGGACTACGCCAACAACAATGGTAAGTGTATCCTTTTGTATGTGTTGGCAGAAAATGTATCAGAATATCATATGTATTGATTTTAACTACTTCATGTCTTGTAGGAAAAAAGGGCAAAAGCGATTGAATACGCGCTCAAGAATGATTGCCCCCACACAATGTCTCAAGGGGGTTACGCGAAGGCAGAAAGAGAGTTATTAGGGGCCAAGAGGAAGAGGCTAGAAGAAAATGCTGGGTCATATCCTAGTGTTCTTCTTGACCCCCCATCTCTAATATGTCGCGAAGAAAAATGGTTGTACACTCACCAAAGAAGGATCAGAACATATACAAGTGACAATGCTCGCATGATTGTGGAAAAAATTGAAAGAACTACTTGTATTATTTTGTTTTAGTAGACTATAATTATATCATTTTCCTTATGTTTGTTGTTTCTATGTTATAGACTGATCTTAAACAACAAGAGTCCCATGGATCCTTCAAGTCAGATGGTCAGAATGACATCTTGACTGTTGCCACTGGGAAACAAGAGCATGGGGGTAGTGTCAGGGGAGTTGGAAGAGGTGTGGGTATAAGAGATTACTTTGGAGCATCTCAAAGACGTCCCACACATGTGGTGCCGAGGGCAGAGTTGGAATCCTTGCTCTCCATCATAAGGGCAGAGGCTTGGATAGAGGCATGGGCACAAGCAGAAGCTTCAATTGAGGCACGATTACAAGAGGGGTTGGCAAAGATCAAGAAAGAAATGTTGTCCATGATGACATCTGTAACATCCTTAATTTCATTCTTAACTATACTCAATTGGAAGTATCTTAGGTCATTGGAACACCATTTCACCTCAAACACATGAATTTTTAAAAGTTAGGTTATCGGGTACTATTCACTTTTACTATTCACTTGGTAATTCCAGTTTACACTATAAACTTTAGAAATTCACAATTAAATATAGAAAAATATAAATGAGGTGGTTCCAATTTCTAATGAAATATATTTCATTTAAATTTAAAGAAAAAATATGAAACTGAAGTTTCCTTGTCCAAATGAAATCAGTTTATTCGTTGAAAATACTGTTCATTTGGTAAACCTGAAAGTTCCAGTTTTTGTGCCTTGTTTTGAAAAATTCATTTCTCCTTGTATACTTATCCAAATGAGTCATATTACATATGTATTTAAATCTCCATATGTTTAATTTAACCTCACAAAATATCGTGTAAACATTCGTCCATTTGCTATTTGAAAATCTCTCTTAAACCTCACTGTCTCTAGACACGCGTTTTATCTTAATCCAGATTTTAGTCCTAACTTTGAAAAATCATAACAATTCGAATTCTTAACCAACTTAGGATTTCTTGGTGTCCAATTAAATCTATGGATCTTATCTATTTTCATGCCTAATTTCATGTGAAAACTCGTTGGATAAGTCACTTAAACTATTGATGGAAATGTTCTGCCTTGGATCGGATCCAGTGAGTGCATGCGTTTTACATACCCATACAACATCTTCTAGGTTAAATACATACTACAAATTATTCATCCACATTTACCCTCCTCCTTGAGAAGTTCCAGCACCTAGAGCATGATTATATACATATGGAAGGAATAGGATTTCATGGAAATCTCAATAGCAAGTCATACTAACTATAAGGTTAGGCATGCTTGATTAAATGCCTAACATGTTATCATGCAATGGGAGCTAATTCATGATCATACATGAGCAAACTCTAACATGCATATTGTCATGACATAAGTTGCAAGGAGTTGCAAATATTCATAACTCATCATCATCATCATCATCACATAACATTTCATGCTTAACCAAACTTCATGCATAACAAGCAAGCATATAAGTCAAACAACATAAGTTTATAGTTAGGTATTCTTTCTACCTCTTATGTATCTTTGCAAGTTCCTTCTTGAGTTGATCCTTCCTTTCCACAAATGTCAAAATCTAGGCATAACAAAGCAATTACAAAGTTACAACTCAATTCCAATCCCATCTCAAGGCTAGGGTTTCATTAAGTCCCTTTCTTTCTCTACTTTATGACTTATGATTACATCTTTCTAAACTAAACTCTCATCATTCACTTCCACATAATTTTTTATGTAGAATCCAAATATGCATTCAGAAATTCCAGAATCCAATTGCTTCCCAAGGTGCTGTATAGAACCGAAAAGCTATACCAATTTTCCAAAAATTCTCATTTTGATTCCAATGCTTCCAATATTGGTTTCTCTACTATATCCCCACACAATTTTCCATTCTAAACCCATTGGAAGGATCAAAACCATGAAATTCCAACATATGAACACTAATTTCACACTGTACAGAACAGAACACAATCTTGGATTCACAAGCATACTTGAATTCCTAAGCCATTACCACTTGATTCTAGCTTGTTTAAGCTTGTCTAAATTATCCATAACATAAAACTCATGCTCTTTTCACACATACACAGAAATTCCAGCAGCACCTCCCCAATATTTATGCCTCAAAACCCACTTAAACTCAAGAGCAAATCTACTAGAACATAATCTAGGATCAAGGGGATTAATTACCTTGATAGTTCTTCCAAGGTGCTTGCTTTCTCTTGGCTTGAGTGAAAATTTTGCAAGAGTTTCCCCAAGGTATCCTCTTTACCGAAATGAGTCTGAAATAGAGGGGGTATTTATAGAAAATTTTGGGAAAAATTGAAGGCCAAGATCATTTCATGCACTATTTGATCTAAAGGCCAAGATTTAATCTTGGATTTTCTTTTCTTTTCCATTTATGACATCACCACCATGACATCATTCAAGAGACACCTCATGGGACACCTAATCAGCCATGTGGCAAAATTGAAGGTCCAAGAAGCCTCTGGAAAAATTCCAGTCCAATCCAGTACCTGCCCGGTCCGATTCCTCAAAAACTGGACTGTTTTCTACATGTAATTTTTCTGAGATTTCATAATATATTTTCTGACCTTAAATCCAGTATCCAGATCTTTTTATCATAGACATTCTTATATTGGGTCTGAACTTAATTACAGATCCCTTGCGAAATGACCAAAATACCCTTGGTGTCCTTTCTTGCACTATATTAACCTCAAGGGCAAAATTGACATTTCACACCCCTTTGAACCATATCAGAGCATATACTGACTCCGACTAACTCTTCCTATGTATGTCTTGGCGTTTTGGCATATCCAAAATGACCAAAATGCCCTTCATTCATCTGTTACTCCTTAAGACAACACAGGGGTATTTTCGTAATTTCGCACTTTTTCGGGGTCCCCCTGTACACTGGCCCACCTATCAGTCCAAGTATCTTATTGGGCCTTGGTTGGCACCATTTTTGGGCCTTTATAGGGTCCACCACCTTTATGGCACGAATCCCGAGAAATCTCTTCCGGCGACATTCATCAGGTATTTTTGCCACTGTTCATTGTTTCTACACCTTTCCGGACACCGACTCCGTATATCAGATAAACCGATATACTGAGTCTAGGCATCCCTTTGGGTCATAACAGGCATCTGACTGATGTCATCTGAGCTCATTCAGTCCCAATTTGAATATCGATAAATCTATCAATCGGATACCCGGAGATCACAAACTCCCATCTAAATTCACTAATAAGTGAATAACTTTTTCTACAAACCTCCTTTCGGTATTCTATCAGTTCCCTGACCTCGGTCTTTGCAGGATGCGTCATCCTATAATTTTTCACTCATATATGAGGTCCAGGAGATCCGATAATAATTTTTATAACTTTTCATTATGAGATAAATTTAAGCTATCTGGAACCCTGATAAAATTCTAATATTAAGCTGGATTACCAAGCATTATTTGCTCTATCTACTGGCAAAATCTGGGACTAAAATGCTTTCGGGAAGTCTAAACTACTTCTGGCTCAACTTTCTTTAATTACACTTTAGCCCCTAGAAACTATTCTTCTTTTCAATTAAGTCCCTCAAATTTGGCTAAAATTACACTTAAGGACCCCACATTTTTGTCTACCTTTCTTTTTGGCCTTAAAACCTTTTATATTTTCACTTTAGTCCTTGCCTTTTCTTCCTTTTTTAATTTAATCCCTTTCTTTGTATAAATGGCCACCAACTTTCTAGAAAATCTCACATTATTATGTACAAACTGTACATACTATCCAGTACAAAAAATTAGGGATATTACATTTCTCTTCCCCGTAAAATAAATTTTGTCCTCGAAATTTACTTAGTACCTTAGTCAATTATCTTGGATATATATCTTCCATATATTTCTTTCTACTTTATGACTAAGGATTGGGGTATCTATCTCTTATCTTCTTATCTAGCGGAGTGCTTTCATTATCCGCTTTATGTCCATGCTGTCATTACTTTTCTTATCTGAATCAACTCATTCAGAGTTGAACTTTACTTCATGTCGTTACTTGCTCACTTGCTATGCGTCCATTTGCTTATGAGCAATTCCTTGTACTAGACTTGTGAGTAGTGTCCATTTCTTTTATATCAAACTCTCTTGAATATTACTATATTCGGGAGTTTTCATCACTCACTCCTCATACTTTCTAACACTTATCCCTTATTACTTCTCTTGGCATCTCGCGAAATTCTTTAACATCCGCAAAGCATCATACAGAGAGAGGACTTATGCAGTCATTCCTTTCTTTAATTTACTGCTAAGTAGGAGCACATACTCTAACATGCATAATGCCTGGCCAACATCTTGCAGGACTGTATACCTGCTCGTGAATGCAAAGCTCTAACATCGGAGCTCACGCATTCCTTTCATGAATATGCATAGCTCTAACACTCGGAGCTTGCATAGCTCTATCATATGTAGCTTATACTGCTTTAACATTCAAAGCTTTAGCATCTTTATAGACATAACATAATGCCTGGCATTTCATGCAAGGAGTGAAAGCTCTCACTTTCATCTGTAACATAACATTCATCATCTTATCCCTTTCAAAAAGGGAGCCTCTCTATCTGTTCATAAAGTTACTTCTTACTATTATTTTCAATACACATTTCTCATTATGTGCCACATTACATGCTTATCAAAATGTATCTCATTGCATACTTCTCATGCTGTATCGTGGCATATCTAGCCAAATCTGGCTATATCATGGTGTATCTTACTCTTCCAAAACTTATCCTGCCTTATCATGACATATTCTGAGATGCCCGAAATATTCTCTTCAACTTATAACTTTGTCAGCCTCTTAGGAGAATATTGCTCTTTTACTTCTCTTTCTCCTGAACAAAGTTATAATTTAAATCTTTCATTTCAAATCCACTCTATTTGGACTTGACATAAGGGCTCTACTCCTTTACTGTTCGTAACCCTTTCTAACTTTTCATAACTCTTTATATCATTTTACATGACTCAGCACATCTATGACAAACTTTTGTGGCATTTGCACTTTTTTCTCATTACTTCCTAGGGTCACCCATCGTTGGGCTACTTTTGCCTGAGCACATTTAACTAGAAAGTGCTGATAAGAATCTGAAGCACTGGTGTTAACAAGCTCTAACCCTGGTACTTTACTATCTTAGGCTCTTCTCTATAAATCTCTTTAACTTTTAACCTTTTTGTCCTCACCTGGAGGATCTATCTAGCTTTCATTCTCATTCTCTTTATCCTCATCTTAGGAACCTCTACTAACTTCACTTCATTCTTCGCGTACGAAGTTTATGAGTTCAGTCTATAATAATAATAAGGCTATCTGAAAATAACATTATGGGTACTCTCTCTGCTATGAGTTAACAACTTGTGAGGCTTCTCTACCTTGACCTTGTCCTTAGTAATTGTCATTCCAAAGAAATACTGTACTCATGGCTCATTCAAGGTTAGTTACTTCCACTTAGTTGCTAACTCAACAGCTAATTCCCCAAAAATGATCACAAAGTCAATATTATATATTAAGACTTTACTAATTTCCTCCATCATTCAGGGATTTCTGATGTTATTCTCATCTTTCATAACTTTACTATATCTAGTACTGCAGAGGGCTACAAATGCTTAATCATGCATATATCATTTATAATCTGTCTATCTTATTTAATGCACATGGCTTTATTATGAGCTCCATTGACCATGCTTTCAGCTCTATTTCCTGAGCAGTTTGACTCTATTGCAAGAGCAATCTAGCTCTATTGCGAGAACGTTAACTTCTATTACATAGACGCTGCTCCCTCTCAGAGCTGCATCATCTTGCATATCTATATCTCACTTCATGTTCATGATACATCATTCATATATCTCATCCCCATTGAAGGGATATCTCCTGAGTACTATAATCATATGTCTATAGGGTTGTGGTCATCATTTGTCTCTAACCCCATTCTCTGTCTAATTGACTATCATTATCTGTCTCAGATTCTCATTCTAAACTTGAGGGATTAACTGGCTAATTATCTCGTTTATCACTTTTTTTTGCTTTATTATTATTACCAAGTTAAATTATCTAATTGCATGTCGTATGGTATGGGAGCAACATAACTTTCTCATAACTTCCTCCTCTTATATGTACTCTACCTTGCATGTACTGCAAAAGGGGAGTATTCATTCATCATAGCATACTCTAACATGTATAATATGCACGGAGATGCAACTGGTCATCGTAACTTATGGCAACAAAAGCCATATTATCATCTCATAATTTGCAATTTGCTTAACCATCCATTATACGCACAATGTAATTCAACCATTAACTCGGTAACTCTTTTAAGCATTATGTCCCTTTATCACCTTCTCTGCCAGATCCCAATCATTCATCCATGAACTTGAGATGTATATTCATCTACTTAGGCTGCCACGCTACCCCTTGCTAGGGTACAGACTCAACCCTTCATTACTCTTTCTTGCATGGGGATAGGGGAGTCACTTTATCTTTTAAAATTGTAGCTACCTTTCTCTCTATAGGCATCATACATTTTTGTTTCCAATCTTGTATACATCTACACTCTATTGAACTCCAGTGAATACACGAGAAAAATTCTTTACAGCACGAAATTCAATCCATGAATTAACTTCTTAATCATTCAACTCTCTCTGTCTATATATCAGTCTCAGTCTGCTCTAGACTAGACTGTGGTTCCCTTCTAGTCTTCTTCTACGGATCCTGACTAACTTAAGTCACATGGATCTCACTCATCATCTAGCACTATTACTTCTATTCTCTAGGGTGCTCTCTGTAACATCCCGATTTTTGGTCTAGGAGAACTGAGAGGTAGTCTGATATGGGCAGGCTGCTAAACCCGTAGTCCCAGGGTAGTAATCTGATATGGGCGGATTACTTACCTGTATTTTGTAGGATCCGAGGGATGAGCTAAGTCCTTTAGGATTTAAAGATGAGTTAAATCTTTAACCTACAGAATCGGGACAGTTCACCTAGGTTCAAAATGAGGAATGTGAGGAATATCCTAAGTCTTAAGCCTAGGAATTCTGCAGGTAGCTTGATATGGGCTGGCTCTTGTGTAAGATAACCTGATATGGGCGGGTTGTCGAGCTTTTCAATTAACGATGACTCCTGAAGAGTTTAAGGGATGAGTTATTGAAAGAGAATTTCTAGAACTTAAGATGAAGGATAAGAAGATGAGAATAGAGGCCAGAAAGAGAATGCAGGGGCAAAATCGTAATTATGGGAAAGATCGGGCTGGTAGCCGATGAGTACCATATTTTGCCAGAAAATAGAGAAAATTATGCTGATCATTTCACTGAACTATGAAATGAGCATACGAGGTCTCTATGAGTATGAAAGAATTATGGAAAGTTTAAGGACAAAAAGGTGGGGTCCTTAAGTGTAATTTAGCCAAATAAAAAGGGACTTAATTGAAAAGAAGAAAAGTTTCTTGGGGCTAAAGTGTAATTAAAGAAAGTCAGGCCGGAAGTGGTTTGGACTGTCCGACGGCATTTCAGTCCCAGATTTCACCGGTAGAGAGAGCAAGGGACGCTCGGTAATCTGGCTTAATACAGGAATTTTTGAAGACTCCAGATAGCCAGAAATGGATTGATCGTCCAAAAGTTATAAAAATTCATACCGGATATCCTAGATTTCAGATCTAGGTGAGAAAATACAAGATGATGCGTCTTTATGGGGCGGATGTCGGGAAACTGACAGAATACCGATAGGAGGCCTGTAGAAAAAGTTATTCGCAAATTAGAAAATCCAGACGGGAGTGTGAGGCCTCCGGGTATCCGATAGGGAGATTTATCGGTATTTGAAAAGGGACTGAATGAGTTCGGATGACCTCAGTCAGATGACTGATATGACTCACAGGGATGCCTGAACACCGCAGGCTAGTGTATACAGAAGGAGCCGGTGTCCGGATATGTGTATAAACGGTGAATAATAGATAAAATATTCAATAATTATTAAAAGGGGAAGATTCCTCGTAATGCGTGCCATGAAAGTAATGGACCCTGAGAGGCCCAATAATGGCGCCAACAAGGCCCAGTAAGACACTTGGACTGATAGGTGGGCCAGTGTCCGGCAGAACCCCGGAAAAGTGCGAAATTACGAAAATGCCCCTGTGTTGTACAAAAGGGGTAGTAGATGTATGAGGGTATTTTGGTCATTCTGGACAGGCCCAGGAGCCAAGGCACATACAGATAAAGTTACTTAGAGTCAGTATATGCCCTGACAGAGTACAGAAGGGTGTGAAATGACGATTTTACCCTTAGGGTTAAAATAGCGCAAGAAAGGGCACCCAGGGGTATTTTGGTAATTTGCCAAGGGATGTTTCTTGGGAATCGAGCCATCAGAGTACTTGAGCTTGATCAGGATCCAAGATAACATTCCCAGAGCCCAAAAACGTAGGCCTAGTGATATGTGGGAAAAAGTGGCATTAAAATACTATTTTAATGCTGTTTCAATAAAGTAAAGTTACTCGGTCGGCACGTTAACCGAGGAGGTGATCAGATAAAGTCTGGGACTTATATGGATAGCATTGGAAGGCGTGAAAGGTCCCTTCCAGGTGCCAGATGACGTAATCTTAGAGGCAGAAGAAAAGTTGAGGACACGTATTACGGTGCAAGACTCTGGACCGGTACTGGATTGGACTGAACTGCTGAGTCAGCTGATGAGGTGTCCAGGAATTGTGACATGTGAAGAATGTGGCGATGAGGTGTCCCGGTGAGGTGTCCTGGATGATGTCATGCATGATGCAGTAAAAAGGAATAAAGAAAAATAGGAAAATCCAGGAAAAACCAGGACCACATGTTCAGATGGCTTCAAAATTACAGAAATGCCATCCATTAAAGCTATAAATACCCCCTTCCCCTCCCATTTTATGCATCCCACGTTTTTGGCAAGAAAAGAGATAGAAAGAAGAGAGAAAAGGAGAAAGAAAGAAAGAAAGGAAGTTCTGGTGGAGTTGGAAGCAGTATAGAAGTTCTGGAGTTCTGCTTTTGAGGTAGTAACTAATCCTAGCTCTTATGTAATGTCTTTGTGATTTGTTGTGCTATTGTTTGGTTGGATTGTTGTCTTATATGTTATGCTTGAAGCTCTATTACAATGCTATGATCATATGTTATTGAATATGGAAGCACGCAGCATACTTATCTATACACAATCACAAGCAAGCACCGTCACTCTGCATTACATATATTGTTATGATTATTACTACTGAGATTCCCCTGAATCTCATTCCCATATATAACATTACAGGGGAGGTTCTGTCAAAATAAAATCTGGAAATTTTGAGAGACGCCGTTATGCTGCCAAAATTCTGGCAACGAAGAAGGAACAGAGAAAGGAACTGATACGTACTGTGTACGTAGGTGCTGTCTAAGGAGGCTGGAAGTGAGTGGACCTAGCCAGTTCATCCAGTCTTTCCTGGGTACTTACGTAGAATGGTAGTTCCTACTGGAATTACCGAATCGGTACAAGATCGGTTACTTTCTACAGAAGAAATGTAGCGGTTGTGTTGCCGGATTTTAGGCAGGTGTATGTTTTGTTGTATGACATTTTATTATCTAATAATAAATATTGTTTGGCATGTTAAACTTGTGTATGACGAATTAAGGGAGAAATCCGCAGGTCCTGAGGTAGCAGTGTTCTAGCCTCAGTTTGACCTAGTAAACGAAGGAGTTTGGCTACGAAATTTGGTGAGCCAGTGATACACATCTGGGGCATTACGTGGATAGGTAATAAGCCTCATTTGGATGTGTAGAACGATATAAATTAATTTTCAAATAAAGGTCCAGAATAAGGAACTTAAGAGTAAAATTTTGAATTTCTGGGCTTAAGTTAAGATATAATTAAGCTAATATTGCTTCCGCAAGTGTACTCTGAGGAGTCTAAGGAAGGATGTTTCACTCTCCCTATTGGAGATTATACCCTAGGGGCCAATCATTGTATTATGAACATTGTTGATTTATGAATTTCTTAATTATGTTATCACATTATTTGCATGTTTACTGTGATAATCATCTTTGGATAACTCATGATCTTATCCTAAATGTCCCTGGTCGGTCATCTATGCGGGAGCAGAGATGAAATAAGACCAGTATGACTTTGAAGATATATAGAGATATAAATCAAAGTCATAGGCACATGTAAGAGTACAGGGTGTTAGACCGACCTGCTATGAGAGAGCTGCATGGGTTAAGTCATAAGCTTCTCACATATATAAGCCATGTCAGTATGCCCTTTGACCTGAGATCATCATGGATTCATACATGTCAAACGCTCAGCTTTGACCTAGTCAAAAGTCACTTTTGACCGAGTAATCATAAAGGCTATGTTCGGGCTCAGTGATTTTTCATACGGAGGAATGTGAATGGTCAAGATGGAATTTATCCCTCACATTCGTAGAGAGATATTACTGGGCCCCTCGATGAGTGAGTCTGAGAAATGTATGGCCATACTGTAATGGAAAGGTAGTTCCATTTCTATAGTCAGACTACTCAGTGATCGAGAAAGTAATGGTTAGGAACAGGAGGATGACGTTCTCCATACCTCATCCATGACCGAAATATCGTGTGACAAAAGGGACGTGATGTGGTTGTATGAAAGGTTACATCGTTTATCGATCCTCATATGATTTGGGTAGTCATAATGTCTTGCTAGAGACCGCTTACGACTTATGGGTCAGTATAGTAACTAGCCCACTGCTAACTTCATATGGGCCTACAGGGTCGCACACAAAATAGCTCAACACGAGCTATGATGTCCAGGTTCATTGAATCTAAGACATGTCTTGATTCAATGAATAATCTAGGGTGGATTTATATATTTTATATATATATAAATTTGTATATATATATTATATATAATATAAGAGATATTTGCAAGATTTAATTTATAAGGATAAATTAAATATCTATCACTTTTGAATTTGAATTTAAATTGATATGATCTATTTGAATTTGAAATTTAAATTGATAAGATATCTCAAATTTAATTTATGAGAATAAATCAAATATAATTCTGTCTTATCTTTATTTTAAATTAAATAAATAGGTAAAATAAATCTGTGGGACGGATTTAATAAAAACTATATTTATTTAATTAGTTTCTTATCAAATTCTGTAATATGATATTGTATTAATTTCAGAATTAATATAAGATTAATTCTGAAACCCAGCCTAATTAGAAGCCCAATAGCATCCTATATATTTAAAATTAGGGGATAGGGTTCTACACACGGAAGAAAAAGGGGCAAGGAGAGTGCAAAATATTTGTAGATAAGAAACGGCCAAAATAGAGACGGTGAGGACGGAATATTGAGAAAGCCCTAGAGGGACAAGAGGCGCTAGCACGCCGTTCGTGATTAGTGTAATATCCTTAATTTTCTGTACTGGTTCCTATGTACAGATTAAACGGAATGTGGTCCTTTATGTAAAGAAAATGATTAAATTGCAAAAGAAAGGAAATGAAGGGACTTAAATGCAATTATGGAAAGTTTAAGGTTAGGAAAGAAAGGTAGACAAAAATGTGGGGTCTTAAAGTGTAATTTTAGCCCAATAAAGGGACTTAATTGCAAAGAAGAAAAAGTTCCCTGGGGCTAAAGTGTAATTAAAGGAAAATAGGCCAGAAGTGGTTTGGACCGCCCGACAGCATTTCAGTCCCAGATTCTACCAGAAGTTAGGGCAGGTGACGCCGGGTATACCTAGCCTAATACTGGAATTTTTGAAGACTCCAGATATCCAGAAATGGACTGATCGTCCAAAAGTTATAAAAATTAATACCGGATACCCTAGATTTCAGATATAAGTGAGAAAATACAGGATGATGCGCCTTTATGGGACGGATGTCAGGAAACTGACAGAATACCGATAGGAGGTCTGTAGGAAAACTTATTCACAAAATAAAAAATCCAGACGGAGTGTGAAGCCTCCAGGGATCCGGGTAGGAGATTTATCGGTATTTTTAAAGGGGCTGAATGTGATCGGATGACTTCAGTCAGATGACTGTTATAACCCACAAGGATGCCTGAACACAGTAAGACACTATATCTGGGATAAGGAGCCGGTGTCCGGAAAGGTGTATAATCGGTAAATAATAATTAAAATATTAGGTAAATTGTGGCAGAGGAAGATTCCTCGTAATACGTGCCATACAGGTAATGGACCCAGGAATCCCAAAAATGGCGCCATTAGAGGCCCAATAAGACTCTTGGACTGATAGGTGGGCCAGTGTCCAGCAGAACCCCGGAAAAGTATGAAATTATGAAAATGCCCCTGTGTTGTACAAAAAGGACAGCAAATGAATGGAGGGCATTCTGGTCATTCTGGATAGGCCTAGAGGCTAAGACATATCTAAATAGGGTTGACTAGAGCCAGTATATGCTTTGACCAGGTTCAGAAAGGTGTGAAATGACAATTTTGCCCTTAGGGTTAAAATAGGACAAGATAGGGCACCAAGGGCATTTTGGTCATTTCGCAGGAGATCTGTAACTGAGTCTGGACCCAGTATTAAAAATTTAATGATATAAAGGGTCTAGATACTAAATGTGAGGTCAGTAGACATAAAAAGGATTTTCAGAAAAATCAGATTCAGAAAATAGCACGTTTTTTGAGGATACTGACCGGGCCGGTACCGGATTGGACCGGAAAGCTTCCAGAAGGCTCTAGCTCTCTCCAAATTACGCCATGTGAAGAATGTGGGTGGTGAGGTGTCCCATGAGTTGGCATTGAGTGATGTCATGCATGATGCAATAAAAGGAATAAAAGAAAATAGGAAATTCAGGAAAAAACAGGACCACAGGATCATAAGTCTTCCAAATTACAAGATTGCCATTGCTCAACACTATAAATGCCCCCTAGCTCTTCATTTCGGCACAAGCAAGAAAGAGAGGAAGAAAGAAGTTCTTGAGAGAGAAAGTGAGAGAAAGAAAGAAGTAAGGAAGTTCTGGTGGAGTTGGAAGTAGTAGAGAAGTTCTGAAGCTCTGCTTGTGAGGTAGCAACTAATCCTAGCTCTTATGTAATGTCTTTGTGATTTGTTGTGCTTTTGTTTGGTTGGATTGTTGTCTTATATGTTATGCTTGAAGCTCTATTCTAATGCTATGATCATATGTTAATGAATATGGAAGCATGCAGCATACTTATCTGTACACAATCACAAGCAAGCACCGTCACTCTGCATTACATATATTGTTATGATTATCGCTACTGGGATTCTTTTGAATCTCATTCCCAAATATAACATTACAGGGGAGGTTCTGTCAAAATAAAATATGGAAATCTTAAGAGACACCGTTATGCTGCCGAAATTCTGGCAAGGAAGCAGGAACAGGGAAAAGAACTGATGCGTACTGTGTACGTAGTGCTGTCTAAGGAGGCTGGAAGTGAGTGGACCCAGCAGGTTCATCCAGTCTTTCCTGGGTACTACGTAGAATGGTAGTTCTCATGAGGGAATTACCGAATCGGTACAACATCGGTTACTTTCTAAAGAAGAATTGTAGCAGTTATGCTGCCGAATTTTAGACAGTGAAAGATGTAATAGAAATATGAGGGGGTTAATCATGCACTAATATATAACAGTTGATTATTTAATATTAATTGTTATCTGGCAATTGATATGTGTTGGTTGTATGCATGTGTATGTAAAGACTAAATTCTGAAAATAGGCTCAGTGAACAGTAATTCGTGAAGACCCATTCATGTTTGGTAAATCATTAAAAATAGCAAATGATTGAATTAATGTACGAATTTTTTAGGGTAAAAAGTAGACATACTAAGATTTAATTTGATATATATAATGACCCATTTGGATGTCTACAAGAAAAGATATAAAATTCTAAATTTGGGGACCAGAATGCTGAATTCAGGGGAAAATCACTGGATGAACAGTAAATTTGAAACGTTGACCCACATTGAATTGGTCAAGTAATGGTCAACCAATGATTTTTCCCTGAAATATAATTGAGTTAAATCCATTTAGCACTTTGAACCACTTCGTTTCGATTTTTCTAGAATTAGTTATGATATTTCAAATTCAAGTCACTCGTCTGGAATTTGCCATAATGAACAGTACCCGATAAGAATAAAATTCCAGATTGAGAATTTGGACTTCAATAACCCTGAAAGTGGTTCCAAATGCTACTGAATGGTCCCTAAGATATATAAAAGTAAGGATGTGACAATTAGAATGTGAAACATCCTTCTTTATATCTCTCAGAGTACTTTTGCTATAGCACTCTCAACTGGATTATATCTCTCTTGCCAGAAATCCTGGCAGAAAATAACTGTACTGATTCGGTAATTCCCCATGAGAACTACCATTCTACATAAGTACCCAGGAAAGACTGGATGAACCGGCTAGGTCCACTCACTTCCAGCCTCCTTAGACAGCACCTACGTACACAGTACTCTGTATAGTCTACCAGCACAACGGCATTTTCTAGTAAATATCTTTAAATCTTAACCTTAAATTTTAACCTTACATAGACTCAATTGGAATTATCTTAGATCATTGGAATACCTCTTAACCTTAAAAACATGAATTTCCAAGAGCTAGGCTTTCGGTACTGTTCACTATCGCTGTTCACTGGGTAATTCCAGATTACAACCTGAACTTTGGAAATTCATAATTAAATCTAGAAAAATCATATTGAGGTGATTCAAATTTATAATGAAATATCTTTCATTTAAATTTGAGAGAAAAATATGAAAATGAGGTTTCCTTGTCCATATCAAATCAGTTTATTCGTTGAACTTTACTATTTATTTGATAAATCTGGAAGTTCCAGTTTCTTTGCCCCATTTTCAAAAATTCATTTCTCCTTGTATACTTATCCAATTGATTCTAATTACCTATGGATTTAAATCTCAGAATGTGTAATTTAAGCTCACCAAAAATCACGGAAAAAATCATTCATTTGCTATATGAAAACTGTGTTGGAACCTTACTGTATCGGATGACTTGTTTTATCTTGATCTAGAGTTTAAGTCCAACTTTGAAAAATCATATCAATTTGAAAACTTAACCAAATTATGCGTTCTTGATGTCCAATTAAAGAAATTGATCTTAGATATGTTCATACCAAATTTGACGTGAAACCGAAATGGATAAGTCACTCAAACTATCGCTGGAAGGTCACTCCCTCAACTCGGATCCAGTGAGTATTTACCATGTACATACCAATATATCATCACATAAATTAAAGGCATGCTTTTCAAGTCATATACACATTGTTCATTCCCATTTACCTTCCTCCTTGTGAAGTTTCAGCACCTAGAGCAATATTTATTGATATGGAAGGAATGAGATTTCATGGAAATCTCAATAGCAAGTAATACAAAGTATAAGGTTATGCATGGTTGATTAAATGCCTAACATGTTATCATGCAATGGGAGCTAATTCATGCTTATACATAAGCAAACTCTAACATGCATATTGTCATAACATATACTGTAAGGAGTGGCACATATTCATAGCACATCATCATCATCATAAACATCATCACACAATATTCCATGCTCAACCAAACCTTCATGCATAACAAGTAAGCAAATCAATCAAAGCACATAAGTTTATAGTTAGGTATTCTTGCTACCTCTTATGGATCCTTGTCCTTCCATTCTTGAAGTGATCTTTCCTTGCCACAAATGTCAAAACCTAGACATTACAAGACAATTACCAAATTACAACTCCATTTCAAACAAATTCCAAGTCTAGGCTTCAATATGCCCCTTTCTTTCTCTACTTTTTGACATATGTTTATATCTTTATAAACTAAACTCTCATGGTTCATTTTCACATAATTTTTCATGTAGAATCTAAATATGTATTCAAAAGTTCCAGAATTCAATTGCTTCCCATAGTTTTGCACAGTACCGAAAAGTAGCGCTAGTTTTTCCAAAAATTTCTATTTTGGTTCCAATGCTTCCAATACTTGTTTTCCTACTATAACCCCACACAAAATTCCATTCTAAACCCATTGTAAGCATCAAAACCATGAAATTCCAACATATGAACAGTGATTTCGTACTGTACAGAACAGAACACCTTCATGGATTCACAAGCACACATGGATTCCTAAGCCATTATCATGTGTTCAAGCTTGTTTAAGCTTGTGCAAACTATCTAGAACATAAACACATGTTCCTATCACATATCCACATAAATTTTAGCAGCATTTCCCCAAAATTCAAGCCTCAAAGTCAACTTAAACTCAAGAAGAAATCATGAGAACAAAGTCTAGAAGCAAGGGAGCAACTTACTTTACTAGCTTCTTCAAGATCCTTGCTCCTTCCTTGCTTGAGAAAATATTTTGCAAGAGGTTCCCTACACTTTCTCCTCCAAGGTTTTGAGCCAAAATGAGGGGGTATTTATAGAAAAATCTTAGGAAAATTGAAGGCCAAGATCACCTTGGGAACTATTTGATCTAATGGTTAAAGTTTTGATCTTGGAATGTCTTTTCTCTTTTCACTCATGACATCACCACCATGACATCACTAACATGACATCACTTGGGACACCTAAGCCTCCTCTTTGGCGCCATTTTGTGTGTGTGAGTTCCAAGAAAAGTTTCAACCCAATCCAGTCCAATCCGGTACCAGCCCGATCCAATTTTTCGTAAATCGGACTGTTTTCTTAATCTAATTTTTATGGGACTTCATAATATATATTTTTTCAATATTTAAATCCTTCATACCATTGACATTCATACTGGGTTTAAATTTAATTTTAATTGCCTTGGAAAATTACCAAAATATCCTTAGTCTTTTTTCTTGCACTTTATTAAACCTAAGGGCATAATTGCCATTTCTCACCTCTTTAGACCTTGTCAAAATATATATTGACTCCGACTAACCTTTCCTACACTTGTCTTGATGTTTTGTCCTATCCAAAATGACCAAAATGCCCTCCTTTCACTTCTGGTTCCTTAGGGCAACACAGGGGCATTTTCGTAATTGTGCACTTCTCCGGGGTTCCTCTGGACACTGGCCCACCCATCAGTCCATTTATTTTATTGGGCCTTAATGACGCCATTTTTTTGCCTTTAAGGGTTCAATACCTTTGTGGCATGAATCCCTAGAAAACTCTCCCGACGATATTCCTCAAGTATTTTATTCCACAATAAATTCCATTAAAAATCCTACAGGATTCCTTTTCTGATCCTGTCAATTTTATAAATTCTTATATTAATTATAGGAATTTACTGAAAAGTCTTGTATGATTCTAAGATCTGAAAAATATTATAATAATTTTATCTAACTTCATAAATTTATATCAATTTTTCGGGACCCCAAATCAAAATTCTGTGTTGCGTCAAACAACCCGGAATAATTTTCTCTACTCACTGGAAAAATTTGGGTCCGATCAGAACACGGTCATTTTTTGCCTGTTTTCAGTCCAAAGTCCCCATATTTACACTTGTGCCCCTTGACTTACCACAATCACAGCTTCTCATAATTACACTTAAAGACCCCACATTTTTGTGTACCTTTTCTTTTAATCTTAAACTTTTCATAATTGCACTTTGGCTCTTACACTTTCTTCCTCTTCCAATTTAATCCTTTTCTTTACATAAATATGGCCACATCTTTTCCTGAAAAAAATCTCATATTATTTATTCAATCTGTACATACAACTTAGTACAGAAATTAGGGATGTTACATTTCTCTCCCCCTTAAAATAAATTTTGTCCTCGAAATTTACAATATATACACTTTACCGAAATAAATCAGGGTACATCTCCCTCATATTTTCTTCTGTTTCCCAGGTAGCTTCATTCTCTGTTAAGCCTTTCCAGATCACTTTGACTATAGGAATCTGCTTATTACGCAGTTGCTTGACCTTTCGATCAACTATTTGTACTGGTCCAACTTCATAGGTCAAGTCATCTCACAGCGCAACTTCATCTTGTTCAATTACATGCGTTGGATCTGGAACATACTTATTTAGCTGCGAAACATGGAATACATCATGTATCTGGCTGATATTTGGAGGAAGTACCAACTTGTAGGCCACTGATCCTATCCTTGAGAGAATCTGAAATGGTTCGATATATCTAGGATGCAACTTCTTCACCTTGATTGATCGTCCAGCTCTCGTAGTTGGAGTTAACTTAAGAAATACATGCTCTCCTTCTTCAAACTCCAACGGCTTTCGTCTGACATCTGCATAACTCTTCTGTCGACTTTGAGCCGTCATCATCCGTTTTCTGATCATTGCAATCTGCTCAGCAGTCTGATCCACAATACCAGGACCATACATTCTTCTCTCACTTAACTCAAGCCAGCATAAGGGAGATCTATACTTTCGTCCATAAAGAGCTTCGAATGGGGCCATCTGAATACTAGCTTGATAGCTATTATTGTATGCGAATTCTATCAATGGTAGATGAGTATCCCAACTGCCTTTAAAATCCAAGACACATGCTCTCAACATATCTTCTAGTGTCTGGACTGTTCTCTCAGACTGACCATCGGTTTGAGGATGATAAGCTGTGCTGAATCTGAGAGTAGTACCCATTTCTTGCTGCAAAGACCTCCAGAGATTTGAAGTGAATCGAGGATCTCTGTCAAACACAATACTGCTTGGGATTCCATGCAGTCTAACAATTTCCTTTATGTACAATTTTGCCAACTTCTCTAGAGAATTCCTCTTATTTATTGCCAGGAAATGAGCTGACTTTGTCAACCGATCAATCACCACCCATGTCGCATCATGCTTAGTTGGGGTCATGGGTAGTCCTTCTACAAAGTCCATGGCAATACTGTCCCACTTCCATTCAGGAACATCAAGAGGTTGCAATGTTCCTGCTGGCTTCTGATGCTCAATCTTCACTTTCTGGCACGTTAAGCACTTAGACACATAAGCCACCACATCTTTCTTCAGTCCAGGCCACCAAAATAATCTTTTAACATCATGGTACATCTTAGTCATACCTGGATGCACTGTATATCGGCTTTTGTGTGCTTCATCCAGAATTTTTTCCCTTAGTCCCCTAGCATTAGGGATGTAGGGTCTTCCTCTAAACTGCAATAATCTATCTGAGGAAATCTCAAAATTCTTATTTTGCCCACTCTCTAGCTTGTCCTTAAAAATCATTGCGAGCTTATCATGTTCTTGAGCCTCTTTAATCTCATCTTCTATACAAGCTTTGACATGCACTCCCCCGTAGGAACTTCCCGTCACTTGCATCTAATACAAAGGGCTCCAATCTCGCATATCCTCAATCAACTTTAATTCTTTGATCATCAAATATGCTAGCTGCACCACTTATCTGCTCAGAGCATCGGCCACTACATTGGCTTTTCCTAGATGGTATTTAATTTGGAAATCGTAATCCTTTAACAATTCTATCCATCGTCGTTGTCTCATATTCAGCTCTTTCTAATCCTGCAGATACTTCAGGCTTTTGTGGTCACAGTACAATTCAATTGTAGCTCCATATCTTCATAGCATAAACCACCACTGCAAGCTCTAGATCATGAGTGGGATAATTCAGTTCATGTGGCTTTAACTGCCGAGAGGCGTAGGCTACTACTCTACCTTACTATATCAGTGCACATCCCAACCCCTGTTTACTAGCATAAGTGTAGACTACATAAGTCTGAGTTGGGTCTAGAATAATCAGCACGGGAGTAGTAGTTAATTTCTTACTTAAACTGCTGATTCTTTCTGGTAAGCTTGGTTAGTGGCAAGGCAATTCGAGAAAAGTCCTGGATGAATCTTCTGTAATACTCTGCTAAGCCCAAGAAACTTCTGATCCCTGTCACTGTCTTTGGCTGCTCCCAGCTTAAAACAGCTTCAACTTTGCTAGGATCCACAGCTACCCCTTCTTGGGATATGACGTGACCAAGAAATTTGACTTCTGAAAGCCAAAACTCACACTTACTAAGCTTAGCGTAGAGCTGCCTCTCTTTAAGGGTACCAAGAACAATTCTCAAATGCCTTTCATTCTCCTCAGCAGACTTGGAGTAAACCAGAATATCATCTATGAAGTGAAACATCCTCCCTTAGACTCCTCAGAGTGCACCTCATCAGTCACATTTCTTACATGGAGAAATGAGAGAGCCAAGAAACCTTCTGGAAGCTTTCCAGTCCAGTCCAGTCCAGTACCGGTCCGGTCCGATTTCCCACAAATCGAACTTAACGGCTGAGATTATGCCACGTGTCCTTAACTTTTCTTCTCCCTCTAGACCAGTGGCATGTGACGCCTGGAAGGGACCTTCCACGCCATCCCATTACCTCCAGATAAGTCCTAGACTTTATCTGATCACCTCCTCGATTATCGTGCTAACCGAGTAACTTTATTTTACTGAAAAGTCACTAAATCATTATTTCAATGCCACTTTTTCTCACATTCCTCATTTTGAACCTAGGTGAACTGTCCCGATTCTGTAGGTTAAAGACTTAACTCATCTTTAAATCCTGAAGGACTTAACTCATCCCTCGGATTCCTACAAAATACAGGTAAGTAATCTACCCATATCAGATTACTATCCTGGGACTACGGGTTTAGCAGCCTGCCCATATCAGACTACCTCCCAGTTCTCCTAGACCCAAAAATCGGGATGTTACAATTCTCCTCCCCTTTTAAAAATTTCGTCCTTGAAATTTTAAGGGATACCTCATCTTTCATGAAGAGAACTTCTTACTGATCTATACAGCTATATGATTCTTATAACGCAGTCATATATATAACCAGTAAGATCATCCCTCTCTGTCTTATCCTCACTCCAGTGATGGTCTAGAGGAGCAACAGGTTGGTCCCAGACCTTCCACATGGATTGTTAGCAACTAACATCTCTCATTATAGTTGCTTACAGCTATCCATGTTCTAACCCCTCATACAGCAACCTCATCACTGAGTTAAGACAGATTTATTATCTTACTAATTATCTCATGACCTGTTATAATGACCACTTTTTCTAGATCAGGAAAGAACTCTTCATTACCTCTTTATCCACATCTAGGCATATAGTTCCTTACAGCTCAGTCGCCCTTACAGCTATTGTTCTTCTTAACCATTCTTAGGGTCGACCTCAGGGAATTTGGAGACTCTGTCTGTGGTAAGAGAAAATATCTTTCTGAGGGATGTCAGCATTCTTAGGGCAACCTCTCGCAAAGTGGCCTTTCTTACCACAACTGCTTTGCCCTGCTCGACACTCCCATATGCCATGGCTCTTTCCACCACTCTGCTCTCCAACCAGATCCTCACCTTGATCAGTCCCCTACCTGAACTATTGCCTCTTTCTCTTGCTATTGGCTTCACAACTTAAGCTACCTCCCAGAGTGCTCTTAGCCAATGCTCTTCTATCTCTTTCTCTTGATCCTAGTGAACTTGAGTCGCATGGATATCATTCATCATCTTTATCATTTCTGCTCTCTAGGGTAATCTACCCTAGATCTACTATTTCTCCGTGATGGAATCAGAAACATCCTCCCTTAAACTCCTCAGAGTACACTTGCGGAAGCTATATTAGCTTAATTATGTCTCCTCCTGCCTGACTTTTGGCAGCATAACCGCCGGGCTTCATCTTTATAAAGAACTGAACCGTACTGATTCGGTAATTCCCTCATGAGAACTACCATTCTACGTAGTATCCAGGAAAGACTGGATGTGAAACATCCTCCCTTAAACACCTCAGAGTACACTTGCGGAAGCTATACTAGCTGTATCACAGCTTCTCCTGCCTAAACTCTGACAGCATAACCGCTACGCTTTATCTGTATAAAGCACTGAACCGTACTGATTCGGTAATCCCCTCATGAGAACTACCATTCTACGTAGTACCCAGGAAAGACTAGATGAACCGGCTAGGTCCACTCACTTCTAGCCTCCTTAGACAGCACTACGTACACAGTACTTATCATATACTGATGTTCAGCATAACGGCGTCTCTTAAAATTCCCAAAATTCATTTCGACATAACCTCACCTGTAATGGGTTATTTATTGGGATGAGATTCGGGGGAATCTCAGTAGTAATAATCATAACAATATATGTAATACAGAGTGACAGTGCTTGCTTGTGATTGTGTATCGATAAGTATGCTGCGTGCTTCCATGCTTAATAACATATGATCATAGCATTATAGCAGAGCTTCAGACATAACATATAAGACAACAATCCAACCAAACAATAGCACAACAATCACAAAGCCATTACATAAAAGCTAGGATTAGTTACTACCTCAAAGGCTCAGCAAAGCTCTACTATCTCTATTCTGCTTCCAGCTCCGCCAGAACTTCCTTTCTTTCTTTCTTCCTCTCACTTTCTCTCTCTAGAACCTCCTCCTCTCTCTAAAATGGCTCTTGGCCGTGGCATATGAAGGCAAAGGGGGGGTATTTATAACCTCCTCCAATGGCAATCTCGTAATTACCATGAACTTTGATCCTGCGGTCCTGGATTTTCCTATTTTCTTTAATTCCTCCTTTACTGCATCATGCATGACATCATTGGGACACCTCACCAGGACACCTCAGTGCCACATTTATCACATGTCTGAAATCCTGGACACCTCAGCAGCTGACTCAGCATGCTGACTCACCATTCCAGTCTCTTGCCTCGTAGTACGTGTCCTCAACTTTTTCTTCCTCCTTTGTGATGGCGCCATGTGGCATCTTACTGGCACCTGTCACGCCATCCAATGCTATCCAGATAAATCCAGGACTTTATCTGATCGCCTCCTCGGTTATCGTGCCGACCGAGTAACTTTACTTTATTGAAATAGCATTAAAATAGTATTTTAATGCCACTTTTTCCCACATACCACTGGGCCTACGTTTTTGGGCTCTGGGAATGTTATCTTGGATCCTGATCAAGCCCAAGTACTCTGATGGCTCGATTCCCAAGAAACAGCCCTTGGCAAATTACCAAAATATCCTTGGGTGCCCTTTCTTGCACTATTTTAACCCTAAGGGTAAAATCGTCATTTCATACCCTTCTGTACTCTGTCAGGGTATATACTGACTCTCAGTAACTTTATCTGTATGTACCTTGGCTCCTGGGCCTGTTCAGAATTACCAAAATGCCCTTCATTCATCTGTTACACTTTTGTACAACACAGGGGCATTTTCGTAATTTCACACTTTTCCGGGGTTCTGCCGGACACTGGCCCATCTATCAGTCCAAGGGTCTTACTGGGCCTCTGTTGGCGCCATTATTGGGCCTTTCTGGGTTCAATACCTTCATGGCACGTATTACGAGGAATCTTCCACCGTTAATAATTATTGAATATTTTATCTATTATTCACCGTTTATACACGTATCCGGACACCGGCTCCTTCTGTCCGAAACAATAGCCTGCGGTGTTCAGGCATCCCTCTGAGTCATATCAGTCATCTGACTGAGATTATCCGAACTCATTCAGTCCCTTTTTAAATACCGATAAATCTCCCTATCGGATACCCAGAGGCCTCACACTCCCGTCTGGATTTTCTAATTTGCGAATAACTTTTTCTACAGGCCTCCTATCGGTATTCTGTCAATTTCTCGACATCCGTCCCATAAGGACGTATCATCCTGTATTTTCTCACCTAGATCTGAATTCTAGGATATCCGGTATGAATTTTTATAACTTTTGGACGATCAGTCCATTTCTGGCTATCTGGAGTCTTCAAAAATTCCTGTATTAAGCCAGATTACCGAGCGTCCCTTGCTCTACCGGTGAAATCTGGGACTGAAATGCTTTCGGACAGTTCAAACCACTTCCGGCCTGACTTTCTTTAATTACAATTTAGCCCCAGGGAACTTTTCTTCTTTTCATTTAAGTCCCTTTTTATTTGGCTAAAATTACACTTAAGGACCCCACATTTTTGTCTACTTTCCTTTTTGGCCTTGAAACTTTCCATAATTGCACTTAAGTCCTTTCATTTCCTTTACTAGGTCTAGGGGCATTATTGTCTTTTCATATTTTACCAGAGTATTCTCTGGCCCTGGTCAACTATCCAGATACCCCTTCTTGACTGTCTAACCTTAGCCAAATGACCAAAATACCCTTTACTCATTCTTCAGTTATTCTATAACATAAGGGCAATTTCGTCATTTTGCACATTTTCCCCGGACACCAGCCCCTCTTACCACTGAACTGATATTATGGGCCTGGGCCTTCCCTGGTGTCACTACGGGCCTTAGACAACACTCTATGGCCTCTAGCCATAGTGCGATCATCTCTATTCGGACTGCTCTTCCTTTACCGATTATAACTGTAATTTCCCATCTTCGAGGATTTTTACAGAAAAATCGGGACCTCAAATCAAAATTCTGTGACTCCTCATTCAATCCGGAATCCTTTTCTCTATCTCCCGGTATTTTCAGATATTTTATCCGGACCGGGCTGTTTTGGCCTGAAAAAGCACTCACGCGCACACTTTTCCAAAATGACCATTTTACCCCTGGTCATATTTCTAATTCTTTCATACACCTAGAGACCTCATATGCACATTTCACAGTTCAGTGAAATGATCAGCATAATTTTCTCTATTTTTTGACAAAATATGGTACTCATCGGCTACCAGCCCGATCTTTCCCATAATTACGATTATGCCCTTAATTCTCTTTCTGGTCTCTCTAGGCCTAAAAATTGGGGTGTTACATTTCTACCCCCTTAAAATAAATTTCGTCCTCGAAATTTACTTGGCATCTTAGTCAACGATCCTGGATATAGCTCTTCTGTATATCCTTTCCTGGCTTATGACTAAGGCTTGGGGCATTCATCCTCTTATACTTATGGACAACTCATTACACTTGTGAGTAGTGTCCATTTCTTTCATATCTTATTCCGCAGAATTCTGATGTAATTCTGGGGTCTACTTCACTCTTCTTACACTTTGCTAATCTCTCAGGAGAGATATTGTTCTTCTGACTTTCTTTCTCCTGATACGAGATCATAACCCAGATAACTTCTCTGACTTTTCTTGACTATTCTCATAACTTCATGCATCTATGCCCAACTTTTGTGGCATTTGCACTTTCTTATCCCTTCTTAGGGCTTACATATCTTTAGGATACTCTTGCCTTAGCACCTTTCAATTTAACGTGCTACTGAGTTAGGGCTAGGTTACTACTCTTATAGCTCTGGGCCCTAGCAACCTCTTTCATAGAACTACGTTCTATCTTTACTTTGCCCTAGACCCTCTTCTCTAGGTCTCTCTGGCCTTTTAATCTCTCATGACTTGTTATCATGACCACTTTCTTTAGATCCGAAAAGAACTCTTCCATATCATCATCTAGGCATATAGTTCCTTACAGCTCAGTCGCCCTTACTGCTATGGTTCTTCTTAACCATTCTTAGGGTCGACCTTAGGGAATATTGAAGACTCTGTCTGGGGTAAGAGCAAATACCTTTCCTAGGGATGTCCGCATTCTTAAGCAACCTTTTGCAAAGTGGCCTTCCACCACAACTGCTTTGCCTTGCTCGACACTCCCATATGCCATGGCTCTTTCCGCCACATGGACATCTCTGCTCTCCAATCTGATCATTACCTTGATCAGTCCCCTACCTGAACTATTGCCTCTTTCTCTTGCTATTGGCTTTACAACTTGAGCTACCTCCCAGAGTGCTCTTAGCCAATGCCTTTCTATTCTCAACACATAGAGGATTCTGTTCTTTACTTCTCAGGCATACTTCTACAAAACTTTGAATATCAGTACTCCGCTTTGGACTTGGACTCCGTCTTTGCTAAGGGAAAGCTAAGTTTAGTCTGTACACTAGAGGCTACCTGAGGAAAATCATTGTAAAATAATTTCTCTGGGTGAGTTTATCAACTAGTGAAGCTTCCTCACCTTAACTTCGTCTTTGGCATTCATAATCCCAAAGAGATATTACATTGTACTCATATCTCATGGCTCATTACTTTCCTTAGGCTAGGTCTAACTGCGACCTCGGGATCTAACTGCGATCAACCGTTAGCCTCTTCAGAATCCAACTGCGACTCTGAAGCTGTTAGGATCTAACTGCGACCCTCCAGAATCTAACTACGATTCTATTGTACTGTATATCTCTCGAAGATCTTAAACCAATAGACTAAGTTATAAGGTTAACTGCTTCCACCTGTTGATAACTCCCTAAACATAAATATTTGAAAATTTTATAGCCTCATATCATTTACCCAGACTTTACTTACTTCCTCTTTTACTCAGGAGTTCCTTCTTATCTTTCAACCTATGCTCTAACTGCAAGCAATCTGTACCAGATCCAACTCTTATCTGAAGAGTGATCTGTACTCATCTAAATCTAGCTCTATCTGAGAGCCATCTGTTTCAGATCCAACTCTTATCTGAAGAGTGATCTAGAAACAATCCCTTTACTGTTATCTGTTACTTTTTCTGTACATCATTCATTTCAATAGAAATGGCCCTGAGTACTGCATTCACAAGCCTATAGAAATACCTGAGTAACCTCAATCATAAATCATATATGAATATCATATCATGAATATCATATCATAATCTCATATCATATGGTATGGGAGCAACATACTTTCTCATAACTTTCTCATCTCATATATGTACTCATATATACTCTACCCTGCATGCACTGCAAAAGGGGAGTATCCATTCATCATAGCATACTCTAACATGCATGTCTTCATATGACAACTGCAAGGAGATGCAACTTTCATATCTTATGGCAACATGAGCCATATCATCATCATATTTTGCTCAACCATCCATTAGACATCATAATAGTCTAAATAAGCCTCAAACGTATTTCCTTTATCATATTATTTGTCAGATCATCATCTGATCATACTATCAATCACATAATCAGGATCTGACAAGCACATCTGTCTATCTTACTTAGGCTGCCACACTACCCTCTAACCAGGGTATAGACTCAACCCTTCATTACTTTATCTTACATAGGGAATAGGGGAGTCACTTTATCTCTTAACTGTGGCTACCTCTTTGCTATCCCTTAACTTCTTCTATCTTTCCATCAGTCCCTATCAGTCCTGGTCTATTCTTGACCAGACTATGGTTCCTTATTGGTCTTTCTCTTTATCCTAACGAACTTGAGTCGCATGGATCTCATTTATAATCTTTTACTATTACTTCTATTCTCTAGGGTATTCTCCCCTAGGTCTATTTCTCCTCCGTGATGGAATCCCTCTGCTCAGGGAACATTGAGCTCTTTATCTATTACCCATCACATTTTTAACATTAGGCCATGTGCTAGGATCATTCCTGGGCAAATCTCATCCCAGCTTTTAGGTCTTCTATTCAGATTAGCTGAATAAAACCCCTGTACGTAGATCTACTCTTAGTTACTACATAGAGGATCTACTTTTTCACATTGTCTTAAACTGATCCTTCGTACCTCAGTACCTTTGTACTATCTGGCTTACCATATGCTATACCAATCCTTTAGCTAGTGGACTTCAGCGATGGTTGGTACCTTCAATATCATATGGCCTCTGCTATCTTTTGTTATGACTTGAGAACTGCATAGTCACAACTCACATGCTCTGCGACTTTTAGTCGCAACCGTCGCACACTACTCGTCACGACCTGGCAGCTCTGCGTCTTTTAGTCGCAACCTGTAACATCCCAATTTTCAGGCCTAGAGATGCAGAGATAGCCTAAGATTGAAAGGCTACTAGACCCCTTTTTAGCAGAAGTTCCAGAGGAACGTAAAGAGTTTCAGGGACTAAGCTGTAAATGAGCGAGAGTACGGGGACTTATGTGTAAATAGTGGAAGTCCCAAGGGGTAAATGGCCATTTGGGGATGATGTAGAGGTCAAAGGTTCAAGAGTTGATCAGTTAGGTCGCAATGATAGAGACTTTGGTCGCGACGAGAGTGTATTATGGTCGCGACTAATATTGGCAGAGAGGCTTGGTCATGACAAATATGTATGTGGTGTCGCGACTAATGAGTAGAATAAGCCTGGTTGCGACTAAAAAGTGATGTGGTTGCGACGAAAGACTGTTATGGTCGCGACTAAAGGATGTTGTGGTCGCGACTATAGAGTGCTGTGGTCGCGACTAATGAACCAAAAGATGTTAAGTCGCGATGAGATGATGTATAGGTCGCGACTAGTGGCTAAAGTAGTGCCAAGAGTATGGGCCATGAGTTGAGAAGGTCCAAATGAGATAGTTACCTGGTTAGAGATAGACCGGAGGTAGGAGGTCAGATACAGGAAAGGTTATCTAGAAACCATGAGGTAGACTGATAAGGTATCCTCATGGGACCCACAAGATGCCACATGGCATTAGAGTGATGATTCAGTGACCTTTCAGTAGAGTAACGTTACTCGGTTGGCACGAAAACTGAGGAGGTGATCAGATAAGTCTGGGACTTATCTGGATAGCATTGGGAAGCGTGCAAGGTCTCTTCCAGTCGTCACATGGCATTAGTCTGCAGAAAGCAGATAAAGCTGAGGACACGCATTACGAGGCAGGAGACTGGACTGGTGAGTCAGCTGCTGAGGTGTCCAGGATTTCCAGTATGTGATAAATGTGGCGCTGAGGTGTCCCAGTGAGGTGTCCCGATGATGTCATGAATGATGCAGTAAAGGAGGAATTAAGGAAAATAGGAAAATCCAGGAAAAACCAGGACCGCAGGATCAAAGTTCATGGTAATTACAGAAATACCATTGGAGGAGGTTATAAATACCCCCCCATGGTCTCCATTTGCTCCATGGAGAGGAGAAGAGAGAGAAAGAAGAGAGAAAGGGAGAAGGAAAGGAAGAGAGAAAGGGAGAAAGGAAGTTCTGGTGGAGCTGGAAGCAGAATAGAGATAGTAAGGTTCTGCTGAGCTAGCCAGGTAGTAACTAATCCTAGCTTTTATGTAATGGCTTTGTGATTTGATGTGCTATTGTTTGGTTGGATTGTTGTATTATATGTTATGTCTGAAGCTCTGCTGTAATGCTATGATCATATGTTATTAAGCATGGAAGCACGCAGCATACTTATCTGTACACAATCATAAGCAAGCACTGTCACTCTGCATTACATATATTGTTATGATTGTTGCTACTGAGATTCCCCCGAATCTCATCCCTATATATACATAACCCATTACAGGGAGGTTATGCTGAAGTAGATTTTGAGAAAGCCAAGAGACGCCGTTATGCTGCCGAAGTAAAGATTGAACATCAGTATATGATAAGTACTGTGTACGTAGTGCTGTCTAAGGAGGCTAGAAGTGAGTGGACCTAGCCGGTTCATCTAGTCTTTCATGGGTACTACGTAGAATGGTAGTTCTCATGAGGGGATTACCGAATCAGTACAGTTCAGCTCTTTGTACAGATGAAGCGTAGCGGTTATGCTGCCGGAGTTTAGGCAGAAAGAGATGTAATATAAATATGAGAATTCTATGTATGCTTGTTGTATATGCCATGCTGTATGACATTCTGTTATTCAATGATAAATGTTGTTTGGCATATTCAATTTATGTATGTTAAATTAAGAGGGGAAAATCGCAGGTCCTGAGGCAGCAGTGTTCTGACCTCAGTTTGACCTAGTAAACGGAGGAGTCTGGCCACGAGATTTAGTGATCCGGTAGTACACATCTGGGGCATTCCGTGGATAGGTAACAAGCCTCATTTGGATGTGTAGAAGGTGAGAAATCAGTTCTTAAAGTAAAGGTTCAGAATAAGGAACTTAAGAGTTAAAAGTTCAATCTCTGGACTTAAGATAAGCTAAAATAGCTTCCGCAAGTGTACTCTGAGGAGTATAAAGGAGGATGTTTCACAACCTATAACATCGCTACCTGAACTCCTTTGTACACTGGTCGCGTACTGCAATATTACTCATCGCTACCTAAGGTCTTCTCACGTCGCAACATCAACTTATCTGTACATATTAGTAGCGACATAAGACCCCTCTTCTCTACTTCCTACTTTTAAAACATGTAGTCATACTCATCCTCATACAACGGCAACATACTAGGTATAGGGTAGATCAATAGTGTGCATACTGGACAATACAATCCAATCACATACCGGATTTATCCATTCATTAGCCAGTGGAAACAAAACACACATAAACTCGTACCTTAGTTTGGCACAGGAGACTTTCTTATCTCTTTGCCAGTCAGGGTATATATTCTTCCCTAAGTCGAGTATCTTTCGCCTGTTGTGTTCTGTGGACACTCCCTGGCATAATGTCCATACTTTCCACACCTATAGCATAACCCTCGACCTACTAGACAAGGCCTCATACCATGGTCTCGACCACAGTTCCTACATTCATTAGGCCTTGGTTGCCTACTAACTTCTCTTGGCCCACTACCTGGCCTACTTCCTTGCTTCTTATTAACTTTTGACCCATATACTGGCTCATTTCTCTTCTGGTTATTGCACATTCCTTTCTAGCTTGTAAACTGCCACCTGGGTCTTTCTTTCAGTGGGACATTCTAAAACCTTAAAGATTTTCTCTAACTGGCTTACCCAATCCTCAGCTACTTGAGTATCAAAAGTCCCTTCAAACATGGGCGGATTAAACTTATGGAATCGCTCCATCCATGTTTGCAGACTTCCCTGGTTATTGTTATTTCCTATAGACCCCTGACATCTATTCATTCCAGTCTGCTCATGATCTGGCTGAGGTTCAGGTTCTATATCATTCTCTGGTACTACCTCCTTCCCAGACTGTTTAATCTTGCAACCGCAGCAGCAACCGCCATAGTGATAGCAGAATCTCGCTCTTGATCTTGGCGAGCCTGGGCTGCCCACATCTCATCGTGACTTATGACTTAACTTGTTGTAACTTGGATATCTGGCATCCTCACTACAGTATCTGGTTACAACACGATACCTCGAGCTACTCTTGCAGCTTCCTTAGTCGTGAACTGATCAGATTCTGTCTCTATCTCTAGAGGAAACTGCTTCTTAAACATTATTCTGCTTAGTCCAGCCATTTTGTGTTAATAAACACGAGACCTCGACTGTATCGGCTGACTAAGATTAGCCCATCATAATCATATCCTTTGTAAGACTATAGAGCTCGGGGTCCAGCCTCATTCATCTGGATGTCACTGTCTTCTGTCTAAACCTTTCCAAGCAGTGAACATCGTCCCTATATCATACTCTAGGGAGAGGACCACTCAAAATTCTCATTTGTTTAAGGAATCAAACTAACTAAACCAGAGCATCACTGAGCCAGAACCTTCTGTTCTGTGCCAGAATCTTATGCTCTGAGCCAGAACCCTTTGTTCTGTGCTAACCTTATTCTGTTCTAACACCATAAACTATCTATTCAGAGCATTTCCTAAGCCAGAATCCTTTGCTCTGATACCAAAATGAAACATCCTTACGTTCGTATGTCTTAGGGACCATTCAGTAACATTTAGAACCACTTTCAAGGTCATTGAAATCCAATTTCTCAATCTGGAGTTTTACTCTTATCGAGTACTGTTCACTGTGTAAATTCCAGATGAGTGACCCGACTTCGAAAAATCATAACTAATTCTAGAAAAATCGAAATGAAGTGTTTCAAATTGCTAAATGAATATAACTCAATTATCATTCAGGGAAAAATAACTCGTTGACCATTAGTTGACCAAGTCAACGCCAGTCAATGTGTCAACTTTACTATTCATCCCACATTTTTCTCCCTGAATCCAGCATTCTGGTCCCAATTTTGATAATTTATATCTCCTTGTGTAGACATCCAAATGAATCATACTATATATAAAATCGAAGCTTGGTATGTCTACTATTTACCTTAAAAATTTCGAACATTTATTCATCCATTTACTATTTTTAACTATTTATCAAACATTATCATGTCACCACGTGTTACTGTTCACAGTGGTAATTTCCAGCAATCAACTTTGCATACATATGCATACATCCATCATATATCAGTCAAACATGCCAAACAACAATTATTATTAATTAATAAGTTGTTTTACATCTGGCCATGTACATAAATTCTCATATCTCTATTGCATCTTTTCCTGCCTGAAGTCCGGCAGCATAACCGCTACGCTTCATCTGTACAAAGAACTGAACCGTACTGATTCGGTAATCCCCTCATGAGAACTACCATTCTACGTAGTACCCAGGAAAGACTAGATGAACCGGCTAGGTCCACTCACTTCTAGCCTCCTTAGACAGCACTACGTACACAGTACTTATCATATACTGATGTTCAGCATAACGGCGTCTCTTAAAATTCAGAAAATTCATTTCGACATAACCTCCCCTGTAATGGGTTATTTATTGGGATGAGATTCGGGGGAATCTCAGTAGTAATAATCATAACAATATATGTAATGCAGAGTGACAGTGCTTGCTTGTGATTATGTACCGATAAGTATGCTGCGTTCTTCCATGCTTAATAACATATGATCATAGCATTATAGCAGAGCTTCAGACATAACATATAAGACAACAATCCAACCAAACAATAGCACAACAAATCACAAAGCCATTACATAAAAGCTAGGATTAGTTACTACCTCAAAGGCTCAGCAGAGCTCTACTATCTCTATTCTGCTTCCAGCTCCGCGAGAACTTCCTTTCTTTCTTTCTTCCTCTCACTTTATCTCTCTAGCACCTCCTCCTCTCTCTAAAATGGCTCTTGGCCGTGGCATATGAAGGCAAAGGGGGGGTATTTATAACCTCCTCCAATGGCAATCTCGTAATTACCATGAACTTTGATCCTGCGGTCCTGGTTTTTCCTATTTTCTTTAATTTCTCCTTTACTGCATCATGCATGACATCATTGGGACACCTCACCAGGACACCTCAGCGCCACATTTATCACATGTCTGAAATCCTGGACACCTCAGCAGCTGACTCAGCATGCTGACTCACCGGTCCAGTCTCTTGCCTCGTAGTACGTGTCCTCAACTTTTTCTTCCTCCTTTGTGATGGCGCCATGTGGCATCTTACTGGCACCTGTCACGCCATCCAATGCTATCCAGATAAATCCAGGACTTTATCTGATCGCCTCCTCGGTTATCGTGCCGACCGAGTAACTTTACTTTATTGAAACAGCATTAAAATAGTATTTTAATGCCACTTTTTCCCACATACCACTGGGCCTACGTTTTTGGGCTCTGGGAATGTTATCTTGGATCCTGATCAAGCCCAAGTACTCTGATGGCTCGATTCCCAAGAAACAGCCCTTGGCAAATTACCAAAATACCCTTGGGTGCCCTTTCTTGTACTATTTTAACCCTAAGGGTAAAATCGTCATTTCATACCCTTCTGTACTCTATCAGGGTATATACTGACTCTCAGTAACTTTATCTGTATGTACCTTGGCTCCTGGGCCTGTTCAGAATTACCAAAATGCCCTTCATTCATCTGTTACACTTTTGTACAACACAGGGGCATTTTCGTAATTTCGCACTTTTCCGGGGTTCTGCCGGACACTGGCCCACCTATCAGTCCAAGGGTCTTACTGGGCCTCTGTTGGCGCCATTATTGGGCCTTTCTGGGTCCAATACCTTCATGGCACGTATTACGAGGAATCTTCCCCGGTTAATAATTATTGAATATTTTATCTATTATTCACCGTTTATACACATATCCGGACACCGGCTCCTTCTGTCCGAAACACTAGCCTGCGGTGTTCAGGCATCCCTCTGAGTCATATCAGTCATTTGACTGAGATTATCCGAACTCATTCAGTCCCTTTTTAAATACCGATAAATCTCCCTATCGGATACCCAGAGGCCTCACACTCCCGTCTGGATTTTCTAATTTGCGAATAACTTTTTCTACAGGCCTCCTATCGGTATTCTGTCAATTTCTCGACATCCGTCCCATAAGGACGTATCATCCTGTATTTTCTCACCTAGATCTGAATTCTAGGATATCCGGTATGAATTTTTATAACTTTTGGACGATCAGTCCATTTCTGGCTATCTGGAGTCTTCAAAAATTCCTGTATTAAGCCAGATTACCGAGCGTCCCTTGCTCTCTCTACCGGTGAAATCTGGGACTGAAATGCTTTCGGACAGTCCAAACCACTTCCGGCCTAACTTTCTTTAATTACAATTTAGCCCCAGGGAACTTTTCTTCTTTTCATTTAAGTCCCTTTTTATTTGGCTAAAATTACACTTAAGGACCCCACATTTTTGTCTACTTTCCTTTTTGGCCTTGAAACTTTCCATAATTGCACTTAAGTCCTTTCATTTCCTTTACTAGGTCTAGGGGCATTATTGTCTTTTCATATTTTACCAGAGTATTCTCTGGCCCTGGTCAACTATCCAGATACCCCTTCTTGACTGTCTAACCTTAGCCAAATGACCAAAATACCCTTTACTCATTCTTCAGTTATTCTATAACATAAGGGCAATTTCGTCATTTTGCACATTTTCCCCGGACACCAGCCCCTCTTACCACTGAACTGATATTATGGGCCTGGGCCTTCCCTGGTGTCACTACGGGCCTTAGACAACACTGTATGGCCTCTAGCCATAGTCCGATCATCTCTATTCGGACTGCTCTTCCTTTACCGATTATAACTGTAATTTCCCATCTTCGAGGATTTTTACAGAAAAATCGGGACCTCAAATCAAAATTGTGTGACTCCTCATTCAATCCGGAATCCTTTTCTCTATCTCCCGGTATTTTCAGATATTTTATCTGGACCGGGCTGTTTTGGCCTGAAAAAGCACTCACGCGCACACTTTTCCAAAATGACCATTTTACCCCTGGTCATATTTCTAATTCTTTCATACACCTAGAGACCTCATATGCACATTTCACAGTTCAGTGAAATGATCAGCATAATTTTCTCTATTTTCTGGCAAAATATGGTACTCATCGGCTACCAGCCCGATCTTTCCCATAATTACGATTATGCCCTTTAATTCTCTTTCTGGTCTCTCTAGGCCTAAAAATTGGGGTGTTACACAGGACCGATGAGTATACCTTATCAGTTTACTTCATGGTTTCCAGATAACCTTTCCTGTATCTGATATCCTGCCTCCGGTCTATCTCCAACCGGGTAACTATCTCTCTTGGACCTTCCCCACTCTTGGCCCATACGCTTAGCGCCACTTTAGTCACTAGTCGCGACCTCAACATCATCTTGTCGCGACCTTACACTTCTGTATACATTAGTCGCGACCAAAACATTATATCGTCGCGACCACAACACATATTAGTCGCGACCATAACACTTTTTAGTCGCGTCTATGGCTTTCTGCCACTATTAGTCGCGATGTTACTGCTTTCTAGTCGCGACCATACTTCTTTTACGTCGAGACCATAATGCTTTCTTGTCACGTGTGGCTCTTTCTGCAGCCACTAGTCGCGACCATACTTTACTCTAGTCGCGACCAGAACGGTCAGCTCGTAACTCTTCAACCTTTGACCTTTACATCATCCCAAATGGCCATTCTACCCCTTGGGACTTCCACAGTTTACACATACGTCCCCGTACCTTTACTTACTCGCAGGTTAGTCCCTGAAAACTCTCTGTGTGTCTCTGGGACTTCCGCTCAAAAGGGGTCTGGTAGCCTCTCAATCTTAGGCTATTTCTGTGTCTCTAGGCCTGAAAATTGGGATGTTACATTTCTCCTCCCCTTTAAATAAATTTCGTCCTCGAAATTTAACCAGTACCATAGCCAAATTAGCTTAACATCTGGCAAAGTACTCATCATACAACTTTACATCTTTTATAACATGCTAATCTTTTCTCTGGATCAACTCAATCAGAGTTTAAAATCTACTTTTCTCTTATGGATCACTCACTGCACTTATGAGCAGTGTCCATTTCTTTCATATGAAATTCTCTCGAATATTACTGTATTCGGGAATCTCTTCTAACTACTCATCATACTTGTAGCATCATACTCTTATTACTTCTCTTGATATCTCGCAGACTGCTTCAAAATCTGCAACATTTCATCTTTCTTTTTATATAATCATATACTCTCATCATTCTTAGCACTTAACTTCATACAGAGAGAGGACTTACGCAGCTATTCTTTCATTACTTTGCTGCTAGATAAGAGCACCTACTCTAACATGCATAATGCCTGGCCAACATACTGCAGGACTGCATACCTGCTTATGAATGCAAAGCTCTAACATCGGAGCTCAAGCATTCTTGTTCTAACTAGGCACAGCTCTAACACTCGGAGCTTGCATAGTTTTAGCATAACATAAGGCCTAGCATCTCATGCAAGGAGTGAAAACTCTCATTTTCTATTCTCTTTCATAGCATAACATTTAAACATATGATCCCTACCAAAAAGGGAAGCCTCTCTATCTGTTCATACAATGCACATCTCTAGGTGCGCATCATATTACACGTCTACTACCGTGTATCTCGTTACATGCCTTTGATACTTTATCATGGCATCTCTAGCCAACTCTGGCTATTTCATGGTGTATTTCACCCTTTCATAACTTATCTTGAGATACCATAAGGCTAACATTATCTTCCTCATGGAACTACGTTCTATCTCTACTTTGCCTTAGACCCTCTTCTCTAGGTCTTCTCTAGCCTTTTAATCTCTTTACCCCTCATCTGGGTAATCTTTATCTACTCATACTTTTCTATTCTTATTTCATAGGAGATTCTCTTCTCCACTTCTCAGGCATACTTCTACAAAACTTTGAATCTCAGTACTCAGATTTGAACTTGGACTCCATCTTCGTTTAAAGGAAAACTAAGTTCAGTCTGTAGAGGCTATATGAGAAAAATCATCATAAATAATTTTCTAGCTGAGTTTATCAACTGGTGAAGCTTCCTTACCTTAACTTCGTCTTTGGCATTCATCTTCAAAGATACTATACTATACTCATATCTCATGGCTCATTACTTTCCCTTAGGCTAGGTCTAACTGCGACCTCGGGATCTAACTGCGATCAACCGTTAGCCTCTTCAGAATCTACTGCGACTCTGAATCTGTTAGGATCTAACTGCGACCCTGGAGCCATGTTAGGATCTAACTGCGACCCTCCAGAATCTAACTGCGATTCTGTTGTACTGTATATCTCTCGAAGATCTTAAACCAACAGACTAAGTTATAAGGTTAACTGCTTCCACCTGTTGATAACTCCATAAAAATTTTAGAAATTTTCTAGCCTCATATCCTTTACCCAGACTTTACTTACTTCCTCTTTTACTCAGGAGTTCCTTTTCATCTTTCTTACTTTACTGTGGCTTACCATTGGCTTGTGCCATCATGGTCTAACCACCTGCCATTGCATTCTACTGCTATGGCCTCATCATATCTCATCTGTGCTCTAACTGCGAGCCATTTGAACTATGCTCTAACTGCAAGCATTCTATATCAGATCTAACTCTTATCTGAAGAGTGATCTATACTCATATGAATCTAGCTCTATCTGAGAGCCATCTATTTCAGATCCAACTCTTATCTGAAGAGTGATCTAGAAACAATCTCTTTTACTCTTATCTGATTTTCTTTCTGTATACCATTCCTTTCAACAGAAATGGCTCTAAGTACTGCATTCACAAGTCTGCAGAATTACCTGAGTATCCTCAATCATAACATATCTACATATCATAACTTATTGTCCCATGAACTGAGACTATCTATCATCCTCAATACATATTTCATTACATGTCAAATGGTATGGGAGCAACATACTTCCTCATAACTTTCTCATCTCATATATATACTCTACCCTGCATATACTGCAAAAGGAGAGTATTCATTCATCATAGCATACTCTAACATGCATGTCATCATATGACCACTGCAAGGAGATGCAACTATCATAACTTATGGCATCATAAGCCATATCATCATCATACTTTGCTCAACCATCCATCAGACATTGTAATAAACTAAGTAAGCTTCAAAACATATTTATCATTTGGCCTATCATATCTTACTCATTCATCGTGAAACATCTATCTAGTTCAGGCTGCCACGCTACCCTCTTATTAGGGTACAGACTCAACCCTTCATCACTCTTTCTCGCATAGGGAATATGGGAGTCACTGTATCTTGTAATCTATGGCTGCCTTCTACCATCTCTTTTCTTCTTTTGTCTATCTATCAGTCTCGGTCTATTCTTGACCAGACTGTGGTTCCTTATCGGCCTTTACTGTAACAGCCTAGAACCTCTTCACAAAGATATTATCCGCTTTCCCCTTAGGCAGGCCTGGTGCCCACATGAGGTCACGGTTTTATTTTCCAGATACACGAGCCGCAGCCCTTAAGCACCTGAAAACGTATCTTTCTCTTAATCCTAGCGAACTTCTGTCGCATAGATCTAATTCATCATCTTTTACTATTACTTATATTCTTTAGGGTACTCTACCCTAGATCTCTGTGATGGAATCCCTCTGCTTAGGGAATATTACTCTTTACCTATTAACCATCACGTCTCTAGCCTTAGCCTTAGGCCATATCAAACATCATCACATCTCTATCCTTTAGGCTATGCCCTAGGATTATTCCTAGACAAACCTCATGCTGGCTATCTCATTCTAGCTCTCAGGTCTTTTATTCAACTAGGTTGAATAAGACCTTTACCATGTAGATCTACTCCTCGTAATCACATGGAGGATCTGTCTCATTCTAGCTATCTCATCTAGCTAGCTCATCTTAACTCATCATTATCATCCTTTGCGGCTTATCCTGCCTAGCAAAGATGACTTGCTTATTGGAGTTGCCAACTTCCTTTATGCATGGCTTCTCCACTCAAGCTCTATGTTCATGCTTTGTGTTCACCTGTCTTTTCCTTCATAATGAAACATGAACACATCTTATTCCATCTAGGAGCTTTATCTCCACGGGCTCTTCTAAACCCATTATAGTCCCGATCTGAATCTTCTAATGTCATACCAGGACATCTCTGTCATTCCGTCGCGATCTGAGTATTGGGTAATCGCTATTCATAGCCTATATGATCCTTCATTACCCTTAACTCCTCACGACTTATCATTTCTATTCTTTAGTCGTGACCTACAGCTTCTGACGTCGCGACCTTAACATTTTCTGTCTTCTAGTCGCGACCTAAATCTTCTGTCGTGCGACCTGGACCTTTCTAGTCGCGACCCAGGCCTCCTCACGTCGTAACCTTAGCCATTTCTAGTCGCGACATTAGACCTTTCTCGTCGCAACCTCACATCCATTCGTGACTTTGGGACATACACGTCGCGACCAAATCTCTCTGTAAATAACTGTCGCTACCTAGACACTTATTAGTCGCGACTAAACTCCCTTTGAGGGTACCTATCGCGACCTAAAACATATTAGTCGCGACCTTGTGCATATCAACTCGTACTCTAAGGGAATTAACCCTTCTAATTCCCATCTTTAACTCATTTAAACATCCATCTAACTATCTCAGAGCATCACTGAGCCAGAACCTTCTGTTCTGTGCCAGAATCTTATGCTCTGAACCAGACTCCTTGTCTGGTCTATACCAAAATCTAGTACTCTGAGCCAAAGCCCTTTCTGGTCTATGCCAGAATCTTGTCTGGTCAATGCCAGAATCTCTTGCTCTGATACCAAAATGAAACATCCTCCCTTAAACACCTCAGAGTACACTTGCGGAAGCTATACTAGCTGTATCACAGCTTCTCCTGCCTAAACTCTGACAATATAACCGCTACGCTTCATATGTATAAAGCACTGAACCGTACTGATTCGGTAATCCCCTCATGAGAACTACCATTCTACGTAGTACCCAGGAAAGACTAGATGAACCGACTAGGTCCACTCACTTCTAGCCTCCTTAGACAGCACTACGTACACAGTACTTATCATATACTGATGTTCAGTTTTTACTCCGGCAGCATAACGGCGTCTCTTGGCTTTCTCAAAATCTACTTCAACATAACCTTCCCTGTAATGGGTTATATATGGGGGATGAGATTTGGGGGAATCTCAGTAGTAACAATCATAACAGTATATGTAATGCAGTGTGACAGTGCTTGCTTGTGATTGTGTACAGATAAGTATGCTGCGTGCTTCCATGCTTAATAACATATGATCATAGCATTACAGTAGAGCTTCAGACATAACATATAAGACAATAATCCAACCAAACAATAGCACAACAAATCACAAAGCCATTACATAAAAGCTAGGATTAGTTACTACCTGGCTAGCTTAGCAAAACTCCACTATCCTTATTCTGCATCCAGCTCCGCCAGAACTTCCTTACTTCTTTTTCTCCTTTCTCTCTTCCTTCCTTCCTTCTCCTTCTCTCTTCTTTCTCTCTCTTTCTTTCCCTTGCTCTTGCGCACAAATGAAGGCCATGGGGGGGTATTTATAGCCTCCCTCAATGGCACAATTGTAAATACCATGAACTTTGATCCTGCGGTCCTGGTTTTTCCTGGATTTTCCTATTTTCTTTAATTCCTCATTTATTGCACCATCGTGCCAACTCACCGGGACACCTCAGCACCACATTTATCACATGCTTGAATTCCTGGGACACCTCAGCATGCTGACTCAACATGCTGACTCACCGGTCCAGTCTCCTGCCTCGTAATGCGTACCCTCAGCTTTATCTACTTTCTGCAGACTAATGCCATGTGGCGACTGCAAGAGACCTTGCACGCTTCCCAATGCCATCCAGATAAGTCCCAGACTTATCTGATCACCTCGTCGGTTTACGTGCCTCCTCGGTTATCGCGCCCACCGAGTATCTTTACTTTACTGAATCATTACTTTAATGCCATGTGGCATCTTGCAGGACCGATGAGTATACCTTATCAGTTTACTTCATGGTTTCCAGATAACCTTTCCTGTATCTGATATCCTGCCTCCGGTCTATCTCCAACCGGGTAACTATCTCTCTTGGACCTTCACCACTCTTGGCCCATACGCTTAGTGCCACTTTAGTCACTAGTCGCGACCTCAACATCATCTTGTCGCGACCTTACACTTCTGTGTACATTAGTCGCGACCATAACATCTTATCGTCGCGACCAAAACATTCTATCGTCGTGACCACAACACATATTAGTCGCGACCATAACACTTTTTAGTCGCGTCTATGGCTTTTTGCCACTATTAGTCGCGATGTTACTGCTTTCTAGTCGCGACCATACTTCTTTTACGTCGCGACCATAATGCTTTCTTGTCGCGTGTGGCTCTTTCTGCAGCCACTAGTCGCGACCATACTTTACTCTAGTCGCGACCAGAACGGTCAGCTCGTAACTCTTCAACCTTTGACCTTTACATCATCCCAAATGGCCATTCTACCCCTTAGGACTTCCACAGTTTACACATACGTCCCCGTACCTTTACTTACTCGCAGCTTAGTCCCTAAAAACTCTCTGTGTGTCTCTGGGACTTCCGCTCAAAAGGGGTCTGGTAGCCTCTCAATCTTAGGCTATTTCTGTGTCTCTAGGCCTGAAAATTGGGATGTTACAGGATGAACCTGCTGGGTCCACTCACTTCCAGCCTCCTTAGATAGCACATACGTACACAGTACTTATCATACTCTGATATTCAGTCTTAATTCCGGCAGCATAACGGCGTCTCTCAGAATTCTTAGATTTCACTTCAACATAACCTCCCTGTAATGGGTTACATATATATAGGGATGAGATTCGGGGGAATCTCAGTAGTAACAACCATAACAGTATATGTAATGCAGTGTGATAGTGCTTGCTTGTGATTGTGTACAGATAAGTATGCTGCATGCTTCCATACTCAATAACATATGATCATAGCATTGCAATAGAGCTTCAGACATAACATACAAGACAACAATCCAACCAAACAATAGCACATCAAATCACAAAGCCATTACATAAAAGCTAGGATTAGTTACTACCTGGCTAGCTTAGCAGAACTCTACTATCTCTATTCTGCTTCCAGCTCCACCAGAACTTCCTTTCTTCCTTTCTCTCTTCCTTTCCTTCTCTTTCTCTCTCTTCTTTCTCTCCCTTCTCCTTGCCTATGGTGAAGCAAATGAATGCAAGGGGGTATTTATACTCTCTTCCAATGGCATTTTCGTAGTTTCTATGAACTCTGAATATGTGGCCCTGGTTTTTCCTGGAATTTCCTATTTTCTTTTATTCCCTTTTACTACATCACCCAGGACACCTCAGCGGGACACCTCAGCAGCACATTTCTCATATGGCACAATTCCTGGACACCTCATCAGCTGACTCAGCATGCTGGCTCACCGGTTCAGAGTCTTGCACCGTAATATATGTCCTTAGCTTTATCTGCTTCCTCTATACCAGTGCCATGTGGCGCCTGGAAGAGACCTTTCACACCTTCCAATGCTATCCAGATAAGTCCCGGACTCTATCTGATCACCTCCTCGGTTATCGTGCCAACCGAGTAACTTTACTTTACTGAAAGGTCATTAACCATTCTTTTAATGCCATGTGTCATCTTGTGGGTCCCATGAGGATACCTTATCAGTCCACCTCATGGTTTCCAAATAACCTTTCCTTTATCTGACCTTCTTCCCCAGTTCTATCTCTAACCGGGTAACTATCTCTTTTGGACCTTCACAACTCTTGGCCCATATGGCTAGCATCACTCATATTCACTAGTCGCGACCTAATATCATCACATCACGACTTAACACCTTTTGTGTTCATTAGTCGCGACCACAACATTCTTTAGTCGCGACCCCATCATTTTCTAGTCACAACCAGGCTCATTTTACCCATTAGTCATGACCCACACATCTTTCAGTCGCTTCTAGACCTTTCTGGCAATATTAGTCGTGACCATACATCTTTCTCGTCGCGTCTAAACCTCTTTGTAAAACTTAGTCGCGCCATAATACATTCTCATCGTGACCAACCTACTTTGTCATCACGACCAAACTGGTCAGCTCTCAACTCTTACAACCTTTTGACCTTTACATCATCCCCAACATAGCCATTTTACCCCTTGGGACTTCTACTGTTTAAACATAAGTCCCCGTATCTTTGTTTATTCACAGCTTAGTCCCTGAAAACTCTCTGTGTATCTCCGGGACTTCTGCTTAAAAGGGGTCTGGTAGCCTCTTAATCTTAGGCTATTTCTACGTCTTTAGGACTGAAAATTGGGATGTTACATTTCTCCTCCCCTTTAAATAAATTTCGTCCTCGAAATTTAATCAGTACCATGGCCAAATTAGCTTTAACATTTGGCAGCGTACTTATAACTTTTCATAACATGCTTGTCTTTTCTCTGGGTCAACTCAATTAGAGTTGAAATCTACTTTTCTCTTATGGATCACTTACTGCACTTATAAGTAGTGTCCATTTCTTTCATATGAAATTCTCTCGAATATTACTATATTTGGGAATTTCTTCTAACTACTTATCATATCTCTTTTAGCATCATACTTCTAGCATTTATCTCTCATTATTTCTCTTAATATCTCGCAGATTGCTTTAATATCTGCAATATTTCATCTTTCTTTTCATATAATCAAATATTTTTATCATTCTTAGCAACTTAGCTTCCTACAGAGAGAGAACTTACGCAGCTATTCTTTCCTTACTTTGCTGCTAAATGAGAGCACCTACTCTTAAATAAGAGTATCTATGCATAATGCCTGGCCAACATACTGCAGGACTGCATACCTGCTTATGAATGCAAAGCTCTAATGTCGGAGCTCAAGCATTCTTGTTCTAATTATGCATAGCTCTAACACTTGGAGCTTGCAAAGTTTTAGCATAACATATGGCTTGGCATCTCATGCAAAGAGTGAAAGCTCTCATTTTCGATTCCATTCGTAACATAACATGTAAACATATGATCCCTACAAAAAGGGAGCCTCTCTATCTGTTCATAAAATGCACATTTCTTGGTGCGTGTCATATTACACGTTTACCACAGTGTATCTCATTAAATGCTTTTGATACTTTATCATGGCATATCTAGCCAATTCTGGCTATCTCATGGTGTATTTCACCTTATCTTGCCTTATCATAACTTATCCTGAGATACCATAAGGCTAACATTCCCTTCCTCATAAAATTGCGTTTTATCTTTGCTTTGCCTTAGACCTTCTTCTCTAGGTCTTCTCTAGCTTTTTAATCTTTTTACCCTTATCTGGGGGAATCTATCTACTCATACTTTTCTATTCTCATTATACAGGGAATTCTTTTCTCTGCTTCTCAGGCATCCTTCTACAAAACTTTAAATATCAGTACTCAGGTTTGAATTTGGACTCTGTCTTTGTTTAAGGGAAACTAAGTTCAGTCTGTATATAATAGAGGCTTATCTGAGAAAAATCATTATAAAATAATTTTTCTGGATGAGTTTATCAACTAGTGAAGCTTCCTTACCTTAACTTCATCTTTGGCATTCATCTTCCCAAAGAGATACTACACCGTACTCATATCTCATGGCTCATTACTTTCCTTAGGCTAGGTCTAACTGCGACCTCGGGATCGAACTGCGATCAACCGTTAGCCTCCTCAGAATCTAACTGCGACTCTGAAGCTATTAGGATCTAACTGCGACCCTGGAGCCATGCTAGGATCTACTGCGACCCCCCAGAACCTAACTGCGATTCTGTTGTACTGTATATCTCCTGAAGATTTTAAACCACAAACTAAGTTATAAGGTTAACTGCTTCCACCTGTTGATAATTCCATAAAAATTTTAAAAATTTTTATAGCCTCATATCCTTTACCTAGACTTTACTTACTTCCTCTCTTACTCAGGAGTTCCTTCTCATCTTTCTTATTTTACTGTGGCTTACCATGTCTTGTGCCATCATGGTCTAACCACCTGCCATTGCATTCTACTGCTATGGCTTCATCATAACTGCTCATTTCAATATGTGCTCTAACTGAGAGCCATTTAAACTATGCTCTAACTGCGAGCATTTTGTATCAGACCAACTCTTATCTGAAGAGTGATCTATACTCATCTGAATCTAGCTCTATCTGAGAGCCATCTGTTTCAGATCTAACTCTTATCTGGAGAGTGATCTAGAAACAATCTCTTTACTCTTATATGCTTTTCTTTCTGTATACCATCCCCTTCAATAAAAATGGCCCTGAGTACTGCATTCAGAAGTCTGCAGAATTACCTGAGTAACCTCAATCATATCATATCTACATATCATAACTTATTGTCCCATGAACTGAGACTATCTATCATCCTTAATACATATCTCATTACATGTCATATGGCATGGGAGCAACATACTTTCTCATAACTTTCTCATCTCATATATGTACTCATATATACTCTACCCTGCATACACTGCAAAAGGGGAGTATCCATTCATCATGGCATACTCTAACATGCATGTCATCATATGACAACTGCAAGGAGATGCAACTATCATAACTTATGGCAACATAAGCCATGTCATCATCATACTTTGCTCAACCATCCATCAGACATTGTAATAAACTAAATAAGCCTCAGAACATATTGCTTTTATCATCATTCATCCTGAAACATTTAGCTATTGCACTTAGGCTGCCACACTACCGTCTTACCAGGGTATAGACTCAACCCTTCATCATTCGTTCTCACATAGGGGACAGGGGAGTCACTTTATCTTTTTAAACTGTGGCTACAATTAAAAGAGGTGTTTAGCATTTATTCTAAGATCAGGGTAATTTAAGGATATCGGTATAAGGAAAGTACATTGGGATTTATTCCAATTAGCTATTAGAACTAAAAGAGGCCCAACATTTCATCCTAGGCCAGCCCAATAAGTCCCAAAAGTTATCTTGGAGCCCAAGTCCAATAATGAATAATTTATGGATTTTTGAAAAGAAAAAAAGAGAATAAAGTAAAAATTAGGGTTTGCACATGGTGGGACCCACAAGGACCCCAAAATAGCGCCAAATAGGAGGCTTAGGTGTCCCAAGTGATGTCATAGTGGTGATGTCATGAGTGAAAAGAGAAAAGACATTCCAAGATCAAACCTTTAACCATTAGATCAAATAGTTCCCAAGGTAATCTTAGCCTTCAATTTTCCCAAGATTTTGCTATAAATACCCCCTCATTCTAAGCCAAAACCATGGAGGAGAAAGTGTAGGGAACCTCTTGCAAAATATTTTTTCAAGCAAGGAAGAAGCAAGGATCTTGAAGAAGCTAGTAAGGTAAGTTGCTCCTTTGCTTCTAGACTTTGTTCGCATGATTTCTTCTTGAGTTTAAGTTGGTTTTGAGGCTTGAATCTTGGGAAAATGCTGCAGGAATTTCTATGTATATGTGAGAGGAACATGCATTTTATGTCATAGATAGTTTAGACAAGCTTAAACAAGCTAGTTGCATGATTGGTTGTTGGATTAAGTTGATGTTCTTGACTTTACCATGGAAGAACATTTTCGTTTGCACTGTTCATGATAGAAAGATATGGAGTTTCAATGATTTAATGCTTCCATTGAGTTTATATGATGATTTTGTGTAGGATTGGATGGGTTTTGAACCTTGGAAACCATTGGAATTAAAGGTTATAATGTTGAAAATTACTTTCAGGTACTGTTCACTCGCATGAACAGTTATTTGAATTTCATAATTTTGATGTTTCCAATGGTCTTAAAATGAGATTTTGTGTGGGGGAAAAGTGGAGAAACAAGTGTGGGAAGCATTGGAATCAAAATGAGAATTTTTGGAAGAATTATGTATGCTTTTCCAAATCTGTACAGAACTTTGGGAAGCAATTGGATTCTGGAATTTTTGAATACATATTTGGATTCTACATGAAAAAATATGTGGAAATTAACCATAAGAGTTTAGTTTAGAAGGATATAAATATATGTCACAAAGTAGAGAAAGAAAGGGGCATATTGAAGCCTAGACTTGAAATTTGTTTGGAATGGAGTTGTAATTTGGTAATTGTCTTGTAATGTCTAGATTTTGACATTTGTGGCAAGGAAAGATCACTTCAAGAAGGGAAGGACAAGGATCCATAAGAGGTAGCAAGAATACCTAACTATAAACTTATGTGCTTTGATTGATTTGCTTACTTGTTATGCATGAAGGTTTGGTTGAGCATGGAATATTGTGTGATGATGTTTATGATGATGATGATGTGCTATGAATATGTGCCACTCCTTGCAATATATGTCATGAAAATATGCATGTTAGAGTTTTCTTATGTATAAGCATGAATTAGCTCCCATTGCATGATAAAATGTTAGGCATTTAATCAAACATGCATAACTTTATACTTTGTATTACTTGCTATTGAGATTTCCATGAAATCTCATTCCTTCCATATCAATAAATATTGCTCTAGGTGCTGGAACTTCACAAGGAGGAAGGTAAATGGGAATGAACAATGTGTATATGACTTGGAAAGCATACCTTTAATTTATGTGATGATATATGGTAAATACTCACTGGATCCGAGTTGAGGGAGTGACCTTCCAGCGATAGTTTGAGTGACTTATCTGTTTCGGTTTCACATGAAAGTTGGCATGAACATAGATAAGATCCATGGATTTAATTGGACACCAAGAACATGTAATTTGGTTAAGTTTTCAAATTGATTTGATTTTTCAAATTTGGACTTAAACTCTGGATCAAGATAAAACAAGTCATCCGATACAGTAAGGTTCCAACGTGGTTTTCATATAGCAAATGAACGAGTTTTTCCGTGATTTTTGGTGAGATTAAAGTACACATTCTTAGATTTAAATCCATAGGTAATTAGACTCAATTGTATAAGTATACAAGGAGAAATGAATTTTTGAATATGGGGCAAAGAAACTGGAACTTCCAGATTTACCAAATGAACAGTAAAGCTCAATGAATAAACTGATTTGATCTGAACAAGGAAACCTCATTTTCATATTTTTCTATCAAATTTAAGTGAAATATATTTCATTATGAATTTCCAAACTTCAGGCTGTAATCTGGAATTACCGAGTGAACAGTGACAGTGAACAGTACCGAAAGCCTAACTCTTGGAAATCCATGTTTTTAAGGTTAAGAGGTATTCCAATGATCTAAGATAATTCCAATTGAGTATATTTAAGGTTAATATTTAAAGATATTTACTAGAAAATGCCGTTGTGTTGGTAGACTATACAGAGTACTGTGTACGTAGGTACTGTCAAGGAGGCTGGAAGTGAGTGGACCTAGCCGGTTCATCCAGTCTTTCCTGGGTACTTACGTAGAATGGTAGTTCTCATGGAAATTACCAAATCAGTACAGTTATTTTCTGCCAGGATTTCTGGCAAGAGAGATATAATCCAGTTGAGAGTGCTATAGCAAGAGTACTCTGAGAGATATAAAGAAGGATGTTTCAGTTATCATGCAATGGGAGCTAATTCATAATGATACATGAGCAAACTCTAACATGCATATTGTCATGACATAAGTTGCAAGGAGTTGCAAATATTCATAACTCATACTCATCATCATCATCATTATCATCATCACATAACATTTCATGCTCAACCAAACTTCATGCCTAACAAGCAAGCATATAAGTCAAACAACATAAGTTTATAGTTAGGTATTCTTGCTACCTCTTATGTATCTTTGCAAGTTCCTTCTTGACTTGATCCTTCCTTCCCACAAATGTCAAAACCTGGGCATAACAAAGCAATTACCAAGTTACAACTCAATTCCAATCCCATCTCAAGGCTAGGGTTTCATTAAGTCCCTTTCTTTCTCTACTTTGTGACTTATGATTACATCTTTCTAAACTCAACTCTCATGGTTCACTTCCACATAATTTTTCATGTAGAATCCAAATATGCATTCAGAAATTCCAGAATCCAATTGCTTCCCAAGGTGCTGTATAGAACCAAAAAGCTATACCAATTTTCCAAAAATTCTCATTTTGATTCCAATGCTTCCAATATTGGTTTCTCTACTATATCCCCACACAATTTTCCATTCTAAACCCATTGGAAGCATCAAAATCATGAAATTCCAACATATGAACGGTAATTTTATACTGTACAGAACAGAACACAATCTTGGATTCACAAGCATATACTTGAATTCCTAAGCCATTACCACTTGATTCTAGCTTGTTTAAACTTGTCTAAATTATCCATAACATAAAACTCATGCTCTTTTCACACATACACAGAAATTCCAGCAGCACCTCCCCAAGATTTATGCCTCAAAAACCACTTAAACTCAAGAGCAAATCTACTAGAACATAGTCTAGGATCAAGGGGATTAATTACCTTGATAGTTCTTCCAAGGTGCTTGCTTTCTCTTGGCTTGAGTGAAAATTTTGCAAGAGTTTCCCCAAGGTCTCCTCTTTACCGAAATGAGTCTGAAATGGAGGGGGTATTTATACAAAATTTTGGGGAAAATTGAAGGCCAAGATCATTTCATGCACTATTTGATCTAAAGGCCAAGATTTAATCTTGGATTTTCTTTTCTTTTCCATTTATGACATCACCACCATGACATCATTCAAGAGACACCTCATGGGACACCTAATCAGCCATGTGGCAAAATTGAAGGTCCAAGAAGCCTCTGGAAAAATTCCAGTCCAATCCGGTACCTGCCCGGTTCGATTCCTCGAAAATTGGGCTATTTTCTACATCAAATTTTTCTGAGATTCCATAATATATTTTCTGACCTTAAATCCAGTATCCGGATCTTTTATCATAGACATTCTTATACTGGGTCTGAACTTAATTACAGATCCCTTGAGAAATGACCAAAATACCCTTGGTGTCCTTTCTTGCACTATATTAACCTCAAGGGCAAAATTGACATTTCACACCCCTTTGAACCATATCAGAGCATATACTAACTCCGACTAACTCTTCCTATGTATGTATTGGCATTTTGGCCTGTCCAAAATGACCAAAATGCCCTTCATTCATCTGTTACTCCTTAAGATAACACAGGGGCATTTTCATAATTTCTCACTTTTCCGGGGTCCCCCTGTACACTGGCCCACCTATCAGTCCAAGTGTCTTATTGGGCCTTGGTTGGTGCCATTTTTGGGCCCTTATAGGGTCCACCACCTTTATGGCACAAATCCTGAGAAATCTCTTACGGTGACATTCATCGGGTATTTTTGCCATTGTACACTGTTTCTACACCTTTCCGGACACCGACTCCTTATATCAGATAAACTGATATACTGAGTCTAGGCATCCCTTTGGGTCATAACAGGCATATGACTAATGTCATCTAAGCTCATTCAGTCCCAATTTGAATACCGATAAATCTCTCAATCGGATACCCGGCGAAGATCACAAACTCCCGTCTGAATTCACTAATAACTGAATAACTTTTTCTACAGACCTCCTTTTAGTATTCTGTCAGTTCCCTGACCTTAGTCTCTGCGGGACACGTTATCCTGTAATTTTTCACTCATATCTGAGGTCCAGGGATTCGATAATAATTTTTATAACTTTTCATTATCAGATAAATTTAAGCTATCTAGAACCCTGATAAAATTCCCATATTAAGCTGGATTACCTAGCATCATTTGCCCTATCTACTGGTAAAATCTGGGACTAAAATGCTTTCGGGCAATCTAAACCACTTCTAGCTCAACTTTCTTTAATTACACTTTAGCCCCTAGAAACTTTTCTTCTTTTCAATTATGTCCCTCAAATTTGGCTAAAATTACACTTAAGGACCTCATATTTTTGTCTACCTTTCTTTTTGTCCTTAAAACCTTTTATATTTTCACTTTACTCTTTACCTTTTCTTCCTTTTTCAATTTAATCCCTTTCTTTGCATAAATGGCCACCAACTTTCCAGAAAATCTCACATATATTATGTACAAACTGTACATACTATCCAGTACAGAAAATTAGGGATATTACAACATCAAGGTAGTAAGAGCCAAGTGATCCCCAAACACCCTCAATTGTAGCCCGTCAAAGCACTAAAGGGAGCTGTTGCTTGCCGCTGTCAGAGGATGCAGAACATTGTGATCTATATGTGGAGGATCCTCTTATACGCTTAGTGGCACATGGTTCTATCCATAGCCTAAAGGCAACTGTTCACTACATCCAAATTCAGGACGATCAATTAAGGGTGACAGTTGAAAACGTGATAATTGGAGATGCTCTTGTCCCAATTCCCACTGATAAGGTGAAGACAGTGAGCCAAGCAAAAGGGACTTTCATATTATGGCCAAAGCATCTTGTTTCGGATCATGTCGCCTCATCCCCCAGTCAACTTCCCACGCCTCCCACTTTGAATGCCATGCAACGTGTGATCCTATTGGCATATGACAAAACGTTCCATATGGACGCGTTGCCTATGGATTCAGTTATGGGCGACATGGGGGCATCGGCCTTCCTTGACCATGTGGATGTCAAATCTCTTATTACTCCTAAGGAGGAGCTGACCTCCGGGTGCATCCAAGTGTTTTTTATGTAAGTATAATTTAAATGTAAATATATGTAATAACAAAGTTCAAGTCTTACAACTAATATCGTGTATGCATTACCTGTAGGTACATGCAAGATGAGTTGGTCTCCTCCAAGGGAAAACAAGGTAAGTTCAGATTCCTATGCCTATATCAGATTTATGCAAAAGGGACCTCTCAATCTTTGAGGCTTGCATACATTTCAAGGAGGCTTGGTGAAACCGATATTGATTGTTTCTTCACACCATATATGCAGGAGTAAGAATAATAATATTTCATTTTATTTCATACTAGTTTTGTATTTGTTTAATTATAATACTCATTCTCTTTTAATTAATCTCTACAGCAATCATTGGTAATTGGTCATCCTCTGTAAGCATAGTTATAAAGTTTTCTTCTTATGCTCCCTCTATTACAAGCCATCGGTTGATGTCAAGAAGATCATGAACATGTGAGTTTTCTTCTATACACAATGATCTTTGTGATAAATGGGTTACTAACTTTAAAACTTTGGTCATAGGGCTATGAGGACTTTCGCAGTTGTAAGGGGCCTTAAGCACGAACTTGTTGAGGGACCCTGAATGGATCACACCGAAGGTAATAAAAGTATATATTAGGTGTTAGGTTCCATATTTTGATGATGAGAAATAATTTTTATCATGTTAATATTAAAGAGTCTAAGGCAACCCAGAGAAAGCAACTTGTGCGGCTTCTACATAGTTAGACACATGGTTAATATTATCTTGTCAAGTAGGATTGACCTAACTAAGGAGGTAAAATTGTATTTTTAATGATTTCATATTTCTTGTCAATCTAATCTATATTAGTAATGCCTTAATTTCTTTGATTTTGATTTCATATTTTAGATGTTTGATCAACCTAATCCATTTCCTGAACAAGATATTGAGGACCTGCGCAATCGGTGGGAAGAGTTTTTTGTTCAATTACTTTCTTCTCAATAGTATTTGTCTTTCACTGAATACAATTTTCTACTTTATACCTTTTTCTACTTTTCTATTCAAATTGTAGCATTTTTTTATTGAATTTTATTAAATGAATAATATAATGAGAAATTGAATTATATATGTCTCTGGCATCTTGAACTGATGATCGATGATCATGCCCTTTGAGTCGTATATTTGGGCAGTTTATTTATGAAGCTTCAGGCCAACGAAACAATTAATTCCTTGTTTCTAAAAAATATATTAAATATAAATTTAATAATATCTACATCGGACGTATATACAACCCGTGTTAACATTTGAATAATCTACACCGTCCCAATATTCAACCGGTGTTAACATTTGAATAATCTACACCGTCCCAATATTCAACCGGTGTTAACATTTGAATAACCTACACCATCCCTATATTCAACCGGTGTAGATGTTATAAAATAATACACCAGATGTAAATGTGAACCGCTTTAAAATTTAGACCGGTTTAGAAAAGTATACATTCTACAATGGTCTTGGACCGGTGTAAAATGTCTCACTTTTTACACGGTTTATTTCTACACCGGTTATATGTACGATGTAGATTGCCATTTTAAATCGGTGTATATATAAATATATGTTTATATTGATATTATTATATTGAGAAAACTTGTTTGATAATTTTTATTGAAAATAGTTTTGTGAAACTTAAAGTTTAATTTAGAAAGTTTGAGTTGAGATTATAAACTTATTATATCTTGATATTATAATTTAGAAAAAGTTATTATTTTGAGAAAAATCCTTTTGTGATATTTATTTAGCTATTGAGATTTTGATTATTATGATTATTTTGAGAATTATGTATTGGGGATGGGTGATGATAGAGTTATATTCTTACCACATGGTATAGCCTCTATTAGAGCTCGATGGTTAGCTTTTATACCACCATTTTACCTAGGGAAGTGCCCTACCTATTTACTGAAGGGCTATGACACCCCCACCTGTTTACCGAGGGAGAATGAACCCATAATCCGGTCACTTGCTCTATGGATTTTGGCCTATCTACACCACTTGACTGGATAGCTTTTTGAGTGGTCAGTTATCACTAGCCCATGGGTTTGGTAGGAGGGAATAAGGCGGTTCAGTTGGATTGAGGGAAGGAACTTAGGTGGGTTATCCATTTGATTTTATTATGATAATATATTATTTTCTATATATTGTACTTTATGATTTGTCCACTTAATATCTCATGAGCACATGTTAGTATGCATGACGAATAGAATTGCTGGTTATTGAGACGTTTGTCTCACCCTATTTTTATTAACATTTTTCAGGTGATAGTCTCATCTTAGGACCCCAGGAAAAATATCAGAGGCTTGATTAAAGCTAAATCAATTATATAGCCTTATCCTTTAAATGTATGTATATAATACTTGTATATTGCTATAGTAGGGTTCATTATGCATACTCTAATTTTATATAATAGATTATTTGAATTTGATTCTGGGAGTTCGTCTTGGTGATAATATTCTAAATTATTAATTATTTCTTCAATTTTATTAAAATTGCATAGACTCTTACATTATTTTTATATATACATTTTAATCTAATTTTTAATATTTTTAAGAATATTTTAGAAAAGATTCTATAATTATTGTTTTATTAATTAATATACATGTTTATAGAAAAGTGTAATATTTACATTATAAAATCAAGTACACTCTAGTATCTATCTAGTTATAATATACAATTTATAAAAGATTCAGTAATTTATATATCCTAAATAATTTGACTCATATTCTGTTTCTATCATAATTATTTGACTTTGAAGAAAAGTCAATTTTATAACCATGGTAGAGTTTTTATTTTATTTTAGTAAGACTCTTTTCTACTATGGTTAACTTTTTTTAAATAAACTAAATTTATTTATAATATTATCTTTTATTTATATTGTGTACAAAATGAGTTTAAGTAATTAATAGTGCTTATATTTTTGAAGAATTTTATAACTTGGTATCAAAGCCTAAGTTTCAAATCTTCCCCTGCTTGCTAATTTCTTTTATCATACATTATGAATATATTTTATTTGTCTATTTGAAATATATATAAATAAAATGAATTTCAGTTTGCTAAAATCCTTTCGCGCCTTGCATTGCTGGGCTTACTATATTTTTTTTAGCAATTCACTCTAGGCTTCACATTTTGGACCCTGTCATTTGTTGAGTTTTATGCTTATTAGTTTTGTTTGCAGTTTGCTTAATTCAAATCTGGGCCTTACATTTTTTGGCATTAGAAATCCTATTTTTAACATTTATTCCTGGCTTTGCTTGTTTTTTTTTGGTTTGAATATGGGCTTTATTTTTAGGCCATTAAATATTTTAAATCCTAAAAAATTATTTTTTGGGCTCTATTTTATTTTGAACTATTTTTGTTAAATTTTCAAAAGGTTGTTCAATGAAATATTTGATTATTTTATTTTGTTTAATCACATTTTATTCCATAAATTGTTAAAAAATTAATATTTGATTGACAAATTACTTCATGTACCATTTTAATTGTTTATGTATAAGATTTGACTATTTTAATATTGTTAGGAACCTTTCAAATTTATTTTGTAAGTTAATTAAATTTTCTAAATATTTAGAATATAGTTTAAAGCACTCATATAAATTATTTAAATTCTCATTAAGTCGTTATGCATATTTTATATTTAAATACATATAATTGATATTTGTAAATGGCAAGACCCTCTTGTATACTACATTGCATAGTAGTAGTAATATACATTAGTCACACATACCCTTCACTATTAGTTCATAAATTATTTATATTATGCTACTTGCCTATTATGGTACCGCGTCCTTAGGAGGGGAGAAATAGTCTAAAATTAGAGAAACTATTAGAAAATCAAATAAGAAAACTTTATAGTAAGCTAAATTCTGGGGACAAAATTCTTATAAGGATGGGAGAATTGTAACATCCCAATTTTTAAGCATAATTAAAAATGTTATTTATCAATAATTTAGAAATATTATCTAATTAAATTATTATAATTTAGTATTTTTATTATTTTTAATAAAATAATATAATTTGATTATCCTACCATTCTCTTACTTAGAGTTTTATAATTTGATTATTATTATTAGAGATTTATTAGGATTTTGGTTTAGATTTAAATATAGATATCTATATTATATACTAGGTGAAAAAGAGAATTATTTTGTGATTTTTTTTATAATCTATTAGTATAATAAGATTTTTGCATGAAAGTATCAAATAGATTATTCTAAGATATTATTTCAAATTATAAGTCATGAAAAATAATAAGATTATATAAGACTGGATATAGAGTATAATAATAATAATAATAATAATACTGAAAAATAATAAAATTAGATTAGATAAGACCAAAATTTTAAACCTTATAAATTATATATCAACATCTTTTGTTTTTCCAATTATATCTACAAGCCCCATCTTTCTATCTTCTCAATTGCCCACCCTCTCTCTCTTTTGTAACTATATAACCGCCATTAATGGTTTCACCATTCATGGTAGTTTTTACAAAAATCCGCCATGAAATGTCACCTTTAATGGCGGTTACAAAAATGCCTTTAAAATGTAGACTTACAACAACGGTAGAATTCACGCCGCTCATAAAACAGATGTGAAATACCACTTTTAATCGCCGTTAAAAACATGTACTCTGTGTTATTTAGTCGCGACATGATAACCATTTTTAAAGAACTCTTGCTCTTTGTGTTCCTAGGTCGCGACCTCAAACCTCTTTTGTCGCGACCAGATGACACTTTTTGTTGTGAAACTTTTGTGTTTAATTCTGATTTCTTTCCTAGCTATTCTTGATTGTTTCTGAGTTGCATGCGTAGAAGGACTAGACCATTAGTTCCTTTTGAACCTAAAATTGAGAGAAGACTTAGGAAGCTAAAGAGGGAATTTAGAGAATTTAGAGAAGAAGAGGTAAGATCAATAGAATCTAGTTCATACTCTAGTATTTTGGAGTCTGAAACTGAACTGAATTTAGAGTTTCTATTAGAAACTTCTAATATGGCTAAGATAAATCATAATAGACATAATGGGCATGGAGAAAATGAAATGAATGTGGAAGATAATAGAAGTGTGAGGGAAATAAATCATTCGCATGTGAATTATGATCCTTATGGTTTCTATACTGAAGAATCTAATTTTGAAATCAAAGGAGCTTTGATTGCAACCTTACCTAAATTTCATGATTTTGCAGGAGAATGCCCATATCGCCACTTGCAAACTATTCATATGATTTGTTCTTCAATGAAGCCTCAAATGACTGCATTAGATGACATCTTGAGGAGGTGCTTCCATTTCACTATAGAAGGGAAAGCTAAGGAGTGGTTGTATAATCTACCAACTTATTTCTTAACTCTTACATGGGACCAGCTGAAATCAACATATCTGGAGCAATTTTTCCCAGATATTTCCCAGAAATTAACCTGCAAACTAGATGAATTTAATTGAAAGAGAGCTTCATTCTACGAAACCAGTTCATGCAGTAGATACCTCACAAGCACTGGTTACAGGATATGAGTCATGCGGTTCAATATGCATGCTACAAATACATGTGATAGACAGTTTGAAGAAGTAGCAGCAATATATCAAGGTAGAGACCACCAATACCAGAAAAGAGATCCATACTCCAATACATATAATCCTGGCTGCAGAGACCACCTAAATAACAAGTGGGAGAGTGGGGAAAATAGGCCAAACCAATTCAAAGGAGGTGGTGCTTCCTCAAGCAACTACCAAAGTAATGCAAGGTCTATGTTTCCAACTCAACCTAATGCTTTAGTGGCATCAAGACCAGATGAGACTTCTTAATTATTGAAGAGTATGGCAGCACAAATAAATAATATGGACTGTAGAATGACCAATATAGATACCAAGCTCAAAGAGAATGATGGTCAATTCACCTCCATAGGTTCAATTCTTCAGACTATGCAAAAGAATAATATAGATGTACAAAGGAAACTTGAGGAGTTAAGTTCCAAGAATGCAGACATTATAAGTCATCTAACTCAAGTCTCCAATACAGTGAGTGACATCCAAATAAAGAGCAGTGGCAGCATACCTTCAAACGCTGTCATGAATCCAAAGGGTCTGAATGCCATATCTCTCAGAAGTGGAAGAGAAGTGCATTTCAAGGAAGCTGATACACCAGACAAGAATAAGGAGGATTCTGAATTTGAGGATCCATCCTCTTCATAGAAGAAGATTGGGAAATCTAAAATTCTTAAAAACAGCAGCTCATGATTAAGAAGGTAACCCAAGAAGAGAAAGCACAGGAACAAGTTGGGCTAAAAGAGAAGAAAGAAGAGAAAGTGATCGTGCAGAGTCCAGCATACAAATGAAACAAAACTGAGGAGAAGGCGGAGTCTAGCAAGCAAGGAGCCTCTAAGCATACAGGTAAAGAGGTAAGTATAAAAGATCTCCCTTTTCCTAAATCTTATTTTGCTGGAAAGAAAAAGATTGACCCTAACTTTGCACAAGATATTTATAACCTCTTTAATAAGTTAGAAATAAACATCCCTATAGTTGAATTCCTCAAGACAAATCCTAAGTATGCTAAATTTTTTAAAAGAATTGTGTGCTGATATGAAAAAGTTTAGGCCTCTTGAGAGAATACAGGTGAGTGCTAATGTGTCATCACTTTTTAAGGCTGAATTACCGATTAAATGCCAAGACCCAGGATCCTACACAATCCCATAAACAATAGGAAAGGTTCATGTCAAGGGAGCGTTATTAGATATAGGGGCTACCATTAATGTAATGCCTTGGTCGGTATATCAAGCTTTGGGTATTAAGAATCTTAGGGACACAAATGTAGTACTATAACTAGCTGATAGGTCAATTAGGTATCCTAAGTGAATTCTTGAGGATATTCTAGTACAGGTCAAAGACCTAGTATTTCCAGCTGACTTTTATGTTATGGACATGTCCAGTGAATTAGTGAATGAGAACATTATGATCCTAGGCAGACCTTTCCTCCAAACTTCTAAGACAATCATTTGTATGAAGCATAGTTCTATTAAAATGGAAGTTGGAGAACATGTGGTAACTTTTAACATGAGTGAAGCAATGAAATATCCTTTTGATAATTCTGCTTTTGCTGAGTTGAATGCCATTGATTATGCTGTAGAAGAGACTAGGGATGAACATGAATTAAGTTTGCATGATAATGATAATATGTTTGCAAAAGAGTTGTTGAGTATTTTGCAGAGTCCCAAGATATTCTGTAAGTTCGAAGTGGAACAAATGCTGAAAGGGAGCTTCTCGATGAAACTAAGTCGCGACAAGAAGACTTTATGGTCACGACTATAAACTCCAGAGATAACCAGTTGCAATGTGATTTTGAAGAGGTCGCGACCAGCTTTCAGTCTGTTGAAGGGGAGTCTCTCTTTGAAAAGGAGTCGCGACTAGAAGATACATGGGTCGCGACTAGAAACTCCAGAGACATACAGTCTCGACTAGTAGATGAGGAGGTCGAGACCAGATATTCCAGAGACAGTCTCTGTGAGCTGGAGTCACGATGAGAGGTTGAAGATAAACCTGATAGGTCACGACCATAAATTGCAAAAGTAACCAATGACTTCTCCAGACCTCCAGTTCCATGCTCCACTATTTTGGTTAAAGGGCCAATATGTTCCAACCCTACTTATCCTCATTCACACTCAAAAATTACTTCTCACACCTTAAGATTTTTAAATGATTTGCTCCTTACTATTAGTGAAGGTATGAAAGAGAGTGCACCCAAGCACGTTACAGTTGAAGACCAACCTCAGCTTGGTACGACACTTGAGGAAGTAGATAACAAATTGGGAAACCCACACAAGCTAGATAAGAGCAACTCTGAGGGATATACAAAGGATGCGAAGGAAACATCTCTTAAGCTTGTTACTGCTACTTGCCAACCACAGTTGGGCAACTTCAAGTTTAAAGAGGAAACATTCAAGACAAGCTTGGATGGGCTTCATGATGTAAGCAGAGTGCATGATCCTTGGAAGCCAGAGTGGAGAGAGAAGACAATAGGGATAACTTTCCAATCAAACAACCATCTCTGAAAGCTTTATGAGTTCCCAGCGCACCTCTCCCTATTCCTCTTTGTTTTATTTTTGCTTCCCCAGTTCACTGTTTCAGATTGCTCCCCACTATTCCTAAAGCCCTGTCGTGCTCCCTCTTCTTCTTCTCCTTTAAAGTTCTGCATGGCTAGTGCCCTAGCAGTTCTTCCTTTCATCTCTGACAATAGTCTCTATTATTCCTTCCTGTTGCTGAAGAGATTATAGGTAGCTCTCTGTTCCTTTTAGTTTTTTGCCATTCCTTGTATTCAGATTCTAGGTTTTAGTTAGTTTTCATTCTGAGGAAACTTTGGGGATTTGGTGTGTATCAGTGGGTAGCCTCTTTTTCAAATTCCATCTCTGTTCTGGGTTGAGTTTTGGTGGGTATGTTGAGTTTGTTGGATATTACTGATACAGTATTGCTGTTTTGAAAATTTTTGTTTTTGGTCGCGACCTTTAAGTGTTTTAGTCATGACCAAAAGTTACAGAGACATCTGGTCATGACACATTCCTCTTTTAGTCGTGACTATACATGTCCAAACTCTATTTTGAACTCATTTTGCATAAATATCAACCAATATACCATAACTCTTTACTAGAGGGCTTTATTTTCCAAGGATAGGGGTTTGTTCTGTCTTGATTTGTATTGTTTGATATGTTTGCTTAGATGGCTCAAAAAAAAAACCCCAAAGTTCGCAAATGATCCTGAGCTAAAGCCCCTACCAAATTAAACCGGAAGACAATTGAGGCCATGTTCAATACACGGGGCATTGTCCAGGAAAAAGAATTCCCCGCTATAGAAGAGTTTGACTTCTATAAGTTGGCTTTAGAAAGTGGATTTAAGGAGATGATGAAAAAGAGAACTAAAGCCAATATCACTTTGGTATGAGAATTCTACAACACCACGGCCTTAGATGAATCCCTGGGGATTGAATTCAGAGACAAATCATTTTATCTTGATGATTTCGGAATTAAATCTTTTAATAAACAACCTACTCTTTCTGAATGTCGCTTCCATTATTTTAAAATGCATTTGGACGAGGTTCCCTGGGATACCGTTTTAGCCATTATAGGAGGAGAAGGGGCAGAGTAGACTGTTAGAGGAAAGAAGAGATATCTAGAGAGAAAGTTCATGAATGATGAAGCTAGGATTTGGCTGAATTTTATGACTTATAATGTGATACCTCATGCTCACATTTTAGACATTAATTAAGAACGGGCCATTCTTCTTTATTTATTGATGACACAGTAGCCTATAGACATAAACCATATCATCTCCAACTCTATTTACCATTATGTAAACTCTGTCATAGCCCTCATTGTCTTCCCACATTTGATTATTGATCTGTGTAAGAAGCATGGAATCCCTATCCTCAAAATCGATATTTTCCTTGAGCCCTCCATCACCAAATGTTACAGTGTCTCAAAGGCCAATAAGAAGGCAAGGGAGTTGAGGAGTGTCAAAAGAGTGAAAAGGGTTGTGGAAGGTAATTTGGGGGAGGAGCCAAACCAAGAGGAAGCTGCTGAAAGTGCTTCTGATCTCTCTGAGAAGCTCACAACCATTTTTGATCAATTGGTTGCCATTACTTATGAACTGCGAGAACAAAAAGCAATCATTATGAGCCAAGAATATCGAAGGCAGCAGTTTATCGATTCATTGGTTTTTTAGATTACTCAATCCCTTCACATAGCTATGCCCCTAGGGTTTGAAAAAGCCTTCTTCAAGAGTAATATCCCTGCCTCTGTGTTCTTCCCTGACGGACCAGGTGAACCCTCAACAACAGGAACTGAAGATGCTGGGGAAGACGCTGGGATGGCTACTGAGTCAAATGGGGACAACCGCGCTACTGAGGGCACTGTAGAAGAGAAGGAGGAGTAGTTTGAGAGTTTTTGTCTGTTTCTTTGTGGCTAATATGTACTTGAAAAAGCTTTTGGATATTCTGGTTCTACATGGCACTCACTTAATACAAAGACCTTATTTCTTGTTGCTCTCACTTACTACTTTTTCATTCAAGGTGTTTACACACTCATATGCATGATTTTCACTTACCCATCATGTCATCTTTGCTTTACTTGTATTGCTCTGTATGATTGGAATGTGACTGAGAGCATCATTATCAAATTTGCATTGAGTATATATTTGCCTGCTGTGTTAAAGCTAGTTTACCTTATATAGTTCTATGATTTCCATATCCTTGTTGACAGTGAGGACACTGTCAAGTTTAAGTGTGGGGGAGATGTTATTGTTTCTGTGCTAATAATGTAAAAATTCTTCAATAAATCCAATCTTTCATCACAAAGTTTTTGGTTTTTGATCTCAATGTGTGATGAATTGATGAAAATTGGACGCCCATTTTAAATTGTTGTGGTTAGCTGAAAAAGTATTAAGTCTAAAAGATGTTTTGAGCTTTGAAAACTATCACATGGTAGTCTCTATGAACATTGGTCGCGACCTTCACTGCTTTCAGTCGTGACCTAGAATGAAATGTTGGACTTCATACGCTCTCTGTGTTATTCAATCGCGACTCTAGTGTCTTTAGGTCACGACAGGAACATTTTATGGCCGCGACTAGTTGTGGAAGTTTAGAGCTTGCTCTCATTGTGGAATTTGGTCGCGACCTTGATTGTTTTGGGTCGTGATCTGAGTGCGTAAATGTCCAAATACCTTCTCTTTGCTTTGTGCAATTGTAATATCCCTAATTTTCTGGTCTGGTTTGTATGTACAGTTGGTACATAATATATGTGAGATTTTCTAAGAAAAGTGTGGCCATTTAAGTAAGGAAAGGGATTGAATTGAAAATGATAGAAAGTTTAGGGACTTAAGTGAAATTTATAAAAGTTTTAGGGCCAAAGTATAAGGTAGACATAAATGTTGGGCCATTAAGTGTAATTTCAAAAAGTTTAAGGACCTAAATGTAATTTCTGAAAAGTTCAAGGGGCAAAAGTGTAATTATGAAGAAATTGGACCGAAAACAAGCCAAAAATGCCCGGAGTCAGATCAGACCCAAATTTTACCAGTAGATAGAGAAAATTATTCAGATTAGTTTGACGCAACACAGAATTTTGATTTGAGGTCCTGAAAAATTGATATAAATTTTTGAAGTTAGGAGAATTATTACAGTATTTTTTGTACTGATTTGTATGTACAGTTTGTACGTAATATATGTGAGATTTTCTAAGAAAAATGTGGCCATTTATGTAAAGAAAGGGATTGAATTGAAAAAGGGAGAAAATGCAAGGACTTAAGCGAAATTACAAAAGTTTTAAGGCCAAAATAGAAAGTAGACAAAAATATTGGGTCCTTAAGTGTAATTTTAAAAAGATGAGGACATAAATGTGATTTATGAAAAGTTTAAGGGGCAAAAGTGTAAGTATGAAGAACTTGGACCGAAAACAGGCCAAAAATGGCCGAAATCTGAAACATCCTCCCTTAGACCCCTCAGAGTACACTTGCGAAAGCTAGATAGCTCGATTATACCTTAACTCAAGCCCAGAAATTTAAAATTTTACTCTTAAGTTCCTTATTCTGAACCTTTAATTTGAAAACTAATTTATCTTGTTATACATATCTAAATGAGGCTTATTACCTATCCACGTAATGCCCCAGATGTGTGCCACTGGCTCACCAAATTTCGTGGCCAAATTCCTCCATTTACTAGGTCAAACTGAGGTCAAAACACTGCTACCTCAGGACCTGCGAATTTCTCTCTCATAATTTCTCATACACAAATTTAATATAACAAACAATATTTATTATTAAATAATAAATTGTCATACAATAGGGCATACACAAAATCCTCATATTTCTATTACATCTTTTCCTGCCTGAAATTCGGCAGTATAACGACTAGGCTTCATCTTTAAAAGTAACTGATCTTGTACTGATTTGGTAATTCCCGTGAGAACTACCATTCTACGTAAGTACCCAGGAAAGACTGGATGAATCGGTTAGGTTAACTCACTTCCAGCCTCCTTAGACAGCACCTACATACAGAGTACGTATCAGCTCTTTTCTTCATTACTGCTATTTTGTCATAATTTCGGCAGCATAAGGGCGTCTCTTAAAATTCTCAAAATTCATTTAAACATAACCTCCTTGTAATGGGTTAGACATGGGGAATGAGATTCGGGGGAATCTCAGTAGTAAATAATCATAACAATATATGCAATGCAGTGTGACAGTGCTTGCTTGTGATTGTGTACAGATAAGTATGATGCGTGCTTCCATACTCAATAACATATGATCATAGCATTGCAGTAGAGCTTCAAGCATAATATATAAGACAACAATCCAACCAAACAATAGCACATCAAATCACAAAGCCATTACATAAAAGGTAGGATTAGTTATTACCTCAAAAGCTTAGCAGAAATCTAGAATCTCTATACTGCTTCCAGCTCCGGCAGAACTTCCTTCCTTTCTTTCTTCCTTTCTCTCTTTCTTTCTTTCTCCTTCTCTCTCTTATTTCTCTCCCTTTTCCTTGCAAAACCGTGAAGACAAATGAATGGGGAAGGGGGTATTTATAGTTTCCACCGATGGCACTTCCGTAATTCTCAAGAACTCTGAACTTGTGGCCACCGTTTTTCCTGGAATTTCTTATTTATTTTTTCATTTATGACATCATCACCATGACATCATCCAAGGGACACCTCATGGGACACCTAATCTGTCACATGGCGCAAATGAGGGCCCACAGGACACCTCACCAGCTGACTCAGTGCTTCCAGAGAATTCCAGAGTCTTGCACCGGAATACACGGCTGAGATCGTGCCACGTGTCCTTAACTTTTCTTCTTCCTCTATGTTGGCGCCATGTGGCATCTTGCTGGCACCTTTCACGCCATCCAATGCTATCCAGATAAGTCCAGAACTTTATCTGATCACTTCCTCGGTTATCATGCCGCCCGAGTAACTTTACTATATGGAAACAGTATTAAAATATTATTTTAATACCACTTTTTCCCACATATATGTTGGGCTACGTTTTTGGGCCTTGGAATATCATCTTGGGTTTCTGATCCAGTCCAAGTACTCTGATGGCTCAATTTCCAAGAACCATCCTTTGGTAAATTACCAAAATGCCCTTAGTTCCTCTTTATTTACTTTAATGGATCTACGGGCATTATTGTCTTTTCATATCTTACCAGAGTATTCTCTGACCCTGGTCAACTATCCAGATAACCTATCTTGACTGCCTAACCTTAGCCAAATGACCAAAATACCCTTTACCCATTCTTTCACTATTTTATAACATAAGGGCATTTTCGTCATTTTGCGCCTTTTTCCAGGACATCGGCCCCCTTTTACCACTGAACTGATATCCTGGGCCTGGGCCTTCCCTGGTGTCACTATGGGCCTTAGAAACACCATATGGCCTCTGGCCATAGTCCGATTATCTCTATTCGGACTGCTTTTCCTTTACCGATTATAACTGTAAATTCCCATCTTCAGGAATTTTTACAGAAAAATCGGGACCTCAAATCAAAATTCCGTGACTCCTCATTCAACCCGGGATCCTCTTCTCTATCTCTCGGTATTTTCAGATGTTTAATCCGGACCGGGCTGTTTTTTCCTGAAAGTACGCTCACGCGCACACTTTTCAAAAATGACCATTTTACCCTTGGTCATATTTCTAATTCTTTCATACTCATAGGGGCCTCATATGCACATTTCACAGTTCAGTGAAATGATCAGCATAATTTTCTCTATTTTCTGGCAAAATATGGTACTCATCGTTTACCAGCCCGATCTTTCCCATAATTACGATTATTCCCCTATGTTCTCTTTCTGACATCTTTTCTTATCTTCTTATCCTTCATCTTAAGTTCTAGGGATTCTCTTTCAACAACTCATCCCCTGAACTCTTTGGAAGTCATCGTTAATTGAAAGGCTCGACAACCCGCCTATATCAGGTTATCTTACACAGGAGCCAGCCCATATCTAGCTACCTACAGAATTCCTAGGCTTAAGACTTAGGATACTCCTTATATTCCTCTTTTTAAACCTAGGTGAACTGTCCCTATTTTATAGGTCAAAGACTTAACTCATCTTTAAATCCTGAGGAACTTAGCTCATCCCTCGGATTCCTACAAAATATAGGTAAGTGATCTGCCCATATCAGATTACTACCTTGGGACTATGGGTTTAGCAGCCTGCCCATATCAGACTACATCCCAGTTCTCCTAGACCAAAAATCGGGATGTTACAATTCTCCTCCCCTTTTAAAAATTTTGTCCTCAAAATTTTAAGGGGTACCTCATCTTTTCTGAAGAGAACTTCTTACTGATCTATACAGCTATATGGTTTTTATAACGCAGTCATATATATATAACCAGTAAGATCATCCCTCTCTGTCTTATCCTCACTCCAGTGATGGTCTAAAGGAGCAACAGCTTGGTCCCAGACCTTCCACATGGATTCTTAGCAACTAACTCTCTCATTATAGTTGCTTTCAGCTATCCATGTTCTAACCCCTCATATAACACCCTCATCACTGAGTTAAGACAGATTTCTTATCTTACTAATTATCTCCCATGACTTATTATAATAACCATTTTCTCTAGATCAGAAAAGAACTCTTCATTAATCTCATCATTTACATCGTACCTATAACTAGGCATACAGTTTCTTACAGCTCAGTCACCCTTATAGCTATGGTTCTCTTAACCATTCTTAGGGTCGACTTCAGGGGATTTGGAGACTCTGTTTGTGGTAAGAGCAAACACCCTTCCTGTTGTCTTTGGCCTAGGGATGTCAGCATTCTTAGGGTAAACTCTCGCAAAGTGACCTTTCTCGCCACAAATAAAACAGCCACTTTGCCCTGCTCGACACTCTCTCGTGCCATGGCTCCTTCCACATCTTTGTCCTCCAACCTGACCCTCACCTTGATCAGTCCCCTGCCTAAACTGTTGCCTTTTTCTCTTGTTATTGTTATTGGCTTCATAATTTGAGCTACCTCCCAGAGTGCTCTTAGCTAATACTTCTTTACCTCTTACCTCTGGCTTAGTCACTTCCTTGCTTCTTACGCTGTTCCTGGCTGCTGTATGATTGTTTGTACTTCTTTCTGTCAATCTGCAGATATCTACCGCTCTATTGAACTGCTAAGCTGCTGAGGAATTATCCTTTCCTTTAGGGCACTGCTCAGGCCCTCCACTAATCTCTTTGTCGACCATTATTCGTCCTCTATTCTTCTAAGGTACGTAGAATAGCTCGACAATCGGAGATACTTAGCCAAATACTCATCGAATGGCTCTTTTTCTCCCTGCTTTAAAGTAAGGAACTCAACTTCCTTCGCGTCCCTCACTGACTGGGGAAAGTATTTTTCCCTAAACTGTCCCAGAAACACTTCCCATGTAATTGGGATTCCTTTTGCCTGAAGAATAAGCTCGGTATTCCTCCACCATCTTCGCTTATCCTTCTCAAGCTTGAAAATGGCCATCCGAGCTTTTCTTCCTGATGGGCAGTCGAGTACCTCAAAAATCTTCTCTAGCTGATCTATCCAATCTTTAGCTACTTGGACGTCAAATGTCCCTTCAAACGCCAGAGGATTGTACCTTTGGAATCGCTCTATCCATTGCTGAATGCTATTAGGATCTGCCACTGGATCCTCTATTCTTGACTGCTCATTATTTGGAGGAATTCCTGATAGCCCTTCTGCTGGTCTAACAGGGGTCCGTAATTGATTAACCATAGCTGTAAGGGTAGCTATAGTTGCATCTCTTTCCTGATCTCAGTGAACTTGTTCCGCTCTCATCTCCTCCATCATCCTTTGCTGCTGATCCAGCCTAGCAAGGATGACTTGCATAGGATCTACCTCATTGGAGTTGCCAGCTTCCTCTCTATGTGGCTCCTCCACTTGAGTTCGACGTCCCCCTCTCGTGTTTACCATCTTGTTCCTTGTTAATCGGAAAAAGAAAAGTAAACACATTAACATCGTATTACTTAGTCATTTAGGAGATTTACCTCCATTGGGCTTCTCTAAACCTTTAACTCTTCTGTACATATTAGTCACGACACAAGACCTTTCTCGTCGCAACCTCAGCTCTCTGTGATTACTAGTCGCGACCTTGAAACCTACCCGTCACGACCTGATCTCTTTATGAATCACTGTCACGGCCTACACCCATATTTGTCGCGACCTTGAGCGTCATTATCCTGTACTCTAGGGAAATAACCTTTCTAAATCAGAGCATCACTAAGCCAGAACCTTCTGTTCTGTGCTAGAATCTTATGCTCTGAACCAGAATCCTGTCTGGTTTATGCCAGAACCTATTGCTCTGGCAGAACCTATTGCTCTGATACCAAAATGAAACATCCTCCCTTAGACCCCTTAGTGTACACTTGCGGAAGCTAGATAGCTCGATTATTCCTTAACTCAAGCCCATAAATTTAAAATTTTACTATTAAGTTCCTCATTCTGAACCTTTAATTTGAAAACTAATTTATCTCGTTCTACACATCTAAATTAGGCTTATTACCTATCCACGTAATGCCCCAGATGTTTGCCACTGGCTCACTAAATTTTGTGGCCAAATTCCTCCGTTTACTAGGTCAAACTGAGGTCAAAACACTCCTACCTCAGGACCTGCGAATTTCTCTCTCATAATTTCTCATACACAAATTTAATATGCCAAACAATATTTATTATTAAATAATAAATTGTCATACAATAGGGCATACACAAAATTCTCATATTTCTATTACATCTTTTCCTGCCTGAAATTCGGTAGTATAACGACTAGGCTTCATCTTTAAAAGTAACTGATCTTGTACTGATTCGGTAATTCCCGTGAGAACTACCATTCTACGTAAGTACCCAGGAAAGACTGGATGAACCAGCTAGGTCCACTCACTTCCATCCTCCTTAGACAGCACCTACGTACAGAGTACATATCAACTCTCTTCTTCATTACTGCTATTTTGTCATAATTTCGGCAGCATAAGGGCGTCTCTTAAAATTCTCAAAATTAATTTCAACATAACCTCCCTGTAATGGGTTAGACATGGGGAATGAGATTCGGGGGAATCTCAGTAGTAAATAATCATAACAATATATGTAATGCAGTGTGACAGTGCTTGCTTGTGATTGTGTACAGATAGCTATGCTGCATGCTTCCATACTCAATAACATATGATCGTAGCATTGCAGTAGAGCTTCAAGCATAATATATAAGACAACAATCCAACCAAACAATAGCACATCAAATCACAAAGCCATTACATAAAAGCTAGGATTAGTTACTACCTCGAAAGCTTAACAGAACTCTAGAATCTCTATACTACTTCCAGCTCCGCCAGAACTTCCTTCCTTTCTTTCTTCCTTTCTCTCTTTCTCCCTTTATCCTTCTCTCTCTTCTTTCTCTCTCTTTTCCTTGCAAAACTGTGAAGACAAATGAATGGGGAAGGGGGTATTTATAGTGTCCACCGATGGCACTTCCGTAATTCTCAAGAACTCTGAACTTGTGGCCACCGTTTTTCCTTGAATTTCTTATTTTCTTTTCCATTTATGACATCATCACCATGACATCATCCAAGGGACACCTCATGGGACACCTAATCTGTCACATGGCACAAATGAGGGCCCACAGGACACCTCACCAGCTGACTCAGCGCTTCCAGAGAATTCCAGAGTCTTGCACCGGAATACACGGCTGAGATCGTGCCACGTGTCCTTAACTTTTCTTCTTCCTCTATGTTGGTGCCATGTGGCATCTTGCTGGCACCTTTCATGTCATCCAATGCTATCCAGATAAGTCTAGAACTTTATCTGATCACTTTCTCGGTTATCGTGCCGCCCGAGTAACTTTACTTTATGGAAACAGTATTAAAATATTATTTTAATGCCACTTTTTCCCACATATATGTTGGGCTACGTTTTTGGGCCTTGGAATATCATCTTGGGTTTCTGATTCAGTCCAAGTACTCTGATGGCTCAATTCCCAAGAACCATCCTTTGGTAAATTACCAAAATGCCCTTAGTTTCTCTTTATTTACTTTAATGGATCTACGGGCATTATTGTCTTTTCATATCTTACCAGAGTATTCTCTGACCCTGGTCAACTATCCAGATACCCTGTCTTGACTGTCTAACCTTACCCAAATGACCAAAATACCCTTTACCCATTCTTTCACTATTTTATAACATAAGGGCATTTTCGTCATTTTGCGCTTTTTTCGGACACTGGCCCCCTTTTACCACTGAACTGATATCCTGGGCCTGGGCCTTCCCTGGTGTCACTATGGGCCTTAGAAACACTATATGGCCTCTGGCCACAGTCCGATCATCTCTATTCGGACTGCTTTTCCTTTACCGATAATAACTGTAAATTCCCATCTTCAGGAATTTTTACAGAAAAATCAGGGCCTCAAATCAAAATTCTGTGACTCCTCATTCAACCCAGGATCCTTTTCTCTATCTCCTGGTATTTTCAGATATTTAATTCGGACTGGGCTGTTTTTGCCTGAAAGTACGCTCACGCGCACACTTTTCAAAAATGACCATTTTACCCTTGATCATATTTCTAATTCTTTCATACTCATAGGGGCCTCATATGCACATTTCACAGTTCAGTGAAATGATCAGCATAATTTTCTCTATTTTCTGGCAAAATATGGTATTCATCGGTTACCAGCCCGATCTTTTTCATAATTACGATTATGCCCCTATGTTCTCTTTCTGACATCTTTTCTTATCTTCTTATCCTTCATCTTAAGTTCTAGGGATTCTCTTTCAACAACTCATCCCCTGAACTCTTCGGAAGTCATCGTTAATTGAAAGGCTCGATAACCCGCCCATATCAGGTTATCTTACACAGGAGCCAGCCCATATCTAGCTACCTGCAGAATTCCTAGACTTAAGACTTAGGATACTCATTACTTTCCTCTTTTTGAACCTAGGTGAACTGTCCCTATTTTATAGGTCAAAGACTTAACTCATCTTTAAATCCTGAGGAACTTAGCTCATCCCTTGGATTCCTACAAAATATAGGTAAGTGATCTGCCCATATCATATTACTACCCTAGGACTATAGGTTTAGCAGCCTGCCCATAACAGACTACATCCCAGTTCTCCTAGACCAAAAATTGGGATGTTACAGAATCAGATCAGACCCAAATTTTACTAGTAGATAGATAAAATTATTCCAGTTAGTTTGACGCAACACAGAATTTTGATTTGAGGTTTCGAAAAATTGATATAAATTTCTGAAATTAGGAGAATTATTACAGTATTTTTTGGACCTTAGAATCTGTAATATCCTTAATTTTCTGTACTGATTTGTATGTACAGTTTGTACGTAATATATGTGGAATTTTCTAAGAAAAATGTGGCCATTTATGTAAAGAAAGGGATTGAATTGAAAAAGGGAGAAAATGCAAGGACTTAAGTGAAATTACAAGAGTTTTAAGGCCAAAATAGAGAGTAGACAAAAAGGTTGGGTCCTTAAGTGTAATAGGACATAAGTGTAATTTATGAAAAGTTTAAGGGGCAAAAGTGTAATTATGAAGAACTTGGACCGGAAATAGGCCAAAAATAGTCAGAATCAGATCAGACCCAAATTTTACCAATAGATAGAGAAAATTATTCCGGTTAGTTTGACGCAACACAAAATTTTGATTTGAGGTCCCAAAATATTGATATAAATTTTGGAAGTCAGATAAAATTATTACAGTATTTTTCAGACCTCAGAATTAGATAAAACTTTACAGTAAATTCCTACAATTAATATGAGAATTTACAAAACTGACAGGATCAGAAAAGGAATCCTATAGAATATTTAATGGAATTTATAGTAGAATAAAATACCCGATAAATACCTTCGGGAGAGGTTTCTTGGGATTTGTGCCATAAAGGTAGTAGACCATACAAAGGCCCAAAATGGCATCCCAGAGGCCCAGTAAGGTATTTAAACAGTTGTGTGGGCCAGTGCCCAGAGGAACCCCGAAAAAGTGCAAAATTATGAAAATACCCCTGTGTTGTACCAAGGAGCAAGAGATGAATGGAGGGCATTTTGGTCATTTTGGACAGGTCAAAATGCCAAGGCAGGTACAGGAATGATTCCTCAGAGTCAGTATATTCCCTGATAAGGTGCAAAGGGATGTAAAATGATGATTATACCCTTAGGGTTAATATAGTGCAAGGAAGGGCACCAAGGGTATTTTGGCTATTTTCCAAGGGATCTGTAATTAAGTTTAGACCCAGTACAAGAGTGTCAATGGTAGGAAGAATTCGGATACTGGATTTAAAGTCAGAAAACATATTATGAAATCTCAGAAAAATTAGATTAAGAAAATAGTCTCGTTTTTAGGAAATCGAATTGAGCTGGTACCGGATTGGACTGGAATTTTTTCAGAAGCTTCCTCCCTCTACAATTTCGCCACATGGGCATATGAGGTGTCCTTCATGGTGTCATGGAGATGATGTCATCATTTCTTGGTGGGCAAGACAAGATTAAAGGTGCAATCTTGGCCATTAGATCAAATAGTATACAAAGTGATCTTGGCCATCCATTTTCTATGAAATTTTCTATAAATATTGTAACACCCCAATTTATAGGCCTAGAGATGCCAGAAAGAGAATTCAAGGGCATAATAGTAATTATGGGAAAGATCGGGCTGGTAGCCGATGAGTACCATATTTTGCCAGAAAATAGAGAAAATTATGCTGATCATTTCACTGAACTGTGAAATATGCATATGAGGTCTCTATGTGTATGAAAGAATTAGAAATGTGACCAAGGGTAAAATGGTCATTTTTGAAAAGTGTGCGCGGAAGCGTACTTTCAGGAAAAAATGGCCCGGTCCAGATTAAATATCAGAAAATACCAGGAGATAGAGAAAAGGATTTCGGGTTGAATGACGCAACACAGAATTTTGATTTGAGGTCCCGATTTTTCTGTAAAAATTCCTGAAGATGGGAATTTACAGTTATAATCGGTAAAGGAAAGGCAGTCTGAATAGAGATGATCGGACTGTGGCCAGAGGCCATACAGTGTTTTCTAAGGCCCATAGTGACACTAGGGAAGGCCCAGGCCCATAATATCAGTTCAGTGGAAAAATGGGCCGGTGTCCGGGAAAAATATGCAAAATGACGAAAATGCCCTTATGTTATAAAATAACTGAAGAATGAGTAAAGGGTATTTTGGTCATTTGGCTAAGGTTAGACAGTCAAGAAGGGGTATCTGGATAGTTGACCAGGGCCAGAGAATACTCTGGTAAGATATGAAAAGACAATAATGCCCCTAGACCTAGTAAAGTAAAGAAAGGAAATGGAAGGACTTAGATGCAATTATGAAAAGTGCAAGGTCAAAAAGGAAAAGTAGATAAAAATGTAGGGTCCTTAAGTGTAATTTTAGCCAAATAAAAGGGACTTAATTAAAAATAAGAAAAGTTCCCTGGGGCTAAAGTATAATTAAAGAAAGTTAGGCCGGAAGTGGTTTGGACTGTCCGAAAGCATTTCAGTCCCAGATTTCACCGGTAGAGAGAGTAAGTGACGCTCGGTAATCTGGCTTAATACCGGAATTTTTGAAGACTCCAGATAGCCAAAAATGGACTGATCGTCCAAAAGTTATAAAAATTCCTACCGGATATCCTAGATTTTAGACCTAGGTGAGAAAATACAGGATGATGCGTCCTTATGGGACGGATGTCAGGAAACTGACAGAATATAGATAGGAGGTCTGTAGAAAAAGTTATTCATAAAATAGAAAATCTAAACGGGAGTATAAGGCCTCCGGGTATCCGATAGGGAGATTTATCGGTATTTGAAAAGGTACTGAATGAGTTCGGATGACCTCATTCAGATGACTGATATGCCTCACAGGGATGCCTGAACACCGCAGGCCAGTGTATCGGACAGAAGGAGCCGGTGTCCGGATATGTGTATAAACGGTGAATAATAGATAAAATATTCAATAAACATTGACAAGGGAGGATTCCTCGTAATGCGTGCCATGAAGGTAATAGACCCTGAAAGGCCCAATACTGGCGCCAACAAAGGCCCAATAAGACACTTGGACTGATAGGTGGGCCAGTGTCCAGCAGAACCCCGGAAAAGTGTGAAATTACTAAAATGCCCCTGTGTTGTATTAAAGGGGTAGTAGATGTATGAGGGCATTTTGATCATTATGGACAGGCCCAGGAGCCGAGGAACATATAGATAAAGTCACTCAGAGTCAGTATATGCCCTGACAGGGTACAGAAGGGTGTAAAATAATAATTTTACCCTTAGGGCTAAGATAGTACAAGAAAGGGAACCCAAGGGTATTTTGGTAATTTGTCAAGGGATGTTTCTTGGGAATCAAGCCATCAGAGTACTTGAGCTTGATCAGGATCCAAGATAACATTCCCAGAGCCCAAAAACGTAGGCCCAGTGATATGTGGGAAAAAGTGGCATTAAAATACTATTTTAATGTTGTTTCAATAAAGTAAAGTTACTCGGTCGGCACGATAACCGAGGAGGTGGTCAGATAAAGTCCTGTACTTATATGGTAGGCATTGGAAGGCGTGAAAGGTCCCTTCCAGATGCCACATGGTGTCATATCAGAGGGAAAAGAAAAGTTAAGGACATGTGACACAATCTTAGCCGGTGAGTCCAGTTTGTGGGAAATCGGATCGGACCGGTACTGGATTGGACTGGAACTGCTGAGTCAGCTGATGAGGTGTCCAGGAATTGTGACATGTGAAGAATGTGGCGATGAGGTGTCCCATGAGGTGTCCTTGAGATGATGTCATGCATGATGCAGTAAAAGGAATAAAGAAAAATAGGAAATTCCGGAAAAACCAGGACCACAGGATCAGATGGCTTCAAAATTACAAGAATGCCATTGACCAAAACTATAAATACCCCCCCATTCATTCATATGCCATGGCCAAGGAGCCTTTTAGAGAGAGGAGGAGGTGCTAGAGAGAGAAAGTGAGAGGAAGAAGGAAAGAAAGGAAGTTCTGGCGGAGCTGGAAGCAGAATAGAGATAGTAGAGTTCTGCTGAGCCTTTGAGGTAGTAACTAATCCTAACTTTTATGTAATGGCTTTGTGATTTGTTGTGCTATTGTTTGGTTGGATTATTGTCTTATATGTTATGTCTGAAGCTCTGCTGTAATGCTATGGTCATATGTTATTAAGCATGGAAGCACGCGGCATACTTATCCGTACACAATCACAAGCAAGCACTGTCACTCTACATTACATATATTGTTATGATTGTTACTACTGAGATTCCCCCGAATCTCATCCCAATAAGTAAACCATTACAGGGGAGGTTATGTCAAAATGAATTCTGGGAATTTTAAGAGACGCCGTTATGCTGCCGAAATTATGACAAGATGGCAATAGTAGAGAAAGGAACTGATACGTACTGTGTACGTAGGTACTGTCTAAGGAGGTTGGAAGTGAGTGGACCTAGCCGGTTCATCCAGTCTTTCGTGGGTACTTACGTAGAATGGTAGTTCTCACGGGAATTACCGAATCGGTACAAGATCAGTTACTTTCTGAAGATGAAACGTAGCGGTTATGCTGCTGGATTTCGGGCAGGAAAAGATGTAATAGAGATATGGGAAATTTGTACATACCCAGATGTAAAACAACTTATTAATTAATAATAAGTATTGTTTGGCATGTTTAACTGATATATGATGGATGTATGCATATGTATGAAAAATTGAATGCTGGAAATTGCCACTATGAACAGTAATACGTGGTGACAAGATAATGTTTGATAAATGATTAAAAATAGTAAATGGATGAATAAATGTACAAAATTTTTATGATAAATATTAGACATACCAAGATTTAATTTTATATATAAAGCGTCTCATTTGGATGTCTACACATGAAGATATAAATTATCAAAGTTGGGACCAGAATGCTGGATTCAGGAGAAAAATGTTGGATGAACAGTAAAGTAGAAACGTTGACTGAAGTTGACTCGGTCAATTCATAGTCAACGAGTTATTTTTACCTGAAATATAATTGAGTTAGATTCAAGTAGCAATTGGAACCGCTTCATTTCAATTTTTTTAGAATTAGTTATGATTTTTCGAAGTCAGGTCACTCATCTGGAATTTTCATAGTGAACAGTACTCGATAAGAGTAAAACTCCAGATTGAGAAATTGGACTTCAATGACCTTGAAAGTGGTTCTAAATGCTACCAAATGGTCCCTAAGACATACGAAAGTAAGGATGTTTCAAATATCCCCACAAATCTGCACCTTCACGCAAGACATGAGACACCATGGGGAACCTCTTGCAAAATGAAAACTCAAGCCAAGACAAAGAAGAATTTAAGGGCCAAAGTTCAAGCAAGCTAGAGATTAAAGGTAAGCAATCTATCCTAGCTTATTTTCCTTTGATTTGAGAGCTTGAACTTAGGGTTTTCATGGAAGAAAGTTGAGTTTTCTCTAAGGTGTATATGCTGTCCAAAACCTTAGATGAAAGGAGAAAGAAGAAATTAAAGTTAGAATTATGAGATTAAAGCTTAAACAGGCTAGTTAGATGATTGGTTGTTGAATCAAGTTGTTGTTCTTGACTTTGCCATGAAGGAAACATTTCGGTTTGCACTGTGCATGCACTGTTCATGATAGAAGGAAATGGAATTTCAATCATCTAATGCTTCTATTGAGTTTATATGATGATTTTGTGTAGGATTGGATAGGTTTTGAACCTTGAAAGCATTGGAATTGAAAGTTGTAATGTTTGGAATTCTTCTCTATTACTGTTCACTCTTACGAACAGTGATTGGATTTTCATGATTTTGATGCTTCCAATGGTTTTAAAATGAAAAGTTGTGTGGGATAAAGTAGAGAAACAAGTATGGGAAGCATTGGAATCAATATGAGAATTTTTGGAAGAATTGTGCATATTTTTCAAATCTGTACAGAACAGTGCATAGGAGCTGGAATTTCATGATTCTAAGCTCATAAATGGATTCATAAGGTGAAATTGTGTAGGGTAAGGTCAAGACATCAATTGATTTAAAGGCCAAGTCTATTGGTAAAGATTAAAGAAAGTTATGTTAGTTAAATATTCAAGAGAGATAGTCTTGAATAATGCTTGAGTTCATGGTCCTAATGAATTATGTGATGAATATGAATGTGTTTAGGACCTTGAAACATCCAAGAAGATGTTGAAAAGGGGTTGACCGAAAGGTTTCATGGTTGGAAAGCTTAGGGAGCAAGTGCAAGAATAAGGAAGAAAGTTTAAGTTCAAGGTAGTGGACTTATCTCTTTATGTGCTTGATGTGGTATGCTTATGTGTTGACATGTATATGATATTTGAATGATGTTGTGACATGAGAAAAGATGTTGAATATGAAGAACATGTTTCCCATGGCCATGCATTTTTATGCAAAGTTTATAGCATGATGGCATGTCAATAATTAAAGAAAGTTTAATGAAATTACATATCATGCATTAGCATCCATCTTGCATATTTAAGTGGTAATCTTTGCTACTGAGATTCCCTAGAATCTCACCCTTCCACAACCAACCAATTTAGGTCAAGCATGAAGGAAATGTATGCATGAAGAAGAGCTAAAGAATGGGAGAAAGAAAATGAAGTAATGGATGTCTTAGTAGATGCCATGAATTTCCATGTATGTAAGGTTATGTAATATTCCATTATATGTAAAGAATATGTATGAATTAATTATGGCATAACCTCATGGTGTATATGAATACATGGGAGGCAAAGTGAAGATTCATGCATGCTGGAACAATTACTGAGAATTGAAGAAAGGAAACTGAAATGGTAAAAATGTAGGTCCTGAAGCAGTTTTGCGGTGGCTTCAGTCTGACCTAGTAAATCAAGGAATTAATTCACAAAATTTTGTGATCATGTAGTATACATCCAGATCTTTAAATGCATAGGTAATATGTCTCAATTGTATGTGTATATCAATAGAAACGAATTTCCAAAGTTAAGAAACAGAATCTAAAATTTCCAGAATTTGCCATATGAACAGTAAAAAGTAACGATTTAACTGTATCAATTGGCAAGGTAAATGTCCAGATTTATATTTTCCCTTAAATATTTATGAAAGAGCTTCAAGTAGAAATTTGGATCACCTCCATACGAATTTTTTACAATTAGTTATGAATTTTTAAAGTTGGTCTGTCAATCTAGAAATTACATAATGAACAGTACCCGAGGGTAAGTTTTAAAATTTTTAATTTTTGGCCAACGTAATGCTTCCGCTAATCAAATACGCTTCCGAATACGTACTCTAAGAGGTTAAAAGTAGGATGTTTTAGAATCAGATGAAGCTTTACAGTAAATTCCTATAATTAATATAAGAATTTATAAAACTGACAGGATCATAAAATGAATCCTGTAGAATTTTTAATGGAATTTACAGTAGAATAGAATACCCGATAAATATCCCCGGGAAAGGTTTCTTGGGATTTATGCTATAAAGGTAGTGGACCCTATAAAGGCCCAAAGTGGCGTCATGGAGGCCCAATAAGTAATGGGACAGATAGGTGGGCCAGTGTCCAGAGGAACCCCGAAAAAGTGCAAAATTATGAAAATGCCCATGTGTTGTACTAATGAGCAAGAGATGAATTGAGGGCATTTTGGTCATTTTGGATAGGCCAAAATGCCAAGGCAGGTACTGTCATATCCTAATTTTTCCCTATCTGTATAAGACTGATAGAGGAAAGAGGTTTGGAAGGGATTGTGACGATAAATAGAAAGAAAAGATAATGATTAAGATGAGTTTTAAGCCAAAGAATGGGAGAAGGTATAAAGTTATAAAGAAAAAGGGGTTAAATTGCAATTTAGATAAAGTCTAGGGACTAAATTGCAATTAATGAAAGTTTCAAGGACATAAAGGCCATTTTGGAAAAGAAAGGGACTAAAGTGAAAATTCTAAAAGTTCCATGGTACAAAATGGAAGTAAACATAAACTTTGGGCCATTAAGTGTAATTATGAAAAGTTGAGGGCTTAAAGTGTAATTTTCATAAGTTCAAGGGCAAAATGGTAAATATGGAAGTTGAGCCGGAAAAGGCCCAAAAATGCCTGAAATCAGTTCAGTCCCAAATTTTTCCAATAAATAGAGAAAATTATTCTGATTAGTTTGACGCAACACAGAATTTTAATTTGAGGTCCCGAAAAATTGATATGAATTTTTAAAGAAAGGGAAATTAATAGAGTATCCTCTGGACCTCAAAATTGGATGAAATTTGGTAGTAAATTCTTATAAATAATATATGGATTTATGAAACTAAGAGAAGTAAAAAAGGAGTCCAGTAGAATTCATTATGGAATTTAAGGTGAAATTGGACACCGATAAAGTGTTTTGAGGAATTGTAGAGAATTTTTATCAGAACTTCTGGGTTTCAGAAAATTATGAAACTTTGTAGAGAATTCATTTTATATTATAATGACTTTCTAAAAATGTTAGAACGATTAAAATAAGTTTTTAACATTTATTCCAAGATCAGGCTATTTTTAAGGATTTCGGTATAAGGAAAGTACATTAGGATTTGTGCCAATTAGCTATTGGACCTAAAAGAGGCTCAAGATTTCGTCCTAGGGCAGACCAATAAGTACCAAAAGTTGTCTTGGATCCCAAGTCCAATAATGAATAATTTATGAATTTAAAAAAAAAAAGAAAAGAAAAAGGATAAAGGTGAATTAGGGTTTTGCACATGGTGGGTCCCACAAGCCTTACACATGGCACCAAGAAGAGAAAAGGAAGATTATCCCATGTGCTAAAATATAATAAAATAATATAAGAATTAACCTAATGATGATTAAAGTTAATTAATCTAAAAACTAAGCAATCAAGTTCAAGATTAGGCCATTGTAATAATTAGGACAAGTGAGGACATTATGGACCTAAGGTGCCAAAGTTTTGGCTATAAATACCCCCTTCCTCCTTCACAATTTCGTGCACCTAGAGGACCCTTGGGGAAACCATGCCAAAATGAAGGGAGAACTCAAAATAAGATCAAGAAGAAGCCACCTAAGCAAGTACCTAAGGTAAGAGATCCTTCCTAGTTTATTTATAAGTGTTTTGGAAGGAAGAAACTTAGGTTTCAATGGTTAGAAACTTCATTCTTCCCTTGGAACCTTTGCTGTCCAAAATTCAAAGTTAAAGGAGGAAGAGGAAAATTAAGTTAGAACTATGAAATTGATGCTTAAACAAGCTAGTTAGATGATTGGTTATTGAATCAAGTTAATATTCTTGACTTTGCCATGAATGAAACAATTCAGTTTGCACTGTTCATGCACTGTTCATGATAGAAGGAGATGGAATTTCAATCATCTAATGCTTCCATTGAATTATTATGATGATTTTGTGTAGGATTGGATAGGTTTTGAACCTTGGAAACATTGGAATTGAAAGTTGTAATGTTTGAAGTTCCTCTCTGTTACTGTTCACTCTTATGAACAGTGATTTGAATTTCATGATTTTGATGATTCCAATGGTTTTAAAATGAAAAGTTGTGTGGGATAAAGTAGAGAAACAAGTATGGGAAGCATTGGAATCAAAATGAGAATTTTTGAAAGAATTGTGTATGTTTTTCAAATCTGTCCAGAATAGTGCATGGGAGCTAGAATTTCATGATTCTAAGCTCATAAATGAATTCAAAAGATGAAATTGTGTAAGATAAAGTCAAGACATCAATTGATTCAAAGGCCAAGTCAATTAGTAAAGGTTAAAGCAAGTTATGTTAGTTAAAGCAAGTCAATGTTCAAGAGAAGTTAGATTGCAATAAATGAATGATAATGCAATGTTAGGATTTGGTTTTTGAGCTCAAAGAGGGAAGCCACACATCAAAGAGAAGTAAGAAGCAAGAGGTAAAGAGAAAGGATAGAGAAAGCAAGGAGTATGAGGTAGTGAACTTACCTACTTGTATGCTTATGTTGCTTGGATGCTTTATGTGATGTTTACTTACTTTGATGATGTGAAGCATGTATGATTAAGTAATGCTCTGTTTCTTTTTATGCTATGGCCATATTTTATAATTAAGGGACGTGGAAGCATGTAAGTATCATTATGCAAGCATGTTCATTAAGTGCACATATAGTAACATCAAGCATGTAATTGCATACATTGTATAGTTTCTGTTTGCTACTGAGATTTTCCCCAAAATCTCACCCCTTCCATTATACAAACATCACATCTGGACCATCTTATGGAAGCAAGGAAGGAGAATTAAGAAGTTATGATGCATAAATATGTTGTTGTATGAGAGACATTTTATGGGAATATGTAATGTGTGTATTAAGTACTTGTTTTATTTTTGGTTATATTTTGTGAGACTTAGGAAAAATAGCTAACCTTTGAATAAATGTATAAGACTTTACAGTATGATAATAGACATGTTGAACTTCATTTTGATACCAAGAATGTCTTATTCCGATATTTGTATAAAGAGAACGATTTTTTCAAAGTTAGGGAACCAAATCTGGAAACTGTGAAACTGACCAAATGAACAGTAATATTCCATGTCAATACTGTACTAATTTGTTTAGATTTTGGTCAGATTCATATTTTTATCTTAAATAGGCTTATGTTATCTTCGTATAGCAACTTGAACCACTTCATTTTGATTTTTCTAGAATTAGTTATGAATTTTTGAAGTTGAATTACTTGTCTGGAATTTTACCAAATGAACAGTAACCCGTGGTCAATAATTCCATATTGTGTAATTTGACTTCATTGATCATATAAGTGGTTTCATATGCTACTGTTTGATCCCTAAGATGTACAAAAGTTAGGATGTGACAGGTGCATGAAGGGTTAGTCAGAGCCAGTATATGCTCTGATAAGGTACAAAGAGGTGTGAAATGACAATTATGCCCTTAGGGTCAAAATAGTGCAAGAAAGGGCACCAAGGGTATTTTGGTCATTTCACAATGGATGGATATCAGATAAATACTCAGTATAACAATGTCATTGGAAGGAGAAATCTAGACAAAGGTTTTTCTGACAGAATACATATTTTGGAATATTATAAAAATTGGGAACATAAAACAGTCTGATTTTTCTGAAACTGACCCGATCAGTACCGGATTGGATTAGAATTTTTCCTATCAGTATTACCCTCTTTTTTGCGCCAAACAAGGCCTTTATCATGGCAATGATAATGCCATTAATGAGGCTTCTAGGGCAAGTTTCTTGTAAGGTGGATTTTGGACTATTAGATCAAATAGCAACCAAAGTAATCTTGACCTTCCATTTTCACCAAATTTTTCTATAAATACCCCCCCAAATCAGACTTGTTTGGCAGCTTAGACACCTTGGGGAACCTCTTGCAAAATTTTTATTGAAGATAGAAGGAAGCAAGCAACTTGGAAGAACAAGTATGCATGTGAACAAGTATGCCTTTATTCTAGCAAGTTTGTCTTGATTTTAAGAGGTTTTTGGGACATATTTCTCTTGGTGCTGCTGCTGGATATTCTGTTTTGATGTGAAAAGAATATGAGTTTATGTTATAGATAGTTTAGATAAGCTTAAACAAGCTAGAATCAAGCGGTATTAGCTTGGAAATCCAAGTATGCATGTGAATGGAAGATTGTGTTCTTTTCTGATACTATACGAATCACTGTTCATATGCTGGAATTTCATGATTTTGAGGCTTTCAATGGGTTTAAAATGGAAAATTGTGTGGGGATGAAGTAGAAAAACAAGTATTGGAAACATTGGAATCAAAATGAGAATTTTTGGAAAATGTAGGAGACATTTCGGTTCTGTATAGAAGCCAAGGATCTGAATTGATTGGAAATTCTGATTTCATATTTGGATTCTACATGAAAAATTATGTGGAAATGAACCATGAGAATTTATTTTGTAAAGATGTAAGCATAAGTCATAGGTTAGACAAATAAAGGAATATATTAGGAACCTAGTCTTGGAATTGTTTGGAGTTGAATGGTAACTTGATGTTACTTTGTAATGGCTAGGTTTTGACATTTGTGAAAGGAGAAGATCATTCCAAGAAGGGTGTAACAAGGATATCTAAGAGGTAGCAAGAATACCTAACTATAATCTTATGTTTGTTTGATTGTATGCTTGCTTGTTTGTTATGATTCTTGGTTGAGCTTGAGTTAATACTTTGATGATTATGATAAAGTATGAATGGTTGCAACTCCTTGCAATGAATGTCATGACAATATGCATGTTAGAGTTTGCTTATATATGTTCACAAAGTAGCTCACATATCATAATAACACGTTAGGCATTTAATCAAGTATGCATGTTATTATAGTTTGTATGACTTGCTATTGAGATTTCCATGAAATCTCATTCTTTCCATATACATAACCATGTTACAGAAACCATCTTCATACTTGAATTTTTTGTTTAAATTTCTTGGAAATTGAATTGGAAACACTTAAGTTGTTGCAGTTAGATTTGGGATTATTGCATGATTCTAAGTGATTACTTTGAAACGTTTAATCATCATTTAAGAGGGTTTTCAGCTGTGATAAGTGTTTTAATGCCTAGTGAATGATGAACAGTGTTTGAGACTTTAGCTTATGAGCAATTTAGATAAAAACCTTAGTTGGAAGGATTCTTGTAATATCCCAATTTTTAGGCTCAAAGACTCAGAAAATAGCCTGAAATAAATAGGCTACTAGACCCCTTTGAGCAGAAGTCCCAGAAACATACAGAAGGTTTTTAGGGACTAAATTATAAATAAGTGAAAGTCCAGGGACTTATATGAAAGTCCCTAGGGATATAATGGCTATTTGTGGGAAGAAAGGGATTGAATTGAAAAAGGAAGAAAATGCAAGGACTTAAGTAGAATTATAAAAGGTTTAAGGTCAAAAGAGAAAGTATAGACAAAACTGTGGGGTCTTTAAGTGTAATTTTAGCCAAATAAAAGGGGCTTAATTGAAAAGAAGAAAAGTTCCAGGGGCAAAAGTGTAATTATGGAAAGATGAGCCAGAAATGGCTTAACACTGCCCGGAAGCATTTCAGTCCCAAATCTCATCAGTAGATAGAGCAAAGGATGATGAGTAATCCAGCTTAATACAGGAATTTTATCAGGACTCTAGATAGCCAAAATTTATCTGATAGACTAAAAGTATAAAAAATTCTTATCGGATATCCTAGAGCTCAGATATGAGTTAAAACTCTGGGAAGATGCGTCCTGTAGAGTCGGATGTCAAGGAATTGACAGAATACCGAAAGGAGGTCTGTTGAAAAAGTTATTCACAAATTAGTAAATTGAGACGGGAGTTTGCGACCTCTGGGTATCCGATTGGGAGATTTATCGGTATTCAAACTAAGACAGAATGAGCTCAGATGACATCGGTCAGATGCTTGTTATGAGCCAAAGGGATGTCTAGACTCAGTATGTCAGTTTATCTGATAAAAGGAGTCAGTGTCCGGAAAAAGGTGTAAAATGACAAAAATGCCCTTATGTTATGAAATAGTGAAAGAATGCGTAAAGGGTATTTTGGTCATTTGACTAAGGTTAGTCAGTCAAGAAAGGTTATCTGGATAGTTGACCAGGGTCAGAGAATACTCTGGTAAGGTATAAAAAGACAATGATGCCGCTAGATTCATTAAAGTAAAGAAAGAGGAACCAAGGGTATTTTGGTAATTTACCAAGGGATGGTTCTTGGGAATTGAGCCATCGGAATACTTGGGCTGGATCAGAAACCCCATATGACATTCCAAGAGCCCAAAAAACGTAGCCCATGAATTATGTGAGAAAAAGTGACATTAAAATAATGTTTTAGTGACTTTTCAATAAAGTAAAGTGACTCGGTTGGCATGAGGACCAGGGAGGTGATCAGATAAAGTCTTGGACTTATCTGGAAATCATGAGGTGGCGAAAAAGGTGTCCTCATAGGACCCACAAGGCGCCACATGGCATGAGTATAAGGAAGAAGAAAAATGTGAAGGACACGTGGCACGATCTCAGCCGCTCATTCCAGTAAAAGACTCTATAATTCTCTGGAACACTAAGTCAGCATATTGAGTCAGCATGTTGAGTCAGCAGGTAATTATGAAAGGTCATGAGTCATCAAGATGACATCACCATAATGATGCAATAAGTTGAATTAAAGAAAATAGGAAATTCCAGGAAAATCGGTGGCTACAAGATTAAAGTTCTTGAGAATTACAGAAATGCCATTCATGAAAACTATAAATACCCCCTCCCCCTCCCATTTTCATTCATCCCACAATTTTGGAGAGCAAGAAGAGATAGAAAGAGAAAGAGAGAAAGAGAGAAAGAAAGAGAAAGAAGGAAGGAAGTTTTGGCAGAGCTGGAAGCAATAAAGAGATAGCAGAGTTTTGCTAAGCTTTTGAGGTAGTAACTAATCCTAGCTTATATGTAATGCCTTTGTGATTTGATGTGCTATTGTTTGGTTGGATTGTTGTCTTATATGTTATGTCTGAAGCTCTACTATATAATGTTATGATCATCTGTTATTATTGAGTATGGAAGCACGCAACATACTTATCTGTACACAATCACAAGCAAGCACTATCACACTGCATTACATATATTGTTCTGATTATTACTACTGAGATTCCCCCGAATCTCACTCCCCATGTATAACCCCTTTACAGGGAAGTTATGTTGAAGTAAATTTTAAGAATGCTTAAAGACTCCGTTATGCTGCTAAAATTACTGCAGAATGAAGATAGGATAATATGATACGTACTATGTAAGTAGGTACTATCTAAGGAGGCTGGAAGTGAGTGGACCTAGTCGGTTCATCCAGTCTTTCCTGGGTACTTACGTAGAATGGTAGTTCTCACGGGAATTACCGAATCAGTACAGATCAGTTATTGTTAAAGATGAAGTATAGTAGTTATACTGCCAGGTTTCAGGAAAGATGTAATGAAGATATGGGGTTTTGTTCCTACCCTTTTGTATAACAATTATTTAATAATAAATATTATTTAGCACGTTCAGCTTGTGTATGAGGAATTAAGAGATGTTATACATATGTACGTAAAGTTGATTGCTGGTGTGAACAGTACTTATGGTGACATAGTAATGTTTGATCTGAAATTAAAAATAGTAAATGATTAAATAAATGTATGATATTTTTATGATAAATAGTAGACATACCAAGCTTTGATTTGATATATAGAATGCCTCATTTGGATGTCTACACATGGATATATAAATTATCAAAGTTGGGACCAAAATGCTGGATTCAGGGGAAAAACATTGGATGAACAGTAAAGTTGTAACATTGACTTGGTCAAGGCATGCTCAACGAGTTATTTTTCTATGAAATAGAATTGAGTTAGCTTCATGTAGCAATTTGAACCACTTCATTTTGATTTGTATAGAATTAGTTATGATTTTTTGAAGTCAGGTCACTCATCTGGAATTTACACAGTGAACAGTACTTGATAATAGTAAAACTCCAGATTAAGAAATTGGACTTCAATGACCTTGAAAGTGGTTCTAAATGCTACCAAATGGTCCCTAAGACATACGAAAGTAAGGATGTTTCAATTCTCATCCTTAATTTCTATATTGAGTGATTATTCAATTGGTTTATATTCTATAGAACTTGTCTTGGCTCTGAGTATTACTTGCGCATTTATGTTATTGAAAATGATAGAGGCATTCATTTCTAAACCCGTTTACCCAAACACAAGCCCATCACATATTATATCCGTAGTCACCCCCTTAGAGCCAATCACTTTTCTTTTTTCCACCATAGAAAGTTATATATGCATGAACATTTTTCTGAAATAAACTTGTTATTCATGTCAAAACTCATTATTATTGTGATGCTATGCTAAACATTCTATGTATAAGGTGCCAAACAAACAAAAAGAAGAGAAAATAGCTTATTGCACTAAAAAAAAAGGGTGCAAGAAAAATTGAAGAAAGAAGCAAAGGAAAGAAAAAGAAAAGAGGAATGAAGAAGTCACCATTATCAACTCCTTTTAGCACAATTATCACTTCTACATCTCTGAAGATATGAATTCATGTTACATATTCCTTATTGAATGCATATAGTACTTTCTACCCTTAATACTCCATTCCACGTGGCCCATCTCCATCATTTCAAACCTAAAAGACCTCTTGATTCTTTGCATAAATGTTATATGGTTACTGAGATTTAGAGTCATTACAATCATATGGTAGGATATTTTCCAATTTGAATTTGAGTGAAAGAACCCTAACAATGAAAGGATATAGACAGCTAAACACTTACATCTTTAGAGAGAATCTATTGCGCTCATACAGTTAAGGTTGATTTCATTTAGTAGTTGATTACTTGGCATTGCTCATATTATCACTTTTGCATTCCCAGAAGATGGTGAATTAATTGTCTTCAGGTCACACTGTGGATTATGTTGTTATCTCAGATTTAATAGTGTTAGCTTAGGTGTAATTCATTTCTTTGTCCAGGAGTACAAAGGTTCAAGTGTGGGGGAATTGATAAGACACAACTTATGTATGGTTTCTGTGATATTTTTAATGGTTTTATAACAATTTTACCATTCATTTATGCCGTAATTGTGCTTTTGTGGTAAAACATGATATATGTTATTCCCTTACTGGTGGGACTTTTACAATGTGCTTTGGTTTTGAATTACAGGTATTTTAGAGGAGCAAGGACTAATGTGAGAAATAAAGAAATCACAAGACAGGGAATCTGTAATATCCCTAATTTTTGTACTGATGAGTATGTACAGTTTGTACTTAATATATGTGAGATTTTCTAAGAAAAATATGGCCAATTATGTAAAGAAAAGGGATTGTATTGAAAAGGAAGAAAATTTAGGGACTTAAGTGCAATTTACAAAAGTTTAAGGCCAAAATAAAAAGTAGACAAAAATGTGGGGTCCTTAAGTGTAATTTTAGCCAAATGTAAGGACGTAAGTACAATTTATGAAAAGTAAAGGGGCAAAAGTGTAATTATGAAGAATTGGACTGAAAAAAGGCTAAAATTGCCCAGAGTCAGATCAGACCCAAATTTTACCAGTAGATAGAGAAAATTATTCCGGTTAGTTTGACGCGACACAATTTTGATTTGAGGTCCCGAAAAATTGATATAAAATTTTAAAGTCAGATAAAATTATTATAGTATTTTTTGGATCTCAGAATCAGATGAGACCTTACAGTAAATTCCTATAATTAATATAAGAATTTATAAAATTGACAGGATCAGAAAAGGAATCCTGTAGAATTTTTAATGGAATTTACAGTGGAATAAAATACCCGATAAATATCGCAGGGAGAGATTTCTAGGGATTTGTGCCATAAAGGTAGTAAACCCTAAAAAGGCCCAAAAATGGCGTCATGCTGGCCCAATAAAATGATTGAACTGATAGGTGGACCAGTGTCCCGAGGAACCCCGAAAAAGCGCGAAATTAAGAAAATGCCCCTGTGCCGCACTAAGGTAGAAATAGATGAATGGAGGGCATTTTGGTCATTTTGGACAGGCCAAAATGCCAAGGCATGTACAGGAAGGGTTAGAAGAGTCAGTATATGCCCTGATAAGGTACAAAGAGGTATGAAATGACGATTATGCCCATAGGGTTAAAGTAGTACAAGAAAGGGCACCAAGGGTATTTTAGTCATTTTCCAAGGGATGTGTAATTGAGTTTAAACCCAGTATAAGAATATCAATGATAGAAAGAATCTGGATACTGGATTTAAGGTCAGAAAACATATTATGGAATCTCAGAAAAATTAGATTCAGAAAACAGTCCGGTTTTTGGGAAATCGGACCGGGCCGGTACCGGATTTTACTAGAATTTTTCTAGGAGCTTCCCACCATGAGAATGGAGTCAAGTGTACTATGAGGTGTCCCTCTTGATGAAGTCATGGTGGTGATGTCATAATTATTAAAGAAAAGAAAATCCAAGATTAAATCTAAGCCCTTAGATCAAATAGTGTACAAAGTGATCTTGGCCTTCCATTTTCCCCAAATTTTTTGATAAATACCCCCCAATTTCAGACCATTTTGGTGAGAACAAGAACCTTGGGGAAACTCTTGCAAAATTACCACTCAAGCTTGGAGTAAGCAAGCACCTTGAAGAAATTAGTAGCGTAAGTTGTCCCTTTGATCCTAGACTATGTTCTAGCAAGTTTGTTCTTATTTTTAAGAGATGTTTGGGACATATTCCTCTTGATGGTGCTTCTGTCCATTATGTTTTGATGTGAAAGGAAGATGAGTTTTATGTTATAGATAGTTTAGATAAGCTTAAACAAGCTAGAATCAAGTGGTAATAGCTTGGAAATTCAAGTATGCTTGTGAATCAAAGATTGTGTTCTGTTCTGGTACTATACAAATCACTGTTCATATGTTGAAATTTCATGATTTTTATGCTTCCAATGGGTTTAGAATGGAAAATTGTGTGGGGATATAGTAGAGAAACCAATATTGGAAGCATTGGAATCAAAATGAGAATTTTTGGAAACAAGAGAGGTGTTTTCGGTTCTGTACAGTAGCATGGGATGCAATTTGATTTTGGAGAATTTGAATGCATATTTGAATTCTACATGAAAAATTATGTGGAAATGAATCGTGAGAATTTGTTTTAGAAAGATGGAAGCATAAGTCATAAATTAAAGAAAGAATGGAACCTAGTTGAAACCCTAGTCTTGGAATTGTGTTGGAAGTAAATTGTAACTTGATGTTACTTTGTAATGGCTAGGTTTTGACATTTGTGAGAAGGAAGGATCAATCCAAGAAAGGAATAGCAAAGACACCTAAGAGGTAGCAAGAATACCTAACTATAATTTTATGCTTGTTTGATTGTATGTTTGCTTGTTATGTATGATTATTGGTTGAGCGTGAGATGATTTTATGATGATGATGATGAGATATGAATGGTTGCAACTCCTTGCAATGAATGTCATGACAATATGCATGTTAGAGGTTGCTTATGTATGTTCATGAAGTAGCTCCCATGTCATTATAACATGTTAAGCATTTAACCAAGCATACATGTTATTATAGTTTGTATGACTTGCTATTGAGATTTCCATGAAATCTCATTCCTTCCATATAAATAACCATGCTATAGGTGCTGGATCTTCTCAAGGCAAGAGGGTAAATATGGATGGATAATTGTATATAACTTAAAGGGTGTGCACCTAACTTAGAAGATGATGTTTTGGTGTGTATGATGTATGCTTTCACAAATCCGATCCGAGGCAGTACATTTCCAACGATATTTTTCATAACCTATACCACGAGTTTTCATGTGAATTTTGGCATGAACATAGCTAAGATATATATCTTTAAATGGACACCAAGAATGAAACATCCTCCCTTAGACCCCTCAGAGTACACTTGCGGAAGCAATATTAGCTCAATCATGTCTTAACTTAAGCCCAGAAATTAAAATTTCTACTCTTAAGTTCCTTATTCTGAACCTTTAATTTGAGAACTGATTAATCTCATTCTACACATCCAAATGAGGCTTATTACCTATCCACGGAATGCCCCAAATGTGTACTACTGTCTTACCAAATTTCGTGGCCAAACTCCTTCGTTTACTAGGTCAAACTGAAGTCAAAATACTGCTACCTCAGGACCTGCGAATTTCTCTTTTAATTTCTCATCCATAAATTGAACATGCCAAACAATATTTATTATTGAATAACAAAATGTCATACAATAGAACAAACACAAAATTCTCATATTTCTATTACATCTTTTTCTGCCTAAAATCCGGTAGCATAACCGCTAAGCTTCATCTGTACAAAGAACTGAACCGTACTGATTCGGTAATTCCCTCATGAGAACTACCATTCTATGTAAGTACCCAGGAAAGACTGGATGAACCGACTAGGTCCACTCACTTCCAGCCTCCTTAGACAGCACCTACGTACACAGTACTTATCATATGATGTTCAGTCTTAACTTCGGCAGCATAACGACGTCTATCAAGATTCTTAAAATTCACTTCAATATAATCTCCCTGTAATAGGTTAGATATGGGGAATGAGATTCGGGGGAATCTCAGTAGTACTAATCGTAACAATATATGTAATGCAGAGTGACAGTGCTTGCTTGTGATTGTGTACAGATAAGTATGCTGTGTGCTTCCATATTCAATAACATATGATCATAGCATTGTAATAGAGCTTCAAGCATAACATATAAGATAACAATACAACCAAACAATAGCACAACAAATCACAAAGCCATTACATAAAAGCTAGGATTAGTTACTACCTTAAAAGCTTAGCAGAACTCTAGAATCTCTATACTACTTCCAGCTCCGCCAGAACTTCCTTTCTTTCTTTCTTTCTCCTTCTCTCTCTTCTTTCTCTCTCTTTCTTGCCCAAAACCGTGATGCAAATGAATGGGGAGGGGGTATTTATAGTTTTATTTGATGGCATTTTCGTAATTTTGAAGCCTTAAAACTTGTGGTCCTTGTTTTTCCTGGAATTTCCAATTTTCTTTTATTCCTCTTTACTGCATCATCAGTGCCACCTCAGTGGAGACCTCAATGGACACCTCAGCAGCACATTTCTCACATGTCTAAATCCTGGGACACCTCATCAGCTGACTCAGTATTTCCAGACAGTTCTAGAGTCTTGCATCGGAATCAACGGGTGAGATCGTGCCACGTGTCCTTAACTTTTCTTCTTCCTCTAAGATTGCGCCATGTGGCACCTGGAAGGGACCTTTCACGCCTTCCAATGCTATCCAGATAAGTCCCAGACTTTATCTGATCACCTCCTCGGTTATCGTGCCAACCGAGTAACTTTACTTTACTGAAAAGTCATTAAATCATTATTTTAATGCCACTTTTCCCTATGAATCACTGGGCCTGCGTTTTTGGGCCTGGGAACATCCTCTTGGGTCTCTGATCCAGCCCAAGTACTCTGATGGCCTGATTCCCAAGAAACATCCCTTGGCAAATTACCAAAATGCCCTTAGTCTCTCCTTATTTACTTTACTAGGTCTAGGGGCATTATTGTCTTTTCACATCTTACTAGAGTATTCTGACCCTGGTCAACTATCCAGATACCCTGTCTGAACTGACTAACCTTAGACAAATGACCAAAATACCCTTTACTCATTCTTCAGCTATTCTATAACATAGGGGCATTTTCGTCATTTCGCACCTTTTTCCCGGACACCGGCCCCTTTTACCACTGAACTGCTATTATGGGCCTGGGCCTTCCCTGGTGTCACTATGGGCCTTAGAAAACACTGTATGGCCTCTGGCCACAGTCTGATCATCTCTATTCGAACTGCCTTTCCTTTACCGATTATAACTGTAAATTCCCATCTTCAGGAATTTTTACAGAAAAATCGGGACCTCAAATCAAAATTCTATGTTGCGTCATTCAATCCGGAATTCTTTTCTCTATCTCCCGGTATTTTCAGATATTTTATCCGGACCGGGCTATTTTTTCCTGAAAGTACGCTCTCGCGCACACTTTTCAAAAATGACCATTTTACCCTTGGTCACATTTCTAATTCTTTCATACCCATAGAGACCTCATATGCACATTTCACAGTTCAGTGAAATGATCAGCATAATTTTCTCTATTTTCTGGTAAAATATGGTACTCATAGGCTACCGGCCCGATCTTTCCCATAATTACGATTATGCCCCTGCATTCTCTTTCTGGCATCTTAACCTCATCTTCTCATCCCTCATCTTAAGTTCTAGAAATTCTATTTCAATAACTCATCCCTTAAACTCTTCGGGAGTCATTGTTAATTGAAAGGCTCGACAACCCGCCCATATCAGGTTATCTTACACAGGAGCCAGCCCATATCAAGCTACCTGCAGAATTCCTAGGCTTAAGACTTAGGATATTCCTCACATTCCTCATTTTGAACCTAGGTGAACTGTCCCGATTCTATAGGTTAAAGACTTAACTCATCTTTAAATCCTAAAGGACTTAGCTCATCCCTCGGATTCCTACAAAATACAAGTAAGTAATCCGCCCATATCATATTACTACCCTGGGTCTACGGGTTTAGCAGCTGCCCATATCAGACTACCTCCCAGTTCTCCTAGACCAAAAATCAGGATGTTACAAAGAACGCCTCAATTGGTTAATAATTCAAATTGTTATGATTTTTCAAAGTCGGGATTAAAATCTGGATCAAGATAAAATGAATACCCAAAGGCAGTGAGGTTTATGTGCGAATTCCAAATAGTAAATGAATGAGTTTTTTCACAAAATTTTATGAGCTGAAACTAGACATATGGAGATTTAAATCCATATGTAACAAGCCTCATTTGGATAAGTACACGAAGAGAAATGAATTTTTGAAAATAAGGTAAAGAAACTGGAACTTCCAGACTTACCAAATGAACAATGTTTTTCAATGATTAAACTGGTTTCATTTGGACAAGGAAACCTCAGTTTCACATTTTTTCTTCAAAGTTCAATGAAAGAGCTTTCATTAGAAATTGGAACCACCTTATTTTGATTTTTTTTAGATTTAATTATGAATTTCTAAAGTTCATAGTGTAGTCCAGATTTACCAAGTGAACAGTACTATGAACAATACCCCCGATAACCTAATTCTTGGAAATTCATGTTTTTAAGCTAAAATGGTGTTCCATGAGTCTAAGTTACTTCCTAATGAGTATATGTAAGGATGAAATTAAGGATATGATATTTTGGTATCAGAGCAAAGGATTCTGGCTTAGGAAATGCTCTGAATAGATGATTTATAGATAAATACACCATGGTAAAGCTGTCATAATTGACATTAAGTTAGTGTTTGCAGGATGGCTAAACATAGGACCAGATCAGAAACCACTGTTAACCAAGGAGACCCCAGGCCTGAGGTTCTTTGTTCGGATAAATCAGGACTGAATTCAGAGGAGGGGAGATGTTGGACAATGATCCTGATTTCTGGTTACCCCCAGTAGTTCATATTCCCAATTCCAGTGATTCAGAAATAGATAGATCTGATAGTTCTTCGGTAGGGTCAAACTTTTTAGCTGATACACCAGAGGGTAGTATGTCAGAGGAAGAACCTATTCTATCCCCTCCCATAAATGTTGTATATCTAGACCTAGACCCAGCAGATTCTGGTTCAGGTATTGAGGGAGTCTAGAGGGATGAAGAAGATGTAGTACACCCTCAACCAGTATAACCTAATGCACATTCTTCTCAGGTTGGGGGCATAGTGGAACCTACCCCTAGACAGCCAAATGACCCAGATATTCCTAGACCCAGTCAAGTGCCAAAAGCAGTAATACAGTTAGAGACGCAAAGGATAACCCTAGAACCTGCTGATAATGACCTGAATGAGGAATAGTTTGAGAGAGCAGTGGAATTAGCACGACAGATTTATGACTTGGGAAGACCCTTAGTTCGAGAGATAGACCAAGGTTATAGAGTCTACCAAGATTTTATCACTAGGGTATGGGATACTTACCGAGCCTTTGATCCAGATACCATTACTCTTGGTGATTGGACCAATATCATGGATTACATTTTGCTTACTACCCATACCTGGAGAGTAGGGTTAGATGCTTACTTTGAGAAAGAACCATATTCTAGCATCACCAACTGGATCTTCATGGTAGAAGAATTTATTAGAATAAATTTTAAGAAGGACTAGGGTATGCTTGAAATGGTAATGTTCTCCATGTACTGAAGTAATATATAAAAGACCAGTATGATAATGTATGTATGACTTTACTGACTCTATGTGTATGACATGTTTTGGAATGGAATGTAAATTATGTCATGTTATGTTATTTACTTGGTTTCCTCTAGTACTTAAATAGTAAAACATAATGGTAAGAAAGAGAAAAACTATTACTCCTGAGGAACCACGAGATACGGGAAATGTTAATCAGATAATTTTAGAACGTTTAGAGCAGCAGCAAAAGATAATAGAAGAGATGCGCACAGCTCAAGCTCACAGTGAACAAGACAGAGACGCCGCCATAGCAGCTGCAGTAGCAGAGGTTGTAGGTAACCTGAGATAGCCAGGGCCTGCAGGAGCAGCTACTGTAGAACCTGAAACTATGCAGCAGCCTGAAGAGCCACCTAGGCGAACTGAACAGGTGGTTGATACTGTTAACATCCAACAGTGGATGACAAGGTTTTGCAAGCATAATCCTCCAGTATTCGAAGGAATATTTGATGTCCAGATAGAAGAGGATTAGATTAGTAGGATGGAAAAGATTTTTAAAGTACTTGATTGTCCGACTGAGACGAAGGCCCAGATGGCTATCTATTAGTTAGAGAAATATGCTGATAGGTGGTGGAAGAATATGGAATTTCTGCTACAAGCAAGAAACATTCCAATTACTTGGGAAGTGTTTCTTGAACAATTCTATGAGAAGTATTTCCCTCAGTCTGTCCGAGATGAAAGAGAAGCTGAATTCCTTGTACTGAGGCAAGGAGAGAAGGAAGCATTTGATGAGTACCTGGCTAAGTTCATCCGTCTATCTCGGTATTATACTTATCTGCGCCAAGTGGATCATGAGCGTTGGATGACTGAGAGGATGATTAGGGGATTGAATACTATGCTAAAAGAAAAGTTGTCTCCCCAACAATATAGCCAGTTCAATAAAGCGGTGGAAGCATGCCGTATAGTTGAGAATAGTATGAATCATCGGATATTGTTCTAACCTATGAACAAGGAACAGGCAACTCCTGAAAAGGCCAGTCAGAATTGAGATGCTGCTAGTGGTAGTGGCTATAAAAAGACAAAAAGACAGTGGTAGAACAAGAGACCGAATAGAGGGAGTTTTCTAGGAAGGTCTAACAACATAGACTCGAAGGTCCGAGTATATGAAAAATACGAAAAGAACCATGGAGACAGACCATGTCTTATGGGCCAGAATGTCTGCTACACATGCGGAAAGCCTGGACATTTTTCTCAGGAGTGCCCTCAAGCAGTAAATAATCAAAGGCCAAGGATGCAAGGGCGAGTATTTGTACTCAATAGGGAAGATGCCCGACGATCACCCGAAATGATCTATGGTATAATTTATCTCAATGATCATGCTATGATTACTCTATTTGATTCTAGTGCAAGTCATTCCTTTGTTTCTTATGAGTGTACTAAACGGCTAGGCCTTCTGAATAGTAAGTTGAATTATGACATATGTGTGACAACTCCCACCAATGCTAGAGTAGTTACATCTTATGTTTGTCTGAATAATGTTATGCTGTATGAGCATAGTTGCATACTCTAGATTTGATATGTATGCCTTTCCGAGAAATCAATGTCATAATTGGATTGAATTAGTTATCTTCCAATAACATGATGATGTATTGCAAGAACAAGACTCTAGTTATTGGTCCAAAGGTAGCAGATCTGAGTTTAGAAGTAAGACTAAATTTTATAATGGAGGCTCAGGCAGATGAGTATCTGCGGAAAAGATGTCAAGGCTACATGATCTTCTTTTCTGTTCAAGCAGAAGTGGAAGAAGGGATTGAGGAGATCCCAGTGGTCAAGAAATTTCCTGAAGTTTTTCCAAAGGAAATTCAAGGATTGGCTCCGGAGCGAGAAGTAGAATTTGCCATTGATATTGTGCCTAGAGCTGGAGCAATATCCAAAGCCCTATATCGTATGGCTCCTAATGAAATGATTGAATTAAAGAAGCAGATTGAGGAGCTATTAGAGAAGGGTTTCATATGACCCAGTGTTTCACCATGGGGTGCTCCAGTGCTATTTGTTTAGAAGAAGGATGGCAGTCTCAGATTATGTATTGACTATAGGGAATTGAATAAGGTTACTGTTAAGAACAAGTACCCTCTTTCTAGAATTGATGACCTGCTAGATCAATTGGCTGGAGCAAGTATGTTCTCCAAGATTGATTTAAGATCAGGCTACCATCAGCTGAGAGTTAAATCAGATGATGTCTTAAAGATTGCTTTCAGAACTCGTTATGGCCATTTTGAATTTCTGGTGATGCCTTTTGATCTGATGAATGCACCTGCAATTTTTATGGATTACATGAACAGAATCTTCAGGACTTACTTAGATCAATTTGTTGTGGTCTTCATTAATGATATCCTGGTGTACTCCAAGTCTGCTGAGGAGCATGAAAAGCATTTGAGAATTGTTCTTGGTACCCTTAAAGAAAAACAGCTCTATGCTAAGCTTAGTAAGTGTGAGTTTTGGCTTTCAGAAGTCAAATTTCTCGGTCATGTCATATTCCATGAAGGGGTAGCTATAGATCCTAGTAAAGTTAAAGCAGTTTTAAGCTGGGAGCAGCCAAGGATAGTGAAAGAGATTAGAAGTTTTCTGGGCTTGGTAGGGTACTATAGAAGATTTATTAAGGACTTTTCTCGAACTACCTTACCGTTAACCAAGCTTACCAGAAAGAATCAGCAGTTCAAGTGGGACAAGAAGTGCAAGGCTAGTTTTCAAGAGTTAAAGCAGAGATTAACCACTACTCCCGTGCTGATTATTCCAGACCCAACTTAGACTTATGTAGTCTATACTTATGCTAGTAAGCAGGGGTTAGGATGCGTGTTAATGCAGCAAGGTCGAGTAGTAGCCTACGCCTCTAGGCAGTTAAAGCCACATGAAGAAAACTATCCCACTCATGATCTAGAGCTTGCTGCGGTGGTTTATGCTCTCAAGATATGGAGACATTATTTGTATGGAGCTACCCTAGAATTATACTGTGACCATAAAAGCCTGAAGTATCTGCAGGATCAAAAAGAGTTGAATATGAGGCAGCGACGTTGGATGGAATTATTGAAAGATTACGATTTTCAGATTAAATACCATCCAGGAAAAGCCAATATGGTGGCTGATACTCTAAGCAGAAAAGTGGTGCAGGTGGCAAGTCTGATGATCAAAGAGTTGAAACTGTTAGAAGATGTCAGAGATTGGATCCTCTCTATCAGATGCAGATGGCAGAAAGTCCTTATAGAGGAGTACAAGTCAGAGCTTTCATTGAGGATGAAATAAGAGAAGCTCAAAAGTATGATAAGCTAGCATCTATTTTTAAAGATAAGCTGGAGAAGGGAAAAACTAAGAATTTTGAAGTTTCCTAAGATGGATTGTTATGGTTTAGAGGAAGATCGTATATCCCTAATGTTATGGGATTGAAAGAGAAAATTCTAGATGAAGCACACAAAAGCCGATATACAATACATCCAGGTATGACCAAGATGTATCATGATGTGAAAAGTCTATTTGGTGGCCTAGATTGAAGAAAGATGTTGTGGCTTATGTGTCCGTCCAAATGCTTGACATGCCAGAAGGTAAAGATTGAACATCAGAAGCCAGCAAGAACATTGCAACCTTTAGATATCCCTGAATGGAAATGGGATAGTATTGCCATGGATTTTATGGAAGGACTACCCATGACTCCGACTAAGCATGATGCATTATGGGTAATCATTGATCGATTGACAAAGTCGGATCACTTCCTGGCAACCAACCAAAACCTTTATTTTATTGCACTTTTATTTTACTGCACCAACCAAAACCCAAAACCATTTCACTTTGACTCAGGTTTTCAATAGTTTTGACACCAATAAGCTAGGTCTCCAATAGAAAAGCTCCAAGAGAAGAATGATAGGGTTATGCTTTATACTATATTATTTGGTTAAAACATAACTTATTTTAATGGGTCAAAAGGCGACAATCTGACCTACTCATCAACAATAGAAGGGGAAATGGAAATTAAAGCTAGAAACATGAAATTCAAGCTTAACAAGTAAGAATCAAGTAGTTTGAGCTTGTAAAATAATGTAGTCTTAGAATTGTAAATTTGGAACCACTTATAAGGTCATTGAAGTCAAATTGCACAATCTGGAATTTTACCCTTCCAAGGTAGTGTTCACTATGTAAATTCTAGACTGGCGACCTGACTTTGAAAAATCATAATTAATTTTAGAAAAATCAAAATGAAGTGGTTCAAGTAGTTACGCGAAGATAACTTAAGCAAGAGTCTTTTAGGGAAAATTGATTCTTTTGTTGGAAATTGTGCCCTAGGGGCCAATCATTGTATTAGGTTATCATATTATTTGCATGTTTACTATGATGACAATCCTTGGATAACTCATGATCTTATCCTAAATGTCCCTGGTCGGTCATCTATGTGGGAGCAGAGATGAAATAAGACCAGTATGACTTTGAAGATATATAGAGATATAAATCAAAGTCATAAGCACATGTAAGAGTACAGGGTGTCGGACCGACCCGCTATGAGAGAGCTGCATGGGTCAAGTCATAAGCTTCTCTCATATACAAGCCATGTCACTATGCCCTTTGACCTGAGATCATCATGGATTCCTACATGACAAACGCTCAGCTTTGACCTAGTCAAAAGTCACTTTTGACCGAGTGATCATAAAGGCTATGCTCGGGCTTAGTGGTTTTTCATGCGGAGGAATGTGAATGGTCAAGATGGAATTTGTCCCTCACATTCGTAGAGAGATATTACTGGGCCCCTCGATGAGTGAGTCTGAGAAATGTATAGCCATACTGGAATGGAAGGGTAGTTCCATTTCTATATTCAGACTACTCAGGGATCGAGAAAGTAATGGTCAGGAATAGGAGGATGACGTTCTCCATGCCTCATCCTTGACCGAAATATCATGTGACAAAAGGGACGTGATATGGTTGTATGAAAGGTTACATCGTTTATCGATCCTCATATGTTTTGGGTAGTCGTAATGCCTTGCTAGAGACCGCTTACGACTTGTGGGTCAGTATAGTAACTGGGCCACTGCCAACTTCATATGGGCCTACAGGGTCGCACACAAAACAGCCCAATGCGAGCTATGATGTCCAAATTCATTGAATCTAAGAGATGTCTAGATTCAATGAATAATCTAGGGTGGATATATATTTTATATATATATAAATTAGTTTATATATATATTATATATATATATAATATAAGAGATATTTGTAAGATTTAATTTATAAGGATAAATTAAATCTCTATCATTTTTGAATTTGAATTTAAATGGATATGATCTATTTGAATTTGAAATTCAAATTGATAAGATATCTCAAATTTGATTTATGAGAATAAATCAAATATAATTCTGTCTTATCTTTATTTTAAATTAAATAAATAGGTGAATTAAATCTGTGGGACGGATTTAATATAAACCATATTTATTTAATCAGTTTCTTATTAAATTATGCAATATATGATATTGTATTAATTCAGAATTAATATAAGATTAATTCTGAAACCCGGCCCTATTAGAAGCCCGATAGCTTCCTATATATTTGACATTAGGAGCTAGGGTTCTACACACAATATAGATCTCTACACAAACATTCAGACGTGAGAAGAGGGGGCAGGGAGAGTGCAAAAGGTTTGCACATAAGAAACTGCCGAGATAGAGACGGTGAGGACGAAATCTCTAGAAAGCCCTAGAGGGACAAGAGGCGCTAGCACGTCGTTCGCGATTGGAACGCTGCTCGTGTGGATACCGGTAGAGGAAGCCGATCTGAGCTGTCGACTTCTACGATACGGCCAGACACGAAGAAAGGTCGCGACCAGAACACACTTAGGTCGCGACCAAACGGGCATCTGAACGTCAGAAATCCGAAAAGAGGAGACAGGTCGCGACGTGAAGTTGAAGAGGTCGCGACTACAAACTCCAGAGGCGACAGGTCGCGACTAGAAGCTGAGGAGGTCGCGACTGAAAGTTCCAGAGGCGAGGAGTCGCGACTAGTGGACACTGAGGTCGCGACCAAAGCTCGATTACCGAAGGTAACACTTCTTTCTCCTTGACTTAAACACATTCGGTAGATCCTGGCTGGGAATGGAAAAATTTTTAAAGTTAATTTCCGCTGCGTGTCTTCCAATTCCCTTCATCTTTAACCACACTATCATTAAGTTAATGCTAGTCAACGTTCAAAATTTACTGTTCATTTGGTCAATTTTTCCTGTTTCCAAATTCGGTCCCCTGACTTTAGAAATTTATTTCTCCTTGTCTAGACATCCAAACACAATGTTATTTATAGTAAATTAAAGCTTAGGATGTCTACTTTCATTTCATAAACTTTCATACATTTATTTGATGGTTTACTATTTTTCCTAGGAATATATAAATTACTGCCAGAAACTGAAAACTATGCATTCATATACATTACAAGGTATAACAATAATCACATATTAAACATGATATCCATCTCTAATTCCTCTTCACATGTTTTCATCTTCTCTGAAACATCCTCCCTTAGACCCCTCAATGTACACTTGCGGAAGCGATATTAGCTCGATTATATCTTAACTTAAGCTCAGAAATTAAAATTTTACTCTTAAGTTCCTTATTCTGAACCTTTACTTTGAGAACTGATTTATCTCATTCTACATATCCAAATTAGGCTTATTACCTATCCACGTAAATCCCCAGATGTGTACTATGAAACATCCTTAATCTCATGCTTATATATACTCAATTGGAAGTATCTTAGATCATTGGAACACCATTTTACCTTAGAAATATGAATTCCCAAGAGTTAGGTTATCGGGTACTGTTCACTTTTACTTTTCACTTGGTAATTTTAGATTACACCATGAACTTTGGAAATTCATAATTAAATATAGAAAAATTTAAATGATGTGGTTCCAATTTCTAATGAAATATATTTCATTTAAATTTGAGGGAAAATATGAAAATGAGATTTCCTTGTCCAAATGAAATCAATTTATTCGTTGAAAATCACTGTTCATTTGGTAAATCTGGAAGTTCCAGGTTCCTTGCCTCATTTTGAAAAATTCATTTCTCTTTCGTTACTTATCCAAATGAGTCATGTTACATATGGATTTAAATCTCCATATGTTTACTTTAAGCTCATAAAACCTCGTAGAAAAATTCGTTCATTTGCTAGTTGTAAACCTCGCATGAACTTCACTGCCTCTTAGGACTCGACTTATCTTGCTCCAGATTTTAGGTCCAACTTTGAAAAATCATAACAATTAGAGTACTTAACCAAATTAGGCGTTCTTAGTGTCCAATTAAAGATCTAGATATTAACTCTTTTCATACCAAATTTAGTATGAAAAATCGTCGAACAAGTCACTTAAAATATCATTGGAAGTACACTACATCAGATCGGATTTGTGAGTAGCATACATCATACACACAAAAACATCAACTTGTAAGTAAAGTGCACACTCTTTAAATTATATACAGTCATCCATCTACATTTACTCTCTTGCCTTGAGAAGATCCAGCACCTAGAGCATGGTTATTTATATGGAAGGAATGAGATTTCATGGAAATCTCAATAGCAAGTCATGCAAACTATAAGGTTATGCATGCTTGATTAAATGCCTAACATGTTATCATGCAATGAGAGCTAATTCATGAACATACATAAACAAACTCTAACATTCATATTGTCATGACATAGGTTGCAAGGAGTTGCACATATTTATAACTCATCATCATCATCATAATCATCATCACATAACATATCATGCTCAACCAAACTTCATGCATAACAATCAAGCATATCAATCAAACAACATAAGTTTATAGTTAAGTATTATTGCTACCTCTTATGTATCTTTACCAATTCATTCTTGAATTGATCCTTCCTTCCCACAAATGTCAAAACCTAGGCATAACAAAGCAATTACCAAGTTACAACTCAATTCACATCCAATCTCAAGGCTAGGGTTCCATTAAGTTCCTTTCTTTCTCTAATTTGTGACTTATGCTTACATCTTTCTAAACTAAACTCTCATTGTTCATTTCCACATAATTTTTCATGTAGAATCCAAATATGCATTAAAAAATTCCAGAATCCAATTGCATCTCATGCTACTGCATAGAACCGAAAAGTGGCCTACGTTTTTCTAAAAATTCTCATTTTGATTCCAATGCTTCCAATACTTGTTTCCCTACTATAACCCCACACAATTTTCCATTTTAAACTCATTAGAAGCATCAAAATCATGAAATTCCAACATATGAACAGTGACTACGTACTGTACAGAACAGAACATGATATTGGATTCACAAACATACTTGAATTCCTAAGCCATTACCACTTGATTCTAGCTTGTTTAAGCTTGTCTAAACTATCCATAACATAAAACTCATGCTCATTTCACACACACAGAAATTCCAGCAGCACCTCCACAAGATTTAGGCCTCAAAAACTACTTAAAAGCAAGAGCAAATATACTAGAACATAGTCTAGGATCAAGGGAACTAATTACCTTGATAGTTCCTCCAAGGTGCTTGCTTCCTTTTGGCTTGAGTGAAAATTTTGCAAGAGGTTCCCTAGGGTTGTCATGCCTGCCGAATCAAGTCTGAATTTGGGGGGTATTTATAGGCAAACTTGAGTGGAAATGAAAGGCCAAGATCATTTTGTACACTATTTGATCTAAAGGCTAAGATTTAATCTTGGATTTTCTTTTCTTTTTCATTTATGACATCACCTTGATGACATCATCCAAGGGACACCTCATGGGACACCTAATCACTCACATGGAGAAATTGAAGAGCCAAGAAGCCTCTGAAAAAATTCCAGTCCAATCCAGTACCGGCCCGGTCCGATTCCTCGAAAATTGGACTATTTTCTACATCTAATTTTTCTAAGATTCCATAATATATTTTCTGACCTTAAATCCAGTATCCGGATTCTTTTATCATAGACAATCTTATACTGGGTCTGAACTTAATTATAGTTCCCTTGCAAAATGACCAAAATATCCTTGGTGTCATTTCTTGCACTATATTAACCCTAAGGGCAAATTCGTCATTTCACACCTCTTTGAACCATATCAGAGCATATACTGGCTCCGACTAACTGTTCCTATGTATGTCTTGGCGTTTTGGCCTATCCAAAATGACCAAAATGCCTTCCATTCATCTATTACTCCTTAAGACAATGAGGGGCATTTTCGTAATTTCGCACTTTTCCGGGGTCCCCCTGTACACTGGCCCACCTATCAGTCCAAGTGTCTTATTGGGCCTTGGTTGATGCCATTTTTGGGGCTTTATAGGGTCCACCACCTTTATGGCACGAATCCCAAGAAATCTCTTCCGGCGATATTCATCGGGTATTTTTGCCATTGTACACCATTTCTACACCTTTCCGGACACTGACTCCTTTTATCAGATAAACTGATATACTGAGTCTAAGCATCCCTTTGGGTCATAACAGACATCTGAATGGTGTCATCTGAGCTCATTCAGTCCCAATTTGAATACCGATAAATCTCTCAATCGGATACTCGAAGATCATAAACTCCCTTCTAAATTCACCAATAAGTGAATAACTTTTTCTACAGACCTCCTTTTGCTATTTTGTCAGTTCCTTGACCTCGATCTCTGCAAGACGCGTCATCTTGTAATTTTTTACTTATATCTGAGGTCTAGGAGATCTGATAATAATTTTTATAACTTTTCCAGTATTAGATAAATTTAAGCTATCTGGAGTCCTGATAAAATTCCTGTATTAAGCTGGATTACCCAGCATCATTTGCTCTATCTACTAGTAAAATCTGGGACTGAAATGCTTTCGGACAGTCTAAACCATTTCTGGCTCAGCTTTCTTTAATTACACTTTAGCCCCTAGAAACTTTTCTTCTTTTCAATTAAGTCCCTCAAATTTGGCTAAAATTACACTTAAAGACCCCACATTTTGTCTACCTTTCTTTTGTAGCCTTAAACCTTTTATATTTTCACTTTAGTCCTTGCCTTTTCTTCCTTTTTCAATTTAATCCCTTTCTTTACATAAACGACCACACTTTTCGTAGAGAATCTCGCATATATTACATACAAACTGTACATACTATCCAGTACAAAAAATTAGGGATATGACATACTACTGGCTCACCAAATTTCCTGGCCAAACTCTTTCGTTTACTAGGTCAAACTGAGGTCAGAACACCGCTGCCTTAGGACCTATGAATTTCTCTATTAATTTCTTAACTTTTCAATTACTCTCATAATTACTTTTCTTATGTATAACCCATTATTCTAGCTACTTATACACAAGTTGAACATGCCAAACAATATTTATTATCAATAGTTACACAACAGGACATGAACAAATCCTCATATCTCTGTTACATCTCTCCTGCCGGAAATCCGACAGTATAACTACTATACTTCATCTTTAAAAATAACTGAACTATACTGATTCGATAATTTCCATGAGAACTACCATTCTACGTAAGTACCCAGGAAAGACTGGATGAACCGACCAGGTCTACTCACTTCTAGACTTCTTAGACAGTACCTACGTATATAGTACTCATCATATCTTATCTTCATTATGGACATTCTGCCATAATTTTGGCAGCATAACAGCGTCTTTAGCGTTCTCAAAATTCACTTCGACGTAACCTCTCTATAATGGGTTATACCTAGGGGATGAGATTCGGGGGAATCTCAGTAGTAACAACCATAACAATATATGTAATGTAGTGTGATAGTGCCTACTTGTGATTGTGTACAGATAAGTATGATGCGTGCTTCCATACTTAATAATAACATATGATCATAACATTATGTAGTAGAGTTTCAGACATAACATATAAGACAACAATCCAACCAAACAATAGCACATCAAATCACAAAGCCATTACATAAAAGCTAAGATTAGTTACTAACTCACTAGCTTAGCAGAACTCTAATATCTCTATACTGCTTCCGGCTCCGCCAGGACTTCCTTCTTTCTTTTTTTTCTTCCTTCCTCTCACTTTCTCTCTCTAGAACTCACTTCTCTCTCTAAATTGGTGCTCTTGGGCGTGCTCCTTATAAAGGGGAGGGGGCCTTTATAGGTTTCATGAATGGCATTTTGGTAATTCTTAAGAACTTTAATCCTGCGGCCACGATTTTTCTTGGAATTTTCTATTTTCTTTAATCCATTTTATTGTATCATCATGCTGATGTCCTCATGATGACTCATCATGATGACTCATAGCCCTTTATAAGTACCTGCTGACCAGCATGCTGACTCAAAAGTTATAATTATTACTTTTATTTTATTTTTATTTTTTATTAGTTTTTTCTTTTCTTAGCTTAATCACCAAGTAACATTAAAAGCATGTGGGAACCACCTTTGGCAGCACACATGGCAAAGTTGGGAGCCTTGGGAGCCTTCCAGAAGCTTTCAGAAGCATTCCGGTCCAAACCGGAACCGATTCGGTCACATTTTGGAAAAATACCTAATAAATATTTCCCAGGGTATTTTCATCTTCGCCCTTCACAAAAGTTCCTCAAAATAATATTTCCTATTTTCTGGATTGTTTGGGAATTTTATGCACATATTCAAAAATCACTACCTTTCGGCCCGAATATTATGATTTTGCCATTGACTAGTCTGGCCTTATCCAGACATCTTGGGCTTCCCCTGGGCCTACCATGACTTAGTCTAACTTATATCTGGGCCTTAGAAATACTATATGGCTTCTGGCCACAGTCCCATCATCTCTATTCGGACTGCTTTTCCTTTACCGATTATATAAATTCCACTTTTAGGAATTTTTACAGAAAAATCGGGACCTCAAAACAAAATTCTGTGTCGTGTCATTCAACCCAGAATTCTTTTTTCTATCTCCCAGTATTTTCAGATATTAAATCTGGACCGGGGCTGTTTTGGCCTGAAAGTACGCTGGCGCGTAGTTTCCAAAATGACAATTTTACCCTTAGTCACTTTTCTAATTCTTACATACTCATAGGGACCTCATATGCATATTTCACAGTTCAGTAAAATGATCAGCATAATTTTCTCTATTTTATGGTAAAATATGGTACTCATCGGCTACTAGCCCGATCTTTCCCATAATTATGATTATGCCCTTATACTCTCTTTCTACCTCTTTACTTATCTTCTTATCATTCATCTTAAGTTCTCAAAATTCTCTTTCAACAACTCATCCCCTAACTCTTCGGGAGTCATTGTTAATTGAAAGGCTCGACAACCTACCCATATCAGGTTATCTTACTCAGGAGCCAGCCCTTATCTAGCTACCTGCAGAATTCCTAGACTTAAGACTTAGGATATTCCTTACATTTGTCTTTTTGAATCTAGGTGAACTGTCCCTATTTTGTAGGTTAAAGACTTAACTCATCTTTAAATTGTGAGGGACTTAGCTCATTCCTCTGATTCCTATAAAATATAGGTAAGTGATCTGCCCATATCAGATTACTATCCTGGGACTACAGGTTTAGTAGCCTGCCCATATCAGATACCTCCCAGTTCTCCTAGACCCAAAAATTAGGATGTTACATTCTCCTCCATGGAATGAACCTATTGGGATAGTAGTGACATGGGAAAAGGGGGAAATTTTAGGGGAAATCTTAGTAGTAAATAGTACCACAAATAATGTATGTAACTATATACTTAGTGTTAAACATGCTTGGTTACTATAATCATGATTACATAATGGCATGCTTCCATAATTCTTACTTATAACATACGGCCATAGCATAAAAAGAAACATAGCTTCCTCAATCATATATGTTTTGTCACATCCTTTTTTTCCTTATATGTAGACAATTAATTTTTCCCTATCTGTATAAGACTGATAGAGGAAAAGGTTTAGAAGGAATTATGGTTAGAAATGGAGAAGAAAGATAATGATTATACGAAGGTATAAAGAAGAGGGACTGAAGTGAAAACCTTAAAAGTTCCAAGGTGAAAAATGGAAGTAGACATAAGCTTTAGGCCATTAAGTGTAATTATGAAAAGTTGAGGTCCTAAAGTGTAATTATCAATAGTTTAGGGGTAAAATGATAATTATGGAAAGATGAGTCAGAAAAGGCTCAAAATTGCCCAGAAATGGTATGGTCCCAATTTTTACTAATAAATAGAGAATGAAAATTGGGCCAAGCATGTTTTTTAGAATTTTGATTTGAGCCCCCAGATAATTGATATTAATTTCTAAAATCTAGAGATATTGTAGGACCTTCTGGATTTTCTAATCAGATAAAATTTGGCAAGCAATTTCCATAATTAATATGAGAATTTATAAAAGTAACAGAACTAAAAAAGGAGTTATGTAGAATTTATAATAGAATTTACAGTGAAATAATAATACACCTGATAAATACTTTTGGGTGGGTTTTCTTTGGAATTGTTCCATAAAGGCTTTTGACCCATTTAAAGGCCCAAGTTGGCACCCCATAGGCCCAGTAAAATATTTGAACAATCATGTGGGCTAGTGTCCAGAGAAACCCTGAAAAGTGTAAAATTATGAAAATGCCCTTGTGTTGTAATATTGAAGAAGAGATTAATAGAGGGCATTTTGGTCATTTGAGCTTGTCCAAAACACCAAGGGATGATAAGCAAATAAATACCCAATCCAACAATATCAATTGTAGGAAAAATTTGGATACTGGAATTAAGTTCAAAAAAATATTATGGAATCTCGGAAGAATTAAAGTTATTAAACATTCTGGTTTTTGTGAAATTTGACTAGATGGGTACCGGATTGGAATGACATTTTTCCAATCAGATCTTGGCCCTAAATTGTGCCAAACAAGGCCCTAAATAATATCATGGATGATGTCACAAAGTGGCGTAGTGGGCAAGACAAGTTCAAAATTGAATATAGACAATTGGATCAAATAGTGAAAGATTAAATCTTAGCCATCCATTTCCACCAAAAATTTTCTATATATACCCCATCATTTCTACACATTCACACCAAGCCTTAGGAACCATGGGGAGGTGCTACCAAAATGGAATTCAAGCAAGAAGAAGAGGAAAATCAAGTAGCTAAACAAGCAAGGATCCAGGGTAACTTCTTCCTACTACCTTTGTATTATGTTGTAGGAAGATTTCTCTTAGATTTGGATGGTTGAAATACCATTTTCTATCCTTGGGAAGCTGCTGCAAGAAATTTATAAGTAAAAGGAAAGGATAAATTTTATATTATAGATAGATTAGATAAGCTTAGACAAGCTAGAATTAAGTAGTTTGAGCATAGGAAATCATGTAATCTTGATACCCTTTCTATCACTATTCATGAACCTAGGCAGGAGTTAGAATTTCATGATTTTGATGCTTCCAATAGTTTTAAAATGAAAAATTATGTGGGATAAAGTAGAGAAACAAGTATTGGAAGCATTGGAATTAAAATGAGAATTTTTGGAATTTAGGAAGGTGCTATACTGTTCTAGACAGATTTCATAGGAGGAGTTTGATTTTCATAATTCCAAGATCATATTTGAATTCCTTGGACAAAATTATGTAAGATTGGTCTAAGGAAATAATTATTACAAAGCTAAACCACTAACTCCAAGATTTAAATTTAGAGTTAGGGGTTTTAAGGAAATTGATGTACAATGTTTATGTAATGGCTCTAATGAGTTGTATACACAATGTAATTGTGTTTAGGGCCATGATACGTCAAAGGAAATAAGTTAAAAAGGATGAGCAAGCAAGCAATATTTGGTTGGAGACAAAGGGAGCAAAAAGAAAAAGAAAAAGTTTTAAGGTAGTGGACTTACCTCTTTATGTGCTTGATATGGTATGCTTATGTGTTGACATGTATATGATGCTTGAATGATGTTGTGTGTCACAACCCAATTTTTTCCCATCTATATAAGACTGATAGAGGAAAGAGGTTTAGAAGTGATTGTAATGATAAACAGAAAGAAAGATAATGAGTAGGCAAGGATATAAAGAATAGAGACTAAAGTGAAAATCCTAAAAGTTCCATGGAGCAAAATGGAAGTAGACATAAGCTTTGAACCATTAAGTGTAATTATGAAAAGTTGAGGGCCTAAAGTGTAATTTTCAAAAGTTCAGGGGCAAAATGATAATTATGGAAAGTTGAGTCAGAAAAGGCCCAAAATTGCCCAGAAATGTTTTGGCCCCAAATTTTACCATAAAATAGAGAAAATTATTTTAATTAATATAACGTAACACAAATTTTGATTTGAGGTTCCAATAAATTGATATAAATTTCTAAAGTCTAGAAATTATTATAGTATCTTTTGGACCTCAGAATTAGATGAAATTTGGTAGAAAATTATTATAATTAATATAAGAATTTATGAAACTAACAGAATTAAAAAAGGAGTCCTATAGAATTAATTAGATAACTTAAGGTAAAAAATGACACCGATAAAGGATTAAAAGAAACATATATAATTTTTAACAGGACTTCTAAGTCTCAAATAATTATGAGACTTTGCAAAAAATTCATTTTATATTAGAATGAATTTCTAAAAATGTCAGAACTAATAAAAGAGGTGTTTAGAATTTATCTAAAAAATTAGGGCAATTTAAGGATATCGGTATAGGAAATTCCTTGGGATTTGTGCTAAGTATCTAATTGGACCCAATTTATGCTCAATATGGCATCCATCAATAAGGCTTAATGTTCCAAGAAAGTGTCTCAAAGCACAAGTTATTTTTTAGATATTCTAGCAATTTTTAATATAAAAAAAAGAAAAGAAAAATCTAAGAGAATGCAATGTGTCCTTGTGAGACCTATACATTTACCACATAGCACTAAGAGCATGAAGGAAGTATTATTCCATATGATAAATTATATTAAAATAATATAATAATTAAGTTAATGATGATTAAATTTAATTAATCAAGAAAGTAACCAATAGGAAGCAAGAGTAGGAAATTGTAATAATTAGGAACTTGAGGGGCATAATTATCAATCCAACCTTAAAATTTCATTATAAATACCCTTCCATTCTCTTCAATTTCGTGCTACCATGAACCCTTGGGAAAACCATGCCAAAATGAAGAGATAACTCAAAATAAGATCAAAGAGAAGCCACCCAAGTAAGTACTTAAGGTAAGCAATCCTTCCTAGTTTAGTTGCAAGTGTTTTGGAAGGGTAAAATGTCATATCCCTAATTTTCTTATCTGGTATGTATGTACAGTTTGTACATAATATATATGAGATTCTATAAGAAAAATGTTGCAAATCAAGGAAGGAAAGGGATTAAATTGTAAATAATGAAAAGTTCAAGGACCTAAGTGGAATTTATAAAAGTTCTAGGGCCAAAATAGAAGGTAGACATAAATGTTGGGAAATTAAGTGTAATTTCAAAAAGTTTAAGAATTTAAATGTAATTTATTAAAATTTCAAGGGGCACAAGTTTAAGGAGTTTTGTAGAATTTTTAATGGAATTTACAGTGGAATAAAACACCTGATAAATATTTTCGGGAGAGGTTTCTTGGAAATCATTCCATAAAGGTAGTGGACCCATATAAAGGCCCAAAATGGCATCCCAAAGGCCCGGTAAGGTAACTGAACAGTTATGTGAGCCAGTGTCCAGAGGAACTCGGGAAAAATGTGAAATTCTGAAAATGCCCCTGTGTTGTAATAATGAAAATGCCCCTGTGTTGTAATAATGAACAAGAGATGAATGGAGGGCATTTTGGATAGGCCAAAATGCCAAGGAAAATACAGGGATGATTAATCAGATTCAGTATATGCTATGATAGAATATAAAGAGGTGTGAAATGATAATTATGCCCTTAGGGTTAATATAGTGCAAGAAAGTGAACCAAGGGTATTTTGGTCATTTCTCAAGGGATGGATAGCAGATAAATACTCAGTCTAATAATGTCAATGGTAGGAAAAATCTAAACACTGATTTTCATGACAGAATACATATTTTGGAATATTATAAAAATTGGGAACATAAAACAGTCTGGTTTTTGTGAAACTGACCGGATCAGTACCAAACTGGACTAAAATTTTTCCTATCATTATTTCTCTCTAATTTGTGCCAAACATAGCCTAAATGATGTCATGGATGATGTCATAAATGGCTTGGTGGGCAAGACAAGATTCAAGGTGCAATCTTGGCCATTAGATCAAATAGTAACCAAAGCAATCTTGGCCTTCCATTTCAACCCAACTTTTTCTATATATTTCCCCTTATTCCAGTAGCAAACACGCAATACATTAGAAACCATGGGGAACCTCTTGCAAAATGAAAACTCAAGCCAAGACCAAGGCAACTCAAGAGGCAAACAAGCAAGGATCCAAGGTAACTTCTTCCTCCTATCTTTGTATTATGTTGTAGGAAGTTTTATCTTGGATTTGGATGGTTGAAACACCATCTTTCTCTCCATATTGGCTGCTGTACATGACCTAAAATTAAAGGGGGAATATGAATTTTAAGTCATGGGATGTTTAGATAAGCTTAAACAAGCTAAACTCAAGTAGTATTGGCTTGGAAATTCAAGTATGCATGCAATTATGGTTTTATGCTCATGGATGCCACTGTATGTATCACTGTTCATATGTGGGAATTTCAATGATCTAATACTTCCATTGAATTTATATGATGGTTTTGTATAGGATTGGATAGGTTTGGAACCTTGGAAGCATTGGAATTGAAAGTTGTAGTTCATGGAAGTCTTCTCTATTACTATTCACACGCATGCATAGTGATTGCAATTTCATGATTTTGATGCTTCCAATGGTTTTAAAATGAAAAGTTGTGTGGGATAAAGTAGAGAAATAAGTATTGGAAGCATTAGAATCAAAATGAGAATTTTTAGATTTCTTAGAGGGTACCCACGGTTTTTGTCCAGTTCATGGGGAAGGAGATTGATTTTTATAAATCTAAGCTCATATTTAGATTCCTCATGAAAAAATGTGTGGGATGGACCTATGAAAGTAATTTTTAGAAAGATGGATAGAAATCCCTAAAGTTAAAGTAAAGAGTTAAGAGTTTGTGAAGGGTAGTCTTGAATATTGTTGGAGATCATGGTCCTAATGAATTATGTGATGAATATGAATGTGTTTAGGACCTTGAAAACATCCAAGAAGATGTTGAAAAGTGATTGACCGAAAGGCTTCATGGTTGAAAAGCTTTGGGAGCAAGTGCAAAAGGACAAGATAAAAACTTAAGTTTAAGGTAGTGGACTTACCTCTTTATGTGCTTGATGTGGTATGCTTATGTATTGACATGCATATGATGCTTGAATGATGTTGTGCCATGATAAATGATGTTGAATATGTTATGAATAACATGTTTTCCATGGCCATACATTTTTATGCAAAATATATAGCATGATGGCATGTCACTAATTTAAGAAAGTTTGATGAAATTACATATCATGAATTAGCATCCATCTTGCATATTTAAGTGGTAATGTTTGCTACTGAGATTCCCTAGAATCTCACCCTCCCACAACCAACCAATTTAGGTCAAGCATGATGGAATATGTATGCATGGAGAAGAGCTAAAGAATGGAAGAAAGAAAGGGAACAATTTGATATTTTATCATATGATGTATGATATTTCCTAGTTATGTAAAGTGTCTATTTATGTGATGAAAATGTATGAAATAATTATGACACAATCCCATGATGTATATGAATGTATAAGAGACCAAAGAGATAGTTTATGCATGCTGGAACAATTATTGAGAATTAAAGAAAGGAAACTGAAATGGTAAAAACGTAGGTACTGAAGCAGTTTTGTTGTGGCTTCAGTTTGATCTAGCAAATGAAGGAATTAATGTACAAAATTTTATGACCAATTAGAACACATCCAGAGCTTTAAATTCATAGGTAACATACCTCATTTGGATGTGTATATCAATAGAAATGAATTTCTAAAGTTAAGAGACAGAATCTGGAATTTTCAAAATTTGCCATATGAACAGTAAAACGTAATGATTTAACTGTATCGATTGGCAAGGTAAATGTCCAAATTTATATTTTTCCCTTAAACATATATGAAATATCTTCAATTGGAAATTTGGATCACCTCCATATGATTTTTCTACAATTAGTTATGAATTTTTAAAGTTGAACTGTAAATCTGGAAATTTCCTAATGAACAGTACCCAAGGAGTAAGTTTTAAAATTTTAATTTTTGGGCCAACGTAATGCTTCCACTAATCAAATACGCTTCCGAATATGTACTCTGAGAGGTTAAAAGTAGGATGTTTCATAAAACTTAGGATTTAGTGGTTGGAAATTCCATTGAACCTAGAGTATGCATGCTGTCCAAAATGTTAAGTTGAAGGAGGAAGAAGGAAATAAAGCTAGAACTATGTGGTTAATGTTTGGATAAGTTAGTTTAGATGATTGGTTATTAAATTAAGTTAATATTATTGGCTTTATCATGGATGAGGCATTTCGGCCTGCACTATTTTTGATAGAAAGAAATGGAATTTCAAAGATCTAATGCTTCCATTGAATTTATATGATGATTTTTTGTAGGATTGGATAGATTTAGAACCTTGGAAGCATTGGAATTGAAAGTTGTAATTTTTAAGTCTTCTCTGTCACTATTTACATGCATGAACAGTGATTGAAATTTCATGATTTTGATATTTCCAATGGTTTTAAAATGGAAAATAGTGTGGGATAAAGTAGAGAAACAAGTATAGGAAGCATTGGAATCAAAATGGAACTTTTTGAAAGAAAAAGGGAAGTTATGCAATTCTATCCATAATAGTATGTAGCTACTAGAATTTAGAAATTCTGAGTTCATAAATAGATTTAGAAGGCCAAATTATGTAGGGTAAAGTCAAGACATCAATTAATTCAAAGAACAAACTAATTAACAAATATTAAGGAAAGTTAATTAAGTAAAACAAAGTCAATATTCAAGGAAGTTAGATTGTAATGAATGAATGATAATGCAATGTTAGGATTTGATTGGTGTGCTCAAAGTGGGCAGCCACACATTAAAGAGAAGTGAGAACCCAGAGGTAAAGAGGAAGGATAACGAAAGCAAGGAGTAATAGGTAATGAACTTACCTACTTGCTGTATGCTTATATTGCTTGGATGTTTTATGTGTTGGTTGCTTACTTTGATGATGTGAAGCATGAATGATTAAGTGATACTTTGTTTCTTTTTATGCTATGGCCATATGTTATAATTAAGGGGCATGGAAGCATGTAAGTATCATTATGCAAGCATGATCATTAAGTGTACACATATTAACATCAAGCATATAGTTGCATACCTTGTATGGTTTCCATTTGCTACTGAGATTTCCCAAGAAATCTCACCCCTCCATGTAATCCCTACCCTAGCAGGTTTATGAATAACGAAAGAAGATGAAAAAGCATGAAGAGGAGTTAGGGATTGGATATTATAAATATTATATGATGAATGTATGAATTGTTGTATGTAATAATGTTATATGACCAGTTGAGCAATGATTTTTATGATGTAACAAAAAATAGTAAATGATGGAATAAATGTATAAGATTTTACAGACACTTAGTTAGCATGTCAAGCTTCATTTTGACACCAAATACGCCTTATTTTGATGTCTGTACAAAGAGAACAAAATTTCTAAATTGAAGGGCTAGAATCTGTCTCTAGAATTTTTGACCAAATAAACAGTGAAGTTTGACGGAAGAACTGTATTAGTTGACTGATCAATTGGTCTGATTAATATTTTTCCCTTAAACTAAATTATGTTACCTTCGATTAACCTTTTAAACCACTTCATTTCAATGTTTCTAGAATTAGTTATGATTTTTTGAAGTTTATCACCGAATCTGGAATTACCAAATGAACAGTAACCATGAACTTGGAAATTTCAGATTTTGAGATTGAACTTCAATGGACTTGTAAGTGGTTCTAAATGCTACCGAATAGTCCCTAAGATGTATGAAAGTAAGGTGTTACATTGTGACATGATAAATAATGTTGAATATGTTATGAATATCATGTTTCCCATGTCTATGCATTTTTATACAAAGAATTATAGCATGATGGCATGTCACTAATTAAAGAAAGTTTAATGAAATTACATATCATGCATTATCATCCATCTTGCATATTTAAGTGGTAATGTTTGCTACTGAGATTCCCCAGAATCTCACCCTCCCACAGCCAACCAAATTAGGTAAAGCATGATGAAAAATGTATGTATGGATAAGAGCTAAAGAAGGGAAGAAAGAAAGTGGTAATTATTTGTTCTAGTATGTATTATATAAATTGCCCACTATGTTCATGTCATATAATATGCCATTATATGTAAAGAAAAATGTATGAAATAATTATGGCATAACTCCATGCTGTATATGAGGGTATAAGGATTCAAGTTGATGATTTATAAATGTTGGAACAATTTATGAGATTTATGAAAGAAAGTCAAATAGCAAAAAATGTAGGTCCTATAGCAGTTTTGTTGTGGTTTCAGTTTGACCTAGCAAATGAAGGAATTAATTCACAATTTTTTTAAACAATTAGTACACATCAAAAGCTTTAAATACATAGGTAACATGCCTAATTTAGATGTGTATATCAAGAGAAATGAATTTCTAAAGTTAAGAGACAGAATTTAGAATTTCTAGAATTTACCATATAAACGTAAAAAGTAACAATTTAACTATGTTGATTGGCAAGGTAAATGTTCAGATTTATATTTTTTTCCTTAAATAACTATGAAAGAGCTTCAAGTATAAATTTGAAGCAACTCCATATGATTTTTTACAATTAGTTATGAAATTTCAAAGTTGGACTACCAATATGGAATTTACCAAATAAACAGTACTCGAGAAGTAAGTTTTAAAAATTTTAAATTTTTGGGCCAAACTAATGCTTTCGCTAGTTAAATACGCTTCCGAATACGTACTCTAAGGGGTGAAAGGTAGGATGTTTCATGTTTCATATAATCCAGTCAAGCCAACAGCATATCAACAACACTTAAACATTAAATATACAAGTTTAGGTATAAGTTTACTACCTCTATTCCTTGCTCTTCATTTATCCTTTCTCTTACCTCTTGCTTCCTACATGCTGCCCTCTTGGCCACAAATGTCCAATCCTAAATATAAGATCACCACAAGTTCATTACAATTTAATCTATTATGGGAAAGATCGGGCTGGTAGCCGATGAGTACCATATTTTGCCAGAAAATAGAGAAAATTATGCTGATCATTTCACTGAACTGTGAAATGTGCATACGAGGTCTCTATGAGTATGAAAGAATTATGGAAAGTTTAAGGACAAAAAGGTGGGGTCCTTAAGTGTAATTTTAGCCAAATAAAAAGGGACTTAAATGAAAAGAAGAAAAGTTCCTTGGGGCTAAAATGTAATTAAAGAAAGTCAGGCCGGAAGTGGTTTGGACTGTCCGACGACATTTCAGTCCCAGATTTCACCGGTAGAGAGAGCAAGGGACGCTCGGTAATCTGGCTTAATACAGGAATTTTTGAAGACTCCAGATAGCCAGAAATGGACTGATCGTCCAAAAGTTATAAAAATTCATACCGGATATCCTAGATTTCAGATCTAGGTGAGAAAATACAGGATGATGCGTCCTTATGGGGCGGACGTCGGGAAACTGACAGAATACCGATAGGAGGCCTGTAGAAAAAGTTATTCGCAAATTAGAAAATCTAGACGGGAGTGTGAAGCCTCCGGGTATCCGATAGGGAAATTTATCGGTATTTGAAAAGGGACTGAATAAGTTCGGATAACCTCGGTCAGATGACTGATATGACTCACAGGGATGCCTGAACACCGCAGGCCATTGCATCATACAGAAGGAACCGGTGTCCGGATATGTGTATAAACGGTGATTAATAGATAAAATATTTAATAAACATTAACGGGGGAAGATTCCTCGTAATGCGTGCTATGAAGGTAATGGACCCTGAAAGGCCCAATAATGGCGCCAACAAAGGCCCAGTAAGACCCTTGGACTGATAGGTGGGCCAGTGTCCGGCAGAACCCCGGAAAAGTGCAAAATTACGAAAATGCCCCTGTGTTGTACTAAAGGGGTAGTAGATGAATGAGGGCATTTTGGTCATTCTGGACAGGCCCAGGAGACAAGGCTCATACAGATAAAGTTACTTAGAGTCAGTATATATCCTGACAGAGTACAGAAGGGTGTGAAATGACGATTTTACCCTTAGGGTTAAAATAGTGCAAGAAAGGGCACCCAGGGGTATTTTGGTAATTTGCCGAGGGATGTTTCTTGGGAATCGAGCCATCAGAGTACTTGAGCTTGATCAGGATCCAAGATAACATACCCAAAGCCTAAAAACGTAGCCCATGGAGTATGTGGGAAAAAGTGGCATTAAAATACTATTTTAATGTTGTTTCAATAAAGTAAAGTTACTCGGTCGGCACGATAACCGAGGAGGTGATCAGATAAAGTCCGGGACTTATCTGGATAGCATTGGAAGGCGTGAAAGGTCCCTTCCAGATGCCACATGGCGTCATCTTAGAAGCAGAAGAAAAGTTAAGGACACGTATTACGGTGTAAGACTCTGGACCGGTACTGGATTGGACTGAACTGCTGAGTCAGCTGATGAGGTGTCCAGGAATTGTGACATGTGAAGAATGTGGCGATGAAGTGTCCCGGTGAGGTGTCCTGGATGATGTCATGCATGATGCAGTAAAAAGGAATAAAGAAAATAGGAAAATCCAGGAAAAACCAGGACCACATGTTCAGATGGCTTCAAAATTACAAGAATGCCATCCATTAAAGCTATAAATACCCCCCTTCCCCTCCCATTTTAGGCATCCCACATTTTTGGCAAGAAAAGAGAGAGAAAGAAGAGAGAGAAGGAGAAAGAAAGAAAGAAAGGAAGTTCTGGTGGAGTTGGAAGCAGTATAGAAGTTCTGGAGCTCTGCTTTTGAGGTAGTAACTAATCCTAGCTCTTATGTAATGTCTTTGTGATTTGTTGTGCTATTGTTTGGTTGGATTGTTGTCTTATATGTTATGCTTGAAGCTCTATTACAATGCTATGATCATATGTTATTGAATATGGAAGCACGCAGCATACTTATCTATACACAATCACAAGCAAGCACCGTCACTCTGCATTACATATATTGTTATGATTATTGCTACTGGGATTCTTTTGAATCTCATTCCCAAAAATAACATTACAGGGGAGGTTCTGTCAAAATAAAATCTGGAAATTTTGAGAGACGCCGTTAGGCTGCCAAAATTCTGGCAACAGAGGAAGGAACAAAGAAAGGAACTGATACGTATTGTGTACGTAGGTGCTGTCTAAGGAGGCTGGAAGTGAGTGGACCTAGCCGGTTCATCCAGTCTTTCCTGGGTACTTACGTAGAATGGTAGTTCCTACGGGAATTACCGAATCGGTACAAGATCGGTTACTTTCTACAGAAGGAATGTAGCAGTTATGCTGCCGAATTTTAGACAGGAAGAGATGTAATAGAAATAAGAGAATTTGGTGTATGATTTGTTGTATGACATTTTATTATTTAATAATAAATATTGTTTGGCATGTTCAATTTGTGGATGACGAATTAAGGGAGAAATTCGCAGGTCCTGAGGTAGCAGTATTTTGACCTCAGTTTGACCCAGTAAACGGAGGAGTTTGGCTATGAAATTTGGTGAGCCAGTAGTACACATCTGGGGCATTACGTGGATAGGTAATAAGACTTGTTTGGATGTGTATAATGAGATTAAGCAGTTTTCAAATTAAAAGTCCAGAATAAGGAACTTAAGAGTAAAATTTTGAATTTCTGGGCTTAAGTTAAGATATAATCAAGCTAATATTACTTTTGCAAGTGTACTCTGAGGGGTCTAAGGGAAGATGTTTCAAAGTGTCCATGGATGATGTCATGATTGATGAGCCATTGAGGATGATGATGTCACCACGATGATGCAGGCGAAGCTTCTTAAGGAAGCTGAGCGATCTGAGCTGTTCATCGTGATTCGATCTGAGCCATCCATTCTACCTCCCCTCCACCTATAAATACCCCTTCCACCTCCCATTCAAGGCACACCATGGCCAAGAAGAAGAAAGGGAGAGAGAGAGAGAAAGAAAGAGAAAGAAAGGAAGAGAAAGAAGGAGTTCTAGCTGAGTTAGGAGCAATCCAAGGAGCTTAGGGACTCGGCAAGCTGAGGAATAAGGTAAGTAAGTTATTCTAGTCCCTGCTCTAATAAGTTAGAGGATTGTTCTTATGAATTTAATAGTTAGAATAGAGGAATATCTCTCTCTATAAGGTAATCCGTGGATAGAAAGAAAGCTAGGGGATTGTTAGAATAAGGGTATTACCTCAAGATAAGCTTGAGTTAAGTGGAGTTATGCTGAATAGGATAATAATAAGAATATTATTATGCTATGTATAGGCTCTGACCTCTATAAAGAAGGGATCTCAAAGCAAAGGCTAAAGACTAAAGGAAAGGCTGCATGCCAGGTAGTGAACTTACCCATTCTTGTATGCTTGATGTATATGCTTGTGTGTTAATATGATTATGATATGTGATGATGATGATATATGATCTACCAGTTATGAGTTTATGGTTATGCATAATAGTGATAAGCATGGAGCATAATAGTATGCAAACAGAATCTAAAGGAAGATAAAGGAAACATGTCATGCACTTGTATTCATCTTGTATGCATTAAATGGTACCGTTTGCTACTGAGATTTCCCCCGAAATCTCACCCCTACCATTTCCAAACACAACAGGGTACTATTTTAGAGAAGATGGAGCTAGGAAAGTGAGGATCTGACAGAAGGATATGGGTTGGGGTATTTAGATGAAATTTGACTCACATCATCTTTGATTAAGGCACTCAATTTTATTCCTTTTCTTTTTCCTCCATCATTTCACCCTTAAAAGATCTCTTTATTCTTTGCATGAGTGTTATATAGTTGAGGAGATTTAGAGCCATTACAAGCATATGGTAGGTTATTTGCCAATTTGAATTTGAGTGAAACAACCCTAACAATGAGGGATATAGAGAGCTACACACTTACATTCTTATACAAAATCTATTGCGCTCATACAGTTAAGGTTGATTTCATTTAGTAGTTAATTACTTGGCATTGCTCATATTATCATTTTTGCATTCCCAAAAGATGGTGAATTAATTGTTTTAAGGTTTCACTGTGGATTGTGTTATCTTAGATTTACCAGTATTAGCTTAGGTGTGATTCATTTCTTTATCCAGGAGTCAAAAGGTTCAAGTATGGGAGAATTGGTAGAACGCAAATTGTATATGGTTTCTTTGACATTTTCAAGGGTTTTATAGGAAGTTTACCATTCATTTTATGCCTGTAATTGTGTTTTTGTGGTAATACATGATTATGCATGGCAATATGCTGATAAAAGGGTTAAATGGTAAATTAAATCTTCCAAACTGCATGTATGTTGTTCTTTATTTAGTTGGGCTTTTATAGTGATCTTTGATTTTGAATTGCAGGTGTTTTGGAGGAGAATCAAGGACCCAATAGGAAGCAGAGAAGGAATCACTAGACAAAGATGACCTGAAATGTGTAAGCCAGCTTCTGTGATGTTAAGTCGCGACCTAAGAGTATAACATCCTTACTTTTGTATGTACTAGGGACCATTCGGTAGCATTTAGAACCACTTACATGACCTTTGAAGTCCATTAACTAAATCTAAAATTTTTACTCTTGGTGAGTTACTGTTCATATGGTATTCCAGATTCGGTGATGAACTTCGAAAAATCATAATTAATTCTAGAAAAATAAAAATGAAGTGGTTCAAAATTCTACTCGAAGATAACATCTTGAAGTTTAAGGGAAAAATAATTTCCTGAGCAAATGTTTTGAAAATTGATACAGTTTATTCATTAAATTTTAATGTTCATTTGGTCAAAAATTTTGAAAATAGATTCTGGTCCCCATCTTTGGAAAATTGGTTCTCTTTGTACAGACATCAAAATAAGGTGTTATTGGTGTCAAAATGAAGCTTGACATGTTAGATAATTGTCTGGAAAATTGCATACGTTTATTCCATCATTTACCAATTTTCATTACATCATAAACATTATTGCTTAAACTAAGCATACAACATCATTACTTGCAAGAATTCTTTACATAACACCATATAACATTTACATTGACCAATCCCTAACTCCCCTTCATGCTTCTTCATCCTCTTTCCTCATTCATAAACCTGTGGGGATTAGGATTACGTGGATGGGGTGAGATTTCTGGGGAAATCTCAATAGCAAACAATACCAAACAATGCATGTATTAATGTCATTGCTTGTGCTTGCTTGTGAAAGTGTTACCATAGTGTAATGAGCATGCTTCCACGTATCATATGAAATACAATTGGCCAAGGTAATCATAGAAACAGAGATTCAATCATCTACACATATGCCCACAATTTAACAAAGCCATAGCACAATCAAGCATAACATTCAATACATACAAGTTTAGGGTAAGTTTACTACCTTATTGCTTTACTTCTTTCCACTTTAACTTTGCTTGTTCCTTCTTACTTTTCCTTGATGTGTGGCTACCCCTTTTGAGTCCACAATCATCCATTCATTACTATCTAACTTTCTTGAACATCAAACTTACTTTAACTTAACATAACTTCCTTTAATCTTTACCAATTGACTTGGCCATTGAATCAATTGATGTCTTGACCTTACCCTACACAATTTGGCCTTTTGAATCCATTTATGAACTCAAAATAACCAGATTCTAGCAACTATGCACTGTTGTGGACAGAATTTTCAAAACATACACAATTTTTCCAAAAATTCTCATCTTAATTCCATTGCTTCCCATACTTGTTTATCTACTTTACCCCACACAACTTTTCATTTTAAAACCATTGGAATCATCAAAATCATGAAAATCCAATCTCTGTTCATAAGAGTGAACAGTAACAGAAAAGAACTTCAAAGATTACAACTTTCAATTCCAATGTTTCCAAGGTTCAAAACCTATCCAATCCTACACAAAATCATCATATGAATTCAATGGAAAAATTATATCATTGAAATTTCATCTCCTTCTATCATGAACAGTGCATAAAACAGTGCAAACCGAATTGTTTCATCTATGGCAAAGTCAAGAATATCAACTTGATTCAACAACCAATCATCTAACTAGCTTGTTTAAGCTTTAATCTCATAATTCTAACTTTAATTTCTTCTTCTTTCATATAAGGTTTTGGACAGCATATACACCTTAGAGAAAACTCAACATTTTTCCATGAAAACCCTAAGTTCAAACTCCCAAATCAAAGGAAAATAAGCTAGGATAGATTGCTTACCTTGAATCTCTAGCTTCCTTGAACTTTGGACTTTGGATTCTTCTCCATCTTGGCTTGAGTTTTCATTTTGCCATAGTTTCCCCAAGGGAGAATGCTTCACATTTTTGACCAAAAAAATAGGGGTATTTATAGAAAAATTCCATGGAAAATCGATGGCCAAGATTGCTTTGGTTACTATTTGATCTAATGGCCAAGATTTCACCTTGAATCTTGTCTTGCCCACCAAGCCAAGTTGAGATAAAATCACATGACAAAAATCTTCTCTTCCCCTTGCCTTGGACGCCATGTGTGAAGCTTTGTGGGTCCTACTATGTGCAAATCATGATTCTTACTTTATTCCTTTTTTTTCTTTTCAAAAATCCATAAATTATTCTTTATTGGACTTGGGCTCCAAGAAAACTTTTGGGACTTATTGGGCTGCCCTAGAACGAAATGTTAGGCCTCTTTTAGGTCTAATAGCTACTTGGCACAAATCCCAATGCACTTTCCTTATACCGATATCCTTAAATTACCTTGATCTTGGAATAAATGCTAAACACCTCTTTTAATGGTTCTAACATTTTTATAATTTCATTATAATATAAAATGAATTCTCTGCAAAGTTTCATAATTTTCTGAGATCCAGAAGTCTTGATAAAAATTACATACATTTCCTTTAAACCCTTTATCGGTGTCCTTTTCCATCGTAAATTTCATAATTAATTCTATAGTACTCCTTTTTTAGTTCTGTTAGTTTCATAAATTCTTATATTAATTATAAGAATTTACTGCCAAATTTTATCTGATATCCATCCATTGTGAAATGACCAAAATACCCTTGGTGCCCTTCGTTGCACTATATTAACCCTAAGGGCATAATTGTCATTTTGCACCTCTTTATACCTTATCAGGGTATATACTGACTCTGAGTACTCATTCTTGCACTTGCTTTAGCATTTTGGCCTATCCAAAATGACCAAAATGCCCTCCTTTCATCTCTTGTAATATTACAACACAGGGGTATTTTCGTAATTTCGCACATTTTCTGCAAACTTTTGGACACTGGCCCCTTCTCCCGATGAACTGATATCATGGGCCTAGCCTCACTTGGTGTCAATATGGGCCTCTGAGTAATTCCATATAGGCTCATTCAGTCCCAGTTTGCTTATCGATTAATTTCCCAATCGGATATCGGGCGTTCATAAACTCCCGTCAAAATTCACTAAAAAGTGAATAACTTTTTGTACAGAACTCCTTTTGGGATTCCGTCAGTTCCTTGACCTCTGGCTTCACAAGACACACATTCCTGTAACTTTTCACTCATATCTGAGGTCCAAAAGATATGATAAAAATTTTAGATAACATTCAAACTATCAGATAAATTTTAGCTATCTGAAACTCTAATAAAATTTTGTATTAAACTAGATTAATCAGCATCATTTTCTCTATCTACTGATGAAATTTGGGACTAAAATGCTTCCAGGCAGTTGTAAGCCACTTCCGACACAACTTTCTATAATTATCATTTTGCCCCTTGAACTTTCCTTAAATTATATTTAGGTCCTTAAACTTTTTAAAATTACACTTAATGGCCCAAAGTTTATGTCTACTTTACATTTTGCTCCATGGAACTTTTATACTTTTCAATTTAGTCCCTCTTCTTTAAACCTTCATCTAATCATTCTTTTCTTTTCCATTCATCATCATAATCCTTTCTAAACCTCTTTCCTCTATCAATATTATACAGATAGAAAAAAATTAGGATATGACAAAGAGTCCACTAGTCACGACCTATTTTTTCCTGGGATGTTCTCTATATTCTCAGGTCGTGACCAAAATTAGGATCCTATCGCAACTAGAATAGCCAATTAGTGAAGCTGTGCGTTTTCATTTAGGTTACTTTGCAATTAAGGCCAGGGGGAGCAGTCAGACATATGGGGCTGGAGTTTTTACTAGATTTGGCCAGGAAATAGCTGCTCCCTCTCTCTTAACATATTCTCTACAACTTCCATTCACACCTTCCAATTTTATTGATCTTTCCACAGATTTTCACATTTCTGTACCGATTAATCCACTTCTACATCTTTCTCTTGATCTTTCCATCATATTTTTTCTGTATTCTTCATGGCCTCATTTCTGGGCAGCGATGGCAGCACAGTAGGAGCTATGAGAGGCTAGAACTTTAGTCTTTTAGTGATGGACTGCATATCTTAAACTCATGGACTGTACTGGAGAGTTTTCTATCTTAATCTCCACCTATTTCATATTTTGACATTTCTAGATTTAGGGATTTCATTGTATGAATAAGGATTGAATGTCGATGGATTATTCTCAGATTAGATATTTGTAATTGACATTGGATGATGTGATTGTTGATCTTAATATAAATATTTTAGTTTTGATTTTTGGATAGTTGGACTATTTTCAACGATTGTTGAGGTTTAATTCAGTTGCTTGAAGTCTATGGTTGTTGATTGATGACCATTTGAGGGTATTTTCATCATCTGATTTAATTACACACTAAGTGGTTTTCAACATTACATTAAGAAGTTCTTAAGCTAGCTTTGATCAAAGAATTCAAGAATCATTAATGCATTGGACTCAATCGATTGATTCAGATTTTTTTAAGACTTAGTGATTTCAAAACTCCCATATCAAATTAAGAGCAAGGATAGTTATGTTTTCATCATCAAGAGTCTTTCTTAACATATTTCTTCCACAATCCAACTCATTTTCATCTTAAATCAAAAATACAAAAATATTTACTTTATTGCACACTTATTTTAAAGCATCAATATTCGATAAAACTCAAAACCCATGTTTTTACTTAGTTTTTCATTGGCTTTGTCCACCAATTTGCGAGGATTCCAATAAAAAGGCTCCTTGAGAAGAATGATGGGGTTGTGCCTTATACTACATTATCGGGTGCAATCATTATTTTTTATGGATCGAACGACGATAATCTGAGCTTGTGAAGTAGCAAGTTAATTAACTTGGTAATTAGTGAGAATTTTCCTAAAATGGGGATTTAAAAGATACAAAGTATTTATCTAACAAGATAATATGACCAAAATTATATTAATTAATTCCCCATTGTTCTCATTTTATTTTATTACTTAATTGCTCATCATATTAGTAAATGTGGATAGAAATCAATAATAAAACTCTCTTTAAACACACTAAAATCAATACAAATAAGAGTTTATCAATTCTCCCACACTTAGCTTTTGCACTCTGAGCAAAATTATGGATGAAAATTGAAGTTCAAACACATGTCCAGCAAAATTGGCAAAACAGATTCAGCAGAAGCATTGTAATCATCAACATTTTCCTTCAATTGGCAACAATCCAGACTAATCTCATATTAATCAAAGAATCTCACTCATGCAATTGAATCATAGTAAGCAACTAGATTGAGATTCTCCTCACAAGGTTTAGCGTTTCACTCACTCTCTTGTCAAGGTAATTTTCACTCAACCATCTAGTTTAGGCTTCCCATAGGCTTGTAACCATCCTACATCTCCACTACTAAATGCCATAAGGGTTGGGAATCAAAGGGTCTTTATTAGGTTTGTAATGTTGGAAGGTAACCTGATGAAATGGAAATGCATGTCAATGATTAATGAAATATTGCACATGATCTTACTTCTTCAAGCTATTTAAATTTTTTATCACAATTCCAATTGTGTAAATGCAGAAAATAACAAATCATCATCGAACTTCCTTTTATTCAAGTTGAATATCACATCTTTCTTGTTATCTAATCTATCTTTTCTTTGTTTTTCTCTTATTTCTCTTTTTTCTTCTTTTCTTTGTTCTTTTTTTTTCTTTCAACTATTGAGCCCGATAACAAATACATTGAAGTTCAGATATTCAACAAATAGTTGCACTTAACAATCATTTCACAGTTAAGGAACTAATGTAGCAACAACTACCTTGTACAACATTCATCAATCAATGATGGAATTTTTAAAGAAAATGAAGGTCTCAAAGGGTTTAAGCAAAGAATTTAATATTTATGTGGCTACTGTTTGATCAAAAGGGTTTTGAAAGAAATGCCCTTATCATATTCATAATTCCAAGGAGCTCATGTGGTTTTGAATCAAGGATTGAGACAAGTTCAACAAAGTTACCAAACTAGATGATGTCACACAATATAAAGGAGTATATGTTAGAGGCTCAAAATCGTTCTATCTAGCTTACTAATCTTAATTAACCCACCATGACTATATTGCATGAATATTAAACTAAATACATGAGATTAATCATTCATGATGCACAATTTCCATAAATCAATCAATGAAACACGCAACTCACCCTTCATCAAGTTTACCAATATTCAAAAGTATATGTTCAGAATTCAATTTTAATTCCATGAAAGTAAATTCCAAAGACCAAGCAACAATCAGAATGAAATAAAAGAATTTTTCAGTAGAATATCATTTATAATCGGCGACAAAAAGGACATCAGGTCGCGACTGTTTAACACAAAGAAGAAATCTTCAGAAAATAAGGAATATTGTTTGCGACAGAAATGGACACTGGTCGCGACTCACGATCACATAGAGTAAACTTGTTAAACACACATGCATTAGTCACAATCCAAATGTCAATCCAGTTATGACCAAAATTCATAGAGTTATAGTCGTGACAATGATAAGCACAGATCACGACTACATATCACATATGGGTAAACTTCAGAAAATAGGAACTTATGTTCATGACAAAAATGTATAATGGTTGCGACTAATTTCCACAGAGAAGAAACTTGAAATATTCGCACACATTAGTCACGACAAGAACAACATAAGGTCACGACCAAAAGGCACAATATCATAGCAATTATTTGATTTTCATTCACCCATCTCACACACTAAAGTTCATCCTCCCCCACACTTATTTTCTACATTGTCCTCAATGTGAAGAACTGCTAAAATATATGCAAAGGCAGCAGTAATAAGGACAAAACTAAACCAGAATTTAAGATGAATTCATGATAGTTTCTATCTACCCCTACTGACTTAGTCTCCTCCCCTACACTTAATCAACAAATAACAGCTCAAGTAATATAAGAAAAAATGATTAAAGCATACTATTATAAGTGGGGAAACAAGGAAGGAGACAACCTAAATGTTATGGGGGTTTGAAGTTCTCTTTGTACAGCTTCCATAAATGGCCATTCACCTTGCATTGTTTTTTATGCTTAAGACACCCTGCAAGTTGTTTAAGCTCAATCTCTAGAGGTTGAATAACAGATGGACTTAACTTCTGAGGCACAACTCTATATGCATTGTTCTCTGAGCTATGCATCAACCCAGTACCACACACAGCAGTAATACTCTTTTAAGTTCCAGCAGTGCAATTCTATTGATTTTGGATAATATCCTTCAATTTCTGCAACCCTAAGGTATCTAAAAATTTCAAGTTGAAGCTCTTATGAATGGGGTTAGAATACAGGATATTATAACTATTAAATTGATACTTTCTTAGCCCAGAAATTCTAGCTTCTTGTCTCTCAAAGTCTGTTGTAATGTCGTTGCCCTACAATTTTGTTAAATTTGCAATAAACCTTCCTAGACATTGTTCATCACTTGAAACAGTATGGTTAGTTCCAAAGGAACAAATAGTAGATGAAGATGAAGAAAAATCACCCATAGTGGGAAGTCAGCCATCAATTTTAGAATTAATGCATAACACATCACTATTGGATGAAGAAAAAGAAGAGAAATCAGTGGAGGAGTAAGAAATGGAAAGTTATTCAACTTTATCATCATTAGCAAGCTCATAAATATCATCACACTCATTTTCAAGTAATGTATCAATCATGTTAAGTCTTAGGAGAGAATAATCCTGATGTGGATTTCTATACATTTTAAACTGAATTATGTGCCCACCAAATTCCATTTTAATAATTCCATCTTTCATGCAAATCATGGTTAACTGTCCTCAAGAATGGTCTTCCTAGAATAAGAGTACTATCATTAAGAGACTTATTTGTCATATCCAAAACATAAAAGTCCACAGGAAAGATAAGGTCCTTAACTTGAACTAAAATGTCTTCTAAGATTACCTTAGGATTTATAATACTCTTATCAGCTAATTGAGCTAACACACTAGCTAGTTTAATCAAATTCACTCCTAGAGCATGATAAACTGAACTAGGCATCACATTAATAGTAGCACCAAAATCTAATAATGCTCTAGAAATAGTTATCTTACCAATTATACAAGGAATAGAAAATGCACATGGATCTTAACACTTCACTGGAATTTGAGCTTTGAAAAGTGCAAAAGCTTTAGGTCCCACTTGCACTAGTTCATTAGGTTTGTATATTTTCTTGTGGTTGCAACTGTCCTTCAAACACTTTGCATATTCTGGCACTCTTTGAACCCTCTCCTGCATAGGCACATTTACTTCAATCTAGCTAAAAAATTCAATTACTTCTTTGTTTCTATTGCTCTAAGGTTTTCTTCTTACTACTCATGAATTCCCTTGGGATAGGTAAATCCTTCAGATTCACTTCTGTCTCAGCTGACTTAGAATTTGTTTCTTTTTGCTTGAGCTCTGCATTGACTACTGATTGTGTTTCTTCAGTTGTGTCCACTCTAGGGTTTCCTAACTAAGAATCCATAGCCTTAAATAGCTCAGTTTCCTTGCTATTTGGCTACCATAACCTTTAAAATCTTGTGCAGAGTCAATTTGACTTTCTTTAAGATCAACTATAACCTCTTCATTCCTAAGGAGTTATGCTTCCTTCTTGCTTTCAGACTTCTCAATGCTATTCCTTATTAGACTGCTAGAATCAGTGTCTACCTCATATTCCTCTTCATTTTTAGCATCTGTAACTTTCTCCCCACTTCTCAAACTTATAGTGTTCACAGATTTGGGGTTTACAACTGTATTTAAAGGTAGATTTCCACCAATTCTGGCCTGAACATCATTTACTAAATTGGCTAGCTGTGATATATAGCCATTCATGTTTGTATCTTTTGTTTCCCACTGTTCTATTTTACTCTCCAAGGCAGCAAACTTAGAATTTGTCATTACTAAATTGCTCTCTACTGTAGATCTCAAGTCCTTGAAGTTATAGCTGAAGTTTATGTTTATTGAATTTATATATGAGTTTATCACATTAATGCTCTTGATTATTTCAGATATTCCATCATCCTTTGTAGCAGTAGGGACTTCCATAGCTCTAGAGGATTCAGCTCATTGCTTATCATTGTTGAATTTGTTTGGCCCAAAATTCTTGTCTCCACCTCCATCGATGATCTCTCCATCCTTCATTATATATGTTGGAGTATGGATTCCTTTATGGATATTGATTTTGTTTGCTTTGATAGATGGCTAATACATCCTCATAGTGTGTAGGACACTTGTCACTGGTATGCATTAGAAAAGAATAAAGTTAACAACTAGGAGCAACTAGAGCTTGAGAGTATGGGCTTTGAACATGTGAATTGCTTAATTGAGTAGCTAACTTGTTGATCTGAGCATACATAGTAGCAACTTAAGAAGGAGAATTATTATAATCTTGAGAAGAGCTTGTAGCAATCTCATAAACTTGGCTAGCATTATAGCCCCTATACTGCTGATAATTATTTGCTATCTTCTAAATTAAATAACATGCTTCATCAGGAGTTAAGTCATTAATGGAAACCCCAACAGCTGTATCCAAATTATTTCTATATGAAATACGCAATCTTGAGTGAAAATATTGCACCAAATGCTCACTTGGAATCTGGTGTATGGACATCTAGCTAGCAACTCTTGAAACCTTCCCCAAAACTCATGAAAAAACTCTTGAGCAAATTATTTTGCTGTAAAAATCTCCTTCCTCAATGTAGCAGTCTTAGATGTAAGGAAGTATCTCTCTAAGAAAGCATTCCTCAAGTTATTTCAATAGTCCAAAGCTTGAGGTGCATGATGTGGCAGCATATAAAACCATTCTCTTACTTTTCCTTCAAGTGTAAAATGGAATACTTGTCTCTGCACAGTATCCATATCAGGACCTATAGGTTTCATAGATAAGCACACCCACTGCATAGTCTTCAAGTGCTTGAATGGATCCTCACCTGCCAATCCATAAAATTTGGGTAAGTTACTCAACAAAGGACCTTTAGCTCAAAATTAACATCTAAAGTAGGACAAGTGTGAAAAGGATCAAAGTTTGCATTAGAAGAAGTCAGTTCTCTTATGCTCCTATGTGCCCTTTTATTATTCATGTTATTATCTTCATGTTGCTCATTTAGATTATTCTGATTATGAGTATGAGCTTCACCCTCATTAACATGCTCCATGACAAAATGATTATCTAAGATATCACCAAATGCAAATTCAGTCTCAGCTACAACAGATTCATCATAAGAACTAAGCTCAACAATAGATGCAACACTAGCTTGCTTTAAGATTTTAGCCTTCTTAATTTGCATAAATGTTCTATTGGTTTCTCTGTCCAAAGGAAAGAGTTTAGAGCTTTTGGTCATGCAAACCACACTCAACAATTATGCAGGAAATCAAGTACATCAATATTACAACAATTTCAGAAATTAAGATCAAGTAATCGTAGTACAAAAAGACTGAGGTCGTGACACAAAATGACTTTAATCACGACTAAAAATAACAAAAAGTAGATAACGCGACAAAAATGAACTTCAAGTCATAACTTTTAGTCATAGAGAGTAACATTTTTAAACCATGATTTTTGGTTGCGACGAAATGTCACTTTGGTTGAGACTAAAAATCATAGAGAGCAAATGCTTGAAATTACAAGTTTATGGTTACGACCAAATGTCACTCCAATCACGACTCAAAAGAACATAGAGTAAATATGAATTAAGCACTGATTTTTGGTCGTGACTAAGTGTTAATTTGGTTGCGACTAAAAATCACAGAGAAGAAAATTTGTTTAATAAAGATTTTTGGTTGTGACCAAAAAGCACTCTGGTTGAGACCAAAAGTTGCAGAGAGCAAATCTGAGTTAAAAACTAATTCTAGGTTACGACCAAATATGTATCCGGTCGTGACTAAAAGTCACAGAGAGTGTTAAAAATAAATTTTTGCACTTAAGTAACGACTAAATAGGCAATTGGTCTTGACTCAAAAAGACAAAACACTAAATTTGTAGAAAAATAAAACACCTATATTCTTTTTATGTTTTTAGGCCCAGTAGATTGCTTAGGAAACCTTAACAAGTAAGGCTCCCAGACAACGGTGCCATTTTGATAACTGTTGTTTTAATTATCAAACAAGAACTAAGCTAACCAATAGTAAAGTGAGGCTAACCTAAGTCAATTCACAAGGAGCCTAAATGGATGCTAAAGTTCCCAACTAATCCAATGAGACACAAATTAACAAATTAATGAATTATGAGATGAGATATTGAATAACTTCTAAATGTAAATCCTATGATACTATTTATGATTTTAGGTGTTAATGATGATGATATGAATCAATGATAAGTGTGTTCCCTTGGAGATTACCTTACCTTAATTATCCACAGAATATTAGGAGTTAGTTGAATAAGAATATGTTAGATAACAACTCACCAGCTAAATCATAGTCAAAGCTATAACTCGCAGACATTGAATAGAGAAATATGAATCATTCAACTCAAGAGGTAGAAGAAGATGAATTAAACAGATACAACTGTACTTTGCTATAGATTGCTCTAATTAACCATAGCCATGCCCAACTAGTTCAAGGATGAGAATCAATCAAAGCTCAATTAAACATAATCAGGAAATCCAACTCGGTTCCCTAATGTTCATCATCTACTAACTCTAATTAAATCAATAAAACCAGAATTAACTACATCAACTTGATACAATTAAATCTAAATTAAAGACATAATTGAAACTCCTTGTTTCATATGAAGGATTCTAGTTCAGTATTATCTCTAAGAGAGAACAATAGATTTAGCCTTCTATTGCTGTTGAAACATCCTCCCTTAGACTCCTCAGAGTACACTTGCGGAAGCAATATTAGCTTGATTATATCTTAACTTAAGCCCAGAAATTAAAATTTCTACTCTTAAGTTTCTTATTCTGAACCTTTAATTCGAGAACTGATTAATCTCATTCTACACATCCAAACAAGGCTTATTACCTATCCACGGAATGCCCCAGATGTGTTCCACTGGACCACCAAATTTTGTGGCCGAATTCCTCTGTTTACTAGGTCAAACTGAGGTCAGAATACTACTACCTCAAGACCTGCGAATTTCTCTTTTAATTCGTCATCCACAAATTGAACATGCCAAACAATATTTATTATTAAATAATAAAATGTCATACAACAAGGCATACACAAAATTCTCATATTCTATTACATCTTTTCCTGCCCGAACTTCGGCAGTATAACCGCTAGGCTTCATCTGTACAAAGAACTGAACCGTACTGATTCAGTAATTCCCTCATGAGAACTACCATTCTACGTAAGTACCCAGGAAAGACTAGATGAACCGGCTAGGTCCACTCACTTCCAACCTCCTTAGACAGTACAGATGTACACAGTACTTATCATATATTGATGTTCAGTCTTAGTTTCGGCAGCATAACGGCGTCTCTCAAAATTCTTAGAATTCACTTCAACATAATCTCCCTGTAATGGGTTAGACATGGGGAATGAGATTCGGGAGAATCTCAGTAGTAAATAATCATAACAATATATGTAATGCAGTGTGACAGTGCTTGCTTGTGATTGTGTACAGATAAGTATGCTGCATGCTTCCATACTCAATAACATATGATCATAGCATTGCAGTAGAGCTTCAGACATAACATATAAGACAACAATCCAACCAAACAATAGCACATCAAATCACAAAGCCATTACATAAAAGCTAGGATTAGTTACTACCTCAAAAGCTTAGCAGAACTCTACTATCTCTATACTACTTCCAGCTCCGCCAGAACTTCCTTTCTTCTTTCTTTCTCCTTCTCTCTCTTTCTCTTGCCAAAACCGTGGGATGCATGAAATGGGAGGGGGAAGGAGTATTTATAGTTTCCTTCAATGGCATTCCTGTAATTTTGAAGCCATCTGAACATGTGGTCCTAGTTTTTCCTGGAATTTTCTATTTTCTTTTATTCCTTTTTACTGCATCACCCAGGACACCTCACCGGGACACCTCATCGCCACATTCTTCACATGTCACAATTCCTGGACACTTCATCAGCTGACTCAGCATTTCCAGTCCAATCCAGTACCGGTCCGGTCCGATTTCCCACAAACCGAACTCAACGGCTGAGATTGGGCCATGTGTCCTTAACTTTTCTTCTGCCTCTAAGATGATGCCATGTGGCATCTGGAAGGGACCTTTCACGCCTTCCAATGCTATAAAGATAAGTCCCGGACTTTATCTGATCACCTCCTCGGTTATCGTGCCAACCGAGTAACTTTACTTTACTGAAAAGTCATTAAATCATTATTTTAATGTCACTTTTCCCCCTGAATCACTGGGCCTGCGTTTTTGGGCCTGGAATATCATCTTGGGTCTCTGATCCAGCCCAAGTACTCTGATGGCACGATTCCCAAGAAACACCCCTTGACAAATTACCAAAATGCCCTTAGTCTCTCTTTCTTTACTTTACTAGGTCTAGGGGCATAATTATCTTTTCTCATCTTACCAGAGTATTTTCTAACCCTGGTCAACTATCCAGATAACTTCCCTGGACTGTCTAACCTTAGGCAAATGACCAAAATACCCTTTACTCATTCTTCAGCTGTTCTATAACATAGGGGCATTTTTGTCATTTCGCACCTTTTTCCCGGACACCGGCCCCTTTTACCACTGGACTGATCTAATGGGCCTGGGCCTTCCCTGGTGTCACTAAAGGCCTTAGAAACACTATACGGCCCCCTGGCCACAATCTGATCATCCCTATCGGGACTGCTTTTCCTTTACCGATTATAACTGTAAATTCCCATCTTCCGAAATTTTTACAGAAAAATCGGGACCTCAAATCAAAATTCCGTTACTCCTCATTCAACCCGGAATCCTTTTCTCTATCTCCCGATATTTTCAGATATTTTATCCGGACCGGGCTGTTTTGGCCTGAAAAAGCGCTCACGCGCACACTTTTCCAAAATGACCATTTTACCCCTGGTCACATTTCTAATTCTTTCATACACATAGAGACCTCATATGCACATTTCACAGTTGAGTAAAATGATCAGCATAATTTTCTGTATTTTCTGGCAAAATATGGTACTCATCGGCTACCAGCCCGATCTTTCCCAAAATTATAATTTTGCCCCTGCATTCTCTTTCTGGCATCTATTCTCATCTTCTCATCCTTCATCTTAAGTTCTAGAAATTCTCTTTCAATAACTCATCCCTTAAACTCTTCAGGAGTCATCATTACTTGAAAGGCTTGACAACCCGCCCATATCAGGTTATCTCACACAGGAGCCAGCCCATATCAAGCTACCTGCAGAATTCCTAGGCATAAGACTTAGGATATTCCTCACATTCCTCATTTTGAACCTAGGTGAACTGTCCCGATTCTGTAGGTTAAAGACTTAACTCATCTTTAAATCCTAAAGGACTTAGCTCATCGCTCGGATTCCTACAAAATACAGGTAAGTAATCTGCCCATATCAGATTACCACCCTAGGACTACGGGTTTAGCAGCCTGCCCATATCAGACTACTTCCCAGTTCTCCTATACCAAAAATCGGGATGTTACAGCTGTCAAGACTTAAACAGTAATAGTAAACAAATTAGTAATAGTCATGGTAACTATAGAAGGAGAAGATGAAGATAAAAGTAGAACTTTCCTCTAGTTCTATTGCTTAGAACAAAAGAAAGTTGTAGATAAAAGAGAGAGAATGGAGATATGAAAGGAGAGAGATAGATGGATTTGAGATGGAGTCAAAAAATGGAATGGATGTCTCCCCTATATGGCGTGAATTTGTCTAATATATATTGGAGAAGTGTATGGTGTGAGTGATGTGTGATCAGATGATGTCAATAAATGAAAGCTAGAATGAATTTGTTCTGTTCTACATAGAATAAGTGAGCTGATGTGCATGAGGTGTGTGAGCTATCCAGAAGTGAATCACTCTTTCCCAGCATGTGCATTTTGAATTCTGTTCTCGTTAATTTTTCCACTTCAACTATAGTAGCAAGTTGACTTGGTAATTAGTGAGTATTTTCCTGAAATGTGGAATTAAGAGATACAAATTATTTATCTAACAAGATAATATGACCAAAATTATATCAATTAATTCCCCATTGTTCTCATTTTAATTTATTACTTAATTGCTCATCATATTAGTAAATGGGGATAGAAATCAATAATAGAACTCTCTTTAAACACACTAAAATCAATATAAATAAGAGTTTATCAATTACTAGCTTAGTGTCTAATTTACTGGATTCAAGATATATTATATGTTATCTTCAAATAGCATAGGATCCATGCTTTTTAAGGCAGTTTTTATAAAAAAACTGTAGTTAATAATAAAATTGCTGTATAAAAATCTTCATGTCTAGTAAATGTTAGACTTTTGACAATCATCGTTACAAGTATCTTTAACGGTGGTTTTTAAAAAACCACAAAAATTTACTAAACTTAATCTGCTGTGAGCTTCAAATTTACTTTTCACAGAGTCACTTGTGGTCCCATTCTCTATCCTAATACCATAGACTTGGACGAAAGGCATTTTTTGTCATTTTCCAATTGTTTTTGGGGATCCCATCATCGTTCTCTATCTCCATCAATGTTAACTCCCTCCATCATCAATCTCATCTTCAAAGTTGTAAGTCATCATTTAACTTATTAATTATTTTGTGGTTTAGTTTCTTTATTGGGATTAAAGGTAAAATAGACTAAATGAGTTAATAAAATATGTAGATGTTACACTATGGGTATGTAGGCAAGTGATTCACTAAAGTGGGTTATGGATTTTTGGGTGTTTGGTTGCTGAAAAACTGAATTGAATTTTGTTTGTTTATATTCCTAAATGTTTGAACTGTTATAATAGATGTTTAATTACTCCAAAATGAGGCTTTAGGATAGTAGAGCTCAAGTTATGAAATTGCTCTCTTCCTTTATTTGGAGCTGAGCCATAGTGATAAGCTCGGATTGTCGTCATACGATCCATAAAAAATAATGATTGCACCCAATAATGTAGTATAAGGTACAACCCTATCGTTTTTCTCAAGGAGCCTTTTTATTGGAATCCTAGCAAATTGGTGGCAAAGCCATTCAAAAACTGAGTAAAAACATGGGTTTTAGGTTTTATTGAATATTGATGCTATAAAATAAGGGTGCAGTAAAGTAAATGTTTTTTGTATTTTTGATTTAAGATGAAAATGAGTTGGATTGTGAAAGAAATATGTTAAGAAAGACTCTTGATGATGAAAACATAACTATCCTTGCTCTTGATTTGATATGGGAGATTTGAAATCACTAAGTCTTAAACAAAAACCTCAATCAATCGATTGAGTCCAATGCACTAATGATTCTTGAACTCCTTTGATCAAATCTAGCTTAAGAACTTCTGAATGCAATGTTAAAAATCACTTAGTGTGTAATTAAATTAGATGATGAAAATGCCCTCAAATGGTCATCAATCAAGAACCATAGACTTCAAGCAATTGAATTAAACATCAACAATCGTTGATAATAGTTTAACTATCCAGAAATCAAAATTGAAATATTTATATTAAGATCAATAATCACATCATCCAATGTCAATTACAAATATCTAATATGAGAATAATCAATTGACATTCAATCCCTATTCATATAATGAAATTCGTATCTAGAAATGTCAAAATATAAAATAGGTGCAGATTAAGATAGAAAACTCCCTAGTGCAGTCCATGAGCTCAAGATATGTTGTTCATCACCAAGAGACTAAAGTTCTAGCCTCTCATAGCTCCTACTGTGCTACCATTGTTGCCCAAAAATGATGCCATGAATAATTCCAAATAAGGTGATAGAAAGGTAAAGAGAAAGATGGTAGAAATGGATTAATCGCTGCAGAAATATGAAAATCTGTGGAAAGATCAATAAAAATGGAAGGTGTGAATGGACGATGTAGAGAGAATGTTGAGAGAGAGGGAGCAGTTATTTCCTGGCCAAATCTGACAAAAACTCCAGCCCCCTTCGTCTGCCTGCTTCTCCTTCCTTTAATCGTAGAGTAGCCTAAATAAAAACGCACACCTTCACTAACTGGCTATTCTAGTCGTGACCAGATCCTAATTTTGGTCGTGACCTGAGAACATAGAGAATATCCCAGGAGAAAATAAGACATGACTAGTGGACTCTTAGGTCGTGACTTAACATCACAGAAGTTAGCTTTCACGTTTCAGGTCATCTTTGTCTAGTGATTCCTTCTCTGCTTCACATAAGGTCCTTAATTCTCCTCTAAAACACCTGCAATTCAAAATAAAAACTCACTATAAAAGCCCAACTAAATAAAGAACAACATAAATGCAGTTTGGACGAGTTAATTTACCATTTAACCTTTTTATCAGCACATTGCCATGCACAATCATGTATTACCATAAAAGCACAATTATAGGCATAAAATGAATGGTAAACTTCCCATAAAACCCTTGAAAATGTCAAAGAAACCATATACAATTTGCATCCTATCACATGGGATAACTAAATCTAGGTTAATCTTAAATGTGATTTTTAAGACTCAAGATTGTGGGACATAAGAGGAGTTGGATGATTAGGTAATTATATATAACATAATCGATAGTTAAAATGATGGTTTGGTAGTTGATTTATTGATATAACAAAGACATATAAATGTTTGTGTATGTTATTGGGCCATGAGGTTTAAAGAGTAGAATATAGTATACTGTTTTGAGATTCTTAATATCTAAACATAGGGCTCAATGAAGTTATAATTTGGGAGATTAGTTCACTATTTTGGATGGTTAGTTGTATCATATTCTTAACTTTATTTATTGTTTTTTGAACAGAGTATAGGCTATTTAGGTTCAAGTTTTGGTCAATTTAGGAAGAAAAGAGGAAGAGGTACTGGTGTAAAATTGGTATTCTAAATCCCCATTTTTAAATCGGTCAATGCGGAGACGGTTTTAAAAAAATGACCGGTGGCATTTTTATAAATAATATGAAATATATACACCATATTTACTCGTGACCGATGTGGAAAAATTTAGTCCGGTTTGGATGTTTACTTTCTACAGCCAATGTTATAGTGACCGATGTGGAAATATTTAGTCCGGTTTAGATGAACTCCGTCTGTATCCTTTCTCACCATTTTATGTCAAGTCTTCTCAGACATGCGCAGTAGTTCATCATGATCCTTACCCGTCTGTATCCTTTCTCACCATTTTATATTCATTTCTTCTATTCTTCTATCTTAACTCTTCAATAGCTTCTTCCTCATCCACCCTGTAACACCCCAATTTTTAGGCCTAGAGATGCCAGAAGGAGAATTCAAGGGCATAATCGTAATTATGGGAAAGATCGGACTGGTGGCCGATGAGTACCATATTTTGCCAGAAAATAGAGAAAATTATGCTGATCATTTCACTGAACTGTGAAATGTGTATATGAGGTCTCTAGGTGTATGAAAGAATTAGAAATGTGACCAGGGGTAAAATGGTCATTTTGAAAAGTGTGCGCGTGAGTGCTTTTTCAGGCCAAAATAGCCCGGTCCGGATAAAATATCTGAAAATACCAGGAGATAGAGAAAAGGATTCCGGATTGAATGAGGAGGCACAGAATTTTGATTTGAGGTCCCGATTTTTCTGTAAAAATCCTCGAAGATGGGAAATTACAGTTATAATCGGTAAAGGAAGAGCAGTCCGAATAGAGATGATCGGACTATGGCCAGAGGCCATACAGTGTTGTCTAAGGCCCGTAGTGACACCAGGGAAGGCCCAAGCCCATAATACCAGTTCAGTGGTAAGGGGGCCGGTGTCCGGGAAAAATGTGCAAAATGACGAAAATGCCCTTATGTTATAAAATAACTGAAGAATGAGTAAAGGGTATTTTGGTCATTTGGCTAAGGTTAGACAGTCAAGAAGGGGTATCTGGATAGTTGACCAGGGCCAGAGAATACTCTGGTAAAATATGAAAAGACAATAATGCCCCTAGACCTAGTAAAGGAAATGAAAGGACTTAAGTGCAGTTATGGAAAGTTTCAAGGCCAAAAAGGAAAGTAGACAAAAATGTGGGGTCCTTAAGTGTAATTTTAGCCAAATAAAAAGGGACTTAAATGAAAAGAAGAAAAGTTCCCTGGGGCTAAATTGTAATTAAAGAAAGTCAGGCCGGAAGTGGTTTGGACTGTCCGAAAGCATTTCAGTCCCAGATTTCACCGGTAGAGAGAGCAAGGGACGCTCGGTAATCTGGCTTAATACAGGAATTTTTGAAGACTCCAGATAGCCAGAAATGGACTGATCGTCCAAAAGTTATAAAAATTCATACCGGATATCCTAGAATTCAGATCTAGGTGAGAAAATACAGGATGATACGTCCTTATGGGGCGGATGTCGGGAAACTGACAGAATACCGATAGGAGGCCTGTAGAAAAAGTTATTCGCAAATCAGAAAATCTAGACGGGAGTGTGAGGCCTCCGGGGATCCGATAGGGACATTTATCGGTATTTGAAAAGGGACTGAATGAGTTCGGATGACCTCAGTCAGATGACTGATATGACTCACAGGGATGCCTGAACACCGCAGGCTAGTGTTTCGGACAGAAGGAGCCGGTGTCCGGATATGTGTATAAACGGTGAATAATAGATAAAATATTCAATAATTATTAAAAGGGGAAGATTCCTCGTAATGCGTGCCATGAAGGTATTGGACCCAGAAAGGCTCAATAATGGCGCCAACAGAGGCCCAGTAAGACCCTTGGACTGATAGGTGGGTCAGTATCCGGCAGAACCCCAGAAAAGTGCGAAATTACGAAAATGCCCCTGTGTTGTACAAAAGGGTAACAGATGAATAAAGGGCATTTTGGTAATTCTGGACAGGCTCAGAAGCCAGGGCACATACAGATAAAGTTACTAAGAGTCAGTATATGCCCTGACAGAGTACAGAAGGGTGTAAAATGACGATTTTACCCTTAGGGTTAAAATAATACAAGAAAGGGCACCCAAGGGTATTTTGGTAATTTGCCCAGGGCTGTTTCTTGGGAATCGAGCCATCAGAGTACTTGAGCTTGATCAGGATCCAAGACAACATTCCCAGAGCCCAAAAACGTAGGCCCAGTAATGTGTGGGAAAAAGTGGCATTAAAATATTATTTTAATGTTGTTTCACTAAAGTAAGGTTACTCGGTCGGCACGATAACCGAGGAGGCGATCAGATAAAGTCCTGGATTTATCTGGATAGCATTGGATGGCGTGACAGGTACCAGTAAGATGCCACATGGCGCCATCACAGAGGAGGAAGAAAAAGTTGAGGACACGTACTACGAGGCAGGACACTGGACCGGTGAGTCAGCCTGCTGAGGTGTCCAGGAATTTCAGCATGTGGAAAATGTGGCGCTGAGGTGTCCTGGTGAGGTGTCCCAATGATGTCATGCATGATGCAGTAAAGGAGGAATTAAAGAAAATAGGAAAATCCAGGAAAAACCAGGACCGCAGGATCAAAGTTCATGGTAATTACGAGATTGCCATTGGAGGAGGTTATAAATACCCCCCCCCCTTTGCCTTCATATGCCACGGCCAAGAGCCATTTTAGAGAGAGGAGGAGGTGCTAGAGAAAGTGAGAGGAAGAAAGAAAGAAAGGAAGTTCTGGCGGAGCTGGAAGCAGAATAGAGATAGTAGAGCTCTGCTGAGCCTTTGAGGTAGTAACTAATCCTAGCTTTTATGTAATGGCTTTGTGATTTGTTGTGCTATTGTTTGGTTGGATTGTTGTCCTATATGTTATGTCTGAAGCTCTGCTGTAATGCTATGATCATATGTTATTAAGCATGGAAGCACGCAGCATACTTATCTGTACACAATCACAAGCAAGCACTGTCACTCTGTATTACATATATTGTTATGATTATTGCTACTGAGATTCCCCCGAATCTCATCCCAATAAGTAAACCATTACAGGGGAGGTTATGTCAAAATGAATTCTGGGAATTTTAAGAGACGCCGTTATGCTGCCGAAGTAAAGACTGAACATCAGTATATGATAAGTACTGTGTACGTAGTGCTGTCTAAGGAGGCTAGAAGTGAGTGGACCTAGCCGGTTCATCTAGTCTTTCCTGGGTACTACGTAGAATGGTAGTTCTCATGAGGGGATCACCGAATCAGTACGGTTCAGTTCTTTGTACAGATGAAGCGTAGCGGTTATGCTGCCGGAGTTTAGGCAGAAAAAGACGTAATAGAACCATGAGAATTTATGTACATGACCAGATGTAAAATAACTTATTAATTAATAATAATTGTTGTTTGGCATGTTTGACTGTTGTATGATGGATGTATGCATATGTATGCAAAGTAGAAATGCTGAAATTTACCATTGTGAACAGTAACACGTGGTAACCTAGTCATATTTGATAAATGATTAAAAATAGTAAATGGATGAATAAATGTACGAAATTTTTATGGTAAATAGTAGACATACCAGGATTTAATTTGATATATGAAACGTATCATTTGGATGTCTACACAAGGAGATATAAATTATTAAAGTTGGGACCAGAATGCTGGATTCAGGGAGAAAAACGTGGAATGAACAGTAAACTTGACACGTTGACTGACGTTGACTTGGTCAATGAATGGTCAACTAGTTATTTTACCCTGAAATATAATTGAGTTAGCTTCATTTAGAAATTGGAACCACTTCATTTTGATTTTTCTAGAATTAGTTATGATTTTTCGAAGTCAGGTCACTCATCTGGAATTTTCAAGTGAACAGTACTCGATAAGAGTAAAATTCCAGATTGGGGAATTGGACTTCAATGACCTTAAAAGTGGTTCTAAATGCTACTAAATGGTCCCTAAGACATATGAAAGGAAGGATGTTTCACACCCCTCCTTCTCCACCTCACAAAAGACAAAACATAATTTTGAAGACAAACATGTCTGTCATGATAACCCTTCAGTTCCTTCTCCTCCTCCCCTGCTTCAGAATCTGGTGGAATGCCTGGAGGAACTCATCCTGCGATTTAATGCCCTGGAGCACTCGGTGGAATAACTGAGTCTGAAAGTTGAGAGGATGAATCAATGTTCAGAGCCTTCCGTTCTGAAGTTCATCGCCATCAACAGGATGATAGTTTATTTCATCCTGTTGTTGATCCCAACTTTGACTCCCAAAACACTGACTCGAAAGATGATGATGAGTGAAAATGAGGTCTCCTGCCTTTCTCTATTCCCCACCTCCTTTTTGATGTAATGAAAAGAATGAGGAGATGATGATATTGTATTTATATAGGTTGATAGAGCGAGGTCTTTTTTTTTAGATTTCAAGATGTAAAGTTAGTTAGTAAAGTTTAATTTGAATGAATGAAGTTTAATAAGTTTCTTATTTTGCATACGTTACTGATGATCTGTTTATTTTTCAAAATGTTCTATACATCTAAATCCCACTTTTAAACATGTCACTGAGGAGACAGTTTACAAAAATTAATGGTGGTATTTTTTGTAAATAGAATTAAATATTTACACCAGATTTAACAGTAACCGATTTAAAATATAAACACCCAGTGCAGATTAGCTTTGTCCTATCTGCCTCTTCAGTTTCCTGTCTATGCTTTCCCACTTTCTTCTTCAGACTGTTCATTTCACTTCTTCGGTTCCTAACATTTGTAGTCATTATGATAGAAGGCCAATCGCATTCTTCTATATTCTTATTGATCATCAACCATATATATATGTATACCATTCCTATGATCGATCTGTACATTTTGTCTCATCACTTTATCTTTGTTTTCTTTTCTTTTCATCTATCTGAATCCTCCAATGGCCTCTTCCTCACGCATGACTCCTTCTCCTCCCCACAAAAGAAATAGAGATGACTTTGAAGACAAATATCCTGATCCTTACCCTTTTGTTCTTTCTCCTCCTTCCCTGGTTGTGACTCTGATGGAGTGCCTTGAGGAACTCATACTACGCTTCAATGGGCTGGAGGACTCCGTGTAAGAACTGAATCGGAAAGTTGACAAACTGAAAGCAAGTTTCAGAGATTCCCGCTCAGAAGTTCATCGCTATCAACAGAATGATAGCTTCTTTAATCCTGTTGATCTCACCCAATCTGATGACTCCCAAAACTCTGAGTCTGATGAGTAGTGAAAGATTACAACTTTTATCTGCCCCTCCTAGGTTATAATGACTATATTATATATTCTAATATATATTTTTTTTGTGTAAAGTTGATGACATAGTGTTCTTTTACTTATTAAAAAAGAATAAACAGATTGTATCAAGGTTTAAGCGACTCTTTGCTAATGAAGATGATGCAAAGAAAATGTTATGGCATGTTAATGAAAGGATTAATGATGGAAAGATTCGTTATCCGGCTGACTCTTTGCAATGGAAGGAGATTGATGACTTATTTCCCGAGTTCGGCAATGAACCACGAAACCTAAGGCTTGGACTTAGTATGGATGGCATGAACCCTTATAGTAGCCTTAGTAGTATACATAGTTTATGGCCCATCCTCCTGGTGATTTATAACCTATATCCCTTATTGTGTATGAAACAGAAGTATGTAATGTTGTTTATGCCAATCTCAGGACCAAAACAACCGGGAAATGACATAGACGTTTACCTAACACCCTTGATCGAAGATTTGAAGAAGCTATGGGAAGGTGTGGATATTTTTGATGTGGTTAAGAAGGAGGTCTTCAATATGTGGGCCATGATCTTTTGTACAATTAATGACTTTCCTGCTTACGGAAATTTATCAAGGTATAGTGTTAAGGGCCATAAAGCATGTCCGATTTGTGAGGAAGGGACTTGCTAGTATCAACTTTTTCATGGAAGAAAGACAGTCTACTAGGTTATAGGAGATTTTTAAGACAAGCTCACCCATACCGTCAACTAAAGAAAACAATTTTTGGCGGTCAAGAATTTAAAAATGCTCCAAAGCCATTGACTGGAGAACAAGTTTATGAAAAGGTGAAAGACATCAATGTCACTTTTAGTAAGATTACCAAGAAAAGTGAGAAAAATGTATGGAAAAAAGATCTGTCTTCTTTGAGCTTCCGTACTAACGACATCTTCATGTAAGGCACTGTATTGATGTGATGCATGTGGAGAAAAATGTGTGTGACAGCATTGTTGGAACACTTCTCAACACACATGGTAGTTCCAAAGATGGTTTGAAGGCAAGATTTGATTTGAAAGAAATGGGAATACGAGAGGATTTACATCCGAGGCCAGATGGTGAGGGGAGTTATTGTGTTGAAGAGATTAATATTTTGTCCAAGGGTGAGAGAATAAGTATTTGTGAGTGTTTGCAAGGAATCAAAGTTCCCTCTAGGTACTCATCTAATCTTAAGAGGATTTTGTCGATGAAAGATTTGAAATTAGTAGGCCAAAAGTCTCATGATTGTCATGTATTGATGCAACAATTACTCCCAGTGGCTGTTCGAGGAATCCTTCAAGATGATTTGAGACACATTGTAATCCTACTTTGCTTCTTCTTCAATGCTATATATGGCAAAGTCTTTGAGACTAAAAAGTTAGAGGAATTGGAGCACGAGGGTTATGTTATTTTGTGCCAGCTTGAAAAACAATTTCTTCCTGCCTTTTTTGACATCATGGTACACCTCATCATTCATCTAGTGCAAGAGATAAAACTGTGTGGCCCGTATACTTACGATGGATGTACCCATTGTTCAAAAATGTGTTGCCGAAGAAGCTATGGATTTTTGTCAACAATACCTATCTAAAGTAAGACTTATTGGTCTCCATAAACCCAGTGCCAAACAGGGGGGTCAACGCGGAATGTTGGTGATGAGTGTTGATCGTAATGAACTACAGCAAATACACTTACACATCTTGAATAACATTGATAAAGTTTAAGACTATATTGTTGTTCATAAATAGCTTGTTCAAAAAAAAATAATAGGATGACAGAGCAAAAGCTAATTAGAAAAAACAACAAATCTTTTGCACATTAGTTTAAACTGGAGGTTGAAAATGAGGATTGTGTTTCTGATACAGTTAGATGGTTGGCATGTGGTCCTGAACTTAATGTGATATGTTGGAATTCATTTGATATCAACGGGTATTCCTTTTATACGAAGTCCCTAGATGATAAAAGTAGCGTGCAAAATAGTGGTGTTATGTTAGTAGCTGAAGCTATGCATTTCTCTAGTTCAAAAGACAACAATCCTAAATTAGAACCCATCCCTTATTATGGCATTGTTGAAGAGATTTGGGAGGTGGACTACTCCAAATTCACAGTTCCCGTGTTCAAATGCAAGTGGGCTAATGTAAACAACGGTGTTATGGTCGATCAGTTAAGATTTACACTGGTTGATTTGAATAATACAAGTTTTGGGGATGAGCCTTTCATTATGGCAGACCAAGCAAAGCAAGTGTTCTATATCACTGATCCTTCAAATGAAAGAGGGTCTGTCGCGCTCCAAGGAAAAAGGGTTGTTGACGATGATGATTCTATTTGTGATATCCCTTCTTTTCAGTAGGTTTACCAAAATTAAATGAAGAAGAAGTGGATTCAAATTGATTTGTATGTGTTTCATGTTTTTGATGTAGTATAGACATGTAATATTAAGTTTCTTATTATGATTGCATATATGTTTTTGATGTAATAATAACACAGACAAATTCTTGTTCTGATAAAAATGTTGTAACATGAAGGGATGTGATGATATATATGATGATGAAGGAGTTTAAAAAAATAACTACAAAACTAAAATCGGTCTTAAGTGTTATCCGGTGTAAAAAGTCTACTAGTGTCAATTTTGTAAATAAATTATAATATTTTTTACACTAGTTTCATATTTTATCCGGTGTAAAAAGTCTTCTTATATTCAAAATAAATGTCATAAAATAATATTTTTCATCGGTTATATTTTTGTCCAGGTTAGAATAATTTATATCCGGTGTAAAATTTCTATATATATTTTTTTAAGCCCGCCCCTTGGCGCGACCCTCATTCTCATTTCTCAATTCTACTATCATAACTCCTTGTCGCTCTCATTCTTCTTTGCCGTGTACGTGTTCTCTGCACTTATTTTCTTGTGTATGTTGTCACATCATAATTTTCTTATGTCTTAGGGACTAAACAGTAGCATCTGGAATCACTTATATGATCAATGAAGTCAAATTACATAATCTGGAATTTTTTACCATGGGTTACTGTTCATATGGTAAAATTCCAGACAAGTGATTCAACTTCAAAAATTCATAACTAATTCTGAAAAAATCAAAATGAAGTGGTTCAAGTTTCTATGCGAAGATAACATAAGCCTCTTTAAGGGAAAAATATGAATCTGACCAAACTCCAGACCAATTAATACAGTATTGACGTAGGATATTACTGTTCATTTGGTCAGTTTCACAGTTTCTAGATTTGGTTCCCTAACTTTGAAAAAATAGTTCTCTTTGTACAAATATCAGAATAAGATGTTCTTGGTACCAAAATGAAGTTTAACATGTCTATTATCGTATTGTAAAGTCTTATACATTTATTCAAATTGTAGCTATTTTTCCTAAGTCTTAACAAATATAACCAAAACTGAACAAGTATTTAATACACACGTTACATATTTCCATAAAAAGTCTCTTATACAACAACGTATTTATGCATCATAAATTCTTCATTCTCCTTCCTTGCTTCCATAAGATGGCCCTACTGTGATATTTGTATAATGGAAGGAGTGAGATTTCGGGAAAATCTCAGTAGCAAACGGAAACCAAACATTGTATGCAACTCAATGCTTGTGTTAATATGTGTGTGCTTAATGATCATGCTTGCATAATGATATCTTTAAATGCTTCCATGTTCCTTAAGTTATAACATATGGCCATAGCATAAAAAGAAACAGAGCATCATTCAATCATACATGCTTCACATAATCAAAGTAAACATTCAACACATAAAACATCCAAGCAAGCAAAGCATACAAGTGAGGTAAGTTTACTACCTTGGAATAGCTCTCCTTTAACCTTTTCTTTCTTGGTCTTTTGGTCCTCTCTTTCAAAAATGTCAAAGCCTAATCATGGTAGAGTAATACACTTATTACAATCCATACCAATTCAGCTTTGAACTTCACTTAATAATTTAAGTTCATTTTCCGGAACCTGTACACCCCTAACTTTCTTTATTTGTGGTTAATTGCCTTATCCTTTGAATTAATTTGTGCCTTGACTATATCCCACACAATTTTGCCCAAGGAATCCAAATATGGATTCAGAATTGCGAAATTCCAATGTTTCCTTTAGGTCTGGACAGAAACAGAAACAGCACCTATAATTTTCCAAAAATTTCTCTTTTCAATTCCAATGCTTCCAAGACTTTGATCTTACTTAATCCTACACAATTTTTCATTTTAAACCTATTGGAAACATCAAAATCATGAAATTCCATTCACTGTTCATACGCATGAACAGTAATAGAGAAGGTTTCAAATTGTCCCTTTCTCAATTTTAATGTTTCCAAGGTTCCAATCTTATTCAATCCTACACAAAATCATCATATAAATTCAATGGAAGCATTAGATCATTGAAATTCAATCTTCTTCCTTCAGTTCTGTCCTAGGCCGAAAGTCACATGAATTGGGATTTCAAGGATTACAAAATTAATTCAAGCAATAGCCAATAATCCAAGCTTACTCCTCTTTTTTTTCATAGTTCTATCTTACTACTCTTTTTTTTCTTCATTTCTGTCCAGATTTGGACAGCATGGAGAACCAAGGAAAAATAGGTTTTCCAACCACTAAAACCTAAGTTTCAATCTTCCAAAACATATACATAAGAACTAGGAAGATTGCTTACCTTAAACCTTGATTGCTTTGAACCAAAGTGCCTTGTCTCTTCTTTAGTTTGTTTGAGTTTTCAATCCTCAAGAGTTCCCCCTCTTGTTCTTAACGTAATATGAAGGAATGGAGGGAGGTATTTATAGACAATTTTTAGGGTACTTAGGACTAATCCACCCTTGGAAGTGCTAATTATTACAATGACTTAATTCTTCCTCTAATTGGTTGATTTTATGATTAATTAACCATAATCATCATTAAACTAATTATTATAATATTTTAATGTAATGAGGCACATGTGGTAATTTATTCCTCTTGCTATGCTTGACATGTGGCACAAGGTGGGTCCCACATGGGATACCTCACCATACACCTCACATGTCTTGGAACTTCCTCCTTTCTATTTTTTTTAAAAATATCTTAAAAATTCATTTGGCCACAAGACCATTCCATATCATCTTGGGCTGCTGTAAAATGTCACTTGGGCCTTAAATTGAGTCCAATTGCCAATTAGCTCAATTCCCAAGGCACACCCTATACCGATATCCTTAAATTCTCCTAAATTTTAAAATAAATTCTATAAAATTCTTTTAAGGGTTATAACACTTTTATAAATTCATTCTAATATAAAATGAATTTTCTGCAAAGTCTCATAATTTTTTGAGACGCAGAAGTCCTGATAAAAATTCCCTACATTTCCTTTAACCCTTTATCAGGGTCCAATTTTACCGTAAATTTCATAATTAATTCTACAGGACTCCTTTTTTACTTTTGTTAGTTTGATAAATTCTTATATTATTTATAAGAATTTACTACCAAGTTTCATCTAATTCTGAGGTCCAAAAGATACTGTAATAATTTTCCAAGACTTTGGAAATTCATATCAATTTATCGGGACCTCAAATCAAAATTTCGTGTTGCGTTAAACTGATCAGAATAATTTTCTCTATTTTATGGTAAAATTTGAGACTAAACTACTTTCGGGCAGTTTTGGGCCTTTTTCAGCTCAACTTTCTCATAATTACCATTTTGCCCCTGAACTTTTAAAAATTATACTTCAGGCCCTTAACTTTTCATAATTACATTTAATGGCCCAAAGCTTATGTCTACTTCCACTTTGCACCATAGAACTTTTAGAGTTTTCACTTTAGTCCCTTTCTTTCCAAAATGACCATTAAAATCCATTCATAACTCTTTCTACTATCACTTTAGCCCCAGGGAACTTTTTCTTCTTTGTAATTAAGTCCCTTTATTTGGCTAAAATTACACTTTAAGACCCCACATTTTTGTCTACCTTTCTTTCCTAACCTTAAACTTTCCATAATTACATTTAAGTCCCTTCATTTCCTTTCTTTTGCAATTTAATCCTTTTCTTTACATAAAGGATCACATTTTTTTTTCTGAAACAGAACTCATATATTCCGTTTAATCTATACATAGGAACCAGTACAGAAAATTAAGGATATTACATTTCTCTCCCCCTTAAAATAAATTTCGTCCCCGAAATTTACATTACACCTATTCTATAGGAACAATTCCGGATACTTCTCTCTCATCTTTTCTTCTGTTTTCCATGTAGCCTCTTGTTCAGTCAAGCCTTTCCAGATCACTTTAACTAAAGGAATTTGTTTATTCCGAACTGCTTGACTTTTGTATCAGCAATTCGCACCGGTCCAACCTCATAGGTCAAATCATCTCGCAGTGCGATCTCATCTTGCTCAATCACATGAGATGGATCTGGAATATACTTCTTTAATTGGGAAACATGGAACACATCATGTATCTGGCTGAGATTCAGAGGAAGAGCCAACTTGTAGGCTACTGCTCCTATCTTTGAGAGAATCTGGAATGGTCCGATGTATCTTGGATGCAACTTTTTCACTTTAATCGATCGTCCGGCTCCCGTGGTTGGAGTTAACTTAAGGAATACATGTTCTCCTTCTTCAAACTCCAACGGCTCCCTTCGGACATCTGCATAGCTTTTCTGTCTACTTTGAGCCGTTAACAATCGCTTTCTAATTATTGCAACTTGTTCTGCGGTTTGATCTACTATATCAGGACCAAGCATTCTTCTCTCGCTCAACTCTAGCCAGCATAAGGGGGATCTACATTTACGTCCATAAAGTGCTTCAAAAGGTGCCATCTGAATACTGGCCTGATAACTACTATTATAAGCAAACTCTATAAGGGGTAAATGGATATCCCAGCTACATTTAAAATCTAAGACACATGCTCTCAGCATATCCTCTAATGTTTGTATTGTTCTTTCAGATTGACCATCTGTCTGAGGATGATAAGCTGTACTGAATCTGAGAGTAGTGCCCATTTCTTCCTGTAGAGCCCTCCAGAAATTTAAAGTAAATCGAGGGTCTCTATCGGACACAATGTTGCTCGGGATACCTCGGGATACCATGAAGCCTAACAATCTCCTTTATATACAGCTTTGCCAGCTTTTCAAGAGAATCTCTCTTATTGATTGCCAGAAAATGTGCTGACTTTGTCAGTCGATCAATTACTACCCACACTGCATCATGTCTACTTGGAGTCAGGGGTAGTCCTTCCACAAAGTCCATGGCAATCCCATCCCATTTCCACTCAGGGATATCTAGAGGCTGTAACGTTCCTGCTGGTTTTTGATGTTCAACTTTCACTTTCTGGCAGGTTAGCACTTAGACACGTAAGCTACCACATCTTTCTTCAATCCAGGCCACCCAAATAACCTTTTAACATCATGGTATATCTTGGTCATACCTGGATGTACTGTATAGCGGCTTTTATATGCTTCCTCTAGAATCCTTTCCCTTAATCCCTCAACATTAGGGATATAGGGCCTTCCCCGGAACTATAGCAATCCATCTGGGGAAATCTCAAAATTCCTTGTCTTTCCTTTCTCCAGTTTATCTTTAAATATTTCTGCGAGCTTATCCTGCTGTTGAGCCTCTTTGATCTCATCTTCTAAACATGCTTCAAAATGAACTCCTCCGTAAGGACTTTCTGTCATCTGTATTTGATACAGAGGACTACAATCTCGCATATCCTCCATCAATTCTAATTCCTTAATCATCATGTGCGCTACGTGCACCACTTTTCTACTAAGAGCATCAGCTACCACATTGGCTTTTCCTGGATGGTATTTGATCTAAAAATCATAATCTTTTAACAATTCCATCCATCGCCGCTGCCTCATGTTCAGCTCCTTCTGATCATGTAGATACTTCAGGCTTTTGTGGTCGCAAAACAACTTATCGTTGCTCCATATAAGTAATGCCTCCATATCTTCAGGGCATAGACCACCGTCGCAAGCTCCAGATCATGAGTGGGATAATTCTCTTCATGTGGCTTTAACTGCCGAGAGGCGTAGGCTACTACTCGACCTTGCTGCATAAGCACACATCCCAGCCCCTGCTTGCTAGCATCAGTGTAGACTACATAAGTCTCAGTTGGGTCTGGAATAATCAGCACGGGAGTAGTCGTTAATCTTTGCTTCAACTGCTAAAAGCTAGCCTCGTACTTCTCATCCCACTTAAACTGTTGATTCTTTCTGGTCAGCTTGGTAAGTGGCAAGGCAATTCGAGAAAAGTCTTGAATAAATCTTCTGTAGTACCCTGCTAGGCCGAGAAAACTTCTGATCTCCGTCACTGTCCTGGGCTGCTCCCAGCTCAAAATTGCTTCAACTTTGCTAGGATCCACAGCTACCCCGTCTCGGGATATGACATGACCTAGAAATTTGACTTCTGACAGCCAAAACTCAAATTTACTCAGCTTAGATAGAGCTTCTTTTCTTTAAGGGTACCAAGAACAATCCTCAAATGCCTTTCATGCTCCTCTGGAGATTTGGAGTACACCCGGATATCATCAATGAAGACCACAACGAACTGATCTAGATAAGGCCTGAAGATCCGATTCATGTAGTCCATGAAAATAGCAGGTGCATTGGTTAATCCAAAAGGCATCACGAGGAACTCAAAATGCCCATAGCGCGTTCTGAATGCTATCTTTGGAATATCATCTGACTTAACCCTTAATTTATGGTAGCCAGATCTCAAGTCAATCTTGGAGAATACGCTCGCTCCTGCCAATTGGTCTAGCAGGTCATCAATTCTGGGGAGAGGATACTTGTTCTTGACTGTAATCTTATTTAATTCCCGGTAGTCAATGCATAGCCTTAAACTGCCATCTTTCTTCCTGACGAATAGTACTGGAGCACCCCATGGCGATACACTGGGTCGTATGAAACCCTTCTCCAATAGCTCCTCAATTTGCTTTTTCAGTTCCATCACTTCGTTGGGAGCCATCCTGTATGGGACTTTTGACACTGGTCCAGCTCCAGGTATAATGTCGATTGCAAACTCCACTTCCCGTTCTGACGGCAATCCCTGAATCTCCTTTGGGAAGACTTCGGGAAATTCATTGACTACTGGAATTTTCTCGATGCCTTCTTCTACTTCTGTCTGAATATAAAAGAATACCACATATCCCTGACATCCTTTCTGTAGACATTTTTCTACCTAAGCCTCTGTCATGAAATTCAGTTGTACTCCTGAGCTCCGATCAGTGATCTTTGGACCAAGAACTAGGGTTTTGTTCCTGCAGTCCAACATCACATTATTGGAGGATAACCAATTTAAGCCGAGTATGACATCGATCTCCCGAAAAGGCATACAGATCAAGTCTAGGGTGGTACTGCAGTGCTCATAACGCCCAACACTATTGAGACAAGCATCAGATGTAATTACTCTAGCGTTGGTGAGAGTTTTCACCTGTATATCATAACGCAATTTGCTGATCAGAAGGCCTAGGCTTTTAGCACATTCATAAGATATAAAGGAATGACTTTCACCCGAATCAAATAGAGCAGTCACAGCATGATCATTGAGATAGATTGTACCTTGGATCATCTCAGGTGATCGCTGCGCGTCTTCCCTAGAGAGTGCAAACACTCGTCCTGTTGTCCTGGGCCTTGGATCAGTTATAGCTTGAGGACATTCTCTGGAAAAGTGTCTGGGCTTTCCGCAGGTGTAACATACATTCTGGCCCATTAAGCATGGTCTGTCACCATGATTCTTTCCACATTTTTCGCAGACTTGGGCCTTTGAATCTCTATTGTTGGACCTTCCGCGGAAATTTCCCCTATTTGGCCTCTTGTTCTGTCACGGGCGCTTTCTTTTCTTATAGCCGCTCCCACTAGCCGCTTCTTGATTCCTTCCAGCCTTATCATGAGTCGCTTGATCTTTATTCCCAGATCTGGACAGCATTCTATGATTCATTTTGTTCTCAACGATTTTTCATGCCTCCACAGCCTTATTAAACTGGCTGTATTGTTGGGGAGTTAACTTCTCCTTTAGCATAGAGTTCAGTCCTCTAATCATTCTTTCTGTCATCCAGCGTTCGTCGTCCACTTGGTGTAGGTAAGTTGAATATTGAGATAGCCGGATGAAATTGGCCAAATATTCATCAAAAGCTTTTTTTTCTCCTTGCCTCAGCACAAGGAATTCGGCCTCCCTTTCATCTCGGACGGACTGAGGGAAATATTTCTCATAAAATTGCTCAAGAAACACTTCCCAAGTAATAGGAATGTCCCTTGCTTGGAGAAGCAACTCTGTATTCTTCCATCATCTATCTGCATCTTTTTCTAATTGATAGATGGCCATTTGGGCCTTAGTTTCAATTGGGCAGTCGAGGACCTTGAAGATCTTCTCTAATCTGCTAACCCAATTCTCTGCTATCTGTACTTCAAATGTTCCTTCAAACACTGGAGGATTGTGTTTGCAAAATCGTACCATCCATTGTTGGATGCCAACTGCCTCCTCCCTTGATTCAACCCATCTCTGGGGCTGAACCGTCTGCTGTTGTTCCCCTTCAGGTTCTCTATTAGCTGTTCCTGAAGGCTCCGGTGGTCTATGAAACATCCTTACTTTCGTTTGTCTTAGGAACCATTTGGTAGCATTTAGAACCACTTTCAAGGTCATTGAAGTCCAATTTCTCAATCTGGAGTTTTACTCTTATCGAGTACTGTTCACTGTGTAAATTTCAGATGAGTGACCTGACTTCGAAAAATCATAACTAATTCTAGAAAAATAAAAATGAAGTGGTTCCAATTGATAAATGAAGATAACTCAATTATCTTTCAGGGAAAAATAACTCGTTGACCATGCATTGACCGAGTCAACGTCAGTCAACGTTTCTATTTTACTGTTCATACAGCGTTTTTCTCCTGAATCCAGCATTCTGGTCCCAACTTTGATAATTTATATCTCCTTGTGTAGACATCCAAATGATACGTTTTATATATCCAATTAAAGCTTGGTATGTCTACTATTTACCATAAAAAGTTCATACATTAATTCATCCATTTACTATTTTTAATCATTTATCAAACATGCCAAACAACAATTATTATTAATTAATAAGTTGTTTTACATCCAATCATGTACATAAATTCTCATATCTCTATTACATCTTTTCCTGCCTGAAATCCGGCAGCATAACCGCTACGCTTCATCTGTACAAAGAACTGAACCGTACTGATTCGGTAATCCCCTCATGAGAACTACCATTCTACATAGTACCCAGGAAAGACTAGATGAACCGGCTAGGTCCACTCACTTCTAGCCTCCTTAGACAGCACTACGTACACAGTACTTATCATATACTGATGTTCAGTCTTTACTTCGGCAGCATAACGGCGTCTCTTAAAATTCCCAGAATTCATTTTGACATAACCTCCCCTGTAATGGTTTACTTATTGGGATGAGATTCGGGGGAATCTCAGTAGCAACAATCATAACAATATATGTAATGCAGAGTGACTGTGCTTGCTTGTGATTGTGTACAGATAAGTATGCTGCGTGCTTCCATGCTTAATAACATATGATCATAGCATTACAGCAGAGCTTCAGACATAACATATAAGACAACAATCCAACCAAACAATAGCACAATAAATCACAAAGCCATTACATAAAAGCTAGGATTAGTTACTACCTCAAAGGCTCAGCAGAGCTCTACTATCTCTATTCTGCTTCCAGCTCCGCCAGAACTTCCTTTCTTTCTTTCTTCCTCTCACTTTCTCTCTCTAGCACCTCCTCCTCTCTCTAAAATTGCTTGAGCCGTGATGCAAATGAATGAATGGGGGGGGGGTATTTATAACCTCCTCCAATGGCATTTCTGTAATTACCATGAACTTTGATCCTGCGGTCCTGGTTTTTCCTGGATTTTCCTATTTTCTTTAATTCCTCATTTACTGCATCATGCATGACATCATTGGGACACCTCACCAGGACACCTCAGCGCCACATTTATCACATGTCTGAAATCCTGGACACCTCAGCAGCTGACTCAGCATGCTGACTCACGGTCCAGTCTCTTGCCTCGTAATACGTGTCCTCAACTTTTTCTTCTGCCTTTATGTTGGCGCCATGTGTCATCCTACTGGCACCTGTCACGCCTTCCAATGCTATCCAGATAAATCCAGGACTTAATCTGATCACCTCCTCGGTTATCGTGCCAACCGAGTAACTTTACTTTATTGAAACAGCATTAAAATAATATTTTAATGCCACTTTTTCCCACACATTACTGGGCCTACGTTTTTGGGCTCTGGGAATGTTGTCTTGGATCCTGATCAAGCTCAAGTATTCTGATGGCTCGATTCCCAAGAAACAGCCCTTGGCAAATTACCAAAATACCCTTGGGTGCCCTTTCTTGCACTATTTTAACCCTAAGGGTAAAATCGTCATTTTACACCCTTTTGTACTCTGTCAGGGTATATACTGACTCTCAGTAACTTTATCTGTATGTACCTTGGCTTCTGGGCCTGTCCAGAATTACCAAAATGCCCTTCATTCATCTGTTACACTTTTGTACAACCCAGGGGCATTTTCGTAATTTCGCACTTTTCCGGGGTTCTGCCGGACACTGGCCCACCTATCAGTCCAAGTGTCTCATTGGGCCTCTGTTGGCGCCATTATTGGGCCTTTCTGGGTCCAATATCCTCATGGCACGTATTACGAGGAATCTTCCCCCGTTAATAATTATTGAATATTTTATCTATTATTCACCATTTATACACATATCTGGAAACCGGCTCCTTCTGTCCGATACACTGGCCTGCGGTGTTCAGGCATCCCTGTGAGTCATATCAGTCATCTGACCGAGATCATCCGAACTCATTCAGTCCCTTTTCAAATACCGATAAATCTCCCTATCGGATACCCGGAGGCCTCACACTCCCGTCTGGATTTTCTGATTTGCGAATAACTTTTTCTACAGGCCTCCTATCGGTATTCTGTCAGTTTCCCGACATCCGTCCCATAAGGACGTATCATCCTGTATTTTCTCACGTAGATCTGAATTCTAGGATATCCGGTATGAATTTTTATAACTTTTGGACGATCAGTCCATTTCTGGCTATCTGGAGTCTTCAAAAATTTCTGTATTAAGCCAGATTACCGAGCGTCACTTGCTCTCTCTACCGGTGAAATCTGGGACTGAAATGCTGTCGGACAGTCCAAACCACTTCCGGCCTGACTTTCTTTAATTACAATTTAGCCCCAGGGAACTTTTCTTCTTTTCATTTAAGTCCCTTTTTACTTGGCTAAAATTACATTTAAGGACCCCACATTTTTGTCTACTTTCCTTTTTGGCCTTGAAATTTTCCATAATTGCACTTAAGTCCTTTCATTTCCTTTACTAGGTCTAGGGGCATTATTGTCTTTTCATATTTTACCAGAGTATTCTCTGGCCCTGGTCAACTATCCAGATACCCCTTCTTGACTGTCTAACCTTAGCCAAATGACCAAAATACCCTTTACTCATTCTTCAGTTATTCTATAACATAAGGGCATTTTCGTCATTTTGCACATTTTTCCCGGACACCGGCCCCTCTTACCACTGAACTGATATTATGGGCCTGGGCCTTCCCTGGTGTCACTACGGGCCTTAGACAATACTGTATGGCCTCTGGCCATAGTCCGATCATCTCTATTCGGACTGCTCTTCCTTTACCGATTATAACTGTAATTTCCCATCTTCAGGAATTTTTACAGAAAAATCGGGACCTCAAATCAAAATTCTGTGTTGCGTCATTCAATCCGGAATCCTTTTCTCTATCTCCTGGTATTTTCAGATATTTTATCCGGATCGGGCTATTTTGGCCTGAAAGTACGCTCCCGCGCACACTTTTCAAAAATGACCATTTTACCCCTGATCATATTTCTAATTCTTTCATACACCTAGAGACCTCATATGCACATTTCACAGTTCAGTGAAATGATCAGCATAATTTTCTCTATTTTCTGGCAAAATATGGTACTCATCGGCTACCAGCCCGATCTTTCCCATAATTACGATTATGCCCTTGAATTCTCTTTCTGGCATCTCTAGGCCTAAAAATTGGGGTGTTACATTTCTACCCCCCTTAAAATAAATTTCGTCCTCGAAATTTACTTAATACCTCAATCAACTATCCAGGATATAGCTCCTCTGCATATTTTTTTCCTGGTTTATGACTAAGGCTTGGGGCATTCATCCTCTTATACTTATGGACAATTCATTACACTTGTGAGTAGTGTCCATTTCTTTCATATCTTATCCCGCAGAATTCTGATATAATTCCCGGGGTCTACTTCACTCTTCTTACACTTTGTTAATCTCTCAGGAGAGATATTGTTCTTCTGACTTTCTTTCTCCTGATACGAGATCATAACCTAGACAACTTCTCTGACTTTTCTTAACTGTTCTCATAACTTCATGCATCTATGCCAAACCTTTATGGAATTTGCACTTTCTTTAGATCAGAAAAGAACTCTTCATTATCCATATCATCATCTAGGCATATAGTTCCTTACAGCTCAGTCGCCCTTACAGCTATGGTTCTTCTTAACCATTCTTAGGGTCGACCTTAGGGAATATTGAAAATTGTGTCTGGGGTAAGAGCAAATACCTTTCCTAGGGATGTCAGCATTCTTAGGCAACTTTTTGCAAAGTGGCCTTTCTTACCACAACTGCTTTGCCCTGCTCGGCATTCCCATGTGCCATGGCTCTTTCCACCACATTGACATCTCTTCTCTCCAATCTGATCATTACCTTGATCAGTCCCTTGTCTGAACTATCGCCTCTTTCTCTTGCTATTGGCTTGACAACTTGAGCTACCTCCCAGAGTGCTCTTAGCCAATGCCTTTCTATTCTCAACTCATAGAGGATTCTGTTCCTTGCTTCTCAGGCATACTTCTACTAAACTTTGAATATCAGTACTCAGCTTTGGACTTGGACTCCGTCTTTGCTAAGGGAAAGCTAAGTTTAGTCTGTATACTAGAGGCTATATGAGAAAATCATTATAAAATAATTTCTCTAGGTGAGTTTATCAACTAGTGAAGCTTCCTCACCTTAACTTCATCTTTGGCATTCATCTTCCCAAAGAGATACTACATTGTACTCATGTCTCATGGCTCATTACTTTCCTTAGGCTAGGTCTAACTGCGACCTCGGGATCTAACTGCGATCAACCATTAGCCTCTTCAGAATCTATCTACGACCCTGAAGCTGTTAGGATCTAACTACGACCCTGGAGCCATGCTAGGATCTAACTACGACCCTCCAGAATCTAACTGTGATTCTGTTGTACTGTATATCTCCCGAAGATATTAAGCCAACAGACTAAGTTATAAGGTTAACTGCTTCCACCTGTTGATAACTCCATAAATAAACATTTGAAAAATTTATAGCCCCATATCATTTACCCAGACTTTACTTACTCTCTCTCTTACTCAGGAGTTCCTTCTCTTCTTTCAACCTGTGCTCTAACTGCGAGCAATTTGTACCAGATCTAACTCTTATCTGAAGAGTGATCTGTACTCATATGAATCTAACTCTTTTTGAGAGCCATATGTTTCAGATCCAACTCTTATCTGAAGAGTGATCTAGAAACAATCCCTTTCTTGTTATCTGCTACTTTACCTGTATACCATTCTGCTCAATAGAAATGGCTCTGAGTACTGTATTCACAAGCCTATAGAAATACCTGAGTAACCTCAATCATATCTGAGTAACCGTAATCATAAATCATATCTGAATATCATATCATAACCTATCGTCCCATAAACTGAGACCATCTATCATCCTCAATACAATCATATCATCCTCATATCATATGGTATGGGAGCAACATAATTTCTCATACTTTCTCATCTCATATATGTACTCATATATACTCTACCCTGCATGCACTGCAAAAGGGGAGTATCCATTCATCATAGCATACTCTAACATGCATGTGATCATATGACCATTGCAAGGAGATGCAACTATTCATCATAACTTATGGCATCATAAGCCATATCACCATCATACTTTGCTCAACCATCCATTAGACATCGTAATAGACTAAGTAAGCTTCGAAACATATTTCCTTTATCATATTGCCTATCTTATTATCAATCATTCTGAAGCATTCATCTATTTAGCTCAGGCTGCCATGCTACCCTCTTATCAGGGTATAGACTCAACCCTTCATCACTCTTTCTTACATAGGGGAGTCACTGTATCTCGTAATCTGTGGCTACCTTCTACCATCTCTTTTCTTCTTTTGTCTATCTATCAGTCTAAGTCTATTCTTGACCAGACTGTGGTTCCTTATCGGCCTTTACTGTAACAGCCCATAACCTCTTCACAAAGATATTATCCGCTTCCCCTTAGGCAGGCCTGGTGCCCACATGAGGTCACGGTTTTGTTTTCCAGACACACGAGCCACAGCCCTTAAGCACCTGAAAACGCGTCTTTCTCTTGATCCTAGCAAACTTCAGTTGCATAGATCTCATTCATCATCTTTTACTATTACTTCTACTTTCTAGGGTACTATGCCCTAGGTCCATCACTTCTCCGTGATGAAATCCCTCTGCTCAAAGAACATTGAGCTCTTTATCTATTAACCATCACGTCTTTACCATTAGGCCATATACTAGGATCATCTCTGGAAGATCTCATTCTAGCTTTTAGGTTTTTTATTCAGATTAGCTGAATAAAACCTCTGTAACGTAGATCTACTCTTAGTTATCACATGGAGGATCTACTTTAAACCTCGTCTTAAACTGATTTTTCATTTCTCAGTACCTTTGTACTGTCTGGCTTACCATATGCTATACCAATCCTCTAGCTGGTGGACTTCAGCGAGTTTGGTACCTTCATTCTCTTCATCCTATGGCCTCTGCCAATTATAGTCGCAACTTGAGAACTGCATAGTTACAACTCACATGCTCTGCGACTTTTAGTTGCAACCGTCGCATACTACTCGTCACGACCTGGCATCTCTGTGTCCTTTAGTCGCAACCTATAACATCGCTACCTGAACTCCTTTGTACACTGGTCGCGTACTGCAATATTACTCATCGCGACCTGAGGTCTTCTCACGTCGCAACATCAACTTATCTGTACATATTAGTCGCGACATAAGACTCCTCTTCTCTACTTCCTACTTTTAAAACATGTAGTCATACTCATCCTCATACAACGGCAACATACTAGATATAGGGTAGCTCAATAGTGCGCATACTGGACAATACAATCCAATCACATACAGGATTCATCCGTTCATTAGCCAATGGAAACAGAACACAAGTAAACTCGTACCTTAATTTGGCACAGGCGACTTTCTTATCTCGTTGCCAGTCAGGGTATATATTCTTCCCTAAGTCGGGTATCTTTCGCCTGTTGTGTTCTGTGGACACTCCCTGGCATAATAGCGTAACCCTTGACCTACTGGACAAGGCCTCATACTATGGTCTCGATCACAGTTCCTACATTCATTAGGCCTTGGTTGCCTACTAACTTCTCTTGGCCCACTACCTGTCCTACTTCCTTGCTTCTTATTAACTTTTGACCCATATGCTGGACCATTTTACTTCTTACTGTTCACTCTCAAGGAACCTGGTGGCATCACTTTCGGTGATACTGATGGAGTAGGCTCACTCTTTTCTAGCTTGCCAGCTGGGTTTTTCTTTCAGTGGAACATTCTAAAATCTTAAAGATTTTCTCTAACTAGCTTACCCAATCCTCAGCTACTTGAGTGTCAAAAATCCCTTCAAACATGGGCGGATTAAACTTATGGAATCATTCCATCCATGTTTGCAGACTTTCCTGGTCATTATTATTTCTTATAGACTCCTGATGTCTATTCATTCCAGTCTGCTCATGATCTGGTGAGGTTCAGGTTCTATATCATTCTCTGGTACTACCTACTTCCCAGACTGCTGTAATCTTGCAACCGCAGCAGCAACCGCCGTAGTGATAGCAGAATCTCGCTCTTGATCTTGGCGAGCCTGGGTTGCCCATATCTCATCGTGACTTAACTTGTTGTAACTTGGATATCTGGCATCCTCACTACAGTATCGGGTTACAACACGATACCTTGAGCTACTCTTTGCAGCTTCCTTAGTCGTAAACTGACCAGCCTCTGTCTCTATCTCTGGAGGAAACTGCTTCTTAAACCTTGTTCTGCTTAGTCCAGCCATATTGTGTTAATAAACACCAGACCTCGACTGTATCAGCTGACTAAGATTAGCCCATCATAATCATATCCTTCGTAAAACTATAAAGCTCGGGGTCCAGCCTCATTCATCTGGGTGTCACTGTCTTCTGTCTAAACCTTTCCAAGCAGTGAACACCATCCCTATATCCTACTCTAGGGAGAGGACCACTCAAACTTCTCATTTGTTTAAGGAATCAAACTAACTAAACCAGAGCATCATTGAGCCAGAACCTTCTGTTCTGTGCCAGAATCTTATGCTCGGAGCCAGAACCCTTTGTTCCGTGCTAACCTTATTCTGTACTAACACCATAAATTATCTGTTCAGAGCATTTCCTAAGCCAGAATCCTTTGCTCTGATACCAAAATGAAACATCCTTACTTTCGATTGTCTTAGGGACCATTTGGTAGCATTTAGAACCACTTTCAAGGTCATTGAAGTCCAATTTCTCAATCTGGAGTTTTACTCTTATCGAGTACTGTTCACTGTGTAAATTTCAGATGAGTGACCTGACTTCGAAAAATCATAACTAATTCTAGAAAAATCAAAATGAAGTGGTTCCAATTGATAAATGAAGATAACTCAATTATCTTTCAGGGAAAAATAACTCGTTGACCATGCATTGACCGAGTCAACGTCAGTCAACGTTTCTATTTTACTGTTCATACAGCGTTTTTCTCCTGAATCCAGCATTCTGGTCCCAACTTTGATAATTTATATCTCCTTGTGTAGACATCCAAATGATACGTTTTATATATCCAATTAAAGCTTGGTATGTCTACTATTTACCATAAAAAGTTCATACATTAATTCATCCATTTACTATTTTTAATCATTTATCAAACATGCCAAACAACAATTATTATTAATTAATAAGTTGTTTTACATCCAGTCATGTACATAAATTCTCATATCTCTATTACATCTTTTCCTGCCTGAAATCCGGCAGCATAACCGCTACGCTTCATCTGTACAAAGAACTGAACCGTACTGATTCGGTAATCCCCTCATGAGAACTACCATTCTACATAGTACCCAGGAAAGACTAGATGAACCGGCTAGGTCCACTCACTTCTAGCCTCCTTAGACAGCACTATGTACACAGTACTTATCATATACTGATGTTCAGTCTTTACTTCGGCAGCATAACGGCGTCTCTTAAAATTCCCAGAATTCATTTTGACATAACCTCCCCTGTAATGGTTTACTTATTGGGATGAGATTCGGGGGAATCTCAGTAGCAACAATCATAACAATATATGTAATGCAGAGTGACTGTGCTTGCTTGTGATTGTGTACAGATAAATATGCTGCGTGCTTCCATGCTTAATAACATATGATCATAGCATTACAGCAGAGCTTCAGACATAACATATAAGACAACAATCCAACCAAACAATAGCACAATAAATCACAAAGCCATTACATAAAAGCTAGGATTAGTTACTACCTCAAAGGCTCAGCAGAGCTCTACTATCTCTATTCTGCTTCCAGCTCCGCCAGAACTTCCTTTCTTTCTTTCTTCCTCTCACTTTCTCTCTCTAGCACCTCCTCCTCTCTCTAAAATTGCTTGAGCCGTGATGCAAATGAATGAATGGGGGGGGGGTATTTATAACCTCCTCCAATGGCATTTCTGTAATTACCATGAACTTTGATCCTGCGGTCCTGGTTTTTCCTGGATTTTCCTATTTTCTTTAATTCCTCATTTACTGCATCATGCATGACATCATTGGGACACCTCACCAGGACACCTCAGCGCCACATTTATCACATGTCTGAAATCCTGGACACCTCAGCAGCTGACTCAGCATGCTGACTCACGGTCCAGTCTCTTGCCTCGTAATACGTGTCCTCAACTTTTTCTTCTGCCTTTATGTTGGCGCCATGTGTCATCCTACTGGCACCTGTCACGCCTTCCAATGCTATCCAGATAAATCCAGGACTTAATCTGATCACCTCCTCGGTTATCGTGCCAACCGAGTAACTTTACTTTATTGAAACAGCATTAAAATAATATTTTAATGCCACTTTTTCCCACACATTACTGGGCCTACGTTTTTGGGCTCTGGGAATGTTGTCTTGGATCCTGATCAAGCTCAAGTATTCTGATGGCTCGATTCCCAAGAAACAGCCCTTGGCAAATTACCAAAATACCCTTGGGTGCCCTTTCTTGCACTATTTTAACCCTAAGGGTAAAATCGTCATTTTACACCCTTTTGTACTCTGTCAGGGTATATACTGACTCTCAGTAACTTTATCTGTATGTACCTTGGCTTCTGGGCCTGTCCAGAATTACCAAAATGCCCTTCATTCATCTGTTACACTTTTGTACAACACAGGGGCATTTTCGTAATTTCGCACTTTTCCGGGGTTCTGCCGGACACTGGCCCACCTATCAGTCCAAGTGTCTCATTGGGCCTTTCTGGGTCCAATATCCTCATGGCACGTATTACGAGGAATCTTCCCCCGTTAATAATTATTGAATATTTTATCTATTATTCACCGTTTATACACATATCCGGACACCGGCTCCTTCTGTCCGATACACTGGCCTGCGGTGTTCAGGCATCCCTGTGAGTCATATCAGTCATCTGACCGAGATCATCCGAACTCATTCAGTCCCTTTTCAAATACCGATAAATCTCCCTATCGGATACCCGGAGGCCTCACACTCCCGTCTGGATTTTCTGATTTGCGAATAACTTTTTCTACAGGCCTCCTATCGGTATTCTGTCAGTTTCCCGACATCCGTCCCATAAGGACGTATCATCCTGTATTTTCTCACGTAGATCTGAATTCTAGGATATCCGGTATGAATTTTTATAACTTTTGGACGATCAGTCCATTTCTGGCTATCTGGAGTCTTCAAAAATTTCTGTATTAAGCCAGATTACCGAGCGTCACTTGCTCTCTCTACCGGTGAAATCTGGGACTGAAATGCTGTCGGACAGTCCAAACCACTTCCGGCCTGACTTTCTTTAATTACAATTTAGCCCCAGGGAACTTTTCTTCTTTTCATTTAAGTCCCTTTTTACTTGGCTAAAATTACATTTAAGGACCCCACATTTTTGTCTACTTTCCTTTTTGGCCTTGAAATTTTCCATAATTGCACTTAAGTCCTTTCATTTCCTTTACTAGGTCTAGGGGCATTATTGTCTTTTCATATTTTACCAGAGTATTCTCTGGCCCTGGTCAACTATCCAGATACCCCTTCTTGACTGTCTAACCTTAGCCAAATGACCAAAATACCCTTTACTCATTCTTCAGTTATTCTATAACATAAGGGCATTTTCGTCATTTTGCACATTTTTCCCGGACACCGGCCCCTCTTACCACTGAACTGATATTATGGGCCTGGGCCTTCCCTGGTGTCACTACGGGCCTTAGACAATACTGTATGGCCTCTGGCCATAGTCCGATCATCTCTATTCGGACTGCTCTTCCTTTACCGATTATAACTGTAATTTCCCATCTTCAGGAATTTTTACAGAAAAATCGGGACCTCAAATCAAAATTCTGTGTTGCGTCATTCAATCCGGAATCCTTTTCTCTATCTCCTGGTATTTTCAGATATTTTATCCGGATCGGGCTATTTTGGCCTGAAAGTACGCTCCCGCGCACACTTTTCAAAAATGACCATTTTACCCCTGATCATATTTCTAATTCTTTCATACACCTAGAGACCTCATATGCACATTTCACAGTTCAGTGAAATGATCAGCATAATTTTCTCTATTTTCTGGCAAAATATGGTACTCATCGGCTACCAGCCCGATCTTTCCCATAATTACAATTATGCCCTTGAATTCTCTTTCTGGCATCTCTAGGCCTAAAAATTGGGGTGTTACAGTCTAAGATTATTTACAGCTGCTGCTACTGCTGCGGTTATGGCAGCATCCCTTTCTTGCTCAGTTCGTTCCTGAGCTGCCCGCATTTCTTCTATCATCTTTTGTTACTGTTCTAGTCGTTCTAGAATCATTTGATTAAGATTTCCAGCCTCTCGGGGTTCCTCAGCTGAAATAGTTCTCCTTTTTTGTACCATTTTGTTATACTTAAAAATAGAAGGGAATACGATAAATAACATAATTCCTTTTTCATTTCATTTCAAACATAATATACATACAGAGTATATGTACATATCACCGTCATACAATACCACTCTAGTCTTTTATACATCACTTACATACATGGTGTACATTAGTCTTTCTATCATACCCTAATTCTTCTTAAACTTGATTCTAATAAACTCTCCTACTAAGTAGATCCAGTCGGATACGGTACAGTATGGTTCTTCATCAAAATATCGGTCCAACTCTGATCTCCACATAGGGGTAGTGGGTAGTACATCATCCATGATAGCTTCCCAAAGACTCATGGTCAGCACATTTGGATCCCAAGCTTGGTATATTGCCTTTACTCTCGTAATGAACTCCTTGTAGACCGTATAATCTTGATCTATGTTTCTGTCTAGGGTTTGCCTCAGATCATATAGTTGTCGGGCCAATACTATTGATCTCTCAAATTGTTCCCGACTCAGGTTCTCCCCTGGTACCATTCTTATGATCATATCTCCCAAGGGTATATCTACAGATATTGCTCTGGGTTCACTGGAACCAGGTGCATTAATCTGATCAGGTGCTTGGCTGTATCCTGACATAGCTGCTATGTTTGGGGGTGCTACATTTTTTAGGATGGCAGGAATAGGCTCTTTTAATACTATCTACTTCCGATCATCCGTCGAAAAGTTTGATCCTACCGAGGAGCTAACTTCTTCAGAGTCACTATCTGTTGGAAGGATCCAAGAATCAGAGTCATTGTTCATCACCTCTTCTTCCCAACTATCTGGACTAGAAACCTCCGGTCTAACCTCCCACTAGTTTACTGTAGTTTCAGACCCAGATCTATGTCTAGCCATCCTGCAACCACTAACTTAGTGTCAATTATGACAGCTTTATCAGGGTATCTCTATAATGTATCTATTCAGAGCATTTCCTAAGCCAGAATCCTTTGCTCTGATACCAAAATATCATATCCTTATTTTTATACATCTTAGGAACCATTTAGTAGCATTTGGAACCACTTTCAGGGTTATTGAAGTCCAAATTCTCAACCTGAAATTTTATTCTTATCAGGTACTGTTCACTGTGGCAAATTCCAGATGAGTGACTTGACTTTGAAAAACCATAACTAATTCTATAAAAATAGAAATGAAGTGGTTCAAAGTGCTACATGAAGCTAACTCAATTAACTTTCAGGGAAAAATCATTGGTTGACCATTACTTGACCAATTCAACGTGTAATATCCTTAATTTTCTGTACTGGTTCCTATGTACAGAATAAACGGAATATATGAGCTCTGTTTCAGGAAAAAGATGTGGTCCTTTATGTAGAGAAAATGATTAAATTGCAAAAGAAAGGAAAAGAAATGACTTAAATGCAAATATGGAAGTTTAAGGTAAGGAAGGAAAGGTAGACAAAAATGTGGGGTCTTAAAGTGTAATTTTAGCCAAATTAAGGGACTTAATTATAAAGAAGGAAAAGTTCCCTGGGGCTAAAGTATAATTAAAGAAAATAGGCCAGAAGTGGTTTGCACCGCCCGACAGCATTTCAGTCCCAGATTCTACCAGAAGGTAGGGCAGGTGACGCCGGGTAACCAAGCCTAATACCGGAATTTTTGAAGATTCCAGATAGCCAGAAATGGACTGATCGTCCAAAAGTTATAAAAATTAATACCGGATACCCTAGGTTTCAGATATAAGTGAGAAAATACAGGATGATGCACCCTTATGGGGCGGATGTCGGGAAACTGACAGGATACCGATAGGAGGTCTGTAGGAAAAGTTATTCACAAAATAAAAATTCCAGACGGGAGTGTGAGGCCTCCAGGGATCCGGGTTGGAGATTTATCGGTATTTTTAAAGGGGCTGAATGCGATCGAATGACTTCGGTCAGATGACCGTTATAACCCCCAAGGATGCCTGAACACAGTTGGACACTGTATCTGGGGAAAAGAGCCGGTGTCCGAAAAAGGTGTATAATCGGTAAATAATAGTTAAAATATTCAATGAACTGTGTTAAAGGAAGATTTCTCGTAATGCGTGCCATACAGGTAATAGACCCAGGAAGCCCAAAAATGGCGCCATTAGAGGCCCAATAAGACTCTTAGACTGATAGGTGGGCCAGTGTCCAGCAGAACCCCGGAAAAGTGCGAAATTACGAAAATGCCCCTATGTTGTACAAAAAGGGCAGCAGATGAATAAAGGGTATTCTGGTCATTTTGGACAGACCCAGAGGTCAAGACATGTCTAAATAAGGTTGACTAGAGCCAGTATAAGCTTTGACCGAGTCCGGAAAGGTGTGAAATGACGATTTTGCCCTTAGGGCTAAAATAGGACAAGATAGGGCACCAAGGGCATTTTGGTCATTTCGCAGGGGATCTGTAATCGAGTCTGGACCCAGTATTAAAAAGTTAATGATATAAAGGGTCTAGATACTAAATGTGAGGTCAGTAGACATAAAAAGGATCTTCAGAAACATCAGGTGCAGAAAACAGCACGTTTTTCGAGGCGATGGACCGGGCCGGTACCGGAGTGGACCGGAAAGCTTCCGGAAGGCTCTAGCTCCCTCTCAATTTCACCATGTGAAGAATGTGGGAGGTGAGGTGTCCCATGAGTTGGCATTGAGTGATGTCATGCATGATGCAGTAAAAGGAATAAAGAAAAATAGGAAATTCAGGAAAAACCAGGACCACAGGATCATAAGTCTTCAAAATTACAAGATTGCCATTGCTCAACACTATAAATACCCCCTTACTCCTTCATTTCGGTGCAAGCAAGAAAGAGAGGAAGAAAGAAGTTCTTGAGAGAGAAAGTGAGAGAAAGAAAGAAGTAAGGAAGTTCTGGTGAAGTTGGAAGTAGTAGGGAAGTTCTAAAGCACTGCTTTTGAGGTAACAACTAATCCTAGCTCTTATGTAATGTCTTTGTGATGTGTTGTCTTGTTTGGTTGATTGTTGTCCTATATGTTATGCTTGAAGCTCTATTCCAATGCTATGATCATATGTTATTGAATATGGAAGCATGCAGCATACTTATCTGTACACAGTCACAAGCAAGCACCGTCACTCTGCATTACATATTTTGTTATGATTATTGTTACTGGGATTCTTTTGAATCTCATTCCCAAACATAACATTACAGGGGAGGTTCTGTCAAAATAAAATTTGGAAATCTTAAGAGACGCCGGTAGGCTGCTGAAATTCCGGCAACGAAGACGGAACAAAGAAAGGAACTGATACGTACTGTGTACGTAGTGCTGTCTAAGGAGGCTGGAAGTGAGTGGACCCAGAAGGTTCATCCAGTCTTTCCTGGGTACTACGTAGAATGGTAATTCTCACAAGGGAATTACCGAATCGGTACAACATCGGTTACTTTCTAGAGAAGAATTGTAGCAGTTATGCTGCCGGATTTTAGACAGAGAAGGATGTAATAAAATATGAGAGAGTTAATCATGCACTGATATATAACAGTTGATTATTTGATATTAATTGTTATCTGGCCTGTATGATTGATATGTGTTGGTTGTATGCTTGGGTATGTAAAGACTAAATGCTGAAAATAGGCTCAGTGAACAGTAACTCGTGAAGACCCATTCATGTTTGATAAATCATTAAAAATAGTAAATGATTGAATTAATGTACGAACTTTTTAGGGTATAAAGTAGACATACTAATCTTTAATTTTATATATAGAATGTCTAATTTGGAAGTATACACGAAAAGATATAAATGGTTAAATTTGGGACCAGAATGCTGGATTCAGGAGAAAATCATTGGATGAACAGTAATATTTGAACGTTGACCCACGTTAAATTTGTCAAGGATTGGTCAACCAATGATTTTTCCCTGAAATACATTTGAGTTAGCTTCACGTAGCAATTGGAACCACTTCATTTCGATTTTTCTATAATTAGTTATGAATTTTCAAAGTCAGGTTACTCATGTGGAATTTGCCACAGTGAACAGTACTCGATATGAATAAAATTCCAGATTAAGTGTTTAGACTTTAATGACCCTGAAAGTGGTTTAAGTGCTACTGAATGGTCCCTAAGATGTATAAAAAATAAGGTTGTGACACAACGTGGGTCAACGTTTCAAATTTACTGTTCATCCAGTGATTTTCTCCTGAATCCAGCATTCTGGTCCCCAACTTTAGCATTTTATATCTTTTCGTGTAAACATCCAAATAAGGCATTATATATATCAAATTAAATCTTAGTAGGTCTACTTTTTACCCTAAAAAGTTCGTACATTAATTCAATCATTTACTATTTTTAATGATTTATCAAACATGAATAGGTCTTCACGAATTACTGTTCACTGAGCCTATTTTCAGCATTTAGTCTTTACATACACATGCATACAACCAACACATATCAGTCATACATGCCAGATAATAATTACTATTAAATAATCAACTGTTATATATCAGTGCATGATTAACCCCCTCATATTTCTATTACATCTTTCACTGTCTAAAATTCGGCAGCATAACTGCTATAATTCTTCTTTAGAAAGTAACCGATGTTGTATCGATTCGGTAATTCCCTCATGAGAACTACCATTCTACGTAGTACCCAGGAAAGACTGGATGAACCTGCTGGGTCCACTCACTTCCAGCCTCCTTAGACAGCACTACGTACACAGTACGTATCAGTTCCTTTCCCTGTTCCTGCTTCCTTGCCAGAATTTTGGCAGCATAACGGCGTCTCTTAAAATTTCCAAATTTCATTTTTACATAACCTCCCCTGTAATGTTATGTATGGGAATGAGATTCAAAAGAATCCCAGTAACAATAATCATAACAATATATGTAATGCAGAGTGACGGCGCTTGCTTGTGATTGTGTACAGATAAGTATGCTGCATGCTTCCATATTCAATAACATATGATCATAGCATGGGAATAGAGCTTCAAGCATAACATATAAGACAACAATCCAACTGTAATGGCCTTGCAGAATTTCTTGCTAAATAATTCAAAGTTGGTTTAAATATTATCAAGAGGTTGGGTTAGCAGAGTGGTCGGAGGCTGGGATGCTAAACTTGCGGTCTGAGGTTCGAGCTCCAGCGACTGTAAGGGGTTTTTTTTTTTTCGATTTTTCAGCATGAAATTATGGAAGTACCCCTATGTCATTTTACCAAACTCCCGACTTCCCTTCCTCATTTCTTCTCTGTGGCGTCACGCCCATGGCAGAGCTAGTAGGTGCTATGCAACGTGAAGGAAAGATCAGCGATAGGTCAGCATGCGGCACGGGGAGAACTTCTACGGCACAGAAGGTCGGTCTCCGTCACCTTTTATTCAAGCCATTTCCTCTCCATTTCATTTTCAGTTATTGGAAGTGAGAGAGAGAAGAGGTTTCAGAGAAGCTTGGCGTGACGGTGGTCTGAAGCTGCTGTAAATCACCATCCCTCGTCGCCTGAGTTCGTCGCTGGCATCAAGTTGCTCTATCGCCGTTGCCCTGCTCGTCTGTTAGTTGTTGCAGTCGAAGCTTCCTCATTTCCACTGTAGTAAGTCCAAAGCTCCGACTTCCTTCTTCCTGTCGCCGTGAATTTCATCGGAGCGGCAAGTGGTAAATTTCGCATCTTTCCATTTCTCTGATTCTCTGTAGTTGAGGATTGAAGGATTTCATTTTTCTTCCTCCCCTGTTGCCGTGTCTGTGTGTATTGCTATTTTGTATCTTGGGTTCTGAAGGAATGAACTTACGTTTTGTGTGGGTGCCTTGCTCTAGGTTCAGTTGACTTGAATATTTGATTGGTTACTGTAAGTGAATTAAGGAAGATTAAAGGGATGATTGTGTGATAATGCTTCAACTTGAAAGAGGAGGCAGAAGCATGCTATCGTGTGTGTGCGCGCTGTGATTTTGTTTCTAGACAGCAAGTGTGTGTTTGGATTTATGTCTTTGTTAGTTATATGTTGGTGTTGTGAGGAAAAAAAATATGGTCGCTGCTACAGGTATATATATATTCTGTTGTTTGGCTGCAGAAAGAAGAGAGGGGAAGTAAAATGGATATAAAACAAGTGTTCTGGGAGGTTTAGAGAAATAATAAGTGCTGAAACAACAGATTTAACATGGAAAAATATTGTCTAGAGAACTAAAAGTGGAAGCTTTATGGTTAAAATGATTTTGGGTATGGTTGGGGAGTTAGAGTTGATGAAATGAGGTGAAATTTTATTTTCCCTATTTCGGTCAGTGGAAATTGCAAGGAGAGATTTAGTTGGTTGATTGCTTTATTTAAGAAAAGAATGCACTCAAGTCAGTGGATATATTTACTTGTATGTGTGTGTACAGGGTCTTCACGTTGATAATTTAGAAATTTGGAAATAGGAGTTAATGATTTCCACTATTTTGGGAACTGGAAATTTCATGTTTGAAGTCCTCTTTAATATCTCTGAGTGCTAAGAAATCGTCTCAAACTGTTGCAGTAGGTATTAAAACATTAAAGTGATAATTCCAACATTGACATGAGTTGATTTGAAGATGGGGGAGTGAAGTATGAAAAGCTGAAATTTTGATTTAAGACCCTTTTAATGCTTCTGGTTGCTGAATAAGCATTTTAAAGTATAAAAGCACCTCCAAAGGTTTTTATATGATGGTTAAGGGAGATTTAAGGAACCAAGGTAAATAAGTGGAATGAAGTTTGTTGTTTTGAGGGTTTAATTTTTAAAAAGGTGGCTCAAAGTGTAAAAGTATACTCAAGGAGACTTAAGGTATGATTTAGGTACTGTTTTGAAGGAGATATTATAATGATGCCTAGAATAAAGTAAATGAAGTTAAAATTTTCAGGTTTGAGATGAAAAAGATCAATAGTGAAAGAGTTAGTATATTAACTTAGGTTTGAACAGCTAAATATCAATGTAAACTGAGTTGCTAGAAAGTTAAGTTAAATACATGTAGGCATATTTGTTGGTTGTGTCTAAAGAATTTTAATCCCTGATTTACTGTGCTAGGAGAGTGACGCTGATTTCAAGAATTTGAGTTGCTTTTGGGATACTATAATGTTGACGTGAGGAGTGAATTATGAAGGGTAATAATTAAAGAATTAATTGGTCAACTTGCGCTTGAATGATTAGATTGTTTTGGGAGTTGTAAGCTATTAAAGCATGTTCTGAGGTTTCAAGTAATATTTAGATTGATGTTGTTAGAACTGGAAATTTCCAGATTATAAAATGAAGGTATAGATGATTGTTGATTGATAAAGATTGACGCTTAAGAGGTGATTATGTAGTAGGGATATAAGCTTGTTGGTGTGCTATTTAAAATTGAAACTGGATGAGATATATATAATCAAAGAGTTAATAATTATAATAAATAAGGTTATGTATATTTTACGTAAAGATAGAGTAATGACATTTTGTTTTGGGACATTAACTAGGAATGTAAATCAAAGGCAGATGAAAGAGAGGAAGAAATATGTAATTGAGAAGCGGATAGATAAGAGTAAGTCATGATATGTTGGAAGAGCAACAGGTGAGTGAATAACGTCCCTAACCTTGAAATTTTGAAATATAATCAGTTTTTGACATATTTATTAAATGTTAATTTAAGTACGAATTACGAGAAAAGAATTTCTAACTCATGATTTTACATGTTTATTTGACATTTCAGTTAAACGTTAATTTCAGCATGATTTATGAAAAAGCAAGCATATGAATTCATGATTTTAAAAGTTAAAAGTAGATATTTCATTATTGCATACTAGTTCATATGGATTGACAAACATGTTTTGAATGATTTATCATAAATGTTCATGATGGGGGAATGTTTCATGATTATGAATGATTTTAACGGAAATTGTTGCATTGAAAATGTTATGATTATTGAATGTTAAATGGCCCCCATGCATGTTTGAAAGGTTTGAAAGGACGGAATACAGAACGCTGGTTACTAACAGCAGTACTATTAGTCCTTGGTGCACCATGGTTAAACCCGAGCTCGACGGATATTTCGTGGGTCTTGGACTCGCTCCTGTTATTCGTGGGATTTATTCTCGCGCCTGTTATTCGTGGGTCTTGTACCTGCGCCTGTATTTCGTGGGTTTCATACCTACGCCTATTTTATGTGGCCTCGAGTCACGACGGATTGGTTAGTTACCCTCGTGGACTGTGTGTCCACGCCTGTTTCGTTCTGTTGAAGTCCTACGGAAAAAAATGTTATTTTGAAATGATTGTTTTAAACAGTTTTTCTGAAAAGAAAACGTTTATCGAGTTAATTGTTTGAATTATGAATCTATATGATTTATGTTTAAAGGTATTTAAATACGGAAAAGTGATTGATTTGAAACGACTGTTTTGAAAGGTTTTTCATGGAATGAAGATTACTGAAACAATTGCATTGAATTACGAAATATTATGATTTATACTTAAACATGCTGAAATTATTTTCACATTTTAAATTATATTTTTGGGACGTTATTCACGAGTAGATTATTTGGCTTCAGATAGTGCAGTTGACCCTATTCCTCCAGCTGAGCAGTGAAGAGCCTCACGTTTGATCCGAAACAATTGTTTTGGCACGTCAATTTTTGAAGTAATTATATTGTCTGAAATACATGTATTATTTTGCTAAATGGTTAGATGCTCCACCTAACTTATAGAAGTTTTGGTTTCGTATAATTTTGAAAAAAAATATTTACCTTTTCATTTAAACTGAAAATTAAGTTATGATTATTACTTTAAAGGTTTTATTTAAAGTTTAAGACTTAAAGAATGTGAATTTATTCATATTCTGTGCCGGTCAGGGTTCAGATTTTGGGACGTGACACCAACCAAACAAAAGCACAACAAATCACAAAGACATTACATAAGAGTTAGGATTAGTTGCTACCTCAAAAGCAGAGCTTCAGAACTTCTCTACTACTTCTAACTCCACCAGAACTTCCTTACTTCTTTCTTTCTCTCACTTTCTCTCTCAAGAACTTCTTTCTTCCTCTCTTTCTTGCTTGTGCCAAAATGAGGAGCTAGGGGGGTATTTATAGTGTTGAGCAATGGCAATCTTGTAATTTTGAAGACTTATGATCCTGTGGTCCTCGTTTTTCCTGGAATTTCCTATTTTCTTTTATTCCCTTTTACTGCATCACCCTGGACACCTCATAGGACACCTCACCCCTCACATTCTTCACATGGCGAAATTGAGAGAGAGCTAGAGCCTTCTGGAAGCTTTCCGGTCCAATCCGGTACCGGCCCGGTCCATCTCCTCGAAAAACGTGCTGTTTTCTGAATTTGATTTTTCTGAAAATTCTTTTTATGTCTACTGACCTCACATTTAGTATCTAGACCCTTTACATCATTAAATTTTTAATACTGGGTCCAGACTCAGTTACAGATCCCCTGTGAAATGACCAAAATGCCCTTGGTGCCCTATCTTGTCCTATTTTAACCCTAAGGGCAAAATCATCATTTCACACATTTCTAGACCTGGTCAAAGCATATACTGGCTCTAGTCAACCTTATTTAGATATGTCTTAGCCTCTAGGCCTATCCAGAATGACCAGAATGCCCTCCATTCATCTGCTGCCCTTTTTGTACAACACAAGGGCATTTTCGTAATTTCACACTTTTTCGGGGTTCTGCTGGACACTGGCCCACCTATCAGTCCAAGAATCTTATTGGGCCTCTAATGGCACCATTTTTGGGCTTCCTGGGTTCATTACCTCTATGGCACGCATTACGAGGATCTTCCTCTGCCACAGTTCACCTAATATTTTAATTATTATTTACCGATTATACACCTTTCCGGACACCGGCTCCTTTTCTCAGATACAGTGTCTTACTGTGTTCAGGCATCCCTGTGGGTTATAATAGTCATCTGACTGAAGTCATCCGATCGCATTCAGCCCCTTTAAAAATACCGATAAATCTCCTACCCGGATCCCCGGAGGCCTCACACTCCGTCTGGATTTTTTATTTTGTGAATAACTTTTTCTACAGACCTCCTATCGGTATTCTGTCAGTTTCCTGACATCCGCCCCATAAAGGCGCATCATCCTGTATTTTCTCTCTTTTATATGAAATCTAAGGTATCCGGTATTAATTTTTATAACTTTTGGACGATCAGTCCATTTGTGGCTATCTGGAGTCTTCAAAAATTTCGGTATTAGGCTGGCTTACCCAGCGTCACCTGCCCTATCTTCTGGTAAAATCTGGGACTGAAATGCTGTCGGGCGGTCCAAACCACTTCTGGCCTATTTTTCTTTAATTACACTTTAGCCCCAGGGAACTTTTTCTTCTTTGCAATTAAGTCCCTTTATTTGGCTAAAATTACACTTTAAGACCCCACATTTTTGTCTACCTTTCTTTCCTAACCTTAAACTTTTCATATTTACATTTAGGTCCTTTCCTTTCCTTTCTTTTCCAATTTAATCCTTTTTCTTACATAAAGACCCACATCGTTTCCTGAAAAATACTCATATATTCCATTAAATATGTACATAGAAATCAGTACAGAAAATTAAGGATATTACATTTCTCTCCCCCTTAAAATAAATTTCGTCCTCGAAATTTACATTACATCCCTCTTATGGAAACAACTCAGGATATTTTTCCCTCATCTTTTCTTCTGTTTCCCATGTAGCTTCATGCTCAGTCAAGCCTTTCCAGATAACTTTTACTAAAGGGATTTGCTTATTCCACAACTGCTTGACTTTTCTATCCACAATTCGCACTGGTCCAACCTCATAGGTCAAGTCATCTCGCAGTGCGACCTCGTCCTGCTCAATCACATGAGATGGATCTGGAATATACTTCTTTAATTGGGAAACATGAAACACATCATGTATCTGGCTAAGATTCGGAGGAAGAGCCAACTTGTAGGCTACTGCTCCTATCTTTGAGAGAATTTGGAATAGTCCGATGTATCTTGGATGCAACTTCTTTACTTTAATCGATCGTCCGGCTCCCGTGGTTGGAGTTAACTTAAGGAATACATGTTCTCCTTCTTCAAACTCCAACGGCTTCCTTCTGACATCTGCATAGCTTTTCTGTCTACTTTGAGCTGTTAACTATTGCTTTCTAATCATTGCAACTTGTTATGCGGTTTGATCTATTATATCAGGACCAAGCATTCTTCTCTCGCTCAACTCTAGCCAACATAAAGGGGATCTACATTTACGTCCATAGAGTGCTTCAAAAGGTGCCATCTGAATACTGGCCTGATAACTATTATTATAAGCAAACTCTATAAGGGGTAAATGGATATCCTAGCTGCCTTTAAAATCTAAGACACATGCTCTCAGTATATCCTCTAATGTCTGTATTATTCTTTCAGATTGACCATCTGTCTGAGGATGATAAGCTGTACTGAATCTGAGAGTAGTGCCCACTTCTTCCTGTAGAGCCCTCCAGAAATTTGAAGTAAATCGAGGGTCTCTATCAGACACAATGCTGCTCGGGAAACCATGAAGCCTAACAATTTCCTTTATATACAGCTTTGCCATCTTTTCAAGAGAATCTCTCTTATTGATTTCCAGAAAATGTGCTGACTTTGTCAGTCGATCAATTACTACCCAAACCGTATCATGTCTACTTGGAGTCAGGGGTAGTCCTTCCACAAAGTCCATGACAATCCCATCCCATTTCCACTCAGGGATTTCTAGAGGCTACAATGTTCCTGCTGGCTTTTGATCTTCAACTTTCACCTTCTGGCAGGTCAAGCACTTAGATACATAAGTCACAACATCTTTCTTCAATCCAGGCCACCAAAATAACCTTTTAATATCATGGTACATCTTGGTCATACCTGGATGTACAATATACCAACTTTTATGTGCTTCCTCCAGAATCCTTTCCCTTAATCCCACCCACATTAGGGATATAGGGTCTTCCCCAAAACTGTAGCAATCCATCTGGGGACATCTCAAAATTCCTTGTCTTTCCCTTCTCCAGCTTATCTTTGAATATTGCTGCGAGCTTATCCTGCTTCTGAGCCTCTTTTATCTTATCTTCTATGCAAGCTCTGACATGAACTCCTCCAAAAGGATTCTCCGTCAGTTGCATTTGATATAGAGGGCTCCAATCGCGCATATCTTTGATCAATTCTAATTCCTTGATCATCATGTATGCAACCTGCACCACCTTTCTACTCAAGGCATCATCTACCACATTGGCTTTTCCTGGATGGTATTTAATCTGGAAGTCATAATCTTTCAACAACTCCATCCATCGCTGTTGCCTCATATTTAGCTCTTTTTGATCCTGTAGATACTTTAGGCTTTTGTGGTCGCAAAACAACTCTATTGTTGCTCCATATAAGTAATGCCTCCATATCTTCAGGGCATAGACCACTGCCGCAAGCTCCAAATCATGAGTGGGATAATTCTCTTCATGTGGCTTTAACTGCCGAGAGGCATAGGCTACTACTCGACCTTGCTGCATAAGCACACATCCCAGCCCCTGCTTGCTAGCATCAGTGTAGACTACATAAGTCTGAGTTGGGTTTGGAATAATCAGCAAGGGAGTAGTCGTTAATCTTTGCTTCAACTGCTAGAAGCTAGCCTCGCACTTCTCATCCTACTTAAACTGTTGATTCTTTCTGGTCAGCTTGGTAAGTGCCAAGGCAACTAGAGAAAAGTCTTGAATAAATTTTCTGTAGTACCCTGCTAGGCCGAGAAAACTTCTGATATCCGTCACTATCCTGGGCTATTCCCAGCTTAAAACTGCTTCAACTTTGCTAGGATCCACAGCTACCCCGTCTCGAGATATGACATGACCGAGAAATTTGACTTCTGATAGCCAAAACTCATATTTACTCAGCTTAGCATAGAGCTTCTTTTCTTTAAGGGTACCAAGAACAATCCTCAAATGCCTTTCATGCTCCTCTGGAGATTTGGAGTACACCCGGATATCATCAATGAAGACCACAACGAACTGATCTAGATAAGGCCTGAAGATCTGATTCATGTAGTCCATGAAAATAGCAAGTGCATTGGTTAATCCAAAAGGCATCACGAGGAACTCAAAATGCCCATAGCGCGTTCTGAATGTTGTCTTTGGAATATCATCTGACTTAACCCTTAATTGATGGTAGCCAGATCTCAAGTCAATCTTGGAGAATACGCTAGCTCCTGCCAATTGGTCTAGCAGGTCATCAATTCTGGGGAGAGGATACTTGTTCTTGACTGTAATCTTATTTAATTCCCGGTAGTCAATGCATAGCCTTAAACTGCCATCTTTCTTCCTGACGAATAGTACTGAAGCACCCCATGGCGATACACTGGGTCCTATGAAACCCTTCTCCAATAGCTCCTCAATTTGCTTCTTTAGTTCCATCATTTCATTGGGAGCCATCCGGTATGGGGCTTTAGATACTGGTCCAGCTCCAGGTACAACGTCGATCGCAAACTCCACTTCACGTTCTGAAGGCAATCCCTGAATCTCCTTTAGAAAGACTTCGGGAAATTCATTGACTACTGGAATTGCACCAATGCCTTCTTCTACTTCTGATTCAACAGAAAAGAATATCACATATCCCTGACATCCTTTCCGTAAACATTTTTCTGCCTGAGCCTCTGTCATGAAATTCAGTTGTACTCCTGAGCTCCGATCAGTGATCTTTGGACCAAGAACTAGGGTTTTGTTCCTGCAGTCCAACATCACATTATTGGAGGATAACTAATTTAAGCTGAGTATGACATCGATCTCCCGGAAAGGCATACAGACCAAGTCTAGGGTGGTACTGCAGTGCTCATAACGCACAACACTATTGAGACAGGCATCAGATGTAATTACTCTAGCGTTGGTGGGAGTTTTCACCTGTATATCATAATGCAATTTGCTGATTAGAAGGCCTAGGCTTTTAGCACATTCATAAGATATACCCAAATCAAATAGAGCAGTCACAGCATGATCATTGAGATAGATTGTACCTTGGATCATCTCAGGTGATCGCTGCGCATCCTCCCTAGAGAGTGCAAACACTCGTCCTGTTGTCCTGGGCCTTGGATCAGTTATAGCTTGAGGACATTCTCTGGAAAAGTATCTGGGCTTTCCGCAGGTGTAACATACATTCTGGCCCATTAAGCATGGTCTGTCACCATGATTCTTCCTAAATTTTTCGCAGACTTGGGCCTTTAAATCTCTATTGTTGGACCTTCCGCGGAAATTTCCCCTATTTGACCTCTTATTCTGCCACGGTCGCTTCCTTTTCTTATAGCCGCTCCCACTGGCAGCTTCTTGATTCCGACCGGCCTTATCAGGAGTCGCTTGATCTTTATTCCCAGATCTGGACATCATTCTATGATTCATGCTGTTCTCAACGATTCGACATGCTTCCACAGCCTTATTAAACTGGCTGTATTGCTGGGGAGTTAACTTCTCCTTTAGCATAGAGTTCAGTCCTCTAATCATTCTTTCTGTCATCCAGCGTTCGTCGTCCATTTGGTGTAGGTAAGTTGAATATTGAGATAGCCGGATGAACTTGGCCAAATATTCATCAAAAGCTTCTTTTTCTCCTTGTCTCAACACAAGGAATTCGGCCTCCCTTTCATCTCGGACGGACTGAGGGAAATATTTCTCATAAAATTGCTCAAGAAACACTTCCCAAGTAATAGGAATGTCCCTTGCTTGGTGAAGCAACTCTGTATTCTTCCACCATCTATCTGCATCTTTTTCTAATTGATAGATGGCCATTTGGGCCTTAGTTTCAGTTGGGTAGTCGAGGACCTTGAAGATCTTCTCTAATCTGCTGACCCAATTCTCGGCTATTTGTACTTCAAATATTCCTTCAAACACTGGAGGATTGTGTTTGCAAAATCGCACCATCCATTATTGGATGCCAACTGCCTCCTCCCTTGATTCAACCCTTCTCTGGGGCTGTTCCGCCTGCTGTGGTACTTCTTCAGGTTCTCTACTAGTTGCTCCTGAAGGCTCTGGCGGTCTAAGATTATTTACAGCTGCTGCTACTGCTGCGGCTATGGCAGCATCCCTTTCCTGCTTATTTCGTGCTTGAGCAGCTCTCATTTCTTCTATCATCTTTTGTTGTTGCTCTAATCGCTCTAAAATTAGTTGATTAAGATTTCCAGCTTCCTGTGGTTCATCCGTTGGAATCGTTCTCCTTGTTCGTACCATTTTGTTATACTTAAAAACAGAAGGGAATACGATAAATAACATAATTCCTTTTTCATTCCATTTCAAACATAATATACATACAAAGTATATGTACATATCACAGTCATACAGTACCATTCTTAGTCTTTTATACATACATTGTGTACATTACTCTTTCTATCATACCCTAATTCTTCTTAGACTTGATTGTAATAAACTATCCTACTAAGTAGATCCAGTCAGATACGGTACAATATAGTTCTTCATCAAAATACCGGTCCAACTCTGATCTCCACATAGGGGTAGTGGGTAGTGTATCATCCATGATAGCTTCCCAAAGACTCATGGTCAGCACATTTGGATCCCAAGCTTGGTATATTGCCTTTACTCTCGTAATGAACTCCTTGTAGACCGTATAATCTTGATCTATGTTTCTATCTAGGGTTTTCCTCAGATCATATAGTTGTCGGGCCAATACTATTGATCTCTCAAATTGTTCCCGACTCAGGTTCTCCCCTGGTACCATTCTTATGATCATATCTCCCAAGGGTATATCTACAGATATTGCTTTGGGTTCACTGGAACCAGGTGCATTAATCTGATCAGGTGCTTGGCTGTATCCTGACATAGCTGCTATGTTTGGGGGTGCTACATTTATTGGGATGGCAGGAATAGGCTCTTTTAATACCATCTCCTTCCGATCATCCGTCGGAAAGTTTGATCTTACCGAGGAGCTAACTTCTTCAGAGTCACTATATGTTGGAAGGATCCAGGAATTAGAGTCATTGTTCATCACCTCTTCTTCCCAACTATCTGGACTAGAAACCTCCGGTCTAACCTCCCACTGGTTTACTGTAGTTTCAGACCCAAAACTATGTCCAGCCATCCTGCAATCACTAACTTAGTGTCAATTATGACAGCTATATTAGGGTATCTCTATAATTTATGTATTCAGAGCATTTCCTAAGTCAGAATCCTTTGCTCTGATACCAAAATATCATATCCTTATTTTTATACATCTTAGGAACCATTTAGTAGCATTTGGAACCACTTTCAGGGTTATTGAAGTCCAAATTCTCAACCTGAAATTTTATTCTTATCGGGTACTGTTCACTGTGGCAAATTCCAGATGAGTGACTTGACTTTGAGAAATCATAACTAATTCTAGAAAGATCGAAACGAAGTGGTTCAAAGTTCTACATGAAGATAACTAAATTATATTTTAGGAAAAAATCATTGGTTGACCATTTCTTGACCAATTCATCGTGGGTCAACGTTTCAAATTTACTGTTCATCCAGTGATTTTCTCCTGAATCCAGCATTCTAGTCCCATCTTTGGTAATTTATATCTTTTCGTGTAGACATCCAAATGAGGAAATCTATATATAAAATTAAAGCTTAGTATGTCTAATTTTTACCCTAAATATTTCGTACATTAATTCAATCATTTACTATTTTTAATGATTTATCAAACATGAATAGGTCTTCACGAATTACTGTCCACTGAGCCTATTTTCAGCATTTAGTCTTTACATACACATGCATACAACCAACACATATCAGTCATACATGCCAGATAACAATTAATATTAACTAATCAACTGTTATATATCAGTGCATGATTAACCCCCTCATATTTCTATTACATCTTTCATTGTCTAAAATTCGGCAGCATAACTGCTATAATTCTTCTTTAAAAAGTAACCGATGTTGTACCGATTCGGTAATTCCCTCATGAGAACTATAATTCTACGTAGTACCCAGGAAAGACTGGATGAACCTGCTAGGTCCACTCACTTCCAGCCTCCTTAGACAGCACTACGTACACAGTACGTATTAGGTCCTTTCCCTGTTCCTGCTTCCTTGCCGAAATTTCGGCAGCATAACGGCGTCTCTTAAAATTTCCAAATTTCATTTTGACATAACCTCCCCTGTAATGTTATGTATGGGAATGAGATTCAAAAGAATCCCAGTAACAATAATCATAACAATATATCTAATGCAGAGTGACGGTGCTTGCTTGTGATTGTGTACAGATAAGTATGCTGCATGCTTCCATATTCAATAACATATGATCATAGCATTGGAATAGAGCTTCAAGCATAACATATAAGACAACAATCCAACCAAACAAAAGCACAACAAATCACAAAGACATTACATAAGAGTTAGGATTAGTTGCTACCTCAAAAGCATAGCTTCAGAACTTCTCTACTACTTCCAACTCCACCAGAACTTCCTTACTTCTTTCTTTCTCTCACTTTCTCTCTCAAGAACTTCTTTCTTCCTCTCTTTCTTGCTTGTGCCAAAATGAGGAGCTAGGGGGGATATTTATAGTGTTGAGCAATGGCAATCTTGTAATTTTGAAGACTTATGATCCTGTGGTCCTGGTTTTTCCTGGAATTTCCTATTTTCTTTTATTCCCTTTTACTGCATCACCCTGGACACCTCATAAAACACCTCACCCCTCACATTCTTCACATGGTGAAATTGAAAGAGAGCTAGATCCTTCTGGAAGCTTTCCGGTCCAATCCGGTACCGGCCCGGTCCATCTCCTCGAAAAACGTGCTGTTTTCTGAATTTGATTTTTCTGAAAATTCTTTTTATGTCTACTGACCTCACATTTAGTATCTAGACACTTTATATCATTAACTTTTTAATACTGGGTCCAAACTCAGTTACAGATCCCCTGTGAAATGACCAAAATGCCCTTGGTGCCCTATCTTGTCCTATTTTAACCCTAAGGGCAAAATCATCATTTCACACCTTTCTAGACCTGGTCAAAGCATATACTGGCTCTAGTCAACCTTATTTAGATATGTCTTAGCCTCTAGGCCTATCCAAAATGACTATAATGCCCTGCATTCATCTGCTGCCCTTTTTGTACAACACAGGGGCATTTTCGTAATTTCACACTTTTTCGGGGTTCTGCTGGACACTGGCCCACCTATCAGTCCAAGAGTCTTATTGGGCCTCTAATGGCGCCATTTTTTGGCTTCCTGGGTCCATTACCTGTATGGCACGCATTACGAGGATCTTCCTCTGCCACAGTTCACCTAATATTTTAATTATTATTTACCGATTATACACCTTTCCGGACACCGGCTCCTTTTCCCATATACAGTGTCTTACTGTGTTCAGGCATCCCTGTGGGTTATAACATTCATCTGACTGAAGTCATCCGATCGCATTCAGCCCCTTTAAAAATACCGATAAATCTCCTACCCGGATCCCCGGAGGCCTCACACTACGTCTGGATTTCCTATTTTGTGAATAACTTTTTCTATAGACCTCCTATCGGTATTCTGTCAGTTTCCTGACATCTGCCCCATAAAGGCGCATCATCCTGTATTTTCTCACTTATATCTGGAATCTAGGGTATCCGGTATTAATTTTTATAACTTTTGGACGATCAGTCCATTTGTGGCTATCTGGAGTCTTCAAAAATTCTGGTATTAGGCTGGCTTACCCAGCGTCACCTGCCCTATCTTTTGGTAAAATCTGGGACTGAAATGCTGTCGGGCGGTCCAAACCACTTCTGGCCTATTTTTCTTTAATTACACTTTAGCCCCAGGGAACTTTTTCTTCTTTGCAATTAAGTCCCTTTATTTGGCTAAAATTACACTTTAAGACCCCACATTTTTGTCTACCTTTCTTTCCTAACCTTAAACTTTTCATATTTACATTTAGGTCCTTTCCTTTCCTTTCTTTTCCAATTTAATCCTTTTCTTTACATAAAGGACCACATTTTTTTTCTGAAACAGAACTCATATATTCCATTTAATTCGTACATAGGAACCAGTACAGAAAATTAAGGATATTACAAAAACTCACATTTACTAATCTTAGCATAGAGTTGTTTTTCCATAAGAATACTAAGAACAATTCTCAGATGCCTTTCATGCTCTTCAACAGACTTGGAGTACACCCGAATATCATCAATGAAGACCATAACAAATTGATCTAAGTAAGGCCTGAAGATTCTGTTCATGTAATCCATAAAAATTGCAGGTGCATTCGTTAGACCAAAAGGCATCACTAGAAACTCAAAATGACCATAACGAGTCCTAAAAGCAGTCTTTGAGATGTCATTTGATTTAATCTTGAGTTGGTGGTAGCCTGACCTCAAATCAATCTTGGAGAATAAACTTGCTCCAGCCAATTGATCTAGCAGGTCATCAATTATGGGAATAGAGTACTTGTTTTTACCAATAATCTTATTCAACTCCCTATAATCAATACATAGTCTTAGACTACCATCCTTCTTCTTAACGAATAACACTGGAGCACCCCATAGTGAAACACTGGGTTGAATGAAACCCTTTTCTAAGAGCTCCTCAATCTGTTTCTTTAACTCAATCATCTCATTAGAAGCCATACGATATGGCGCCCATAGTTGGAGTTAGCTTAAGAAATACATGTTCTCCTTCCTCGAACTCCAATGGTTTTCTTCTAACATCAGCATAACTCTTCTGTCTATTCTGAGCTGTCAGTAATCTTTTTCTAATCTTGTCAATCTGTTCTACAGTTTGATCTACTATATCAGGACCAAACATTCTTCTTTCGCTCAACTCAACCCAGCATAAAGGAGATCTACACTTTTGTCCATAGAGTGCTTCAAATGGGGCCATCTGAAAACTAGTCTGATAACTATTGTTATATGCAAACTCTATCAGTGGCAGATGGACATCCCAACTTCCTTTGAAATCCAAAACATAGGCTCTCAGCATATCTTCTAGTGTTTGGATTATTCTCTCAGACTGACCATCCTTCTGAGGATGATAGGCTGTGCTAAATCGGAGATTAGTGTCCATTTCTTTATGTAAAGCTCTCCAAAAATTTGATGTAAATCGTGGGTCCCTGTCTAACATAATACTACTTGGGATACCATGCAACCTAACAATCTCCTTTATATACAATTTTGCCAGCTTCTCTAAAGAATCTCTTTTATTTATTGCCAGGAAATGAGCTGACTTTATCAATCGATCAATAATTACCCATATAGCATTGTGCTTGGTCGGAGTCATGGGTAGTCCTTCAACAAAGTCCATGGCAATGCTATCCCATTTCCATTCAGGGATATCTAAAGGTTGCAATGTTCCTGCTTGCTTCTAATGTTCAATCTTTACTTTCTGGAATGTCAAGCACTTGGAAACATAAGCCACAACATCCTTCTTCAGTCCAGGCCACCAAAATAGACTTTTAACATCATGATACATCTTGGTCATACCTGGAAGTACTGTATATCAGCTTTTGTGTGCTTCATCTAAAATTTTCTCCTTAAATCCTATAGCATTAGGGATATACGGTCTTCTTCTAAACCGTAGCAATCCATCCTTAGAAACAAGAACTTTAGATGCTTTGGCCATAATATGAAAGTCCCTTTTGCTTAAATTGATCATTCTGAATTTGGATGTGGTAAATAGTTACCCCTAAGCTATGGATGGAACCATGTGCCACTAAGCATCTAAGAGGATCCTCCACATATAGATCACAATGTTCTGCATCCTCTGAAATCGGCAAGCAACAGCTCCCTTTAGTGTTATGACGGGCTGAAAGGGCACCAAGGGTATTTTGGTTATTTTGCAATAGATGGATATCAGAAAAATACTCAGTATAACAATGTCAATGGTAGGAGAAACCTAGACATAGGTTTTTCCTGACAGAATACATATTCTGAAATATTATAAAAATCGGGAACATAAAATAGTTTGGTTTTTCTGAAATGGAGTTGATCGGTACCGTATTGGACTAAAAATTTTTCTATCAGTATTATCCACTTTATTAGGCCAAACAAGGCCTTGATGATATCCTTAACAAGGCTTCTAGGGCAAGTTTCTTGCAAGATGGATTTTGGACCATTAGATCAAATAGTAACCAAAGTAATCTTGGCCTTCCATTTCCACCAAATTTTTCTATAAATACCCCCCCAAATCAGACTTGTTCGGCAGCTTAGATACCTTGGGAACCTCTTGGAAATTTTTTTATTGAAGCTAGAAAGAAGCAAGCAATTTGGAAGAACAAGTAACGTAACTTGTCCCCTTGATCTTAGACTTTATTCTAGCAAGTTTGCTCTTGGTTTTAAGAGGTTTTTGGGACATATTTCTCTTGGTGGTGCTGCTGGATTTCTGTTTTCATGTGAAAGGAATATGAGTTTTATGTTATAGATAGTTTAGATAAGCTTAAACAAGCTAGAATCAAGTGGTACTAGCTTGGAAATCCAAGTATGCATGTGAATGGAAGATTGTGTACTATTTTGGTACTGGATGAATCACTGTTCATATGATAGAATTTCATGATTTTGAGGCTTCCAATGGGTTTAAAATGGAAAATTGTGTGGGGATAAAGTAGAAAAACAAGTATTGGAAGTATTAGAATCAAAATGAGAATTTTTGGAAAACGTAGGAAACATTTCGGTTCTGTACAGCAGCCAAGGATCTGAATTGATTTTGGAAATTCTGATTTCATATTTGGATTCTACATGAAAAATTATGTGGAAATGAATCATGAGAATTTATTTTGTAAAGATGTAAGCATAAGTCATAAATTAGACAAAGAAAGGAATATAGTAGGAACCTAGTCTTGGACTTTGTTTTGGAGTTGAATGGTAACTTGATGTTACTTTGTAATGGCTAGGTTTTGACATTTGTGAAAGGAGAAGATCATTCCAAGAAGGGAGTAACAAGGATATCTAAGAGGTAGCAAGAATTCCTAACTATAATCTTATGTTTGTTTGATTGTATGCTTGCTTGTTAGTTATGATTCTTGGTTGAGCTTGAGTTGATAATTTGATGATTATGATAAAGTATGAATGGTTGCTGTGACATCCCAATTTTTAGGTCCAGAGACTCAGAAAGTAGCCTGAAAATAGATAGACTACCAGACCCCTTTGAGAGGAAGTCCCAGAAACATACAGAGGGTTTTTAGGGACTAAACTACAAATAAGTGAAAGTTCATGGACTTATATGTAAATAGTGAAGGTCCCCAGAGATATAGTAGCCATTTATGCAAAGAAAGGGATTAAATTGCAAAACAAAGAAAATGTAAGGACTTAAGTGCAAATATGAAAAGTATAAGGCTAAAAGGGAAAAGTAGACAAAAATGTGGGGTCCTTAAGTATAATTTTAGATAAATAAAAGGGACTTGATTGAAAAGAAGAAAAGTTCCTTGGGGCCAAAGTATAATTAAAGAAAATTAGGCCAAAAGTGGTTTGGACTGCCCGAAAGCATTTCAGTCCCAGATTTCACCAGTAGAGAAAGCAAGTAATGCTGGGTAATCCAGCTTAATACAGGAATTTTTCAAGACTCCAGATAGCCAAAATTGAGCTGATAGTCCAAAAGTTATAAAAATTCCTACCGGATATCCTAGATTTTAGATATAAGTAAGAAATTACAGGATGATGCGTCCTGATGGGGCGGAAGTCAGGAAACTGACAGAATACCTATAGGAGGTCTGTAGAAAAAATTATTCACAAATTAGCAAATACAAACGGGAGTGTGAGGCCTCCGGGGATCCGATTAGGAGATTTGTCGGTATTTAAAAAGGGACTGAATGAGTTCGGATGGCCTCAGTCAGATGACTGTTATGACCCACAGGGATGCCTAAACACAGTAGGCCAGTGTATCTAATAAAAGGAGCCGGTGTCCAGAGATGTGTATAAACGGTGTATAATAGCTAAAATACTCGATGAACATTGCCGGGGGAAGATTCTTCGTGATGCGTGCCATAAAGGTAATGGATCCTAGGAGGCCCAATAATGGGCCCATCAAAGGCCCAGTAAGACCCTTGGACTGATAGGTGGGCCAGTGTCCAGCAGAACCCCAGAAACATGCAAAATTACAAAAATACCCCTGTGTTGTACTAAAGAGTAATAGATGAATGGAGAGCTTTTTGGTCATTCTGTACAAGCCCAAAAGCCAAGACATACACAGGTAAGGTTAACCAGAGTCAGTATATGCCCTGACAGGGTATAGAGAGGTGTAAAATGACAATTTTACCCTTAGGGTTAAGATAGTGCAAGAAAGGGCACCCAGGGGTATTTTAGTAATTTACCAAGGGATGTTTCTTGAGAATCGAGCCATTAGAGTACTTGAGCTTGATCAGAGATCCTAGATGACATTCCCAAGCCCAAAAACGTAGCCCATGAATTATGTGAGGAAAAGTGACCTTAAAATAATGTTTTAGTGACTTTTCAGTAAGGTAGAGTTACTCGGTCGGCATGATAACCGAGGAAGTGATCAGATAAAGTCCTGGACTTATCTGGATAGCATTGGATGGCGTGAAAGGTGCCAGCAAGATGCCACATGGTGCCAACATAGAGGAGGAAGAAAATGTTAAGGACACGTGGCACGATCTCAGCCGTGTATTCCGGTGTAAGACTCTGGAAACGCTGAGTCAGCTGATGAGGTGTCCCAGGAGCCTGCATTTGCGCCATGTGACAGATTAGGTGTCCCCATGAGGTGTCCCTTGGATGATGTCATGATGATGCAGTAAAAGGAATAAAGAAAAATAGAAAATTCCAGGAAAACCGTGGCCACAAGTTCATAGTTCTTGGAAATTATGGATATTCCATTCATCAAAACTATAAATACCCCCTTGCCTTCATTTGCATCACGGCCAAGAGCAAGAAATAGAGAGAGAAGGAAGTTCTAGTGAGAGAAGGAGCAAGGAAGAAAGAAGAAAGGAAGTTCTGGCGGAGTTGAAAGTAGTATAGAGATTCTAGAGTTCTGCTAAGCTTTTGAGGTAGTAACTAATCCTAGGTTTTATGTAATGGCTTTGTGATTTGTTGTGCTATTGTTTGGTGGGATTGTTGTCTTATATGTTATGCTTGAAGCTCTATTACAATGCTATGATCATATGTTATTGAGTATAGAACCACGCAGCATACTTATCTGTACACAATCACAAGCAAGCACTGTCACTTTGCATTACATATATTGTTATGATTATTACTACTGAGATTCCCCCGAATCTCATCCCAACAAATAACCCATTACAGGGGAGGTTATGCCGAAGTAAATTTTGGGAATTTTAAGAGACGCCGTTATGCTGCCGAAATTAGGACAAGATGGTAATAGTAAAGAAAGGAGCTGATACGTACTGTGTACGTAGGTACTGTCTAAGGAGGCTAGAAGTGAGTGGACCTAGCCGGTTCATCCAGTCTTTCCTGGGTACTTACGTAGAATGGTAGTTCCCACGAGAATTACCGAATCGGTACAAGATCAGTTACTTTCTAAAGACAAAGCGTAGCGGTTATGCTGCCGAATTTCAGGCAGGAAAGATGTAGTAGAAATATGAGAATTTTGTACATATTCTAATATATAACAACTTATTATTTAATAATGGGTATTATTTGGCATGTTTGACTGATATGTGATGGATGTATGCATATGTAATATGAACAGTAACATGTGGTGATATGATGATGTTTGATCCATAATTAAAAATAGTAAATGGATGAATAAATATTTTATATTTTTAAGGTAAATAGTATACATACCAAGCTTCGATTTGATATATAGAATGCCTCATTTGGATGTCTACACATGGAGATATAAATTATCAAATTTGGGACCCGAATTCTGGATTCAGGAGAAAAATGCTGGATGAACAGTAAAGTTATGACATTTACTCGGTCAATGCATGGTCAACGAGTTATTTTTCCCTGAAATATAATTGAGTTAGCTTCAAGTATCAATTTGAACCACCTCATTTTGATTTTTCTATAATTAGTTATGATTTTTCAAAGTCAGGTCACTCATCTGGAATTTACACAGTTAACAGTACTCGATAAGAGTAAAACTCCAGATTGAGAAATTGGACTTCTATGACCTTGAAAGTGGTTCTAAATGCTATCAAATGGTCCCTAAAAGGTACGAAAGTAAGGATGTTTCATGACAATATGCATGTTAGAGTTTGCTTATGTATGTTCATAAAGTAGCTCCCATATCATGATAACATGTTAGGCATTTAATCAAGCATGCATGTTATTATAGTTTGTATGACTTGCTATTGAGATTTCCATAAAATCTCATTCTTTCCATATACATAACCATGTTATAGGTGCTGGAACTTCTCAAGGAAAAAGGGTAAATATGGAAGGTTGAATTTGTATATGAGTTAGTTGAGTACTTGACCTTAGAAGATGATATTATGATATGCATGATGTATGATACTATGAATATGTTCCGAGGCAGTTCCCTTTTGATGGTAGTTTTCACAACTTATCCAATGTATTTTAACTTAAAATTTGGGATGAAAATATTTAAGATCCAGATATTTAAATGGACACCAAGAACGCCTCAATTGGTTAAGTATTTGATTTGTTATGATTTTTCAAATTTGGAAATAAAATCTGTAACAAGATAAAATGAGCAACCAGAGGTAGTAAGGTTCATGCGTGAATTTCAAATAGTAAATGAATGAGGTTTTCCACGAAATTTTATGAGCTTAACGTAAACATATGGATCTTTAAATCCATATGTAACATGTCTCATTTGGATAAGTGAACAAAGAGAAATGAATTTTTGAAAATAAGGTAAAGAAGCTGGAACTTCCAGACTTAATAAATGAACAGTATTTTTCAACAAATAAACTGATTTCATTTGGGCAAGGAAACACCAATTTCATATTTTTCCTTAAAATTTAAATGAAAGATATTTCATTAGAAATTGGAACCACCTGATTTAGATTTTTCTACATTTAAATATGAATTTTCAAAGTTCAGGCTGTACTCTGGATTACCAAATGAACAGTAGCCTTGAACAGTACCAATGCCTTTTTCTTGAAAATTCATGTTTCTAAGCAAAAGGGGTAATCAATTGGTATAAGCTACCTCTAATTGAGTATATCTAAGGGAAAATTAAGGATACGACAGGCGCCATTGTCGGGGAGCCAAGTAATTGGTTCCCTAGTAATTGTTTATCGATTTCATTAGCTACCTGAGTTATTTTTTCTTATTTTTGTTTGCATTTTAGTTTTTAGTAGTTTTTAAATTGCATTGCATTCTGGATTATTCTGAGTTTATGCAAAAATCACTCTCTGTGACTTTGAGTCACAACCAAAAATCAGATTGCTTTTCTCTGAAATTTGATTACTCTGCGAAAACCAGAAGTGACATTTGAAACTTTCAGTCGCAACTACTGCTCTCTGTGATATTAAGTCGCGACTAAAAGACTCTTGAGTCGCGACTAACTGAAAATTTTTTGCTGTGAAGTTTCTGTGACTAACTCTGATTGATTGTATTGATTATTCTTGACTGTTTCTACATTGCATGTGTAAAAGAACTGAACCATTAGTGCCTTTTGAACCTGAAATTGAGAGAAGACTTAGGAAACTAAGGAGAGAATTTAGGGAATTTAGAGAAGAAGAAGCAAAATATAGTTCCTCCTCTAGTATTCCAGAGTCTGAAACTGAACTGAATATGGCTGATCATAATGGGCATAATGGGAATGGAGAAAATGGAATACCTATGAATGTAGAGGATAATAGAAGTGTGAGGGAAATTAATCATTTGCATATGAATATGATCCTTATAGATTCTATACTGAAGAAGCTAACTTTGAGATTAAAGGAGCTTTGATTGCAGCCTTACCCAAATTTCATGGTTTTGCAGGAGAATGTCCACACAGGCACTTACAAACCATGCATATGATATGTTCCTCAATGAAGCCTCCAATGACTGCTCTAGATGATGTCTTAAGGAGGTGTTTCCATTTTACCTTGGAAGGGAAGGCTAAGGAATGGCTATACAATTTGCCAACTCATTTCTCAACTCTTACATAGGATCAGCTGAAATCAACTTATCTTGAAAAGTTTTTCCCAGCTTCGAAGACACCACTCGAATGAAGAAGGAGATCACTAATATTCTGCAATAGGATAGAGCATCTTTGCATGAGTACTAGAAGAGGTTTCTTAATTTGTTAGCTAGATACCCTCACCACAACATGACCAAAGCTGGTTTAGTAGACATTTTCTTTGATGGTCTACTTCCTCATAATCAAATTTCCTTGAATACAGCAGCTAATGGCTCTTTGAGAGATAAGACCCCACAAGCAAGTTGGGAGTTATTCCAGAAAATGGCAAATGAAGACCATTAGACTGGAGATCCAAGAAGAACAACCACCTCATCTTCGGACAATTCAAAAGTAATCTTAGCTGAAATAGCGCCTTGGGAAACTGAATGGAGAAGAGGATGAATCTGATTGAAAGAGAGCTTCATTCCACAAAACAAGTTCATGCAGTGGATACCTCACAAGCCTTAGTTATAGGATGTGAATCATGTGGTTCAATGATGCATGCTACAAGTACATGTGATAGACAGTTTGAAGAAGTTGCAGCAATGTATCAAGGAAGAGAGAATAATTTCCAGAAGAAAGACCTATAACACATATAATCCTAGCTGGAGAGACCACCCAAACTTTAGGTAGGGGAGTGATAAGCCAAATCAATTCCAAGGGGATAGTGCTTCTTCAAGCAACTACCAAAGTAATGCAAGGTCTATAGTTCCAACACAAACTAATGCCTTAGTGGCATCAAGGCTGTGACACCCCAATTTTCAGGCCCAGAGACTCAGAAAGTGAGCCTGAAATAGATAGACTATCAGACTCCTTTGAGCAGAAGTCCCAGAAACATACAGAGGGTTTTTAGGGATTAAACTGCAAATAAGTCAAAGATCAAGGACTTATATGTAAATAGTGAAAGTCCCTAGAAATATAGTGGCCATTTATGCAAGGAAAGGGGTTAAAATTGCAAAAGAAAGAAAATGTAGGGACTTAGATGTAATTATGAAAAAGTTCAAGGCCAAAAAGAAAAGTAGACAAAAAGGTGGGGTCCTTAAGTGTAATTTTAGCCAAATAAAAGGGATTTAATTATAAAGAAGAAAAGTTCCCTGGGGCTAAAGTGTAATTAAAGAAAGTTAGGCCGGAAGTGGTTCGCACTGCCCGACAGCATTTCAGTCCCAGATTCTACCAGAAGGTAGGGCAGGTGACGCCCGGTAACCCAGCCTAATACCGGAATTTTTGAAGACTCCAGATAGCCAGAAATGGACTGATCGTCCAAAAGTTATAAAAATTAATACCGGATACCCTATATTTCAGATATAAGTGAGAAAATACAGGATGATGCGCCCTTATGGGGCGGATGTCAGGAAACTGACAGAATACCGATAGGAGGTCTGTAGAAGGAGTTATTCACAAAATAGCAAATTCAGACGGGAGTATGAGGCCTCCGGGGATCCGGGTTGGAGATTTATCGGTATTTTTAAAGGGGCTAAATGCGATCAGATGACTTCGGTCAGATGACCGTTATGACCCACAGGGATGCCTGAACACAGTAGGACACTGTATCTGGGAAAAGGAGCCGGTGTCCGGAAAGGTGTATAATCGGTAAATAATAATTAAAATATTTGGTGAACTGTGACAGAGGAAGATTCCTCGTAATACGTGCCATACAGGTAAGGGACACAGGAAGCCCAAAAAATGGCGCCATTAGAGGCCCAATAAGGCTCTTGGACTGATAGGTGGGCCAGTGTCCAGCAGAACCCCGGAAAAGTGCGAAATTACGAAAATGCCCCTTTGTTGTACAAAAAGGGCAGTAGATGAATGAAGGGCATTCTGGTCATTCTGGATAGGCCCAGAGGTCAAGACATGTCTAAATAAGGTTGGCTAGAACCAGTATAAGCTTTGACCAGGTCCAGAAAGGTGTGAAATGACGATTTTGCCCTTAGGGTTAAAATAGGACAAGATAGGGCACCAAGGGCATTTTGGTCATTTCGCAGGGGATCTGTAACTGAGTCTGGACCCAGTATTAAAAAGTTAATGATATAAAGGTTATAGATACTAAATATGAGGTTAGTAGACATAAAAAGGATCTTCAGAAACATCAGATTCAGAAAACGGCACGTTTTTCGAGGCGATGGACCGGGCCGGTACCGGATTAGACCGAAAAGCTTCCAGAACCTCCAAATTTCGTCACATGAAGCATATGGGTGGTGAGGTGTCCTATGAGGTGTCCCATGAGGTGTCCAGGGTGATGCAGTAAAAGAGAATTAAAGAAAATAGGAAATTCCAGGAAAAACCAGGACCACAGGATCATAAGTCTTCCTAATTACAAGATTGCCATTGCTCAACACTATAAATACCCCCCCTTACTCCTTCATTTCGGTGCAAGCAAGAAAGAGAGGAAGAAAGAAGTTCTTGAGAGAGAAAGTGTGAGGAAGAAAGAAGTAAGGAAGTTCTGGTGAAGTTGGAAGTAGTAGGGAAGTTCTGAAGCTCTGCTTTTGAGGTAGTAACTAATCCTAGCTCTTATGTAATGTCTTTGTGATGTGTTGTTTTGTTTGATTGGATTGTTGTCTTATATGTTATGCTTGATGCTCTATTCCAATGCTATGATCATATGTTATTGAATATGAAAGCATGCAGCATACTTATCTGTACACAATCACAAGCAAGCACCGTCACTCTGCATTACATATATTGTTATGATTGTTGCTACTGGGATTCTTTTGAATCTCATTCCCATACATAACATTACAGGGGAGGTTCTGTCAAAATGAAATTTGGAAACTTTAAGAGACGCCGTTATGCTGCCGAAATTCCGGCAAGAAAGCAGGAACAGGGAAAGGAGCTGATACGTACTGTGTACGTAGTGCTGTCTAAGGAGGCTGGAAGTGAGTGGACCCAGCAGGTTCATCCAGTCTTTCCTGGGTACTACGTAGAATGGTAGTTCTCACGAGGGAATTACCGAATCGGTACAACATCGGTTACTTTCTAGAGAAAGATTGTAGCAGTTATGCTGCCGGATTTTAGACAGAAAAAGATGTAATAGAAATTTGAGGGGATTGATCATACACTGATATATAACAGTTGATTATCTAATAATAATTGTTATCTGCCATGTATGACTGATATGTGATGGTTGTATGCATGCTCATGTGAAGATTGAATGCTGAAAATAGGGTCAGTGAACAGTAACTCGTGAGGACCTATGCATGTTTGATAAATCATTACAAATAGTAAATGGTTGAATTAATGTACGAAATTTTTATGGTAAAAAGTAGACATACTAAGATTTAATTTGATATATATAATGTCCCATTTGGATGTCTGTACGAAAGGATATAAATTACCAAAGATGGAACCAAAATGCTGGATTCAGGAGAAAATCACTGGATGAACAGTAACTTTAAAATGTTGACCCACGTTAAATTGTTCAAGTAATGGTCAACCAATGATTTTTCCCTGAAATATAATTGAGTTAGCTTCATGTATCACTTTGAACCACTTCGTTTAAATTTTTCTAGAATTAGTTATGATTTTTAAAAGTCAAGTCACTCATCTGGAATTTGTTATAGTGAACAGTACCGAAAAGAGTAAAATTCCAGATTGAGAGTTTGGACTTCTATGACCCTGAAAGTGGTTCCAAATGCTACTGAATGGTTCCTAAGATGTATAAAATTAAGGATGTGACAAAGGCCAAATGAGACCTCTCAATTGTTGAAGAGTATGGCAACACAAAAGAACAATATGGATGGTAGAATGACCAATGTAGACCACACGCTCAAGGAGAATGATGGTCAATTCACCTCCATAGCTTCAATTCTCCAAAGTATGCAGAAAGATAATGCAGATGTATACAAAAAACTTGAAGAGTTAAGTTGTAAGAATGCAGATATCACAAGTCACTTAACTCAAGTTTCCAATACAGTGAGTGATATTCAAGGAAAGAGCAGTGGCAGCATACCTTCAAACACTGTCATGAATCCAAGGGGTCTGAATGCTATATCTCTAAGAAGTAGAAGACAAGTACACTTTGAAAAAGCTAAAACCCCTGAAAGGGATGAAGAAGATGCTGAAATTGATAATTCATCTCTGCCACTTATGCAAGTTGGGAAATATGAAAGCCTTAAAGAGCAGCAGCTCATGATTAAGAAGGCAACCCAAGAAGAGAACTCACAAGCCCAAGTGGAGATACAATAGCTGCAGCAAGAGGCAACAACAGTACCAAGTCCAGCATACAAAGCAAAGCAACATGAGGAGAAACTAGAGTTGAGCAAGCAAGGAGCCTCTATGCATAAAGGTAAGGAGGTAAGTATTAAAGATCTCCTTTTTCCTAATTCTTACTTTGCTGGAAAGAAAAAGATTGATCCTAATTTTCCTATAGATGCTTACACTCTATTCAATAAGTTAGAAATCAACATCCCTATGGTTGAATTCCTCAAGAGAAACCCTAAGTACGCTAAATTTTTAAAAGAATTGTGTGCTGATAAAAAGAAGTTTAGGCCTCTTGAGAGAATTCAGGTGAGTGCTAATGTGTCATCACTTTTTAAGGCTAAACTACCGGTTAAGTGCCAAGACCCAGGCTCCTACACAATCCCATGCATTATAGGAAATGTTCTTATTAAAAGAGCGTTGCTAGATATAGGGGCAGCCATTAATGTAATGCCTTAGTCGGTATACAAAGCCTTAGGTATTAACAATCTTAGATACACAAATGTAGTGCTCCAGTTGGTTGATAGGTCAATTAGGTATCCTAAGGAAATCCTTTAGGATATTCTAGTGTAGGTCAAAGACTTAGTATTCCCAGCTGACTTTTATGTTTTGGACATGTCCAATGAGTTAGTAAATGACAACACTTTGATCCTAGGCAGACCTTTCCTCCAAACTTCCAAGACCATCATTAGTATGAAGCATAGTTCTATCACAATGGAAGTTGGAGAATACGTGGTAGCTTTTAACATGAATGAAGCAATGAAATTCCCTTTTGATAATTCTGCTTTTACTGCTTTGAATGCCATTGACTATGCTGTTGAAGAGACTAGGGATGAACATGAATTGAGTTTACATGATAATGATAGAGATCATGCATTTGCAAAAGTTTTGTTGAGCGATTTTGTAGGATCCTAAGATGTTCAGGAAATTGGAAGAGCAATAATCCTAGAAGGGTCAAGTTTTTGTGACTCCATGTCACGACTAAAAGACCCACTGGTAGCAACTAAAAACTCCAGAGATGAAAAGTCGTGACCTGATATTGAAGAGGTCGCGACCAAATATCAGTCAGTTGAAGGGGAGTCTCTCTCTGCAAAAGAGTCACGACTAGAAGACACACGGGTAGCGACTAACAACTCCAAAGACGTCCAGTCGCGACAAGTGAATGATGAGGTCGCAACCATATATTCCAGAGATAGTCTCTGTGAACTTGAGTCGTGACGAAAAGATGAAAATAAACCTGATAGGTCACAACCAGAAATGGCAGAAGCAACCAATGACTTCCAAATTCCTTCAGATCACCATTCGACTATCTTGGTTAAAGGGCTAATACATTCTAACCCTACTTCTCCTCACTCACAGTAAAAAATTACCTCTCATACCTTAAGATTTTTAAACAATTTGCTCCTTAATAATAGTGTAGGTATGAAAGAGAGTGCCCTCAAGCACGTTGCAGTTGAAGACCAACCTCAGCTTTTTGCGATACTTGAGGAAGTAGATGACAGATTGGTAACCCCACACAAGCTGGATGAGGGTAACTTCGATGGATATACAAAGGATGCAAAGGAAACATCTCCTAAGCTTGTTGCTGCTACTTGCCAACCACAGTTGGGCAAGTTCAAGTTTAGAAAGGAAACGTTAAGACGATCTTGGATGGGCTTCATGATGTAAGCAGAGTGCATGATCCTGGGAAGCCAGAGTAGAGAGAGAAGACAATAGGGATAACTTCCCAATCAAACAACCATCTCTCAAAACTTTATGAGGAACCTGTTTCACCTCCTTGAGGCCAGGTTGCCCCTTTCCTATCTCTTACCTTTTACAAGTTTTCCTAATGCTATATGCTTGATATTGTGGTTTGATGATTGGAAAGGGATGATTCAGTAGGATAGTTTTTATTTTCAGTTTATTTCTATTTATTCTAGGTTTCTTTCTGTTTTGAATAACACCCCGTTACTATCCATGTGCTGCATACTCGTTGTTTTTTCTCTGAGACACCTACACACTCATATGCATGACTTTAGCTTACCCATCCTGTCATATTCACTTTACTCGTATTGCTTTATAGGACTTGAATGTGACTTCATGCCTAACTAGAAAATTTGCATTGAGTGATGAGATTACTTGCTGTGTTGGAGCTAGATTTGATTGACTTTATAAAGTGCTATAATTTCTAAAAGTTCTGTTGACAATGAGGACACTGTCAAGTTTAAGTGTGGGGAAGGATGCTTTTGTTTTGTGCTTTGATTAATCCAATCTTTCATTACAAGTCTTTATTTGGTTTTTAATCTTAATGTGTGATGAATTACTGAAAATTGGACCCCAACTTGAAACTGATTTGTTATTTACTAAAAAGGTGTTAGTATGAAATGTTTTGGGATTTTGAAAACTGCCACTTGGTAGTCTCTGTGAAAACTGGTCACGACATATGTGTTATTTGGTCGCGTCCTGAAATGGAATTTTGGACTTAACATACTCTCTATGAACTTTCGTCGCGACCCATGTGCTTTATGGTCACGACAATACCTCTGTTAATTTTAGTCGCGACGTGAATACTATGCCTGTCGTGACTGTTTCTCTCTGTGTATTTGGTCGTGATCCTCATTGTTTTTAGTCACGACCCACTTTTGGAAATGTCCATTCCCTTCTCTTTGCCTTGTACAATGCTGTATAGAAGGGTTCCTTTTCAACAACTGAAACGCTCTTACAAATGATTCATTGCCCCTTATTTCAAAACCTTTTTAGCTCCTAGAAACCATTGCCACACTCAAATTTTTCTTTGAAAATATTGGATATTGAATTTGAAACACCTAAGCTCTTGCTATTAAATTTAGGATTATCACATGGTTCTAAGCGATTACCTTGAAACTCTTAAATCATCGTTTAAAGGGTTTTCAGCTGTGATAAGCATTTTAATGCCTAGTGAATGATGAACAATGTTTGAGACTTTAACTTATGAGCAATTTAGATAAAAACCCTTGTTGGAAGAATTCTCGGCCTTAAATTCTATATTGAGTGATTATTCAATTGGTTTATGTCCTCTAGAACTTGTCTTGGCTCTAAGTTGAGAATTACTTGCGCATTTATGAATTGAACATGATAGAGGCATTTATTTCTAAACCCTTTTATCCCAAACACAAGCCCACTACATATTTTATCCTTAGTCACCCCCTTTGAGCCCATCACTTTTTCTTGTCATCATTTTTTTATATAGAAAGTCATATATGCATAAACATCCTTTCGAAATAAATCTTCATTCATGTCAAAAATTCATTACTGTTGTTTTGTTATGCTACATGTAACATCCTTATTTTCGTACGTGTTAGGGACCATTTGGTAGCAATTAGAACCACTTTCAAGGTCATTGAAGTCCAATTTCTCAATCTGGAGTTTTACTCTTATCGAGTATTGTTCACTGTGTAAATTCCATATGAGTGACCTGACTTCCAAAAATCATAACTAATTCTATAAAAATCGAAATGAAGTGGTTCAAATTGCTACATGGAGATAACTCAATTATATTTTAGGTAAAAATTACTCGTTGACCACTCCTAGACCAATTCAACATGGGTCAACGTTACAACTTTACTATTCATCCAGCATTTTTTTCCTGAATCCAGTATTTTGGTCCCAACTTTGATAATTTATATCTCCATGTGTAGACATCCAAATGAGGCATTATATATATCAAATCGAAGCTTGGTACTTCTACTATTTACCATAAAAATATCATACATTTATTCAACCATTTACTATTTTTAATCATATATCAACATCATTAAGTCACCACGAGTTACTGTTCACAGTGGCAATTTCCAGCAACAACTTTACATACATATGCATACATCTATCACATATCAGTCAAACATGCCAAATAATACCTATTATTAAATAATAAGCTGTTATACATCAGGGCATGTACAGAATCCTCATATTTCTATTACATTTTTCTCTGCCTGAAATCCGGCAGCATAACCGCTACACTTCATCTTTAGAAAGTAACTGATCTTGTACCGATTCGGTAATTCCCGTGAGAACTACCATTCTACGTAAGTACCCAGGAAAGACTGGATGAACTGGCTAGGTCCACTCACTTCCTGTAATATCCTTAATTTTCTGTACTGGTTCCTATGTACAGATTAAACGGAATATATGAGCTCTGTTTCAGGAAAAACATGTGGTCCTTTATGTAAAGAAAATGATTAAATTGCAAAAGAAAGGAAATGAAGGGACCTAAATGCAATTATGGAAAGCTTAAAGTTAGGAAAGAAAGGTAGACAAAAATGTGGGGTCTTAAAGTGTAATTTTAGCCAAATAAAGGGACTTAATTATAAAGAAGAAAAAGTTCCCTGGGGCTAAAGTGTAATTAAAGAAAAATAGGCCAGAAGTGGTTTGGACCGCCCGACAGCATTTCAGTCCCAGATTTTACCAGAAGACAGGGCAGGTGGCGCCGGGTAACCCAGCCTAATACCGGAATTTTTGAAGACTCCAGATAGCCAGAAATGGACTGACCGTCTGAAACTTATAAAAATTAATACCGGATACCCTAGATCTCATGTATAAGTGAGAAAATACAGGATGATGCGCCTTTATGGGGCGGATGTCGGGAAACTGACAGAATACCTATAGGAGGTCTGTAGGAAAAGTTATTCACAAAATAAAAAATCCAGACGGGAGTGTGAGGCCTCCGGGGATCCGGGTAGGAGATTTATCGGTATTTTTAAAGGGGCTGAATGCGATCGGATGACTTCAGTCAGATGACTGTTATAACCCACAGGGATGCCTGAACACAGTAAGACACTGTATCTGGGAAAAGGAGCCGGTGTCCGGAAAAGTGTATAATCGGTAAATAATAATTAAAATATTAGGTAAATTGTGGCAGAGGAAGATTCCTCGTAATGCTTGCCATACAGGTAATGGACCCAGGAAGCCCAAAAATGGCGCCATTAGAGGCCCAGTAAGACTCTTGGACTGATAGGTGGGCCAGTGTCCAGCAGAACCCCGGAAAAGTGCGAAATTACGAAAATGCCCATGTGTTGTACAAAAAGGGCAGCAGATGAATGGAGGGCATTCTGGTCATTTTGGACAGGCCTAGAGGCTAAGACATATCTAAATAGGGTTGACTAGAGCCAGTATATGCTTTGACCAGGTTCAGAAAGGTATGAAATGACGATTTTGCCCTTAGGGTTAAAATAGGACAAGATAGGGCACCAAGGGCATTTTGGTCATTTCGCAGGGGATCTGTAACTGAGTCTGGACCCAGTATTAAAAAGTTAATGATATAAAGGGTCTAGATACTAAATGTGAGTTCAGTAGACATAAAAAGGATTTTTCAGAAAAATCAGATTCAGAAAACAGCACGTTTTTCGAGGAAATGGACCGGGCCGGTACTGGATTGGACCGGAAAGCTTCCAGAAGGCTCTAGCTCTCTCCAAATTGCGCCATGTGAAGAATGTGGGTGCTGAGGTGTCCCATGAGTTGGCATTGAGTGATGTCATGCATGATGCAATAAAAAGGAATAAAAGAAAATAGGAAATTCAGGAAAAACCAGGACCACAGGATCATAAGTCTTCCAAATTACAAGATTGCCATTGCTCAACACTATAAATACCCCCCCTTGATCTTCATTTCGGCACAAGCAAGAAAGAGAGGAAGAAAGAAGTTCTTGAGAGAGAAAGTGAGAGAAAGAAAGAAGTAAGGAAGTTCTGGTGGAGTTGGAAGTAGTAGAGAAGTTCTGAAGCTTTGCTTGTGAGGTAGCAACTAGTCCTAGCTCTTATGTAATGTCTTTGTGATTTGTTGTGCTTTTGTTTGGTTGGATTGTTGTCTTATATGTTATGCTTGTAGCTCTATTCCAATGCTATGATCATATGTTATTGAATATGGAAGCATGCAGCATACTTATCTGTACACAATCACAAGAAAGCACCGTCACTCTGCATTACATATATTGTTATGATTATTGCTACTGGGATTCTTTTGAATCTCATTCCCAAATATAACATTACAGGGGAGGTTCTGTCAAAATAAAATATGGAAATCTTAAGAGACGCCGTTATGCTGCTGAAATTCTGGTAAGGAAGCAGGAACAGGGAAAGGAACTGATACGTACTATGTACGTAGTGCTGTCTAAGGAGGCTGAAAGTGAGTGGACCCAGCAGGTTCATCCAATCTTTCCTGGGTACTACGTAGAATGGTAGTTCTCATGAGGGAATTACCGAATCGGTACAACATCGGTTACTTTCTAAAGAAGAATTGTAGCAGTTATGCTGCCGGATTTTAGACAGTGAAAGATGTAATAGAAATATGAGGGGGTTAATCATGCACTGATACATAACAGTTGATTATTTAATATTAATTGTTATCTGGCATATATGACTGATATGTGTTGGTTGTATGCATGTGTATGTAAAGACTAAATGCTGAAAATAGGCTCAGTGAACAGTAACTCGTGAAGACCTGTTCATGTTTGATAAACAATTAAAAATAGAAAATGATTGAATTAATGTACGAAATTTTTAGGGTACAAAGTAGCATACTAAGATTTAATTTTATATATAGAATGCCTCATTTGGATGTATACACGAAAAGATATAAATTGTTAAAGTTGGGACCAGAATGCTGGATTCAAGAGAAAGTCATTGGATGAACAGTAAGATTGAAACGTTGACCCACGTTAAATTTGTCAAGGATTGGTCAACCAATGATTTTTCCCTGAAATATATTTGAGTTATCTTCATGTATCAATTTGAACCACTTCATTTCGATTTTTCTAGAATTTGTTATGAATTTTCAAAATCAGGTCACTCATCTGGAATTTGCCACAGTGAACAGTACCCGATATGAATAAAATTCCATATTTAGTGTTTAGACTTCAATGACCCTGAGGGTGGTTCTAAGTGCTACTGAATGGTCCCTAAGATGTATAAAAATAAGGATGTGACATTTTGGTATCAGAGCAAAGGATTCTGGCTTAGGAAATGCTCTGAGTAGATGATTTATAGATAGATATACTATGATAAAGCCGTCATAATTAACACTAAGTTAGTGTTTGCAGGATGGCTAGACATAGACGTGGGTCTGAAACTACAGTAAACCAATGGGAATTAAGACCAGAGGTCTCTAGTTCAGATAGTTCAGAAGAAGAGATGGTAAGCAGTGATGCTGACCTCTGGACACCTCCAGTAGCTGGTGATTCTGAGGAGGATAGTTCCTCGGTAGGATCAAACTTTCCGTGTGATGATCAGGAAGAGATGGTATTGAACGGTCCTATTCCTGCCATTCCCATAAGTGCGGTACCCTTGAATATAACAGATAGTACAGGATCCAGCCAAGTATATGATCAGAGTAATGCGCCAGGTCCCAAAAGGCCTGAAGTGACCCTAGTAGAGATACATTTGGGAGGTCTAGTCGTAAGGATGGTCTCCGGGAAGAACCTGAATAGAGAACAATTTGAGAGTTCGGTAGCATTAGCCCGACAACTATACGAGTTGAGGCAGACTCTGATCAGAAACATAGATCAAGATTATACGGTTTACCAGGAGTTTATCACAAGGGTGAAAGCCATATATCAAGCCTGGGATCCAACCATGTTAACCATGGGGCTTTGGTTAGAAATTATGAATGATGTATTGCCAATGACTCCTACTTGGAGATCGGAGTTGGATCAGTATTTTGATAGAGAATCATACTGTACCATATCCGACTGGATCTACCTAGTAGGAGAATATATTAGAATGAAGTTTAAGAAAAATTAGAGTAATGTTTCCAATGTGTAAAAGATCAGTACAGTAGCATATGTAAGACTGTAATATGTACTTTGTATGCTATGTTTAAATGAAATGAGAAATGTTGTTGTTTATCGCATTCCTTTCTATGTTAGAACATAACAAAATGGTTCGGACAAGAAGAACAATTCCGGCAGAGGAACCACAAGAAGCTGGAAATCTTAACTAATTTTAGAGCGATTAGAGCAACAACAAAAGATGATAGAAGAAATGAGAGCTGCTCAGGCACGAAATAAGCAGGAAAGAGATGCTGCCATAACCGTAGCGGTAGCAGCAGCTGTAAATAATCTTAGACCGCCAGAGCCTTCAGGAGCAACTAGTAGAGAACCTGAAGAAGTACCACAGCAGGCGGAATAGCCCCAGAGAAGGGTTGAATCAAGGGAGGAGGCAGTTGGCATCCAACAATGGATGGTGCGATTTTGCAAACATAATCCTCCAGTGTTTGAAGGGACATTCGAAGTATAGATAGCAGATAATTGGGTCAGCAGATTAGAGAAGATCTTCAAGGTTCTCGACTGCCCAACTAAAACTAAGGCCCAAATGGCCATCTATCAATTAGAAAAAGATGCAGATAGATGGTGGAAGAATACAGAGTTACTTCTCCAAGCAAGAGACATTCCAGTTACATGGGAAGTATTTCTTGAGCAGTTTTACCAGAAATATTTCCCTCAATCCGTCAGAGATGAAAGGGAGGCCGAATTCCTTGTGCTGAGGCAAGGAGAAAAAGAAGCTTTTGATGAATATTTGGCCAAGTTCATCCGGCTATCTCAATATTCAACTTACCTACGCCAAGTGGACGATGAACACTGGATGACAGAAAGAATGATTAGAGGACTAAACTCTATGCTAAAGGAGAAGTTAACTCCCCAACAATACAGCCAGTTTAATAAGGCTGTGGAAGCATGTCGAATCGTTGAGAACAGCATGAATCATAGAATGTTGTCTAGATTCGGGAGTAAGGATCAGGCGACCCCTGACAAGGCTGGTCGAAATCAGGAAACTGCAAGTAGGAGAGGCTATAAGAAGAGGAAGCGACCGTGGCAGAACAAAAACCCAAATAGAGGAAATTTCCGCGGCAGATCTAATAACAGGGATCCAAAGGCCCCAGTATGTGAAAAGTGTGGAAAGAATCATGGTGATAGACCATGTTTGATGGGCCAGAACATTTGTTACACCTGCGGAAAGCCCAGACATTTTTCCAGAGAATGTCCTCAAGCAATAACTGATCCAAGGCCCAGGACAACAGGACGAGTGTTTGCACTCTCTAGAGAGGATGCTCAGCGATCATCTGAGATGATCCAAGATACAATTTATCTCAATGATCATGCTGTGACTGCTCTATTTGATTCGGGTGCAAGTCATTCCTTTATATCTTATGAATGTGCTAAATGCCTAGGCCTTCTGATCAGCAAATTGCGTTATGATATACAGGTGAAAACCCCCACCAACACTAAAGTAATCACGTCTGATGCCTGTCTAAATAGTGTGGTGCATTATGAGCACTGTAGTACCACCCTAGACCTGATCTGTATGCCTTTCTGGGAGATTGATGTCATACTCGGTTTAAATTGGTTATCCTCCAATAATGTGATGTTGGACTGCAGAAACAAGACTCTGGTTCTTGGTCCAAAGATCACTGATCGGAGCTCAGCAGTGCAACTGAACTTCATGACGGAGGCTCAGGCAGAAAAATGTTTACGGAAAGGATGTCAGGGGTATGTGGTATTCTTTTCTGTCCAAACAGAAGTAGAAGAAGGCATCGAGGAGATTCCTGTAGTCAATGAATTTCCTGAAGTCTTTCCAAAGGAGATTCAGGGAGTGCCTTCAGAACGAGAAGTAGAATTTGCGATCGACATTATACCTGGAGCTGGACCAGTGTCAAAAGCCCCGTACAAGATGGCTCCCAATGAAATGATGGAACTGAAGAAGAAAATTGAGGAGCTATTGGAAAAGGGTTTCATACAGCCCAGTGTATCGCCATGGGGTGCTCCAGTGCTGTTTGTCAAGAAGAAAGATGGCAGTTTAAGGCTATGTATTGACTACAGGGAATTAAATAAGCTTACAGTTAAGAATAAGTATCCTCTTCCCAGAATTGACGACCTGCTAGACCAGTTGGCAGGAGCGAGCTTATTCTCCAAGATTGACTTGAGATCTGGCTACCATCAATTAAGGGTTAAGTCAGATGATATTCCAAAGACAGCATTCAGAACGCGCTATGGGCATTTTGAGTTCTTGGTGATGCCTTTTGGATTAACCAATGCACCTGCTATTTTCATGGACTATATGAATCGAATCTTCAGGCCTTATCTAGATCAGTTCGTTGTGGTCTTCATTGATGATATTCTGGTGTACTCCAAATCTCCAGAGGAGCATGAAAGGCATTTGAGAATTGTTCTTGGTACCCTTAAAGAAAAGAAGCTCTATGCTAAGCTGAGTAAATGTGAGTTTTGGCTGTCAGAAGTCAAATTTCTCGGTCATGTCATATCCCGAGAGGAGGTAGCTGTGGATCCTAGCAAAGTTGAAACAGTTTTGAGATGGGAGCAGCCCAGGACAGTGACGGAGATCAAAAGTTTTCTCGGCCTAGCAGGGTACTACAGAAGATTTATTCAAGACTTTTCTCGAATTGCCTTACCACTGACCAAGCTTACCAGAAAGAATCAGCAGTTTAAGTGGGATGAGAAGTGCGAGGCTAGCTTCCAGCAGTTGAAGCAGAGATTAACAACTACTCCCGTGCTGATTATTCCAGACCCAACTCAGACTTATGTAGTCTATACTGATGCTAGCAAGCAGGGGCTGGGATGTGTGCTTATCCATCAAGGTCGAGTAGTAGCCTACGCCTCTCGGCAGTTAAAGCCACATGAAGAGAATTATCCCACTCATGATCTGGAGCTTGCGGCGGTGGTCTATACCCTGAAGATATGGAGACACTATTTATATGGAGCAACGATAGAGTTGTTTTACGACCACAAAAGCCTGAAATATCTACAGGATCAGAAGGAGTTGAACATGAGGCAGCGGCGATGGATGGAATTGTTAAAAGATTATGATTTTCAGATCAAATACCATCCAGGAAAAGCCAATGTGGTAGCTGATGCTCTGAGTAGAAAGGTGGTGCAGGTTGCATACATGATGACCAAGGAATTAGAACTGATAGAAGATATGCGCGACTGGAGCCCTCTATATCAAATGCAACTGACGGAGAATCCTTTCAGAAGAGTTCATGTTAGAGCTTGCATAGAAGATGAGATCAAAGAGGCTCAGAAGCAGGATAAGCTCGCGGCAATATTCAAAGACAAGCTGGAGAAGGGGAAGACAAGGAATTTTGAGATGTCCCCAGACGGATTACTACAGTTTTGGGGAAGACCCTATATCCCTAATGTTATGGGATTAAGGGAGAAGATTCTGGAGGAAGCACATAAAAGTCGGTATATTGTACATCCAGGTATGACCAAGATGTACCATGATGTTAAAAGGTTATTTTGGTGGCCTGGACTGAAGAAAGATATTGTGACTTACGTATCTAAGTGCTTGGCCTGCCAGAAAGTGAAAGTTGAACATCAAAAGCCAGCAGGAACGTTACAGCCTCTAGACATTCCTGAGTGGAAATGGGATGGGATTGCTATGGACTTTGTGGAAGGACTACCCTTGACACCAAGTAGACATGATGCGGTTTGGGTAGTAATTGATCGATTGACAAAGTCAGCACATTTCCTGGTAATCAATAAGAGAGATTCTCTTGAAAAGCTGGCAAGGCTGTATATAAAGGAGATAGTTAGACTTCATGGTATCCCGAGCAGCATTGTGTCTGATAGAGACCCTCGATTTACTTCAAATTTTTGGAGGGCTTTATAGGAAGAAATGGGCACTACTCTCAGATTTAGTACAGCCTATCATCCTCAGGCAGATGGTCAATCTGAAAGAACAATACAGACGTTAGAGGATATGCTGAGAGCATGTGTCCTAGATTTCAAAGGCAGCTGGGATATCCATTTACCCCTTATAGAGTTTGCTTATAACAATAGTTATCAGGCTAGTATTCAGATGGCACCTTTTGAAGCACTTTATGGACGTAAATGTAGATCCCCCTTATGCTGGCTAGAGTTGAATAAGAGAAGAATGCTTGGTCCGGATATAGTGCATCAAACTGCAGAACAAGTTGCGGTAATTAGAAAATGATTGTTGACGGCTCAAAGTAGACAGAATAGCTATGCAGATGTCAGAAGGAAGCCGTTGGAGTTTGAAGAAGGAGAACATGTATTCCTTAAGTTAACTCCAACCACAGGAGCTGGACGATCGATTAAGGTGAAGAAGTTGCATACAAGATACATCGGGCCATTCCAGATTCTCTCAAAGATAGGAGCAGTAGCCTACAAGTTGGCTCTTCCTCCGAATCTCAGCCAGATACATGATGTGTTCCATGTTTCCCAATTAAAGAAGTATATTCCAGATCCATCTCATGTGATTAAGCAAGATGAGGTCACACTGCGAGATGACTTGACCTATGAGGTTGGACCGGTGCGAATTGCTGATAGAAAAGTCAAGCATTTACGGAATAAGCAAATTCCTTTAGTTAAAGTGATCTGGAAAGGCTTGACTAAACAAGAGGCTACATGGGAAACAGAAGAAAAGATGAGAGAGAAGTATCCGGAATTGTTCCTATAGGATAGGTGTAATTTAAATTTCGGGGACGAAATTTATTTTAAGGGGGAGAGAAATGTAATATCCTTAATTTTCTGTACTGGTTCCTATGTACAGATTAAACGGAATATATGAGCTCTGTTTCAGGAAAAACATGTGGTCCTTTATGTAAAGAAAAGGATTAAATTGCAAAAGAAAGAAAATGAAGGGACCTAAATGCAATTATGGAAAGCTTAAAGTTTGGAAAGAAAGGTAGACAAAAGTGTGGGGTCTTAAAGTGTAATTTTAGCCAAATAAAGGGACTTAATTACAAAGAAGAAAAAGTTCCCTGGGGCTAAAGTGTAATTAAAGAAAAATAGGCCAGAAGTGGTTTGGACCGCCCGACAGCATTTCAGTCCCAGATTTTACCAGAAGACAGGGCAGGTGGCGCCGGGTAACCCAGCCTAATACCGGAATTTTTGAAGACTCCAGATAGCCAGAAATGGACTGACCGTCTGAAACTTATAAAAATTAATACCGGATACCCTAGATCTCATGTATAAGTGAGAAAATACAGGATGATGCGCCTTTATGGGGCGGATGTCGGGAAACTGACAGAATACCTATAGGAGGTCTGTAGGAAAAGTTATTCACAAAATAAAAAATCCAGACGGGAGTGTGAGGCCTCCGGGGATCCGGGTAGGAGATTTATCGGTATTTTTAAAGGGGCTGAATGCGATCGGATGACTTCAGTCAGATGACTGTTATAACCCACAGGGATGCCTGAACACAGTAAGACACTGTATCTGGGAAAAGGAGCCGGTGTCCGGAAAAGTGTATAATCGGTAAATAATAATTAAAATATTAGGTAAATTGTGGCAGAGGAAGATTCCTCGTAATGCTTGCCATACAGGTAATGGACCCAGGAAGCCCAAAAATGGCGCCATTAGAGGCCCAGTAAGACTCTTGGACTGATAGGTGGGCCAGTGTCCAGCAGAACCCCGGAAAAGTACGAAATTACGAAAATGCCCCTGTGTTGTACAAAAAGGGCAACAGATGAATGGAGGGTATTCTGGTCATTTTGGACAGGCCTAGAGGCTAAGACATATCTAAATAGGGTTGACTAGATCTAGTATATGCTTTGACCAGGTTCAGAAAGGTATGAAATGACGATTTTGCCCTTAGGGTTAAAATAGGACAAGATAGGGCACCAAGGGCATTTTGGTCATTTCGCAGGGGATCTGTAACTGAGTCTAGACCCAGTATTAAAAAGTTAATGATATAAAGGTTCTAGATACTAAATGTGAGGTCAGTAGACATAAAAAGGATTTTTCAGAAAAATCAGATTCAGAAAACAGCACGTTTTTCGAGGAAACGGACCGGGCCGGTACTGGATTGGACCGAAAAGCTTTCAGAAGGCTCTAGCTCTCTCCAAATTGCGCCATGTGAAGAATGTGGGTGCTGAGGTGTCCCATGAGTTGGCATTGAGTGATGTCATGCATGATGCAATAAAAAGGAATAAAAGAAAATAGGAAATTCAGGAAAAACCAAGACCACAGGATCATAAGTCTTCCAAATTACAAGATTGCCATTGCTCAACACTATAAATACCCCCCCTTGATCTTCATTTCGGCACAAGCAAGAAAGAGAGGAAGAAAGAAGTTCTTGAGAGAGAAAGTGAGAGAAAGAAAGAAGTAAGGAAGTTCTGGTGGAGTTGGAAGTAGTAGAGAAGTTCTGAAGCTTTGCTTGTGAGGTAGCAACTAGTCCTAGCTCTTATGTAATGTCTTTGTGATTTGTTGTGCTTTTGTTTGGTTGGATTGTTGTCTTATATGTTATGCTTGTAGCTCTATTCCAATGCTATGATCATATGTTATTGAATATGGAAGCATGCAGCATACTTATCTGTACACAATCACAAGCAAGCACCGTCACTCTGCATTACATATATTGTTATGATTATTGCTACTGGGATTCTTTTGAATCTCATTCCCAAATATAACATTACAGGGGAGGTTCTGTCAAAATAAAATATGGAAATCTTAAGAGACGCCGTTATGCTGCCGAAATTCTGGCAAGGAAGCAGGAACAGGGAAAGGAACTGATACGTACTGTGTACGTAGTGCTGTCTAAGGAGGCTGGAAGTGAGTGGACCCAGCAGGTTCATCCAGTCTTTCCTGGGTACTACGTAGAATGGTAGTTCTCATGAGGGAATTACCGAATCGGTACAACATCGGTTACTTTCTAAAGAAGAATTGTAGCAGTTATGCTGCCGGATTTTAGACAGTGAAAGATGTAATAGAAATATGAGGGGGTTAATCATGCACTGATGCATAACAGTTGATTATTTAATATTAATTGTTATCTGGCATATATGACTGATATGTGTTGGTTGTATGCATGTATATGTAAAGACTAAATGCTGAAAATAGGCTCAGTGAACAGTAACTCGTGAAGACCTGTTCATGTTTGATAAACAATTAAAAATAGAAAATGATTGAATTAATGTACTAAATTTTTAGGGTACAAAGTATACATACTAAGATTTAATTTTATATATAGAATGCCTCATTTGGATGTATACACGAAAAGATATAAATTGTTAAAGTTGGGACCAGAATGCTGGATTCAGGAGAAAGTCATTGGATGAACAGTAAGATTGAAACGTTGACCCACGTTAAATTTGTCAAGGATTGGTCAACCAATGATTTTTACCTGAAATATATTTGAGTTATATTCATGTATCAATTTGAACCACTTCATTTCTATTTTTCTATAATTAGTTATGAATTTTCAAAATCAGGTCACTCATCTGGAATTTGCCACAGTGAACAGTACCCGATATGAATAAAATTCCAGATTTAGTGTTTAGACTTCAATGACCCTGAGGGTGGTTCTAAGTGCTACTGAATGGTCCCTAAGATGTATAAAAATAAGGATGTGACACTTCCAACCTCCTGAGACAGTATCTACATACACAGTACGTGTCAGCTCCTTTCCCCATTACTGCCACTTTGCCAGAATTTTGGCAGCATAACGGCGTCTATCCGTATTCTTAAATTTCATTTTGACATGACCTCCCTATAATGGATTATATATGGGGATGAGATTCGGGGGAATCTCAGTAGTAATAATCATAACAATATATGTAATGCAGTGTGATAGTGCTTGCTTGTGATTGTGTACAGATAAGTATGCTGCGTGCTTCCATACTCAATAACATATGATCATAGCATTGTAATAGAGCTTCAAGCATAATATATAAGACAACAATCCAACCAAACAATATCACAACAAATCATAAAGCTATTACATAAAAGCTAGGATTAGTTACTACCTCAAAAGCTTAGCAGAACTCTAGAATCTCTATACTGCTTCCAGCTTCGCCAAAACTTCATTTCTTCTTTCTTCCTTGCACCTTTTCTCTCTAGAACTTCCTTCTCTCTCTTAAATGGGCTCTTGTCCATGATGAATGAAGGCAAGGGGGGTATTTATAGTTTTTATGGATGGCATTTCTGTAATTTCCAAGAACTCTGAACTGTTGGCCACCGTTTTTTCTGGAATTTCTTATTTTCTTTTCCATTTATGACATCATCCAAGGGACACCTCATGGGACACCTCATACCTCACATGGCAAAATTGAAGCCCCTGGAAGCCTTTGGAAAATTTTAGTCCAATCCGGTACCGGCCCGGTCCGTTTCCTCGAAAACTGGACTATTTTCTGAATCTAATTTTTCTGAAAATCCATATTATGTCTTTTGACCTTAAATTTAGTATTTGGGTCCTTTTTATCATTGACATTTTATAATGGGTCTAAACTTAATTACAGATCCTTTGCGAAATGACCAAAATGCCCTTGGTGCCCTTTCTTGCACTATCTTAACCCTAAGGGTAAAATCATCATTTTACACCTCTCTGTACTCTGTCAGGGCATATACTGACTCTGGTTAACCTCACTTTTGTATGCCTTGGCATTTTGGCCTGTCCAGAATGACCAAAATACCCTCCATCCATCTATTCCTCTTTAGTACAAAACAGGGGCATTTTCGTAATTCGTACTTTTCCGGGGTTCCACCGTACACTGACCCATCTATCAGTCCAAAGGTCTTACTAGGCCTTTGATGGCGCCATGTTTGGGCCTTTCAGGGTCCATTACCTTTATGGCACGCATCACGAGAATCTTCCATGGCAATGTTTATCGTGTACTTTCGCCGTTATACACCGTTTATACACATCTCCGGACACCGGTTCCTTTTACCAGATACATTGGCCTACTGTGTTTAGGCATCCCTTTGGGTCATAATAGGCATCTGACTGATGTCATTTGACCTCATTCAGTCTCAGTTCAAATACCGATAAATCTCCCTATCGGATACCCGGAGGCCACACACTCCGTCTGAATTTACTAATTTGCGAATAACTTTTCCTACAGACCTCCTATAGGTATTCTGTCAGTTTCCTCACATCCGCCTCATCAGGACGCATCATCCTGTAATTTCTCACTTATATCTGAAATCAAGGAAATCTGGTAGGAATTTTTATAACTTTTAGACTATCAGATCAATTTTGGCTATCTGGAGTCTTGAGAAAATTCCTGTATTAAGTTGGATTACCCAGCATCACTTGCTCTATCTACTCGTGAAATCTGGGACTGAAATGCTTTCGGGCAGTCCAAACCACTTCTGGCCTAACTTTCTTTAATTACACTTTAGCCCCAGGGAACTTTTCTTCTTTGCACTTAAGTCCCTTAAATTTTGCTAAAATTACACTTAAAGACCCCACATTTTTGTCTATTTTTCCTTTTTAGCTTTAAGCTTTTCATAATTGCACCTAAGTCCTTACCTTTTCTTTCTTTTTCAATTTAATCCCTTTCTTTACATAAATGACTACATCTTTTTCCTGAAAAATAACTCATATATTTCATTCAATCTGTACATACAAATCAGTACAGAAAATTAGGGATATTACATTGCTCTCCCCATTAAAATAAATTTTGTCCTCGAAATTTACATTATACATATCCTATGGAAACAACTCCGGATACTTCTCCCTCATCTTTTCTTCTGTTTCCCATGTAGCTTCATGTTCAGTCAAGCCTTTCCAGATCACTTTTACTAGAGGAATCTGCTTATTACGTAACTGCTTGACCTTTCTATCAGCAATTCGCACTGGTCCAACCTCATAGGTTAGGTCATCTCGCAGTGCGACTTCATCTTGCTCAATCACATGAGATGGATCTGGAACATACTTCTTTAATTGGGAAACATGAAACACATCATGTGTCTGGCTGAGATTTGGAGGAAGAGCCAACCTATATGCTACTATCCCTATCTTTGAGAGAATTTGGAATGGTCCGAGTATCTTGGATGTAATTTCTTTACTTTGATTGATCGTCCGGCTCTCATAGTTGGAATTAACTTAAGGAATACATGTTCTCCTTCTTCAAACTCCAATGGCTTCCTTCTGATATCTGTATAGCTTCTCTGTCTACTTTGAGCCGTCAACAATCGTTTTCTAATCATCGCAATCTGTTCTGCGGTTTGATCCACTATATCAGGACCAAGCATTCTTCTCTCGCTCAACTCTAGCCAGTATAAGGGGGATCTACATTTACGTCTTCAAAAGGTGCCATATGAATGCTAGTCTGATAACTATTATTATATGCAAACTCTATGAGTGGTAAATGAATATCCCAGCTACCTTTAAAATCTAAGACACATGCTTTCAGCATATCCTCTAACATTTGTATTGTTCTCTCAGATTGACCATCTGTCTGAGGATGATAAGCTGTACTGAATCTGAGAGTAGTGCCTGAAGGGAATTGGAAGACACGCAGCGGAAATTAACTTTAAAAAATTTTCCATTCCCAGCCAGGATCTACCGAATGTGTTTAAGTCAAGGAGAAAGAAGTGTTACCTTCGGTACTCGAGCTTTGGTCGCGACCTCAGTGTCCACTAGTCGCGACTCCTCGCCTCTGGAACTTTCAGTCGCGACCTCCTCAGCTTCTAGTCGCGACCTGTCGCCTCTGGAGTTTGTAGTCGCGACCTACTATGCTTCTAGTCGCGACCTGTCGCCTCTAGAGCTTTTAGTCGCGACCTCTTCAACTTCACGTCGCGACCTGTCTCCTCTTTTCGGATTTCTGACGTTCAGATACCCGTTTGGTCGCGACCTCAGCGTGTTCTGGTCGCGACCTTGCTTCGTGTCTGGTCGTATCGTAGAAGTCGACAGCTCAGATCGGCTTCCTCTACCGGTATCCACACGAACAGCGTTCCAATCGCGAACGACGTGCTAGCGCCTCTTGTCCCTCTAGGGCTTTTCTAGAGATTCCGTCCTCACCATCTCTATCTCGGCAGTTTCTTATGTGCAAACCTTTTGCACTCTCCCTGCCCCCTCTTCTCACGTCTGAATGTGTGTGTAGAGATGTCTTGTGTGTAGAACCCTAGCTCCTAATGTAAAATATATAGGAAGCTATCGGGCTTCTAATAGGGCCGGGCTTCAGAATTAATCTTATATTAATTCTGAATTAATACAATATCATATATTGCATAATTTAATAAGAAATTAATTAAATAAATATGGTTTATATTAAATCCGTCCCACAGATTTAATTCACCTATTTATTTAATTTGAAATAAAGATAAGACAGAATTATATTTGATTTATTCTCATAAATCAAATTTGAGATATCTTATCAATTTGAATTTCAAATTCAAATAGATAATATCCATTTAAATTCAAATTCAAAAATGATAGAGATTTAATTTATCCTTATAAATTAAATCTTACAAATATCTCTTATATTATATATATAATATATATATAAACTAATTTATATATATATATAAAATATATATCCACCCTAGATTATTCATTGAATCTAGACATCTCTTAGATTCAATGAATCTGGACATCATAGCTCGTATTGGGCTGTTTTGTGTGCGACCCTGTAGGCCCATATGAAGTTGGCAGTGGGCCAGTTACTATACTGACCCACAAGTCGTAAGCGGTCTCTAGCAAGGCATTACGACTACCCAAAACATATGAGGATCGATAAACGATGTAACCTTTCATACAACCATATCACGTCCCTTTTGTCACACGATATTTCGGTCAAGGATGAGGCATGGAGAACGTCATCCTCCTGTTCCTGACCGTTACTTTCTCGATCCCTAAGTAGTCTGAATATAGAAATGGAACTACCCTTCCATTCCAGTATGGCCATACATTTCTCAGACTCACTCATCGAGGGGCCCAGTAATATCTCTCTACGAATGTGAGGGACAAATTCCATCTTGACCATTCACATTCCTCCGCATGAAAAACCACTAAGCCCGAGCATAGCCTTTATGATCACTCGGTCAAAAGTGACTTTTGACTAGGTCAAAGCTGAGCGTTTGTCATGTAGGAATCCATGATGATCTCAGGTCAAAGGGCATAGTGACATGGCTTATATATGAGAGAAGCTTATGACTTGACCCATGCAGCTCTCTCATGACGGGTCGGTCCAGCACCCTGTACTCTTACATGTGCCTATGACTTTGATTTATATCTCTATATATCTTCAAAGTCATACTGGTCTTATTTCATCTCTGCTCCCGCATAGATGACCGACCAGGGACATTTAGGATAAGATCACGAGTTATCCAAGGATGGTCATCACAGTAAACATGCAAATAATGTGATAACCCGATACAATGATTGGCCCCTAGGGCACAATTTCCAACATCCTCCCACTTGCACTAGGAACAATCATTAATTTGTCTCAATCCTATTGACCTAACATGACGCTCATGTTTTGCCTGGACAAGCGGTTTAGAGGATCAGCATCATTGTCTTCTCTTGCTACCTTGCATATTTTTATATCACCTCTATCATTGATTTCTCTGATGAGATGAAATCGCCTGAGTATATGCTTGGTCCTTTGATGTGACCAAGGCTCTTTGGCCTGTGCAATGTCACTACTATTGTCACAGAACAAAGTTATTGGATCTGAGATGGTCGATACCACCCCTAGTTCAGTAATGAACTTCCTGATCCAAACGGCCTCCTTAGCTGCATCAGATGCTGCTATATACTCGGCTTCCGTTGCAAAATCTGCTACAGTGCTCTGCTTAGAGCTCTTCCAGCTTATTGCTCCATTATTTAGGAGAAATATGTATCCAGATTGCGATTTCTGGTCATCCTGGTCAGTTTGGAAACTTGCATCTGTGTAACCAGTTACAGAGAGCTCGTCATCCAATCCACCATAGACCAAGAATAAGTCCTTAGTCCTTCTTAAGTACTTAAGGATATTCTTGACAGTAGTCCAATGGCCCTCACCAGGGTCCTGTTGATATCTGCTAGTCATACTTAAGGCAAACGAGACATCCGGTCGAGTACATAACATGGCGTACATGATAGATCCTATGGCCGAGGCATATGGAATCTTACTCATGCGACCTCGCTGATCTGGTGTACTAGGACACAAATCCTTGCTGAGGTGAATACCATGAGACTTGGGTATGAAACCCCTTTTTTGATTCCTGCATACTGAACCTATGCAGTATCTTGTCTATATATGTGCTCTGACTCAGTCCTAGAAGCCTTTTAGATCTATCTCTATAGATCCTAATTCCTAGGATGTAGGTGGCTTCACCCAAGTCTTTCATCGAGAAAGATTTTCCTAACCAAGACTTGACAATCTGCAAGGTAGGAATGTCATTCCCAATGAGTAGGATGTCATCGACATAGAGTACCAAAAACACAACTGTGCTCCCACTAACCTTTTTGTACACACAAGGTTCATCAATGTTTTGAAGAAATCCAAACTCTTTGACTACTTCATCAAAACGATGATTCCAACTCCGAGATGCTTGCTTCAGTCCATAAATGGACCTTTGAAGCTTGCATACCTTACCAGAGTCCTCAGAACTCACAAAACCTTCAGGTTGTGTCATGTACACATCCTCAAGGAGCTTTCCATTAAGGAAGGCTGTCTTGACGTCCATCTGCCATATTTCATAGTCATAATATGCTGCAATGGCAAGGAGGATTCTGATTGATTTGGCCATTGCAACTGGGGAAAAGGTCTCATCATAGTCCACACCATGAGTTTGAGTAAATCCTTTTGCAACCAGTCGTGCCTTGAAGACATTTACATTGCCATCCATGTCGGTTTTCTCTTTAAAACCCACTTGCACCCGACGATTTTTACACCTTCAGGCGGGTCGACTAAGGTCCATACCTTATTGTCGTACATGGATTGCATCTCAGACTTCATGGCATTAAGCCATTTTTCAGAGTTTGGTCCCACTATAGCTTCTTGATAGGTAGTGGGCTCATTATGCTCAATGAGCAACACATCACGACTATCAGAAATCAGAAATCCATATCTCTGAGGCTGAAGTCGTGCCCTATTAGATCGCCTTGGGCCTTGCGTGACTTGAGGAGTCTCAACAACTTCTTGTGAGTCTTCTCTACTTTCCATCTCTAGTTCTGTGGCGTCTTGTGGCTCTCGAACTTCTTCGAGGTGTACCTTGCTCCCAGTGGTTCTTTTAGAGATAAATTCTCGTTCTAGAAAGATACCATTTCTGACAACAAACACTTTGTTATCAGTGGGGTTGTAGACATAATATCCCTTGGTTTCCTTAGGATATCCCACAAAAAGGCACTTTGAAGATTTGGGCGCTAACTTATCTGAGGCTTGTTGCTTAACATAGACCTCACATCCCCAAATCTTGAGAAAAGACAAACTAGGTTTCCTCCCAGTCCATATCTCATACGGAGTCTTTTCAACTGCCTTAGATGGAACACGATTCAGTGTGAACGCAGCTGTCTCTAGGGCGTGGCCCCAAAAGGATGGTGGAAGATCTGTTCGACTCATCATGGATCGAACCATATCCAATAGTGTTCGATTCCTCCGTTCAGAAACCCCATTCCATTGTGGTGTTCCTGGAGGAGTCAATTGTGAGACTATTCCACAATTCCTAAGATGATCGATAAACTCTTGGCTCAAATATTCACCACCTCGATCAGATCGAAGGGCTTTAATTGTTTTGCCAAGCTGGTTTTGTACTTCATTTTGAAATATCTTGAACATTTCAAAAGATTCGGATTTATTAGATAGACGTAGCCATATCTACTGAAATCATCTATGAATGTAATGAAGTACGAATAACCTCTTCTGGCATTTGTATTCATCGGTCCACACACATCTGTATGTATGAGGCCCAACAAATCGGTGGCCCTCTCACTGTGCCCAGTGAAAGGCGACTTTGTCATCTTTCCTAACAAATAAGATTCGCAAGTATCATATGATTCAAAATCAAATGAGTTGAGAAATCCATCTTGATGGAGTTTAGAAATGCGTTTCTCATTTATATGGCCCAGACGACAGTGCCAGAGGTACGTCGGATTCAAATCATTTGGTTTGATCCTTTTGGCAGTTATGTTATAGATATTTCCATGATTGGGTTGTTCCAAGTTTAATATGTAATGATCAACATGCAAATCACCATGAGCATAGAAAACATCATTACGATAAATGGAACATTTACCATTCCCAGAAATGGAAGTGTAACCTTCCTTATCCAAATAAGAAAGAGAAACAATGTTACTACTCAAAGCAGGAACATAATAGCAATTGTTCAAAACTAACAAAAGCCCAGTGGGCAGAACTAATTCATAAGTGCCTACAGCTAGAGCAGCAACCTTTGCTCTATTTCCAACTCGTAGGTCAACTTCGCCCTTCTTCAGCTTTCTACTATCCTTTAGGCCCTGCACATTTGTACAAATGTGAGAACCACATGCAGTATCTAATACCCATGTAGTGGAAGTAGAGAGATGAATGTCTATAACATAAATACCTGAAGCGATAGCCCCGCTATCCTTCTTGTTCTTTCTCAGATCTTCAAGGTAGAGTTTGCAATTCCTCTTCCAATGACCCGGTTCATTGTAGAAGAAGCAAACTCCTTCCTTTGGAGGCTTTGCCTTCTTTGGTACAGGCTTGGTTTCGGGCTTGCCTGACTCTTTGGTCTTACCAGATGAGCCGTGACCCTTCCCCTTACCCTTGCCTTTCCTTTTCATACCCTTTCCTTTCTGAACCATCAAAACAGTACTGGGCTTTTTCTTAACAGTCGGCTCAGCAGTTTTAAGCATCCCATGCAGTTCAGAAATAGATTTCTCCATATTGTTCATGTTGTAATTCATGACAAACTGGTCATAACTTTCCGGGAGTGAGTTCAAGATCAAATCTGTAGCTAACTCCTGGCTCATGGGAAATCCAAGCCTCTCAAGGTGATCTATGTACCCTTTCATCTTTAAGACATGAGTACTCACTGATGCACCTTCAGCCATCTTGCAGGAATGTAAGGCCTTAGTGGTCTCATACCTCTCTTGCCTTGCTTGTTGCTGGAACATTTCCTTAAGATGCACAATCATCTCATAAGCCTCCATGTGTTCCAAATCTCTTTGGAGCTCCGGAACCATGGTGGCAAGCATCAAGCATCCCACATCAACAGAGTCTTCCTTATGCTTCGCATAAGAATCTCTCTGAGCTCTAGGAGCATTGGCTGCTGGCTCCTCAGGAATGGGTTGATCTAGGACATATGCCTTTCTTTCCTGCTTGAGAACAATTCTCAAGTTCCTGAACCAGTCAAGAAAGTTTGTCCCATTGAGTTTGTCCTTCTCAAGGACAGATCGCAACGATAATGTAGCAGTATTACTAGTCGTCATGATTCTACAATTAAAATATGCAATCGAATTAGCAATCTCCCACTGAATAAAACAACCCTCAATGTAATAATTAGTGGGCTAAGATCCATATTTGGCTTAAACTTGAGTCCGCTTTGGCAGGACGCTCAACTTTAAGTTATTTAGGTAGGTAACAACTTTACCAATTACATCAAATGTAACTCTTAGATATTTATGGGATTCCATCATCATATGATCCGGCATATTTTAATCCCATCTAATGCCTTGAGATCCAAAACCGTTTTGATAATCTCAATTAAGTCAAACAATAACAAACATAAGAGTAGCACCATTACTCTTGCTTATCTCCCCAAGATAACTCAAATGCACCCACTTTGGTGGACCTACAAATGAGCGATCGAGGTTTTGACAAGTGTTCATTAATTGACGGCATATGACTTAAGATTTCTTTTAGAGGGTTTAATTAATTATCTGGTTTATAAGATGCATGTATCGCGGTTGTATCTCATACAAGTATTATGCATATAAAACATACATGCAGTGATCTAATCAAAAGATGCATAATCTTAAACGTGATACAATATGGCTCACCTATCCTAAGTCCCCTCAAGCCAATGAGAGGAGCTCTCTAATTAGAATAGAAAAAGTACATAAGGAAACCTCGTTTTAACATTCGAGGGGAGTGAGATGAGAAGAGAATGTACAACGAGAGTCATTAGAGGAAGGCACGACACGCAGGCCGTATTTAGAAAAATTACAACACTTGTAATCTAGAGCCATATTGTTCACCATACCCAAACATTCAAGAATCAAAATTCATGCTATTTGAAGGGCAATAAATGTTTCAAAACATTCATATATCAGGAAAGTCAATACATATTACGATTATGTTGCGCTACGATTAAATAGCCACGGCGGTCCCGCTAGCCGGTTAGCGGGCGGGGTGTGGGGCAGCGCCCCAATAGAAATTTTTTATTTTTTTTGATAAATAATCAAGAATCTTAATTCTTTTTCCTTAGACCCTATCAATATTAATTGATCAAATCAATTGATATACACCACCGATTTCAGTTTCCTTTTAGATTCCGTATATGTCATACATAAACAGATTCCATATATGTCATACATATCTCGCATGTTATCATATAATCAGCTAAGAAGTCTAACATACATCACATGTATCAACAATCAAACCCAACTTAAACACAAAACGGCATGGCTCTGATACCACTGAAGGGAATTGGAAGACACGCAGCGGAAATTAACTTTAAAAAATTTTCCATTCCCAGCCAGGATCTACCGAATGTGTTTAAGTCAAGGAGAAAGAAGTGTTACCTTCGGTACTCGAGCTTTGGTCGCGACCTCAGTGTCCACTAGTCGCGACTCCTCGCCTCTGGAACTTTCAGTCGCGACCTCCTCAGCTTCTAGTCGCGACCTGTCGCCTCTGGAGTTTGTAGTCGCGACCTACTATGCTTCTAGTCGCGACCTGTCGCCTCTGGAGCTTTTAGTCGCGACCTCTTCAACTTCACGTCGCGACCTGTCTCCTCTTTTCGGATTTCTGACGTTCAGATACCCGTTTGGTCGCGACCTCAGCGTGTTCTGGTCGCGACCTTGCTTCGTGTCTGGTCGTATCGTAGAAGTCGACAGCTCAGATCGGCTTCCTCTACCGGTATCCACACGAACAGCGTTCCAATCGCGAACGACGTGCTAGCGCCTCTTGTCCCTCTAGGGCTTTTCAAGAGATTCCGTCCTCACCATCTCTATCTCGGCAGTTTCTTATGTGCAAACCTTTTGCACTCTCCCTGCCCCCTCTTCTCACGTCTGAATGTGTGTGTAGAGATGTCTTGTGTGTAGAACCCTAGCTCCTAATGTAAAATATATAGGAAGCTATCGGGCTTCTAATAGGGCCGGGCTTCAGAATTAATCTTATATTAATTCTGAATTAATACAATATCATATATTGCATAATTTAATAAGAAATTAATTAAATAAATATGGTTTATATTAAATCCGTCCCACAGATTTAATTCACCTATTTATTTAATTTGAAATAAAGATAAGACAGAATTATATTTGATTTATTCTCATAAATCAAATTTGAGATATCTTATCAATTTGAATTTCAAATTCAAATAGATCATATCCATTTAAATTCAAATTCAAAAATGATAGAGATTTAATTTATCCTTATAAATTAAATCTTACAAATATCTCTTATATTATATATATAATATATATATAAACTAATTTATATATATATATAAAATATATATCCACCCTAGATTATTCATTGAATCTAGACATCTCTTAGATTCAATGAATCTGGACATCATAGCTCGTATTGGGCTGTTTTGTGTGCGACCCTGTAGGCCCATATGAAGTTGGCAGTGGGCCAGTTACTATACTGACCCACAAGTCGTAAGCGGTCTCTAGCAAGGCATTACGACTACCCAAAACATATGAGGATCGATAAACGATGTAACCTTTCATACAACCATATCACGTCCCTTTTGTCACACGATATTTCGGTCAAGGATGAGGCATGGAGAACGTCATCCTCCTGTTCCTGACCGTTACTTTCTCGATCCCTAAGTAGTCTGAATATAGAAATGGAACTACCCTTCCATTCCAGTATGGCCATACATTTCTCAGACTCACTCATCGAGGGGCCCAGTAATATCTCTCTACGAATGTGAGGGACAAATTCCATCTTGACCATTCACATTCCTCCGCATGAAAAACCACTAAGCCCGAGCATAGCCTTTATGATCACTCGGTCAAAAGTGACTTTTGACTAGGTCAAAGCTGAGCGTTTGTCATGTAGGAATCCATGATGATCTCAGGTCAAAGGGCATAGTGACATGGCTTGTATATGAGAGAAGCTTATGACTTGACCCATGCAGCTCTCTCATGACGGGTCGGTCCAGCACCCTGTACTCTTACATGTGCCTATGACTTTGATTTATATCTCTATATATCTTCAAAGTCATACTGGTCTTATTTCATCTCTGCTCCCGCATAGATGACCGACCAGGGACATTTAGGATAAGATCACGAGTTATCCAAGGATGGTCATCACAGTAAACATGCAAATAATGTGATAACCCGATACAATGATTGGCCCCTAGGGCACAATTTCCAACAGTGCCCATTTCTTCCTGTAAAGCCCTCTAGAAATTAGAAGTAAATCGAGGGTCTCTATCAGACACAATGCTGCTTGGGATACCATGAAGCCTAACAATCTCTTTTATATACAACTTTGCCAGATTTTCTAGAGAATCCCTCTTATTAATTGCCAGAAAATGTGCTGACTTCGTCAATCGATCAATTACTACCCATACTGCATCATGTTTACTTGGAGTCATGGGTAGTCCTTCTACAAAGTCCATGGCAATACCATCCCATTTCCACTCAGGGATATCTAGAGGCTGCAATGTTCCCATTGGCTTTTGATGTTCAATTTTTACTTTCTGACACGTCAAGCGCTTAGACACATAAGCCACTACATCCTTCTTCAATCCAGGCCACCAAAACAACCTTTGAACATCATGGTACATCTTGGTCATACCTGGATGTACTGTATACCGACTTTTATGTGTTTCCTCCAGAATCTTTTCTCTTAATCCCATAGCATTAGGGATATAGGGCCTTCCCCTGAACTGTAACAACCCATCTGGGGAAATCTCAAAATTTTTAGTCTTCCCCCTCTCCAGCTTATCTTTAAATATTGCTGCGAGCTTATCCTGCTTTTGAGCCTCTTTTATCTCATCTTCTATACAAGCTCTGACATGAACTCCTCCGTAAGGACTCTTTGTCAGTTGCATTTGATACAGAGGGCTCCAATCTCGTACATCTTCTATCAATTTCAACTCTTTGATTATCATGTGTGCTACCTGCACCACTTTTCTACTCAGAGCATTAGCTACCACATTGACTTTTCCTTGATGGTAGTTAATTTGAAAGTCATAATCTTTTAACAATTCCATCCATCGCCGTTGCCTCATATTCAGCTCTTTCTGATCTTGTAGATACTTCAGGCTTTTATGGTCACAATACAACTCTATAGTTGCACCATATAAATAATGTCTCCATATCTTCAGAGCATAAACCACCGCTGCAAGCTCCAAATCATGAGTGGGATAATTCTCTTCATGTGGCTTTAACTGCCGAGAGGCGTAGGCTACTACTCTTCCTTGCTGCATCAGTACACATCCTAACCCCTGCTTACTAGCATCAGTGTAGACTACATAAGTCTAAGTTGGGTCTGGAATAATTAGCACGGGAGTAGTGGTTAATCTCTGCTTTAACTCTTGAAAGCTAGCCTCGCACTTCTTATCCCACTTAAACTACTGATTCTTTCTGGTAAGCTTGGTAAGTGGCAAGGCAATTCGAGAAAATCTTGAATAAATCTTCTATAGTACCCTGCTAAGCCAAGAAAACTTCTGATCTCTGTCACTGTCCTTGGCTGCTCCCAGCTCAAAACTGCTTCAACTTTGCTAGGATCCACAGCTACCCCATCTCGGGATATGACATGACCGAGAAATTTGACTTCTGAAAGCCAAAACTCGCACTTACTTAGCTTAGCGTAGAGCTTCTTTTCTTTAAGGGTACTAAGAACAATTCTCAAATGCCTTTCAAACTCCTCTGCAGATTTGGAGTACCCCAGGATATCATCAATGAAGACCACAACAAACTGATCTAAATAAGGCCTGAAGATCTGGTTCATGTAATCCATGAAAATATCAGGTGCATTCGTTAGCCCAAAAGGTATCACAAGGAACTCAAAATGTCCATAGCGCGTCCTAAAAGCAGTCTTTGGAATATCATCTGACTTAACCCTTAGCTGATGATAACCTGATCTCAAGTCAATCTTAGAGAATAAGCTAGCTCCTGCCAATTGGTCTAGCAGGTCATCAATTCTGGGGAGAGGATACTTATTCTTGACCTTAATCTTATTCAACTCCCGGTAGTCAATGCATAGCCTTAGGCTGCCATCCTTCTTCTTGACAAATAGTACTAGAGCACCCCATAGTGATACACTGGGTCTTATGAAACCCTTCTCCAATAGCTCCTCAATTTGCTTCTTCAGTTCCATCATTTTATTAGGAGCCATTCGGTATGGGGCTTTGGATACTGGTCTAGCTCCAGGTACAATGTCAATTGCAAACTCTACTTCACGTTCTGAATGCAATCCCTGAATCTCCTTCGGAAAGACTTTAGGAAATTCATTGACTACTGGAATCTCATCAATTCCTTCTTCCACTTCTGTTTGAACATAAAAGAATACCATATATCCCTGACATCCTTTTCACAGACATTTATCTGCCTGAGCCTCTGTTATAAAGTTCAGTCGTACTTCTGAGCTCAGATCAGTGACCTTTGGACCAAGAACTAGAGCCTTGTTCTTGCAGTCCAACATCACATTATTGGAGGATAATCAATTCAAACCAAGTATGACATCGATCTCTCAGAAAGGCATACATATCAAGTCCAGGGTGGTATAACAGTGCTCATAACGCACAATACTATTCATACAGGCATCAGACGCAACTACCCTAGCATTGGTAGGAGTTATCACATGTATATCATAATGCAACTTGCTAATCAGAAGGCCTAGACATTTAGCACACTCATAGGAAATAAAGGAATGACTTGCACCAGAATCAAACAAAGCAGTCACAGCATGATCATTGAGATAGATTGTACCTTGGATCATCTCAGGTGATCGCTGAGCGTCCTCCCTGGTGAGTACAAACACTCGTCCTGGTGTCCTTGGCCTTTGATTAGTTATAGCTTGAGGGCATTCTTGGGAGAAATGTCCAGGCTTTCCGCAGGTATAACAAATATTCTGGCCCATTAAACATGGTCTATCACCATGATTCTTCCCACACTTGTCACATGCTCGGGCCTTTGAATCTCTGTTGTTGGACCTTCCGCGGAAATTTCCTTTATTTGGCCTCCTGTTCTGCCATGGTCGCTTTCTTTTTCTGTAGCCGTTACCACTTGCAGCTTCTTGGTTTCGACCGGCCTTGTCAGGAGCTGTCTGATCCCTGTTCCCCTATCTGAACAGTATCCGGTGATTCATTCTATTTTCAACAATACGGCATGCCTCCACAGCTTATTAAACTGGATGTATTGTTGAGGAGTTAACTTCTCCTTTAGTGAAGAGTTCAACCCTCGAATCATCCTTTCCGTCATCCAGCGCTCATCATCCACCTGGCGCAGATAAGTAGAATATTGAGATAGCCGAATAAACTTAGCAAGGTATTCATCAAAAGATTTTTTCTCTCCTTGTCTCAGTACAAGGAATTCTGCCTCTCTTTCATCTCTGACTGACTGAGGGAAATGTTTTCAATGTATGTATGTGATGTATAAAAGACTAGTATAGTAGTGTATGTATGACTGTGATATATACGCATACCCTGTATATATACTATATTCGGAATGGAATGTGAATTATGTTATTTATCGCATTCTCTTCTGCCTTATAGTATAACAAAATGGTTCAAACGAGAAGAACTATTCCAGCAGAGGAACCACGAGAGGCTGGAAATCTTAATCAAATAATTTTAGAACGATTAGAACAACAGCAAAAGATGATTGAGGAAATGCGGGCAGCTCAGGCACGCAATGAGCGGGAGAGAGATACCGCCATAGCTGCAGTAGTAGCAGAAGCAGTAAGTAACCTAAGACCACCCGAGCCTTCAGGAACGGCTAGTAGAGAACCAGATAGAGTACAACAGCAGCCGGTACAGCTCCAGAGACGGGTTGTTCCGAGAGAGGATATAGTTAGCATCCAACAATGGATGATCAGGTTCTGCAAACACAATCCTCCAGTGTTTAAAGGAACATTTGAGGTGTAGATAGCGGAAGATTGGATTAGCAGACTAGAAAAGATCTTCAAGGTCCTTGATTGCCCAACTAAAACCAAGGCTCAAATGGCCATTTATTAGCTAGAAAAAGATGCTGACAGGTGGTGGAAGAACATAGAATTACTTACCAAAATGTAACATCCTTCTTTTCGTACATCTTAGGGACCATTTGGTAGCAATTAGAACCACTCTCAAGGTCATTGAAGTCCAATTTCTCAATCTGGAGTTTTACTCTTATCGAGTACTGTTCACTGTGTAAATTCCAGATGAGTGACCTGACTTCGAAAAATCATAACTAATTCTAGAAAACTTGAAATGAAGTGGTTCAAATTGCTACATGGAGATAACTCAATTATCTTTTAGGTAAAAATCACTCGTTGACCACTCCTTGACCAAGTCAACGTGGGTCAACGTTACAACTTTACTGTTCATCCAGCGTTTTTTTTTCTGAATCCAGTATTTCGGTCCCAACTTTGATAATTTATATCTCCATGTGTAGACATCCAAATGAGGCATTATATATATCAAATCGAAGATTGGTACTTTTAATATTTACCATAAAAATATCATACATTTATTCAATCATTTACTATTTTTAATCATATATCAACCATCATTAAGTTACCACAAGTTACTGTTCACAGTGGCAATTTCCAGCAATCAACTTTACATACATATGAATACATCCATCACATATCAGTCAAACATGCCAAATAATACCTATTATTAAATAATAAGCTGTTATACATCAGTGCATGTACAGAATCCTCATATTTCTGTTACATTTTTCTCTGCCTGAAATCCGGTAGCATAACCGCTACACTTCATCTTTACAAAGTAACTGATCTTGTACCAATTCAGTAATTCCCGTGAGAACTACCATTCTACGTCAATACCCAGGAAAGACTGGATGAACCGGCTAGGTCCACTCACTTCCAGCCTCCTTAGACAGTATCTACGTACACAGTACGTGTCAGCTCCTTTCCCCATTACTGCCACTTTGCCAGAATTTCGGCAGCATAACGGCGTCTATCCGCATTCTTAAATTTCATTTTGACATGACCTCCCTGTAATGGGTTATATATGGGGATGAGATTCGGGGGAATATCAGTAGTAATAATCATAACAATATATGTAATGCAGTGTGATAGTGCTTGCTTGTGATTGTGTACAGATAAGTATGATGCGTGCTTCCATACTTAATAACATATGATCATAGCATTGTAATAGAGCTTCAAGCATAACATGTAAGACAACAATCTAACCAAATAATAGCACAACAAATCACAAAGCTATAACATAAAAGCTAGGATTAGTTACTACCTCAAAAGCTTAGCAGAACTCTAGAATCTCTATACTGCTTCCATCTTCGCCAGAACTTCCTTTCTTCTTTCTTCCTTGCACCTTCTCTCTCTAGAACTTCCTTCTCTCTCTTAAATGGTCTCTTGTCCATGATGAATGAAGGCAAGGGGGTATTTATAGTTTTTATGGATGGCATTTCTATAATTTCCAAGAACTCTGAACTGCTGGCCACCGTTTTTTCTGGAATTTCTTATTTTCTTTTCCATTTATGACCTTATCACCATGACATCATCCAAGGGACACCTCATACCTCACATGGTGAAATTGAAGCCCCTGGAAGCCTCTGGAAAATTTTAGTCTAATCAGGTACCGGCCCGGTCCGTTTCCTCAAAAACTGGACTGTTTTCTGAATCTAATTTTTCTGAAAATCCATATTATGTCTTCTGAACTTAAATTCAGTATCTGTGTCCTTTTTATCAATGACATTTTAGAATGGGTCTAAACTTAATTACAGATCCTTTGCGAAATGACCAAAATGCCCTTGGTGCCCTTTCTTGCACTATCTTAACCCTAAGGGTAAAATCATCATTTTACACCTCTCTGTACTCTGTCAGGGCATATACTGACTCTGGTTAACCTCACTTTTGTATGCCTTGGCATTTTGGCCTGTCCAGAATGACCAAAATACCCTCCATCCATCTATTGCTCTTTAGTACAAAATAGGGGCATTTTCGTAATTCATACTTTTCCGGGGTTCCACCGTACACTGACCCATCTATCAGTCCAAAGGTCTTACTAGGCCTTTGATGGCACCATTTTTTGGCCTTTCAGGGTCCATTACCTTTATGGCATGCATCACGAGGAACTTCCCCGGCAATGTTCATCGGGTACTTTTACCGTTATACATCGTTTATACACATCTCTGGACGCCAGCTCCTTTTACCAGATACATTGGCCTACTGTGTCTAGGCATCCCTTTGGGTCATAACAGGCATCTGATTGATGTCATCTGACCTCATTCAGTCTCAGTTCAAATACCGATAAATCTCCTTATCGGATACCCGGAGGCCACACACTCCGTCTGAATTTACTAATTTGCGAATAACTTTTCCTACATACTTCCTATCGATAATCTGTCAGTTTCCTGAATTTATGGAACGCATGACGAGGAATCTTCCCCGACAATGTTCATCGGGTACTTTTACCGTTATACACCGTTTATACACATCTCCGGACACCGGCTCCTTTTACCAGATACATTGGCCTACTGTGTCTAGGCATCCCTTTGGGTCATAACAGGCATCTGATTGATATCATCTGACCTCATTCAGTCTCAGTTCAAATACCGATAAATCTCCTTATCGGATACCCGGAGGCCACACACTCCGTCTGAATTTACTAATTTGCGAATAACTTTTCCTACAGACCTCCTATCGATATTCTGTCAGTTTCCTGACATCCCCCTCATCAGGAAGCATCATCCTGTAATTTCTCACTTATATCTGAAATCTAGGATATTCGATAGGAATTTTTATAACTTTTAGACTATCAGATCAATTTTGGCTATCTGGAGTCCTGAGAAAATTCCTGTATTAAGTTGGATTACCCAGCATCACTTGCTCTATCTACTCGTGAAATCTGGGACTGAAATGCTTTCGGGCAGTCCAAACCACTTCTGGCCTAACTTTCTTTAATTACAATTTAGCCCCAGGGAACTTTTCTTCTTTGCACTTAAGTCCCTTAAATTTTGCTAAAATTACACTTAAAGACCCCACATTTTTGTCTATTTTTCCTTTTTAGCTTTAAGCTTTTCATAATTGCACCTAAGTCCTTACCTTTTCTTTCTTTTTCAATTTAATCCCTTTCTTTACATAAATGACTACATCTTTTTCCTGAAAAATAACTCATATATTTCATTCAATCTGTATATACAAATCAATACAGAAAATTAGGGATATTACACTACAGCTTTTGTGTATGAGGTGCCAAATAAAAGAAAAAGAGAAAAAAAGCATATTGCACTGAAAAAAAAGTGCAAGAAAAGTTTGAAGAAAAGAAAAGAAAAGAGAAATTAGGAAGGCACCATTATCAATTCCAATTAGCACAATCATCATTTCTGCATCTCTAGAGACATGAATTCAAGCTATATACTCATTGTTGAATGCATATAAAACTTTCTATCCTTCATATTCCATTCCACGTGGCCTATCTCCATCATTACAACCCTAAAAGACCTCTTGATTCTTTGCATAAGTGCTATATAGTTACTGAGATTTAGAGCCATTACAAGCTTATGGTAGGATGTTTTCCAATTTGAATTTGAGTGAAAGAACCCTAATAATGAGAGGAAATTAAATAGAGAGCTAAACACTTACATCCTTTGAGAGGATCTATTGCGCTCATATAGTTGAGGTTGATTTCACTTAGTAGTTGATTACTTGGCATTACTCACATTATCACTTTTGCATTCCCAAAAGATGGTGGATTAATTGTTTTCAGGTCACACTATGGATTATGTTGTTATCTTGGATTTAACAGTGTTGTTCTAGGTGTGACTCATTTCTTTGTCCAGGAGTACAAAGGTTCAAGTGTGGGGGAATTGATAACACACATTTTGTATATGGTTTCCACGATATTTTTAAGAGTTTTATTGTAACTTTACCATTCATTTCATTCCTTAAATTGTACTTTTGTGTATTACATGATTGTGCGTGGCAATGTGCTAATTAAAGGGTAAAATGGTAAAATAACTCTTCCAAACTGCATATATACTGTTATTTACTGATCTGGATTTTATAGCGAGCTTTTATGTTGAATTGCAGGTATTTTGGAAAAGAGCAAGGACCAGGAAAAAAATCACAAGTCAATGAAAGTCAAATCACACCTCTGCACTATTTCGTCGCGACCAAAGTGTCATCCCGTCGTGACCTTGATTCTTTTGGAAGCTTTTCTGTGTTTACAGGTCGTGACCAAAACAAGGACCTGGTCACGACCAAAATAAAGATATTTGCTAGAAAATATCGTTGTGCTGATAGACTATACAAAGTACTGTGTACGTAGGTGCTGTCTAAGGAGGCTGGAAGTGAGTGGACGTAGCCGGTTGTAACACCCCAATTTTTAGGCCTAGAGATGCCAGAAGGAGAATTCAAGGGCATAATCGTAATTATGGGAAAGATCGGACTGGTAGCCGATGAGTACCATATTTTGCCAGAAAATAGAGAAAATTATGCTGATCATTTCACTGAACTGTGAAATGTGCATATGAGGTCTCTAGGTGTATGAAAGAATTAGAAATATGACCAGGGGTAAAATGGTCATTTTGGAAAAGTGTGCGCGTGAGTGCTTTTTCAGGCCAAAACAGCCCGATCCGGATAAAATATCTGAAAATACCGGGAGATAGAGAAGAGGATTCCGGGTTGAATGAGGAGTCACGGAATTTTGATTTGAGGTCCCGATTTTTCTGTAAAAATTCCTGAAGATGGGAATTTACAGTTATAATCGGTAAAGGAAAAGCAGTCCCGATAGGGATGATCGGAAGGAGGCCAGGGGGCCGTATAGGGTTTCTAAGGCCCTTAGTGATACCAGGGAAGGCCCAGGCCCATTAGATCAGTCCAGTAGTAAAAAGGGCCGGTGTCCGGGAAAAAGGTGCGAAATGACGAAAATGCCCCTATGTTATAGAACAGCTAAAGAATGAGTAAAGGGTATTTTGGTCATTTTCCTAAGGTTAGACAGTCCAGGGAAGTTATCTTGATAGTTGACCAGGGTCAGAGAATACTCTGGTAAGATGTGAAAAGACAATAATGCCCCTAGACCTAATAAAATAAAGAAAGAGAGACTAAGGGCATTTTGATAATTTGCCAAGGGGTGTTTCTAGGGAATCGTGCCATCAGGGTACTTGGGCTGGATCAGAGACCCAAGATGATATTCCCAGGCCCAAAAACGTGGCCCAGTAGTTATGTGAGGAAAAGTGGCATTAAAATAATTATTTAATGACTTTTCAGTAAAGTAAAGTTACTCGGTTAGCACGATAACCGAGGAGGTGATCAGATAAAGTCCGGGACTTATCTGGATAGCATTGGGAAGCGTGCAAGGTCTCTTCTAGGCGCCACATGGCATTAGTCTGGAGAAAGCAGATAAAGCTGAGGACACGCTTTACGAGGCAAGAGACTGGACCGATGAGTCAGCATGCTGAGTCAGCTGCTGAGGTGTCCAGGATTTCAGACATGTGATAAATGTGGCGCTGAGGTGTCCCGGTGAGGTGTCCTGGATGATGTCATGCATGATGCAGTAAAAAGGAATAAAAGAAAATAGGAAATTCCAGGAAAAACCAGGACCACAAGTTCATATGGCTTCAAAATTACAGGAATGCCATTGAAGGAAACTATAAATACCCCCTCCCCCTCCCATTTCATGCATCCCACGGTTTTGAGCCTTTTAGAGAGAGGAGGAGGTGCTAGAGAGAGAAAGTGAGAGGAAGAAAGAAAGAAAGGAAGTTCTGGCGGAGCTGGAAGCAGAATAGAGATAGTAGAGCTCTGCTAAGCTTTTGAGGTAGTAACTAATCCTAGCTTTTATGTAATGGCTTTGTGATTTGTTGTGCTATTGTTTGGTTGGATTGTTGTCTTATATGTTATGCTTGAAGCTCTACTGCAATGCTATGATCATATGTTATTGAGTATGGAAGCACGCAGCATACTTATCTGTACACAATCACAAGCAAGCACTATCACACTGCATTACATATATTGTTATGATTGTTGCTACTGAGATTCCCCCGAATCTCATCCCCATCCATAACCCATTACAGGGAGGTTATGCTGAAGTGGATTTTGAGAATCCTAGGAGACGCCGTTATGCTGCCGAAGTAAAGACTGAACATCAGTATATGATAAGTACTGTGTACGTAGTGCTGTCTAAGGAGGCTAGAAGTGAGTGGACCTAGCCGGTTCATCTAGTCTTTCCTGGGTACTACGTAGAATGGTAGTTCTCATGAGGGGATTACCGAATCAGTACAGTTCAGTTCTTTGTACAGATAAAGCGTAGCGGTTATGCTGCCGGAGTTTAGGCAGAAAGAGATGTAATAGAGATAGCAAGATTATGTATATGTCTTGTTGTGTATGCCATGCTGTATGACATTATGTTATTCAATGATAAGTGTTGTTTGGCATATTCAATTTATGTATGGTAAATTAAGGGGAAATTCGCAGGTCCTGAGGTAGCAGTGTTTTGACCTCAGATTGACCTAGTAAACGAAGGGGTTTGGCCACGAAATTTGGCAGGCCAGTCGTACACATCTGGGGCATTACGTGGATAGGTAATAAGCCTCATTTGGTTGTGTAGAATGAGATTAATTAATTTTCAAATTAAAGGTTCAGAATAAGGAACTTAAGAGTGAAATTTTGAATTTCTGGGCTTAAGTTAAGATATAATCGAGCTAATATTGCTTCCGCAAGTGTACTCTGAGGAGTCTAAGGAAGGATGTTTCACTAAGAGACGCCGTTATGCTGCCGAAGTAAAGACTGAACATCAGAATATGATAAGTACTGTGTACGTAGTGCTGTCTAAGGAGGCTGGAAGTGAGTGGACCTAGCCGGTTCATCCAGTCTTTCCTGGGTACTACGTAGAATGGTAGTTCTCATGAGGGATTACCGAATCAGTACGGTTCAGTTCTTTGTAAAGATGAAGCGTAGCGGTTATACTGCCGGATTTTAGGCAGGAAAAGATGTAATAGAAATATGATAATTTGCTGTATGCCTTGTTGTATAACATTTTATTATTTAATAATAAATGTTGTTTAGCATGTTCAATTTGTGAATGATGAATTAAAAGAGAAATTCGCAGGTCCTGAGGTAGCAGTGGTTTGACCTCAGTTTGACCTAGTAAACGAAGGAGTTTGGCTATGAAATTTGGCAGGCCAGTCGTACACATCTGGGGTATTACGTGGATAGGTAATAAGCCTCGTTTGGTTGTGTAGAATGAGATTAATCAGTTCTCAAATTAAAGGTTTAGAATAAGGAACTTAAGAGTAGAAATTTTAATTTCTGGGCTTAAGTTAAGATATAATCAAGCTAATATTGCTTCCGCAACTGTACTCTGAGGAGTCTAAGGAAGGATGTTTCAGATCTCATATCTTGAGCTCATGGACTAAATCAGGGAGTTTCTTCTTTTCTAATTTGCATCTTATCATGTTATGATTACTGCTAGATCTAGGGTTTTTATCATATGAACAAGTTTTGAATATCGATTGATCATTCTCAGATTAGACTGTTGTAATTTGACTCTGGATGTTTGAACACTAGATTTTAATTTAATATTTTAGTTTCAATTTTAAGAAAGTTGGGTTGTTTTTCAGCGATCATTGCGAACCAATTCAATTGCTTGAAATCTAGGGCTTTCGATTGACGACCATTCGAGGGCATTCTCATAATCTAGGTTTAATTATAATCTAAGTTGTTTCTAATAGTTCGCTAATAGTCTTTAAACTAGCTTTGATCAAAGCAGTTTAAAGAAGATTAGGGTTTTGGACTCAATCGATTGATTGAGGTTTTACTTAAGACTTAGCAATTTAAAACTCCAATTTAAACTTAAGAGCAAGGATAGATATGTTTTCATCATCAAGAGTCTTTCATAACATATTCTTTCAACAAACCAACCAGTTTTCATCTTAATCAAAAATCCAAAAATATCTACTTTTTTGCACCCTTATTTTATTACAAATCAAACCCCAAAGCCATTTTATCTCTAATAAGGTTTTCATTGTTTTTGACATCCAATTTGCTCGGTTTCCTTTAGAAAGACTCCTTGAGAAGAACGATAGGGTTGTTCCTTATACTATATTATTGGGTGCAATTAAATTTATTTTGATGGCTCGGACAGCGACAATCTGAGAGCTCATCACTAGGTCAAACTGGATTCAAAGTAAGACTACTCCAGGACCTACGTTTTTACCATTCAACTTTTTTCTTTTAATTCTCATAAATTAATCCAACATTCTTAAACCATCAATTTGGTTTCTCATACAATTATACACGCCATGGGGTTATGCCATAATTATTTCATATATTTTTCTTTACATATACTTCCATAATACATAACATGAACATAGTTGGCAAATTATACAATTCAGGCTAGAATAAATAATTGTCCGCTTTCTTTCTTCCGTTCTTTAGCTATGCTCCATGCATACATTTTCCATCATGCTTGACCTAAATTGATTTGTTTATAGGAGGGTGAGATTATGGGGAATTTCAGTAGCAAACATTACCACTTAAATATGCAAGATGGATGCTAATGCATGATATGCAATTTCATTAAAGTCTCTTTAATTAGTGACATGCTATCAAGTATAAAAATGCATGGCCATGGGCAACATGTTATACGGCCATAGGAAATGTCACATTGATAACTGTCATTTTAATTATCAAACAAAACTAAGCTAACCAATCGTGAAGCGGAGGCTAACCTAGGTCGATTCACAAGGAGCCTAAATGGATTGCTAGGTTCTTAATTAATCTAATGAGCCATAAATTAACAAGTTAATGAGATGATTAAACTAAAACTGAATATAAAATCCTATGTTATTGTTTCTGATTTTAAGTGATTAAGATGGTGAAATGAATCAATGACAAGTGTGTTCCATTGGAGATTACCTTACCTTCATTATCCACAGAATATGAGAAGTTAATCAGTTGAATTAAATTAGGTTAGCTAACAACTCACTAGCTAAATTTCAATCAAAGCTACAACTCGCAGGCATTGAATAGAGAATATGAATCATTCAACTTAGAGATAGTAGAATATGAATTAAATAGAATCACAGCTATGTTCAACTTGATCAGAGATGAGAATCAATTAAAGGATCATTTATGCAGAAATAAGAAATCCAACTCGGTTCCCTACTTCTTTGTCATCTACATTCTAATTGCATCAATAAACCAGAAGTAAATACATCAACTCGATGCATTTAACTTTGAATTAAAGACACAATTTGGTTTTATCTCCAAGAGAGCACAGCAGCTTAGCCTTGCATTATCTTCTGAACTCCAGTAGCAACAGAAAGCTTAGTAGCAGTCATAATGGAAGAAGAAGGAGAAGATAGAATGGTCTCTGTTTCTCCTGCTCAAAATAGAGCAGAAGTGCAGGTGGTACGTGAGAGGAAAAATGGAGATGAAGAGGAAGAGAAGTGTTTTCATGCTCAAAATAGAATGGTCTCTGTTTCTCATGGTATGTGGACTGGTGTATGAATAATGGATGATGTATGTATGAGCTACAATGCGTGAAGTGTGGAATCTGATGGATCATGTCGTGTCCAGTTCCCTCCCTTGAAGTGTGTAATCTGATGGATATATAGTTGTAAATGGAATGGGTGATCAGTTGCATGAACCAATATCTTCTTTAGTTCACTTGCTTCTGTTAGCACATGTCAATTCTTTACAGCACATGCTCCCCACTTACTGTCAATAACTTGTTCATTCTGTTCAAACGGAATATGCTGATGTGTGAACAGTGCCAAACGCGTGAACAGTGGTCCTTTATGTGCCAGTTCATGCATGATCTCCCACTTGCAATTTGTTATCAGCTCTTGTTTGCAGTCTGTTAAGTCCAGCTATTCAATTCATCACATGGTTAAATCACCTTCTATCCAGTTGTCCCTTCTGTTATTCGCTGATTGATTTCTATATTAAAGTTTTGTCACGATAATAGGTACATCCTGTCACGACTAATATTTAGAGAGAATGCTCTTCTTTGTTGATTGAACATATGGTCGCGATATTGAGTACATTAGGTCATGATTGAATTCCACAAGGATGCTCTACTTTGCTGATTGATTGATGTATTGACCTGAAATGGACATTTAACAGATTATTTATCCAATTAAGCACTAAAATCACATCATTTAAATTCCCACTTGTCCAATTTCATTTTATTTATTAATTGCTCAATTATATTGATAAATAGGGACAAAAATCAATAGTAAACTCTCTTTAGCCACATTAAAATTAGTACAAATATGAGTTTATCAACTCCCTTACACTTAGCTTTTGCACTCTGAGCAAAATTATGGATCAAAACTGAATTTTAAACACGCATGTTCAGCACAATTGGCAAAACAGATTTAGCATAAGCACTTGTAGTCATCAATCTTTTCCTTCAATTGGCAATAATCCCAACTAATCTCATAGCAATTAAAGAATCAAACTTATGCAATTAGATCATAATAAGCAACTAGATTGAGATTTCCTCACAAGGTATAGTGTTTCACTCCCTCTCTTTTCAATTTAATTTCACTCAACCATCTAGCTTAGGCTTCCCATAGGCTTCCCATAGGCTTGTAACTATCATACATCTCCACCACTAAATGCCACAAGAGTTATGAATCAAAGGGTCTTTATTAGGATTGTAATGCTAGAAAGGCTAGATGATGGAATAGAAATGTATGTCAATGATTAAGGAAAATACTGTACACAATCAAAGTTCCAATCATGCAACTGCAGAAAATAACAAGTCACAAACTATCTTCCTTTAATGCAAGTTGAATAACACTTTTTACATTTGGTTTCTTTTCTTTCTTCTTTCTTTCTCTTTTCTTTGTACTTTCCTTTTCTTTTCTCTATATTTTTCCTTTGTTTTCACTATTGAACCAGATAACAATTTATCAAGGTTCAGACATTCAATAATTGGTTGCAACTTAACCATTATGCGCAATTAAAGAATCACTGTAGCAGCAACTATTTGTAGAGTATTCATTAATCAAGGATGGAATTTTTAAAGAAAATTAAGGTCTCAAAGGGGTAAAGCAAAGGATTTAATATTTATGTGGGTTTTGTTTGGTCAAGAGGGTTTTGAAAGAAATGCACTTATCATTTTCACAGTTCCATGGAGCTAATGTAGTTTTAAGTCAAGGATTGAGACAAGTTTTGCAGATGGTGTCACACAATGTAAAGGAGTATATGTTGAAGGCTCAAAATGCTTCCATTTGGCTTACTCACCCTAATAAGCTCACATGACTAGATTGCATGAATTTTGAACAAAATACATGAGATTAATCATTCATGATGCACAATTTCCAGTAGTGAATTAATGAAACAAGCAACTAACACTTCATCAAGCTTGTCAATGTCAAAAGTATATGTTCAAAGTTCAATTTTGAATCCATGATAGTAAATTCCAAAAGCCAAGCACCAATCAGAATGAAATAGAAGGAATTTTTAGCAGAGGATCAATGTTAGTCACAACAAAATGGACATCTAGTCGCGACAGTTTTACACAGAGAAGGAATTTTTAGAAAATAGGGATTATTGGTCGCGACATAAATGGACATTGGTCGCGACTCAAAATCACCAATAGTAATCTTGTTAAAAACATATGTTCTTGTCGCGACCATATGACAATCCAATTGTGACCAAAATTTATAGAGAGTAACAGTCACGACATAGATAAGGCACAGACCACGACTAAATATCACAGATAGGTAAATATCAGAAAATATGAACTTTTGGTGGCGACAAAAATAAGCAACGGTCACGACTAATATTCACAAAGAAGAAATTTTGACAATTGAACACATTAGTCGCGACAAAAACAACATGAGGTCATGACCACAATTCACAAAATCACAGCATTTGTCTAATTTTTATTCACCCATCTTACTCACTCAAATTCATCCACCCCCACACTTAATTTCTACATTGTCCTCAATGTGAAAAAGCAATGAAACACATGCAAAGGCAGCAGTAATCATGACAACACTACACTAGAATCTTTGATTTATTCATGGAAGTATTTATCTACCCTACTGACTTGGTCTCCTCCCTTACACTTAGTCAACAAATATAGCTCAAGTATATAATAAAACTGATGAAAGCAGACTATTGTAAGTGGGGAAATAAGGAAGGAGATAACCTGAATATCATGGGGGCTTAAAATTCTCCTTGAACAACTTCCATAGATGTCCCTTTATCTTGAATTGTCTTTGATGCTCTAAACTCTTTGGAAGTTGCTCAAGCTCATTCTCTGGAGGTTGAATAACAAATGGACTCAACTTCTTAAACTCTACCCCATATTCATTGCTCTCTGATTCCTGAACCAATTCAGCATCATATCCAGCAGCAACTCTCTTTAAATTCTAGCAGTACAATTCTGTTGATGTTGAAGAACATCCTTTAATTTCTTCAACCCTGAGATGATTAAAAATTTGAAGCTCCAATGAACAGGGCTAGAATACAGGATATTAAATGAAATTTTCCTTAACCCATAAATTTTGACTTCTTGACTCTCAAACTCTGTTTCAATGACATTGCCCTATATATCTGTCACAAACCTTCCTGGATATTGTGCATCACTTGAAAAACTGTGGTTAGTTCCAAAGAAAGAAATAGTAGATGACGATGAAGAAAAATACCTATAGTGGAAAGCCAGCCATCAATCTTAGAATGAATGCATAACACATCACCATTGGATAAAGAAAAAGAAGAGAAATCAGTAGAGGAGTAAGAAATGGAATGTTCTTCAACTTCATCATCATTATCAAGCTCACAAATATCATCAAACTTATTTCAAGTAATGCATCAATCATATTAAGTCCTATGAGAGAATTATTCTGATGTGGGTGTCTATACATGTTAAACTGAATTATGTGCCCACCAATTCCATTTTAATAATTCCCTCTTTCATGCAAATCATGGTGTTAGTTGTCTTCAAGAATGGCCTCCCTAGAATAAGAGTACCATCATCAAGAGATTTATTTGTCATATCAAAAACATAAAAGTCTACAGGGAAAATAAGGTCCTTAACTTGAACTAGAATGTTATAGCTATGTTCAACTTGATCAGAGATGAGAATCAATCAAAGGATCATTTATGCAGAAATAAGAAATCCAACTCGGTTCCCTACTTCTTTGTCATCTACTATTCTAATTGCATCAATAAACTAGAAGTAAATACATCAACTCGATAAATTTAACTCTGAATTAAAGACACAATGACGCTCCCTGTTCAGCTCAAGGATTCTGGTTTATTGTCATCTCTAAGAGAGCACAGCAGCTTAGCCTTGCATTATCTTTTGAACTCCAGCAGCAATAAAAGCTTAGCAGCAGTCATAATGGAAGAAGAAGGAGAAGATGAAATGGTCTCTGTTTCTCCTACTCAAAATAGAGCAAAAGTGAAGGTGGTATGTGAGAGGAAAAATAGAGATGAATATGAAGAGAAGTGTTCTGCGTGTGGACTGGTGTATGAATTATGGATGATGTGTGTATGAGCTATAATGCGTGAAGTATGGAATCTGATGGATCATGTTGTGTCTAGTTCCCTCCCTTGAAGTGTGTAATCTGATGGATATATAGTTACAGATGGAATGGGTGATCAGATGCATGAACTAATCTCTTCTTTAGTCTACTTGCTTCTGTTACCATATGTCAATTCTATTTACCGCACATGCTCCCCACTTACTGTCAGCAACTTGCTCATTCTGTTTAGATGGAGTATGATGATGTGTGAACAGTGCCAGACGCGTGAACAGTGCTCCTTTATGTGCCAGCTCATGCATAATCTCCCACTTGCAACTTGTTATCAGCTCTTGTTTGCAGTCTATTAAGTCCATCTATTCAATTCATCACATGCTTAAATCACCTTCTGTCCAACTGTCCCTTTTGTTATTCACTGATTGATTTCTGCATTAAAGTTTTATCGTGATAGTAGGTACATCAGGTCACGACTAATATTTATAGAGAATGCTCTTCTTTGTTGATTGAACGTATGGTCGCGACATTGAGTACACAGGTCATGACTGAACTCCACAAGGATGCTCTACTTTGCTGATTGATTGATGTATTGACCTGAAATGGACATTTAATAGATTATTTATCCAATTAAGCACTAAAATTACATCATTTAAACTCCCACTTGTCCAATTTTATTTTATTTATTAATTTCTCAATTATATTGATAAATAGGGACAGAAATCAATAGTAAACTCTCTTTAGCCACATTAAAATCAGTCCAAATATGAGTTTATCACATATCCCAATTTTTCCCTATTTATATAAGACTGATAGAGAAAAATATTTGGAAGGGATTGTGACGACAAATAGAAAGAAAAGATAATAATTAGAGCAAGTTATAAAGTAAAAGGGACTAAATTGCAATTTAGTGAAAGTCTAGGGACTAAATTGTAATTAATAAAAGTTTTCAAGGACATAATGGACATTTTAGAAAAGAAAAGGACTAAAGTGAAAGTTCTAAAAGTTCTATGGTGCAAAATGGAAGTAGACATAAGCTTTGTGTCATATCCTTAATTTTATCCTTACATATACTCAATTGAAAGTATCTTATACCAATTGAACACCTTTTTAGCTTAGAAACATGAATTTTCAAGAATTAGGTTATCGGGAACTGTTCATGGTACTGTTCATTTGGTAAATCCAGATTATATCATGAACCTTGATAATTCATAATTAAATCTAGAAAAATCGAAATGAGGTGGTTCCAATTTATAATAAAGCTCTTTCATTAAAATTTGAAGGAAAAATATAAAACTGAGGTTTCCTTGTCCAAATGAAATCAGTTTATTCGTTTAAAAACACTGTTCATTTGGTAAACTTGAAAGTTCCAGTTTCTGTGCCTTATTTTCAAAAATTCATTTCTCCTTGTGTACTTATTCAAATGAGGCGTGTTACATATGGATTTAAATCTCCATATGTATACTTTAAGCTCATAAAATTTTGTGAGAAAACTCATTCATTTACTATTTGAAATTCGCGCATGAACCTTAATGCCTCTGGGTACTTGTAATATCCTTAATTTTCTGTACTGGTTCCTATGTACAGAATAAACGGAATATATGAGCTCTGTTTCAGGAAAAAGATGTGGTCCTTTATGTAAAGAAAATGATTAAATTGCAAAAGAAAGGAAAAGAAAGGACTTAAATGCAAATATGGAAAGTTTAAGGTAAGGAAGGAAAGGTAGACAAAAATGTGGGGTCTTAAAGGGTAATTTTAGCCAAATTAAGGGACTTAATTATAAAGAAGGAAAAGTTCCTTGGGGCTAAAGTATAATTAAAGAAAATAGGCCAGAAGTGGTTTGCACCGCCCGACAGCATTTCAGTCCCAGATTCTACCAGAAGGTAGGGCAGGGGACGCCGGGTAACCAAGCCTAATACCGGAATTTTTGAAGACTCCAGATAGCCAGAAATGGACTGATCGTCCAAAAGTTATAAAAATTAATACCGGATACCCTAGGTTTCAGATATAAGTGAGAAAATACAGGATGATGCACTCTTATGGGGCGGATGTCGGGAAACTGACAGGATACCGATAGGAGGTCTGTAGGAAAAGTTATTCACAAAATAAAAATTCCAGACGGGAGTGTGAGGCCTCCAGGGATCCGGGTTGGAGATTTATCGGTATTTTTAAAGAGGCTAAATGCGATCGAATGACTTCGGTCAGATGACCGTTATAACCCCCAAGGATGCCTGAACACAGTTGGACACTGTATCTGGGGAAAAGAGCCGGTGTCCGAAAAAGGTGTATAATCGGTAAATAATAGTTAAAATATTCAATGAACTGTGTTAAAGGAAGATTGCTCGTAATGCGTGCCATACAGGTAATGGACCCAGGAAGCCCAAAAATGGCGCCATTAGAGGCCCAATAAGACTCTTGGACTGATAGGTGGGCCAGTGTCCAGCATATCCCCGGAAAAGTGCGAAATTACGAAAATGCCCCTATGTTGTACAAAAAGGGCAGCAGATGAATAAAGGGTAGTCTGGTCATTTTGGACAGACCCAGAGGTCAAGACATGTCTAAATAAGGTTGACTAGAGCCAGTATAAGCTTTGACCGAGTCCAGAAAGGTGTGAAATGACGATTTTGCCCTTAGGGTTAAAATAGGACAAGATAGGGCACCAAGGGCATTTTGGTCATTTCGCAGGGGATCTGTAATTGAGTCTGGACCCAGTATTAAAAAGTTAATGATATAAAGGGTCTAGATACTAAATGTGAGGTCAGTAGACATAATAAGGATCTTCAGAAACATCAGGTGCAGAAAACAGCACGTTTTTCGAGGCGATGGACCGGGCCGGTACCGGAGTGGACCGGAAAGCTTCCGGAAGGCTCTAGCTCCCTCTCAATTTCGCCATGTGAAGAATGTGGGAGGTGAGGTGTCCCATGAGTTGGCATTGAGTGATGTCATGCATGATGCAGTAAAAGGAATAAAGAAAAATAGGAAATTCAGGAAAAACCAGGACCACAGGATCATAAGTCTTCAAAATTACAAGATTGCCATTGCTCAACACTATAAATACCCCCTTACCCCCTTCATTTCGGTGCAAGCAAGAAAGAGAAGAAGAAAGAAGTTCTTGAGAGAGAAAGTGAGAGAAAGAAAGAAGTAAGGAAGTTCTGGTGAAGTTGGAAGTAGTAGGGAAGTTCTAAAGCACTGCTTTTAAGGTAACAACTAATCCTAGCTCTTATGTAATGTATTTGTGATGTGTTGTCTTGTTTGGTTGATTATTGTCCTATATGTTATGCTTGAAGCTCTATTCCAATGCTATGATCATATGTTATTGAATATGGAAGCATGCAGCATACTTATCTGTACACAGTCACAAGCAAGCACCGTCACTCTGCATTACATATTTTGTTATGATTATTGTTACTGGGATTCTTTTGAATCTCATTCCCAAACATAACATTACAGGGGAGGTTCTGTCAAAATAAAATTTGGAAATCTTAAGAGACGCCGGTAGGCTGCCGAAATTCCGGCAACGAAGACGGAACAAAGAAAGGAACTGATACGTACTGTGTACGTAGTGCTGTCTAAGGAGGCTGGAAGTGAGTGGACCCAGAAGGTTCATCCAGTCTTTCCTGGGTACTACGTAGAATGGTAGTTCTCACAAGGGAATTACCGAATCGGTACAACATCGGTTACTTTCTAGAGAAGAATTGTAGCAGTTATGCTGCCGGATTTTAGACAGAGAAGGATGTAATAAAATACGAGAGAGTTAATCATGCACTGATATATAACAGTTGATTATTTGATATTAATTGTTATCTGGCTTGTATGACTGATATGTGTTGGTTGTATGCTTGGGTATGTAAAGACTAAATGCTGAAAATAGGCTCAGTGAACAGTAACTCGTGAAGACACATTCATGTTTGATAAATCATTAAAAATAGTAAATGATTGAATTAATGTACGAAATTTTTAGGGTATACATTAGACATACTAAGCTTTAATTTGATATATAGAATGTCTAATTTGGATGTATACACGAAAAGATATAAATGGTTAAAGTTGGGACCAGAATGCTGGATTCAGGAGAAAGTCATTGGATGAACAGTAATATTGGAACGTTTACTCACGTTGAATTTGTCAAGGATTGGTCAACCAATGATTTTTCCCTGAAATATATTTGAGTTAGCTTCACGTAGCAACTTGAACCACTTCATTTCAATTTTTCTAGAATTAGTTATGAATTTTCAAAATCAGGTCACTCATCTGGAATTTGCCACAGTGAACAGTACTCGATATGAATAAAATTCCAGATTAAGTGTTTAGACTTCAATGACCCTGAAAGTGGTTTAAGTGCTACTGTATGGTCCCTAAGATGTATAAAAATAAGGATGTGACATTTTGGTATCAGAGCAAAGGATTCTGGCTTAAGAAATGCTCTGAGTAGATGATTTATAGAAAGATATACCATGATAAAGCCGTCATAATTGACACTAAGTTAGTGTTTGCAGGATGGCTAGACATAGATTTGGGTCTGAAACTACAGTAAACCAATGGGAATTAAGACCAGAGGTCTCTAGTTCAGATAGTTCAGAAGAAGAGATAGTAAGCAATGATTCTGACCTCTGGACACCTCCAGTAGCTGGTGATTCTGAGGAGGATAGTTCCTCGGTAGGATCAAACTTTCCAATTGATGATCAGGAGGTGATGATAACAGAAGGCCCTATTCCTGCCATTCCCATAAGTGCAGTACCCTTAAATATAACAGACAGTTCAGGATCCAGCCAAGTACGTGTTCAGAGTAATGCGCCAGGTCCCAGTAGGCCCGAAGTGACTCTAGTAGAAATGTATTTGGGAGGTTTAATCGTAAGAATGGTCCCAGGGAGAAACCTGAGTAGAGAGCAACTTGAGAGCTCGGTAGCATTAGCCCGACAACTATACGAGTTGAGGCAGACCCTGTTCGAAAACATAGATCAAGATTATTCGGTCTACCAGGAGTTTATCACAAGGGTGAAAGCCATATATCAAGCCTGGGATCCAAATGTGTTAACCATGGGGCTTTGGCTAGAAATTATGAATGACGTATTGCCGAAGACTCCTACCTGGAGATCGGAGTTGGACCAGTATTTTGATAGAGAATCATATTGTACCATATCCGACTGGATCTACCTAGTAGGAGAATATATTAGAATGAAGTTTAAGAAAAATTAGAGTAATATTTCTAATGTATAAAAGACTAGAATGGTACTGTGATATGTACATATACTCTGTATGTATATTATGTGTGAAATGAAATGAAAAGGAATTATGTTATTTATCGTATTCCCTTCTGTTTTTAAGTATAACAAAATGGTACGAACGAGGAGAACTATTCCAGCTGAGGAACCCCGAGAGGCTGGAAACCTTAATCAAATGATTCTAGAACGATTAGAACAGCAACAAAAGATGATAGAAGAAGTGAGAGCTGCTCAAGCACGAAATGAACAAGAAAGAGATGCTGCCATAGCCGCGGCAGTAGCAGCAGCTGTAAATAATTTAAGACCGCCAGAGCCTTCAGGAGCAACCAGTAGAGAACCTGAAGAAGTACCACAGCAGGCGGAACAGCCCCAGAGAAGGGTTGAATCAAGGGAGGAGGCAGTTGGCATCCAACAATGGATGGTGCGATTTTGCAAACACAATCCTCCCATATTCGAAGGGACATTTGAGGTACATGTAGCAGAAAATTGGGTCAGCAGATTAGAGAAGATCTTTAAGGTCCTCGACTGCCCGACTGAAACCAAGGCCCAAATGGCCATCTATCAATTGGAAAAGGATGCGGATAGATGGTGGAAGAATACAGAGTTACTTCTCCAAGCAAGAGATATTCCAGTTACCTGGGAAGTATTTCTTGAGCAATTTTATGAGAAATATTTTCCTCAATCTGTCAGAGATGAAAGGGAGGCTGAATTCCTTGTGCTGAGACAAGGAGAAAAAGAATCTTTTGACGAATATTTGGCCAAGTTCATCCGGCTATCCCAATATTCAACTTACCTACGCCAAGTGGATGACGAACGCTGGATGACAGAAAGAATGATTCGAGGGCTGAATTCTATGTTAAAGGAGAAGTTAACTCCCCAACAATACAGCCAGTTCAATAAGGCTGTGGAAGCATGTCGAATCGTTGAGAACAGCATGAATCATAGAATGCTGTCCAGATCTGGGAGTAAAGATCAAGCGACTCCTGATAAGGCCGGACGGAATCAAGAAGCGGCCAGTGGGAGCAGCTATAAGAAAAGAAAGCGCCCGTGGCAGACCAAGAGGCCTAATAGGGGAAATTTCCGCGGAAGATCTAATAACCGGGATCCAAAGGCCCCAGTATGTGAAAAGTGTGGAAAGAATCATGGTGACAGACCATGCTTGATGGGCCAGAATGTATGCTACACCTGCGGAAAGCCCGGACATTTTTCCAGGGAATGTCCTCAAGCTATAACTGATCCAAGGCCAAGGACGGCGGGACGAGTATTTGCACTCACTAGAGAGGATGCTCAGCGATCATCTGAGATGATCCAAGGTACAATCTATCTCAATGATCATGCTGTGACTGCCCTATTTGATTCGGGTGCAAGTCATTCCTTTATATCTTATGAATGTGCTAAATGCCTAGGCCTTCTGATCAGCAAGTTACGTTATGATATACAGGTGAAAACCCCCACCAACGCTAGGGTGATCACATCTGATGCTTGTCTAAATAGTGTGGTGCGTTATGAGCACTGCAGTACCACCCTGGACCTGATCTGTATGCCTTTCCGGGAGATTGAGGTCATACTCGGTTTAAATTGGTTATCCTCCAATAATGTGATGTTGGACTGCAGGAACAAGACCCTAGTTCTTGGTCCAAAGATCACTGATCGGAGCCTAGAAGTACAACTGAACTTCGTGACAGAGGCTCAGGCAGAAAAATGTCTACGGAAAGGATGTCAGGGATATGTGGTATTCTTTTCTGTTCAAACAGAAGTGGAGGAAGGCATCGAGGAGGTTCCTGTAGTCAATGAATTTCCTGAAGTCTTTCCAAAGGAGATTCAGGGATTGCCTTCGGAACGTGAAGTGGAGTTTGCGATCGACATTGTACCTGGAGCTGGACCAGTATCAAAAGCCCCATACAGGATGGCTCCCAACGAAATGATGGAACTGAAGAAGCAAATTGAGGAGCTATTGGAGAAGGGTTTCATACGACCCAGTGTATCGCCATGGGGTGCTCCAGTACTGTTCGTCAAGAAGAAAGATGGTAGCTTAAGGCTATGCATTGACTACAGGGAATTAAATAAGCTTACAGTTAAGAACAAGTATCCTCTTCCCAGAATTGATGACCTGCTAGATCAATTGGCAGGAGCGAGCTTATTCTCCAAAATTGACTTGAGATCTGGCTACCATCAACTAAGGGTCAAGCCAGATGATATTCCAAAGACGGCGTTCAGAACACGCTATGGACATTTTGAATTTTTGGTGATGCCTTTTGGACTAACCAATGCACCTGCTATTTTCATGGACTATATGAACCGGATTTTCAGGCCTTATCTAGATCAGTTCGTTGTGGTCTTTATTGATGATATTCTGGTGTACTCCAAATCTCCAGAGGAGCATGAGAGGCATTTGAGGATTGTTCTTGGTACCCTTAAAGAGAAGAAGCTCTATGCTAAGCTGAGTAAGTGCGAGTTTTGGCTTTCAGAAGTCAAATTTCTCGGTCATGTCATATCCCGAGACGGGGTAGCTGTGGATCCTAGCAAAGTTGAAGCAGTTTTGAGCTGGGAACAGCCAAGGACAGTGACAGAGATTAGAAGTTTTCTTGGCCTAGCAGGGTACTACAGACGATTCATTCAAGACTTTTCTCGAATTGCCTTACCACTTACCAAGCTGACCAGAAAGAATCAGCAGTTCAAGTGGGATGAGAAGTGCGAGGCTAGCTTCCAGCAGTTGAAGCAGAGATTAACGACTACTCCCGTGCTGATTATTCCAGACCCAACTCAGACTTATGTAGTCTACACTGATGCTAGCAAGCAGGGGCTAGGATGTGTGCTTATGCAGCAAGGTCGAGTAGTAGCCTACGCCTCTCGGCAGTTAAAGCCACATGAAGAGAATTATCCCACTCATGATCTGGAGCTTGCGGCGGTGGTCTATGCCCTGAAGATATGGAGGCACTATTTATACGGAGCAACGATAGAGTTGTTTTGCGACCACAAAAGCCTGAAGTATCTGCAGGATCAGAAGGAGCTGAACATGAGGCAGCGGCGATGGATGGAATTGTTAAAAGATTATGACTTCCAGATTAAATACCATCCAGGAAAAGCCAATGTGGTAGCTGATGCCCTGAGTAGAAAGGTGGTGCAGGTTGCATACATGATGATCAAGGAATTGAAACTGATAGAAGATATGCGCGACTGGAGCCCTCTATATCAAATGCAACTGACGGAGAATCCTTTTGGAGGAGTTCATGTCAGATCTTGCATAGAAGATGAGATCAAAGGGGCTCAGGAACAGGATAAGCTCGCAGCAATATTCAAAGACAAGCTGGAGAAAGGGAAGACAAGGAATTTTGAGATGTCCCCAGACGGATTGCTACAGTTTAGGGGAAAACCCTATATCCCAAATGTTGGGGGATTAAGGGAAAGGATTCTGGAGGAAGCACATAAAAGCCGATATACGGTACATCCAGGTATGACCAAAATGTACCATGATGTTAAAAGGTTATTCTGGTGGCCTGGACTGAAGAAAGATGTTGTAGCTTACGTATCTAAGTGCTTAACCTGCCAGAAAGTGAAAGTTGAACATCAAAAGCCAGCAGGAACGTTGCAGCCTTTAGATATTCCTGAGTGGAAATGGGATGGGATTGCCATGGACTTTGTGGAAGGACTACCCTTGACACCAAGTAGACATGATGCGGTTTGGGTAGTAATCGATCGACTGACAAAGTCAGCACATTTCCTGGCAATCAATAAGAGAGATTCTCTAGAAAAGCTGGCAAAGCTATATATAAAGGAGATCGTTAGGCTCCATGGTATCCCAAGCAGCATTGTGTCTGATAGAGATCCTCGATTCACTTCAAATTTCTGGAGGGCTCTACAGGAAGAAATGGGCACTACTCTCAGATTCAGTACAGCTTATCATCCTCAGACAGATGGTCAATCTGAAAGAACAATACAGACGTTAGAGGATATGCTGAGAGCATGTGTCCTAGATTTCAAAGGCAGCTGGGATATCCATTTACCCCTTATAGAGTTTGCATATAACAATGGTTATCAGGCCAGTATACAGATGGCACCTTTTGAAGCACTCTATGGACGGAAATGTAGATCCCCCTTATACTGGCTAGAGTTGAGCGAGAGAAGAATGCTTGGTCCGGATATAGTGGATCAAACTGCAGAACACGTTGCGATAATTAGAAAACGATTGTTGACGGCTCAAAGCAGACAGAAGAGCTATGCAGATGTCAGAAGGAAGCCGTTGGAGTTTGAAGAAGGAGAACATGTATTCCTTAAGTTAACTCCAACCACAGGAGCCGGACGATCGATTAAGGTAAAGAAGTTGCATCCAAGATACATCGGGCCATTCCAGATTCTCTCAAAGATAGGAGCAGTAGCCTACAAGTTGGCTCTTCCTCCAAATCTCAGCCAGATACATGATGTGTTCCATGTTTCCCAATTAAAGAAGTATATTCCAGATCCATCTCATGTGATAGAGCAAGATGAGATCGCACTGCGAGATGACTTGACCTATGAGGTTGGACCGGTACGAATTACTGATAGAAAAGTCAAGCAGTTGCGGAATAAGCAAATTCCTTTAGTTAAAGTGATCTGGAAAGGCTTGACTGAACAAGAGGCTACATGGGAAACAGAAGAAAAGATGAGAGAAAAGTACCCTGAATTATTTGTATAGGATAGATGTAATGTAAATTTCGGGGACGAAATTTATTTTTAGGGGGAGAGAAATGTAATATCCTTAATTTTCTGTACTGGTTCCTATGTACAGAATAAACGGAATATATGAGCTCTGTTTCAGGAAAAAGATGTGGTCCTTTATGTAAAGAAAATGATTAAATTGCAAAAGAAAGGAAAAGAAAGGACTTAAATGCAAATATGGAAAGTTTAAGGTAAGGAAGGAAAGGTAGACAAAAATGTGGGGTCTTAAAGGGTAATTTTAGCCAAATTAAGGGACTTAATTATAAAGAAGGAAAAGTTCCTTGGGGCTAAAGTATAATTAAAGAAAATAGGCCAGAAGTGGTTTGCACCGCCCGACAGCATTTCAGTCCCAGATTCTACCAGAAGGTAGGGCAGGGGACGCCGGGTAACCAAGCCTAATACCGGAATTTTTGAAGACTCCAGATAGCCAGAAATGGACTGATCGTCCAAAAGTTATAAAAATTAATACCGGATACCCTAGGTTTCAGATATAAGTGAGAAAATACAGGATGATGCACTCTTATGGGGCGGATGTCGGGAAACTGACAGGATACCGATAGGAGGTCTGTAGGAAAAGTTATTCACAAAATAAAAATTCCAGACGGGAGTGTGAGGCCTCCAGGGATCCGGGTTGGAGATTTATCGGTATTTTTAAAGAGGCTAAATGCGATCGAATGACTTCGGTCAGATGACCGTTATAACCCCCAAGGATGCCTGAACACAGTTGGACACTGTATCTGGGGAAAAGAGCCGGTGTCCGAAAAAGGTGTATAATCGGTAAATAATAGTTAAAATATTCAATGAACTGTGTTAAAGGAAGATTGCTCGTAATGCGTGCCATACAGGTAATGGACCCAGGAAGCCCAAAAATGGCGCCATTAGAGGCCCAATAAGACTCTTGGACTGATAGGTGGGCCAGTGTCCAGCATATCCCCGGAAAAGTGCGAAATTACGAAAATGCCCCTATGTTGTACAAAAAGGGCAGCAGATGAATAAAGGGTAGTCTGGTCATTTTGGACAGACCCAGAGGTCAAGACATGTCTAAATAAGGTTGACTAGAGCCAGTATAAGCTTTGACCGAGTCCAGAAAGGTGTGAAATGACGATTTTGCCCTTAGGGTTAAAATAGGACAAGATAGGGCACCAAGGGCATTTTGGTCATTTCGCAGGGGATCTGTAATTGAGTCTGGACCCAGTATTAAAAAGTTAATGATATAAAGGGTCTAGATACTAAATGTGAGGTCAGTAGACATAATAAGGATCTTCAGAAACATCAGGTGCAGAAAACAGCACGTTTTTCGAGGCGATGGACCGGGCCGGTACCGGAGTGGACCGGAAAGCTTCCGGAAGGCTCTAGCTCCCTCTCAATTTCGCCATGTGAAGAATGTGGGAGGTGAGGTGTCCCATGAGTTGGCATTGAGTGATGTCATGCATGATGCAGTAAAAGGAATAAAGAAAAATAGGAAATTCAGGAAAAACCAGGACCACAGGATCATAAGTCTTCAAAATTACAAGATTGCCATTGCTCAACACTATAAATACCCCCTTACCCCCTTCATTTCGGTGCAAGCAAGAAAGAGAAGAAGAAAGAAGTTCTTGAGAGAGAAAGTGAGAGAAAGAAAGAAGTAAGGAAGTTCTGGTGAAGTTGGAAGTAGTAGGGAAGTTCTAAAGCACTGCTTTTAAGGTAACAACTAATCCTAGCTCTTATGTAATGTATTTGTGATGTGTTGTCTTGTTTGGTTGATTATTGTCCTATATGTTATGCTTGAAGCTCTATTCCAATGCTATGATCATATGTTATTGAATATGGAAGCATGCAGCATACTTATCTGTACACAGTCACAAGCAAGCACCGTCACTCTGCATTACATATTTTGTTATGATTATTGTTACTGGGATTCTTTTGAATCTCATTCCCAAACATAACATTACAGGGGAGGTTCTGTCAAAATAAAATTTGGAAATCTTAAGAGACGCCGGTAGGCTGCCGAAATTCCGGCAACGAAGACGGAACAAAGAAAGGAACTGATACGTACTGTGTACGTAGTGCTGTCTAAGGAGGCTGGAAGTGAGTGGACCCAGAAGGTTCATCCAGTCTTTCCTGGGTACTACGTAGAATGGTAGTTCTCACAAGGGAATTACCGAATCGGTACAACATCGGTTACTTTCTAGAGAAGAATTGTAGCAGTTATGCTGCCGGATTTTAGACAGAGAAGGATGTAATAAAATACGAGAGAGTTAATCATGCACTGATATATAACAGTTGATTATTTGATATTAATTGTTATCTGGCTTGTATGACTGATATGTGTTGGTTGTATGCTTGGGTATGTAAAGACTAAATGCTGAAAATAGGCTCAGTGAACAGTAACTCGTGAAGACACATTCATGTTTGATAAATCATTAAAAATAGTAAATGATTGAATTAATGTACGAAATTTTTAGGGTATACATTAGACATACTAAGCTTTAATTTGATATATAGAATGTCTAATTTGGATGTATACACGAAAAGATATAAATGGTTAAAGTTGGGACCAGAATGCTGGATTCAGGAGAAAGTCATTGGATGAACAGTAATATTGGAACGTTTACTCACGTTGAATTTGTCAAGGATTGGTCAACCAATGATTTTTCCCTGAAATATATTTGAGTTAGCTTCACGTAGCAACTTGAACCACTTCATTTCAATTTTTCTAGAATTAGTTATGAATTTTCAAAATCAGGTCACTCATCTGGAATTTGCCACAGTGAACAGTACTCGATATGAATAAAATTCCAGATTAAGTGTTTAGACTTCAATGACCCTGAAAGTGGTTTAAGTGCTACTGTATGGTCCCTAAGATGTATAAAAATAAGGATGTGACAGTACTCATTTTATCTTGATCCAGATTTTATTCCCAACTTTGAAAAATCATAACAATTTGAATTGTTTACCAATTGAGACATTCTTGGTGTCCATTTAAATCTCTAGATCTTAACTATGTTCATACCAAATTTCACATGAAAATACGTTGGATAAGTTAAGAAAATTATCATTGGAATCTACTGCCTCAGACTGGATCCATAGTAACATACATCAAGCACATCAAAATATCATCCTCTAAAATTAAGTACCCAACTTTAAGTCGTATACAAATTAATCATCCACATTTAACCTTTTTCCTTGAGAGGTTCCAGCACCTATAGCATGGTTATGTATATGGAAATAATGAGATTTCATGGAAATCTCAATAGCAAGTCATACAAACTATAATAACATGCATGCTTGATTAAATGCCTAACATGTTATTATGACATGGGAGCTACTTCATGAACATACATAAGCAACCTCTAACATGCATATTGTATGACATTAATTTCAAGGAGTTGCAACCATTCATACTTCATCATCATCATCATCATAAAATCATCTCAAGATCAACCAAGAATCATACATAACAAGCAAGCATACAATCAAACAAACATAAAATTATAGTTAGGTATTCTTGCTACCTCTTAGATGTCCTTGTTATTTCCTTCTTGAAATGATCTTCCCTTCTCATAAATTTCAAAACCTAGCCATTACAAAGTAACATCAAGTTACAATTCAACTCCAACACAATTCCAAGACTATGTTATCACTAAGTTCCATTCTTTCTTTAATTTATGACTTATGCTTCCATCTTTCTAAAATAAATTCTCATGGTTCATTTCCACATAATTTTTCATGTAGAATCCAAATATGCATTCAAAATCTCCAACATGAAATTGCATCACAAGTTTCTGTACAGAACCGAAAAGCTCACATGTTTTCTAAAAATTCACATTTTGATTCCAATGCTTCCAATACTTGTTTCTCTACTATATCCCCACACAATTTTCCATTTTAAACTCATTGGAAGCATCAAAATCATGAAATTCCAACATATTAATAGTTATTTGTATAGTACCAGAACAGAACACAATCTTCCATTCACATGCATACTTGGATTTCCAAGCTATTACCACTTGATTCTAGCTTGTTTAAGCTTGTCTAAACTATCCATAACATAAAACTCATATTATTTTCACATCAAAACAGAATTTCCAGAAGCACCATCAAGAGAAATATGTCCCAAAAACTTCTTAAAACCAGGGGCAAACTTGCTAGAACAAAGCCTAAGATCAAGAGAACTAATTACCTTACTAGTTCTTCCAAGATGCTTGCCTCTTTCTAGCTTCAATGGAAATTTTGGAAGAGTTTCCCCAAGGTCTCCAAGCATGCCGAAATGATTTGATTTGAGGGGGTATTTATAGAAAAATTTGGGTGGAAATAAAAGGCCAAGATCATTTTGTGCATTATTTGATCTAATGGCTTAGATTTATTCTTGGATTTAACTTTTCTTTAATAATTATGACATCATCATCCATTACATCATCAAGGGGCCACCTCACAAGACAAATGGTGATATTCCAAGGGAGAGAAGTCTCTAGAAAAATTCCAATCCAATCCGATACCGGCTCAGTCCAATTTCCTAAAAACCAGACTGTTTTATGAATCTAATTTTTCTGAGATTCCATAATATGTTTTCTGACCTTAAATACAGTATCCGAATTTTTTCTATCATTGACATTCTTATACTGGGTCTAAACTTAATTATAGATCCCTTAGAAAATGACCAAAGTACCCTTGGTGCCCTTTCTTGCACTACATTAACCCTAAGGGCATAATAGTCATTTCACACCTCTTTGTACCTTGTCAGGGCATATACTGAATTTGACTAACCCTTCCTGTACCTACCTTGGTGTTTTGGCCTATCCAAAATGACCAGAGTGCCCTCCATTCATCTATTTCTCCTTAGTCATCACAGGGGCATTTTCATAATTTTGCACTTTTCTGGGGTTCCTCTGGACACTGGTCCACCTATCAGTCCAATTATTTTATTGGGCCTCCATGACACCATTTTTGGGCCTTTATAGGGTCCACTACCTTTATGGCATAAACCCCTAGGAACTGCTCCTGGAGATATTTATCGTATATTTTATTCCACTGTAAATTCCATTAAAAATTCTACAGGATTCCTTTTCTGATCCTGTCAATTTTATAAATTCATATATTAATTATAGGAATTTACTGTAAGGTTTCATCTGATTCTGAGATCCAAAATATACTGTAATAATTTTATCTGACTTCAGAAACTTATATCAATTTTTCCGGAACTCAAATCAAAATTATAAGTTGTGTCAAACTAACTGGAATAATTTTCTCTATCTACTGGTAAAATTTGGGTCTGATCTGATTCTGACCATTTTTGGCCTATTTTAGGTCCAAGTTCTTCATAATTACACCTTTGCCCCTTAAACTTTTCATAAATTATATTTATGTCCTCAAACTTTTTAAAATTACACTTAAGGACCCAACATTTTTGTCTACTTTCTATTTTGGCCTTAAAACTTTTATAATTTCACTTAAGTCCTTGCATTTCTTCCTTTTTCAATTCAATCACTTCCTTTACATAAATGGCCACATTTTTCTTAGAAACTCTCACATATATTACGTACAAACTGTATATACTAATCAGTACAGAAATTTAGGGATATTACACTTTGCGCTATTAAGTGTAATTATAAAAAGTTGAGGGCCTAAAGTGCAATTTTCAAAAGTTTAGGGGCAAAATGGTAATTATGAAAAGTTGAGGCAGAAAAGGCCAAAAACTGACCAGAAGCATTTTAGTCCCAAATTTTACCATAAAATATATAAAATTATTCTGATCAGTTTAATGAGACACAGAATTTTGATTTGAGATCCCGATAAATTGATATTAATTTCCAAAGTTAAGAGATTATTGCAGTATCCTTTGGACCTTATAATCAGATAAAATTTTGTAGTAAATTCTTATAATTAATATAAGAATTTATGAAACTAACAGAAGTAAAAAAGGAGTCCTGTAGAAGTTATTATGAAATTTAAGGTGAAATCAGACACCAATAAAAGGTTAAAGGAAATATAGAGAATTTTTTTATCATGACTCCTGGGTCTCAAAAAATTATGGGACTTTGTAGAAAATTCATTTTATATTATAATGAATTTATAAAATTATCAGAGCCAATAAAATAGGTGTCTAGCATTTATATCAAAAATCAAGGTGATTTAAGAATATCGGTATAAGGAAAGTGCCTTGGGATTTGTACCAATTAGCTATTGGACCTAAAAGAGGCCCAATATAGCATCCTTGACAAGCCTAATAAGCCCAAGATCAAGTCTTGGAGCTTAAGTCAATTTTAGATATTTTATGAATTTTTTAAATAGAAAATTCAAAGGAAAATCAAGGAGTTTCAAGAGGAAGCCAAGGAGCACATGGTGGGACCCATATCAAGGGACATATGGCATCAAGAAGAAGAAGAAAGAAACCTTATCCCATGTGCTAAAATTTATTAAAATAATATAAGAATTAAGTTAATGAAGATTAAAGAATTAAGTAGCTAATAAGATTCAAGATTAAGGAGTTGTAATAATTAGTCGAAGGAGGGACATTCTTGTCCCAAGATGCCAAAGTTTTAGCTATAAATAACCCTCCATTTCCTTGCAAAACTGTAGCCTCTTGAACATTGGAGAAACTATGGCCAAATGGAAACTCAAGCCAAGGCAAAGGGAGATTCAAGGAACTTTAGCTAGAGCTTAAGGTATGTAATCCTTCCTAGTTTATTTGTAAGTGTTTTGGAAGGATGAAACTTAAGTTTTAATGGTAGAAAAGTGAGATATTCTCTTGGTAACCTTGCTGTCCAAATCAGGACAGAAATGAAGAAAGAAGAAAAGTAAGTTAGAATCAAGTAGAAGACACTTAGAAAAGCTAGTTTGATGATTGGTTATTGAATTGAGTTAATATTCTTGACTTTACTCTTTCTTGAGGCCTTTTGGCCAAGGCTATTATGGATAAGAGAAGATGGAATTTCAATGATCTAATGCTTCTATCGAATTTAAAAGATGATTTTGTGTAGGATTGGATAGGTTTGGAACCTTGGAAGCATTGGAATTGAAAGTTATACTTTTTGAAGTCTTCTCTGTTACTGTTCACACATATGAACAATGATTGGAATTTCATGATTTTGATGCTTCCAATGGTTTTAAAATAAAAAATTGTGTGGGATGAAATTGTAAAATGCTTCTTCTTAAATAAATAAAAATATATTATAAATAAATTTAATTTATTTCAAAAGGGTTAACCATGGTAGAAAAGAGTTTACTAAATTTTAAAAGCAACCCTACCATGGTTATAAAAGAACTTTTCTTGATCGATATTTAACATGGTAGAAAAGACAAGACTAACGAAAGAAAACTTTACTTCTAGAAGGTTAACCATGATAGAAAAAGACAAAACCACCCTCAAGCACTATCATGGTTAAAAGAGTTTAACTTATGTTGAAAAGGATGTCCATGATAGAAAAGAGTAAAACTTATAAACGAGACTATCATGGATATAAAAACTTTACATAATTTTCGTGCGCAAAACCATGTTAGAAAGAATTCAACCCCACTAACATGGTTAAAGGATTCAAACCCCAGTTTAACCTCATGAAAGTTATCAATTCGAATCCATGGAATAGACCCCCGGGTGACGTACTCGGGTAAACCACAATAATGCCCATAAAGCAAGCAAATTCCCAAATAGTACTTATAATATCGCAAATAATTCATGTGGGTCCACCAAGTCACATGCATAATCCTAAAAGGCTATGGCCTCCTACCAGCACCCATTATTCAGTACAATAATAAAAATGGTAAATCATCAGAGTATAAATAAAAGTAGGCCCTATAGTGGCAATATACATCTACTCAACACATAAATAAAAAGGAGGGTGTTGTACAGTTCACTAGCACAACTATGCCTCCGGCGCCTTCCCGTTCGAACCAACAATTGAACTAACCCCTGAAAAATGTTAATAAAAATAGGGCGAGACAAGCCTCAGTAACCATCAATCCTACTCATCATGCATACTAATATGTGCTTGTGAGGTGTCAAGTGGGACAGTTATAAAGTACAGTATATAGAAAATACATATCATCATATTATAATCCAATGGATAACCCACCCAAATTCCCCCCTCAATCCAACCGAACCGCCTTATTCCCGCCGACGGAACCCATGGGCTAGTGATAAGTACCATATGACTGGCCACCCAAAAAGCTAACCGGTCAAGTGTTATAGATCGGCCAAAATCTATAGAGCACATGACCGGACCATGGGTTCATTCCCTCTCGGTAAACAGGTGGGGCAAGTCCCTCGGTAAACAGGTGGGACTAAAGCCAACCATCTAGCTTCAATGGAGGCTATACCACGTGGTAGAAATATAACTCCCTCATCACCAATCCCCAATGCATAATTCTCAGATAATAATATTAATCAATAATCTCATAATAACCAATAACATCAATAAGTATCTCAATAAATTTTTTTCTCAAGGTAATAAATTTCCTTCAAATGACAATAACCAGATATAACAAGTTTTTGTTCTCAATTCAACTTTCTAAATTAAACTTCAAGTCCCACAAGACTATTTCTAATAAAATCATCAATAATAATTCTTCAATATAATCACGTAAATACTAGTAAATTTATATATATAACAAATCACTCACAAACATCACATTAGCACACACAATGAGTGAAAAGTGGTTACCTCTCGTCAAAATAAGAAATAATTACCACAAGTCAAGTGGCCCCGCCTATAACAGTCACAAGTAATCTGGTGCTCTACTAGGAGTTATTTCAGAACCCCAATGATAAGCTACAAAGTCACCACACAAGAACTATCATTATAATACTTAATACCACTCTAAAATTATTCTAAAACTTCTCTAGAATCTTAGAGCTTATCCCATAAAAATATGAATCTTTTTCTAATTTATATTTATTTATAATTTAATTAGTTTAATATAATAATAAAATTAAGTTAAAGTTAAAAATTCTTTTCGGAAGTTCTTAAATATATACATATATATATTGGAGAAAAAGACTAAGGACATACGGAGAGGTTGCTTTTTATTTATAAACTATTTCAAATTTTAAAATATTTATTGCATATTATTTTTATTTTGTTTCATTTGTCAGGTAGTAATTTCTACCAGTGATCAACTAAAATTCATCTATATGAATATATATATCTACATGGGTTCCGTGATGCAAGATAATGATGAAGCATATATCCATGTATATATACATAATGGAGATAGAAGTCTGTAAAGTAAACAGAGCGAAGAACGAAGTTTGGAAAAAGCATATATATGTTTAGTTCTTTGTGAAGGCAAGACGTTGAAAAGATTTTCCTGTGATTCACCCTCACTGCAACACTCACACTTATATACCTATATATATATTATATATACTCAGAATTGGCCTCACTTGACAAAAGGAAAAGGAAGTGGCGTAATAATGACTTGACAAAAGAAGGGGTAGTGGCGTGAAAAGACTTCTCCGATGAAAGAAGCATGGTACAATGGTAAAACACTAATCGAAAAATAGAGATCAATAAAGAGGGAGAGAAAATGAGAAAGTGTACCTTTGCCGTAGAGGGAGATGGAGAGAAAGAGTGATGTGAAGGAAGGAGATAATAGGTGACGACTCTATAAAAAGAGGTGAGAAAGGGATCTAGGTTTAACCCTTTTTTTTATCTAATATAATCTTAGTATTTTATTATTATTGTTATTATCTCTGTCATTTATTAGAATCCCATAAGATATGATAATTTAAAATTTAAATCACATCTTCAAAATTTGAATTCATATATAAATCTGAATATAAATCTCAATATATCCCTAATTAACAACATCAATCAAATCGTGGATTTTAATAAAAATAATAGTAGGATAATTCATATATCTTTATTTTTATTGAAATTAATAAAAATATCAAACTATAATGATCTTAATTTATTTAATATCTTTAAGTTATTGGTAAATAATATTTTTAATGTGCTGAAAAAAATCCAATGAAAATTTAGGATGTTACAGAAATAGATAAACAAGTATTGGAAGGATTGGAATCAAAATGAGAATTTTTGAAAGAAAAAGGGAAGTTATGCAATTTTGTCCAGAATAGTGTGCAGCTACTGGAATTTGTGAATTCTGAGTTCATAAATGGATTCAGGGTAAAGTCAAGAAATCAATTGATTCAAAGACCAAGCTAATTAATAAAGATTAAAGAAGGTTACTTTAGTAGATAAAGTTCAGTGTTCAATGAAGTTGGATTTTAATGAGTTAATGGTAATGCAATGTTAGGATTTGGTTTGTGTGTTCAAAGAGGGCAGTCACACCTCAAGGAGAAGTAGAAAGCAAGAGGTAAAGGAAAAGGATAAGGAAAGCAAGGAGTGTGAGGTAGTGAACTTATCTACTTGTATGCTTATGTTACTTGGATGCTTTATGTGATGTTTACTTACTTTGATGATGTGAAGCATGTATGATTAAGTAATGCTCTGTTTCTTTTTATGCTATGGCCATATGTTATAATTAAGGGACATGGAAGCATGTAAGTATCCTTATGCAAGCATGATCATTAAGTGCATACATAGTAACATCAAGCATATAGTTGCATACATTGTATGGTTTCTATTTACTATTGAGATTTTCCCCGAAATCTCACCCCTACATGTCACCCCAACACCAACAGGTTCTTCAAAGATGGAAGAAGATAAAGATGCAATAAGAGGAGTTAGGGGATAGATGGCATGATTGATTGTACTTAATGTTATGTATGGCTTATGTAATGTATGCTTAGAAGCAACACAGTAGTTGCTATAATTAAAAATAGTAAATGATCAAATAAATGTATGATGTTTTAGCAGTACTTATGTAATATGTCAAGCTTCATTTTGACACCAAGTATACCTTACTTAGATATCTGTACAAAGAGAATAAATTTTCAAAAGTTAGGGACCAGAAACTATTTTTCAGAAATTTGACCGAATGAACAATGATTTTTGACGATTAAACTATACTGATTGTCTGATCATTTGGTCTAAGACTTATTTTTTCCTTAAAGTTTAAGATGTTAGATTCGAGTAGAATTTTGAACCACCTCATTTCGATTTTTCTAGGATTAATTATGATTTTTTGAAGTTTGTCGCTGAATCTGGAATACCATATGAACAGTAACTCGAGAAGAGTAAAAATTCCAGATTTAGCTGGTGGGTTTCCAAGGTCTTGTAAGTGGTTCTAAATGCTACCGAATAGTCCCCAAGACGTATGTAAGTAAGGATGTAATAATTTGGTATCAGAGCAAAGTTTCTGGCATCATATATGATAACTCCTAGACCCTAACCTAAGTAGTTAAATTATGTTAAGGTTAGGGTATATCCCTTAAGTCTAAATCTTAGGTGAATCAAGAAGATCCCTTCCCTAAATGATTGGTTCATTGCTTAAAGAAGGATTTAGATAAGGAATCTTAGGAAGAGAATATTTAGAGGAATGTATGCTTAAGTTAAAAGATGTTTAGGTTGCGACTTGTTTACACCAAGAAGTTAGGTCGTGACGAGTTAGGATAGGGGTCATGACAAACATATACAGAGGGTTCACATTACAAAGAAGAAGGACCATCGGCAGTGATGAGAGAACACAGAGTGATATGGTCGTGATGTGTTAAGTGAGTTAGTCACGATAGAAGTTCATAGAAAACGTGAGTCGCGACTAGCCAATACTCAGGTCGTGACTGGAATACACATAGGATGTTAGACACTGTGAGCAGTATGATGGACAAAGTAACAATAGATTGGTCTTAGTTAGCCAATACCTCTGAGTACACCTTATTTTGATGTCTGTACAAAGAGAACGAATTTTCCAAAGTTAGGGACCAGAAACTATTTTTCAAAAATTTGATGAAATGAATAGTGATCTTTAATGATTAAACTGTACTAATTGGTTGATCATTTGGTCTAAGATTTATTTTTCCCTTAAATTGCAAGATGTTAGCTTCTAGTAGAATTTTGAACTACTTCAGTTCAATTTTTCTAAAATTAACTATGATTTTCTGAAGTTCGTCACAGAATCTGGAATACCGGATAAACAGTAACTCGAGAAGAGTAAAAATTCTAGATTTAGCTAGTGGACTTCCAAGGTCTTGTAAGTGATTTTAAATGCTACCGAATGGCCCCTAAGACATACGAAAGAAAGGATGTTATATTTTGGTATCAGAGCAAAGTTGCTAGCATCAGATAAGATAATCCATAGACCCTAAACCTAAGTAGTTAAATTATGTTAAGGTTAGGGTACCTATTAAGAAGTTAATATCACTTAAGTCTAAATCTTAGGTGAATCAAGAAGATCCCTTCGCAAAATTATTGGTTCATTGCTTAAAGAAGGATTCAGATAAGGAATCTTAGGAAGAGAATATTTAGAGGAATGTATGCTTAAGTTAAAAGGTGTTTAGGTTACGACTTGTTTACACCAAGAAGTTAGGTCGTGACAAGTTAGGATAGGGGTCGTGACGAACATATACAGAGGGTTCAGGTCGCTATGAAGAAAGACCATCAGCCGTAATGAGAGAACACAGTGTGATCTGGTCATGGCGTGTTGAGTTAGTCATGATGGAAGTTCACAGAGAACATGAGTCACGACTAGCCAATACTTAGGTCGCGACAGGAATACATGGAGGATGTTAAACATTGCGAGTAGTATGATGGACAAAGTAACGATAGATTGGTCTTAGTTAGCCAATACCTCTGAGTACGCCTTATTTTGATGTCTGTACAAAGAGAACGACTTTCCAAAGTTAGGGACCAGAAACTATTTTTTTAAAAATTTGACCAAATAAGCAGTGATCTTTGAGGATTAAATTGTACTGATTTGCTGATCATTTGATCTAAGACTTATTTTTATATTAAATTTCAAGATGTTAGCTTTGAGTGAAATTTTTAACCACTTCATTTAGATTTTTCTAGGATTAATTATGATTTTCTGAAGTTCATCGCCGAATCTGGAATACTGTATGAACAGTAACTCGAGAAGAGTAAAAATTCTAGATTTAGCTAGTGGACTTCCAAGGTCTTGTAAGTAGTTCTAAAAGCTACCGAATGTCCCTAAGAAGTACAAAAGTAAAGATGTTATAAGAAACATGTTATATATAATGTATTCAATATCATTTATCATGTCACAACATCATTTAATCATCATATAATGTCAACACATAAGCATACCACATCAAGCACATAAAGGGGTAAGTTCACTACCTTAAAACTTTATCATTTTCTCTTTGCTTCCTTTGTCTCCAACCAAACATTGGTTGCTTCCTTAACCTCTTTAACTCATTCCCTTTGACATCTCATTACCCTAAACACAATTACATTGTGTATACAACTCATTAGAGCCATTATATAAACATTTTACATTACTTCCCTTAAAACTCCTAACTCTTCACTTAATTCTTAGAGTTAGTGGTTTAACTTTGTAATAATTATTTCCTTAGACCAATCCTACATAATTTTGTCCAAGGAATTCAAATATGAGGTTATAATTTTAGAATGCCAACTCCTTCCTCATATTTTGTATAGGACTAAAACATACCTTCTTTATTTCTAAAAATTCTCATTTTGACTCCAATACTTCCAATACTTATTTCTCTACTTTATTCTACACAATTTTTTATTTTGAATCCATTGGAAGCATCAAAATTATGAAATTCTAACTCTTACCCATGCATATGAATAGTGATAGAAAGGGTTTCAAGATTATAATTCCAAAATTATATGATTTATCTAAGCTCAAACCACTTGATTCTTGCTTGTTTAATCTAGTCCAATACGGAATCGGATCAATCTAATTTCTCAAGAATCAGACTGTTCTATGAATCTAATTTGTTTGACATTCCATAATATATTTTCTAACCTTAAATCCAATATCCAAATTTTTTCTACCATTAAAATTCTTGGACTGGCCATAAATTTAATTTTTGTCCCTTGTAAAATGACTAAAATGCCCTTGTTTACTCTTTTACACTATTTTAACCCTAAGGGCATAATTATCTTTTTATACTTCTTTACACTCCATCAAAATATTTTCTTACTCTGGTCAAACATTACTGTATCCCTCTTTGACCTTTTGACTGAGTCCAAATGATCAAAATACCCTCCCTTCATCCCTTGTTCAATATTTTAACATAGGGACATTTTCATCATTTTACACTTTTTAGGGTTTTCTGAACACTGGCCCCCATAACTGTTAGAGTACATTATGGGGCCTTTGGGATGCCAACTTGGGCATTTGACCATGTCTAACTCTTCTATTGGCTCAATTCCCAAGAAACTTCCCCTAAACATGTTTTTAGGGTATTTTAGTTTACCTTAAATTCTATTATAAATTCTACTGAACTCTTTGTTTAGTTATGCCAATTTCATAAATATTTATATTAATTATAAGAATTTCTTGTAAAATTTAATTTGATTCAGAGTTCCACAAGTTCCTGTAATAACTTCTAGACTTTAAAAATTAATATCAATATTTGGGACTTCAAATTAAAATTCTAAAAAATATGCCTGGACCGATTACCATTCCCTATTTACTTATAAAATTTGGGACTAAAATATTTTTGGGCAGTTATAGGCCATTTCTGGCTCATCTTTATAATAATTACAATTTTGTCCCTAAATTTGGCAAAATACACTTTAGTCCCTAAATTTGCCAAATTTCACTTTACTCCCATACTACAAATTATTAAAATTCCAGTTTAGTGCTTGAAATCTCAAAACTCCACTTATGTCCTTTTTCTATTTCCCTTGAATTTTCTATATTTACACACTTGCCTCTAAAGACTTTTCATATTTACATATAAGTCCCTGTATTTTCATTATTTACACACTTACGTCGTTCGTGATTGGAATGTTGTTCGTGTAGATACTGTAACATCCCGATGTTGTTCGTGATTTTTGGGAATTGTAAGACACGCAGCGGAAATTAACTTTAAAAATTTTTCCATTCCCTGCAAGGATCTACCGAATGTGTTTAAGTCAAGGAGAAAGAAGTGTTACCTTCGGTATTCAAGCTGCAGTCGTGACCTCAGTATCCACTAGTCGCGACTCTTCGCCTTTGGAGTTTTCAGTCGCAACCTACTCAGCTTATAGTCTCGACCTGTCACCTCTGGAGTTTTCTGTCGCGACCTCCCCAGCTACTATTTGTGACCTGTCGCCTCTGGAGTTTTTTTGTTACGACCTCCCCAGCTACTAGTCAATACCTGTAGCCTCTGGAGCTGTCAGTCGCGACTTCCTCAGCTTCTAGTCGTGACCTGTCGTCTCTTTTTAGATTTCTGACGTTCAGATGCCTATTTAGTCACGACCTATGTGTCAACTGGTCGCGACCTATCATCGTACCTAGTCCTCTTTTTTTGATCGCAAGAAGTCAACAACTCAGATAGGCTTCCTCTACCGGTATCCACACGAATAGCGTTCCAATCATGAACAACGTGTTAGCGCCTCTTGTCCCTCTAAGGCTTTCTCAAGAATCCGTCCTCACCGTCTCTATTTTGGCTATTTCTTATCTACAAACCTTTTTCACTCTCCTTGCCCCTTTTGTCTCGTCTAGAACCCTAGCCCCTAATGTCAAATATATAGGATGCTATCCGGTTTCTAATTGGGTTGGGTTTCAGAATTAATCTTATATTAATTATGAATTTAATACAATATCATATATTGCATAATTTGATAAGAAACTAATTAAATAAATATGGTTTATATTAAATCCGTTTCACAGATTTAATTCACCTATTTATTTAATAAAGATTAGATAGAATTATATTTGATTTATTCTCATAAATGATCAAATTTGAGATATCTTATCAATTTAAATTTTAAATTCAAATAGATCATATCAATTTAAATTTCAAATTCAAAAGTGATAGAGATTTAATTTATCTTTATAAATTAATATCTCTTATATTATATATATAATATATATATACGAATTTATATATATATAAAATATATATATCCACCCTAGATTATTCATTAAATCTAGACATGTCTTAGATTCAATGAATCTTGACATCATAGCTCGTGTTGGGCTATTTTGTGTGCGACCCTGTAGGCCCATATGAAGTTGGCAGTGGGCCAGTTACTATACTGACCCATAAGTCGTAAGCGATCTCTAACAAGACATTACGACTACCCAAATCATATGAGGATCGATAAACTATGTAACCTTTCATACAACCACATCACGTCCCTTTTGTCACACGATATTTTGGTCATGGATGAGGCATGGAGAACGTCATCCTCCTGTTCCTGACTGTTACTTTCTTAATCCCTAAGTAGTCTGACTATAGAAATGGAACTACCTTTCCATTACAGTATGGCCATACATTTCTCATAGACTCACTCATCGAGGGGCCCAGTAATATCTCTCTACAAATGTGATGGACAAATTCTATCTTGACCATTCACATTCCTCTGCATGAAAAACCACTAAGCCCGAACATAGCCTTTATGATCACTCGGTCGAAAGTGACTTTTGACTAGGTCAAAGCTGAGCGTTTGTCATATAGGAATCCATGATGATCTCAGGTCAAAGGGCATAGTGACATGGTTTGTATATGAGATAAGCTTATGACTTAACCCATGCAGCTCTCTCATAGCGGGTCAGTCCAACACCCTGTACTCCTACATGTGCCTATGACATTGATTAATATCTCTATATATCTTCAAAGTCATACTGGTCTTATTTCATCTCTGCTCCCGCATAGATGAACGACCAGGGACATTTAGGATAAGATCATGAGTTATCCAAGGATGGTCATCACAGTAAACATGCAAATAATGTGATAACATAATTAAGAAATTCATAAATCAACAATGTTCATAATACAATGAATGGCCCCTAGGGCACAATCTCCAACAATAGTCTAATATGGGCAGACTGCTAAACCTGTAGTCCCAGGATAGTAATCTGATATGGGCAGATCACTTACCTATATTTTGTAGGAATATGAGGAATGAGCTAAGTCCCTTAGGATTTAAAGATGAGTTAAGTCTTTAACCTATAAAATAGGGACAGTTCACTTAGGTTCAAAAAGAGGAATGTAAGGAATATCCTAAGTCTTAAGCCTAGGAATTCTGCAGGTAGCTAAATATGGGCTGGCTCCTGAGTAAGATAACCTGATATGGGCGGGTTATGGAGCCTTTCAATTAACAATGACTCCTGAAGAGTTCAGGAGTCATTGGGCGGGTTGTCGAGCCTTTCAATTAACTCATAGATGGGATTAAAACATGCCAGATCATATGATGATAGAATCCCATGGACATCTAAGAGTTAGATTTGATGTAATTGGTAAAGGTGTTAACTACCTAAATAACTTAATTTTAAGCGTCCTGCCAAAGCGGACTTAAGTTTAAGCCAAATATGGATCTTAGCCCACTAATTATTACATTGAGGGTTGTTTATTTAGTGGGAGATTGGTAATTTAATTGCATATTTTAATTGTAGAATCATGACGACTAGTAATACTACTACACTATCGTTGCAATCTATCCTTGGGAAGGACAAACTCAATGAGACAAACTTTCTTGATTGGTTCAGGAACTTGAGAATTGTTCTCAAGCAGGAAAGAAAAGCACATGTCCTAGATCAACCCATTCCTGAAGAGCCAGCAGCCAATGCTCCTATAGCTCAGAGAGATGCTTACATGAAGCATAAGGAAGAATCTATCGATGTGGGATGCTTGATGCTTGCCACCATAGTTCTGGAGCTCCAAAGAGATCTGCAACAAATGGAGGCTTATGAGATGATTGTGCATCTCAAGGAAATATTCCAGCAACAGGCAAGGCAAGAGAGGTATGAGACCACTAAGGCCTTATATTCCTGCAAGATGGCTGAAGGTGTATCAGTCAGTGCTCATGTCTTAAAGATGAAAGGGTACATTGATCACCTTGAGAGGCTTGGATTTCCCATGAGCCAAGAGTTAGCTACAGATTTGATCTTGAACTCACTCCCGAAAAGTTATGACCAGTTTATCATGAACTACAACATGAACAACATGGAGAAATCTATTTCTGAACTGCATGGGATGCTTAAAACTGTTGAGCTGAGTGTTAAGAAGAAGCCCAGCACTGTTTTGATGGTTCAAAAAGGAAAGGGTATGAAGAAGAAAGGCAAGGGTAAAGGGAAGGGTCATGGCTCATCAGGTAAGACCAAAGAGTCAGGCAAGCCCGAAACCAAGCCTGCACCAAAGAAGGCAAAGCCTCCAAAGGAAGGATTCTGCTTCTTCTGCAATTAACTTGGTCATTGGAAGAGGAATTACAAGCTCTACCTTCAAGATCTGAAAAAGAACAAGAAGGATAGCGGGGCTATCGCTTCAGGTATTTATATTATAGACATTCATCTTTCTACTTCCACTACATAGGTATTAGATACTACATGTGGTTCTCATATTTGTACAAATGTGCAGGGTCTAAAGGACAGTAGGAGCTGAAGAAAGGCGAAGTTGACCTACGAATTGGAAACAAAGCAAGGGTTGCTGCTTTAGCTGTAGGCACCTATGAATTAGTTCTGCCCACAGGGCTTTTGTTAGTTTTGAACAATTGCTATTATGTTCCTGCTTTGAGTAGTAACATTGTTTCTCTTTCTTATTTGGATAAGGAAGGTTACACTTTCATTGCTGGGAACAGTAGATGTTCTATTTATCGTAATGATACTTTCTATGCTCATGGTGATTTACATGTTGGTCATTATATATTAAACTTGGAATAACCTAATCATGGAAATATCTATAACATAACTACCAAAAGGGTCAAACCAAATAATTTGAATCTGATATACCTCTGGCACTATCGTCTGGGCCACATAAATGAGAAATGTATTTCTAAACTCCATCAAGATAGATTTCTCAACTCATTTGATTTTGAATCATATGATACTTACGAGTCTTGCTTGTTAGGAAAGTTGACAAAGTCACTATTCACTAGGCATAGTGAGAGGGCCATTGGTTTATTGGGCCTCATACATACAGATGTGTGTGGACCGATAAATACAAATGCTAGAGGAGGTTATTCGTACTTCATCATATTCATAGATAATTTTAGTAGATATGGCTACTTCTATCTAATGAAACATAAATCTAAATCTTTTGAAATGTTCAAGATATTTCAAAATGAAGTACAAAACCAGCTTGATAAAATAATTAAAGGCCTTAGATATGATCGGGGTGGTGAATATTTGAGCCAAGAGTTCATTAATGATCTTAGTGGTTATGGGATAGTCTCACAATTGACTACTCTAGGAATACCACAATGGAATGGCATTTCTGAACGGAGGAATCGAATACTATTAGATATGGTTCGATCGATGATGACTCGAACAGATCTTCCACCATCCTTTTGGGGCCATGCCCTAGAGACAACTACGTTCACACTGAATCGTGTTCCATCAAAGGCAATTGAAAAGACTCCGTATGAGATATGGACTAGGAGGAAACCTAGTTTGTCTTTTCTTAAGATTTGGGGATGTGAGATCTATGTTAAGAACAAGTCTCAGATAAATTAGTGCCCAAATCCTCAAAGTGCCTTTTTGTGGGATATCCTAAGGAAACCAAGGGATATTATGTCTACAACCCCACTGATAACAAAGTGTTTGTTGTCAGAAATGGTATCTTTCTCGAAGGAGAATTTATCTCTAAAAGAACCAGTGGGAGCAAGGTACACCTCGAAGAAATTCGAGAGCCACAAGACACTACAGAACTACAAATGAAAATAGAGAATACTCACAACAAGTTGTTGAGACTCCTCAAGTCACGCAAGGCCCACAGCGATCTAATAGGGCACGAGTTCAGCCTTAGAGATATGGATTTCTGATTTCTGACAATCGTGATGTGTTGCTCATTGAGCATAATGAGCCAACTACCTATCGAGAAGCTATAGTGGGACTAAACTCTGAAAAATGGCTAAATGCCATGAAGTCTGAGATGCAATCCATGTACGACAATTAGGTATAGACCTTAGTCGACCCGCTTGAAGGTGTAAAAACCATCAGGTGCAAGTGGGTTTTTAAAGAGAAAACTGACATGGATGGCAATGTAAATGTCTTCAATGCACGACTGGTTGCAAAAGGATTTACTCAAACTCATGGTGTGGACTATGATGAGACCTTTTCCCCAGTTGCAATGGCCAAATCAATTAGAATCCTCCTTGCCATTGCAGCATATTATAACTATAAAATATGGCAGATGAACGTCAAGACAACCTTCATTAATAGAAAGCTCCTTGAGGATGTGTACATGACACAACCTTAAGGGTTTGTGAGTTCCGAGGACTCTGGTAAGGTGTGCAAGCTTCAAAGGTCCATTTATGGACTGAAGCAAGCATCTCGGAGTTGGAATCATCGTTTTGATGAAGTAGTCAAAGAGTTTGGATTTCTTCAAAACATTGATGAACCTTGTGTGTACAAGATGGTTAGTGGGAGCATAGTTGTGTTTTTGGTACTCTATGTCGTTGACATCCTACTTATTGGGAATGATATTCCTACCTTGCAGATTGTCAAGTCTTGGTTAGGAAAGTCTTTCTCGATGAAAGACTTGGGTGAAGCCACCTACATCCTAGGAATCGGGATCTATAGAGATAGATCTAAAAGACTTCTAGGACTCAGTCAGAGCACATACATAGACAAAATACTGCATAGGTTCAATATGCAGGAATCAAATTGAGGTTTCATACCCATGTCTCATGGTATTCACCTCAGCAAGGATTTATGTCCTAGTACACCTGATCAACGAGGTCGCATGAGTAAGGTTCCATATGCTCGGCCATAGGATCTATCATGTACGCCATGTTATGTACTCGACCGGATGTCTCGTTTGCCTTGAGTATGACTAGCAGATATCAACAGAACCCTTGTGAGGGCCATTGGACTACTATCAAGAATATCCTCAAGTACTTAAGAAGGACTAAGGACTTATTCTTGGTCTATAGTGGGTTAGATGACGAGCTTTGTGTAACTAGTTACATAGATGCAAGTTTCCAAACTGACCAAGATTACCAGAAATCGTAGTCTGGATACATATTCCTCCTGAATAATGGAGCAGTAAGCTGGAAGAGCTCTAAGCAGGGCACTGTAGCGGAGCATGAGTCATATATTCCGCGGAGCGACATTCTTGCCAAGGATGTATGTCTTTTTTCAGTCTACTCAAGTCCAAACCATTGGGACCCCTTAGAGGTTCTAACCAGGGAGCACGTAGATCCCAAAAACGCATAGTTTCTATAATGGAAGCTGAGTATATAACAACATCTGATGCAGCTAAGGAAGCCGTTTGGATCAGGAAGTTTATTACTGAATTAGGGGGATACCTACCATCTTAGAACCAATAACTTTGTTCTGTGATAATAGCGGTGCCATTGCATAGGCCAAAGAGCCTAGGTCACATCAAAGGACCAAGCATATACTCAACCGATTTCACCTCATCAGAGAAATCAACGATAGAGGTGATATAAAAATATGCAAAGTAGCAGGAGAAGATAATGTTGCTGATCCTCTAACAAAGCCGCTTGTGCAGCAAAGCATGAGCGTCATGTTAGGTCAATGGGAATTAGGCAAATTAATGATTGTACCTAGTGCAAGTAGGAAGATGTTGGAAATTGTGCCCTAGGGGCCAATCATTGTATTATGAACATTATTGATTTATAAATTTCTTAATCATGTTATCATATTATTTGCATGTTTACTGTGATGACCATCCTTGAATAACTCATGATTTATCCTAAATGTCCCTGATCGGTCATCTATGCGGGAGCAGAGATGAAATAAGACCAGTATAACTTTAAAGATGTATAAAGATATAAATCAAAGTTATAGGCACATGTAAAAGTACAAGGTGTTAGACCGACCCGCTATGAGAGAGCTGCATGGGTTAAGCCATAAGCTTTTCTCATATACAAACCATGCCACTATGCCCTTTGACTTGAGATCATCATGGATTTCTACATATCAAACGCTCAGCTTTGACATAGTTAAAAGTCACTTTTGACCGAGTGATCATAAAGACTATGTTCAGGCTTATTGATTTTCCATGTCACTATAGTAAGACTACTCAGGGATCGAGAAAGTAACGGTCAGGAATAAGAGTATGACGTTCTCCATGCCTCATCTATGACCAAAATATTGTGTGACAAAAGGGACGTGATATGGTTGTATGAAAGGTAACATTGTTCATCAGTCCTCATATGATTTGGATAGTCGTGATGTCTTGCTAGAGACCGCTTATGACTTGTGGGTCAGTATAGTAATTGGCCCACTGCCAACTTCATATGGGCCTACAGGGTCACACACAAAATAGCCCAACACGAGCTATGATGTACAGATTCATTGAAACTAAGACATGTCCAGATTCAATGAATAATCTAGGGTGGATGTGTATATATATATTTATATATATAAATTCGTATGTATTATATTATATTATATAATATAATATAAGAGATATTTATAAGATTTAATTTATAAGGATAAATTAAATCTCTATCACTTTTGAATTTGAAATTTAAATTGGTATGATATAATATCTCAATTTTGATTTATGAGAATAAATCAAATATAATTCTGTCATACCTTTATTTTAAAATAAATGAATAGATGAATTAAATCTGTGGGACAGATTTAATATAATAAACCATATTTATTTAATTGATTTCTTATCAGTTTATGCAATATATGATATTGTGTTAATTTTGGAATTAATTTAGGATTAATTTTGAAATCTAATAACCGTCAGAACACCGATAGCATCCTATATGTTTGACATTAGGGGCTAGGGTTTTGTGTGTGAGAGTGCACACGGTTTTTACAGATAAGAAACGGCCAAAATAGAGAAGGTGAGGACGGATTCCGGAGAAAAACCCTAGAAGGACAGGAGGCACTAGCACGTCGTTCGTGATTGGAATGTTGTTCGTGTGGATACCGGTAGAGGAAGCCGATCTGAGTAGTCGACTTTTCGCGATAGCAAAGAGAGCATATATAGGCATCCCGAATGTCGGAATCCCTGAGCCACCATCGGTAGATCCTAGCAGGGACTGGAAAAATTTTAAAATTAATTTTCGCTGCGTGTCTTCTAATTCCCAACAGGTGAAAGTCTAAAAGTTTCATGGTGTAAAAAGGAAAGTAGACACAAGTTGTGAGCTAGTAAGTGTAATTATGAAAAGTTGAGGGACTTAATTGAAAAGAGGAAAAGTTTCCAGGGGCAAAATGGTAATTATAGAAAGTTGAGCCGGAAGTGACTTAGAGCTACCCGGAAGCATTTCATTCCCAAATTTCATCAGTAGATAGAGGAAATGATGCTGGTTAATCTAGCTTAATAAAGGAATTCTATCAGAGTTTCAGATAGTTGAAATTTATCTGATAGAAAGAAAGTTATATGAATTTTTATCAGATCTCCTAGACCTCAGATTTTAGTGAAAAGTTACAGGAATGTGCGTCCTGTGAAGCAGAAGGTCAGGAAATTGACAAAATCCTAAAAGGAGTTCTGTAGAAAAAGTTATTCACGTTTTAGTTAATTTAGACGGGAGTTCGTGAACGCCTGATATCCGATTGAGAAATTAATCGGTAAGCAAACTGGGACTGAATGAGCCCAGATGGCGTCACACAGAGGCCCATAATGACACCAAGGGAGGCCCATACCCATGATATCAGTTCAGTGGTAAAGGGGGCCAGTGTCCAAAAAGGTACAAAATAACGAAAATACCCCTTGTTATAAAATAAGTAGAGAATGAGTAAAGGGTATTTTGGTCATTTGACTAAGGATAGATAGTCAAGAAAGGTTATCTGGATAGTTTACCAGGGTTAGGGAATACTCTGGTAAGGTGTGAAAAGACAATAATGCCCTAGACTCATTAAAGTAAATAAAGAGGAACCAAGGGTATTTTGGTAATTTACCAAGGGATGTTTCTTTGGAATTGAGCCATCAGAGTACTTGAGCTTGATCAGAGACCCAAGATGACATTCCAAAAGCCCAAAAATGTGGCCCAATGGCTATGTGAGTTAAAGTGGCATTAAAATAATATTTTAGTGAGTTTTCAATTGAGTAAAGTTACTCGGTTGAAGTGATAACCGGGGAATTGATCAGATAAAGCTTTGAACTTATCTGGAAGCAATGAGGTGGCATGAAAGGTGTCCTCATGGGATCCATCAAGATGCCATATGGCACTAATCTAGAGGAAGAAGAAAAAGCTAAGGACACGTGGCACGATCTCAGCCGTTCATTCTGGGACAAGACTCTGGAATTCTCTAGAAGCGCTGAGTCAGCTAGTGAGGTATCCTGAGGGCCCCACTATTGCACCACCTAAGCATGTGAGGTGTCCCTTGATGATGTCACTTTTGATGAGTCATTATGGAGGATGATGTCATCACGATGATGCAGGCGAAGCTTCTTGAGGAAGCTAAGCGATTTGACCCTTCATCATGATTCGATCTGAGCCATCCATTCCACCTCCCTCCACCTATAAATACCCCTCACCCCTCCTTCCATTCCACACGCTATAGCTAAGAAGAGAAAGGAAGAGAGAGAGAGAGACAAAAAGAAAGGAAGAGAAAGAAGGAGTTCTGGCGGAATGGGGAGCAATCCAAGGAGCTTAGGGACTCGGCAAGCTTAGGAATAAGGTAAGTAAGTTATTCTAGTCCCTACTATAATAAATTAGAGGATTGTTCTTATAAATTAGATAGTTAGAATATAGAAATATCTCTCTCTATAAGGTTAGCTGTGGATAGAAAGAAAGTTAGGGGATGGTCAGAATAGGGGTATTATCTCAAGATAAGCTTGAGTTAAGTGGAGTTATGCTGGATCAGATCATAATAAAAAATTATTATGCTATGTATATGCTCTGACCTATGAAAAGGTGGAACCTCAGATTAAAGGTTAAGGACTAAATGAAGGGCTACATGCCAGGTAGTGGACTTACCCATTCTTGTATGCTTGATGTATATTTTGTTAATAAGATTATGATAAGTGATGATGATGATTAATGATATATGCTCTGCCCTTTATGAGTTTATGGTTATGAATAGTAGTGATAGGCATGGAGCATGATAGTATGCAAATGGAAGCTAAAGAAAGATAAAGGAAACACATGTCATACACTTGCATTCATCTTGTATGCATTGAATGGTACCGTTTGTGAAACATCCTTACTTTCATATGTCTTAGGGACCATTTGGTAGCATTTAGGACCACTTTCAAGGTCATTGAAGTCCAATTTCTCAATCTGGAGTTTTACTCTTATCGAGTACTGTTCACTGTGTAAATTCCAGATGAGTGACCTGACTTTGAAAAATCATAACTAATTATAGACAAATTGAAATGAAGTGGTTCCAATTGCTACATGAAGATAACTCAATTATCTTTCAGGAAAAAATAACTCGTTGACCATGCATTGACCGAGTCAACATCAGTCAATATTTCTACTTTACTGTTCATCCAGTATTTTTCTCCTGAATCCAGCATTCTGGTCCCAAATTTGATAATTTATATCCCCATGTGTAGACATCCAAATGAGGCATTCTTTTTATCAAATCGAAACTTGGTATGTCTACTATTTACCCTAAAAATATCGTATATTTATTCATCCATTTACTATTTTTAATTATGGGTCAAACATCATTGGATCACCACGAGTTACTGTTCACAGTGGCAATTTCAGCACTCAACTTTGCATACATATGCATACATCCATCATATATCAGTCAAACATGCCAAATAACACTTATTATTAATTAATAAGTTCTTTTACATCTGGGTATGTACAAAATTTCCCATATCTCTATTACATCTTTTCCTGCCTGAAATCCGGCAGCATAACCGCTACGCTTCATCTTCAGAAAGTAACTGATCTTGTACCGATTCAGTAATTCCCGTGAGAACTACCATTCTACGTAAGTACCCAGGAAAGACTGGATGAACCAGCTAGGTCCACTCACTTCCAGCCTCCTTAGATAGTACCTACCTACACAGTACGTATCAGCTGCTCTCCTTATCTTGTCATAATTCCGGCAGCATAACGGCGTCTCTTAAAATTCCCAAAATTTACTTTGACATGACCTCCCCTGTAATGGGTTATTTATTGGAATGAGATTCGGGGGAATCTCAGTAGTAACAATCATAACAATATATGTAATGCAGAGTGACAGTGCTTGCTTGTGATTGTGTACAGATAAGTATGATGCGTGCTTCCATACTCAATAACATATGATCATAGCATTGCAGTAGAGCTTCAAGCATAACATATAAGACAAAAATCCAACCAAACAATAGCACAACAAATCTCAAAGCCATTACATAAAAGCTAGGATTAGTTACTACCTCAAAGGCTTAGCAGAACTCTAGATCCCCTATACTGCTTCCAGCTCCGCCAAAACTTCCTTTCTTTCTTTCTTCCTCTCACTTTCTCTCTCTAGCACTTCCTTCTCTCTCTTTTCTTGCCCAAAACCGTGATGCAAATGAATGGGGAGGGGGTTATTTATAGTTTCCTTCAATGGCATTCTTGTAATTTTGAAGCCATATGAACTTGTGGTCCTGGTTTTTCCTGGATTTTCCTATTTTCTTTTATTCTCTTTTACTGCATCACCCAGGACACCTCAGTGGACACCTCAGCATGCACATTTCTCACATGTCACAATTCTTGGGATACCTCATCAGCTGACTCAGCATTTCCAGTCCAATCCAATACCGGTCCGGTCCGATTTCCCACGAACTGGACTCACTGGCTAAGATTATGTCATATGTCCTTAACTTTTTCTTCCTCCTCTATGTTGGCACCATGTGGCATCTTACTGGCACCTGTCACGCCATCCAATGCTATCCAGATAAGTCCAGGACTTTATCTGATCACCTCCTCGGTTATCGTGCCGACCGAGTAACTTTACTTTATTGAAACAGCATTAAAATAGTATTTTAATGCCACTTTTCCCCACATATCACTGGGCCTACGTTTTTGGGCTCTAGGAATGTTATCTTGGATCCTGATCAAGCTCAAGTACTCTGATGGCTCAATTCCCAAGAAACATCCCTTGGCAATTACCAAAATACCCTTGGGGGCCCTTTCTTACACTATCTTAACCCTAAGGGTAAAATCGTCATTTTACACCCTTCTGTACCCTGTCAGGGTATATATTGACCCTGGTCAACCTTTCCTGTGTATGTCTTGGCTCCTGGGCCTATCCAGAATGACCAAAATGCCCTTCATACATCTACTACCCCTTTAGTAGAACACATGGGCATTTTCGTAATTTCGCACTTTTCAGGGGTTCTGCCGGACACTGGCCCACCTATTAGTCCAAGTGTCTTATTGGGCCTTTGATGGCACCATTATTGGGCCATTCAGGGTCCATTACCTTCATGGCACGTATTACGAGAAATCTTCCCCTGCCCATGTTCATCGAGTACTTAAACTATTATGCATCATTTATACACATCTCCGGACACCGGCTCCTTTTTTACCAGATACACTGGCCTACTGTGTTCTGGCATCCCTGTGGGTCATAACAGTCATCTGACTGAGGTCATCCAAACTCATTCAGTCCCTTTTTAAATACCGATAAATCTCCCTATCGGATCCCTGGAGGTCTCATATTCCGTCTGGATTTTCTATTTTGTGAATAATTTTTTCTACAGACCTCCTATCGGTATTTTGTCAGTTTCCTGACATTCATCCCATAAGGACGCATCATCCTGTAATTTCTCACTTATATCTGAAATCTAGGATATCCGTTAGGAATTTTTATAACTTTTGGACTATCAGATCAATTTGGCTATCTAGAGTCTTGAAAAATTCCTGTATTAAGCCAGATTACCGATCATCACTTGCTCTATCTACTAGTGAAATCTGGGACTGAAATGCTTTCGGACAGTCCAAACCACTTCCGGCCTAACTTTCTTTAATTATACTTTAGCCCCAAGGAACTTTTCTTCTTTTCAATTAAGTCCCTTTTATTTGGCTAAAATTACACTTAAGGACCCCACCTTTTTGTCTACTTTTCCTTTTTGGCTTTAAGCTTTCCATAATTGCACTTAAGTCCTTCTATTTCCTTTCTTTTGCAATTTAATCCCTTTCTTTGCATAAATGGCCATCATATCTCTAGGGACTTTCACTATTTACATATAAGTCCCTGGACTTTCACTTATTTGCAATTTAGTCCCTAAAAACCCTCTGTATATTTTTGGAACTTCTGTTCAAAAGGGATATATCTATTTCAGGCTACTTACTAAGTCTCTGGCCTGAAAATTGGGATGTTACAGTTTGCTACTGAGATTTCTCTTGAAATCTCACCCCTACCTTTTCCAAATATAACTGGGTACTGGTTTGGAGAAGATGAAGCTAGGAAAGTGAGAATACGACAATCTGCCCTTGGCCGAGAGCTTCCCTTTCTTGGTGTCAAAATTCTACTTTTGATTCAAATGCTTCCAACTTCACTTTCTCAACTTAGTTCCACATAATTTTTAATGTATAAACCATTAGAAGCCTTAGAATAATCAAAATCATCCTAGGGTATAGAACATAGCATGTCTAAGACATCCTCTCAGGCAACAAGTCATAAAATTAAACTAACTAGAGCTAGAACCACTTGAATCCTATCTATTAAAACTTGTTTTACCTATCTGTAACATCAAATTCATCCTTCCCTTATTAAAACACATTTAAGCCAGCATGTGTGGGAATGAATAATGTAACATTCTTACTTTTATACTTTTTAGGGATCATTTGATAGCATTTAGAACCACTTACAAGACCTTGGAAGTCCATTAGCTAAATCTGAAATTTTTACTCTTCTCGAGTTACTATTCATATGGTATTCCAGATTAGGCAACAAACTTCGAAAAATCATAATTAATTCTACAAAAATTTAAATGATGTGGTTCAAAATTCTACTCGAAGCTAACATCTTGAAATTTAAGGAAAAAATAATTTCCTGACCAAATGCTTAGCCAATTAATACAGTTTAATTGTTAAATATTACTATTCACTTGGTCAAAAATTCTGAAAATAGATTCTGGTCCTTGACTTTGGAAAATTTATTCTCTTTGTACAGACGTTGAAATAAGGTGTTCTTAGTATCAAAATGAAGCTTGACATGTTAACTAAATGTCTGTAAAATCTCATACATTTATTCTATCATTTACTATTTTTCATTACATCATGAACAGTACGCTCATATTGGTCATACAACATCATTACATATAACTGTTCTTCATATAACATTTACACAATCCAATCCCTAACTTTTATCCATGCTTCTTCATCCTCTTTCATCATTCATAAACAGGTTGAGATTGGGATTACATGGAGGGGTGAGATTTTTGGGGAAATCTCAGTAGCAAACGGTACTAAACAATGCATGTATTAATGTAAATACTTGTGCTTGCTTGTGAAAGTGTTAACATTGTGTAATGTGCATGCTTCCATGTATCATATGAAATACAATTGGCCAAAAGTAATCATAGAAATAGAGCTTCAATCATATACACATATGCACACAATTCAATAAAGCCATAGCACAACCAAGCATAACATTCAATACATACAAGTTTAGGATAAGTGTACTAACTCACAATTTGCTTCTTATTTCTTACTTCTCTTTTGATGTGTGGCTGCCTCTTTGGAGTCCACAATAAAATCCTAACATCACATAACCATCCATCGATTACAATCAAACATCTCTTGAATATTGAACTCACTTAACTACATTAACTTTCCTCAATCTTTACTAATTTACTTGGCCTTTGAATCAATTGATGTCTTGACTTTACCCTACACAATTTCATCTTTTGAATCCATTTATGGGCTTAAAATCATAAAATTCCAGCTCCCATGCACTATTCTGGACAGATTTAAAAAACATATATAATTCTTCCAAAATCTCTCATTTTGATTCCAATGCTTCCCATACTTGTTTCTCTATTTTTATCCCACACAACTTTTCATTTTAAAACCATTGGAAGCATAAAAATCATGAAATTTCAATCACTATTCATACGAGTGAACAGTAATAGAGAAGAATTCCAAGAATTACAACTTTCAATTCCAATGCTTCGAAGGTTCAAAATCTATCCAATCCTACACAAAATCATCATATAAATTCAATGGAAGCATTAGATCATTGAAATTCCATCTCCTTCTATCATGAATAGTAAAGACCAAAAGGTTTTTCCATGGCAAAGTCAAGAATATCAACTTGATTCAACAACCAATCATCTAACTAGCTTGTTTAAGCTTCAATCTCATAAATGTAACTTTAATTTCTTCTTTCTCCTTTCATCTAGGGTTTTGGACAGCACATACACCATAGGAAAACTCAACTTTCTTTTATGAAAACCCTAAGTTCAAGCTCCCAAATCAAAGGAAAATAAGCTAGGATAGATTGCTTACCTTTAATCTCAAGCTTGCTTAAACTTTGGACCTTGGATTCTTCTTTGTCTTGGCTTGAGTTTCCACTTTGACATAGCCTCCCTGAGGGTTCTTCCTTCACAGTTTTGAATCAGAAATATGGGGGTATTTATAGAAAAATCCAATGGACAATGGAAGGCCAAGATCACTTTGTGCAATATTTGATCTAATGACTCACATTTATTCTTAGATTAAACTTTTCTTAAAAGCCAATTATGACATCATCCATGACATCATCAAGGGACACCTCATAGGACATGTGGAAAAATTTCCAAGGGAAGAAGCATCTAAAAAAATCTTAGTCCAATCCAGTACCGGCTCAGTCTAATTCCCCAAAAACCAGAATATTTTATAATTCTAATTTTTCTAAGATTCCATAATATGCTTTCTGATCTTAAATACAGTATCCGGATTCTTCATACCATTGACATTCTTTGACTGGGTCTAAACTTAATTACATATCCCTTGGCAAATTACTAAAGTCCCCCTTTGTTCTTCTTTATTTACTTTAATATCTCTATAATATTATCGTCTTTTCACACCTTATCAAAGTATTTTCTGACCTTGGTCAACCATTCTAGGAACTCTCCTTGATTGTATAACCTTATTCAAATGACCAAAATACCCTTCGTCTATCTCTGGCTCAATGACACAACACAGTGGCATACAGAGTGGCATTTTCTTAATTTTACATTTTTTTCAGGTCTTTATTAGCCCTGGCGCACATACTTATCTAAAAATATTATTAGGCCTATAAGGCACCATTTTGAGCCTTCTGCATGATCCACTGCCTTCATGGGCTTAACTCCCTAGAAATTCCCCCGAAACATATTTATCGGGTTTTTAATCCACTATAAATTTCATAATAAATTCTACAGAACTCCTTTTTTAGTTCTGTTAGTTTCATAAATTCTCATATTAATTATAAGAATTTATTGCCAAATTTCATCTGATTCTAAGGTCCAGAGAATACTGTATTAATTTTTTTTCTTTAGAAATTCATATCAATTTTTCGGGACCTCAAATCAAAATTCTGAGTTGCGTTAAACTGATCAAAATAATTTTCTTTATTTATTGGAAAAATTTGGGATTGAACTGATTCTAAGCATTTTTTGGTCTTTTCTGGCTTAACTTTCTCATAATTACCATTTTGCCCTGGAACTTTTAAAAATTACACTTTAGGCCCTTAACTTTTCATAATTACACTTAATGGCCCAAAGCTTTTGTCTACTCTCATTTTCACCATAAAACTTTTAGACTTTTCATTTAGTCCCTCTTCTTTATACATTGGTTTAATCATTACTTTTCCTTTCTATTTATCATCATAATCCTTTCCAAACCTATTTCCTCTATCAATATTATACAGATAGGAAAAAATTAGGATATGACAAATAACATGATTTGTAACCATTTAATCTAACAATTAATCCTCCCAGTTATAAGATTAAGGATTTATGAGAAGATGTTACCTTAATACTTGCTCACTTAGACCTTGGATTGCATCATCTAGCTTGAGAGAAAATTTTACAAGAGTTTCCCCATGGTTCCCAATGCATGGCCGACACTCAAAGGGAGGGGTATTTATAGACAATTCCAAGATTAGATGGATGGCCAAGATTGCATGTTACAATAGATAGCTAAGATTGCATCTTACAAATAGGTGGCCAAGATTGCATCCACCTATCCTTCTTATATCATCTTCTCCTTCTCCTCTTACATCATCCTCATCACATCATCAAAGCCAAGTGGCACTATCTTAAGGAAGAATAAAGCTTCTCGGAAAATCCTGTCTAATCCTATACCAACTCGGTTAAATTTTTCAAAATCCAGACTATTTCCTGAATCTAATTTTTTTGAGGTTTCACAATTTATCTTCTGACATTAGATTCAGTGTATCTTCCTATCTTTAACATTACTATATTGGTAAGGGTTGATCCCTGGAATTAACCAAAATGCCCTTTATTTCATACTTTACTGGGGTATTCAGTGTCTTTTCACATTTCTATTGTAACTTTAATTCTTTAAAAATTCATATCAATTATCATGGTCTCAAACCAAAATTCTAGCTCCCGTCAAATGGCTCAGAATAATCCCCTCTATCTTTTACTAAATTTTGGTTTCTAGGAACATTTCCATATTTACATTTGTGTCCTTGACTTTTTCAAGAATGACACCTATGTCCCTTAATTCTTTAGAATTACACTTATGTTCCCTAAAACTTATCACTACATTAAATTTAATCCAAGGAACCTTTAGAGTTTACACTTTGGTCCCTTTAAACTTTCTTACTTTGGCCCTTACTTTGGCCCTAAAGGACTTTCTTTCCTTATAGTTTAGTCCTTCCTTTACAATTCCTCTCTCTCTCTCTTTGAGCCCTTGAGATTCTCCTAGAGTCTGTCACATCTCCATTTTCCTATCTGTATAAGATTGATAGAGGAAAGAGATTTGGAAGGGATTATGAGGACAAATAGAAAGAAAAGATAATAATTAGACAAGGGTATAAAAAAGAGGGACTAAAGTAAAAGCCCTAAAAGTTCCATGGTGCAAAATAGAAGTAGACATAAGCTTTGGGCTATTAAGTATAATTATAAAAAGTTGAGGGCCTAAAGTGCAATTTTCAAGTTAGGGGCAAACTAGTAATTAAGGAAAGTTGAGCCAGAAAAGGCTCAAAACTACAAAAAATGTTTTGACCCCAAATTTTATCATAAAATAGAGAAAATTATTTTGGTCGATTTAACGTAACACGAAATTTTGATTTAATGTCCCGATAAATTAATATTAATTTATAAAGTCTAAAAATTATTACAATATCTTTTGGACCTTAGAATAAGATGAAATTTGGTAGTAAATTTTTATAATTAACATAAGAATTTATGAATCTGACAGAACTAAAAAAGGAGTCCTGTACAATTAATTAGAGAATTTAATTTGAAAAATGACATTGATAAAGGATTTAAAGAAGATGTATGAATTTTTAACAGGACTTCTGTGTCTAACAAAATTATGAGACTTTACAAGAAATTTATTTTATACTAGAATGAATTTCTGAAAATGTCAGAATCATTAAAAGAGTTCTATATAATTTATCTTAAAAATCAAGGTAATTTAACGATATCGGTATAGGAAATGTCTTGGGATGTGTGCCCAAAATTATGGTTTGGGCCTAGACATGTCCAACATGGTGTCATATAAGTGTTCATGGAGCCCAAGAAATTGTCATGTGATTAAATGGATTTTATATAGATTTTATGAATTTTGAAAAGATAAGAATTAAAGAAAGTTTAAGAAGGTGCAAGGTGGCATGTGCGGTATCTTTTGCGGCCCACATGCTTTACACATGGCACTATGAAGAAGAAAGAAAGGTTATCTCATTTGCTAAAATATAATAAAATAGTATAAGAATTAAGTTAATTATGATTAAAGATAATTAATCAATAAATCAACCAATAAGATTCAAGATTAAGGAATTATAATAATTAGTTGAAGGAGGAATATTTTGATCCCTTGAGCCTTGAAATTTGGCTATAAATACCCCTCCATTTCCTTGTAAAACCTTGGCCCTTGAAGCCTTGGAGAAACTAAGGCAAATGAAAGCTCAAACCAAGATAAAGGAAAATTCAAGGCACCAAAGTTCAAGCTAGCTAGGGATTAAGGTAAGTAATCTATCATAGCATCTATTCCTTTAATTTGGAGGCTTGAACTTGGGGTTTAATGGAAGGAAAATGGTAAATTCTCTAGGGTATATATGTTGCCCAAAACCCTAGATGAGAGGTGAAAGAAGAATTTAAAGCTAGAACTATGTGATTAATATTTAGATAAGCTAGTTTAATGATTGGTTATTGAATCAAGTTGATATTCTTTACTTTATCATGAATTAGGCATTTCGACCAAGGCTATTCTGGATAGAAAGTAGAGAAACAAGTATTGAAAGCAATGGAATCAAAAGAAGAATTTTTGAAAGAAAAAGAGAAGCTTTTTAGTTCTATCCAAAATAGTTTGTAACTACTAGAATTTGGGAATTCTAAGTTCATAAATGGATTCAAAAGTCCAAATTGTGTAGGATAAAGTCAAGACATCAATTGATTCAAAGACCAAGCTAATTAATAAAGATTAAGGAAAGTTGTTTAAGTAAAACAAATACAATGTTAAAAGAGGTTAGATTGTAATGAATGGATGATAATGCAATGTTAGGATTTGATTTATGTGCTCAAAGAGGGCATGCACACATCAAAGAGAAATAAGAAGCAAGAGGTAAAGAGGAAGGATAGGGAAAGTAAGGAGTAAGAGGTAGTGAACATACCTACTTGTATGCTTATATTGCTTTGATGTTTTATGTGTTGGTTGCTTACTTTGATGATGTGAAGCATGTATGATCAAGTGATGCTCTATTTCTTTTTATGCTATGGCCATATGTTATAATTAAGGAACATGAAAGCATGTAAGTATCATTATGCAAGTATGATCATTAAGTGCACACATATTAACATCAAGCATATAGTTGCATTGTATGATTTTCGTTTGCTACTAAGATTTCCTGAAAAATCTCACCCCTCTATGTAATCCCAATCCTAGCAGGTTCATGTATGATGAAAGAAGATGAATAAGTTAGGAATTGGATAGTATAAATGTTATATGATAAATGTATGAATTGTTGTATGTAATAATGTTATATGATCAGTTTAAGCAACAATGTTTATGATGTAACAAAAAATAGTAAATGATGGAATAAATGTATAAAATTTTATAGATACTTAGTTAACATGGCAAGCTTCATTTTGATAGTTAACATGGCAAGCTTCATTTTGACACCAAGTATGCCTTATTTCAAAGTCTGTACAAAGAGAACGAATATTCCAAAATTAAGGACCAAAATCTGTTTTTAGAATTTTTGACCAATTGAATAGTACATTTTAACATCATAGTTGACTCAGTTGACTGGTCAATTGGTCTCAGGAAGTATTTTTCCTTTAAATTTTAAGATGTTAGCTTCATTTATCTTTTTGAACCAATTTATTTTAATTTTTCTAGAATTAATTATGATTTTTCAAAGTTCGTCACCGAATTTGGATATACTATATGAACAGTAACTCCTGAAGAGTGAAATTCCAGATTTAGCTAATGGACTTCAGAGGTCATGTAAGTGGTTTTAAATGCTATCGAATGGTTCTTAAGACGTATGAAAGTAAAGTGTTACAGAGTCCCTATCTTTATTTACATATTTTCTCCATGAACTTTCTCTGTTTACAGTTTAGTCCCTGAACTTCCTCTATTTATTATTTAGTCCCTAAAAATCCTTTGTATATTTCTAGGACTTCTGCTCAAAGGGGCCTGTAGCCTACCTATTTTATACTACTTTTTAAGCTTCTAGGCCTAAAAATTAGGATGTGACATGATTTATGTGTCAATTATGGATAAATTGACATGTGAGTTAAGATTTACAAGGGAAAATACTCATAGAGCCTTTTCACGTAGTAGGTCCAAAACCATCTATGAATCAAGGGTCTAAGGAATGTACTACATATTGTTGATCTAAATCGATACATGAGATAGAGGAAGATCCATAGATATGTTGGTGGTTCAATGACCAAGAACACGACATATATTCAGTGGGATCTAACCAGGTCGATATGGAGGTTGTGGATCTAGTTGATGATGATAATAGTGCTAACCTAAGGATCCTAGATTCAGATATACCTGGACCCAGTAATCAGTTGCCTAGGGTTAAATATGAATTTAATAAGTATGATGACTTCTTAGAAGAGTTTAAGTTTAGAGCCTGGCATATAAAGAAACAGGAGAATCAGGAACTTACTATGGTTAATCGGGGAAATTCTACTTAGATTTTCTTTAGGATGTTAGAGTACTACATTATGTGGTTAATAAAAAATATTGAATTTTGGATGAGATAACCTGGATGATGGTACTCAATGAAGTGCTTCCAGAAACTCCTGAATGGTTACGAGAGATTACTAAAATACTATGTGGTTAATAAAACATCTTGAATTCTGGATGAGATAACCTGGATGATGGTACTCAATGAAGTGCTTCCAGAAACTCCTGAACGGTTACGAGAGATTACTAAGTTACAGTATTTTGGAGTATAAGATTTTTCAACTTTGGTTACAGAATTAAAAGCTTTGTAATCTGTACTTTTTGTAGAAAGCTTAGCAAAAAATGATTAGGAAAATTGTTAGACTCCAATATTTTGATGATAACAAATAATTTTTAAGAACTATTTTAAGTAAGCTTATTTTTTGACTAACTTATCGATAAGGATATTTATCGATAAACTCTTCGATAAATGAGAAAGAAATTTATGAAGAAAATCTGATTTCTGAAAGGCATTTTTTGAAGCCTTATTCGATAAGGTCACTTATCGATAAAGACTTCGATGAATGAATACAAACTTAGTTTATGAAAAATCTGAGTCGCTGCTTTTAAAATTATAATTCTTTGAAGACTTATTCGATAAGGTTGTTTATCAAAGAAGCCTTCGATAAATAAGATAATGACTCAATTTGTAAAATCAGTTGGTATAAAAGAATTTATCAAAGTATTGATCGACAAAGGTATTTATCGATAAAAATTTTGATGAATATATTTATCAAGTAAATTTGTAAAATTTTTCTATGAAATGAATTTATCGAAGTATTGATCGATAAATGAATTTATTGATAAAGTACTCGATAAATGAAGTCAACCATTTTGCCTCTATTTTTAATGAACTTATCAGTTATTTGATAGATATCAAGTCTTTTAACTGAAGCATATTTCAAGACTCATTTATCGAAGTATTATTCGATAAAAGGATTCATCGAATAACACTTTGATAAACAGAGAAAATTTCATTTTTACGAAGACCCTGTTGATATGTTTTTTTAAAATGTTGAACTTGAAAATATGAGTTTATTCTTCAAGTATTTATCGATAAGTTATTCGATAAGACTATTTTTTGAATAACACTTCGATAAGGTAGATGTTATAAAATGATTTGAAAATCTGTAAGAATATATGGTATTTTTTGAAGAGTTTTTTGAACATATTATTTATCGATAAGAAATAAAACTGTTTCAATACAATTCTTTTGAGACTTATCAAAATTCCTTTCGATAAGGTATCTTTTTAATAAATATTTTGATAAATTGAACTGATATTCAAAAAGATTTTTAAACCAGACTTTGACAAGATATTGATGTTCAAGTTTGATGAATGAGTATTCATTAGTAGATGTTTAAATTCTTTGTCCATTACTAATACAATGGCTTACTAGTCTATTTTTCAGACAAAGAACATCGAGCAGTGAAATTCCGTAAAAAGAAAAATCTGTCATAAGAGTATTAAATGTAACTACCAATTATCGTCAATAACCAAGAATTTTGTCTCTTCAACAGCTTCATTCAATATGTGTCTAACTGATTCTTAAAGAGGTCAAGCTATAAATAGAAGACGAATTGAATGCTAGAGTTTGAAGCACAACTACCACGATCATCAATTTATTCAAACTTTTATTCTCACTGCTTGTTGTACTCTGTTTCACATTCTGTTAATAGAGGAATTTTCATATAAGGGAATTTCTTAATTATCTTGTACTTCAGTGTTTAGTACAATCCCTCTATTCAAGAGAGTTTTGTAAAACTTTATTCAATTTATTGTGATACTCAAGAGTGGGTCTCTTGAGTGGGTTATAACATTACAGATGTAAAAGGGAGTAAGGTAGAAACTCACTAGTTGATATACTGAGACACCAAGAGCCCAGCTAAACTTGAAGAAATAGTGAAATACTCAGAGGAAATATGAGGACTGGATGTAGGCCAGTGGTTGGGCCAAACCAATATAAATCTGCTGTGCAATATTCTCCTTCCAGCTTCTCTCAGTGAAATTGTTCTTTACTTGTCTATTTAATTTCACTTAATTTTTAAAATTTTAAAATATCACCCAATTAACCTTCTCTTGGGTATAACTTCTAGAACTAACGTTTAGTATCAGAGTAGATCTCTTGAAATAAGACTTAACAATTTCAAGAGCTAATATTACAGGATTTGGTGATAGCATACTAACTGAAGGGAGCTCTACAACGAAGTCACCTGGATTCAATGGAGAAAATTTCAAATTCTGAAAAATGAGAATGAAGACATTCATAAAGGCTTTAGAGTATGGACTATAGGACGTGATCGAAGAAGGGAATTATGTTCCAACAAAGATAGTAGATGGCCAAAAAATTCCAAAGACTTTAAGTGAGTTTAAGATGATGATAAGAACCTGATTGTGTTAAACGATAAGGCAGTCAACATATTTACATGTGTTCTTAGTCAAAAGGAGTACTTCAGAGTATCCAGCCTAGAGACTGTTGGAGATTGTGCCCTAGGAGCCAATCATTGTATTATGAACATTGTTGATTTATGAATTTCTTAATTATGTTATCACATTATTTGCATGTTTACTGTGATGACCATCCTTGGATAACTCATGATCTTATCCTAAATGTCCCTGGTCGGTCATCTATACGGGAGAAGAGATGAAATAAGACCAGTATGACTTTAAAGATATATAGAGATATAAATCAAAGTCCAGCAGAACCCCAAAAAAGTGCAAAATTATGAAAATGCCCCTGTGTTGTACTAAAGGATAGCAGATGAATGGAGGGCATTCTGGTCATTTTAGACAGGCCCAGAGGCTAAGACATATCTAAATAAGGTTGACTAGAGCCAGTATATGCTTTGACCAGGTACAGAAAGGTATGAAATGATGATTTTGCCCTTAGGGTTAAAATAGGACAAGAAAGGGCACCAAGGGCATTTTGGTCATTTCGCAGGGGATCTATAATTGAGTTTAGACCCAATATTAAAATGTTAATGATATAAAGGACCCAGATACTAAGTTCAAGGCCAGAAGACATAATATGGATTGTCATAAAAATGAGATTCAGAAAACGGTCCAGTTTTCGAGGCGACGGACCGGGCCGGTACTGGATTGGATCAGAAAGCTTCCAGAATGTTTCTCTCCTCTCCAAATTGCACCATGTGATAAATGTGTGAGGTGAGGTGTCCCATGAGGTGGCCTTGAGGTGATGTCATGCATGAGTCAGTAAAAGGAATAAAAGAAAATAGGAAATTTCGGAAAAACCAGGACCACAAGTTCATATGGCTTCAAAATTACAAGAATGCCATTGAAGGAAACTATAAATACCCCCCTTGCTCTTCATATGCCACGGCCAAGGAGCACTTTAGAGAGGGAAAGAAGTTCTTGAGAGAGAAAGTGAGAAAAGAAAGAAGAAAGGAAGTTCTGGTAAAGTTGGAAGCAGTGTAGAAGTTCTGAAGTTCTGCTCTTGAGGTAGTAACTAATCCTAGCTTTTATGTAATGTCTTTGTGAATTGTTGTGCTATTGTTTGGTTGGATTGTTGTCTTATATGTTATGCTTGAAGCTCTATTACAATGCTATGATCATATGTTATTGAATATTGAAGCATGCAGCATACTTATCTGTACACAATCACAAGCAAGCACCGTCACACTGCATTACATAAATTGTTATGATTGTTGCTACTGAGATTCTTTTGAATCTCATTCCCATATATAACATTATAGGGGAGGTTTTGTCAAAATATAATATGGAAATTTTAAGAGACGCCGTTAGGCTGCCGAAATTCTGGCAACGAAGCAGGAACAAAGAAAGGAACTGATACGTACTGTGTACGTAGGTGCTGTCTAAGGAGGCTGGAAGTGAGTGGATCTAGCAGGTTCATCCAGTATTTCCTGGGTACTTACGTAGAATGGTAGCTCCTACGGGAATTACCGAATCGGTACAAGATCGGTTACTTTCTGCAGAAGGAACATAGCAGTTATGCTGCCGGATTTTAGACAACGAGAAATGTAATAGGAACATGAGGGTGTTAATCATGCACTGCTATATAATAGTTGATTATTTAATAATGATTGTTATCTGGCATGTTTGACTGATATGTGATGTATGTATGCATTAATATGTAAGGTTGGTTGCTGAAAAATGACTCTGTGAACAGTAATCCGTGGAGACCAATTGATGTTTGGTAAATCATTAAAAATAGTAAATGGTTGAATAAATGTATGATATTTTTATGGTAAATAGTATACATACTAATATTTAATTTGATATATATAATGCCTCATTTGGATGTATACACGAAAAGATATAAATTGTTAAATGTGGGACCAGAATGCTGAATTCAGGAGAAAGTCATTGGATGAACAGTAAAGTTGAAACATTGACCCACGTTGCATTTGTCAAGGAATGGTCAACCAATGATTTTTACCTGAAATATACTTAAGTTATATTCATGTAGCAACTTGAACCACTTCATTTCAATTTTTCTAGAATTAGTTATGATTTTTCAAAGTCAGGTCACTCATCTGGAAATTTGCCACAGTGAACAGTACCCAATAAGAATAAAATTCCAGATTGAGTTTAGACTTCAATGACCCTGAAAGTGGTTCTAAGTGCTACTGAATGGTCCTTAAGATGTATAAAAATAAGGATGTGACAACTACGGCCTTACATTCTTGCAAGATGGCTGAAGGTGCATCAGTCAGTACTCATGTCTTAAAGATGAAAGGGTACATTGATCACCTTGAGAGGCTTGGATTTCCCATGAGCTAGGAGTTAGCTACAGATTTGATCTTGAACTCACTCCCAGAAAGTTATGACCAGTTTGTCATGAACTACAATATGAACAACATGGAGAAATCTATTTCTGAATTGCATGGGATGCTTAAAACTGCTGAACCGACTGTTAAGAAGAAGCCCAGTACAGTTTTGATGGTTCAGAAAGGAAAGGGTATGAAAAAAAAGGCAAGGGCAAAGGGAAGGGTCATGGCTTATCAGGTAAGACCAAAGAGTTAGGCAAGCCTGAAACCAAGCCTGTACCAAAGAAGGCAAAGCCTCCAAAGGAAGTAGTTTGCTTCTTCTGCAATGAACAGGGTCATTGGAAGAGGAATTGCAAACTTTACCTTGAAGATCTGAAAAAGAACAAGAAGGATAGTGAAACATCCTCCTTTATATCTCTCAAAGTACTCTTGCTATAGCACTCTCAATTGGATTATATCTCTCTTGCCGGAAATTCTGGTAGAAAATAACTGTACTGATTCGGTAATTCCCCATGAGAACTACCATTCTACGTAAGTACCCAGGAAAGACTGGATGAACCGGCTAGGTCCACTCACTTCCAGCCTCCTTAGACAGCACCTACGTACACAGTACTTTGTATAGTCTGCCAGCACAACGGTATTTTCTAACAAATATCTTTAAGTCTTAACCTTAAAACCTTGACCTTAATTTTGAACTTTAACCTTACTCAATTGGAACTATTTTAGAACATTGAAATACCTCTTAACCTCAAAAACATGAATTTCCAAGTGTTGGGCTTACGGTTACTGTTCACTGCCACTATTCACTGGGTAATTCCAGATTACAACCTGAACTTTGGAAATTCATAACTAAATCTATAAAAATCATTTTAAGGTGATTCCAATTTATAATGAAATATATTTCATTTAAATTTGAGATAAAAATATTAAAATGAGATCTTCTTGTCCAGATCAAATCAGTTTATTCGTTGAACTTTACTGTTTATTTGGTAATCTGGAAATTCCAGTTTCTTTGCCCCATTTCAAAAATTTATTTCTCCTTGTATACTTATCCAATTGAGTAGAATTTAATATGGATTTAAATATCCATATGTGTACTTTAAGATCACAAAATTTCGTGAAAAAAATCATTCATTTACTATATGAAATTAGCGCATGAACCTCACTGCCTCTGAGTAGTCGTATTATCTTATCCAGATTTTAAATCCCGACTTTGAAAAATCATAACAATTCGAATTCTTGACCAAATGAGGCATTCTTGGTGTCCATTTAAAGATCTAGATCTTAACTATGTTCATACAAAAATTCATATGAAAACTCATCAGATAATTCACCTAAACTATCGTTGGAAGTACACTACCTCAAATCGGATTTATGAGTAGCATGCACCATACACACCAAAACATCATCTTGTAATTAAAGTACACACTCTTTAAGTTATATACAGTCATCCATCAACATTTACCCTCTTGCCTTGAGATGATCCAGCACCTAGAGCATAGTTATGGGGGCTGAGATTCGGGGGAATCTCAATAGCAAGTAATACAAACTATAAGGTTATGCATGTTTGATTAAATGCCTAACATGTTATCATGCAATGGGAGCTAATTCATGCTTATACATAAGCAAACTCTAACATGCATATTGTCATGACATATATTGCAAGGAGTGGCACATACTCAATAGCACATCATCATCATCATAAACATCATCACATAATATTCCATGCTCAACCAAACCTTCATGCATAACAAGTAAGCAAATCAATCAAAGCACATAAGTTTATAGTTAGATATTCTTGCTACCTCTTGTAGATCCTTGTTCCTTTCCTTTTTGTAATGGTCTTTACTTGCCACAAATGTCAAAACCTAAACATTACAATATGATTACCAAATTATAACTCCATTCCAAACAAATTCCAAGTATAGTTTCAATAAGCTCCCTTTTTCTAAAAATTCCCATTTTGGTTCCAATGCTTCCCATACTTGTTCCTCCACTTTATCCCCACACAAAATCTCATTTTAAGACCATTGGAGGCATCAAAATTATGAAATTCAAATCACTGTTCACGCGAGTGAACAGTACCCGTGAGGAATTTTCAACATTATAACCTTTAATTCCAATGGTTTCCAAGGTTCAAAACCTTTCCAATCCTACACAAAATCATCATATAAACTCAATGGAAGTATTAAATCATTGAAATTCCATCTCCTTCTATCATGAACAGTGCATGAACAGTGCAAACCGAAATGTTCTTCCATGGTAAAGTCAAGAACATCAACTTACTTCACAACCAAGCATGTAACTAACTTGTTTAAGCTTGTCTTCACTATCTATGACTTAAAACTCATATTTCTTTCACACATACACAAAAATTCCAGCAGCATTTCCCCAAGATTTAAGCCTAAAAAAATCACTTAAACTCGAGCACAAACCATAAGAACAAAAGGTAGAAGCAAGGAGACAACTTACCTTACTTGCTCCTTCAAGACCCTTGCTTCTTCCTTGCTTTCTTCCACTTTCTTTCTCTAGAACTCACTTCTCTTTCTAAAGGAGCTCTTGGGTGTGAAGAATGAATGGAAAAATGGGGTATTTATAACAAAAGTCATGTGCCATTTGAAGGCTAAGATCACTTTGGAAACTATTTGATCTAATGGTTAAAGGTTTGATCTTGCAATGTCTTTTCACTTTTCACTCAAGACCTTACCACCATGACATCACTAGCATGGCCTCCCTTGGTACACCTAACCATTCCTCTTTTTGGGTGCCATTCTTGCGTCCTTGTGGGTCCCACCATGTGCAACACCTAATTCTTACTTTATTCACTTTTCTTTCTTTTCAAAAATTCATAAATTATTTATTATTTGGACTTGGGCTCCAAGATAACTTTTGGGCCTTATTGGGCTGGCCTAGGATGAAATATTGGGCCTCTTTTAGGCCCAATAGCTAATTGGCCCAAATCCCAATGTACTTTCCTCATACCGATATCCGTAACTTACCCTGATCTTAGCATAAATGCTAAACACCTCTTTTAATTGTTCTAACATTTTTATAAATTCATTATAATATAAAATGAATTCTCTACAAAGTTTCATAATTTTCTGAGACCCAAAAGTCATGTTAAAAATTACATATGTTTCCTTTAACCCTTTATCGGTGTCCTTTTTCACCGTAAATTCCATAATTAATTCTACATGACTCCTTTTTGACTTCTGTCAACTCCATAAATTCTCATATTAATTATAATAATTTACTATCAAATTTCCTCTGATATCCATCCATTGTGTGAAATGACCAAAATGCCCTCCATTTACTTCTGGTTTCTTAGGGCATCACAGTGGCATTTTCGTGATTTTGCACTTTGGCTCTTAGACTTTCTTCCTCTTCCAATTAATCCTTTTCTTTACATAAACATGGCCACATATTTTCCTAAACATCTCATATATTTTATTCAATCTGTACATACAACTTAGTACAGAAATTAGGGATGTTACAGATACCGGGGCTATCGCTTCAGGTATTTATGTTATAGACATTCATCTCTCTACTTCCACTACATGGGTATTAGATACCGCATGTGGTTCTCATATTTGTACAAATGTATAGGGCCTAAAGGATAGTAGAAAGCTGAAGAAGGGCGAAGTTGACCTATGAGTTGGAAACAAAGCAAGGGTTGCTGCTTTAGCTGTAGGCACTTATGAATTAGTTCTGCCCACTGGGCTTTTGGTAGTTTTGAACAATTGCTATTATGTTCCTGCTTTGAGTAGTAACATTGTTTCTCTTTCTTATTTGGATAAGGAAGGTTACACTTCCATTGTTAGGAATGGTAGATGTTCCATTTATCGTAATGATATTTTCTATGCTCATGGTGATTTGCATGTTGATCATTACATATTAAACTTGGAATGTAATATCCTTAATTTTCTGTACTGGTTTCTATGTACAGAATAAACGGAATATATGAGCTCTGTTTCAGGAAAAAGATGTGGTCCTTTATGTAGAGAAAATGATTAAATTGCAAAAGAAAGGAAAAGAAAGGACTTAAATGCAAATATGGAAAGTTTAAGGTAAGGAAGGAAAGGTAGACAAAAATGTGGGGTCTTAAAGTGTAATTTTAGCTAAATTAAGGGACTTAATTATAAAGAAGGAAAAGTTCCCTGGGGCTAAAGTATAATTAAAGAAAATAGGCCAGAAGTGGTTTGCACCGCCCGACAGCATTTCAGTCCCAGATTCTACCAGAAGGTAGGGCAGGTGACGCCGGGTAACCAAGCCTAATACCGGAATTTTTGAAGATTCCAGATAGCCAAAAATGGACTGATCGTCCAAAAGTTATAAAAATTAATACCGGATACCCTAGGTTTCAGATATAAGTGAGAAAATACAGGATGATGCACCCTTATGGGGCGGATGTCGGGAAACTGACAGGATACCGATAGGAGGTCTGTAGGAAAAGTTATTCACAAAATAAAAATTCCAGACGGGAGTGTGAGGCCTCCAGGGATCCGGGTTGGAGATTTATCGGTATTTTTAAAGGGGCTGAATGCGATCGAATGACTTCGGTCAGATGACCGTTATAACCCCCAAGGATGCCTGAACACAGTAGGACACTATATCTGGGAAAAAGAGCCGGTGTTCGAAAAAGGTGTATAATCGGTAAATAATAGTTAAAATATTCAATGAACTGTGTTAAAGGAAGATTTCTCGTAATGCGTGCCATACAGGTAATGGACCCAGGAAGCCCAAAAATGGCGCCATTAGAGGCCCAATAAGACTCTTGGACTGATAGGTGGGCCAGTGTCCAGCAGAACCCCGGAAAAGTGCGAAATTACGAAAATGCCCCTATGTTGTACAAAAAGGGCAGCAGATGAATAAAGGATATTCTGGTCATTTTGGACAGACCCAGAGGTCAAGACATGTCTAAATAAGATTGACTAGAGCCAGTATAAGCTTTGACCGAGTCCAGAAAGGTGTGAAATGACGATTTTGCCCTTAGGGTTAAAATAGGACAAGATAGGGCACCAAGGGCATTTTGGTCATTTCGCAGGGGATCTGTAATTGAGTCTGGACCCAGTATTAAAAAGTTAATGATATAAAGGGTCTAGATACTAAATGTGAGGTCAGTAGACATAAAAAGGATCTTCAGAAACATCAGGTGCAGAAAACAGCACGTTTTTCGAGGCGATGGACCGGGCCGGTACCGGAGTGGACCGGAAAGCTTCCGGAAGGCTCTAGCTCCCTCTCAATTTTGCCATGTGAAGAATGTGGGAGGTGAGGTGTCCCATGAGTTGGCATTGAGTGATGTCATGCATGATGCAGTAAAAGGAATAAAGAAAAATAGGAAATTCAGGAAAAACCAGGACCACAGGATCATAAGTCTTCAAAATTACAAGATTGCCATTGCTCAACACTATAAATACCCCCCCTTACCCCTTCATTTCGGTGCAAGCAAGAAAGAGAGGAAGAAAGAAGTTCTTGAGAGAGAAAGTGAGAGAAAGAAAGAAGTAAGGAAGTTCTGGTGAAGTTGGAAGTAGTAGGGAAGTTCTAAAGCACTGCTTTTGAGGTAACAACTAATCCTAGCTCTTATGTAATGTCTTTGTGATGTGTTGTCTTGTTTGGTTGATTGTTGTCCTATATGTTATGCTTGAAGCTCTATTCCAATGCTATGATCATATGTTATTGAATATGGAAGCATGCAGCATACTTATCTGTACACAGTCACAAGCAAGCACCGTCACTCTGCATTACATATTTTGTTATGATTATTGTTACTGGGATTCTTTTGAATCTCATTCCCAAACATAACATTACAGGGGAGGTTCTGTCAAAATAAAATTTGGAAATCTTAAGAGACGCCGGTAGGCTGCCGAAATTCCGGCAACGAAGACGGAACAAAGAAAGGAACTGATATGTACTGTGTACGTAGTGCTGTCTAAGGAGGCTGGAAGTGAGTGGACCCAGAAGGTTCATCCAGTCTTTCCTGGGTACTACGTAGAATGGTAGTTCTCTTAAGGGAATTACCGAATCGGTACAACATCGGTTACTTTCTAGAAAAGAATTGTAGCAGTTATGCTGCCGGATTATAGACAGAGAAGGATGTAATAAAATATGAGAGAGTTAATCATGCACAGATATATAACAGTTGATTATTTGATATTAATGGTTATCTGGCCTGTATGACTGATATGTGTTGGTTGTATGCTTGGGTATGTAAAGACTAAATGCTGAAAATAGGCTCAGTGAACAGTAACTCGTGAAGACCCATTCATGTTTGATAAATCATTAAAAATAGTAAATGATTGAATTAATGTACGAACTTTTTAGGGTATAAAGTAGACATACTAAGCTTTAATTTTATATATATAATGTCTAAATTGGATGTATACACGAAAAGATATAAATGGTTAAAGTTGGGACCAGAATGCTGGATTCAGGAGAAAGTCATTGGATGAACAGTAATATTTGAACGTTTACCCACGTTAAATTTGTCAAGGATTGGTCAACCAATGATTTTTCCCTGAAATATATTTGAGTTAGATTCACGTAGCAATTGGAACCACTTCATTTTGATTTTTCTATAATTAGTTATGAATTTTCAAAGTCAGGTCACTCATCTGGAATTTGCCACAGTGAACAGTACTCGATATAAATAAAATTCCAGATTAAGCGTTTAGACTTCAATGACCCTGAAAGTGGTTTAAGTGCTACTGAATGGTCCCTAAGATGTATAAAAATAAGGTTGTGACATTTTGGTATCAGAGCAAAGGATTCTGGCTTAAGAAATGCTCTGAGTAGATGATTTATAGAAAGATATACCATGATAAAGCCGTCATAATTGACACTAAGTTAGTGTTTGCAGGATGGCTAGACATAGATTTGGGTCTGAAACTACAGTAAACCAATGGGAATTAAGACCAGAGGTCTTTAGTTCAGATAGTTCAGAAGAAGAGATAGTAAGCAATGATTCTGACCTCTGGACACCTCCAGTAGCTGGTGATTCTGAGGAGGATAGTTCCTCGGTAGGATCAAACTTTCCAATTGATGATCAGGAGGTGATGATAACAGAAGGCCCTATTCCTGCCATTCCCATAAGTGCGGTACCCTTGAATATAATAGACAGTTCAGGATCCAGTCAAGTACGTGTTCAGAGTAATGCGCCAGATCCCAGTAGGCCCGAAGTGACTTTAGTAGAAATGTATTTGGGAGGTTTAATCGTAAGAATGGTCCCAGGGAGGAACCTGAGTAGAGAGCAACTTGAGAGCTCGGTAGCATTAGCCCGACAACTATATGAGTTGAGGCAGACCCTGTTCGAAAACATAGATCAAGATTATTCGGTCTACCAGGAGTTTATCACAAGGGTGAAAGCCATATATCAAGCCTGGGATCCAAATGTGTTAACCATGGGGCTTTGGCTAGAAATTATGAATGATGTATTGCCGAAGACTCCTACCTGGAGATCGGAGTTGGACCAGTATTTTGATAGAGAATCATATTGTACCATATCCGACTGGATCTACCTAGTAGAAGAATATATTAGAATGAAGTTTAAGAAAAATTAGAGTAATATTTCTAATGTATAAAAGACTAGAATGGTACTGTGATATGTACATATACTCTGTATGTATATTATGTGTGAAATGAAATGAAAAGGAATTATGTTATTTATCGTATTTCCTTCTGTTTTTAAGTATAACAAAATGGTACGAACGAGGAGAACTATTCCAGCTGAGGAACCCCGAGAGGCTGGAAACCTTAATCAAATGATTCTAGAACGATTAGAACAGCAACAAAAGATGATAGAAGAAATGAGAGCTGCTCAAGCACGAAATGAACAAGAAAGAGATGCTGCCATAGCTGCGGCAGTAGCAGCAGCTGTAAATAATTTAAGACCGCCAGAGCCTTCAGGAGCAACTAGTAGAGAACCTGAAGAAGTACCCCAGCAGGCGGAACAGCCCCAGAGAAGGGTTGAATCAAGGGAGGAGGCAGTTGGCATCCAGCAATGGATGGTGCGATTTTGCAAACACAATCCTCCCATATTCGAAGGGACATTTGAGGTACATGTAGCAGAAAATTGGGTCAGCAGATTAGAGAAGATCTTTAAGGTCCTCGACTGCCCGACTGAAACCAAGGCCCAAATGGCCATCTATCAATTGGAAAAGGATGCGGATAGATGGTGGAAGAATACAGAGTTACTTCTCCAAGCAAGAGATATTCCAGTTACTTGGGAAGTATTTCTTGAGCAATTTTATGAGAAATATTTTCCTCAATCTGTCAGAGATGAAAGGGAGGCTGAATTCCTTGTGCTGAGGCAAGGAGAAAAAGAATCTTTTGACGAATATTTGGCCAAGTTCATCCGGCTATCTCAATATTCAACTTACCTACGCCAAGTGGATGACGAACGCTGGATGACAGAAAGAATGATTCGAGGGCTGAATTCTATGTTAAAGGAGAAGTTAACTCCCCAACAATACAGCCAGTTCAATAAGGCTGTGGAAGCATGTCGAATCGTTGAGAACAGCATGAATCATAGAATGCTGTCCAGATCTGGGAGTAAAGATCAAGCGACTCCTGATAAGGCCGGACGGAATCAAGAAGCGGCCAGTGGGAGCGGCTATAAGAAAAGAAAGCGCCCGTGGCAGACCAAGAGGCCTAATAGGGGAAATTTCCGCGGAAGATCCAATAACCGGGATCCAAAGGCCCCAGGATGTGAAAAGTGTGGAAAGAATCATGGTGACAGACCATGCTTGATGGGCCAGAATGTATGCTACACCTGCGGAAAGCCTGGACATTTTTCCAGGGAATGTCCTCAAGCTATAACTGATCCAAGGCCAAGGACGGCGGGACGAGTGTTTGTACTCACTAGAGAGGATGCTCAGCGATCATCTGAGATGATCCAAGGTACAATCTATCTCAATGATCATGCTGTGACTGCCCTATTTGATTCGGGTGCAAGTCATTCCTTTATATCTTATGAATGTGCTAAATGCCTAGGCCTTCTGATCAGCAAGTTACGTTATGATATACAGGTGAAAACCCCCACCAACGCTAGGGTGATCACATCTGATGCCTGTCTAAATAGTGTGGTGCGTTATGAGCACTGCAGTACCACCCTGGACCTGATCTGTATGCCTTTCCAGGAGATTGAGGTCATACTCGGTTTAAATTGGTTATCCTCCAATAATGTGATATTGGACTGCAGGAACAAGACCCTAGTTCTTGGTCCAAAGATCACTGATCGGAGTCTAGAAGTACAACTGAACTTCGTGACAGAGGCTCAGGCAGAAAAATGCCTACGGAAAGGATGTCAGGGATATGTGGTATTCTTTTCTGTTCAAACAGAAGTGGAGGCAGGCATCGAGGAGGTTCCTGTAGTCAATGAATTTCCTGAAGTCTTTCCAAAGGAGATTCAGGGATTGCCTTCGGAGCGTGAAGTGGAGTTTGCGATCGACATTGTACCTGGAGCTGGACCAGTATCAAAAGCCCCATACAGGATGGCTCCCAACGAAATGATGGAACTGAAGAAGCAAATTGAGGAGCTATTGGAGAAGGGTTTTATACGACCCAGTGTATCGCCATGGGGTGCTCCAGTACTGTTCGTCAAGAAGAAAGATGGTAGCTTAAGGCTGTGCATTGACTACAGGGAATTAAATAAGCTTACAGTTAAGAACAAGTATCCTCTTCCCAGAATTGATGACCTGCTAGATCAATTGGCAGGAGCGAGCTTATTCTCCAAAATTGACTTGAGATCTGGCTACCATCAACTAAGGGTCAAGCCAGATGATATTCCAAAGACGGCGTTCAGAACGCGCTACGGACATTTTGAATTTTTGGTGATGCCTTTTGGACTAACCAATGCACCTGCTATTTTCATGGACTATATGAACCGGATTTTTAGGCCTTATCTAGATCAGTTCGTTGTGGTCTTTATTGATGATATTCTGGTGTACTCCAAATCTCCAGAGGAGCATGAGAGGCATTTGAGGATTGTTCTTGGTACCCTTAAAGAGAAGAAGCTCTATGCTAAGCTGAGTAAGTGCGAGTTTTGGCTTTTAGAAGTCAAATTTCTCGGTCATGTCATATCCCGAGACGGGGTAGCTGTGGATCCTAGCAAAGTTGAAGCAGTTTTGAGCTGGGAACAGCCAAGGACAGTGACAGAGATTAGAAGTTTTCTTGGCCTAGCAGGGTACTACAGACGATTCATTCAAGACTTTTCTCGAATTGCCTTACCACTTACCAAGCTGACCAGAAAGAATCAGCAGTTTAAGTGGGATGAGAAGTGCGAGGCTAGCTTCCAGCAGTTGAAGCAGAGATTAACGACTACTCCCGTGCTGATTATTCCAGACCCAACTCAGACTTATGTAGTCTACACTGATGCTAGCAAGCAGGGGCTGGGATGTGTGCTTATGCAGCAAGGTCGAGTAGTAGCCTACGCCTCTCGGCAGTTAAAGCCACATGAAGAGAATTATCCCACTCATGATCTGGAGCTTGCGGCGGTGGTCTATGCCCTGAAGATATGGAGGCACTATTTATACGGAGCAACGATAGAGTTGTTTTGCGACCACAAAAGCCTGAAATATCTGCAGGATCAGAAGGAGCTGAACATGAGGCAGCGGCGATGGATGGAATTGTTAAAAGATTATGACTTCCAAATTAAATACCATCCAGGAAAAGCCAATGTGGTAGCTGATGCCCTGAGTAGAAAGGTGGTGCAGGTTGCATACATGATGATCAAGGAATTGGAACTGATAGAAGATATGCGCGACTGGAGCCCTCTATATCAAATGCAACTGACGGAGAATCCTTTTGGAGGAGTTCATGTCAGAGCTTGCATAGAAGATGAGATCAAAGGGGCTCAGGAACAGGATAAGCTCGCAGCAATATTCAAAGACAAGCTGGAGAAAGGGAAGACAAGGAATTTTGAGATGTCCCCAGACGGATTGCTACAGTTTAGGGGAAAACCCTATATCCTAAATATTGGGGGATTAAGGGAAAGGATTCTGGAGGAAGCACATAAAAGCCGATATACGGTACATCCAGGTATGACCAAAATGTATCATGATGTTAAAAGGTTATTCTGGTGGCCTGGACTGAAGAAAGATGTTGTAGCTTACGTATCTAAGTGCTTAACCTGCCAGAAAGTGAAAGTTGAATATCAAAAGCCAGCAGGAACGTTGCAGCCTTTAGATATCCCTGAGTGGAAATGGGATGGGATTGCCATGGACTTTGTGGAAGGACTACCCTTGACACCAAGTAGACATGATGCGGTTTGGGTAGTAATCGATCGACTGACAAAGTCAGCACATTTCCTGGCAATCAATAAGAGAGATTCTCTAGAAAAGCTGGCAAAGCTGTATATAAAGGAGATCGTTAGGCTCCATGGTATCCCAAGCAGCATTGTGTCTGATAGAGATCCTCGATTTACTTCAAATTTCTGGAGGGCTCTACAGGAAGAAATGGGCACTACTCTCAGATTCAGTACAGCTTATCATCCTCAGACAGATGGTCAATCTGAAAGAACAATACAGACGTTAGAGGATATGCTGAGAGCATGTGTCCTAGATTTCAAAGGCAGCTGGGATATCCATTTACCCCTTATAGAGTTTGCATATAACAATGGTTATCAGGCTAGTATACAGATGGCACCTTTTGAAGCACTCTATGGACGGAAATGTAGATCCCCCTTATGCTGGCTAGAGTTGAGCGAGAGAAGAATGCTTGGTCCGGATATAGTGGATCAAACTGCAGAACAAGTTGCGGTAATTAGAAAACGATTGTTGACGGCTCAAAGCAGACAGAAGAGCTATGCAGATGTCAGAAGGAAGCCGTTGGAGTTTGAAGAAGGAGAACATGTATTCCTTAAGTTAACTCCAACCACAGGAGCCGGACGATCGATTAAGGTGAAGAAGCTGCATCCAAGATACATCGGGCCATTCCAGATTCTCTCAAAGATAGGAGCAGTAGCCTACAAGTTGGCTCTTCCTCCAAATCTCAGCCAGATACATGATGTGTTCCATGTTTCCCAATTAAAGAAGTATATTCCAGATCCATCTCATGTGATAGAGCAAGATGAGGTCGCACTGCGAGATGACTTGACCTATGAGGTTGGACCGGTACGAATTACTGATAGAAAAGTCAAGCAGTTGCGGAATAAGCAAATTCCTTTAGTTAAAGTGATCTGGAAAGTCTTGACTGAACAAGAGGCTACATGGGAAACAGAAGAAAAGATGAGAGAAAAGTACCCTGAATTATTTGTATAGGATAGATGTAATGTAAATTTCGGGGACGAAATTTATTTTTAGGGGGAGAGAAATGTAATATCCTTAATTTTCTGTACTGGTTTCTATGTACAGAATAAACGGAATATATGAGCTCTGTTTCAGGAAAAAGATGTGGTCCTTTATGTAGAGAAAATGATTAAATTGCAAAAGAAAGGAAAAGAAAGGACTTAAATGCAAATATGGAAAGTTTAAGGTAAGGAAGGAAAGGTAGACAAAAATGTGGGGTCTTAAAGTGTAATTTTAGCCAAATTAAGGGACTTAATTATAAAGAAGGAAAAGTTCCCTGGGGCTAAAGTATAAGTAAAGAAAATAGGCCAGAAGTGGTTTGCACCGCCCGACAGCATTTCAGTCCCAGATTCTACCAGAAGGTAGGGCAGGTGACGCCGGGTAACCAAGCCTAATACCGGAATTTTTGAAGATTCCAGATAGCCAGAAATGGACTGATCGTCCAAAAGTTATAAAAATTAATACCGGATACCCTAGGTTTCAGATATAAGTGAGAAAATACAGGATGATGCACCCTTATGGGGCGGATGTCGGGAAACTGACAGGATACCGATAGGAGGTCTGTAGGAAAAGTTATTCACAAAATAAAAATTCCAGACGGGAGTGTGAGGCCTCCAGGGATCCGGGTTGGAGATTTATCGGTATTTTTAAAGGGGCTGAATGCGATCGAATGACTTCGGTCAGATGACCGTTATAACCCCCAAGGATGCCTGAACACAGTAGGACACTGTATCTGGGAAAAAGAGCCGGTGTTCGAAAAAGGTGTATAATCGGTAAATAATAGTTAAAATATTCAATGAACTGTGTTAAAGGAAGATTTCTCGTAATGCGTGCCATACAGGTAATGGACCCAGGAAGCCCAAAAATGGCGCCATTAGAGGCCCAATAAGACTCTTGGACTGATAGGTGGGCCAGTGTCCAGCAGAACCCCGGAAAAGTGCGAAATTACGAAAATGCCCCTATGTTGTACAAAAAGGGCAGCAGATGAATAAAGGATATTCTGGTCATTTTGGACAGACCCAGAGGTCAAGACATGTCTAAATAAGATTGACTAGAGCCAGTATAAGCTTTGACCGAGTCCAGAAAGGTGTGAAATGACGATTTGCCCTTAGGGTTAAAATAGGACAAGATAGGGCACCAAGGGCATTTTGGTCATTTCGCAGGGGATCTGTAATTGAGTCTGGACCCAGTATTAAAAAGTTAATGATATAAAGGGTCTAGATACTAAATGTGAGGTCAGTAGACATAAAAAGGATCTTCAGAAACATCAGGTGCAGAAAACAGCACGTTTTTCGAGGCGATGGACCGGGCCGGTACCGGAGTGGACCGGAAAGCTTCCGGAAGGCTCTAGCTCCCTCTCAATTTCGCCATGTGAAGAATGTGGGAGGTGAGGTGTCCCATGAGTTGGCATTGAGTGATGTCATGCATGATGCAGTAAAAGGAATAAAGAAAAATAGGAAATTCAGGAAAAACCAGGACCACAGGATCATAAGTCTTCAAAATTACAAGATTGCCATTGCTCAACACTATAAATACCCCCCCCTTACCCCTTCATTTCGGTGCAAGCAAGAAAGAGAGGAAGAAAGAAGTTCTTGAGAGAGAAAGTGAGAGAAAGAAAGAAGTAAGGAAGTTCTGGTGAAGTTGGAAGTAGTAGGGAAGTTCTAAAGCACTGCTTTTGAGGTAACAACTAATCCTAGCTCTTATGTAATGTCTTTGTGATGTGTTGTCTTGTTTGGTTGATTGTTGTCCTATATGTTATGCTTGAAGCTCTATTCCAATGCTATGATCATATGTTATTGAATATGGAAGCATGCAGCATACTTATCTGTACACAGTCACAAGCAAGCACCGTCACTCTGCATTACATATTTTGTTATGATTATTGTTACTGGGATTCTTTTGAATCTCATTCCCAAACATAACATTACAGGGGAGGTTCTGTCAAAATAAAATTTGGAAATCTTAAGAGACGCCGGTAGGCTGCCGAAATTCCGGCAACGAAGACGGAACAAAGAAAGGAACTGATACGTACTGTGTTCGTAGTGCTGTCTAAGGAGGCTGGAAGTGAGTGGACCCAGAAGGTTCATCCAGTCTTTCCTGGGTACTACGTAGAATGGTAGTTCTCTTAAGGGAATTACCGAATCGGTACAACATCGGTTACTTTCTAGAAAAGAATTGTAGCAGTTATGCTGCCGGATTATAGACAGAGAAGGATGTAATAAAATATGAGAGAGTTAATCATGCACAGATATATAACAGTTGATTATTTGATATTAATGGTTATCTGGCCTGTATGACTGATATGTGTTGGTTGTATGCTTGGGTATGTAAAGACTAAATGCTGAAAATAGGCTCAGTGAACAGTAACTCGTGAAGACCCATTCATGTTTGATAAATCATTAAAAATAGTAAATGATTGAATTAATGTACGAACTTTTTAGGGTATAAAGTAGACATACTAAGCTTTAATTTTATATATATAATGTCTAAATTGGATGTATACACGAAAAGATATAAATGGTTAAAGTTGGGACCAGAATGCTGGATTCAGGAGAAAGTCATTGGATGAACAGTAATATTTGAACGTTTACCCACGTTAAATTTGTCAAGGATTGGTCAACCAATGATTTTTCCCTGAAATATATTTGAGTTATCTTCACGTATCAATTGGAACCACTTCATTTCGATTTTTTTATAATTAGTTATGAATTTTCAAAGTCAGGTCACTCATCTGGAATTTGCCACAGTGAACAGTACTCGATATAAATAAAATTCCAGATTAAGTGTTTAGACTTCAATGACCCTGAAAGTGGTTTAAGTGCTACTGAATGGTCCCTAAGATGTATAAAAATAAGGTTGTGACATGGAACAACCCAATCATGGAAATATCTATAACATAACTGCCAAAAGGGTCAAACCAAACATTTGAATCCGACATACCTCTGGCACTGTCATCTAGGCCACATAAATGAGAAACGTATTTCTAAACTCCATCAAGATGGATTTCTCAACTCATTTGATTTTGAATCATATGATACTTGAGAATCTTGTTTGTTAGGAAAGATGACAAAATCACCTTTCACTGGGCACAGTGAGAGGGCTACTGATTTGTTGGGCCTTATACATACAGATGTGTGTGGATCGATGAATACAAATGCTAGAGGAGGTTATTCGTACTTTATTACATTCATAGATGATTTCAGTAGATATGGCTATGTATATCTAATGAAACATAAATCTGAATCTTTTGAAATGTTCAAGATATTTCAAAATGAAGTATAAAACCAGCTTGGCAAAACAATTAAAGCCCTTCGATCTGATCGAGGTGGTGACTATTTGAGCCAAGAGTTCATCGATCATCTTAGGAATTGTGGGAGGGTCTCACAATTGACTCCTCCAGGAACACCACAATGGAATGACGTTTCTGAACGGAGGAATTGAACACTATTAGATATGGTTCAATCCATGATGAGTCGAACAGATCTTCCACCATCCTTTTAGGGCCACGCCCTAGAGACAACTGCGTTCACACTAATCGTGTTCCATCTAAGGCAGTTGAAAAGACTCCGTATGAGATATGGACTGGGAGGAAACCTAGTTTGTCTTTTCTCAAGATTGGGGATGTGAGGTCTATGTTAAGTAACAAGCCTCAGATAAATTAGCGCCCAAATCCTCAAAGTGCCTTTTTATGGGATATCCAAAGGAAACCAAGGGATATTATGTCTACAACCCCACTAATAACAAAGTGTTTGTTGTTAGAAATGGTATCTTTCTCGAACGAGAATTTATCTCTAAAAGAACCAGTGGGAGTAAGGTACACCTCGAAGAAGTTCGAGAGCCACAAGACACCACAGAACTACAGATGGAAAACAGAGAAGACTCACAACAAGTTGTTGAGACTCCTCAAGTCACGCAAGGCCCACGGCAATCTAATAGGGCACAACTTCAGCCTCAGAGATATGGATTTCTGATTGCTAACAATCGTGATGTGTTGCTTATTGAGCATAATGAGCCAACTACCTATCGAGAAGCTGTAGTGGGACCAAACTCTGAAAAATGGCTAAATGCCATGAAGTCTGAGATGCAATCCATGTACGACAATAAGGTATGGACCTTAGTCGACCCGCCTGAAGGTGTAAAAACTGTCGGGTGCAAGTGGGTTTTCAAAGAGAAAACTGACATGGATGGCAATGTAAATGTCTTCAAGGCACGACTAGTTGCAAAAGGATTTACTCAAACTCATGGTGTGGACTATGATGAGACCTTTTTCCCAGTTGTAATGGCCAAAGCAATCAGAATCCTCCTTGCCATTGCAGCATATTATGACTATGAAATATGGCAGATGGACATCAAGATAGCCTTCCTTAATGGAAAGCTCCTTGAGGATGTGTACATGACATAACCTGAAGGGTTTATGAGTTCTGAGGACTCTGGTAAGGTGTGCAAGCTTCAAAGGTCCACTTATGGACTAAAGCAAGCATCTCGGAGTTGAAATCATTATTTTGATGAAGTAGTCAAAGAGTTTGGATTTCTTCAAAATATTGATGAACCTTGTGTGTACAAGATGGTTAGTGGGAGCACAGTTATGTTTTTGGTACTCTATGTCGTTGACATCCTACTTATTGGGAATGACATTCCTACCTTGCAGATTGTCAAGTCTTGGTTAGGAAAGTCTTTCTCGATGAAAGACTTGGGTGAAGCCACCTACATCCTAAGAATTATGATCTATAGAGATAGATCTAAAAGACTTCTAGGACTCAGTCAGAGCACATATATAGATAAGATACTGCATAGGTTTAGTATGCAGGAATCAAAGAGGGGTTACATACCCATGTCTCATGGTATTCACCTCAGCAAGGATTTGTGTCCTAGTACACCTGATCAGCAAGGTCGCATGAGTAAGGTTCCATATGCCTCGGCCATAGGATCTATCATGAAACATCCTTCTTTATATCTCTCAGAGTACTCTTGCTATAGCACTTTCAACTGGATTATATCTCTATTGCCAAAAATCCTGGTAGAAAATAACCGTACTGATTTGGTAATTCCCCATGAGAACTACCATTCTACGTAAGTACCCAGGAAAGACTGGATGAACCGGCTAGGTCCACTCACTTCCAGCCTCCTTAGACAGCACCTACGTACATAGTACTCTGTATAGTCTACCAGCACAACGGCGTTTTCTAGTAAATATCTTTAAATCTTAACCTTAAATCTTGACCTTAACCTTAACCTAACATATACTCAATTGGAATTATCTTAGATCATTGGAATACCTCTTAACCTTAAAAACATGAATTTCCAAGAGTTGGGCTTACAGATACTGTTCACTATCATTGTTCACTGGATAATTCCAGATTACAGCCTAAACTTTGGAAATTCATAACTAAATATAGAAAAATCATATTGAGGTGATTCCAATTTCTAATGAAATATATTTCATTTAAATTTGAGATAAAAATATGAAAATGAGGTTTTCTTATCCAGATCAAATCAGTTTATTCGTTGAAAATTTCTGTTCATTTGGTAAATCTGGAAGTTCCAGTTTCTTTGCCCCATTTTCAAAAATTCATTTCTCATTGTATACTTATCCAATTGAGTATAATTACATATGGATTTAAATCTCAGAATGTGTACTTTAAGCTCACCAAATATCGCAGAAAAAATCATTCATTTACTATATAAAAACCTCATCGCAACCTCACTGTATCACAAGACTAGTTTTTTCTTGATCCAGAGTTTAAGTCCAAATTTGAAAAATCATATCAATTTGAAAACTTAACCAAATTACGCGTTCTTGGTGTCTAATTAAATATATGGATCTTATATATGTTCATACAAAATTTCACATGAAACTAAATAGAATAAGGTACTTAAACTATTTCTGGAAGTGATCTGCCTCAGATCGGATCCAGTGAGTAAATTCATTATACATACCAATATATCATTATCTAAGTTAAAGGCATGCTTTTCAAGTCATATACCATTCATACATCCACAATTACCTCCTTCCTTGTGATGTTCCAGCACCTAGATCATGGTTATGGGGGGTAAGATTTAGGGGAATCTCAGTAGCAAACAATACCAAACAATGCATGTATTAATGTAAAGACTTGTGCTTGCTTGTGAAAGTGTTATCATAGTGTGATGAGCATGCTTCCATGTATCATATGAAATACAATTGGCCAAAGAAATCATAAAATAACAGATCTTCAATCATCTACCATAAACACACAATTCAACCGAGCCATAGCACAATCAAGCATACATTACATACATACAAGTTTAGGGTAAGTCCACTACCTTGGATTTAAGCTCTCTTTCTTATGCTTGCACTTGCTTCCCAAGCTTTTCAATCATGAAGCTTTTTAGTCAATCATTCCCCAACACCTTCTTAGAGGTTTCAAGGTCCTAAACACATTCATATTCATTACATAATCCATTAGGACCATGAACTCATACACTACTCAAGACTACCTCTCTTGAACCTTTAACTTGCTTTAACTAACATAACTTTCTTTAATCTTTGCCAATTAACTTGGCCTTTGAACCAATTGATGTCTTGACCTTACCCTACATAATTTCACCTTTTGGATCCATTTATGAACTCAAAATAACCAAATTCCAGCAAGAATGCACTGTTCTGTACAGATTTGGAAAAACATACATAAATCTTCCAAAAATTCTCATTTTGATTCCAATGCTTCCCATACTTGTTCCTCCACTTTTCCCGCACACAATCTCATTTTAAGACCATTGGAAGCATCAAAATCATGAAATTCAAATCACTGTTCATGCGAGTGAACAGTACCGTGAGGAATTTTCAACATTATAACCTTTAATTCCAATGGTTTCCAAGGTTCAAAACCTTTCCAATCCTACACAAAATCATCATATAAACTCAATGGAAGCATTAAATCATTGAAATTCCATTTCCTTCTATCATAAACAGTGCATGAACAGTGCAAATCGAAATGGTAAAGTCAAGAACATCAACTTAATTCACAACCAAGCATGTAACTAACTTGTTTAAGTTTGTCTTAACTATCTATGACTTAAAACTCATATTCCTTTCACATATACACAAAAATTCCAGCAGCACCTCCCCAAGATTTAAGCCTCAAAAACCACTTAAACTCAAGCACAAACCATAAGAACAAAGGGTAGAAGCAAGGAGACAACTTACCTTGTTTCTTCAAGATCCTTGCTTCCTCCAAGCTTGAGAGAAAATTTTGCAAGAGGTTCCCTATGGTCTTGTGCTCACGGTTTTGGAGTCTCCAAGGGGGTATTTATAGAAAAATCTTGGGAAAATTGAAGGCCAAGATCACCTTGGAAACTATTTGATCTAATGGTTAAAGGTTTGATCTTGGAATGTCTTTTCACTTCTTACTCATGACCTTACCACCATAACATCACTAGCATGGCCTCACTTGGTACACCTAACCCTTCCTCTTTGGCCCCATTTTGGTGTCCTTGTGTGTCCTTCTTTCTTTTCAAAAATCCATAAATTATTCATTATTGGACTTGGGCTCCAAGATAACTTTTGGACCTTATTGGGCTGGCCTAGGATAACATGTTGGGCCTCTTTTAGGTCCAATAGCTAATTGGCCCAAATCCCAATGTACTTTCCTCATATCGATATCCGTAAATTACCCTGATCTTAGCATAAATGCTAAACACCTCTCTTAATTGTTCTAACATTTTTAGAAATTCATACTAATGTAAAATGAATTCTCTACAAAGTTTCATAATTTTCTGAGACCCAGAAGTCCTGTTAAAAATTACATACGTTTCCTTAAACCCTTTATCGGTGTCCTTTTTCACTGTAAATTCCATAATTAATTCTACAGGACTCCTTTTTGACTTCTGTCAACTTCATAAATTCTCATATTAATTATAATAATTTACTATCAATTTTTATCTGATATTCATCCATTGTATGAAATGACCAAAATGCCCTCCATTCACTTCTGGTTTCTTAGGGCATCATGGAGGCATTTTCGTAACTTTGCCCTTTGGCTCTTACGCTTTCTTCCTCTTCCAATTTAATCCCTTTCTTTACATAAATGGCCACATCTTTTTCTGATAAATCTCATATATTTCATTCAATCTGTACATACAACTTAGTACAGAAAATTAGGGATGTTACATATCATGTATGCCATGTTATGTACTCGACCGGATGTCTCGTTTGCCTTAAGTATGACTAGCAGATATCAACAGGACCCCGGTGAAAGCCATTGGACTACTATCAAGAATATCCTTAATTACTTAAGAAGGACTAAGGACTTATTCTTGGTCTATGGTAGATTGGATGACGAGCTCTGTGTAACTGGTTACACAGATGAAAGTTTCCAAACTGACTAGGACGACCAGAAATTGTAATCTGGATACATATTCCTCCTGAATAATGGAGCAGTAAGCTGGAAGAGCTCTAAGCAGAGCACTGTAGCAGATTCTGCAATGGAAGCTGAGTATATAGCAGCATCTGATGCAGCTAAGGAGGCTTTTTGGATCAGGAAGTTCATTGCTGAACTAGGGGTGATACCTACCATCTCAGATCCAATAACTTTGTTCTGTGATAATAGTGGTGCCATTGCATAGGCCAAAGAGCCTAGGTCATATCAAAGGACTAAGTATATACTCAGGCGAGTTCATCTCATCAGAGAAATCAATGATAGAGGTGATATAAAAATATGTAAGGTAGCAGGAGAAGACAATATTGCTGATCCTCTAACAAAGCCGCTTGTGCAAGCAAAGCATGAGTGTCATGTTAGGTCAATGGGAATTAGGCAAATTGATGATTGTACCTAGTGCAAGTGGGAGGATGTTGGAGATTATGCCCTAGGCGTAAATCATTGTATTATGAACATTGTTGATTTATGAATTTCTTAATTATGTTATCACATTATTTGCATGTTTACTGTGATGACCATCCTTGGATAACTCATGATCTTATCCTAAATGTCCCTGGTCGGTTATCTATGCGGGAGCAGAGATAAAATAAGATCAGTATGACTTTAAAGATATATAGAGATATAAATCAAAGTCATAGGCACATGTAAGAGTACAAGGTGTTGGACTGACCCGCTGTGAGAGAGCTACATGGGTTAAGTCATAAGCTTCTCTCATATACAAACCATGACACTATGCCCTTTGACCTGAGATCATCAAGGATTCCTACATGACAAATGCTCAGCTTTGACCTAGTCAAAAGTCACTTTTGACCGAGTGATCATAAAGTCTATGTTCGGGCTTAGTGGTTTTTCATGCGGAGGAATGTGAATGGTCAAGATGGAATTTATCCCTCACATTCGTAGAGAGATATTACTGGGCCCCTCGATGAGTGAGTCTGAGAAATGTATGGCCATACTGTAATGGAAAGGTAGTTCCATTTCTATAGTCAGACTACTTAGGGATCGAGAAAGTAACGGTCAGGAACAGGAGGATGACGTTCTCCATGCCTCATCCATGACCAAAATATCGTGTGACAAAAGGGATATGATATGGTTGTATGAAAGATAACATTGTTCATCGATCCTCATATGATTTGGGTAGTCGTAATGTGTAACATCCCAATTTTTGGGTCTAGTTGAGCTGGGAGGTAGTCTGATATGGGCAGGCTGCTAAACCCGTAGTCCTATGGTGGTAATCTGATATGGGCGGATTATTTACCTGTATTTTGTAGGATCCGAGGGATGAGCTAAGTCCTTCAGGATGTAAAGATGAGTTAAGTCTTTAACCTACAGAATTGGGATAGTTCACCTAGGTTCAAAATGAGGAATGTGAGGAATGTCCTAAGTCTTAAGCCTAGGAATTCTGCAGGTAGCTTGATATGGGCTGGCTCCTGTGTAAGATAACCTGATATGGGCGGGTTGTCAAGCCTTTCAAGTAACGATGACTCTCGAAGAGTTTAAGGGATGAGTTATTGAAAGAGAATTTCTAGAACTTAAGATGAAGGATAAGAAGATGAGAATAGATGCCGGAAAGAGAATGCAGGGGCAAAATCGTAATTATGGGAAAGATCGGGCTGGTAGCCGATGAGTACCATATTTTGCCAGAAAATAGAGAAAATTATGCTGATCATTTCACTGAACTGTGAAATGTGCTTATGAGGTCTCTATGTGTATGAAAGGATTAGAAATGTGACCAGGGGTAAAATGGTCATTTTTGAAAAGTGTGCGCGAGAGCGTAGTTTCAGGCAAAAATAGCCCAGTCCGGATAAAATATCTGAAAATACCGGGAGATAGAGAAAAGAATTCCGGGTTGAATGACGTAACACAGAATTTTGATTTGAGGTCCCGATTTTTCTGTAAAAATTCCTGAAGATAGGAATTTACAGTTATAATCGGTAAAGGAAAGGCAGTCCGAATAGAGATGATCGGACTGTGGCCAGAGGCCATACAGTGTTTTCTAAGGCCCATAGTGACACCAGGGAAGGCCCAGGCCCATAATATCAGTTCAGTGGTAAGAGGAGCCGGTGTCCGAGAAAAAGGTGCAAAATGACGAAAATGCCCTTATGTTATAGAATAACTGAAAAATGAGTAAAGGGTATTTTGGTCATTTGGCTAAGGTTAGTCAGTCCAGACAGGGTATCTGGATAGTTGACCAGGGTCAGAGAGTACTCTGGTAAGATGTGAAAAGATAATAATGCCCCTAGACCTAGTAAAGTAAAGAAAGAGAGACTAAGGGCATTTTGGTAATTTGCCAAGGGGTGTTTCTTAGGAATCGTGCCATCAGAGTACTTGGGCTTGATCAGGATCCAAGATAACATTCCCAGAGCCCAAAAACGTAGGCTCAGTGATATGTGGGAAAAAGTGGCATTAAAATACTATTTTAATGCTGTTTCAATAAAGTAAAGTTACTCGGTCGGCACGATAACCGAGGAGGTGATCAGATAAAGTCCGGGACTTATCTGGATAGCATTGGAAGGCATGAAAGGTCCCTTCCAGGTGCCACATGGCGCAACCTTAGAGGCAGAAGAAAAGTTGAGGACACGTATTACGGTGCAAGACTTTGGACCGGTACTGGATTGGACTGAACTGCTGAGTCAGCTGATGAGGTGTCCAGGAATTGTGACATGTGAAGAATGTGGCGATGAGGTGTCCCGGTGAGGTGTCCTAGATGATGTCATGCATGATGCAGTAAAAAGAAATAAAGAAAAATAGGAAAATCCAGGAAAAATCAGGACCACATGTTCAGATGGCTTCAAAATTACAGAAATGCCATCCATTAAAGCTATAAATACCCCCTTCCCCTCCCATTTTATGCATCCCACGTTTTTGGCAAGAAAAGAAAGAGAAAGAAGAGAGAGAATGAGAAAGAAAGAAAGAAAGGAAGTTCTGGTAGAGTTGGAAGCAGTATAGAAGTTCTGGAGTTCTGCTTTTGAGGTAGTAACTAATCCTAGCTCTTATGTAATGTCTTTGTGATTTGTTGTGCTATTGTTTGGTTGGATTGTTGTCTTATATGTTATGCTTGAAGCTCTATTACAATGCTATGATCATATGTTATTGAATATGGAAGCACGCAGCATACTTATCTATACACAATCACAAGCAAGCACCGTCACTCTGCATTACATATATTGTTATGATTATTACTACTGAGATTCCCCCGAATCTCATTCCCATATATAACATTACAGGGGAGGTTCTGTCAATAAAATCTGGAAATTTTAAGAGATGCCGTTATGCTGCCGAAATTCCGGCAAGGAAGCAGGAACAGGGAAAGGAACTGATACGTACTGTGTACGTAGTGCTGTCTAAGGAGGCTGGAAGTGAGTGGACCCAGCAGGTTCATCCAGTCTTTCCTGGGTACTACGTAGAATGGTAGTTCTCATGAGGGAATTACCGAATCGGTACAACATCGGTTACTTTCTACAGAAGGAATGTAGCAGTTATGCTGCCGGATTTTAGATAGGAGAAGATGTAATAGAAATATGATAATTTGCTGTATGCCTTGTTGTATGACATTTTATTATTTAATAATAAATGTTGTTTGGCATGTTCAATTTGTGAATGGGGAATTAAGGGAGAAATTCGCAGGTCCTAAGGTAGCAGTGTTCTAGCCTCAGTTTGACCTAGTAAACGAAGGAGTTTGGCCACAGAATTTGGCACATTAGTCATACACATCTGGGGCATTACGTGGATAGGTAATAAGCCTCATTTGGATGTGTAGAACGAGATAAATTAATTTTCAAATTAAAGGTCCAAAATAAGAAACTTAAGAGTAAAATTTTGAATTTCTGGGCTTAAGTTAAGGTATAATCAAGCTAATGTTGCTTCCGCAAGTGTACTCTGAGGAGTCTAAGGGAGGATGTTTCATAATGTCTTGCTAGAGACCGTTTACGACTTGTGGGTTAGTATAGTAATTGGCCCACTGCTAACTTCATATGGGCCTACAGGGTCACACACAAAATAGTCCAACACGAGCTATGATGTCCAGATTCATTGAATCTAAGACATGTCCAGATTCAATGAATGATCTAGGGTAGTTATATATATATTTTAAATATATATAAATTCGTATATATATATTATATATAATATAAGAGATATTTGCAAGATTTAATTTATAAGGATAAATTAAATTTCTATCACTTTTGAATTTGAATTTAAATTGATATGATCTATTTGAATTTAAAATTTAAATTGATAAGATATCTCAAATTTGATTTATGAGAATAAATCAAATATAATTCTGTCTTATCTTTATCTTAAATTAAATAAATAGGTGAATTAAATCTGTGAGACGAATTTAATAAAAATCATATTTATTTAATTAGTTTCTTATCAAATTATGCAATATATGATATTGTATTAAATTCAAATTTAATCTTATATTAATTTTGAAACCCAGCCCAATTAGAAGCCCGATAGCATCCTATATATTTGATATTAGGGGCTAGGGTTCTACACAAGAGATAAAAGGGGCAAGGAGAGTGCAAAAGGTTTGCAGATAAGAAACTGCCAAAATAGAGACGGTGAGGATGGATTCTTGAGAAAGCCCTAGAGGGACAAGAGGCGCTAGCACGTCGTTCGTGGTTGGAATGTTGTTCGTGTGGATACCGGTAGAGGAAGCCGATCTGAGTTGTCAACTTCTTGCGATCAAAACAGAGCACCAGGTTGACAAAGTTGCGACCAGTTGACACAGAGGTCGCGACTAAATAGGCATTGGACGTCAGAAATCTGAAAAAAGATGACAGGTCGCGACTAGAAGCTGAGGAAGGCGCTACTGACAACTCTAGAGGCTACAGGTCATAACTAGAAGTTGAGGAGGTCATGACATAAAACTCCAGAGGTGACAGGTCGTGACAATAAGCTGAGTAGGTCGTGACTGTAAACTCCAGAGGCAAAGAGTCGCGACTAGTGGACACTAAGGTCGCGACAACAACTCGAATACCGAAGGTAACACCTCTTCCTCCTTTACTTAAACACATTCGGTAGATCCTGGCAGGGAATGGAAAATTTTTTAAAGGAAATTTCCATTGCGTGTCTTCCAATTCCCATCAGTGACCATAAAGGAAATATGGTAAGCACTGGAGATTACTCACGAATGGACATCGGGAGTAAAATAAAGCAAAATCAACACTCTGACCACTGAGTTTGAATTGTTTCAGATGAACCCGGTGGAGAGTATCAAAGATATACAAGTTAGATTTTCCCATTTGATGAATCATTTAATCACACTTGACAAAAGATAAAGCCAAGAGGATCAAGTGAGGAATAATCTCGATGATCTGTGTCATATCCTAATTTTTTCCTATATGTATAATACTGATAGAGGAAAGAGGTTTGGAAAGGATTATGATGATGAATGGAAAAGAAAGAAAATGAATGAGCCATAAGTACAGTAATTCTTTGAAATTACAAATACCATGGATAAAGTTTAAGGTAGAGAAGCTTCAAGAGTTGTTAACTCATAGTAAAGAGAGTACCCATGATGTTAGTTTCAGATAGCCTTATTATTATTAGAGACTGAACTCAGAATCTTCTTACATGAAGAATTAAGTGAAGTTAATAAAGGTTCCTAAGATGAGGATAAAGAGAATGAGAATAAAAGCTAGATAGATCCTCCAAATGAGGATAAAAAGATTAGAAGGCTAGATAGACCCAAGAGAGACAGTATGAGAAGAAGGGTATAAGATAGCAAAGTACCAGAGTTGAAGCCTTTTAGCACCAGTGCTTTAGATTTTTATCAGCACTTTTTAGTCAAGTGTGCTCAAGCAAGAGTAGCCAATGATGGGTGACCTTGGGAAGTAATGATGAGAAGAGGTGTAAATGCAACAAAAGTTTGGCATAGATGCACAAAGTTAAGTAAAATGATAAAAAGAGTTATAAAAAGTTAGAAAGGGGTTATGAATGGTAAGGGATTAGAACCTTATGTCAAGTCCAAATAGAGTGGATTTGAAAGGAAAGATTCAGATTACAGATTTATGTCAAGAGGAAGTTAGAAAGACTTAAGAGCAAGATCTTACTCAGAAAGTTATAAGTTAAAGAGAATGTTAGACTTATGGTATCTCAAGTCATGATAAGAAATGTCATAATATAGCCAGATTTGGCAAGATATGCCATGATACGGCATGATAAGTATGTAATGAGATACATAATGAGAAATATGTGTTGAGAAGTATAATACGAAGTGGCTTTATAGCTAATTCTGTAGACAGATAGAGAGGCTCCCTTTTGTAGGGATAAGATGTTTAAATGTTATGTTATGGATGGAATAGTAAGTGAAAGCTTTCACTCCTTGCATGAAATGCCAAGCATTATCTATGTTTGTAAAATATGCTAAAGCTACGAATGTTAGAGCTATACAAGCTCTGAGTGTTAGAGCTATGCATATAAGAAAAGGAATGCTTGAGCTCCGATGTTAAAGCTTTGCATTCATGAGTAGGTATGCAGTTCTGTAACACGTTGGCCAGGCATTATGCATGTTAGAGTATGTGCTCCTAATTAGCAGTAAAGTAAAGAAAAGAATAACTGCATAAGTCCTCTCTCTATATGATGCTAAATTATTAAAGATGATAAGAGCAACAATAGAGTGATAAGAGTTTCTAAGAAAAAGAAATATGATTATACAAAAAGAGAGATGAAGCTTGCGGATGTTAAGGAACTCTGCGAGATACTAAGATAAGTAATAAGAGATAAGTGCTAGAAAGTATGATGAGTAGACAAAGGAATAAAGAAGATGGACTAAAATGAAAAGCCTAAAAGTTCTATGGTATGAAATGTAAAGTAGACAAAAGCTTTGGGCCATTAAGTGTAATTATGAAAAGTTGAGGGCCTAAAGTGTAATTATGAAAAGTCAAAGGGCAAAATGGTAAATATGAAAAGTTAAGTCGAAAAAGGCCTAAAAATACCTGGAATTAGTTTAGTTCCAAATTTTTCCAGTAAATAGAGAAAATTATTCTGATCAATTTAACGCTACATATAATTTTGATTTGAGGTCCCGAAAAATTGATATTAATTTCAGAAGTTTGGTAATTATTGTATTATCTTTTAGACCTCATAATCAGATAAAATTTGGTAGTAAATTCTTATAATTAATATGAGAATTTATGAAACTGACAGAAGTAAAAAATGAGTCCTGTAGAATTAATTAATAGAATTTATAGTGTAATAAAATACCCGATAAATATCTTCGAGAGAGGTTTCTTGGGATTTGTGCCATAAAGGTAGTGGACCATATAAATGCCAAAATGGCGTCACAAAGGCCCAATAAGGTAACTGAACAGTTATGTGGGCCAGTGTCCAGAGGAATCCCGAAAAAATACAAAATTACGAAAATGCCCCTAGGTTATAATAATGTACAAGAGATGAACGGAGGGCATTTTGGTCATTCTGGATAGGCCAAAATGCCAAAGCAAGTGTAAGAATGAGTACTCAAAATCAATATATGCCCTGATAAGGTACAAAGAGGTGTGAAATGACAATTATGCCCTTATGGTTAATATAATGCAAGAAAGGGCACCAAGGGTAGTTTGGTAATTTGCCAAGGGATCTGTAATTAAGTTTAGACCCAGCACAAGAATGTCAATGGTAGGAAGAATTTGGATACAGTCTGGTTTAGAAAAATTGGACTGAGCCAGTACCAGATTAGACTAAAATTTTTCCAGATGCTTCCTCCCTTCACAATTTTGTCACTTGGGCTATGAGGTGTCCCTTGATGATGTCATGGATGATGTCATAAGTATTTTTTTAAGAAAAGTTAAATCCAAGAATAATTGTGAGCCATTAGATCAAATAATGCACAAAGTGATCTTGGCCATCTATTTTCCATGAGATTTCTCTATAAATACCCCCAAATTTTGATTCAAAACTGTGGCATGAGAACCCTTGGAGAAACTATGGAAAAATAAAAACTCAAGCCAAGACAAAGAAGAATTCAAGGTCCCAAGTTCAAGCAAACTAGAAATTAAAGGTAAGCAATCTATTATAGTTTATTTTCCTTTGATTTGGGAGCTTGAACTTAGGGTTTTCATGGGAGAAAGTTGAGTTTTCTCTAAGGTGTAGATGCTGTCCAAAACCTTAGATGAAAAGGAGAAAGAAGAAATTAAAGTTAGAGTTATGAGATTAAAGCTTAAACAAGCTAGTTAGATAATTGGTTGTTGAATCAAGTTGATATTCTTGACTTTGCCATGGTTGAAATATTTCAGTTTGCACTGTTCATGATAGAAGGAGATGAAATTTCAATGATCCATTGAATTTATATGATGATTTTGTGTAGGATTGGATAGGTTTTGAACCTTGGAAACATTGGAATTGAAAGTTGTAATGTTTGGAATTCTTTTCTGCTACTATTCACTTGCATGAACAGTGATTACAGTTTCATGATTTTCATTGTTCCAATGGTTTTAAAATGAAAAGTTGTGTGGGATAAAGTAGAGAAACAAGTATTGGAAGCATTGGAATCAAATGAGAATTTTTGGAAGAATTATGCATGCTTTTCAATTCTGTCCAGAACAGTGCATGGGAGCTAGAATTTCATGATTCTAAACTCTTAAATGGATTCAAACGTTTAAATTGTGTAGGGTAAGGTCAAAACATCAATTGATTCAAAGGCCAAGTCAATTGGTAAAGATTAAAGAAAGTTATGTTGGTTAATGTTCAAGAGAAGTTAGATTGTGATGAATGGATGATTATGTGATGTTAGGATTTGATTGTGGACTCAAAAGAGGAAGCCACACATCAAGGAAAAGTAAGAAGGAAGAAGCAAAGTTAAAGTGAAAAAAAGTAAAGCAATAAGGTAGTAAGTAAACTTGCCCTAAACTTGTATGTATTGAATGTGATGCTTGATTGTGCTATGGCTTTGTTAAATTGTGTGCATATGTGTAGATGATTGAAGCTCTATTTCTATGCTTACTTTGGCTAATTGTATTTCATATGATACATAGAAGCATACTCATTACACTATGGCAACACTTTCACAAGTAAGCACAAGCAATTACATTAATACATGCATTGTTTAGTATTGTTTGCTACTGAGATTTCCTCAGAAATCTCACCCCATCTATGTAATCCCAATCCCAACATGTTTATGAATGAGGAAAGGGGATGAAGAATCATGAAGAGGAGTTAGGGATTGGTTAGTGTAAATGTTATGGAATAAAAGTATGAAATTTTACAGACATTTAGTTAACATGTCAAGCTTCATTTTGACCCCAAGAACACCTTATTTTTATTCTGTACAAAGAGAACCAATTTTCTAAAAATAGGGACCAGAATCTGTTTTCAGAATTTTTGACTAAATGAATAGTGAATTTAACAAATAAACTGTATCAATGTGCTAAGCATTTGGTCAGGAAATTATTTTTCCCTTAAACTTCAAGATGTTAGCTTCGAGTAGAATCTTTAATCTCTTCATTTTGATTTTTCTAGAATTAATTATGATTTTTCAAAGTTTGTCGCCGAATCTGGAATACCATATGAACAGTAACTCGCCAAGAGTAAAAATTCCAGATTTAGCTAATGGACTTCAAAGGTCATGTAAGTGGTTCTAAGTGCTACCGAATGGTCCCTAAGACTTACGAAAGTAAGGATGTTTCATTTTCGTATCAGATTAGAAGTTTCTGGCATCAGGTAGGATAATTCCCAGACCCTAACTCTAAGTAATGAGTATATTGTTAAGTTAGGGTATTTATTGGGATAGTTAGTCTTGATTATTAAAGCAACTTTTTGCAGGAGTTGATATGGGATTTCATGAAGTTAAGTCTGAGCCTTTAGTTAATCAAGGAGATCCCCGACCAGTAATGATATATGAAGATGATATACATCCAGACTTTGATTCTTCAAACATGGAAGAGAGTTCAGATGATAGTATAGGGAATCAGTCAGGAAGGTCTACAATAGAATATCCCATAGATATTTTTGTAGACTCAAACCTGCTGTCTGGAGATTATGTAGAGATTCAGCCTGAAGTGGTACATGCCCAGATAATGCTGAGTCTAGTGACTCTACACAGTATGAGTTTATGCTAGTGCCCTCTAATCCTAATGTAAGCTCTATTCCTCCGATGAGAGGATAGATTACGGCTGAGGAAGTTAAGTACTGGTACTGGATGATGGGTAGACCATATATTATTCTTCCTCTACCAGAGTTTGAGGATAGGTTTGATATGAGTAACATGCAACAATTCCTTAATCCAGAAATCTAGTCTCAACCTATGACAGTCCCTTCCTATTCTTACGGTCCAGGAATATATGACGCTATAGATAAAGATCAATGGGATGTTCCTGGTCCTAGTCAACCCCATCCTTCTTTGCAAAAGATAGATAATATTGACTATATCAGTCTCAAGAAAGATGTGGAGACTGAACTACTCAGTTTAGGTCAAGAGTAGAGATCAAGAGCAATCAGTTTTTCTGTATTTCCTCAATGCCGCAACAAGTATGATAAATTGATATACGATAGAGGGCATTGACCTGAATCAGGTTTATAATCTAGAAGATTGGCATGAGATGATCGTAAGTCAGATATTTCCATATACTCCTACATGGCATGTATAGCTAATTGAATTTCTAGAAATGATTCACCAGCTGATATACAAGGATGGCATTTCTGTATGCAGAAGTATTTGTAGTTTACGATTCCCTAGAAAAGTATGTAAACAGGGATTAGGGGTAATATAAATATGTAAACAGTGTAAAGTAAAGTAATTACGTAAATGTATAATAGTTATGACTTACCCCATATATGTAATTGAGATGTATGTACAAATGTTATGGCAATATGAAATATGAGTTTTGATGTGATATAATGAAATGATAGTTGGTTGAACATCTATGTGAATATGTTCCCTATTTAATTTAATTATGATAGATAGATATGGATGAATTTCAACTTGCTCAAGCTCATCAAAGTTAAGAACAAGGATCGGCCATTGCTATCGTAAGGACTGGACAAGAACATTAGAAGGGAATGATTAGAGAAAGCTGTGTCCAGGTCATGATGTGAAGTAGTTTAGGTCGTTACTAGAAGTTTCAGAGAAGTTATGTCGCGACTAGTTAATCCACGGGTTGTGACCAATATTTACAGATGTGTTTTGGTCGTGACGAGTAAAGACTATTGGCCACGATGAAAAGTTACAGAGTTATTAGGTTGCAATGAGTCAGGTCATAGGATGTGACTCTTAAATGGGCTCTTGGCCTTGAATGAGAAGGCAAGGGGGAGGGGGTATTTATAGTTTTCATGGATGGCATTTCTATAATTTCCAAGAACTCTGAACTTGTGGCCACCGTTTTTCCTGGAATTTCTTATTTTCTTTTCCATTTATGACATCATCACCATGACATCATCCAAGGGACACCTCATGGGACACCTAATCCCTCACATGGCAAAAATGAAGGTCCAAGAAGCCTCTGGAGAAATTGCAGTCGAATCCGGTGCAGGTCCGGTCTGATTCCTCGAAAACTGGACTATTTTCTGAAAATCCATATTATGTCTTCTGACCTTAAATTTAGTATCTGGGTCCTTTATATCATTAACATTTTCATACTGGGTCTAAACTTAATTACAAATCCCTTGCAAAATGACCAAAATGCCCTTGGTGCCCTTTCTTGCACTATCTTAACTTTAAGGGTAAAATCGTCATTTTACACCTCTCTGTACCCTGTCAGGGCATATATTAACTCTGGTTAACCTTACCTATGTATGTCTTGGCATTTTTGCCTATCCAGAATGACCAAAATGCCCTCCATCCATCTATTACTCTTTTGTACAACACAGGGGCATTTTCATAATTTTGCACTTTTCCGGGGTTCCACCGGACACTGACCCATCTATCAGTCCAAAGGTCTTACTGGGCCTTTGATGGCTCCATTCTTGGTCCTCCTAGGGTCCACTACCTTTATGGCACGCATCACGAGGAATCTTCCCCGGTAATGTTAATCGATTATTTTCGCTGTTATACACCGTTTATACACGTCTACGGACACCCGCTCCTTTTACCAGATAGACTGGCCTACTGTATTTAGGCATCCCTGTGGGTCATAGCAGTCATCTGACTGAGGTCATCCAAACTCATTCAGTCCCAATTTAAATACCGATAAATCTCCTAATCGGATCCCCGGAGGTCACATACTCCCGTCTCAATTTACTAATTTGTGAATAACTTTTTCTACAGACCTCCTATCGGTATTCTGTCAGTTTCCTGACATCCGCCTCATCAGGACGCATCATCCTGTAATTTCTCACTTATATCTGAAATCTAGGATATCCGGTAGGAATTTTTTTATACTTTTAGACTATCAGATCAATTTTGGCTATCTGGAGTCCTGAGAAAATTCCTGTATTAAGCTGGATTACCCAGCATCACTTGCTCTATCTTCTGGTGAAATCTGGGACTGAAATGCTTTCGGGCAGTCCAAACCACTTCGGCCTAACTTTCTTTAATTATAATTTAGCCCCAGGGAACGTTTCTTCTTTGCACTTAAGTCCCTCAAATTTGACTAAAATTACACTTAAAGACCCCACATTTTTGTCTACTTTTCCTTTTTAGCTTTAAGCTTTTCATAATTGCACTTAAGTCCTTACCTTTTCTTTCTTTTTCAATTTAATCCCTTTCTTTACTTAAATGGCTACATCTTTTTCCTGAAAATAACTCATATATTTCATTCAATTTGTACATACAAATCAGTATAAAAAATTAGGGATATTACATTTCTCTCCCCCTTAAAATAAATTTCGTCCTCGAAATTTACATTATACATATCCTATGGAAACAACTCAGGATACTTCTCCCTCATCTTTTCTTCTGTTTCCCATGTAGCTTCATGTTCAGTCAAGCCTTTCCAGATCACTTTGACTAGAGGAATTTGTTTATTCCGTAACTGCTTGACCTTTCTATCGGCAATTTACACCGGACCAACCTCATAGGTCAGGTCATCTCACAGTGCGACTTCATCTTGCTCAATCACATAAGATGGATCTGGAACATACTTCTTTAATTGGGAAACATGAAACACATCACGTATCTGGCTATGATTTGGAGGAAGAGCTAACCTGTAGGCTACTGTCCCTATCTTTGAGAGAATTTGGAATGGTCCGATGTATCTTGGATGTAACTTCTTCACTTTGATTGATCGTCCGGCTCCTGTAGTTGGAGTTAACTTAAGGAATACATGCTCTCCTTCTTCAAATCCCAACGGCTTCCTTCTGACATCTGCATAGCTTTTCTGTCTGCTTTAAGCCGTTGACAATCGTTGTCTAATCATTGCAATCTGTTCTGCAGTTTGATCCACTATATCAGGACCAAGCATTCTCCTCTGGCTCAACTCTAGCCAGCATAAGGGGGATCTATATTTTCGTCCATAGAGTGCTTCAAAAGGGGCCATTTGAATACTAGTATGGTAACTATTATTATATGCAAACTCTATAAGTGGTAGATGGATATCCCAACTACCTTTGAAATCCAAAACACATGCTCTCAACATATCCTCTAGCATTTGGATTGTTCTCTCCGACTGGCCATCCGTCTGAGGATGATAGGCTATACTGAATCTGAGAGTAGTGCCCATTTCTTCCTGTAAAGCCCTCCAGAAATTAGAAGTAAATCGAGGGTCTCGATCGGACACAATGATATTTGGGATACCATGAAGTCTAACAATCTCTTTTATATTCAACTTTGCCAGCTTCTCTAGAGAATCCCTCTTATTGATTGCCAGAAAATGAGCTGACTTCGTCAATCGATCAATTACTACCCACACTGCATCATGCTTACTTGGAGTCATGGGTAGTCCTTCCACAAAGTCCATGGCATTACTATCCCATTTCCACTCAGGGATATCTAGAGGCTGTAATGTTCCCGCTGGCTTTTGATGTTTAATTTTTACTTTCTGGCAGGTCAAGCACTTAGACACATAAGCCACTACATCTTTCTTCAATCCAGGCCACCAAAACAACCTTTTAACATCATGGTACATCTTGGTCATTCCTGGATGTACTGTATACCGGCTTTTATGTGCTTCCTCCATAATCTTTTCTCTTAATCCCATAGCATTAGGGATATAGGGCCTTCCCCTGAACTGCAACAATCCATATGGGGAAATCTCAAAATTCCTGGTCTTCCCTCTCTCTAGCTTATCTTTAAATATTGCTGCGAGCTTATCCTGCTTTTGAGCCTCTTTTATCTTATCTTCTATACAAGCTCTGACATGAATTCCTCCGTAAGGACTCTCTGTTAATTGCATTTGATACAGAGGGCTCCAATCTCGCACATCTTCTATCAATTTCAACTCTTTGATCATCATGTGTGCTACCTGCACTACTTTTCTACTCAGAGCATCAGCTACCACATTGACTTTTCCTGGATGGTATTTAATTTGAAAGTCATAATCTTTTAACAATTCCATCCATCGCCGTTTCCTCATATTCAGCTATTTCTGATCCTGTAGATACTTCAGGCTTTTGTGGTCACAATACAACTCTATAGTTGCTCCGTATAAATAATATCTCCATATCTTCAGAGCATAAAGCACCGCCGCAAGCTCCATATTATGAGTGGGATAATTCTCTTCATGTGGCTTTAACTGCCGAGAGACATAGGCTACTACTCTACCTTGCTGTATCAGCACACATCCTAACCCCTGCTTACTAGCATCAGTGTAGACTACATAAGTCTGAGTTGGGTCTGGAATAATCAGCACGGGAGTAGTGGTTAATCTCTACTTTGACTCTTGAAAGCTAGCCTCGTACTTCTCATCCCACTTAAACTGCTAATTCTTTCTGGTAAGCTTGGTAAGTGGCAAGGCAATTCAAGAAAAGTCTTGAATAAATCTTCTATAGTACCCTGCTAAGCCAAGGAAACTTCTGATCTCTGTCACTGTCTTCGGCTGCTCTTAGCTCAAAACTGCTTCAACTTTGCTAGGATCCACAGCTACCCCTTCTCGGGATATGACATGACCGAGAAATTTGACTTCTGAAAGCCAAAAACTCGCGCTTACTCATCTTAGCATAGAGCTTCTTTTCTTTTAGGGTACTAAGAACAATTCTCAAATGCCTTTCATGCTCCTCTACAGATTTGGAGTACACCAGGATATCATCTATGAAGACCACAACAAAATGATCTAAATAAGGCCTGAAGATCTGGTTCATGTAATCCATGAAAATAGCAGGTGCATTCGTTAGCCCAAAAGGCATCACAAGGAACTCAAAATGTCCATATCGTATCCTAAAAGCAGTCTTTGGAATATTATCTGGCTTAACCCTTAGCTGATGATAGCCAGATCTTAAGTCAATCTTAGAGAATAAACTCGCTCCTGCCAATTGGTCTAGCAGGTCATCAATTCTGGGGAGAGGGTACTTATTCTTGACCGTAATCTTATTCAACTCCTGGTAGTCAATGCATAGCCTTAGGCTGCCATCCTTCTTCTTGACAAATAGCACTAGAGCACCCAATGGTGATACACTGGGTCTTATGAAACCCTTCTCCAATAGCTCCTCAATCTGCTTCTTCAGTTCCATCATTTCATTAGGAGCCATTCTGTATGGGGCTTTGGATACTGGTCCATCTCCAGGTACAATGTTAATTGCAAACTCTACTTCTCGTTCTAAAGGTAATCCCTGAATTTCCTTTGGAAAGACTTCAGGAAATTCATTGACTACTGGAATCTCATCAATTCCTTCTTCCACTTCTGTTTGAATAGAAAAGAATACCATATATCTCTGACATCCTTTCCGTAGACATTTATCTGCTTGATCCTCTGTTATAAAGTTCAGTCGTACTTCTAAGCTCAGATCAGTGACCTTTGGACCAAGAACTAGAGTCTTGTTCTTGCAGTCCAACATTACATTATTGGAGGATAACCAATTCAGACCAAGTATGACATCGATCTCTCGGAAAGGCATACATATCAAGTCTAGGGTGGTACAACAGTGCTCATAACGCACAATACTATTCAAACAAGTATCAGACGCAACTACCCTAGCATTGGTGGGAGTTATCACATGTATATCATAATGCAACTTGCTAATCAGAAGGCCTAGGTATTTAGCATACTCATAGGAAATAAAGGAATGACTTGCACCCGAATCAAACAGAGCAGTCACAGCATGATCATTGAGATAGAGTGTACCTTAGATCATCTCAGGTGATCACTGGGTGTCCTCCCTGGTGAGTACAAACACTAATCCTGGTGTCCTTGGCCTTTGATTAGTTGCAGATTAAAGGCATTCTCGAGAAAAATGTCTAGGCTTTCTGCAGGTATAACAAATATTCTGGCCCATTAAATATGGTCTATCACCATGATTCTTCCCACATTTGTCACATGCTCGGGCCTTTGAATCTCTACTGTTGGACCTTCCGCGGAAATTTCCTCTATTTGGCCTCCTGTTCTGCCATGGTCGCTTTCTTTTTCTATGGCCGCTACCACTAGCAGCTTCTTGGTTTCGACCAGCCTTGTCAGGAGCTGCCTTATCCCTGTTCCCTGATCTGAACAGTATTTGGTGATTCATGCTATTTTCAACAATACGGCATGCCTCCACGGCCTTATTAAACTGGCTGTATTGTTGAGGGGTTATCTTCTCCTTTAGTGTGGAGTTCAACCCTCGAATCATCCTTTCCGTCATCCAGCGCTCATCATCCACTTGGCGCAGATAAGTAGAATATTGAGATAGCCGGATAAACTTAGCAAGGTATTCATCAAAAGATTCTTTCTCTCCTTGTCTTAGTACAAGGAATTTTTCCTCTCTTTCATCTCTGACTGACTGAGGGAAATATTTTTCATAAAACTGTTCAAGAAACACTTCCCAGGTAATCGAAATATCTCTTGCTTGCAAAAGTAACTCAGTGTTCTTCCACCACCTGTCACATCTTTTTCTAGCTGATAGAAGGCCATTTGAGCCTTGGTTTCAGTCGGGCAATCAAGGACCTTAAAGATCTTTTCCAGTCTGCTAATCCAATCTTCCACTATCTGCACCTCAAATGTTCCTTCGAACACTGAAGGATTGTGCTTGCAGAACCTGATCATCCATTGTTAGATGCTAACTACATCCTCTCTCGGATCAACCCGTCTTTGGGGCTGTACCGGCTACTGTTGTCTCTCTCCAGTTCTCTACTAGCTATTCCTGAAGGCTCAGGCGGTCTTAGGTTACTTACTGCTTCTGCTATTGCTGCAACTATGGCGACATCTCTCTCCTGCTCATTACGTGCCTGAGCTGCCCGCATCTCCTCAATCATCTTTTGCTGCTGTTCTAATCGTTCTAAAATTATTTGATTATGATTTCCAGCCTCTCGTGGTTCCTCTGCTGGAATAGTTCTTCTCGTTTGAACCATTTTGTCATACTATAAGGCAGAAAAAGAATGCGATAAATAACATAATTCACATTCCATTCCAAACATAGTATACATACAGGGTATGCGTATACGTCACAGTCATACATACACTACCATACTAGTCTTTCATACATCACATACATTGAGAATATTACCACTTCTAACATACCATAATCCTTCTTAAACTTTATTCTACTAAACTCTCCTACCAGGTAAATCCAATCAGATATGGTACAATAAGGTTCTTCATCAAAGTACTAATCCAACTCTATTCTCCAGGTAGGGGTAGTTGGTAACATATCGTCCATAATCTCTGTCCAAAGCCTTAGGGTCAACACATTTGGATCACAGGCTTGGTATATCTCTTTTACCCTTGTGATAAAGTCCTGATAAACCGCATAATCTTGATCCACATCTCTGACCAAGGTCTGCCTTAGCTCGTATAGTTGTCGGGCTAACCCTATTGATCTCTCGAATCGTTCTCCATTCATATTCTTCCCTGGTACCATCTCTATGATCATATCTCCAAAATATATCTCTACCAGTGTCACTCTGAGTCTACTAGGACCTGGCATATCTGTCTGGTCAGGTACTCGACTGGGTCCTGGAATATATAAAACATGTCCTACTACACCTGCCTGACCTGTCTCCATACCAGTATCTGCTATACTCGGGGGTACCGTATTTATTGGAACAACAGGAATAGGACCTTCTAACGCAATCTCCTTCTGACCATCCTCCGATATCTTTATCATAAAGTTTGATCCTACTGAGGAACTATCCACTTCAGAGTCACTAACTACTGGAGGTGTCCAAGAATCAGAATCATTGTTCATTATCTCCTCTTTCGAACTAGCCGGACTAGAGACCTCTGGTCTAGGATCCCATTGGTTCACCATGGTTTTGGATCGGGATCTATATCAAGCCATCCTGCAGATACTAACTTAGTGTCAATTATGATAGCTTTATCATGGTATATTTATCTATAAATCATCTATTTAGAGAATTTCCTAAGCCAGAATCCTTTGCTCTGATACCAAAATGAAATATCCTTATTTTTGTACGTCTTAAGGACCATTTGATAGCATTTAAAACCACTTTCAAGGTCATTGAAGTCCAATTTATCAATCTGGAGTTTTACTCTTATCGAGTACTGTTCACTGTGTAAATTCCAGATGAGTGACCTGACTTTGAAAAATCATAACTAATTATAGAAAAATCTAAATGAAGTGGTTCAAGTTGATACATAAATCTAACTCAATTATATTTCAGGGAAAAATCACTCGTTGACCACTCCTTGACCAAGTCAACGTAGGTTAACGTTACAACTTTACTATTCATCCAGCATTTTTCCCTGAATCCAGCATTTTGGTCCCAACTTTGATAATTTATATCTCCATGTGTAGACATCCAAATGAGGTATTCTATATATCAAATCGAAGCTTGGTATCTCTAATATTTACCATACAAATCTCATACATTTATTCAACCATTTACTGTTTTTAATCATAAATCAAACATCATCAAGTCACCACGAGTTACTATTCATAGTGGCAAATTCCAACACTCAACTTTACATACATATGTATACATCCATAATATACCAGTCAAACATGCCAAACAATACCTATTATTAAATAATAAGTTGTTATACATCAGGGCAGGTACAAAATTCTCATATTTCTATTACATCTTTTCCTGCCTGAAATCTGGCAACATAACCGCTACGCTTCATCTTTAGAAAGTAACTGATCTTGTACTGATTCGGTAATTCCCGTGAGAACTACCATTCTACGTAAGTACCCAGGAAAGACTGGATGAATTGGCTAGGTCCACTCACTTCCAGCCTCCTTAGACAGTACCTACGTACACAGTACGTATCAGCTCCTTTCTTCATTACTGCCACTTTGCCATAATTTCGGCAGCATAACGGCGTCTCTCTGCATTCTTAGATTTCATTTTGACATAAACTCCTTGTAATGGGTTATATATGGGGATGAGATTCGGGGGAATCTCAGTAGTAATAATCATAACAATATATGTAATGCAGTGTGATAGTGCTTGCTTGTGATTGTGTACAGATAAGTATGCTGCGTGCTTCAATACACAATACCATATGATCATAGCATTGTAGTAGAGCTTCAAGCAGAACATATAAGACAACAATCCAACCAAACAATAGCACAACAAATCACAATGCCATTACATAAAAGCTAGGATTAGTTACTACCTCAAAGGCTTAGTAGAACTCTAGAATCTCTATGCTGCTTCCAGCTCCGCCAGAGATTCCTTTCTTCTTTCTTTTCTTCCTCTTTCTCTCTCTAGAACTTCCTTCACTCTCTTAAATGGGCTCTTGGCCGTGAATGAGAAGGCAAGGGGGAGGGGTATTTATAGTTTTCATGGATGGCATTTCTGTAATTTCCGAGAACTCTGAACTTGTGACCACCGTTTTTCCTGGAATTTCTTATTTTCTTTTCCATTTATGACATCATCACCATGACATCATCCAAGGGACACCTCATGGGACACCTAATCCCTCACATGGAAAAAATGAAGGTCCAAGAAGCCTCTGGAGAAATTCCAGTCCAATCCGGTACCGAGCCGGTCCGATTCCTCGAAAACTGGACTATTTTTTTAATCTAATTTTTCTGAAAATCCATATTATGTCTTTTGACCTTAAATTTAGTATCTGGGACCTTTATATCATTAACATTTTTATATTGGGTCTAAACTTAATTACAGATCCCTTACAAAATGACCAAAATGCCCTTGGTTCCCTTTCTTGCACTATCTTAACCTTAAGGGTAAAATCATTGTTTTACACCTCTCTGTACCCTGTCAGGGCATATATTGACTCTGGTTAACCTTACCTATTTATGTCTTGGCATTTTGTCCTCTACAGAATAACCAAAATGCCCTCCATCCATCTATTACTCTTTTGTACAACACATGGGCATTTTCTTAATTTTGCACTTTTTTGGGGTTCCACCGGACACTAACCCATCTATCAGTCCAAAGGTCTTACTGGGCCTTTGATGGCGCCATTCTTGGTCCTCCTAGGGTCCACTACCTTTATGGCATGTATCACGAGGAATCTTCCCCGGCAATGTTAATCGATTATTTTCGCTGTTATACACCGTTTATACATGTCTCCGGACACCCGCTCCTTTTACCAGATAGACTGGCCTACTATATTTAGGCATCCCTGTGGGTCATAGTAGTCATCTGACTGAGGTCATCCGAACTCATTCAGTCCCAATTTAAATACCGATAAATCTCGTAATCGGATCCCCGGAGGTCACATACTCCCGTCTCAATTTACTAATTTGTGAATAACTTTTTCTACAGACCTCCTATCGGTATTCTGTCAGTTTCCTGACATCCGCCTCATCAGGACGCATCATCCTGTAATTTCTCACTTATATCTGAAATCTAGGATATCCGGTAGGAATTTTTTTATACTTTTAGACTATCAGATCAATTTTGGCTATCTGGAGTCCTGAGAAAATTCCTGTATTAAGCTGGATTACCCAGCATCACTTGCTCTATCTTCTGGTGAAATCTGGGACTGAAATGCTTTCGGGCAGTCCAAACCACTTCGGCCTAACTTTCTTTAATTATAATTTAGCCCCAGGGAACGTTTCTTCTTTGCACTTAAGTCCCTCAAATTTGACTAAAATTACACTTAAAGACCCCACATTTTTGTCTACTTTTCCTTCTTAGCTTTAAGCTTTTCATAATTGCACTTAAGTCTTTACCTTTTCTTTCTTTTTCAATTTAATCCCTTTCTTTACTTAAATGGCTAATCTTTTTCCTGAAAATAACTCATATATTTCATTCAATCTGTACATACAAATCAGTACAGAAAATTAGGGATATTACAAGAAAGGTAGCCATAATTTTAAAGATAGAGTGACTCCCCTATCCTCTATGTAAGAAAGAGTAGTGAAGGGTTGAGTCCGTACCCTAAAAAAGGGTAACGTGGCAGCCTAAGTAAATAAATATTCATCTCCAATTCATGGATGAATAATTGGGATTTGACAGATAAAGTGATAAGAGTTTCTAAGAAAAAGAAATATGATTATACGAAAAGAGAGATGAAGCTTTGCAGATGCTAAGGAATTTCACGAGATGTTAAGAGAAGTAATAAGAGATAAGTGTTAGAAAGTATGATGAGTAATTGATGGAAACTCCCGAATACAGTAATATTCGAGAGAGTTTGATATGAAAGAAATGGACACTACTTACAAGTCTAGCACATTGAGTTGTCCATGAGCAAATAGATGCATAGCAAGTGAGCAAGTACCGTAATAAGTAGAATTAAACTCTAATTGAGTTGACTCATATAAGAATAGTAATGATAGTAAGGACATAAAGCAGATATTGAAAGCACTCTGCTAGATGAGAAGATAGAAGATAGAAGATAAGAGATAGATACCCCAATCCTTAGTCATAAAGCAGAAAGAGATATACAGAAGATATATATCTAAGATAGTTGACTAAGGTACCAAGTAAATTTTGAGGATAAAATTTATTTTAAGGGGGTAGAAATATCATATCCTAATTTTTTCCTATCTGTATAATATTGATAGAGGAAAGAGGTTTGGAAAGGATTGTGATGATGAATGGAAAAGAAAAGAATGATTAGATGAAGGTTTAAAGAAGAGGAACTAAATTGAAAAGTATACAATTTCTATGGTGCAAAATGTAAAGTAGACATAAACTTTGGGTCATTAAGTGTAATTATAAAAAGTTGAGGGCCTAAAGTATAATTTTCAAAAGTTTAAGGACCTAATGTAATTTATCAAAAGTTCAAGGGGCAAAAGTATAATTATGATAAAGTTGAACCGAAAAAGGCCCAAAAATACCCGGAATCAGTTCAATCCCAAATTTTACCAGTAGCTAGAGAAAATTATTCAAGTTCATTTGACTTCACATAGAATTTCGATTTGAGATCCCAAAAAATTGATATAAATTTTGAAGTTAGGAGAAATTATTACAGTATTTTTTGGACCTCAGAATCAGATGAAGCTTTACAGTAAATTCTTATAATTAATATGAGAATTTATGAAACTGACAGAAGTAAAAAAGGAGTCATGTAGAATTAATTAATAGAATTTATAGTGTAATAAAATACCCGATAAATAGGAGAGGTTTCTCGGGATATGTGTCATAAAGGTAGTGGACCATATAAAGGCCCAAAATGGCGTCACAAAGGCCCAATAAGGTAACTGAACAGTTATGTGGGCCAGTGTCCAGAGGAATCCCGAAAAAATGCAAAATTATGAAAATGCCCCTAGGTTATAATAATGTACAAGACATGAACGGAGGGTATTTTGGTCATTTTGGACAGGCCAAAATGCTAAACCAAGTGCAAGAATGAGTACTCAGAGTCATTAGATGCCCTAATAAGGTATAAAGAGGTGTGACATGACAATTATACCCTTATGGTTAATATAGTGCAAGAAAGGGCACCAGGGTATTTTGGTAATTTGTCAAGGAATCTGTAATTAAGTTTAGACCCAGTACAAAATGTCAATGGTAGGAAGAATCAGGATACTATATTTAAAGTCAGAAAATATATTATGGAATCTTAGAAAAATTATATTCAGAAAATAGTCTAGTTTTTGGGAAATCGGACTGAGCCAGTACCGAATTGGACTAAAATTTTTCCAGATGCTTTCTCCCTTCACAATTTCTTCACTTGGGCTATGAGGTGTCCCTTGATGATGTCATGGATGATGTCATAAGTATTTTTTAAGAAAAGTTAAATCCAAGAATAATTGTGAGCCATTAGATCAAATAGTGCACAAAGTGATCTTGGCCATTCATTTTCCATGAGAATTCTCTATAAATACCCCCAAATTCTGATTCAAAACCGTGGCATGAGAACCCTTGGGGAAATTATGGCAAAATGAAAACTCAAGCCAAGACAAAGAAGAATTCAAGGTCCCAAGTTCAAGCAAGCTAGAAATTAAAGGTAAGCAATCTATTATAGTTTATTTTCCTTTGATTTGGGAGCTTGAACTTAGGGGTTTCATGGGAGAAAGTTGAGTTTTCTCTAAGGTGTAGATGCTGTCCAAAACCTTAGATGAAAAGGAGAAAGAAGAAATTAAAGTTAGAGTTATGAGATTAAAGCTTAAACAAGCTAGTTAGATGATTGGTTGTTGAATCAAGTTGATATTCTTGACTTTGCCATGGTTGAAATATTTCAGTTTGCACTATTCATGATAGAAGGAGATGGAATTTCAATGATATAATGCTTTCATTGAATTTATATGATGATTTTGTGTAGGGTTGGATAGATTTTGAACCTTGGAAACATTGGAATTGAAAGTTGTAATGTTTGGAATTCTTTTCTGCTACTATTCACTTGCATGAACAGTGATTACAGTTTCATGATTTTCATTGTTCCAATGGTTTTAAAATGAAAAGTTGTGTGGGATAAAGTAGAGAAACAAGTATTGGAAGCATTGGAATCAAATGAGAATTTTTGGAAGAATTATGCATGCTTTTCAATTCTGTCCAGAACAGTGCATGGGAGCTAGAATTTCATGATTCTAAACTCTTAAATGGATTCAAACGTTTAAATTGTGTAGGGTAAGGTCAAAACATCAATTGATTCAAAGGCCAAGTCAATTGGTAAAGATTAAAGGAAGTTATGTTAGTTAATGTTCAAGAGAAGTTAGATTGTGATGAATGGATGATTATGTGATGTTAGGATTTGATTGTGGACTCAAAAGAGGAAGCCACACATCAAGGAAAAGTAAGAAGGAAGAAGCAAAGTTAAAGTGAAAAAAAGTAAAGCAATAAGGTAGTAAGTAAACTTGCCCTAAACTTGTATGTATTGAATGTGATGCTTGATTGTGCTATGGCTTTGTTAAATTGTGTGCATATGTATAGATGATTGAAGCTCTATTTATATGATTACTTTGGCCAATTGTATTTCATATGATACATGGAAGCATGCTCATTACACTATAGCAACGCTTTCACAAGCAAGCACAAGCAATTACATTAATACATGCATTGTTTAGTATTGTTTGCTACTGAAATTTCCTCATAAATCTCACCCCATCCATGTAATCCCAATCCCAACATGTTTATGAATGAGGAAAGGGGATGAAGAATCATGAAGAGGAGTTAGCGATTGGTCAGTGTAGATGTTATGTGAAGAATTCTTGCAAATAATGATGCTGTATGGCCAGTTTGAACAATAATGTTTATGATGTAATGAAAAATAGTAAATAATGGAATAAAAGTATGAAATTTTACAGACATTTAGTTGACATGTCAAGCTTCATTTTGACACCAAGAACACCTTATTTCGATGTCTGTACAAAGAGAACCAATTTTCCAAAAATGGGGACCAGAATCTGTTTTCAGAATTTTTAACCAAATGAACAGTAAATTCAATGAATAAACTGTATCAATGTGCTAAGCATTTGATCAGGAAATTATTTTTTCCTTAAACTTCAAGATGTTAGCTTCGAGTAGAATCTTGAATCTCTTCATTTTGATTTTTCTAGAATTAATTATGATTTTTCAAAATTTGTCGTCGGATCTGGAATACCATATGAACAGTAACTCACCAAGAGTAAAAATTCTAAATTTAGATAATGAACTTCAAAGGTCATGTAAGTGGTTCTAAATACTACCTAATGGTCCCTAAGACGTACGAAAGTAAGGATGTTTCAATCTGACCAGAGAATGGGACCCAAAAGTGAAAACCATTGAAGAATCCATAGAAGAATCAATTAGATTAGTTGCTACACTTTTTAGGAGTCTGTTAGAGTTTAAGATAGCAAGTAAAAATACAAAAATGATTTAAAGGAGAAAAATCCTAAAGGAATAAGCTCAAGAGAGCGATGAGGAAGAAGAGCTAGAAGATGAAGAGATGGGTCTTTGTCAAACGATTCTAGAAGTTCTATAGAAAATAGCAAGAAGGAAATTTTGATCAAAGCGAATCTTCCCATCAACCTCAACTTCAAAAGCAAGGGATCAAATTATATGCTACGAATACAAGAAGCCTGGCCATATCAAAGTTGACTGTTAACAGTTGTCAAAGAAGGGTAAGGAAAAGAAGAAGAACATATATCAAAAGAGAAAGACTCTTGTCACATCTATCTAGGGAGAAAGTTCATCTTCAAACGATAAAAGCAGTGATCAAGAGGAATTAGCTAACATATGCCTTGTTGCTCAAGAATAAGAAGATTATGAAACGTATGAGGTAATAAATCTCGAGCCCACTTATGATAAATTACTATCTGAATATAATAACCTGAGATATTTAGAATAGCTAAGGAGTTAATAAACTCTAAAAAGAAAGTAAAGGCATTAGAAGAAAAAATTGAGACAAATAATCAATCTATTCAAATCACTTCAATGCAACCTTACACCAATTGTGAAATTGCCAAGAAGAAGAATCAAGAATTAACCAAAACTTTTGAAAGATTCATTAAAGGCAGTGGAATGCTTAAAGTAATCTTATGGAGTTAGAGATACATCTTTGACAAATCTAGAATTGGATATGATCCAAATATAGATAAAAGAAAAGCCAAGAAGAAAAATAGAGGAAGATCATATTTGAATTACTTTAAAACTTATGTTCAAACATCTAATCCATTTGCTAGATGTACTTACTGTAATCGTAAGGGTCACAATGGTACTTCTTGTTATCATAAGAATAAACGAACCTACAAAATATTAAGATGGGTACCTAAAGGTACTTGAAGCATCCTTACTTTCATATGTCTTAGGGACCATTTGGTAACATTTAGAACCACTTTCAAGGTCATTGAAGTCTAATTTCTCAATCTGGAGTTTTACTCTTATCGAGTACTATTCATTGTGTAAACTCCAGATAAGTGACCTGACTTTGAAAAATCATAACTAATTCTAGAAAAATCTAAATGAAGTGTTTCAAATTGATACATGAAGCTAACTTAATTATATTTCAGGAAAAAATAACTCGTTGACCATTCATTAACCGGGTCAACATCAGTCAACATTTCAACTTTACTGTTCATCCAACATTTTTCTCCTGAATCTAGCATTCTGGTCCCAACTTTGATAATTTATATCTCCTTGTGTAGACATCCAAATGAGTCATACTATATATCAAATCGAAGCTTGGGATGTCTAATATTTACCTTAAACATTTCATACATTTATTCATCCATTTACTATTTTTAATTATTTATCAAACATTAGCATGTCATTACGTGTTACTGTTCATAATGGCCAATTCCAGCACTCAACTTTGCAAACATATGCATACATCCATCATATATCAGTCAAACATGCCAAACAACACTTATTATTAATTAATAAGTTGTTTTACATCTGGGTATGTACAAAAATTGCCATATCTCTATTACATCTTTTCCTGCCTGAAATCCGGCAGCATAACCGCTACACTTCATCTTCAGAAAGTAACTGATCTTGTACCGATTCGGTAATTCCCGTGAGAACTACCATTCTACGTAAGTACCCAGGAAAGACTGGATGAACTGGCTAGGTACACTCACTTCCAGCCTCCTTAGACAGCACCTACGTACACAGTACGTATCAGTTCCTTTCTTTGTTCCTACTTCGTTGCCAGAATTCCTGCAGCATAACAGTGTCTCTTAAAATTTCCAAATTTTATTTTGACAGAACCTCCCCTGTAATGTTATATATGGGAATGAGATTCAAAAGAATCTCAGTAGCAACAATCATAATAATATATGTAATGCAGAGTGACAGTGCTTGCTTGTGATTGTGTACAGATTGGTATGCTGCATGCTTCCATACTCAATAACATATGATCATAGCATTGCAGTAGAGCTTCAAGCATAACATATAAGACAACAATCCAATCAAACAATAGCACAACAAATCACAAAGCCATTACATAAAAGCTAGGATTAGTTACTACCTCAAAAGCTTAGCAGAACTCTACTATCTCTATACTGCTTCCAGCTCCGCCAGAACTTCCTTTCTTTTTTTCTTCCTCTCACTTTCTCTCTCTAACACATCCTTCTCTCTCTTATTCTTGCTTGGCCGTGGCATATGAAGAGCAAGGGGGGATATTTATAGTTTCCTTCAATGGCATTCTTGTAATTTTGAAGCCATATGAACTTGTGGTCCTGGTTTTTCCTGGATTTTCATATTTTCTTTTATTCTCTTTTACTGCATCACCCAGGACACCTCAGCGGACACCTCAGCATGCACATTTCTCACATGTCACAATTCCTGGGACACCTCATCAGCTGACTCAGCATTTCCCAGTCCAATCCAGTACCGGTCCGGTCCGATTTCCCACAAACTGGACTCACCGGCTAAGATTATGCCACATGTCCTTAACTTTTCTTCTTCCTCTAAGATTGCGCCATGTGGCACCTGGAAGGGACCTTTCACGCCTTCCAATGCTATCCAGATAAGTCCCGGACTTTATCTGATCACCTCCTCGGTTACTTTACTGAAAAGTCATTAAATCATTATTTTAATGCCACTTTTTCTCACATTTATGCTGGGCTACGTTTTTGGGCCTGGGAATATCATCTTGGGTCTCTGATCCAGCCCAAGTACTCTGATGGCCCGATTCCCAAGAAATACCCCTTGGCAAATTACCAAAATGCCCTTGGTTCCTCTTTATTTACTTTAACAAGTCTGGGGGGCATTATCGTCTTTTCACATCTTACCAGAGTACTCTCTGACCCTGGTCAACTATCCAGATATCCTTTCTTGACTATCTCACCTTAGTCAAATGACCAAAATACCCTTTACACCTTCTTCAGCTATTTTACAACATAGGGCATTTTCGTCATTTTTCACCTTTTTCCCGGACACCGGCCCCTTTTACCACTGAACTGCTATTATGAGCCTGGGCCTTCCCTGGTGTCATTATGGGACTTAGAAAACACTGTATGGCCTCTGACCACAGTCCGATCATCTCTATTCGGACTGCCTTTCCTTTACCAATTATAACTTGAAATTCCCATCTTCAGGAATTTTTATAGAAAAATTGGGACCTCAAATCAAAATTCTGTGTTGCGTTATTCAACCCGGAATCCTTTTCTCTATCTCCCGGTATTTTCAGATATTTTATCCGGACCGCGCTGTTTTTGCCTGAAACTACGCTCTCGCGCACACTTTTCAAAAACGACCATTTTACCCCTGATCACATTTCTAATCCTTTCATACACATAGAGACCTCATAAGCACATTTCACAGTTCAGTGAAATGATCATCATAATTTTCTCTATTTTCTGGCAAAATATGGTACTCATCGGCTACAAGCCCGATCTTTCCCATAATTACGATTTTGCCCCTGCATTCTCTTTCCGGCATCTATTCTCATCTTCTTATCCTTCATCTTAAGTTCTAGAAATTCTCTTTCAATAACTCATCCCTTAAACTCTTCGAGAGTCATCGTTACCTGAAAGGCTTGACAACCCGCCCATATCAGGTTATCTTACACAGGAGCCAGCCCATATCAAGCTACCTGCAGAATTCCTAGGCTTAAGACTTAGGACATTCCTCACATTCCTCATTTTGAACCTAGGTGAACTATCCCAATTCTGTAGGTTAAAGACTTAACTCATCTTTACATCCTGAAGGACTTAGCTCATCCCTCGGATCCTACAAAATACAGGTAAATAATCCGCCCATATCAGATTACCACCATAGGACTACGGGTTTAGCAGCCTGCCCATATCAGACTACCTCCTAGTTCTCCTAGACCAAAAATTGGGATGTTACAATTCTCCTCCCCTTTTAAAAATTTCGTCCTCCAAATTTTAAGGGATATCTCATCTTTCCTGAAGAGAACTTCTTACTGATCTATACAGTTAGTGATTCTTATAACGCAGTCATATATATAACCAGTAAGATCATCCCTCTCTGTCTTATCTTCACTCCAGTGATGGTCTAGAGGAGCAACAGCTTGGTCCCAGACCTTCCACATGGATTCTTAGCAACTAAGATCTCTCATTATAGTTGCTTACAGCTATCCATGTTCTAACCCCTCATACAGCACCCTCATCACTGAGTTAAGACAGATTTATTATCTTACTAATTATTTCTCATGACTCATTATAATGACCACATTCTCTAGATCAGAAAATAACTCTTCATTAATCACATCATTTACATCTAGGCATATAGTTCTTCCCAGCTAAGTCGCCCTTACAGCTATGGTTTTTCTTAACCATTCTTAGGGTCGACCTCAGGGGATTTGGAGACTCTGTTCGAAAAAATGGAAAATACTCTTCCTGTTGTTTTTGGACTAGGGATGTCAGCATTCTTAGGGCAAACTCTCGCAAAGTGGCCCTTCTCACCACACTTAAAACAACTGTCTTGCCCTGCTCGACACTCCCTTGTGCCATGGTTCTTTCCACATCTTTGACATCTTTGTCCTCCAACCTGATCCTCACCTTGATCAGTCCCCTGCCTAAACTGTTGCCTCTTTCTCTTGTTATTGTTATTATTGGCTTCATAACTTGAGCTACCTCCCAGAGTGCTCCTAGCCAATGCTTCTTTACCTCTTGTCTCTGACTTAGCTACTTCCTTGCTCCTTACGCTGTTCCCGATTGCTGCATGATTATTCATACTTCTTTCTGTCAATCTGCAGACTTCTACAGCTCTATTGAACTGCGTAAGTTGCTGAGGAATTATTCTTTCCTTTAGGGTACTGCTCAGACCCTCTACTAATCTCTTTGTCGACCATTCTTCGTCTTCCATTCTTCTGAGGTATGTGGAATAGTTCGACAATCGGAGATACTTAGCCAAATACTCATCGAATGGCTCTTTCTCTCCCTGTTTTAGAGTAAGGAACTCAACTTCCTTTGCGTCCCTCACTGACTGGGGAAAGTATTTTTCCCTAAACTGGCCCAAAAACACTTCCCATGTAACTGGGATTCCTTTCACCTGAAGAATAAGCTCGGTATTCTTCCACCATCTTCGCGCATCCTTCTCTAGCTTGAAAATGGCCAGCCGGGCTTTTCTTCCTGATGGGCAGTCTAGCACCTAAAAAATCTTCTCAAGCTGATCTATCCAATCCTCAGATACTTGGACGTCAAACGTCCCCTCAAACGCCGGAGGATTGTACTTTTGGAACCGCTCTATCCACTGCTGAATGCTGTTAAGATCTGCCACTGGATCCTCTATTCTTGACTGCTCATTATTCGGAGAAATTCCTGATATTCCTTCTGCTGGTCTATCAGGGGTTTGCAATTGATTAACTATAGCAGTAAGAGTAGCTATAGTGGCATCTCTTTCTTGATCTCGGCGAACTTGTTCCGCCCTCATTTCTTCCATCATCCTCTGCTACTGTTCTAGCCTAGCAAGGATGACTTGCATAGGATTTACCTCATTGGAGTTGCCAGCTTCCTCTACATGTGGCTCCTCCACTTGAATTCTACGTCCTCGTCTCGTGTTCACCATCTGGTTCCTTGTCAATCAGAAAAGAAAAGTGAACATATAACATCGTACTACTTATTCATCTAGGGGTTTTTACCTCCACTGGGCTTTTCTAAATCTCTATGTACTCTAGGGAAATAACCTTTCTAAATCAGAGCATCACTAAGCCAAAACCTTCTGTTCTGTGCTAGAATCTTATGCTCTGAGCCATAATCCTATCTGGTTTATGCTAGAACCTATTGCTTTGATACCAAAATGAAACATCCTTACTTTCATATGTCTTAGGGACCATTTGGTAGCACTTAGAATCACTTTCAAGGTCATTGAAGTCCAATTTCTCAATCTGGAGTTTTACTCTTATCGAGTACTGTTCACTGTGTAAATTCCAGATAAGTGACCTGACTTTGAAAACTCATAACTAATTCTACAAAATTTGAAATAAAGTGGTTCAAATTGATACATGTACCTAACTTAATTATATTTCAGGGAAAAATAACTCGTTGACCATTCATTGACCGAGTCAACGTCAGTCAACATTTCAACTTTACTGTTCATCCAACTTTTTTCTCCTAAATCCAGCATTCTGGTCCCAATTTTGATAATTTATATCTCCTTGTGTAGACATCCAAATGAGTCATACTATATATCAAATCGAAGCTTGGTATGTCTACTATTTATCTTAAATATTTCATACATTTATTCATCCATTTACTATTTTTAATTATTTATCAAACATTAGCATGTCACTACGTGTTACTGTTTATAGTGGCCAATTCCAGCACTCAACTTTGCAAACATATGCATACATCCATCTTATATCAGTCAAACATGCCAAACAACACTTATTATTAATTAATAAGTTGTTTTACATCTGGGTATGTACAAAATTTCTCATATCTCTATTACATCTTTTCCTGCCTAAAATCCGGCAGCATAACCGCTACACTTCATCTTTAGAAAGTAACTAATCTTGTACCGATTCGGTAATTCCCGTGAGAACTACCATTCTATGTAAGTACCCAGGAAAGACTGGATGAACCGGCTAGGTCCACTCACTTTCATCCTCCTTAGACAGCACCTACATACACAATACGTATCAGTTCCTTTCTTTGTTCCTGCTTCGTTGCCAGAATTCCGGCAGCATAACGGTGTCTCTTAAAATTTCCAAATTTTATTTTGACAGAACCTCCCCTGTAATGTTATATATGGGAATGAGATTCAAAAGAATCTCAGTAGCAACAATCATAACAATATATGTAATGCAGAGTGACAGTGCTTGCTTATGATTGTGTACAGATAGGTATGCTGCATGCTTCCATACTCAATAACATATGATCATAGCATTGCAGTAGAGCTTCAAGCATAACATATAAGACAACAATCCAATCAAACAGTAGCACAACAAATCACAAAGCAATTACATAAAAGCTAGGATTAGTTACTACCTCAAAAGCTTAGCAGAACTCTACTATCTCTATACTGCTTCCAGCTCCGCCAGAACTTCCTTTCTTTCTTTCTTCCTCTCACTTTCTCTCTCTAACACATCCTTCTCTCTCTTATTCTTGCTTGGCCGTGGCATATGAAGAGCAAGAGGGGATATTTATAGTTTCCTTCAATGGCATTCTTGTAATTTTGAAGCCATATGAACTTGTGGTCCTGGTTTTTCCTGGATTTTCATATTTTCTTTTATTCTCTTTTACTGCATCACCCACGACACCTCAGTGGACACCTCAGCATGCACATTTCTCACATGTCACAATTTCTGGGACACCTCATCAGCTGACTCAGCATTTCCCAGTCCAATCCAGTACCGGTCCAGTCCGATTTCCCACAAACTGGACTCACCGGCTAAGATTATGCCACATGTCCTTAACTTTTCTTCTTCCTCTAAGATTGCACCATGTGACACCTGGAAGGGACCTTTCACGCCTTTCAATGCTATCCAGATAAGTCCCGAACTTTATCTGATCACCTCCTCGGTTATCGTGTCAACCGAGTAACTTTACTTTACTGAAAAGTCATTAAATCATTATTTTAATGCCACTTTTTCTCACATTTATGCTGGGCTACGTTTTTGGGCCTGGGAATATCAACTTGGGTCTCTGATCCTGCCCAAGTACTCTGATGGCCCGATTCCCAAGAAACACCCCTTGGCAAATTACCAAAATGCCCTTGGTTTCTCTTTATTTACTTTAACAAGTCTGGGGGCATTATTGTCTTTCCACATCTTACCAGAGTACTCTCTGACCCTGGTCAACTATCCAGATATCCTTTCTTGACTGCCTCACCTTAGTCAAATGACCAAAATACCCTTTATTCCTTCTTCAGCTATTTTATAACATAAGGGCATTTTCGTCATTTTGCACCTTTTTCCAGGACACCGGCCCCTTTTACCACTGAACTGCTACTATGGGCTTGGGCCTTCCCTGGTGTCACTATGCGCCTTAGAAAACACTGTATGCCCTCTGGCCACAGTCCGATCATCTCTATTCGGACTTCCTTTCCTTTACCAATTATAACTGTCAATTCCCATCTTCAATTTTTACAGAAAAATCGGGACCTCAAATCAAAATTCTGTGTTGCGTAATTCAACCCAAAATCCTTTTCTCTATCTCCTGGTATTTTCAGATATTTTATAGGACCGGACTGTTTTTGCCTGAAAGTACACTCTCGCGCACACTTTTCAAAAACGACCATTTTACCCTTGGTCACATTTCTAATTCTTTTATACCTATAGAGACCTCATATACACATTTCACAGTTCAGTGAAATGATCAGCATAATTTTCTCTATTTTCTGGCAAAATATGGTACTCATCGGCTACCTGCCCGATCTTTCCCATAATTACGATTTTGCCCCTGCATTCTCTTTCTGGCCCTATTACTCATCTTTTCATCCTTCATCTTAAGTTCTAGAAATTCTCTTTCAATAACTCATCCCTTAAACTCTTCGGGAGTCATTGTTAATTGAAAGGCTCGACAACCCGCCCATATCAGGTTATCTTACACAGGAGCCAGCCCATATCAAGCTACCTGTAGAATTCCTAGGCTTAAGACTTAGGATATTCCTCACATTCCTCATTTTGAACCTAGGTGAACTGTCCCAATTCTGTAGGTTAAAGACTTAACTCATCTTTAAATCCTGAAGGACTTAGCTTATCCCTCTGATTCCTACAAAATAAAGGTAAGTAATCCGCCCATATCAGATTACTACCCTGGGACTACGGGTTTAGCAGCCTGCCCATATCAGACTACCTCCCAGTTCTCCTAGACCAAAAATTGGGATGTTACAGTACTTATGAGTCTAAAATGTCTCAGACTAACCCTTTAGGACCCAAGAAGATATGGGTAGCTAAAATCAAATAATTCTTTCACAAGTGTGCATCAAAGCATCCTAGTAAACTAAGTGGCACATTGATAGTGGATGGTCTACATATATGACTGCAGATGCTGACAAGTTCTTCAAGCTCACACCAAAAAAGGAGGAAAAGTTAGCTTTCGAGGAAATCATACCAGAATAATTGCCAGAATTGCTGAAATTAAAAGCAAGGATGGCATAAGAATTGAACATGTCTACTACATGGATGGATTATGCCATAACCTACTAAGTGTCAGGCAAAGTGTGGACAAAGATAACTAGGCGATCTTTGATTATGAAGAATGTATGATCATCAACAAGAAAGACTTGGAACTCAACAAAGATGAACTAAAGGTAAAACTTAGAGCACCAAGGGATGGTAATTGTTACACTATTTCTATCAATTCTAATACTTCTAAAAATTGTTTCGTGGGAAAAACTAATGAAAGCTGGCTTTGGCATAAAAGATTAGCTCATGTAAATATGAGTCAATTTTGAAAATTTATTAGAAAAGATTTAGTAGTCGATTTACCCAAAATCAAGTTTAAAAATGATGTTGTTTGTGTTTCCTGTCAAAGGGGAAAAAAACAAAGTCTTCTTTTAAATAAAAAAAGATAGTCTCAACTAAAAGACCACTTTAAATGCTTTATATGGATTTGATTGGTCTAGTAAGAATCAAAAGTTTTGGTGGAAACCTATATACTCTTTGATAGTTGATGACTATTCTAGATTTACTTGGACTTTGTTTATTTCTTCTAAAGATTAAACATTTGAAGCATTCATTATTTTTGCCAAAAAGGTCTAAAATGAGAAAGGTATATCTGTTGTGTTTATCAAGACTAATCATGGACGAGAATTTGAAAACCATGAATTTGCCAGTTTCTGTGAAGAGTGTAATATCCCTAATTTTCTGTACTGATTGAATGAAATATATGAATTATTTTTCAGGAAAAATATGTGGTTATTTATGTAAAGAAAGGGATTAAATTGAAAAAGAAAGGAAATGAAAGGACTTAATTGCAATTATGGAAAGTCTAAGGCTAGTAAGGAAAGGTAGACAAAAATGTGGGGTCTTAAAGTGTAATTTTAGCCAAATTTAAGGGACTTAAGTGCAAAGAAGAAAAGTTCCTTGGGGCTAAAGTATAATTAAAGAAAATTAGGCCAGAAGTGGTTTGGACTGCCCGAAAGCATTTCAGTCCCAGATTTCACCAGAAGAGAGAGCAAGTGATGCTGGGTAATCCAGCTTAATACAGGAATTTTAGATAACCAAAATTGATCTGATAGTCTAAAAGTTATAAAAATTCCTACCGGATATCCTAGATTTCATATATAAGTGAGAAATTATAGGATGATGCGTCCTGATGGGGCGGATGTCAGGAAACTGAAAGAATACCGATAGGAGGTCTGTAGGAAAAGTTATTCACAAATTAGCAAATACAGACGGGAGTGTGAGGCCTCCGGGGATCCGATTAGGAGATTTATCGGTATTCAAAAAGGGACTGAATGAGTTCGGATGACCTCAGTCAGATGACTGTTATGACCTACAAGGATGCCTAAACACAGTAGGCCAATGTATTTGGTAAAAGGAGCCAGTGTCCGGAGATGTGTATAAACGGTATATAATAGTTAGAATATTCGATGAACTGTGCCGGGGGAAGATTCCTCATAATGCATGCCATACAGGTAATGGACCCTGAAAGGCCTAATAGTGGCGCCATCAAAGGCCCAATAAGACTCTTGGACTGATAGGTGGGCCAGTGTACAGCAGAACCCCGGAAAAGTGCGAAATTACAAAAATGCCCCTGTATTGTACCAAAGGGTAGTAGAGGAATGGAGGGCATTTTGGTCATTCTGGACAGGCCTAGAAGCCAAGACATACACAGGTAAGGTTAACCAGGGTTAGTATATGCCTTTACAGGGTACAGAAAGGTGTAAAATGATGATTTTACCCTTAGGATTAAGATAGTGTAAGAAAATACACCCAGGGGTATTTTGGTCATTTCACAGGGGATCTGTAATTGAGTTTAGACCCAGTATAAAATGATAATGATATAAAGGACCTTGATACTAAATTTGAGGTCAGAAGACATAATATGAATTTTCAGAAAAATTAGATTCAGAAAACAGTCCAGTTTTCGAGGAAACGGACCGGGCCGGTACCGGATTGGACTGGAAAGCTTCCAGAAGGCTTCTTGCTCCCTCAAATATTTCCATGTGAAGAATGTGAGGGGTGAGGTGTCCCCTTAGGTGTCCCTTGATGATGCAGTAAAAGGGAATAAAGAAAAATAGGAAATTCCGGAAAAACCAGGGCCATAAGTTCAGAAGGCTTCAAAATTACGAAAATGCCATCCATCAAAACTATAAATACCCCTCTTGCCTTCATTCATCATGGACAAGAAGCATATTTAGAGAGACAAGGAAGTTCTTGAGAGAGAAAGTGAGGAAAAGAAAGAAGAAAGGAAGTTCTGGCGGAGTTGAAAGCAGTATAAAGATTCTAGAGTTCTGCTAAGCTTTTGAGGTAGTAACTAATCCTAGCCTTTATGTAATATCTTTGTGATTGGTTGTGCTATTATTTGGTTGGATTGTTGTCTTATATGTTATGCTTGAAGCTCTATTACAATGCTATGATCATATGTTATTGAATATGGAAGCACGCAGCATACTTATCTGTACACAATCACAAGCAAGCACTGTCACTCTGCATTACATATATTGTTATGATTATTACTACTGAGATTCCCCTGAATCTCATCCCAATAAATAACCCATTACAGGGGAGGTTATGCCAAAGTAAATTTTAGAAATTTTAAGAGACGCCGTTATGCTGCCGAACTTATGACAAGATGGCAATAGTAAAGAAAGGATCTGATACGTACTGTGTACGTAGGTGCTGTCTAAGGAGGCTGGAAGTGAGTGGACCTAGCCAGTTCATCCAGTCTTTCCTGGGTACTTACGTAGAATGGTAGTTCTCACGGGAATTACCGAATCGGTACAAGATCAGTTACTTTCTAAAGATGAAGCGTAGCGGTTATGCTGCCGGATTTCATGCAAAAAAAGGTATAATGGAAATATGAGAATTTTGTATATTCCCTGATGTATAACAACTTAATATTTAATGATAAGTATTGTTTGTCATGTCTGACTGATATGTGATGGATATATGCATATGTATGAAAAGTTGGTTGTTGGAAATTACCACTGTGAATAGAAGAGAAAAAATCCAGATTGAGAAATTGGACTTCATTGACCTTGAAAGTGGTTCTAAATGCTACCAAATGATCCCTAAAACGTACGAAAATAAGGACGTTTCAAAGATCATGAAATAGACCACAACTTCTCAGCTCCACGATCACCTGAACAAAATAGAGATGTGGAAAGAAAGAATAGAGTCCTCACTAACATGGCTAGAGCTATGCTCAAAGACAAAGGGATTTCTCAAGTGTTCTGGGCATAAGCGATATGCACGGCTTGCAACATATCAAATAGAGCCTACATCATAAGCTTGCTTGAGAAGACACCCTACAAGCTATATAAAGGAAAAAACCCAAAAATAGCTCATCTAAGGATCTTTGAAAGCAAATGTTTAATCTATAACAATAATAAAGACAACTTGGGTAAATTCAATCCTAAGTTTGATGATGGTATATTTTTAGGTGATTCAAATCGTAGTAAAGCTTATAGAGTTTTGAATAAAAGAACTTCTACAATAGAAGAGTCCGTACACATTTTTGGTAAAACAGAGTTGATTTCAAAACCCTCCAATAAAGACGATGCTGAAATTATTCAAAAGTTTCAAAATATGAGTCTTAACAAAAATCAAGTATAATCAGAATCTAAAAAACTTTGTGAATTCTCAAGAAGACGATAATCAACCCAAAGCCTGGAATCATATTAAGGATTATCATTTAGATCATATCATTAGTGAAGTTAGTGAAGGTGTTAAAACCCAGAGACAAGTGTTTAATGAAGTACGATTTGTAGCATTCATTTTAAACACTGAAACCACCAATATTGACGAAACTCTATCAGACAATTGCTGGATAGAAGCTATGCAGGAAGAGCTGAACCAATTTGAAAGAAATCAAGTTTAGGACTTGGTACTTAGGCTTACTGACCATCTAGTTATAGGCACTAAATAGGTATTCAATAATAAGCTCGATAAATCTGTAGTCATCATTAGAAATAAAGCTAGAATAGTTGGAAAAGGCTATAATAAGGAAGAAGGAATTGATTATGAGGAAACGTATTCTCAAGTGGCTAGATTAGAAGTTATACTAGTACTTTTAACCTTTGATTGTATTAAAGATTTCAAATTGTATCAAATGGATGTTACAAGTACTTTTCTAAATGATTTTATAATGGAAGAAGTTTATGTTGAACAACCCCTAGTTTTAAAAGTTTTAAACATAATGATAATGTTTATAAATTGAAAAAGGCTTTACATGGTTTAAAACAAGCTCTAAGAGCTTGGTATAAACAACTAAGAAATTTTCATTTAAACAAAAGTTTTGAAAGAGACAAAGTAGATACTACACTTTTCATTAAAAGAAATAAACAGGATCTGTTAGTAGTTAAAATCTATGTTGATGGTATCATTTTTTATGCCACTAATAAAGACTTTTTTAACATGATGTAGGGAGAATTTGAAACATCAATGATGTATGAACTCAACTTCTTCCTTATATTGCAAATCAAATAGAATAAGGATGGCATCTTTATCTCACAGACAAAATATTTGAAGGAACTCCTAAAGAAATTTGAGATGGATCAAGCCAAGAGTATGGCCACACCAATGAGTTCAACCATCTAGCTAGATGTAGATGAGAAAAGTAAAGACTTCGATATAAGGAAATATTGAGCTATGATTGGGTCTCTTTTATATTTGATAGCAAGTAGATCAGACATTTAATACAGTGTCAGCATGTGTGCAAGATATCAAGATGCACCCAAGGAATCACCTGATAAAGCTGTAAGAAGAATATTCAGATATCTTACTTGAACTATATTCAGATATCTTATTGAAACTATCAACCTTGGAATATAGTTTCCAAAAGGAGGTGGAGAATATTTAGTCGCCTACTTTGATTCAGATTATTCTAGATTCAAAACTCAAAGGAAGAGTACCAGTAGACAAATATTTTCCATGATCTATTAGAGATAAGTAGGAAACAAAGTTCTTAACCCTCAAGTAGTAGGACTGTGAATCTTTTGTTAAGTACCTGGTAATGTTTATTTTCCTCTCTAATTACTCTACCTATCTACATTATAGGGATAATGAGAGTTGGATAACAGAGAAGATGGTTAAGGTTTTAAAGCAAAACATGAGAGAGAAGATAGCTCCCCGATAATTCAAGGAGTTAAACAAAGTCATAGAGGCCTACAAAATTATAGAAAATAGTCTAAATCATTATGAGTTACCCAAGCTAACCCCTATAATAGAGAAAGCTCTGAGGAGAGTAGATCAGAACATAGGCCCTTCTAACAACAATGATAACAAGAAAAGGAAGAGGCAATGGAGCAATAAGAGAGCCAAGAAGGGTACGTAAAAGGCCAAGAGGGGTAATAACTAGTAGAGGTAGAAGGAGTGTGTGATCTGTTGAAAGAATCACAGGAACAAGTAGTGCTTCGCTGGGCAGAATATATGCTATACATATGGCAAGCTGAGATGTCACATCCTAATTTTTCCTTATATGTATAAGCCTAATAGGGGAAGAAGTTTGGAAGGGATTGTGATGATGATCAGAAGAAATGATAATGGTTAGATGAGTTTCAAGTTGAAGAAAGAAATAAAAAATATAGAGGAAAAGGATTTAGGGACCAAATTGTAAAAGAAAAGAAATTTCATGGTTTATGTAAAAGATTCATCAAGGGACCACATTGAAATTATAAAATTTCAAGAAAGTATATTAAGGGACTAAAATGACATTACAAAAAGGGTAGTAAGGAACTAAATTAAAATTTGGCAAATTTAGGGACTAAAGTGTAATTTGTTAAATTCAAGGGACAAAAATGTATTTAAGAAAAAGTTGAGCTAAAAGGCCCATAATGGCACCAAAGAGGGCCATTCCACAGGGAAGTAAGTCTCAGTACACTAAAATAGTAATTTAGTAAGATCTAGGAAAAATATAAGTAATCGGCTACGGTTATAACTAGGAAAAGTGATATGATAAAGCAAATTTTATTAGATATTTATAGGTATATATTTAATAAATGTTCCCTAAGTAAATAATACTTTTGGAACACATGCAAATTAGTGAACTAAAGGATAGTCTAACAATTCAGGAAAAATTCCTTTAAAGGGTACAAGATTTTCTAGAATTGGAAGAATATACTGGATTACTCAAGAGGTTTCTAGAAGTGATTACTCACCATGTGAGGTGTCCTTGTGGGATCCACATAAGGCACCACCTAGCATGATGACAAAAGGAGGATGATGTCATCATGATGATGTAGGCGTTACTTGGTGAGCAAGTTAAGCGATCTAAGCTGTTCATCGTGATTTGATTTAGGACAATCCAATCTATTTCACCTCAACTATAAATACCCCTAACCCCTCCAAAGAAATTCCACGGCAAGTATCTAGGAGAAGAAGAGAGAGAGAGCCAGAAAGAAAGAGAGAAAGAGAGAAAGAAAGAAAGGAAGGAAGGAAGAAAAAGGAGAAGATCTGACCAAGCTAAAAGCAATCTAAGGAGCTAAGGGATTTAGTAAGCTAAAGATTGAGGTAAGTAACTAATCCTAGTCCCTACTCTTATAAATTAAAGGATTTTCTTATGAATTTTGTATGTTAACTCCAATGAGCTCAACCATACAGCTAGATGTATATAAAAAGGGAGTAAATTTTTATATCAAGAAATATAGAGGAATCATTGGATCACTTCTCCATTTGACAGCAAGTAAACCTGACATACAATATAGTGTTGGCATGCGTGCAAGGTACTAAGCTGCTTCTCAAGAGTCACATGCCAAAGCTGTCAAAAGAATCTTCAGATATCTTTGTGAAACCATCAATCTTGGAATATGGTATCCAAAAGGAAGTGGAGAATTCCTACTAGCTTATTCAGACTCAGATCATGCTAGATGCAAAAATGATAGAAAAAGTACTGTGGACAATGCCAATTTATTGGTGATTGTCTTGTTTCTTAGATCTGCAAGAAACAATACACGGTGGCTATTTATCCACTGAAGCTGAGTATGTAATTGTAGGAAGTTGTTGCGCACAAGTATTATGGCTAAAACAACATCTACAAGATATGGGAATATATCTAAAAGAGATATCAATCCTCTGTGATAATACAAGTACCATTAATCTATCAAAGAATCCAGTGATTCACTCCAAAACAAAACACATTAAATAAGACATCACTTTCTGAGAGACCATGTGCAAAAGAAAAATGTCAATATGGAGTTCATTACAACACATCTACAACTTGCTGATATATTCACCAAACCATTGGCAAAAGATCAATTCACATATGTCAGAGGAGAATTGGAATGGTGAATACCAATGAATTGTAAAGTTTCCTTTAATTTCAAATCTCTTTATTTTCTTTCATATTTAATGCTCTTGAAGTTAAAACTAACTTAAGTATCGAAGTGTCTAGAAATTTGTTTTGTAGGAAAACTGATAATTATCGATAAAATCTTCGATAAGAAGGATTATCGAAGAAAACTTTGAAGAAACAGAAAGTTTTTCTGATGAAAAAGATAAAAATTTATCGAATTACTTATCGATAAATACTTCGATAAATAAGAGGTCAAAAGTTATATACTTATACTTGAATGCATTGAATTTTATTGATAAACTACTCAATAAAGGAATTTATTGAGCAGTTACTCAAAAAGAGATTGTTTTTAGTACAATTATCCTATAAAATTTATTGAAGATCTCTTCGCTAAAAGGATTTATTGAAATATTCTTAAAAAATAATGAATTACTTTTAATGATGTGCAAGTATTTTTGGATGGAATTTATCGAACACCTTATTGATAAAGAGTTTTATCGATAAGTTAATCGATAAATTGACTTATTTTGAAAAATGCTCTTATCAAACAATTCTTCGAAGAAAGGACTTATCAACTAATTATTCAATTAATTTTTCTTTAAAGTGATGAAGTTTATCAAACAGATTATCAATAAGGGAACTTATCAAAGTTCTATTCGATAAATGTGCAATCGAATAACACTTTAATAACTAAAGTTTCCATGTCTTTTTCAATAAATTATGTGCAAATTTTTTAAGCAAGAAGTTATTTATCGAACAACTTATCGATGAGCGCTTGGATTATAGTTCTTTTCAAAAAACTTATCAATAAGATTGTAGTTATTTGAGAAAAATATGATCATTACTGTTCAGTTCATCGAATAGTTTATCAAATAATCTTAACCCAAAAAATTCTTAATTGCTCTTGTAACCTCTCCTTAACAATTAAATCCACCTATAATCGTTCCTCAACGTTCCAAAACCACTTTCACTACAAAACCACGATATGCTTCCTTCTCCTGGCCACATCCTAAACATTCTATCTATTCATCCTTTCATCTTACGAGAGACTAAATTATGGCAAGGACTAAGGTAGTAGAGGTTGAAAAAATAAAGGAAAAATAACAGACGACTTCATCAAAGTCTAAACAAAAATAAAAAAGGACAAATTCACCTGATACACAAATTCATTAAGAAAAGATACAAGAAACTGTCAAACAGAGTGCCAAACAAGCTTCAAAAAAGAAAAGACATCAATTAGCCGATGTTCCTGAAGAATCTGAACACACGTACACAGATGGGAATCTTGTACAACTAGTTAAGAAGATCATAAAATTTACAGGAGTTTCTTCAGGAAAGAAGGAAAAGAGAAAGAAAACTATATCTTCGCATGGTACATCAGGTCTCTCTCTATCTCACTCTAAACCTTCTTCTTCTAGTCCTCATAAAACCAGTCCTTTTCCCTTTCAACATGCTAATTTAGTTGTACTTTCTAGTGATATAGATAAGGAGTAGATAAGGGAAAGTTAAAAGCTAATTTTGCCTATAGAAATTTATGCCAATAGTTGTAGTGGATCTGAAATATTGGAAATACAATGACAAGACCCAACTAGACTTTTTTGATCCTTTGAAACACTACTAAAATTGTCTAGGAATTGATCTTCCCTACTGACCAGAGGTTGTTAGGAGCTTCTACTGTAATTTTTTTATGAAGCTGGGTATAATGGGGAATTAATTAGTAGTCATATGATTACTGAATTAATGGAGAGGAAAATTATGTTAGACTCCAGTACTATAATTTATCTTCTAAACACCCTAGAATTTGAGTCTAAGCCTGAGCCATCCATGAGAGAGGTATACCAGATCCTAATGCTTGAAAACAAGTTTCTAGATATTTAAAATTTGTGCCAAAGGCGAAGGCTAAACAATTATCTCAAGGTCTATAAATAGAACTCCTCCTCTACACACTATTACAATTTCAGAAACCATAGGGAACCTATTGCAAATTGGATTCTTGACCTTTCAAGAGGAAGAAGAGCTAGCCATTTTGGTCACTAAACTTGGATTAAAGGTTAGTTTATGTCTCTAACCTCTTAATTAATGTTTTAGCTAGTTAAATAATGGTTTAGGTGGTTGAAAAATAAGGATATCCCTATGGATAAATGTTGGCCAAAAATGTACAAGACCTAGGGAGATATGGTTTTGATGTTAAACCTAGGTTGAAGGCATTGGTTAGTGATTGATTTAAGTGGTATTGCACTGAGATTGTTTAATTTCCTTGGATTGGAAATTGTATAGGCCTCTTAGCCACTTTTATAATTTTGCCCTAGGAATTGATTTTGTTGCTTCTAATGTTCTTAAAATGAAAAATGGTGTAGGGTAAGCCTAAGAAACAAGCTTTGGAACTATTGGAATCAAAATTAGAAATTTAGGCTTTTATCTAGGGCACCTCTCAGCCAGTGGTAGGTCATAAGGGGGTTCTTTGATTTTTATAAATTCAAGCTCATATTTGGATTCTACATGAAAAATTATGTAGGAATGATCTAAGAGAATAATTTTTAAGTTGGTAGAAACATAATCCTAAAAATCAAGTTAAAAGACTAATGGTTTAAGGGGTTTTTGTTTAAACCATAGTTAATAGAATGTATATTGATGGTTGTTCTCCCTTTTTTCATATTTGAATAGGGTTTGAAATTTGTGGGAGAAAGAATTAAGGAGAAGAACAAGAGCTAAGGAATTACTTGATCAAGGTAGTAAGATTACTCAACCTTAATATTAACTTGTCTTGATTGTTATATGTGATTTGCCATGATTGTTGGTTGAACTAAAGATGATAATATGATGCTACTCTTTTCATTGTGATGTATTGACTTGATGCATGATTGAGTTGTCATGAGATAAAGTGGTTCCCTAATTGTGGCATTATGCTTAGTTTCATAATAATCTTGCTTGTCAATATTTTTGTTGAAATGACTTGCTATTGGGATTTCTTTGAAATATCACTCCTCCAATTGATCAATTATTTAGGGACTGAATCAACAAGAGGAAAGGGCACTATGATGGAAGATTAGTGTATGTATGTCATGACATTATTATACCTAATGTTGTATGTAATTATTACTGACAATATGTATGACTTATATGAGGCAGTGACTTTTGAGCAGTGTTTTCATCAAGTTAATGTCTGAATTTGACCTTGAAAATTTTCATGCTAAAAGTACGCAAAATAATATTTAAATGCATAGGTATAACACCTAAACTGGATCTGTTTACAATTTATGGCCATTGTTCAAATTTAGGGTTAAAAATATGGAACACAGTTTTTGACTAAATGAATAGTAGAAATTCTACATCAATCTAGCACTGTTCTACAATGAATGAGTTCATTAGACTATTTTTTACTTAAATAACTATAAAATAAATTTTATTAGAACTTAGAACCATTCAATTTCAATTTTCTATAATTAGTTTTGAATTTTTAAAGTTGGACATAAATTTAAAAATTACCAAACGAACAATAACCCGAGAAACTAAAAAATTCCAAATTTGGTCTTCTTGAATCTTGGGCCTCCCAAAATGATTCCAATGGACATAAATAAACCCTAATATGGTCTTAAGATAAGGTATAATAGTTGTTGACTCGCGAAAGAGCTGGTTGATCCTAACACACTCAGCAAGGATCCTACTTTTAGGGTTGGTACTTCTAGGGGTGGTACTTCTGCGGCTGATATAAGCATTGAGGACTACAATCTAAACAAGGAGGGGATCTTGAGCTTCAAGGAAGATAAATTCCCTTATAATGATGAGGTTGATTTGTTAGGGGAAAATTTAGGGAATGAGTAGCCCCAAGAGGAGGAGAATTAGCAGAATCAGAGGAGGAGGCCAATTTGCATCGTGCTCCAAGATGCCATGCCAGCTTTGAAGTCGAGTTCATAGGTAACTATTTTATTTATATAAAAAGTTATTTATTTTAATTTATATATAATTAATTTTCAAATTACATGTTGCAAACTCTCAGGGAAATAGGTCCATTAAGAGGCTTAATGTTAGAGAGCTTTCATGATCACAAGCGGACATTTGTACTATTGAATGATTAAATATATATAATCTATATAATAAATATTAAATCTATATAATGAATATAATTTTTTCATTTATTATAATATATATTAAATCTACATAATCTAATAATGAATATAATTTTTTCATTATTTAATTGTAGGGTAAATTTATATTGTATGGAAGAACCAGAGGGGTGAATTGTGGTACGAGAATAATGGTGACGGGATAAGGCCCTTGCAGGAGATATTAGAAGATATACCTGATAGAGTCTCAAAGAAAGATTGATCCAATTTTGTCTACTTGATGATCTCACCTAAGTTTCAGGTATATATGATATTAATATTATTGCATTAAATATAATTTTTATAGGTATTTTTTGTCTGATTTGACTAACTTAGTTTGTATACATTTTGTTTCAAGCCTTTTCCCAGAGAAATATTGACAACGTCAAGCAGCAGATAGTGCACCATAGGGCAGGGTCTATGAGCTTTGTTGTTGCCTATGATGCAATTGGAAGTAGATAAAAATAATTTATACATTGTGTTTGTGTATATAATTTATAAATAATTACTTTTTCTATTTAATTTATAGAGGGTAAAGTTGCAACAGGAATAGGGGGTCACGTCTACTTACGGTGACATATGGCCTTACCTGTACATGCCTCAAGATGGAACTCCTCTGTCAGCTAAGGTTGAGGAGATGATGGTTGGCAATTAATTGATTAATAAATTTTGATAGTTAAGTTTAAATATTCAATATTAATTAGCTTATGCTAATTTTGACAGGTGCGCATGACTTAGGTAGATATAGAGCCGTATGATTCTTAGGGGTTTACCTTGGATCCCACTGCCTTACTCTGGGTGTGCTGAGGCCAATTGCAGCACCCCAGCCGAGTTAGCGGGCTTGACCTTAAACCCACACCAACTAGGCTGGCTTGGGTGGTGCTGGGCATTCACACACTGTGGGATCTCTCAGTTAGTAGTGGCATCCTATTAGACAAGCATGAGATCGAAGTGAGAGAAATCTGCTAAAATGAAAAAGCTACGAGAGGAGATCAAACCATAAGTGAATGATACGATCAACTAGTTCCATGCAACTGTTGCAGCCATGCAAGAGCTGGTAAAGACACTGGCTCCACACCTCCAGATACTACTAATCCCTGGGGTCTATACATGCCACTAATAGCCCCGGCCTAGGCGCCCCCGCCCTACGAGCCTGCCTAGCCCCAGTAAGTGTAATATCCCTAATTTTCTGTACTGATTTGTATGTACAGTTTGTACGTAATATATGTGAGATTTTCTAAGGAAAATGTGGCCATTTATGTAAAGAAAGGGATTGAATTGAAAAAGAAAGAAAATGCGAGGACTTAAGTGAAATTATAAAAGTTTTAAGGCCAAAAGAGAAAGTAGACAAAAATGTAGGGTCTTTAAGTGTAATTTTAGCCAAATGTGAGGGCATAAGTGTAATTTATGAAAAGTCAAGGGGAAAAAGTGTAATTATGAAGAATTTGGACCAAAAATAGGCAAAAAATGCCCGGAGTCAGATCAGTCCCAAATTTTACCAGTAGGTAGAGAAAATTATTCTGGTTAGTTTGACGTAACACAAAATTTTGATTTGAGGTCCCGAAAAATTGATATAAATTTTTGAAATCAGATAAAATTATTACAGTATTTTTTGGATCTCAAAATCAGATGAAACTTTATATTAAATTCCTACAATTAATATGAGAATTTATAAAACTGACAGGATCAGAAAAGGAATCCCGTAGAATTTTTAATGGAAGTTATAGTATAATAAAATACTCGATAAATAACTTTGGGAGAGAGTTATTGGGATTTGTGCCATAAAGGTAGTGGACCTAGACAAAGGCCCAAAATGGCATCCCAGAGGCCCAATGAGGTACCTGAGCAGTATGTGGGCCAGTGTCCAGAGGAACCCCGAAAAAGTGCGAAATTACGAAAATGTCCGTGTTATAATAATGTACAAGAGATGAATGAAGGGCATTTTGGTCATTCTAGATAGGCCAAAATGCCAAGGCAAGTACAGGAATGATTCCTCAAAGTCAGTATATGCTCTGATAAGGTACAAAGAGGTGTGAAATGACAATTATGCCCTTAGGGTTAATATAGTACAAGAAAAGGGTACCAAGGGTATTTTGGTAATTTTTCAAGGGATCTGTAATTAAGTTTAGATCCAGTACATGAGTGTCAATGGTAGGAAGAATCTGGATACTGAATTTAAGGTCAGAAAACATATTATGGAATCTCAAAAAATTAGATTCAGAAAACAGTCTGGTTTTTGAGAAATCGGACTGAGCCGGTACCGGATTGAACTGAAATTTTTTTAGATGCTTCCTCCCTTCATAATTTCGTCACATGGGCTATGAGGTGTCCCTTCATGATGTCATGGAGATGATGTCATCATTTTTTGGTGGGCAAGACAAGATTCAAGGTGCAATCTTGGCCATTAGATCAAATAATACACAAAGTGATCTTGGCCATCCATTTTCCATGAAATTTTCTATAAATACCCCGCAAAATCTGATGCAAAACCGTGAGCTCATGAACCCTTGGGGAACCTCTTGCAAAATGAAAACTCAAGCCAAGACAAAGAAGAATTGAAGGGCCAAACTTCAAGCAAGCTATAGATTAAAGGTAAGCAATCTATCCTAGCTTATTTTCCTTTGATTTAGGAGCTTAAACTTAGGATTTTCATGGAAGAAAGTTGATTTTTCTCTAAGGTATTTATGCTACCCAAAACCTTAGATGAAAGGAGAAAGAAGAAATTAAAGTTAGAATCATGCGATTAAAGCTTAAACAAGCTAGTTAGATGATTTGTTGTTGAATCAAGTTGATGTTCTTGACTTTGCCATGGTGGAAATATTTCTATTTGCACTGTTCATGCACTGTTCATGATAGAAGGAGATGGAATTTCAAGTATCTAATGCTTTCATTGAATTTATATGATGATTTTACGTAGGATTGGATAGGTTTTGAACCTTAGAAGCATTAGAAATAAAAGTTATAATTCTTGAAATTCTTCTCTGTTACTGTTCACGCGTATGAACAGTGATTGGATTTTCATGATTTTGATGCTTCCAATGGTTTTAAAAGGAAAAGTTGTGTGGGGTAAAGTAGAGAAACAAGATGGGAATTTTTGGAAGAATTATGTGTGTTTCGCAAATTCTATCCTGAACAATGCATAGTTGCTGGAATTTGGTTATTTTGAGTTCATCAATGGATTCAAAGGCCAAGTCAATTCGTAAAGATTAATGAAAGTTATGTTAGCTAAAGTAAGCTTAATGTTCAAGAGAGTTAGATGGTGATGAATGGATGATTATGTGATGTTAGGATTTGGTAGTGTTCTCTAAAAGGGCAGCCACACATCAAGTAGAAGTAAGAAGAAAGAGCAAAGTTGAATTGAAAGAAAGTCATGCATAAGAGGTAGTAAACTTACCCTAAACTTGTATGTATTGAATGTTATGCTTGATTGTGCTATGACTTTGTTGAATTGTGTGCATATGTGTATATGATTGAAGCTCTGTTTCTATGATTATTTTGGCCAATTATATTTCATATGATACATGGAAGCATGCTCATTACACTATGGTAACACTTTCACAAGCAAGCACAAGCAATTACATTAATACATGCATTATTTGTTATTGTTTGCTACTGAGATTTCCCCATAAATCTCACCCCATCCATGAAATCCCAATCCCAACAAGTTTATGAAAGATGAAAGAGCATGAAGAAGCATGAAGGGGAGTTAGGGATTGGTCAATGTAAATGTTATATGATATTATGTGAAGAATTGTTGCATGTAAGGATGCTGTATGACCAGTTTAAGGAACAATATGTATGATGTAATGAAAAATAGTAAATGATGGAATAAAAGTATGAAATTTTACATACATTTAGTTAACATGTCAAACTTTATTTTGACATGAAGAACACCTTATTTCAATGTCTGTACAAAGAGAACCAATTTTCCAAAGATGGGGACCAGAATCTGTTTTCAGAATTTTTGGCCAAATAAACAGTAAACTTTAACGAATAAACTGTATCAATTGGCTAAGCATTTCATTAGGAAATTATATTTTCCTTAAACTTCAAGATGTTAGCTTCGAGTAGAATTTTGAACCACTTCATTTTAATTTTTTTAGAATTAATTATGATTTTTCAAAGTTCATCACCTAATCTGGAATACCATATGAACAATAACTCACCAAGAGTAAAAATTCCAGATTTAGCTAATGGACTTCCAAAGTCTTGTAAGTGGTTCTAAATGCTACCGAATGGTCCCTAAGACGTACGAAAGTAAGGATGTTTCAGCATGACCAGCCCCTATTAAGATAATGTTGATTCTAGCCCACACCCCTGATCCTTGTGATGTTGATTGTCGTTAACGCTCAAATTAATTACTAGTTTTAACCCTATATGTATAAAAGCTAACCATAGGTTGATCTCAATGTGGAGTCAATGCGTGGCTTAACTCTTGATTGAATTAAAGTGATTAAAGATGAGATAAGAGTAGAGAAGAAAGTTTAGTTTGATTATGGGGATGATCTCGAAAAGTAAACAAAGTAGAGAGTGACTAGAAATGATTACCAGTATGATGAGGCTTCCCAAGGATGGAAAGCTTCGACTATCATTGCTCACAAATAATACATCGGAGTTATAAAAAAAATAATAGTTAATTCAAAAGGCATAACCCTAGGAAACTTCTTAAGTCTAATTATTAATTATTTCTTTCATAAAAACACCTAGAACCCTAAAATGAATTTAATTCATAAATAATTATTCAAGAACAACTTAACTTGCAATCCTAATACTAGTTATGATCTATCCTCTAAAAAAATTAAGAACTTTCAACGAAAATTCCTTTTAGGACTTCTAACGAAATCATTTAAAAATATGTTCAACCACACAATTAAAAAAACTTTAAGAACAAGTGATTAGAACATATACAAGAGGAATAAATATATGAATGAAGAACAAAAATTATAATTGATAAAAGGATCAAAATAGTTGGATCACAAATTTATTCAAAAAGAAATAAATAGGTTAATAAGTAAGTTTTCAACTTGAAAATAAAAGATCAAACCTTAGTAAAAACTATTACAACTCCTAAATAATAATAACATAGAGTTCAAGCCTACAATCTCCATCCTCAATAAAGGGGAGAACTAGCCACTCATGTGGCTAGATGATACCATGAAGAATAATAGAAGCAAGAAAGCAATGGAGAAGACAATAGATGGAATGATTGTGAGTGAGATGGTGTGTCGAATGGAGAAGTCTTATGGTCCTTTATATAGCCTTAGGCTATGGCCTTGGTGTCTTCTTTGTTGATGTGGGACTCTTCACTTATTGGCTTTTCAAAAGATGATGATTTATCTTTGATTTAATTATTAATAAAAAAAAGGAAAAGATAACACCTTATTTATCATCCTTTAATTAAATTCAAATGTTGGATATTGAGGAATTATCTTTGAATTAATTCAAATGATATTGAATTAATATAATGTAACATAATACTAATATAATATAATATTATATTATATTAAATGAATTAATATAATACAATATAATATTATATTAATGGAGTTTTTTTTTTAATTTTTTCTAATTAGATATTATAATTTCTTCATTCAATTTGGCAATTCCTCAATTAACCTTCCTCATATAATATAATTGTGTAATAGTTAATATGGGTCCTAGTCATCATTTATTTATTTTTTCCAATTTTCTGAAATACATAAAAGAAAAATACATTCGTACAAATCAATTTAATCAAAAGAAATAATAAAATTAATAAAAACACAAGAAAATGACATTTTTAATCATTTAATTCATATAATCAATTAAAACACAAAATGAGTAAAACTACTATAATAATGCCTACTAAATATGATAAATTTCTTGAAATGGATATGAAATAATATGATAGAGTAGGGATTCATCAACCTTTATTATTTTGTGATGATGATTCTCTGATTTCATGTATTGTTTAACATGTGCCTTTTTGTTTCAGTGGGCTGATCTTTATAAATCATATCTGGTATAGGCTAATTAAATGGTATTATAGTGATTATCAACTGAGCCTGCATGAGTACTTAGAGAATTCTTGAATTTCAATTAGTGCACCGGTCATAGTTCATACTTATTTGTTACTTCAAAGTTCAACAAAAAAAGGAGGACTTAGTTTTCTTAGAAGAATACTTTCATATCATTTGTTCATCGGCAACTATTTTGTTCCTTGCTGACGACTTGGGAACTGTCGAGGTATGTATAATCATTGTGATATTAAATTCAACCCGGATCACCCAGTCATACTTATCAATTAATGAATCAGTTCCTTAGCCAATCTGGTTAAGAGTTATGATAAATTGACTGGATTAGGTTTTATACTTTTCTTTCCTTCTTGAGCCTAAAATGTCATTTTGAGTTAAAACATAATAGTTCATCATATTTGTAATTTAGTAACTACTTTATTTTGTTAGATTATGTATACTTTATAAATGAATGTTCCATTTACTTATGAAATAATACATTTTCATTTAAATATTACTCTTTTTAAGGTTATATATGAATATTTTTGTATATTTTAATTAAATTATACTCCTTCGGTCCTTAATATAGAACATAATTGAGAAATCGATCTTGATCCTAAATATTAGACCTATTTCTTATTTTTATTAATTTTTTCTAAATTATCCCTATTGATATCCTTCAATAATAATCAAGTAAGAAAGGAAGGGAGGAAATTGAGGAAGAAAATTAGGGTGTTTTAGTAACTTCATTAATCAATAATAATCATATTAACTAATTTAATTAACTTTTTTAATCTAATCAAATTAGTTAAATAGGTCAAATATTAAGGATCCGAGGAGTATTACTTTATCACAATTAGGTTGACCTCTGGTTCAACCATAATTGGACCACTAACACTTGAACCACTATATCGAATGGTTCAATGACCGGTCTGATTTTCTGCACCTTAATCATCACAACAAATGGGATCTTATGTGTTCGTGTATTATGGTACTCCTCCAGGCCTAAATATAAGTTCCATTTTATAGTGTAAATTGTACTATAAGCTAGATCTTATATTTAGGATTAGAGGATTATTTTTCAAGAATTGCATGAAATATGACATGATTTCTTAACCATCTTTATTCTTGCTGTAGCCTGAAAAGGAGACGGGGGATGTACCAAAATGAATTGAGTGTTACATGAATAAAACTAGAGCTTCTGAAGCTGATGCCCGTAGGCATATAAATTCCTTGATTTGTGAAACGTGGAAGAAGATGAATAAAGAAGTTAACAATTCTTCTCACCCGAAGAGATTCATTCAAATTTCTTTGAACCTTGCAAGGATGTCTCTATGCATGTATCAACATGGAGATGGCCATTCTGTCAAAGATCTTGCAACTAACAATCGTATAATGTCACTACTTTTCCATCCAATTGTATAAATTTATTAATTTGATGAAATAAGTTCTTTTGCTCTGGAAGATGTATTATATTCTCTATGCAATCATGCAGGGTGAAACATCCTACTTTTAACACCTCAGAGTACGTATTCGGAAGCGTATTTGATTAGCGGAAGCATTACATTAGCCCAAAAATTAAAAATTTTAAAACTTACTCTCGAGTACTGTTCACTAGGTAATTTCCAGATTGACAGTCCAACTTTAAAAATTCATAACTAATTGAAGAAAAATCTTATGGAGGTGATCCAAATTTCTAATTGAATCTCTTTCATAAATATTTAAGGAAAAAATATAAATCTGGACATTTACCTTGCCAATTCATACAGTTAAATCGTTACTTTTTACTGTTCATATGGCAAATTCTGGAAATTCCAGATTCTGTTTCTTAACTTTGGAAATTCGTTTCTATTTATGTACACATCCAATTGAGGCATATTACCTATGCATTTAAATATCTTGATGTATAATACATGATCACAAAATTTTGTGAATTAATTCCTTGATTTACTAGGTCAGACTGAAGCCACCACAAAACTGCTTCAGGACCTACATTTTTACCATTTCAGTTTTCTTTCTTCAATTCTCAATAATTGTTCCAGCATGCATAAACCTTCACTTTGCCTCCCATGTATTCATATATATCATGAGGTTATGCCATAATTAATTCATACATATTCTCTACATATAATGGCATATTACATAACCTTACCTACAAGGAAATTCATGGCATCTACTAAGACATCCATTACTTCATTTTCTTTCTCCCCTTCTTTAGCTCTTCTTCATACATACATTTCCTTCATACTTGACCTAAATTGGTTGGTTGTGGGAGGGTGAGATTCTAGGGAATCTCAGTAGCAAACATTACTGAAACATCCTTCTTTATATCTCTCTGAGTACTCTTACTATAGCACTCTCAACTGGATAATATCTCTATTGCCAGAAATCCTGGTAGAAAATAACTGTACTAATTCGGTAATTCCCCATGAGAACTACCATTCTACGTAAGTACCCAGAAAAGACTGGATAAACCGGTTAGGTCCACTCACTTCTAGCCTCCATAGACAGCACCTACGTACATAGTACTCTGTATAGTCTACCAGCACAACGGCATTTTCTAGTAAATATCTTTAAATCTTAACCTTAACCTCACATATACTCAATTGGAATTATCTTAGATCATTGGAATACCTCTTAACCTTAAAAACATGAATTTCCAAGAGTTGGGCTTATGGGTACTGTTCACTGGGTAATTCCAGATTACAGCCTGAACTTTGGAAATTCATAATTAAATCTAGAAAAATTGTTTTAGGTGATTCCAATTTCTAATGAAATATATTTCATTCAAATTTGATATAAAAATATGAAAATGAGGTTTTCTTGTCCAGATCAAATCAGTTTATTCGTTGAACTTTACTATTCATTTGGTAAATCTGGAAGTTCCAGTTTTTTTGCCCCATTTTTAAAAATTTATTTCTCCTTGTATACTTATCCAATTGAGTCAAATTACATATGGATTTAAATATCAGAATGTGTACTTTAAGCGTACCAAAAATTATGAAAAAACTCATTCATATTCTATATGAAAACCGCGTTGGAACCTTACTGTATCGGATGACTTATTTTATCTTGATCCAGAGTTTAAGTCCAACTTTGAAAAATCATATCAATTTGAAAACTTAACCAAATTATGCGTTCTTAGTGTCCAATTCAAGCTCTAGATCTTAGCTATATTCATGCTAAATTTCACGTGAAACCGGAACGGATAAGTCACTTAAACTATCGTTGGAAGCACACTACCTCTGATCGGATTTGGGAGTAGCATGCAACATACACATCAAAACGTCATCTTGTAAGTAAAGTGCACACTCTTTAAGTTATATACAGTCATCCATCTACATTTACCCTTGTAAGTAAAGTGCACACTCTCAAGAAGAAATCATGAGAACAAAGTCAAGAAGCAAGGGAGAAACTTACCTTACAAGCTTCTTCAAGATCCTTGCTTCTTACTTGCTTGAGAGAATATTTTCCATGAGGTTCCCTACTCTTTCTTGCTCACGGTTTTGGCTAAGAATGAGGGGGTATTTATAGCAAAAATCTTGGGAAAATTGAAGGCCAAGATCACCTTGGGAACTATTTGATCTAATGGTTAAAGGTTTGATCTTGGAATGTCTTTTCTCTTCTCCCTTATGACATCACCACCATGACATCACTTGGGACACCTAAGCCTCCTCTTTGGTGCCATTTTGAAGTCCTTGTGGGTCCCACCATGTGCAAACCCTAATTTTTACTTTATTCTCTTTTTTTTCTTTTCAAAAATCCATAAATTATTTATTATTGGACTTAGGCTCCAAGATAACTTTTGGGCCTTATTGGGCTGGCTTAGGATGAAATGTTGGGCCTCTTTTAGGTCCAATAGCTAATTGGCCCAAATACCAATGTACTTTCCTTATACTGATATCCTTAAATTACCCTGATCTTAGAACAAATGCTAAACACCACTTTTAATTGTTCTAACATTTTTACCAATTCATTATAATATAAAATGAATTCTCTACAAAGTTTCATAATTTTCTGAGACCCATAAATCCTGATAAAAATAACATGCATTTCCTTTAACCCTTTATCGGTGTCTTTTTTCACCTTAAATTCCATAATTAATTCTACAGGACTCCTTTTTTACTTCTGTCAACTCCATAAATTCTCATATTAATTATAATAATTTAATATCAAATTTAATCTGGTATTCATCCATTGTGAAATGACCAAAATGCCCTCCATTCACTTCTGGTTTCTTAGGGCATCACAGGGGCATTTTCGTAATTTTGCACCTTGGCTCTTACACTTTCTTCTTCTTCCAATTTAATCCCTTTCTTTACATAAATATGGCCACATCTTTTCCTGAAAGAATCTCATATATTTTATTCAATCTGTACATACAACTTAGTACAGAAATTAGGGATATTATATTTACCACTTAAATATGCAAGATACATGCTAATGCATGATATGAATTTCATTAAACTTTCTTTAATTACTGACATGCCATCATACTATATACTTTTCATAAAAATGCATGGCCATGGGAAACATGTTCTTCATAACATATTCAATATCTTTTCTCATGTCACAACATCATTCAAATATCATATACATGTCAACACAAAAGCATACCACATCAAGCACATTAAGAGATAAGTCCACTACCTTGAACTTAAGCTTTCTTCCTTATTCTTGCACTTGCTCCCTAAGCTTTCCAACCATGAAACCTTTCGGTCAACCACTTCTCAACATCTTCTTGGATGTTGCAAGGTCCTAAGTACATTCATATTCATCACATAACTCATTAGGACCATCAACTCAAGCATTATTCAAGACTATCTCTCTTGAACATTTAACTAACATAACTTCCTCTAACCTTTACTAATTGCCTTGGCCTTTGAATCAATTGATGTCTTGACCTTACCCTACACAATTTCACCTTTTGAATCCATTTATGAGCTTAGAATAATGAAATTCCAGCTCCTATGCACTGTTCTGTACAGATTTGGAAAAGCATACACAATTCTTTCAAAAATTCTCACTTTGATTCCAATGCTTCCCATACTTCTTTCTCTATTTTATCCCACACAAATTTTCATTTTAAAACCATTGGAAGCATCAAAATCATGAGATTCAAATCACTGTTCATATAAGTGAACAGTATAGAGAAGAATTCCAAACATTACAACTTTCAATTTCAATGCTTCCAAGGTTCAAAACCTATCCAATTCTACACAAAATCATCATATAAACTCAATGGAAGCCTTAAATCATTGGAATTCCATCTTCTTCTATCATGAACAGTGTATGAACAGTGTAAATAGAAATATTTCCACCATGGCAAAGTCAAGAACATCAACTTGATTCAACAACCAATCATCTAACTAGCTTGATTAAGCTTTAATCTCATAACTCTAACTTTAATTTCTTCTTTCTCCTTTCATCTAAAGTTTTGGACAGCATATACACCTTAGAGAAAACTCATCTTTCTTCCATGTAAACCCTAAATTCAAGCTCCCAAATCAAAGGAAAATAAGCTAGGATATATTGCTTACCTTTAATCTCTAGTTTGCTTGAACTTTGGCCCTTGAATTCTTCTTTGTCTTAGCTTGAGTTTTCATTTTGCAAGAGGTTCCCCATGGTGTCTCATGTCTTGCGTGAAGGAGCAGAATTTTGAGGGTACTTATAGAAAATTTCATGGAAAATGGATGGCCAAGATCACTTTATGTACTATTTGATCTAATGGCCAAGATTGCACCTTGAATCTTGTCTTGCCCACCAAGAAATGATGATATAATCTCCATGACATCATGAAGGACACCTCATATGCCCATGTGGTGAAATTGTAGAGGGAGGAAGCTGATGGAAAAATTCCAATCCAATCCGGTACCGGCTCAGTCCGATTTTCCAAAAACCATACTGTTTTCTATATCTAATTTTTCTGAGATTCCATAATATGTTTTGTAACCTTAAGTCCAGTATCCAGATTCTTTCTACCATTCACATTCTTATACTGGGTTTAAACTTAATTACAGATCCCTTGAGAAATGACCAAAATACCCTTGGTGCCCTTTCTTGCACTATATTAACCCTAAGGGCATAATTATCATTTCACACCTCTTTGTACCTTATCAGAGCATATACTGACTCTGAATAACCCTTCCTGTACCTGCCTTGGCATTTTGGCCTGTCCAGAATGACCAAAATACCCTCCATTCATCTCTTGTACATTATTATAACACAGGAACATTTTTGTACTTTTGCACTTTATCGCGGTTCCTCTAGACACTGGCCCACATACTGCTCAGGTACCTTATTGGGCCTCTGGGATGCCATTTTGGGCCTTTTTCTAGGTCCATTACTTTTATGAAAAAAATCCCAAGAAACCTCACCCGAAAGTATTTATCGGGTATTTTATTCTACTATAAATTCCATTAAAAATTCTACAGGATTTCTTTTTTGATCCTGTCAGTTTTATAAATTCTCATATTAATTGTAGGAATTTTGAAACGTCCTTACTTTTGTACATTTTAGGGATCATTTGGTAGCATTTAGAACCACTATCAAGGTCATTGAAGTCCAATTTCTCAATCTGGAATTTTTTTCTTCTCGAGTACTGTTCACTGTATAAATTCCAGATGAGTGACCTGACTTCGGAAAATCATAATTAATTATAGAAAAATAGAAATGAAGTGGTTCCAATTGCTATATAAAGCTGACTCAATTATATTCAAGGGAAAAATCACTCATTGACCAATATTTGACCAAGTCAACGTGGGTCAATGTTACAACTTTACTGTTCATCCAACATTTTTCTCCTAAATCCAGCATTCTGGTCCCAACTTTGTGAATTTATATCTTCATGTGTAGATATCCAAATGAGGCATAATATATATCAAATCGAAGCTTAATATGTCTACTATTCACTGTAAAACTTTTATAAATTTATTCATCCATTTACTATTTTTAATTATGGGTTAAACATCATTCGGTCACCACGAGTTACTGTTCATAGTGGTAATTTTCAGCAAGTAACTTTGCACACATATGCAGATATCCATCACATATCAGTCAATCATGACAAACAATACTTATCATTAAACAATAATTTATTATACATCAGGGAATATACAAAATCCCCATATTTCCATTACATCTTTTTCTGCCTGAAATCCGGCAGCATAACTGCTACACTTCATCTTTAGAAAGTAACTGATCTTGTACCGATTCGGTAATTCCCGTGAGAACTACCATTCTACGTAAGTACCCAGGAAAGACTGGATGAACCGGCTAGGTCCACTCACTTCCAGCCTCCTTAGACAGTACCTACGTACACAGTACGTATCAGTTCCTTTCTTTACCACTTTGCCGGAATTTTGGCAGCATAACGGCGTCCTTCAATATTTCCAAAATTTACTTCAACATAGCCTCCCCTGTAATGGGTTATTTGGGATGAGATTCGGGGGAATCTCAGTAGTAATAATCATAACAATATATGTAATACAGAGTGACAGTGCTTGCTTGTGATTGTGTACAGATAAGTATGCTGCGTGCTTCCATATTCAATAACATATGATCATAGCATTGTAACAGAGCTTCAAGCATAACATATAAGACAACAATCCAACCAAACAATAGCACAACCAATCACAAAGGCATTACATAAAAGCTAGGATTAGTTACTATCTCAAAAGCTTAGCAGAACTCCAGAACCTCTATACTGCTTCCAACTCCGCCAGAACTTTCATTCTTCTTTCTTTCTCTCACTTTCTCTCTCAAGAACTTCCTTATCTCTCTAAAATTCTCCTTGTCCGTGATGAATGAAGAGCTAGGGGTATTTATAGTTTTGATGGATGGCATTTTCATAATTTTGGAGCCATCTGAACTTGTGGTCCTAGTTTTTTCGGAATTTCCTATTTTTCTTTATTCCCTTTTACTGCATCACCAAGGGACACCTAAGGGGACACCTCACCCCTCACATTCTTCACATGGTGAAATTGGAGGGAGCTAGAAGCCCTCTGGAAGCTTTTCGGTCCAATCCGGTACCAGCCCAGTCCGTCTCCTTGAAAACTGGACTGTTTTCTGAATCCAATTTTTCTGAAAATCCATATTATGTCTTCTGACTTTAAATTTAGTACCTGGGTCCTTTATATCATTAACATTTTTATACTGGGTCTAAACCCAATTACAGATCCCTTGCGAAATGACCAAAATACCCCTGGGTGCCCTTTCTTGCACTATCTTAATCCTAAGGGTAAAATCGTCATTTTACACCTTTCAGTACCCTGTCAAGGCATATACTGACCCTGGTTAACCTCACCTGTGTATGTCTTGGCTTCTAAGTCTGTCCAGTATGACCAAAATGCCCTTCATATACCTACTACCCTTCAGTACAACACAGGGGCATTTTCATAATTTCGCACTTTTTCGGAGTTCTGCTGGACACTGGCCCACCTATCAGTCCAAGGGTCTTACTGGGCCTTTGATGGAGCCATTATTGGGCCTTTCATGGTCTATTAGCTTCATGGCACGCATTACGAGAAATCTTCCCCCGGCACAGTTTATCGAATATTTTAACTATTATTCACCATTAACACACATCCCCGGACACCGGGTCCTTTTATCAGATACACTGGCCTACTGTGTTTAGGCATCCCTGTGGGTTATAACAGTCATCTGACTGAGGTCATCCGAACTCATTCAATCCCTTTTTAAATACCGATAAATTTCCTATTCGGATCCCTGGAGGCCTCACACTCCCGTCTGTATTTGCTAATTTGTGAATAACTTTTTCTACAGACCTCCTATCGGTATTCTGTCAGTTTTCTAACCTCCGCCCTATCAGGACGCATCATCCTGTAATTTCTCACTTATATCTGAAATCTAGGATATCCGGTAGGAATTTTTATAACTTTTAGACTATCAGATCAATTTTGGCTATCTGGAGTCTTGAAAAATTCCTGTATTAAGCTGGATTACCCAACATCACTTGCTCTCTCTACTGGTGAAATCTGGGACTGAAATGCTTTCGGACAGTCCAAACCACTTCTGGCATAATTTTCTTTAATTACACTTTAGCCCCAGGGAACTTTTTCTTCTTTCACTTAAGTCCCTTTATTTGGCTAAAATTACACTTTAAGACCCCACATTTTTGTCTACCTTTCCTTCTTAGCCTTAAACTTTCCATAATTACAATCAAGTCCCTTCATTTCCTTTCTCTTTCAATTTAATCCCTTTCTTTACATAAATAACCACATCTTTTTTCTGAAAAATAATTCATATATTTCATTCAATCTGTACATACAAATCAGTACAGAAAATTAGGGATATTACAAATTTACTGTAAAGTTTCATCTGATTCTGAGGTTTGAAAAATACAGTAATAATTTTATCTGACTTCCAAAATTTATATCAATTTTTCAGGACCTCAAATCAAAGTTCTTTGTTGCGTCAAACTAATCGAAATAATTTTCTCTACCTACTGGTAAAATTTGGGTCTGATCTAACTTCGGGTATTTTTGGCCTATTTTCGGTCCAAATTCTTCATAATTACACTTTTGCCCCTTGTCTTTTCATAAATTACACTTATGTCCTCACATTCGGCTAAAATTACACTTAAAGACCCCATATTTTTGTCTACTTTCTCTTTTGGCCTTCAAACTTTTATAATTTCACTTAAATCCTTGCATTTTCTTCCTTTTTCAATTCAATCCCTCTCTTTACATAAATGGCCACATTTTGCTCAGAAAATCTCACATATATTTCGTACAAATTGTACATACTATTCAGTACAGAAAATTAAGGATATTACACATGGGGCAAACAATCTAATAATAAGATGGCCAAACACTTTCATACCATAATTGGTCATGATGTGTGAATTTTGAGATATATCAAAGGTGAAAGAATTGTCCTGCCATATTCCAAATAATGAGTTAAGGTGAAAATTTGTCTCAAAAAGCTTTTGAGACTAATGGTATTTGAGTAAGAGGACTAAAAAGATAGATATTATATAAAATTAAGAGACTAAACTGAAACATTGTATAAAACTAGAGGGGAAAAATATACATCTGCCATTTAATACTACCCCCTCTTGTCCTTATTATAAAGCACCAACTAGAAAGTGTTTTTTATACTTATTATAAGCCACCAATAATTTCATTAATTACTCTTTTTCTATTTTACCCTTGTCATTACTTGATGTTCAATTTTTTTGAATGAGGATTCTCGAACTTTGTATTTTAAAGAGGGGTAAAGTTAAAAAAAATTATCAATTTAGAACATACTTAGTGACTCAACTTCCATTTTTTGGTATGTAAGAAGTAGTTAGAAATGCCATATATATTAAGGACCAGATAGAGTATAAATTAAGCAATTGCTCAACCTAATGGTTTTTATATTTTGTCCTTATTTTTTATTGTACTCCTCTGGGCCTTAAAATGCACTACAAACTAAGTTTTGTATTAAGGACCGGTAGAGTAAGTTGCAACAAAAAATTATAATTAACATTACAAAAAAGTGGTTTTGGCAGCTATTAGTTTATAACGAATCATATGAACCACTAGAAACTCACATAATTTCTAGTGGTTCTAGCTGTTATACAACTAATGGCTAGAAATTCTAACCCTTTTGACTACATTTATAGCGTTTCAGCACCAACCGCTAGAAACACGCTAGAGAATGCAAAAGGTCATTGTAATTTCTAGCGATTCACAAAATTGCTAGAAAATTCATGGATATTTCTAGCTATTTGGAGACATTTCTAGTGATTCTGACACGTAAGAGAGGCGATTATAGACATTTATTGCTGTTATGGAGACAACAGCTAGAAATGCGTTCAATTACTGAGGGGTCAGGACATGTGGCAGGTGACAGTTATTTAGGGTTTGTTTTTTCTAATGTTGAATTTAAAATTCAAATTTTCCTCTGACCTGAACGTGTGCCCATTACCTTCCAAAATTTGAAATTTAAATTTTCCTCCAAGATGAACATTTCTAGCTTTTCATAATCGCTAGAAATCCTCTCACAACCGCTAGAAATGTTCACCATGGAAGAAAATTTGAATTACAAATTTTAGAAGGTAACAGGTGTCGTATCCTCACTTTAATACCCTTATATGATCCATTAGTACCCTTCGGAACCACTTTAGGATCCATTAAAGTTGGAAATAAGAATCTGAAATTTCTATAAATTCCTCTCGGGAACTGTTCATTCAGCATTTTTCAGAATTTTGCCCAAATTTAAAAATTCATATTTAAATCTAGAAATATCCAAATGAGGTGCTTACAAGTCCTACTGAAATCTCTTTAAGACCTCTCTATGGGAAAAATAATAACAAGGTTCAAACGTTACTACAGCGTTCCCAAGAAATTCGTAAATATATACTATTCATATGGCAATTTTCCAATTTTCTAGAATCTAACTCTTAACTTTGAAAAATCACCATAAATTTGTTTCGTATCCAAATCGGGTGTACTTGGTGTCCACTTAAATATTAAGATGTTAAATTTAAGCATGCCAAATTTCAACATTTAATTCATACAATATCATATCCAAAACGTGGTGGAAAGCTCACTGCCTCCCAACAGAATTTACACAAAGTACTCTTTGTTCCATATTTACATAATATAGGTTCATCTGACACAACCTAGCATGCTTCAAACACCACCAATTGGCTCTTTACCTCTTGAATGTTCAGCACCTAACATGGTTTAGTTTGAAAAAGAGTGAGATTTCCAAAGAAATCCCAATAGCATTCAACACAACCTTAACATCATCAAGCAATTATTTAAAGCATGTTATATGATATGGGAGCCACACATTCATTCTCATATTTTGGCATTCTCTAACATGCATTTGCCATGACATCTTAGCAAGGAGATTACCACATCATCAAGCCCATCAAGCTTGCACATCATCACATAATATCATGCTCAACCCAACATCATAAACAATAATATCAATAAGGAACTTAGGGTTTTCGGCTAAGGAAATTCCAAGATGTTACATTTCTCTCCCCCTAAAAATAAATTGTCCTCAAAATTTACTATGTACCACTACATAAATAATGTCGGATGAGTCTTCTTAAGTTCTTCTTCTTCTTCCCATGTTGCTTCATTCTCCGTAAGACCTTCCCAGATGACCTTGACCAGTGAAATCTGCTTATTCCTCACTTGCTTGACTTTTCGGTCCACAATCTGAGCTGGTCCCACTTCATATGAGAGGTTGTCTCATAGAGTAATATCATCTTGTTTGATGATATGCGATGGGTTTGGGATATACTTTTTGAGTTGGGAAACATGGAAGACATTATGAATTTGACTCAAATATGGGGAAGAGCTAATTTATAGGCCACGGATCCTATTTTGTCAAGAATCTGGTACAGGCCTATATACCTCGGATGCAGCTTTTTCATCTTCATCAATCGTCCTGCACCCATTGTAGGAGTAATTTTGAGGAATACATGATCCCTTTCTTCAAATTCCAACGGCTTTCTTCTCACAACTACGTAACTTTTCTCCCCTCTCTAGGACATTGTCAGTCTTTTCTTGATCATCTCGATCTGTTTGGTAGTTTGATCTACCAGTTCAGGACCATATATTCTCCTTTCGCTTAACTCTGTCCAACACAGAGGGGATTAGCACTTGCGTCTATACTATGCTTCATACAGCGCCATTTGGATACTTGATTGGTAACTGTTGTTATAGGCGAATTCGTTTAATGTCAAATGAGTATCCCAACTCCCCTTAAAATCCAAAACATATGCCCTAAGTATATCTTCCAGTGTCTAGATTATTCTTTCTGTTTGACCATCAGTTTGAGGGTGATAAGCTATACTAAATCTGAGAGTAGTGTCCATTTCTTTCTGTAGAGCTCTCTAAAAATTAGATGTAAATATGGAATCTCTATCTGACACAATGCTACTCGGGACACCATGCAGCCTGACAATCTCTCTGATGTACATCTTTGCAAGTTTATCTAGAGAATCTCATATATTGATGGCTAGGAAATAGGCAGACTTTGTCAGACGATCAATTACCACCCATATAACATCATGCTTTGCTGGTGTCAAGGGTAGTCCTTCCACAAAGTCCATAGCTATATTGTCCCATTTTCATTCGAAAATATCTAGTGGCTGTAGCATTTTTGATGGTTTCTGATATTCCATTTTCACCTTTTGACATGTGAGGCACCGTGACACATAAATCACTATATTATTCTTCATTCTAGGCCACCATACTATTTTCTTTACATCATGGTACATTTTGGTCATGCCGGATGCATCTTGTATTTGCTTTTATGTGCCTCGTCCAGAATTCTTTCCCTCAAGTCTCCAAAATTAGGAACGTAAGGCCTTTCACGAAAGCATAATAATCCATCTTCAGATATTGAAAAATTCTTAGTCTTTCCCGTTCGTAACTTTTCCCTGAAGATTTCTACTACCTTATCGTGTTCTTGTGCTTCTTTAATCTCATCATGAACTAAGGCCTTAAATTGTGTTCCTCCTAATGAATGACTCATAAGCTACATTTGATACAAAGGACTCCAGTCTCTAAAATCCTCAAGTAGTTTGGACTCTTTGATCATCAGAGCTGCCGCCTGCACTGCCTTCCTACTCAAAGCATTAGCCACTACATTGGCTTTTCCAGGATGGTATTAAATTCAAAAATCATAATCTTTTAATAGCTCCATCCATCTTCTTTGTCTCTTATTTAACTCTTTCTGATCATGCAGATACTTCAGACTCTTGTGGTCACAGAACAACTCAATAGTCACTCCGTACAAGTAGTGTCTCCATATCTTCAGGGCATATACTACTGCTACTAGCTCCAAGTCATGAGTGGGATAGTTCTCCTCATGAGCTTTTAGTTGTCAAGATGCATAGGCCACTACTCTCCCCTGTTGCATCAAAACATACCCTAACCCTTGCTTACTAACATCAGTGTACACCACATAGGGTTCTTTCGGGTCTGGAATGATTAGTATTGGGGTAGAGGTTAATTTCTTCTTCAATTCTTGGAAATTGGCCTCTCTCTTCTCATCCCACAAGAATAGTTGATTCTTTCTAGTGAGCTTTATCAGCGGAAGAGCGAGTCAAGAAAAGTCCTTGATAAACCTCCTATAATACTCGGCCAAGCTTAAGAAACTTCTAATCTCTGTCACTGTCTCCGGCTGTTCCAAGCTAAGTACTGCCTTAATCTTGCTAGAATCCATATCTACCCCTTCTTGGGATATGACGTGATCGAGAAATTTGACTTCATGAAGCCAAAATTCATACTTGCTCAACTTGGCATAGAGTTGCTTCTCTTTTAGCATACTCAGGATGATCCTCAAGTACCTTTCATGATTATTTGTAGATTTATAGTACACTAAAATATCATCAATGAAGACCACAACAAACTGATCTAAGTATGGCCTGAAGATTCAGTTCATGTAATCCATGAAGATTGCAGGTGCATTTGAGTCCAAAGGGCATCTCAAGGAATTCAAAATACCCATAATGAGTCCTAAATGTAGTCTTGGGAATGTCTTCTAGCTTAATCCGGGGCTGATGATAGCCTGATCTCAGGTCTATCTTTGAAAATACTGTTGCTCTAGCCAGTTGATCCAAAAGATCATCAATTCAAGGAAGAGGATATTTGTTCTCAAAACATATGGGGCTCTCTTCTCTATTCCTCAGGCATACTTCTACAAAACTTTGAATCTTAGCCCTCAGATTTGAGCTTGGACTCCATCTTCGTTTAAGGGAAAACTAAGTTTAGTCTGTATATAATATAGGCTATCTGAGAAAAACTATTATAAATCATTTTTCTAGATAAGTTGATCAACTAGTGAAGCTTCCTTACCTTATTAACTTCATCTTTGGCATTCATCTTCCTAGAGAGATACTACATTGTACTCATATCTTCATGGCTCATTACTTTCCTTAGGCTAGGTCTAACTGCGACCTCGGGATCTAACTGTAATCAACCGTTAGCCTCCTCAGAATCTAACTGTGACTCTGAAACTGTTAGGATCTAACTACGATCCTGGAGTCATACTAGGATCTAACTGCGACCCTTCAGAATCCTCTGTGATTCCATTGTACTATGTCATCATCTCTAGAAGATCTTAAACTAACAGACTAAGTTATAAGGTTAATTGCTTCCACTTGTTGATAACTCAATAAAAATTTTAAAAATACATTCAGTAGCCCATATTATTTACTAAGACTTTACTTATTTTCTCTCTTACTCAAGAGTTCCTTCTTATTTTTCTTACTTTACGGTGCCTTACCATGGGCTATTGCCTTGTGCAATCATGGTCTAACAACTTGCCATTACATTATGCTACTATGGCAACATCATAACTTCTCATCTCAATCTGTGCTCTCACTTCGAGTAATCTGTATCTAAACTAGGCTCCTATCTGAAGAGCAATCAAATCTTACTCTTATTTGAAGAGTGATTTGAACTCATCTATACCTAGCTCTATCTGAGAGTCATTTGTTTCAAATCCAACTCTTATCTGAAGAGTGATATGAAAACAATCTCTTTACTGTTATATGTTGCCCTTTCCATATACCATTTCTATTGATAGAGTTATAACACTACCACCCCCTTGGTACTTGTTGTAACCTTATCATAAGAAATGGCCTTGAGTACTACTTTCACAAGTCTGTAGAAATACCCAAGTAAACCCAATCATACTGAAATAATTATCCCACTTACTAAAAATGTCTATCATCTTGGGTACATTCCTATTGCATGTCATATGGTATGGGAGCAACATAACCTTCTCATCTTATATACTCTACCCTTCATATACTGCGAGAGGGGAGTATTCATTTATCATAGCATACTCTAACATGCATGTCATCATATGACAACTGTAAGGAGATGCAATTATTCATCATAACTTATGGCAACATAAGCCATATCATCACCACATATTTTGCTCAACCATCCATCATACACACACTGCAATTAGGTAAGCTTTAAAGCATTCTTTCCTTTGTCACATTATTTGTCAGATCTTGATCACTTATTCAGGAACCTGGAGTAATTATTCATCTAACCTTAAGCTGCCATTTTACCCTCCTACCAAGGTATAGACTCAACCCCTTCATTACTTTATCTGACTCTTGATCATTACTCTTTCTTACATAGGGGAGTCTCTTTATCTTTTAAACTGTGGCTAACTTTTCTCTTTCTTAGCATCGTAAACTTCTTTTTCTAATCTCGCATACATTTATCGCTTTGTTGAACTTCTACAACTACCTGAGAAAAATTCTTTCTTTGTAATACGGAATTCAATCCGTGAGTTAACTTCTCAGTCATTCAACTCTCACTATTCATGTGGATGAACTCAGCTAAGTATTCATTAAAGGGTTCCTCTTTCCCTCCTTTAATACTTAGCCTCACATTCATCTCTATCTAACTGAGAGGAATACTTCTTGTAAAACTATTTAAAAAAAACTTCTTAGGTGAGCGGATCAATCTTTATCTCTATGGAGTACTTCTTCATCTCTTTACTATCTCTTAACATCTTCTGTCTATCTATCAGTTCTAGTCTATTCTTGACCAGACTGTAGTTCCTTTCTGGTCTATTTTCTTGATCCTAACAAACTTAAATTGCATAGATCTCATTCATCATTTACTCCTATTACTTGTGCTCTCTAGGGTGCTATACCCTAGGTTTGCTAGGTTACAATTTCTTCATGATGGGATCCCTCTGTCTCGGGAACATTAGCTCTCTAACTATTAACCATCACATTTCTAACTTTAGGCCATATGCTAAGATCATTCCTAGGCAAATCTCAATCTAACTTTTGATTCTTTTGTTAAGGAAAGACTAACAAAGTCTTTCTTAATGTAGATCTAATTCTAGTTATCACATGGAGGATCTACTTCTGAACATCATCTTAAACTGATCTTTTATATCTCATTATTTTGTATTGTCTGGTTTGATCACACTTTATACCAATCCTCTAGCTGATAAACTTCAGCGAGGTTGGCATCTTCATTCTCGTCGTTGCCCTAACATCAGGTCTCTGTGTATCCTAATTGCGACCTGAGTATTGGCTAGTCGTGACTCATGTTCTCTGTGAACTTTCATCACAATTATCTTAATCTACTCATCATGACTAGATACTGTGTTCTTTTGTTGTGACCAAAGGTCTTCTCCTATCGCTACCTGAACTCCTCTGTGTACATTAGTCGTGACCTTTGACCTAACTTGTCGTGACCTCACTTCTCTGTGACTACTAGTCGCGACCTGCACACCTTCATGTCACAACTTGGACATATCATCACCACTGTAGTGTCTAGTCACAAAATGATACCTCGAGCTACTCTTGCAGCTTCCCTGACCTTGAACTTATCAGTTTCTGTCTCTATCAATGGATGAAACTACTTCCCAGATGTTATCCTACTTAGTCCAGCCACATCGCGCTTAGAAACATGAGACCTCGGTGGTAATAGCTGACTAAGACTAATCTATCGTAATTATATCCTTTGTAAGACTGTAAAGCTCAGGGTATAGTTTTATTTATCTGGGTGTCACTGTCTCCTGTCTGAATCCTTCTTTAAGCAATGAACACCATCCCTATATCATACTCTAGGCAGGAACCTCTTTAGTTCAAATCTCTAACTTATTTAAGGGGGTCAATCTAACTAAACCAGAGCATCACTAAGCTAGAACCCATGTTCTGTGCCAGAATCTTATGCTCTGATACCAAAATATCGTATCCTCACTTTAATACCCTTATATGATAAAGCTAGAGTTGTTGCTACCTCTTGGAGATCCTTGTCTTTCTTTTTTGACTTGAAGTTCTTTAGGTACACAAATATCAAATTCTAATTATGGAACAACAATTTCATGTCATTACAACTTCTCAAATATAATTCAAACTTAAAAACCCTAACTACCCTTTCTTGAATTAAATTAGGGTTTTATTTCTCCCAAGCGCTAACATTAACTCTTGGGATCCTACCCTACACAATTTTGGCTAAGGAATCCAATGGTGTTATCCAAATTTTAAAATTTCTTCATCTTCTATACTGTCCGTACAAACAGAAACGAAAATTGCAACTTAGGGTTTTCCAAAATTTCCATTTTGATGCTTAAGGCTTCCAACTAGGGTCTCCCTACTATATCCTACACAAAATTGCATTTTGAACACATTGGAGGCCTTAAAATCATCATATCTCAACCCTATAATAGAGTACACAAATCTGAACAGAAAGTTATTTCAAGAAAAATTCTAATAAACCATTGATTCCATGAACTCAAAAATGTTAAATCCTATCCTTTGCAACTTGTCTTTGCTACCCTTATCATAACTTTCATCTTTTCCTAATTTGGGAAGCATCTCCACTTAGAAATTTATGGTTCCCAACCCTTAAAACCATAAATAAAACTTCCAAGTAAATCACTAAAAGCTTGGAAGTATGCTTACCTTAGTATCCAGGATGATACAACAGGCATACGTTTCTAGCGGTTAAGAACCGCTAGAAATAATTTATTTTTCAATTTATTAAAAAATTTATTTTTGACATTTCTAGAGATTTAAAGAACTGCTAGAAAGTGTTTAGGCAAAAACAACCACTACAAAATGTACAAAATCGCTAAAAATCTTTCCTGGACCTCTATAAATACCACCCCACTCCTTCATTCATTCACTCCCACATTTCTTTTTCTCCCTTTCCTCTCCTTCATATCTTTCTTTAGAATTCCATCTTCTCTTCTTCTCCTTCTCCTTTTACTTTATATTGTAAGAATTTATTTATTTTGTATATCTTTATTTATTTTATTTATCTTCATTTATAGTTTACTAACATACTAATATTTTCTTCTTTCAGATTTTCTTTCTTGATCTCAACTAATTCAACCACTTCTTCAATTTATTAATTGAAGTTCAACACCACAAACTATCTCATCTCCAATTCTTCCATCTCTAACTCAATTACCTTGTAAAATTAAATTAAATTCATATAATGCAATCATAATTTAATTACTATTATTTATCATAATATATTTTTATATATAACATGTAATATATTGTTAATTACACATATCAACATAACCATATGATATAATCTATTTAATAGTTTATTGATTAATATATCATATTTTATAATAATAAAAAATTAGAATTTTATTTTTTTACCTGGAATGGAATTTCTAGCGTTTTGTAACCGCTAGAAATTCTGGCATCATCATGAAAAATTTATTTCCCGACAATGAAGATGACCACCAGAAACTTTCTAGCGATTCTAGGAACTGCTACAAAAGGTTTACTAAATCGATAGAAAAGTTCTAATGTTTTGACCACTATATATAGCAGTTCTCCATAATCGCTAGAAACTATTTTCTAGCACCTGAATTTCTAGCGATTTTTCCAACAGCTAGAAATTGCTTTTCTCTAGCGACTGAAACCGCTAGAAACATCATAAAATAACTTCTAAAAAATATTTATTTTTTGTAGTGTAACTTGCTTCATCAGGTGAGAGGCAAGTGAGTAGTTATCTTTGGATTGGGAAGCATTAGGTTACGTTAGAAGTTGCCAAGAGACTTGAAGCCTTTTTGTGAAGTATCACACATGCATAAAGATCACGTAATTTCATTATAAAAAGAACAAAAGATCACACAATTTCTTTCTCACATAATTTTCCTTATCACATATATAGCTCTTACAAGAGTTCATACATAATATATATATAGGGATAATATAATAACTTATGAAGAGCGTATTATTCTCAAATGAAATAAAAACCCCATCTCCATGTGTATGGATCCTATAATTTCTTCTTCTTCTTCTTCTTCTTTTGTAAATTTCTTATACAAAATTGAAGAGAGATACTCATAAGTTTGAAAGCTTATATAAATATGTGTCAAAAACACTATATTTCTTTCATTCGTGATTAAAGCTGCCACCCCATCATATGCTTTATCCCATGCGGTATTCAGATCCTCACTCCATTTTTCTCCTGCTACTTTCTTTATTGTTTTTAGCAGTGCCTCCTTCACCACCTAATATAAATTGAAATAGCCTCCATTTCATTCATTCAGCTCGCAAAAAAATAAAGAAAGAAAGAAGTAAAGTTTCAAAGGTTAATGTGCAAATTTATCTTGTAAATTTTTGCTCAGGAGCAATGTTTCACCTCATGAAAAAAGTAATGTTAGCTATTAATATTTTTAACAGTAAAAAGAAACATTGCACCATTTTAACTCTTTCGGAGCAATATTGAAACCAAGAAACTTTCAGCATGTGTCTCTTTTAGGAATCAAACTTGAGACTTAGAGGAATCCAATAGGGCCTTACACCATTAGACCAACTCTATGTTGGTACAAATTTGCCCTTAACCCAAGTTTCAATTATAATTTGTTGTATCAAACAATATTAGTTTAAACTGGTTTGTGTTAATTACCTCAAAATGGGGCTCAACGACTCCTTTATGAACATGTACCGAACTCAACTGTTTTAATGTAGGATCTGCTATCTCAACCCCTCCTTTCTCTTGGTTGAATTGCTGACTCAAAAGTCTATAATTTCCAAATCACAACATTGATATATAGGATCATGTGCATTTATGAGAAAGCCTAAACACTGTGCTAAAATAGTGGAGGAGGTTGCTCTTAATCAATACCACAAATTCATTTTATATGATTATGTTGTATGATTTTTGCCTAATTTTATAATGCAGAAATTCCAAGCAATTTTCTTATTGATTGATAAAGTATCTTTCCTTTTATGATAAGCAACCACAATAAGTAAATTTATATCTCTAAGAAGAAGGATAAGGATGGGTTCATTCTTTTCATCTTGTGAAGATCTTTCTATATACTCCTCCAGTCCTTAATATAAGAAATAATTTGAGAGTTAAACATCTTAGTCCTAAATATAAGGTATATTTTTCACATTTATCAATTTTTTAAAACTACCCCTATTAATATTCCCTCAACAATAATCAAGTAAGAGATGAGGCATAGAATTAACGAAGATGAATAAGGTGTTTTAAAAAAATAGTATATTAACTAACTTAGTTAACTTAATTAATCTAATTAAATTAATTAAATATATATTATGTTAGGGATCAGATGAGTACTATAACATAATTGACTAGAAGAACTATGATTCACATAAACGTTTTAGCATTTTTATGAGCTTACCAACATAAAAGCCTTCTAGGCTTAAGACTCTAACTGAGGATCATTTTTGAGAATTTCATTTGAGCTTTTTAGAAAAGGGAACAAGTCTTTCACTGGAGGTGCACTCTCCACTAACCTATATTCAATCAAAAAAATGTTTAAGGAAATAAAAAAGGAATATATATATATATAATCAGTAAATCAAAGAGCTTAGAATTGGAGAGAAATAATTAAAGGGATTTGTTTATGGAAATAAAGAATTACAGGGTGAAGAAGAAAAAACTGTATTCAGGAAAAATTTTCATCAAATCCTCCCATGAGCTTTTTACCAAAGCCTCTTCCTTGTCACTGAAGCTAGCCAATGATGTGAAGGGAATTGGAACACACGCAGTGGAAATAAACTTTAAAAATTTTTCCATTTCGTGTCAGGATCTACCGAATATGCTTAAGTCAAGGAGAAAGAAGTGTTACCTTCGGTATTCGAACTATCGTCACGACCTCCGTGTCCACTAGTCGCGACTCTTCGCCTCTGAAGTTTTTAGTCACGACCTCCTCAGCTTCTAGGCGCGACCTGTTGTCTCTATTCAATTTTTTTGACGTTCAGGACACCTGTATGGTCGTGACCTAAGTGTCTACGCATTGCAACTTGTCATCGTACCTGGTGCTCTCTCCTCGATCGTAAGAAGTCGACAACTCAGATCAACTTCCTCTACCGGTATTCACACGAACAGTGTTCCAACAACGAACGACGTGCTAGCGCCTCTTGTCCCTCTAGGGCTTTCTCAAGAATCCGTCCTCACTATCTCTATTTTGGCCGTTTCTTATCTGCAAACCTTTTGCACTCTCCTTGCCCCTTTTGTCTCATCAAGAACCCTAGCCCCTAATGTCAAATATATAAGATACTATAGGTGTTCTGATTGGGTTGGATTTCAGAATTAATCTTATATTAATTCTGAAATTAATACAATATCATATATTGCACAATTTGATAAGAAACTAATTAAATAAATATGGTTTATATTAAATTCGTCCCACAGATTTAATTCACCTACTTATTTAATTTAAAATAAAGATAAGACAGAATTATATTTGATTTATTCTTATAAATCAAATTTGAGATATCATATCAATTTAAATTTAAATTCAAAAGTGATAGAGATTTAATTTATCCTTATAAATTAAATCTTACAAATATCTCTTATATTATATATAATATATATAAATGAATTTATATATATATTTAAAATATATATAACTACCCTAGATCATTCATTGAATCTGGACATATCTTAGATTCAATGAATCTGGACATCACAGCTCGTGTTGGACTATTTTGTGTGCGACCCTGTAGGCCCATATGAAGTTGGCAGTGGGCCAGTTACTATACAGACTCACAAGTCGTAAGCGGTCTCTAGCAAGACATTACGGCTACCCAAATCATATGAGGATCGATGAACGATGTTACCTTTCATACAACTATATCACGTCCCTTTTATCACACGATATTTTAGTCATGGATAAGGCATGGAGAACGTCATCCTCCTATTCCTGACCGTTACTTTCTCGATCCCTGAGTAGTCTGACTATAGAAATGGAACTACCTTTCCATTACAGTATGGCCATACATTTCTCAGACTCACTCATCGAGGGGCCCAGTAATATCTCTCTACGAATGTGAGGGACAAATTCCATCTTAACCATTCATATTCCTCCGCATGAAAAACCACCAAGCCTGAACATAGCCTTTATGATCACTCGGTCAAAAGTGACTTTTGACTAGGTCAAAGCTGAGTGTTTGTCATGTAGGAATCTATGATGATCTCAGGTCAAAGGGTATAGTGACATGGTTTGTATATGAGAGAAGCTTATGACTTAACCCATGATGATCTCAGGTCAAAGGGTATAGTGACATGGTTTGTATATGAGAGAAGCTTATGACTTAACCCATGCAGATCTCTCACAGCGGGTCGGTCCAACACCTTGTACTCTTACATGTGCCTATGACTTTGATTTATATATCTATATATCTTCAAAGTCATACTGATCTTATTTCATCTCTGCACCAGCATAGATGATCGACCAGGGACATTTAGGATAAGATCATGAGTTATCCAAGGATGGTCATCAGAGTAAACATGCAAATAATATGATAAAATAATTAAGAAATTCATAATCAACAATGTTCATAATACAATGATTGGCCCCTAGGGCATAATTTCCAACATGATGATCTTTAATTTTCTTTAATTATATGTGATATTCACAAAATACACATAACTAGGTGGAAGAGTAATTCTATATATAGGGTGCAAATTGAACTAGATGTGAAAAGAAATTTTAAAATATAGGGTTAAGTGGAAGTTTTCAATGAGGAATAATGTTGCCTTGAAAACTTTTTTAGATTCAATAATGCCCTAGAAGTGTTAAAATGGAACAATGTTAAAACATCCTTACTTTTACCTCTCAGAGTACGCATTCAAAAGCAATTAGATGCGTGGAAGCTTTACTTATGTCTAAAAATTAAAACTTTACAAATTGTTCCTCGAGGATTGTTCACTGTGCATTTTTCTAGATTCAGTAGTTCAAATTTCAAAAATCAGAACTAATTCTACAAAAATTTAATGGAGATGCTCCAAATTTATGCTTAAACCTATTTCAATGATTTTTAAGGAAAAAATATCAAACTGAATATTTACTTGACCAATTCGTACAGTTTATTCATTGAACTTTACTATTTATTTGGTCAATTCTGGATTTCCAATTTGTATGCCTCAAATTTGGAAATTCATATCTCCTAATGTGCACATCTAATTAGGGCAAACTACCCATTCTTTTAAAGCTTGGGATGTATACTACATGCTCACCAAATTTTGTGGTCAGATTCAGCCGTTAACATGGTCAAACGAGGGCTGGAACATTACTACTCTAGAACCTACGAATTTGCCTTACAAACTCCTTTCTTTAATTGTCTTTAATTATTACAGCATGCTTGAACCATTATCTTGGCTTCTCATATATTCTTATACTCATATGAACATACCATAATTATTCTATACAATTTCATTACATAATTTGGTACATTAAATAACATTTACATAATTGGAGAATTAAACATTTTATGCTAGAACATACATGTACAAGATTAATGCTAATGCATGATTATAATTTTACTTAAACTTAAGCTGGCTAGTTACATGCCATCATGCTTTATGCGTTGTATAAAAATGCATGGACATGGAAATCATATTATAAACAGCATTTATAGCAACAATTATCATGTCACAACATCATTCAATCAACTTATGCATATCAACACATAGGCATACCACATCAAGCACATAAAGGAGTAAGTCCACTACCTTGTACTATAAGTTTTCTTCTTGATTTCCACTTGCACCTTAAGCTTCCCAACTATGAGGACTTTCTATCAACCTCATCAAATCATCCTCTTGAATGTCTCAATGTTCTAAACACAGTCACATTGATCATACAATTCATTAAGACCAAGAATTAACACTATAGTCAAGACTTGCTCTCTTTTCTTAACATTTTTCTCTTGATTTTAGGATTAGCGTTCTTGCTTTCTAGAAATCATTCTCATAGTCCAATCCTACATAATTTTATATGAGGAGCCCCAATATGAGTTTAGATTCATCAAACTCACATTCCTTCTCCATAAAACTGTCTTGGCTGAGAGGCTACCCTTCTTAGTACCAAAGTTCTACTTTTTATTCCAATAATTCCAACTTCACTTTCTAAACTTAGTTCCACATAATTTTCCATTCTAAATTCATTGGAAGCCTTATAATCATCAAAATCACATTCTAGGGGCATTTTGGGAATAAAACCACTTGCATAATGTCCTATAATTATCAAAGTATATTATCCCTATCCTTCCTTAATTTTATGAGGTCTCCATATAGCTCAAACGATTAATTTTCTAAATAGTTTACAATTAGCCAAATATCTAAAACTTCTTTAAAAATTATTTTAGAGGTATTTTCATCATTTGTCTCCTCAAATTGGTCTTAATATCTCATTTTCCATTTTCTACGATTTTTTTTGAAATTTTCATACATTTTCTAAAATTACACCTATTAGCTTGAAAATTATACTTTTGTCATAGCTTTAGCTTAACTTCACATTTGTGCCAATTGTGTCAATACTACTCTTATAGCCTTAAAAATTTGGTATGAGACAACTTCTACTTAAAGGGGCTTTGGTAGCATATCTATTTTATGCTACTTTATAAGCTTTTAGACTTAAAAGTTAGGATGTGACAGATGTTGCCCTTTACTGTTAAAATATTAACGGTCAGCATCAATTTTTTAACAGTCAATGTTAGTTTTTTAATGAGTTAAGTCAATATTATTATGTTTTGAAATCTTTGGGCCACTTTGAACCCAAAATAAATTTTAGAGCAACATTGCTCTTGAGTGAAAACTTTTAGAGCCGATTTGCACCTTGACCCTAAAATATATTTTTAATATAATGATATATTTTTTTGTTCATTAAGGACTACCGAAGAGCCAATCTTGGTTGTTTAGAGCAATATTCAATCTTTGGGAATGTGAAACTAATTTTCTTATAATTTTGAAAGCATGGTAGACGTAAATAAATTAATTAAGAGTAACGAAAGAGAAAATATTGGCTTTCTGATATTATCCAATGGCCAAGTTATAGAATAACAGTATCTTATTGTACATGCTTAATTTAAATTAAAGAGATTAAAAAACACAAATCTTAATTCCTTTTATTTTATTTTAATATTACATATATCTCACTTCAATGTTGGAAACTTGCAAAATAAAGTTCCAAAATAAAAAGCTACGTTGCACATAGTCACATACCTTCCATCTATTTTTTTAAAATTTTATTTCCATATACAAAACAGTCAATTAATAGTTAAATAACATATTTCAAACCTTCTTTAACATAAATATTATTTAAAAAAAATTAAACACTTATGTTAACATACTATAGGATATATTATTATTTTTTTTTGCTAAACATAGTTATCTATCATGGAGGCAATCCTTGTTTGAGGCACATATTAATTTTAAAAGATTTCAAGAATATATTAATTTTTTTATACAGAATATATTAATTTTAAATGTTCAAACATATTCATGCAATTTGGGACTTAGTTGGCCTAGCTGATGATTTTTTATAAAAGGGAACCCATGTAAGGAAAATTGATTTTTACCGAGGAATTTCTAAGTGTATTCCTTTGTTTAAGTAATGGTGTTACATCCTTCTTATAACATCCCATAAAATTAAACATTTATTTTTGAAGTAGAGTTTTTAGTGCAATTGTCAAAAATGTTTTACATCAATCCTAACAAATTCAACAAATACCTCACAACCATAAAAATCCAATATAGTAATCACACTCAGAAAGGGTGGATAATTATCTAGAGCAGCAATTACTGTACCAATTCAACTAATTATAAAATATGAGAAATCAGCCATACTAAAATTATCTTTTGGAAAGGTCCATTTTTTTTGTTACAAAAAGTTTAGGTGAGTTTGACATCGGTCTCCCACCAAGGCCAGGATATAACCCTAAGACTCATAGAGTTTTTATAAGGGCCTTACGAAATTACCTACTAACATCCTGATAAAAAGGTCCGTTTGATATCCCAAAAGTTGCTCAGAGGTATTACTCTAAGGACAGCGCAAAATTGGGCCATTTCAAAAGTCCAAACTTCTTTCTCATCACTCTATTCATTAAAACCCATCTTAGAACAGGACGTGGATTAGAGTTGTGAGAGGGTGGACTGTGGTGGGATCTGATTTTCCCTCGCGGGAAAAGGTGAAATACAAAATTACCCCCAATTATATATAAACAACTCGTCACTCCACGAGCTTAATTGCTGAGCTTTGAAGCCCAAGTTAGACAACAAAGTTTATAGTGTGAACATTGAACAAGTTTGGAGGTGGAATGGTCAAGTTCCATATATATACTTTCTCTTTCATTTTAGTCAAGCTAAGAATGTGACCTCCAATCACAACAAATATTGTTATTGTCACTTTACAATTGGGTTTGAGTAGTGTATTGTTGTTTTAAAATAGTTCTAGTTGTTTTCAGGCTTCATAGATAAGGAGCTTGTTTGTGAGAATCTGAGTTCGAAGAGATACTTAGTCTAATTCCATACTCTAGAGTAAAAAAAAAAACCCTAAGAATTCACATAGCCCACAAATTCCATACTTTTGACTATGTATATTTGTGAGATAAAAAATCAATGTTAAACTAGAGAAGTTGATTTAGAAAATCTATTTTAAGATGAACATAACTTTATCAATTCAACTTCAAATTTGACAAATGACCTATTAATATAAAGCTTTTTGAGTTTATTTTTCTAAAGAAATATGACACATTTCAAAATTCATTGTATTCTGAAAGATAAAATTGAAAGAAGAAATAAAGATCAGAGACAAAGCATGATATCTCCTTCATATAAAACTCTTTAGAAATGAGATTGATTCTCTTGACACATGTTTAGAGTGTAGTTTCATATGAAACAAATTTCACATTAAACGAATTGTGATTTAAGAGATATTTCAAAACTACTAAAAAAATATTAAAGTTGGTGAAACACAAAACATAGCATAACAAAATAGTAATTTGAAATGGATTTATATAACTCGAAATTGATTTCTCACTCTAAAAATCAATTTGGATATAGTTATTGTAGGGAATTGGAAGACACGCAGCGGAAATTAACTTTAAAAATTTTTCCATTCCCAGCCAGGATCTACCGAATGTGTTTAAGTCAAGGAGAAAGGAGTATTACCTTCGGTATTCAAGCTTTGGTCGCGACCTCAGTGTCCACCTGTCGCGACCTGTCACCTCTGGAACTTTTAGTCGCGACCTACTCTGTTTCTAGTCGCGACCTGTCGCCTCTGGAGTTTTTAGTCGCGACCTCCTCAGCTGCTAGTCGCGACCTGTAGCCTCTTTTCGGATTTCTGACGTTCAGATGCCCGTATGGTCGCGACCTCAGTGTCAATAGGTCGCGACCTGTCTTCGTGTCTGGTTTCTTTTCTCGATCGCAAGAAGTCGACAGCTCAGATCGGCTTCCTCTACGGGTATCCACACGAACAGCGTTCCAATCACGAACGACGTGCTAACACCTCTTGTCCCTCTAGGGCTTTTTGGAGGTTCTGTCCTCACTATCTCTATTTCGGCAGTTTCTTATCTGCAAACCTTTTGCACTCTCCCTGCCCCCTTTTCTTACGTCTGTATAGATGTGTAGAGATCTATGTGTGTCTTTAACCCTAGCTCCTAATGTCAAATATATAGGATGCTATGGGGCTTCTTATTGGGCCGGGCTTCAGAATTAATCTTATATTAATTCTAAAATTAATACAATATCATATATTGCATAATTTAATAAGAAACTAATTAAATAAATATGGTTTATATTAAATCTGTCTCACAGATTTAATTCACCTATTTATTTAATTTAAATAAAGATAAGACGGAATTAAATTTGATTTATTCTCATAAATCAAATTTGAGATATCTTATCAATTAGAATTTCAAATTCAAATAGATCATATCCATTTAAATTCAAATTCAAAAGTGATAGAAATTTAATTTATCCTTATAAATTAAATCTTACAAATATCTCTTATATTATATATAATATATATATAATATATATCCACTCTAGATTATTCATTGAATCTAGACATCTCTTATATTCAATGAATCTGGACATCATAGCTCGCATTGGGCTATTTTGTGTGCGACCCTGTAGGCCCATATGAAGTTGGCAGTGGGCCAGTTATTATACTGACCCACAAGTCGTAAGCGGTCTCTAGCAAGGCATTACGACTACCCAAATCATATGAGGATCGATAAACGATGTTACCTTTCATACAACCATATCACGTCCCTTTTGTTACACGATATTTCGGTCATGGATAAGGCATGGAGAACGTCATCCTCCTGTTCCTGACCGTTACTTTCTCGATCCCTGAGTAGTCTGAATATAGAAATGGAACTACCCTTCCATTCTAGTATGGCCATACATTTCTCAGACTCACCCATAGAGGGGCCCAGTAATATCTCTCTACGAATATGAGGGACAAATTCCATCTTGACCATTCATATTCCTCCGCATGAAAAATCACTAAGCCCGAACATAGCCTTTATGATCACTCGGTCAAAAGTGACTTTTGACTAGGTCAAAGCTGAGCGTTTGTCATATAGGAATCTATGATGATCTCATGTCAAAGGGTATAGTGACATGGCTTGTATATGAGAGAAACTTATGACTTAACTCATGCAGCTCTCTCATAACGGGTCGGTCCGACACCTTGTACTTTTACATGTGCCTATGACTTTGATTTATATCTCTATATATCTTCAAAGTCATACTGGTCTTATTTCATCTCTGCTCCCGTATAGATGACAGACCAGGGACATTTAGGATAAGATCATGAGTTATCCAAGGATTGTCATCATAGTAAACATGCAAATAATATAATAACATAATTAAGAAATTCATAAATCAACAATGTTCATAAGATAATGATTGGCCCCTATGGCACAATCTCCAACAGTTATGTATTATACTGCTAAGTCAAATAAAATCTTTTCTCAGCCATGAAATTGATTCTGAGAAGTAAAATGAATTTAGTTACATAAAATCAATTTTAATCATTGAGTTTTTAAATTAATCTGTTTTACACTACTAAAAAATAGGGGATTTTCTTACGAAAATATAATATTAATGTTGTAATAAAAATATATTTCCTTCATGAAAATCTAGTTTAGTGTATTAAAATAATTTAATTTTGTCAAATCTATTTCTTTTTCTGATAAAAATGGAACGTGAGTCATCTTGAAAGTACCTATATTTATAAAAAAAATTGGTATTTGAAAGAATGTAGGAAACTCAAAATAACAACACAGTCTTACCAAAAAAAAGAACCTTTATATAAGAAAAAAGTAATGATAATTGGCGTTTAAGCAAATTCGAATTTGCTCATTGGCTTTGTTGGAACAAATTCAAATGGCGTCAAATCATATTGGCACTACCAGGAAAGGAGCCACTTGTTGTATATTTTGTTTTTTATTATTATTTTTCAATCATTTAATGTTTATGGTAATTTTTATATTTATATTTATTTAAATTATAATTTTATGAATTATTGTATGAATAATTGAATTTTTAAATGTTTTAATTTTAAATTAGAATATGAATATATTAATAAATACTCATTAAGGGCAATATAGTTATTTGTATTTTTTCTACCTAATTTTTCATCACTTTAAACTAACCTAATAAAATTTTGGGAAAAAGACAAAGAAAGACCATGTGAATTTAAAAAGGATAATTTGGGCATATAAATATCTAAAAAGACAGATTAGGTAGAGGCCCAATCTATCTTTTACAAATTTGGATGAGAATACCAAATTATCCCTGGAATAAGTGAAATGTATAACTAAGGCATCAATCTGAAGAATGAACTGTTGGCATGTATGGGAGACGAAGCTTGCAGGAGACATCTTTGGCTGAGCTAAAACTGGAAAGGAGGAAGTGTAAGTAAATTTTTGACACAAATCTTCTTCTTTTACTCCTTCGATAATCACCATCATTTTGTTCATTCTGATGGTTACCTTGGGAGAAAGACTGTAATTTTTACTGTAGATTTAACTAGTTTAAGAAAGCAGTAGGAGAATCGTGAATTCATTTCTTTCCGTCCATGGCTTTTTTTGTCCTGCAGTCCATTGCTTTTTGTGCAACTATTTATGAGTTGCAATTTCAAAGTTACAAATATCTGAAGGGAAGTTATAAATCCTATTGTTGAAGTTGTAAATCCCATTAGACTAGTTATAAATTCTATTGCAGGAGTTATAAATCCCTTTAAATACTCCCTAGGTTTTAAATATTTTTCTATCATTAAGAAAATAATTATCTAACTCTCCAACTTTGATTTTTTAGTATACTAATGTTGAAAATTCTAGGGCTTCGACTTGGTTCGATTGGATTATATTGCTCGGCTTTAACTTAATGTTGTTTGCACTTAAAATAATAAAGTTTGCTTGCAAGTCTGCTAGTATTGTTTATGGAATATAAACATGGTTGGTACAAATGTGGTCTAGTTTTGAAGCTTTATTTGGTCGCCACAAAGTAAGGTTGATCAAAAGGTTGCTTTACTTTGACATACCTATTTTTGCTGATATGAATATTTTACCAGTAAAATCTAGGTTCTGATCAATCTCTTATTGGTATGTCTTGGAGGCTTCATATCTGTGCCTAGAACATTTCACTTTTTTCACAGTTCAAAGAACCAGGAAAGGTGCACTCAAAATAGAGGAATACCTCAATAAGGTAAAGACACTTGTAGATAACTTTGCTCTTGCTGGAAGCCCAATTTCTCCATCTGACCTTCATACTCAAATTCTTACTGGCTTGGACGCTGAGTATACACCTCTAGTTATCTATTTGTCTAACAAAGATGATTTAAATTAGATTTTTTTAGACATCATTGTTCACATTTGATGCTCAGCTTGAACACCTTCACTCAGCCTCTCAACATAATATTTCATTTGCATCTTCTAATCTTACTTTGAGGTCGAATATGCAGGATTATAGAAACAATTGGGGTGGTCAAAATGATCAGCCATCTCGTGGTAGAGGCGGGGGAGGTTCAGATCTAAGAAAAACAAAAGATTTTTATTTGCATATGTTGCCACGTCAAACACTGTAGCTGACCCAGCTTGGTATTTGTATAGTGGAGCTACAGATCAAGTCACTGCCAATATTGGCAATGTGGAGCCTATTGATAATGCCACGGGTACTCAATCTCTTATTGTAGGAGATGGTGCTCCATTAGACGTTGTAGCTACTGAGAATGATGATATGTTGTGTGACAATGCATCTTAATCATTGAAACTGAATAATATTCTTGTTATTCCTTAAATTTAAAAGAATTTAATTAGTACTTACAAGCTAACCAATGATAATCATGGTATATTTGTTGAAACATACTCACATGGTTGTTTTGTGAAGGACAAGGCAACCCGTAAGTTACTGCTGCAAGGAATACCTAATCATATACTTTATAGAGTTGACAATGATGTCTTACCTTTAAAAATACCTTCTACTAGTAGTTATTTTATTTTTGATTCAAGTCAATTTGAGTTAGAAAAGAAATGTAAATCTGAAGCTTTTCTTTCAATTCTAGAATCTTGGCATAGAAGACTTGGTCATCCTAGTAGTCGTGTATTACAAAAGGTTTTATATGAATGTAAGGTTTCTACAAAATCTAGTAAAGAATCTCTATTTTGTGAATCTTGTAAACTTGGCAAATCACACAAATTGCCTTTTCCCTTGTCTCAATCTTGTGCAAGAAAGCCTCTTGAATTAATACATACTAGCTTGTGGGGACCTCCTATTACTTTTAATAGTGGTCATAAATACTATATCAGTTTTCTTGATGACTTCAGTTGATTTACATAGGCATACCCTTTAAAAACTAAAGATGCAGCATTAAATACCTTTGTTCATTTCAAGAATATGACTAAAAATCAATTTGATGCAAAGATCAAACTATGCAGAGTGATTGGGGTTGTGAATATTGATCTTTAAAAGCTATTTTAGATTCTCATAGGGTGGTGAATATTGTGAACAGAATCAAATTCTAGTTTTTCACATTGTTCTCCCTCATGTGATGATATTCTACATATTGAAATTGATGTTCATTATGTTCGTGATCAGGTTTTGTCAAAACTACTTTTCTATTCAATATGTACGAACGTAATTGCATATTGTTGATTGCTTTACAAAATCATTGCATCATGAAAGATTTTGGTATCTTAGAGACAAGATGGGAGTAATTGACACTCCATCACAATATTAGATTAAATATGAAGTTAAAAGTTATACACAAAGAAAGAAAAGGAAGTAGTCGGCAATGCAAAAAAAGCAGCATCTAATACAAGAAAAGTAAAGCTGACACATGTCTTGCCAATGTCGAAGCTCACTGTGTGTTTAGGATTGGAAGGAAGATTAGGGCTTGAAAATTGAAAAAGGCATCAGCAACTGGGTGCATTTATGGGGTATATGATCCCACACCTTATAGGGTATATGAAGCTAATGAATATTACATTGATTTTTTTTAATGTTCAACTATTGACCAACTAATATTCAAACTTAGGTAATCACTTTTCAGTATTCAACTTTTGTAATATTAAACTTTGTAATGATTATGACCACATTTTGTAATGACTATGACTATGGCCATATTTTGTAATAACTACGTTCAACAATAGGATTTGCAACTTTTCTTAAGATATTTACAAGTGAAATTGCAAGATATTACTTTCGAGTTTGCAACTCCTACAATAGTATTTGTAACTCCTACAATGGGATTTACAACTTCTGCAATGGTATTTGTAACTTTTCCTAAGACATTCACAAGTGAAATTGCAAGATATTGCTTTCAGGTTTGTAACTCATGCAATGGTATTTACAACTCCTGCAATGGTATTTGCAACTTGAACAATGGGATTTACAACGTTCTCTAAGTCATTTACAACTGAAATTGTAAAATATTGCTTTTGGATTTGTAACTCATGCAATGGCATTTGCAACTCCTATAATGGGATTTGTAACTTTCCCTAAGCCATTTACAACCAAAATCGCAAGATATTGCTTTCAGATTTGCAACTTATGTAGTGGGATTTGCAACTCCTGCAATAGGATTTATAACTTCAGCAATGGGATTTACAACTTTTGCAAAGATATTTACAAATATGAAATTGCAACTCATAAATAGTCACAACTTACTACACAAATTCATTCAATGACATTGACCACTTTACTTTGCTATCTACAAAAGATCATCCTGACCCATGAAAACAATTTAGAAAATGAGTAGTCAATTGCAAATGCCATAAGTAAATTGGTCAATGTCATTGAATAAAATTGTGCAGTAGGTTATGACTATTTATAAGTTAAAATTTTAGTTGCCAATGTCTTAGGAAAAGTTGTAAATTCTATTGTTGAAGTTGTAAATCCCTTTAGAGGAGTTACAAATACCATTAAAGTTGTAAACCCTGATAACTTGAATGAGGATTATCTCCATTACTTTTTCTATCTTATTGCTGGAATTAGTCTCTTAAATTTGTTGATTTACTTAGTCTGTGCACATGGTACAAGCAGAAGAAGGCCTTTTGAGGTTTATGTTATTTGTATTGTACAGAGATCTTGTTAAATATATATATGTTAATAAGATATGGCATATTAGGATTGGAAGTGCATTTCTGAATTCTGGTAAGTTCTATAATAGTTATATGATTGGTGTGTTTGTGAGTTCAAGATGAATGCTCAGCAATTGTGTTGAAGCTTCAGCAGTTGCTTGTTGATAAGCAAATATTGTAGATACTCTATTCTGCAGGTCTTCTATTTAATATAAGGTTAATTCGAGAAAAATATTCACAAAAATACTTGACTGAAACCATATTTTGCTAATGGGATTTGCAACTCCAATAATGATATTTGCAACTCGTCTAATGGGATTTACAACTTGAACAATGAGATTTGCAACTCGTGCAATGACATTTACAACTGAAATTGCAACCTATTGCTAATGGGATTTGTAACTCTTGCAATGGCATTTGCAACTCGTCTAATAGGATTTACAACTTGAACAATAAGATTTGAAACTCCTGCAATGACATTTATAACTGAAATTGCAACCTATTGCTAATGGGATTTGCAACTCCTATAATGACATTTGTAACTCGTTTAATGGGATTTACAACTTAAACAATGGGATTTGCAACTCCTGCAATGATATTTACAACTAAAATTGCAACATATATCTAATGGGATTTATAACTCCTGTAATGGGATTTGCAACTTCCATAACAGAATTTGCAACTTCAACAATGATATTTACAACTGAAATTACAACCTATTGATAATGGGATTTGCAACTCATGTAATGGCATTTGCAACTCGTCTAATGGCATTTGCTACTCCTTCAATAATGTTTACAACTAAAATTGCAACCTATTGTTAATGTCTCCTGTAATGGGATTTGCAGCTTCAACAATAGGATTTGTGACTTCAACAATGACGTAGAAAAATAGAGTATTTCAGAGAGAGAAGATGGTCAGTCATCAAACTGTGTCAATTCTTCAGTTTTTAAAACTCAACCTCTCTCTCCCCTCTTCACCAAATCTCTCAAATTTAGAAACCTTCCTTCAATCTCCAGATGTTGATCCCCTTCCTAATTCATTTTCTATTACTTGTTTCTTCTACTAGTTTGCTTTAACCCAACTTTCCCACATTTTTTTGCTGTTTTTCTGGGATCAATCATTCCTTCACATCCTCTGTTCTTTGGGAATTTGTTTCCTGACAACTCCAATTCAATTGCTTCTTTTTGGTTTTGATTTTGATTTTGTTTGTTTTCTTCAGCAAACCCAATCATGGGAATTTGTTTGGACAGGGTGAAATTCAACTTTGGTGGCAGAGTATTTGAAACGACAGCTAGTACCCTTGCTAACGTCGGCCAGAATTCTATTTTCAAAGCAATGTTCGATGAGAGTTGGAACCTAATCTCCGCTTCATTCTCCCACTTTCTCGTTTCGTTCTGTTCTGAGTTTCATTCTCCAGCTTGTTCTTCAAATGCTTCCAATGGTCATTTGGTCTTTTCACCTAAATTTGTAAATGATAGATTGGGCCTCCTGCCCAATCTGTCTTTTTAGATATTCAGATACCTAAATTGTCATTTCTCAATTCATATAGTTATTTCTTGTCTTTTTCCCTAAAATTTTCTATCAAACAATTTTTTTTTTCAATATCAATCAAACATCCAGTCTCCATTTCCATTACATTCCTTTCCATTGCAACTATTTCTGTAAACCAAACGGGCACTAGAGAGTTTATTTAATTAGATTTGACGTCTAGGTATTTATCTAGTATCTGCAGGAGAAATTATTACACAGGACCTTGTCAATAAATTTATTCAAATCATCACCAAAGAAAAGGTTCCAAGTCAACAACACTTAATTGGAACCATTATAATTCTTTTTATAACCCTTTAAACTAATGATGCTAACATTTTTTTCTAAATTCTATTATCAAATGTCCGAACCAACTAATCCAAATCGAAATTTACAACTAGAATTGGACCATCATGCTTAATAATGGGCATCTAAAAAAAAAAGTAAAGTTACCTTGACCATTAAAAAAAATATTAACATTAACTATTAACATTTTTAACAAGAGGGGACGTTACTCCCCTTTTAACACTTCTAGGGTAGGGCAACATTACTCCCCTTTTAATGCTTCTGTGACAACATTAAACCTAAAATTGGACTTTAACCATAAAAAACAAAAAGCACTCAGACAAACAAGCTGTAAAACTGATCCGTAAAGAAGTGTAGAAAATTAGCCCCACAGCAATAGATTCAAGTGATCAAAGCTATTTTCAAAGAATGCAGAAAAATAATACTCAATTTCTACTACTCCTGTCCTGAGCTTCAGGGTATTGTACAAAACAAGGATTTTATAGTCAACAAGGTATTACTAATTATTTACCTATTTCAAATGGGGTGTGGGTGGGTTTGAACAAATCAAATGAATAGGAAACAAAAATCAATGATGTGGAAAAGAAATGATTTGGTGGAAAATACAGAAGATGGCATAGATCCTATCCCTTCTAAGACACTTTGATCATATTCTGGCAGGGCCCTTCAGTTGAAATTGATATACGCCACCCCAGGGCTGTTAGAAAGCCTTGCAGTTAAGAAGATAAGGATGATCGTACTTGACATATTTGGTCCAGTAAGAGCGATACTTAGTCATGGCGATCTCTAACCATGGCTTCATATTGCCGTTATAGTGAATAACTGCAGCATTCTCGATGTCCGATCGATCTACACTTGGATTGTAACCCAAACCAAGTACATGCCATGATTTATGTAGGGGATATGTCAGCCCATAAAATGTTATTAGGCCAGGAGGTAAAGTCCCCAGCTTCCAAAGCGATCTATCTTCGTTCTGGATTGAAACATAAAAAACGATGGTCAGAGAAAGATGGCTTGTCATCTATTGAACTTAACTGTGTCTGAGAAGATGGAATGTTGTAAAACGTAAATTAAGTGATGCTGAACTGCTCACCATATTCTGCCACTTGTGATAAATGCCAGTGATGTCCTTCCTTTTCCACTCCTTCAGATCAAACATATTCATCCCATATGCCCAACCGCAAGCATTTGGATCAAAATTTCTAGCAATATGCGGATTAGTGAAGTTCAGATACTTGTCGAATCGGTGAAAGCTCTCACCACATGTTTCAACCGCACCATTCACTTTCCCATTAAGATCCACATCCCACAACCCCGTCAAATCCTTCTGAACAACAATGTCATCGTCAAGAAAAAGGATCTTATCCAATTTTGGATATACTTGAGGGAGATAGAACCTTAGATGGTTGAGCATGGAGAGATATTTTGGGTTCCTGTACTTCAGATTAGAAGCGCTAGAAGAAAGTGTGTTTGGATGGCCTGCCTTGAAATAATACTCTTTCATGCTAGCAGATTCAAGTTGTCGCAATACAGGGCAGTAGGATGAATTTAGCCACTTAAATTCATCAACATTTTCAACATGTATTGTAGCTTTGCCAGGAGGGTTTAACAGAAACCACATGTTCACGGCTGCATAGTTCAATTTATCAGTAACAAGGTGGAAAACGTGCTTTGAAGGATCCTACAATATCAAATAAAAGAAAATTAAGCCAGGGTTAGATAATATGATTTTTTGGTCCTGCTGCTCAGGCATAAAAATGGGCATCCATAAAAGAAACAATACACACATGAAAGACACATGCACACACATGCCAATAGAGGAAAAAGCAGCCTGAGTCACCTTGGCATTCTTAATGGTTGAGTTAACAACAACAGATGCAGCCAACACATTGTCGGAGAAAAGTGCATAATGATAGAGATTTGGATTTTCCAAATTCTCACTTCTAGGAAAAATTCTCTTTTCTGAAGGAAGGAGGTAGTAATCAATGGAAAGCCGCAAGGATAAGCAATGAATTCCATTTGGAATGGTCTTGGCGGCCAACTGACTGAGGAAAGTGCTCCGTTTCTTCAAGCTCCTAACTTGCTCATCAGCAGTTACTAGCATTGCCCTCAATTTTCCAGTGATCAACTTGCAGTCATACAAATGCTCTTTAGCTTTTGACAGTAGTTGGCCCATGGCCCTGATTCTCTCATGCACACTTGAAATTTTTTAAAAATGTTGATCAGTCAAGACTAGCCAGAAATATCAGAGAAAGAAGATATAGAAATTCCAATACAAGATATAAACTTAAGAGAAAATTACACAGCCAAATAGTGCACTACCTGCGATGTAGGTCAGCATCAGATGTTGCCTCGCCTAAAGAATGTTGATTATCTTTAAGTTGAGACTGCAATTCTTGATACAGTTCCTGATTGTTTTTCATCTTTGCAATGCTTAAATACACCTTAGCCATAATCATTTGGTCCCGCATCAACCGTACAGTAGAGTCAGAATTTTCATTATCCATTTCTTTCCTCCAAATGCTATATTTACCCAGAACTGCTGAGTCAACTGATTTGGAGCGTTCAATAGCTGCATTCTCAAGTTTTACAAGTACTTCATTATCCTGTTTAACTAACTCAGCAACTCGCTTCCCATGCCTTTTATCAATCAATTGCTGTAAATAAGATCAGTGAAGGGTATTAAAGAAAGGAATTATTTACATTAATTTTCAAGTTTCAAGTACCGCTCCCAATTCCCAAAAGAATTGACCCAAGAAAATAATGAAATAGACACTCACCCTTCGTGCTTGCTGTGAAGGACTATCAGTTTCCTGCTCAACCTTCACGTTTCCTTGTCTACTATGCATTGCTGGCTGGTTTAGTTTTTAATAAAAAATACATCAACATGAAAAGGGGTTAGCAGCAACATAACAATAGTTCATTTCTGCAGAAATGAAGGTATAGCATTAAGAACAAATGTCTCGCGTAAGAACATCAATCCTCTAACCTGAAGTGTAGTGTTTGAATTCTCCAACTCAACAACTCTCCAAGAAGCAGAAAAATTGTTTTTTCTAAAGTTATCAAGATCTAAGGGACCCATATCATTTGTGCTGGCATCAATTAAATCAAGAACCTAAAAGGAAATATTAATTAAAAATGCCAGAAAGTAAGATGTTGACAACAACCCCCAAAAAAAATTGAAGAGATGATGTTTAAAAGTAAATCTACATCAGCTTGTATGTACCTCTTTTGAAAAAAGTGATCTGAGGTCATGCAATGCCTGCCATTCTCTCCATTTGGAAGCCTGCAGCAGTGAACAAATCTCTCTCGATGTACAAATGAAAACAGAGAAGCTGCATCAAGAGTCTATTAGATATAAAACCACTAGCGCCAGGAATGCATAAGATACCTGTTTACTTGGAACAGTTGAAATGCCATTTTGACCTGCACAAGGCATTTGATATTATCAGGGGTAAAAACTTAAAAGGTCTTAAACTTATAAATATATGCACATATGGGGAAAAAAAAGCAAGCTAGAGTTCATAAACGATTTTTCTTATGTCCTTCAGGTGGTTGGAACTTGGGAAGATGAAGGCATTTGATATTATCAGGGGGAAAAACTTAAAAGGTCTTAAACTTATAAATATATGCACACAGAAAAAAAAAAAAAAAAGCAAGCTAGAGTTAATAAACGATTTTTCTTGTGTCCTTCAGGTGGTTGGAACTTGGGAAGATGAAACATTAAGGTAATTCAAGAAAACTATAATCTCAGTCTGGGACTTTCAACTCCATTGGTTCTCTCATATTAATGGTCACTGAGAAGTGACAACAGAGAATGAGAACTCACTAAGCCACAGGAATTATGAAGTACATCCACAGATAAGCATAACACAAACATCAGCCCAAAAGGACATTATGAAACCACCAACAGAAAACACAGATCAAACATTTGGAGTTTAAAAACGGAAAAAATAGGTCTTGAATATGATAGCCTATAGGATATTAGGATTGTGAAGCCAAGTAATTGAGAAACTATGGCAGAAAGGGAGATTCTAAGAAGCCAATAAATGTGTGCGCGCACGGGTGTTGTGTGTGACCTTGATTTTTATATTTTACAGATATGATAGTTCTATCAAGATGTTGCTATAAAACTATTGCGTCAAAAGACAAGGGGAAAAGAAGCAGCTATAAAACTCTTATTCATTTAAAAGAGCACAAAAGACCATTACAATCTTTCAACCCTTGATCATACACTTAGCACACTATTGCAGTTTCTTCAAATTACCAGTGACTATCTTAAACCATGTTCATGGTATTTCTTTCCTGGTCCAGATTAGTCAATTATAAAAACTAAACCCAATAAACTCTTAGCAAAATCTGTCTCAAAACAGAGCCTAGATACTTTAACTGAGAACCATTCAAGTAAATTAGAACCAACCCACTTAAGGGTCCATAGAGCTTTCCACAATACTCAATATAAGATTAGGCATCCCATATAACCTTGGATTTCATCAATTGGCTGCCCTTGGAGAGCCAATACGTCAGTGGCTACACTCTGTTACTAAGCAGCTAAAGCCTGTATATTGAGCAGTTCTTTCAAACAAAATCAAGCTAACAAAGATGTCACAACCTCAATCCATAATGCCAAGTTTTTACAATTATAACATGTAGCTTAATGTTTATTTTTTTTTATTTTGGCCTAAGGTTAATACAAGCTGGTACTCTCTACAGGTCTCAAGCATCATGGACTTTCATATCGTGCTTTAGTTGATAATTCAAGCCCAGTTCCCTGACACTTCAATTGTCAACATGGCACAAGCTCTTCTGAAAGATGAAGATTGTTTTTTATACTATTTACTAGATCTTATTACCAGGTATACAGTTTCAAATCTCATGGTTGCCCCTCTCAGCATAAGTGTCTCCTCTAGAAATCGAACTCAAGACCCAGAGGGATCTAGCTAGGACTTACACTATTAGGCCAACTCTATGTTAGTGAAAGATGAAGATTTAGCCACCATAACAGTGCTCAATTTTTCAATTAATTGACAATTTTTATAATTTTGTTCAATTCACTGACATGATAACAACCATTTCCTTCCTTTCTTTTTAGATTGCTATGTTGCTTTATCAAAAACCTTTGTTGCACTAAGGTGGCAATTGAACCAAGTTGAGTCAATCCCAAATATGTTCAAGCTTGCTATTTTGAAGAAGAAAAAGTTCAAACCAAAGCCAAGGCTTCAATCTTGCTAAAAGCCAATCCAACTCAGTTATATTCCAATAAGCTATGCCTGAGCAATCCGCCACTACCAACTTCTACAGATAAAGATAAAACCATTGTACCAATAATCTTTTCTAAATATATGTACAGGTGCAGCTAAATATACTAAACAAACAATATACATTCTGTTATATGTAATAACCAATAAAATAATAGTATAGGAAATAAACATCACTTCATTGACACTATCTTCAGCAATGAAGATTTCTATCATTTTTTTAAGAAAAAAATATTTATCCCGCTAAAATAACTTATTCTCCAATCTCTGTGTTATCTACTTTCCACCAACTTTGACACAAGATACCACCACAACTGTTGCTTGTAAACACTTTCAATCCTGCTTTTAAGTTTTAAATATCATAACAGAGTCACTTATACCCGTTTACTCACCTCACTCTCCTCTTCTTTCACTTTTTGCTATACTTTCCGTCACCATCACTTCCTTTCTTTTCTTTTTCCTCAGTTAAGTTGATGCGATTAACACAGTTTACTAACACTAAGAAATGGAACCAGCATTCTAAGCAAGAGATTATCTGAAAGGATTTGCACTGTTAACAAGACTCCGAGGCCAGGGTCTCAGAGCGCTGCCTATGAGGTTAGATAGATATATGGTATGTGTTTTGCACAACTAATTTGTAAACCGTCCAAGTACAACTTGAAATTTCACCCAGGGTTCATAGTCTTAAACATCTGTGGATAATCTAACATCTTCAAAAAAAATAATTGATTCTAAAAGAATAATGTTTTTCAGGAGGTCATAACCTGCTGATTTTTTTTTTATTAATGAAAGATGGGTGCCTCAGTAAGTAGTGCAACGGTACGAAAGATGCAAAGAAAACTCCTACACCAAAATATGGGCAAGGAACAAGCAAAGGCAAAGCAAGAGATATATCTTAGACAAAAGAATATTCAAATGATTATGAGTAACATTCTCAACACCTGATAAAAAAAGAAATCAAAGATGAGATTGACACAAGTTGTAAAGAAATTTAGAAGATTACTATCATCCTCAACAGAGATTATATCAACATTTAAATGACTTAGATTACTTCCCATTCCTCTATTATATTATCCATCATCTTTCATCATCTCATAACAAGATTGTTTGGTAGAACTTGAGACCATTGCTTCATTGAGTTTTCTGCATTATAATGTCAAATATACCTCCCTTGACACAGTAACCACACCACATTTTCTCCATTTGCTAATTTCACTGAGCCCCGTGGCTTGTTTGAAGAAAGTGCAAACAAGTACCATTCTCCATAAATTTCCATATCATATTTATAGCTTGCTTTTAATATTTAAAAAATGCTATCAGTTATGCAATAACTTTACACCCTTGCCACAACTTTGCCTTGCCCTCTGTGAGGCGTTTTCTCTGAGAACCACCAGACCCAGCAGCTTTGATGTTCTGTTCCCCTAAAATGTTTTTTTATTTTGGGCCACTCTCCTAACGTGAACTTAATACACAACTGCGATTGAAATTTTGTGAGCTTCTCAACAGAATACCTATATCAACCATACATAGTATCAACTACAAACACCCATAAAAATTGCGACATCATACTATCAATAGCTTACGGTAGCACTAGATAGCTTTCTAATCCCACAAGGAGCAGAACTGAAGTGCGCTCCATTGAGCATAAATCTTGCGACCGCAATTATCAAACAAGTAACCTTTTTCTTATCTTATTTCTCCCATGGAAGCTGATAGGAAATTACAAATATCTAAATCTAAATATGCACACAGATAAGACAGCAATACCAAAGACTCAACCTGGAATTCGTTTCCTAACCGGTCAAAGCGAGAAACTATCGGAGAGCTACTAAAAGACATCCTAATCAAATAAAAAAGAACAAGTAAATATCAACCAAAAACTAACCACATCCACTTAATTAAACATCACACAATCATCATTTTCTTGCTGAGATCTGCGAATTAACGTTTGGCTTGTATTAAATACTAGAGTAGGGGAGGATAAAAAATACTCAAGAATCACAGAATCGAGAACTAACCCGCAGTAAAAAGCACTCTAGCAAAGAAAATCAAGGGCGCAAGAAGACAGAGAAAAATGAAAACCAGAAGAGGGAAATGAGATCCCTTGCTTCTATTTCTGCTGACGAATAGCCCTCTCTTCGGCGTCATTGTGGATCAAGACCTTGAAAAGAAAAAGCAAGATAAACCCAGAGTGAGAAAGCAACATTTGAAGAGAGAGAGAGAATGAAAGTAAAAAAGGAGGTGAGAGATATACAGGTCTAATTGCAGAAGGATCTGATTGAAGTGTAGCTTGGGAGTGACTATGGTATAATGCTAGTCAAAATCCATCAACAGCGAAAGACAGAGCCAAGAACTGCAATTCAGACACAATGCAAGTGGTCGAGGGAAAGAAAGGTCGAAAATCAACGAGTAACTTGGCTTGCTCAAAGTGACAAAGCGCAGAAAGAGAGATAGAGAGGAGAATGGAGAGGCAGGTTATTTGTTTGATTGGGATATTTTTCTTTTATTTTCCTTCGGTTTATATCCCTTTCTTCCTTTTTCTATTTCTCACGCAGGCCTCCATCAATCAGGCCAAGCGAGGCAATTATTTAGATAATTTTTTACTGTTTATTAATTAATTAATTAATAACGGCGCGGAGAGCTGAACGATAACGACGTCGTTGCTTATGCCTACTCAGCAATTGGCTGGCGGGACAGGCAAGCGTGTCGGTGAGAAATATAATAGAGTTTCTTCTACCAAAAATTTACTAAAAAAAAAACTATATCTCTATGATACCTGGTATACGGTTAATATTATTAAAAAAATATATCTCTAAGGGCTTGTTTGGTAGGGGGATTTGGAAGGGAGTAAAAATTTTTACGAGTTAGATTTAAAAATATGGGAGAGGTAGGTTCAAAAGTTTTGAATTAATTATTCTTACTCTTTTATTTTACATCTTATTTCTATTAAAATTTTATAACCCTACAACTCACAAAAATTTTCCCCTGACTAAAAATATTTTCATCATCTTCTTTAATTTTCTCTCTTTTATTTGAATATTATTGAGAAAGTATCCATAGAAGTAATTTAGGATAAAATTAATAAATATAAAAAATATATTTTATATTTAGACTAAGAGCAACTCCTCAATTATATTTTATATTAAGAACTGAGGAATATAAGATTTTCTGATTTTGTTTAATTTATGATAATAAAAAACTAAAACTAGAGATAATGAAATAAAATTATACCATATGAAAAGGTAATAATAAAAATATAATAAATATTAAATTAAAAATATAAATATAAATCTTTAAAATTAATGAGTAATAGTTTTTTAATAGAGATAAGGAAAAGGTATACTTTGACCCGAGAAGAATTTAAAGAAAAAATAAAGAAAAAACTTAATTTATATGTCATTATAGTTTATCTTAATTTTAAATCAGATCTATATAATCTATTTTGTTTGAATTGGATTCTTATTATTTGTTACAATGATTTTAATTTAAAAAATTTATGAAATTTTATTTATAGAACTAGAGATTTCTCATAGAAAAAGGAAATATATTATAATTAATTAATTGTAATTATTATGAATTACTATTATAGTTAAAAATTTAAACTATCATAAAATTAATTAATGTGATTAATAATTAATTACTATATGGAGCTCAAAATCTATTTTTTAAAGATTCCAGTAGTTTATGATTATTATGAATTATTATTATAATTAAAAATTTATAATATCATATAATTAATTAATAGAATCACTAACTAATTAGCATCACAAGACTCAATATTTAAAAATCAAAGTAAATTATTGATTGGGATTATTGATTGCTACTTGTAAATAAAAAAATTAAAAATATTGAGTATAATCGACACAAACTCATTTTAATTAAATTGGATATTATAATATTTTAAAAATATAGTTAATTATATGAGTGCTAAAGACAGTGTTAAATAATATGAAAGAAATTCTTACACATAAAGAACAAGATCGATCTCATCACACATTACCCAGGAAGACGAAATAACGAGGGAGGGAGGGAGGGAGAGAGGAGATGATCAGGAGTTATGATGGGGTGGAGAGGTGAAAAAGCAATGTATAAGTGGGTCAAAAAAAAAAAGTAAATTTAAGTGTCAAAGTTAACCTCTTTAATAGGAGAGCATAAATGTTATAAAATAAAATTTTTAAAATATATACTAACATAAAATTAGTTTAGTAGTATAAGATTACGTTTGATCTCTTTAACTCTTGAATTTAATTTTTAGAAGAGACAACTATATTAGGAGGAATAGTCATGAATCTTAAAACTAAAATATATAATAAAAAGATTTAGTTAATATTATTAAAAAAGCTTCTATAATATATTAAATCTAAAAAATTCTAGGTATTAAGCTCTTTTTGGTGAGAACTTCTGGGATATTTTAGAACATTAACCCTTATATATAATATCACAGACCAATATATCCATAAGAGAAATAACAAGATTATATCTTGAGAGAGAAAGAGGGAGAGGGAGGGAGACATGATTATTCATGTAATAATATATGGTATTAGTATAATTCAGCGATATGTATTTTTCTATTTTATTTTTTATTTGTTACATGAGGAGGTTACACTATATTGTTTTATGTCGGGCCCAGCTAATCCAACCAATACAATCTCTCTTTGAGAACTTCATACGAAGTTAATTACATTACTATAAATTTTGTACAAAAACAAATTACATTACTATAATGTTGACAAAGAAAAAAAAACAGTAATATAATCTTTCACAGTTTCACGCGGAAAATGATAGATTATGTTCTGCAAAGAGAAAGCAACTAATTCGGAGAGTCTCAAGTGGACACGACTAAGGCCAAAAGGATAAAAAGTGGACACTATTGCGTGGCTTGAAATTTGAATCATATATCTTTTTCTACTTTCTAATTATATGCATAATACTATAATAATTATTATCAGCATACAAAATTATCTTTGATGAGAGAAAGACATGCATTATTTAATTATCAATCATCAATATACCACGTCAAATAAAATTCTATTTGTCACTATTTAATTGTTATTTAGTGAAGTGATTTTTTAATGATCATATCATAAATAAAAAAAATTCCCAATCACATTTGAAGTTTGTTTTTTTAACCTTCAAACACAATTCAAGTATTATGAGTAGGGTGGAAATATGTCATACCTTTAATAGTAGGGGTGTTCATAAAGCCCGCGGCCCGGTATGCCCACCCGAGCCCGCGAAAAAATGGCCCTGCCCAGCCCGATAAATATAGGGCAGGGCTGGGCATCGGGTTGCAAAATGCAGCCCATGCTTTTTTCGGGCTGGGCACCGGGCATGGGGGTTGCCCTGTCCTGCCCTACCCATGAGCACCTTTTTTTTTATTTTTTTTTTATTTTCTCCGTAGATGCTACACTTAGAAAAGAGAATATGATAGTTACTGGTGACTAAAAGGTCATTTTAGAAATATAAGTAGTTAAGTACGTAAGTTGCATCTTTTAATATTTATAACTACATTAATTTTTTTTAACTTTATTAATCATAATATGATTACATTACAAATTATAATTATTTATTTTATTTTTTTAGATACTTCATCCTTGTCAACATTTGAGAAATTGATGTAAAGTTGTAATTATAAACTACTTAGACTTCAAGGTTTTTTTATATGCAATGAATTTTAAAACTTTAATTATTATCTTTTTGTTACCTTATTTTTAGTGGATTATAGATATTATTTAACTCTTGAAGACATATGAATATGATATTATTTTAGAAGTTTATAATTGCAGATTTTTTTCACAATATGAGCATGGCATCACAACTTGGGGATGCCCAGCCCGCCCACGCCCAACCCGCCCATGCCCAGCCCAAAATGGTTAGGGCTTTTACCAGGCAGGGTCGGGCATCGGGCTGCAAAATGCAGCCCATGCTTTTTCTGGGCAGGGCACTGGGCAGGGGGTCGCCCTGCCCAGCCCTGCCCATGAACACCCCTATTTAATAGGGACCTATGGCTTGACCTAGTTAGAGCCTGATAAACTTGACCTATTTATAAATAGGACTGGCTTCAAGCCTATTTAATGCCTGTTGTGCTATAATAGTTGTTTCACTCAAGAGGTGGTGAATTGGGTGATATTGTATTAAATTTTAAAGGAAATTAAAAGATTAAATTAAGAAAGATATCATCGATTAAGGTAGATAAAGGAAGCAGATAAGTGAGATATTACATACAGAGGATTTGTACTGGTTCAGCGCAACCACTTTACCTACGTATAATCTTTATAGCTCCTCCAAGGGTTACACTATCCTCCAAGATTCAAGGGCTATTGGCGCCTCAGTACATCAATCGTGAGTTTTTCTCTCACTCCCCCTTATTATCCGTAAGGTGACAATCCCACTCAAGAGACCCACTCTTGAGTATCTTTGAGAATAATTGAAAATATGCAACTCTCTCTTGACTAGAGCGATTATACTAAGCACTGAAGATCATACTCTCTAAAGTTTCTCTCAAAGAATAAAACATGTTATGTTCAGAGAATGAGAAACAAAGTTACAATCAACATAATTATAAATGCTTCAATGATATTATTCATCATGACTGTTATGCTTTTTCGTGCATTCTATCTTAACTTTAGCATTTCTCTCCTATTTCTTTTATAGTTAAGTTCTTCATAAATCCATTAGATAGTAGTTGAAGTAGCCATTGAAGAATAGAGCCTTTGGTTGCTGACATATGCATCCTGACATATTTTGCTCCTTAATGAATCTCTTCGTTTGATCTTGTTTATGCCTGCAAATGATCTAGAAATATGTTATATATAAAGAGTTTAAGCATATAACAATTGATTCATAATTATTTAGATTGAAACATCAAATTCTGTCAGAGTCTGGTTTAAAAATCTGGTCAAAAATTAGTTGAATTTATTGAAGTGTTTATTAAAAAGATACCTTATTGAAAAGAACTTCCATAAATTTCAAACATATTGCATTAAAATAGTTTTCGCTCTTATTGAATAAAACTTCGATAACTAATCTTATCGAATAGCTCTTCGAAAAATATCCTTTTATAGCATAGACTTTCAGACTTATAGATAATTCATAATTCATTTCAAAATAGTTCACAATAGTCAATTTATCAAGTGTTCTTCGTTAAATAGGCTTATTGTCACATCCTAATTTTTTCCTATCTGTATAATACTGATAGAGGAAAAAGGTTTAGAAAGGATTATGATGATGAATGAAAAAGAAAAGAATGATTAGATGGAGGTTTAAAGAAGAGAGACTAAATTGAAAAGTATAAAAGTTTTATGGTGCAAAATATAAAGTAGACATAAACTTTGGGCCATTAAGTATAATTATAAAAAGTTGAGGGCCTACAGTGTAATTTTTAAAAGTTTAAGGACCTAAATGTAATTTATCAAAAGTTCAAGGGGCAAAATGGTAATTATAGAAAGTTGAGCCGGAAGTGGCTTAGAACTGCCCGAAAATATTTTAGTCCCAAATTTTATCAATAGATAGAGAAAATGATGCTGGTTAATCTAGCTTAATACAGAAATTTTATTAGAGTTTCAGATAGCTGAAATTTATCTGATAGTCTGAAATTTTTATCAGATCTCTTGAACCTCAGATATGAGTAAAACGTTACAGGAATGTGCATCCTGTGAAGCCAGAGGTCAGGGAATTGACAGAATCCCGAAAGGAGATCTGTAGAAAAAGTTATTTACTTTTTTGTGAATTTTGACGGGAGTTCGTGAACGCCTGATATTCGATTGGAAAATTAATCGATAAGCAAAATGGGACAGAATGAGCCCAGAGGATGTCGCATAAAGGCCCATGGTGACGTCAAGTGAGGCTAGGCCCATGATATCAATTCATCGGGAGAAGGGGCCAATGTCCAGAAGTTTGCAGAAAATGTACGAAATTATGAAAATAACCATGTGTTGTAATATTGTACAAGAGATGAAAGGAGGGCATTTTGGTTATTTTGGACAAGACAAAATGTCAAAGCAAGTGCAAGAATGGGTACTCCGAGTCAGTATATGCCCTAATAAGGTATAAAGAGGTGCAAAATGATAAGTATGCTCTTAGGGTTAATATAGTGTAAGGAAGGGCACCAAGGGTATTTTGGTCATTTCACAATGGATGGATATCAGATAAAATTTGGCAGTAAATTCTTATAATTAATATGAGAATTTATAAAACTGACAGAAGTCAAAAAGGAGTCATGTAGAATTAATTATGAAATTTACGATGAAAAAGGACACTGATAAAGGGTTTAAAGGAAATGTGTGTAATTTTTATCAAGACTTATAGGTCTCAAAAAATTATAAAACTTTGCAGAGAATTCATTTTATATTATAATGAATTTCTAAAAATATTAGAACTATTAAAAGAGGTGTTTAGCATTTATTCCAAGATCAGGGTAATTTAAAGATATCGGTATAAGGAAAGTGCATTGGGATTTGTGCTAAGTAGCTATTGGCCCTAAAAGAGGCCCAATATTTTGTTCTAGGGCAGCCCAATAAGTCCCAAAAGTTGTCTTGGAGCCCAAGTCCAATAAAAAATAATTTATGGATTTTTGAAAATAAAAAAAAGGAATAAAGTAAGAATTATGATTTGCACATGGTGGGACCCACAAGGCTTTCCACATGGCGTCCAAGACAAGGGGAGGAGAAGATTTTTGTCATGTGATTTTATCTCAAATTGGCTTGGTGGAGAAGTTTGGTGTAAGACCAATTATGAGTCATTAGATCAAATAGTGCACAAAGTGATATTGGTCAAATTTCCCTGGAATTTTTCTATTAATACCCCCATATTTTCTGCTCCAAACCGTGGCATGAGAACCCTTGGGGGAACTATGGCAAAATAGAAACTCAAGCTAAGACAAAGAAGAATCCAAGGTCCAAAGTTCAAATAGGCTAGAGATTAAAGGTAAGCAATCTATCATAGCTTATTTTCCTTTGATTTGGGAGCTTGAACTTAGGGTTTTCATGGAAGAAAGTTGAGTTTTCTCTAAGGTGTATATGCTGTCTAAAATATTAGATGAAAGGAGAAAGAAGAAATTAAAGTTAGAGTTGTGAGATTAAAGCTTGAACAAGCTAGTTAGATGATTGGTTATTAAATCAAGTTGATATTCTTGACTTTGCCATATATGAAATATTTCGGTTTGCACTGTTCATGCATTGTGCATGATATAAAGAGATGGAATTTCAATGATCTAATGTTTCCATTGAATTTATATGATGATTTTGTGTAGGATTGGATAGGTTTTGAACCTTGGAAGTATTAGAATTGAAAGTTATAATTCTTGGAATTCTTCTCTGTTACTATTCACTCGTATGAACAGTGATTAGATTTTCATGATTTTGATACTTCCAATGGTTTTAAAATGTAAAGTGGTATGGGGTAAAGTAGAGAAACAAATATGGGAAGCAATGGAATTAAGATGAGAATTTTTGGAAGAATTATGTATATTTTGCAAATTCTGTCCATAAAAGTTCATAGTTGCTGGAATTTGGTTATTTTGAGTTCATAAATGGATTCAAAAGATGGAATTGTGTAGGATAAGGTCAAGACATCAATTGATTCAAAGGCCAAGTTAATTGGTAAAGATTAAAGGAAGTTAATGTAGTTAAGTAAGCTTACTGTTCAAAAGAAGTTAGATTATAATGAATTGATGATTATGTGATGTTAGGGTGTGATTGTGGACTCCAAAGAGGCAGCCACACACCAAGGAGAAGTAAGAAGAAAGAGCAAAGTTAAAGTGAAAGAAAGTCAAGTATATGAGGTAGTAAACTTATCCTAAACTTGTATGTATTGAATATTATGCTTGATTGTGCTATGACTTTGTTAAATTGTGTGCATATGTGTAGATGATTGAAGCTCTGTTTCTATAATTACTTTGGCCAATTGTATTTCATATGATACATGGAAGCATGCTCATTACACTATGGTAACACTTTCACAAGCAAGCACAAGCAATTACATTAATACATGCATTGTTTAGTACCGTTTACTACTGAGATTTCTCCATAAATCTCACCCCATCCATGTAATCCAAATTCTAACAGGTTTATGAATGATGAAAGAGGATGAAGAAGCATGAAAAGGAATTAGAGATTGGTTAATGTAAATGTTATATGATGTTACGGAAAGAATTATTATTGTAATGTTTCTGTTTGACCAACCTAAGTAATGATGGTCATGATGTAATGAAAGATAGTAAATGATGGAATAAATGTATAAAATTTTACAGACATTTAATTAACATGTTAAGCTTCGTTTTGATACCAAGAACACCAAATTTTGATGTCTGTACAAAGAGAACCAAATTTCCAAAATGGGGGCCAGAATCTATTTTCAGATTTTTTGACCAAATGAACAGTAAAATTTAATGAATAGACTGTATCAATATGCTAAGTATTTGGTCAGAAACTTATTTTTTCATTAAATTTCAAGATGTTAGATTCTAGTAGAATTTTGAACCATTTCATTTCGATTTTTCTAGAATTAGTTATGATTTTTCAAAGTTCATCGCCGAATCTGGAATACCATATAAACAGTAACTCGCTAAGAGTAAAAATTTCAGATTTAGCTAATGGACTTCAAACCAACCAATCAAGTTCAAGATTAGGCCATTGAAATAATTAGGACAAGTGAGGACATGATGGACCCAAGGTGCCAAAATTTTGGCTATAAATACTCCCTTCCTCTATCACAATTTCATGCACCTAGAGGACCCTTGGGGAAATCATGCCAAAATGAAGAGAGAACTCAAAATAATATCATGTAGAAGTCACCTAAGCAAGTATCTAAGGTAAGAGATCATTCCTAGTTTATTTATAAGTGTTTTGGAAGGAAGAAACTTAGGTTTCAATGGTTAGAAACTTCATTCTTCCCTTGGAACCCCTGCTGTCCAAAATTCAAAGTTAAAGGAGGAAGAGGACAATTAAGTTAGAACTATGAAATTGATGCTTAAACAAGTTAGTTAGATGATTGGTTATTGAATCAAGTTGATATTCTTGACTTTGCCATGGATGAGACCTTTCGGTCTGCACTGTTCATGATAGAAGGAGATGAAATTTCAATGATCTAATGCTTCCATTGAATTTATATGATGGTTTTGTGTAGGATTGGATAGGTTTTGAACCTTGGAAGCATTGGAATTGAAGGTTGTAATGTTTAGAATTCTTCTCTATTACTGTTCACTCGCATTAATAGTGATTGGATTTTCATGATTTTGATGCTTCCAATGATTTTAAAAGGAAAAGTTGTGTGGGATAAAGTAGATAAACAAGTATGGGAAGCATTGGAATCAAAATGAGAATTTTTGGAAGAATTATGCATGTTTTTTAAATCTGTCCAGAACAGTGCATGGGAGCTGGAATTTCATGATTCTAAGCTCATAAATGTATTCAAAAGGTGAAATTGTGTAGGGTAAAGTCAAGACATCAATTGATTCAAATGCCAAGTCAATTAGTAAAGATTAAGGAAAGTTAATGTAGTTAAATAAGCTCAATGTTCAAGAGAAGTTAGATTGTAATGAATAGATGATTATGTGATGTTAGGATTTGATTGTGGACTCAAAAGAGGTAGACACACATCAAGGAAAAGTAAGAAGGAAGAAGCAAAATTAAAGTGAAAAGTGTTGGAAATTGTGCCCTAGGGGCCAATCATTGTATCAGGTTATCACATTATTTGCATGTTTACTGTGATGACCATCCTTGGATAACTCATGATCTTATCCTAAATGTCCCTGGTCGGTCATCTATGTGGGAGCAGAGATGAAATAAGACCAGTATGACTTTGAAGATATATAGAGATATAAATCAAAGTCATAAGCACATGTAAGAGTACAGGGTGTTGGACCGACCCGCAATGAGAGAGCTGCATGGGTCAAGTCATAAGCTTCTCTCATATACAAGCCATGTCACTATGCCCTTTGACCTGAGATCATCATGGATTCCTACATGACAAACGCTCAGCTTTGACCTAGTCAAAAGTCACTTTTGACCGAGTGATCATAAAGGCTATGCTCGGGCTTAGTGGTTTTTCATGCGGAGGAATATGAATGGTCAAGATGGAATTTGTCCCTCACATGCGTAGAGAGATATTACTGGGCCCCTCGATGAGTGAGTCTGAGAAATGTATGGCCATACTGGAATGGAAGGGTAGTTCCATTTCTATATTCAGACTACTCAGGGATCGAGAAAGTAATGGTCAGGAATAGGAGGATGACGTTCTCCATGCCTCATCATTGACCGAAATATCGTGTGACAAAAGGGACGTGATATGGTTGTATGAAAGGTTACATCGTTTAACGATCCTCATATGTTTTGGGTAGTCGTAATGCCTTGCTAGAGACCGCTTACGACTTGTGGGTCAGTATAGTAACTGGCCCACTGCCAACTTCATATGGGCCTACAGGGTCGCACACAAAACAGCCCAATGCGAGCTATGATGTCCAGATTCATTGAATCTAAGAGATGTCTAGATTCAATGAATAATCTAGGGTGGATATATATTTTATATATATATATAAATTAGTTTATATATATATTATATATATAATATAAGAGATATTTGTAAGATTTAATTTATAAGGATAAATTAAATCTCTATCATTTTTGAATTTGAATTTAAATGGATATGATCTATTTGAATTTGAAATTCAAATTGATAAGATATCTCAAATTTGATTTATGAGAATAAATCAAATATAATTCTGTCTTTTAAATTAAATAAATAGGTGAATTAAATCTGTGGGACGGATTTAATATAAACCATATTTATTTAATCAGTTTCTTATTAAATTATGCAATATATGATATTGTATTAATTCAGAATTAATATAAGATTAATTCTGAAGCCCGGCCCTATTAGAAGCCCGATAGCTTCCTATATATTTGACATTAGGAGCTAGGGTTCCACACACAATAGATCTCTTCACACACATTCAGTCGTGAGAAAAGGGGGCAGGGAGAGTGCAAAAGGTTTGCAGATAAGAAACTGCCGAAATAGAGACGGTGAGGACGGAATCTCCAGAAAGCCCTAGAGGGACAAGAGGCGCTAGCACGTCGTTCGCAATTGGAACGCTGTTCGTGTGGATACCGGTAGAGGAAGCCGATCTGAGCTGTCGACTTCTATGATACGACCAGACACGAAGCAAGGTCGCGACCAGAACACGCTGAGGTCGCGACCATACGGGCATCTGAACGTCATAAATCCGAAAAGAAGAGGAAGGTCGCGACGAGAAGCAGAGTAGGTCGCGACTAACAACTCCAGAGGCGACAGGTCGCGACTAAAAGCTGAGGAGGTCGCGACTGAAAGTTCCAGAGGCGAGGAGTCGCGACTAGTGGACACTGAGGTCGCGACCAAAGCTTGAAACCGAAGGTAACACTTCTTTCTCCTTGACTTAAACACATTCGGTAGATCCTGGCTGGGAATGGAAAAATTTTTAAAGTTAATTTCCGCTGCGTGCCTTCCAATTCCTTTCAAAAAGAAGTAAAGCAGTAATGTAGTAAACTTATCCTAAACTTGTATGTATTGAATGTATGCTTGGTTGTGCTATGACTATGTTGAATTGTGTTGCATATGTGTATATGATTGAAGCTTTATTTCTATGATTACTTTGGCCAATTGTATTTCATATGATATATTGAAGAATGCATATTACACAATGTTAACACTTTCACAAGCAAGCAAGCACAACTATTTACATTAATACATGCATTGTTTAGTACTATTTGCTACTGAGATTTCCCTAGAAATCTCACCCCCTCTATGTAATCCCAATCCCAACAGGTTTATGAACGATGAAAGAGGATGAAGAAGCATCGAGAGGAGTTAGGATTGATTAATATAAATGTTATATGATGTTATGTGTAGAATTATTGCAAGTAATGATGCTGTATGACCAGTTTAAGTTACAATATTTATGATATAATAAAAAATAGTAAATGATAGAATAAATGTATAAAATTTTACAAACATTGAGTTAACATGTCAATCTTCATTTTGACACTAAGAACGCCTTATTTTGATGTCTGTACAAAGAGAACAAATTTTTCAAAATCAGGAACCAGAGTCTGCTTTCAGAATTTTTGACCAAATAAATTGTAATATTTAAAGATTAAATTGTATTAATTTGCTAAGTATTTGGTCAATAACTTATTTTTCCCTTAAACTTCAAGATGTTAGCTTCGAGTAGAATTTTGAACCACTTCATTTTGATTTTTCTAGAATTAATTATGATTTTTCAAAGTCTATTGCCTAATCTAGAATACCATATGAACAGTAACTTGTCAAGAGTAAAAAATTTAGATTTAGCTAATGGATTTCCAAGGTCTTGTAAGTGGTTCTAAATGCTACCTAATGGTCCCTAAGATGTACGAAAGTAAAGATATTACACCAACCATCGAGCTCTAATAGAGGCTATACCACGTGGTAGAAACATAACTCCATCATCATCGATACCCAATGCATAATTCTTATTATATTCATAATAATCAAAATCTCAATAGCTCAATAAACAATAACTTCAATCAATACCACAATAGGGTTTTTCTTAAAATAGTGACTTTCTTCAAATTTCAACCTCAAGATATAACCAGTTTTTAATCTCTATTTAAACTTTTCAAGTTACTTTAAGTCCCACAAGACAATTTTCAATAAAATCAACAATCAAATTTTTTTCAATATAATGATTTCATCATATTTATATATATATATCAATCACTCACAAATATCATATTAGCATACACAATGAGTAGAAAGTGGTTACCTCTCTCTAAAGCTAACAAAAATACCACAGACGAAGAGCACGTGTTTAGGTTATAATTTACTAGTCAATATACATAATTTATATAAATGTTCATCAATAAGTTATTAATTTGACATAACATATACTCTTAAATAAATACTCATATTTCTCTTCTAACTTTATTTTATTTATATAAATTCTCATTTAACATTAAACCCATCAAACAATCCAAAAACTCCAAATTTACAACCTTTAAAGTTTCACCCAAAATTTCTAATGCTCACATTTCATAATCAACATCAAAAATCATAATTTATAATTTTCAATCAAACTCTAATTTTAATTTACTTAAATCAACAACTAAATCCTCCAATTATATAAAATTCTCAAATCCCTTATCTTATAATTAACACAATATACTAAACCTTGAGTTTCATCATCAATCAAATTGTTAAACAAATAATAAATTTAATTTCATAAGTCCAAAGTTTCCAATTTTACCTCTAATTTCTAAATCTCACTCATAATATCCAAATCCTCATTTCAATATTAAATCACATTATTCTTAGATTTCAATAACTCATTTGCACTATCAATTAACCCATAATTATTCAATTCAACCAAAATCTCCAAATTTCTCTAACTTAGGGTTCTCACAAAATACCCATTTTTAATTATACCTCCAATAAATATAACACAATCATTAAACCTAAATTAAATCAACAAAATTTTCATATTAAATCATCTCTACTATTTAACATTTAAACTCTAACTCTAAACCTATTAGATAATATAAATAGAAAAATTTTAAACTGATTAAATGCAAATATTCACTTATCTCTACAATTCTATGATTTTTATTTGTTAAAAATTTATACTTATTTCAAACACTGATCTTCAAATTTATTTTTCTTCTAACAAAAATTATATTTCTAAAAGACTCATTTAGTATAGAAAATAATTAAAAAATAACTATGATAGTTGAAATATTTTATGAGAACAAATCATAGCTCCAAGGAATATGAGGTTGATCAATGGAGGCACTGGAATCACAGAGAGAACAAACGAAGAAGAGGAAGAAGAAGAGGACCCGGCTCTGTTTGGGGGGGGGGTTTTAAATATTATAAAAAGAAATGTGGGCCCTACCTTTTTTATTTTGTTTTTGTTATATATATAATATATATATTCACAGTCTCTTTCTTCTCTTTTTTTCTTTTTTTTTTGTTTTCCTCCTTTTCTTTTATTTATTTATTTATTTAGTTTATTTTTAATAAAAATAGTATTAATATTTTTTTAGATAAATTCTCTTAACTTATATAATTAAATAAAAATTTTATTTACTATAAATTAATTTTTTTAATACTATTTAAATTTTAAAATAAAAATAAAGATGTTACATGTGACACGCATGACCATAATTTATATGCTCTTGATTAAAAGGACATTGCTGTGTCTATAAGCTACCCTGTGGAGGCAGTATATATGGGTCGCCTGCGATCGATGAGGTGCTCACTTGCCTTTGGAATTGGTATTGCATCATCAGTTTCTGTGATGAATTTTATTTCAGGTGCCTTATCTTGCATTTTAATAGTGGTCAGCACCGTTAGCTGTCTATATGCAGTCTTATACCTTGTTTAAAAAATATTATAATTATTATTTGACTATTTGATGAGGAATGAGATAAGAATATCACAGGTTTTATGGATGATTATTATTTGGGTAGCGAATTAGTGATTTATGATATCAGTAATAGTTCATTATATTGGGATATTGGTTATTTTAATGAATTTTGATTATTAGGGTTTATCATAATTTAGAATTATTATTATCTACAAGGTTAGGTTTGTCTTTGTATTGGTTGCTTTGTACTTTGATCTGAAAGACCTGGGATTTAAGACTCGGATTTTTACTGAGTTTCCCTTTTACCTCCTTTCTTGTTCTTCGTTTCTCTGCCCTAAAAACAAAATTTATCTGATTACAATACTTTTTTTTTTTTTTATAGTTTTATGACCTATAAAAAACTTGTAATATCTGTTTTTTTTTTTTTTTGTGTGTGTAAAATGGGGCAATACGCCCGAATTATTCATTCATCACTGTGATAAGTCTGGGGCAAACAAAGCCCATAGCATCTCTATAGTAAATAATGAAAACCATCAGGAGGATTACACAAAAGCTGCAAGCCCCCATCCCTTGACAAGCTCCAATTCTCCAGCCAATCCGCACAGTAATTACCCTCTCTGTACATGTGCTCTATACGTATATCCCAGTCCTCTGAAATCCATCTTGCGACCTGTCCAATAAATCTGTTCTTGATCCTCTTATGTACAATTAGATCATTCAGCAGTGACACAGTCGTAGTTGAGTCAAATTCAACAATAAGCTTTCTATATCGGATATATCCTTTCATGTGTAGCAACAAAAAACCAGACCACACTCCCTATAATTCTGCCTTATAAGCAGTACAAATGCCATATTAATACAAAACCCCCAACCATGCATCCTTAATCAATCCTCCACACCCTGCTCTTCCCAGCTGCCCCTTAGCCGCCCCATCAATATTCAATTTAACCCAGCCCATCTCAGGAGGTTTGTAATATCTTTTAAATGTGTATAATGAGTAATTTTCCTCCTTCCTTTTGGCTGTCGTGCGTAGTATTTTTGTAGGAGGCTTTATTAATGGAGTAGGTACTATAAAATCAATAATGTGATACTCTTGCTTCTAAAAGGATAATATTGATAAGAAATAAAGATATTTCCTGCTAGACTTCTATCGAACAAGTTAGAGCACAATAATGTTTCTTATTTGCTGACTCTTGTTGCACAGTATTTCTTCAGTTTTAGCGCGGGTCAGAGGGTCTGATATTTAGTGACTTGCTATGACCTATTTTTTATGCTTCTTTTCATGTAGCTTCGTGGTGTACTTTATGTTGCTTCAACTGGTGGCCATGTGACAGCTATATCAATTGGGGTATGATGGATTGAGAAATTCTTAAAACAAAAGATCATTTAGGGGTTGAAGTTCTGCACTGAATTGTGCAATTGAGACACAGTCAAACTGAAAAGTTCGCCTATAAATTTCCAGGATTTTTCGTTTAAGACTTTGTGGCTTCATGAGCTCGAGGTCCCAGTTTTTGCTTCTCTGCCCGTTGCTGATATGTACTGTTCCTTCTTTTGTTGATGCTATCAGTTTAGGCATTAAGCACGGTAAAAATACTTTCTCCTTTTGCCAATATGATTTTCTACTTCTTCATTGCAGTTAGATGTTTCTTAGTAGATGGCTACGTTCTGCATTGGATCCAGATGGGTCCATACTTTGGAAGGTATGAATCTCATTACTTTAGTAATCCTTATTTATGCTACCTGATGGACCTAATAATTTGAAGCTACATGTGTTGTGGTGAATCTTGACCAGAAAACAACTAATGGTCCAATATTTGCTGGAGCTTGTATATCCTCGGCTCTTCCTTCTGAGGTATGTTATTTTCTTCTTGTATTTTACCAACCGAATTCTTAATCTGTTTTAAAGAAATGAATCCCTTCCCTTTCACCACGGTTTTCTGATTTTTGGCTACACCACTTATCTGCCCCCTTCCCCCTCCGCCTTAATGTCCTTTTTGCAAAGTTCTGTACAATGTTGTTGAAAAGGTTATGGTTATAATCTGATGTTATGGGATCAGTGACAACTATGGTGATGTAAAAGTGTATATATATATATATATATATCATATTGTTTATCTGATATAGGCATTTCTATATTTTTAAAGTATCCATGCTTTATTAGCAAGATAAATGGAAAGATATGACACTCTTATCTCATCACTAAACAAGAAGCCTTGACCATTTGGCAATGCAATGCAATGCCAATGCATTGTTATTTATTTCAAAACTTTCTTGAGGACAAAGTTGGCAGCTTTGTTATTCCTGTTGAAATTATTCATTATTTTCTTTATGCCTTCGCTCGCAAATAGAATAGTTGTCTACTTCACAATGACGAAATTAATTGTTATTGTTTTATTTTTGTTGATTCTGAGAGAAAAGAGATGTGAAAAATACTCCTTGTATTTCATTGATATGTTGAATAGGTATTTATAGATACAATGGGTAATCCTAGACATTAATGATATATCCTAAACATTAATACTACCATATCATATCAATATCATATCGTATCCTCTATACTAATTACAGAATATTACATATCGTATAATATCCCTACAATATCTCTACACTCCCCCTCAAGTTGGAGCATAGATGTCAATCATACCCAACTTGTTACAAAGGTATTCAATCCGAACCCCACTAAGAGCTTTGGTGAGGAGATCGCCTAGTTGATCACTGGATCGGACATGTCCTGTAGAGATGAAATTTTTCTTGAGCTTGTCTCGAATAAAATGACAGTCGATCTCAATATGTTTCGTTCGTTCATGGAATACTGAATTAGAAGCTATGTGTAGAGCCGCTTTATTATCACACCAAACCTTTGCTGGTAATGAGGTTTGAAGGCCAACCTCCGTCATCAACTGATATATCCAGACTATCTCGCATACAGACTGTGCCATGGTTCTATATTCCGCTTCTGCACTTGACCGTGACATTACATTTTGTTTCTTGCTTCTCCAAGATACCAAGTTTCCTCCGACAAAGACACAGTAACCAGTAGTGGATCGTCTTGTGGCCTTTGATCCACCATGATCAGCATCACAAAAACACTCAATATCTATATGTCCGTGACTCTTGTACAATATCCCACGACCTGGAGATCCCTTCAAATAATGCAACACGTGTTCTAAGGCTTCCCATTGTCGAACAGTTGGAGAGACCATAAACTGGCTAAGAACACTTACTGGATAATTTATATCAGGGCGGGTAACTGTAAGATAATTCAATTTTCCAATTAATCTCCTGTACCTCTCTGGGTTTTCAAACGGCTTGCTCTTAGCAGCTTCAATGGGATTCTCATATGGTATACTACCATCAGCATCAAGCAGCGGATTATAAACCATAGGGAAGCTAGTTGGGGCAGCTCCAAGTTTACCAGTTTCTTTTAGCATATCAAGAACATATTTTCTTTGAGTCAATAAGATGCCCTTCCTGCTTCTCATAACTTCAATTCCCAAGAAATATTTTAGTGAACCCAAATCCTTTGTCTGAAAATGGGAGTTAAGGAATGACTTGAGTGATGAGATCCCTGAGGTATCACTCCCTGTAATCACAATGTCATCGACATACACAACTAGTAGAATCATGCCAGCATTTGTTCGCTGATAGAACACCGAATGATCACACTTACTCTGACACAAGCCAAAGTCCTTCACAATAATACTAAATCTGTCAAACCATGCCCGAGGGCTTTGCTTTAAACCATATAAAGATCTCTTAAGCCGACATACTTTACCATGCTCCCCCTGAGCAACAAAACCGGGCGGTTGCTCCATATACACTTCTTCTAGAAGATCACCATGTAAAAAGGCATTTTTGATGTCCAGTTGAGAGAGATCCCAACTATAAGTAGCGGCCAGAGAGATAAAGAGACGAACCGAGGAGAGCTTGGCCACAGGAGAAAAAGTCTCAGAGTAGTCAACACCATACTTCTGAGCATAACCTTTAGCAACAAGACGAGCTTTAAGGCGTTCAAGGGAGCCATCAGCCTTAGTTTTAGGGGTCAATACCCATTTACACCCAATGGCTTTCTTACCCGCCGGTAAATCAACTAAGGACCACGTACCAGCACGATCAAGGGCCGCCATCTCTTCTTCCATAGCAGTACGCCAACCCGGGTGGGACAAGGCCTCAGATAGGGAATGAGGTACAGAAATAGTGTCTAAAGACGTAACAAAGGCACGAGAAGCAGAGGAGAGGTGGTTATATGAAACAAAGGATGAAATAGGATATGTACAAGTGCGTTTACCTTTACGGAGGGCAATAGGCAGATCGAGGGAGGGATCTGGATCAGGAACAGGAGGTATCTCAGAAGGAGGAACCGGGTCAGACTCAGGATGAGTAATACTTGCTGCAGGATCTGATGAGGAAGTAGATAATGGTAGGGCAGAATCTGGCGTAGGAGCAGTGGTAGTTTCCTTCAAACGTCTGGTGTAGACCCGAGACAAAAGTGGTTGACCAGGTGCCAGTACGGGAGCTGGGGCCGGTGATGATGAAGGAAGGACAGAGTATACCAGAAGAGTATCCTCCTCTGCAGGTGGAGGAGGAGAAGCAGAATTGATAGAGGCAAAATAAGCAAGAGATTCCTGAAAAGTAACATCAGCAGAAACCAGATACCGATTAAGAGACGGAGAGAAACACCTATAACCTTTCTGCACACGGGAATAGCCAAGGAAGACACACTTGAGGGACTTGGGATCTAATTTCGAGATACTCGGACGCACATCTCGAACAAAACACACACATCCAAAAATCTTAGGGTCAATAGGAAACAAAGGTTTAGAAGGAAAGAGAGTAGTGTAGGGAATATGACCATCAAGAACAGAGGATGGCATACGATTAATGAGAAAACAAGCAGTGGAGACCGCATCGGCCCAAAAAGGTTTTGGAACCTGCATTTGAAACATGAGGGCACGGGCTACTTCTAATAAGTGACGATTTTTTCTTTCAGCAACACCATTCTGAGCCGGTGTATCCGCACAGGAAGATTGATGTAGAATACCATTTTGAAGCATAAAAGAGCAAAAGGATGCAGAAAAGTATTCTTTAGCGTTATCACTGCGTAAAGTATGAATAGAAGTATTGAATTGATTTTTAATTTCAGCAGTAAAGGCGCAAAAGTGAGAGAACAATTCAGAACGATTTTTCATTAGATATAACCAAGTAGTACGGGAATAATCATCAACAAATGTAACAAAATACTTGAAACTAGCTTTGGACTCAACAGGACACGGACCCCAAACATCAGAGTGCACTAACTCAAAAGGAGACGAAGCACGTTTATTGACTCGAGAAACTAAAGGAAGGCGATGATGTTTAGCAAACTGACATGACTCACAATCTAAGGACGACAAATATTGAAACTGAGGATAAACCTTTTTCAAAGATGATAAAGATAAATGACCCAAATGACAATATGCTTCAAAAGGAGTAACACCACCAACACAAGCCACCGCACGAGACCCCTGATCAGCAAGGAAGTAATGACCGCCAGATTCGTAACCTCTACCAATAATCTTCTTCGTCAAAAGATCCTGTATCAAGCAATGATCAGGGAATAGTGAGATGCAACAGTTTAATTGACGAGTAAGTTTACTAGGAGACAAAAGATTAAAAGCAAGTTTAGGGACATTGAGTACAGAGTCCAAATGAATAAAGGAGGTAGGTTTAACAGTGCCAGAACCAAGAACACGAGATTGGGAACCGTCCGCAATAGTGATGTTAGAAGGGTTGGCATAAGAATTGTAAGTGGAGAAGAGATAGCGGTTACCTGTCATGTGGTCAGTAGCACCAGAGTCTATGATCCATTTGGAGGAAGAAGAGACAAGGGCAGTAGCCTCATTACCTGTTGCAATAGCAGCACTAGCAGGAGGATTGCTAGATTTTAATTGAGCATATTCAGTAGCAGAAATGGTAACCGTGTCATTGGATGTTGTGGCCACGTGTGCAGAATTTTGTCGATTCTGTTTATTCTGAAGTTTACGGCACGTACGTTTCGTATGACCTGGCTCTTTACAGTAGTAACAGATCACGCCTTTCGACTCCTGAGTAGAACCTCTTGGTGTAGAACCACGATAAGTAGGTGGCCCCCGAGCATTATTCTGACCACTACTGATTAATGCGTTGGTAGGCACAAGGGGAGCCGGAGAAGATATCTGTTCAATTCTCAACACACGAGAGAAGGCCTCTTCGAGGGAAGGAAGATGAGCCCCAGATAAAATTTGAGATCTAGCAGCCGCATATCGAGGCGGAAGTGTAGTAAGAAAGCTCATGGTCGCCATCTGCTATCGGTGAGACACATTAACCTTCCGCTCATCAGAAATAGGCATAAGGGAATTGAGTTCCTCATACATTCCTTTGAAATCCATAAAGAAGGCTGTAAGAGGACGATCATCCGGCATCTCAGCGCGATGGAAAGATCTGCAAACCTCATATATTCGAGAAATATTATTTTTGCCTGAGTATAAGAATGCCAAGTAATCCATTAGTTCCTTAACAAATTCACAGTGAGTAATAGAGGGCATGATCTCACTGTCAATAGAATTACGAATTTGTAAGAGAAGCCGTGCATCATCCCTTAACCATAACTTGCGAGAGGGATCGTTCACTTCTGGAGGATCATCGATCAAGTGATCTTCTTTCTCAATACTTCGAAAATAAATACGAATAGATTTACTCCAATCTAGATAATTTCTCCAAGTCAATTTGCATTCAGTAATCTTAGTGACTACTGGAACCATCTCAGAAACTGTTGTAGACTTAGTTGAAGCCATCAAAACAGGTTAGTACTAAAAGAGCGAAAGTAACCGAACAGCGATTAACCAATTACCGTAGCTTCACCAGGAGCCTTGTAAGAACAACGATTCGAACCAATAAAGGAAGACCACTCCAGGGGTCAAATAAAATCACCACAGTGAACAAACTGTTCTGAAAAACAGAAAGGGCAAATCTGCAGACAGAAAATACAGATCAGAGACGAAAGACCCAGTATGCGACAGTCAAAACCAGGGCACGAAACTCCAGGGTTATGCTGAGGAAGGTGAGTCGAGCCCAACGGAAAGCAGCGCCGTCGGAAAAGGTCACCGGAGACGGCCTCACGCGTCGGCGAGTGAAATTACCGGCGGACTGGCGGTGGCGCGTGAGCGTCACGCGCTGCTCAGATGGCCACGAAACTTTGGGGAAACGTCGATCGGCGCCGTGCGATCCTCCCTAGCTGGCGCGTGTCTGGAAACGTCGTCGGAAAAGAGGAGATCTCTGGCGAGCACAGTGCTGTCGGAAACAGAGACCAGAACAGAAGATCTGACGCCGAAAAAACAGCCAGACAGGAATCCAAAACTCACAGCTCTGATACCATGTTGATTCTGAGAGAAAAGAGATGTGAAAAATACTCCTTGTATTTCATTGATATGTTGAATAGGTATTTATAGATACAATGGGTAATCCTATACATTAATGATATATCCTAGACATTAATACTACCATATCATATCAATATCATATCGTATCCTCTATACTAATTACAGAATATTACATATCGTATAATATCCCTATAATATCTCTACAATTTTGTTCATTCCTCCACAGGTGCTTGTATGCTCCAGAGATGGAAGTGTGTACTCGTTTAAACTGGTAAGTGTAATGGATAATTGCTTGACTCTATTATGTTTTATGATCTTTTAACTAAAGCAAAGCTTCAATGAAGTCTCATTGTAAAAAAAAAATACTGTAAATTTCCTAAGCTGAACGATTTTGCCTCTCTTCATTGGCACATCGTCGAGGAAAGTACAGAATAAAAATGATAACTTTGATTAATATCACTTGCATTTATTGGATTAATCCAGGATAAAGGCAATCTACAATGGCAATACGATGTTGGAGATCCAATTATTGCATCTGCCTTTGTTGATTAACACTTGCTGCTCAAGCCTGATTCCTCCCGTTATTCAGACAGGTAAATTGTATTAGTTGATTTTATCTTCAATGAGAAGAAAAATTGTCTAACTATGAAGCACTGATACTTAGTAAGGAATAAACTTAGGCACTTAAACATGCATACTTGATGAATGATTTCCAATCAATACGTGTACTTTTTTATGGGTTCAAGTGTAAATCTATTCATGAACTTTTCACGAATATACGTTTTGATAATGTTACCTTGGGTGCAAAAGTGCACATGAAGATACCAAAATAATACAAAAATGTCAAGGCCGTTAATAAATCTAATATCTGTTATTTTTGTACATGTGAATAACAGTGTGGGCCCACTTTAAACTAACAGACGTAAACAGCTATGGCATTTTTACGTCATTTTGAAATCTTTATGTGCACTCTTGCACCCAAGAAAACTTTATGGTTACCAAGTGCATATTTGCAAAAAGTTCATCGGTAGACTTCTACCTTAACACTTCTTTTATTCATGATTTATCCTTTAACTAACTCATATTAATTACATTTTTAAAGATTAAAATCCACTTTCTAAAATTTGATTGGAAAGTATATTAAATATATAAGCTTGAGTATCTAAATTTTCTCTATTTAGACATTGAAGCCCTATTGTCCCATCCCTGGTTGAACACTTGGATGTAATGCATCACATCAAACTGCATAAAAACACTACTTATGCTTTTGCATTGCCGTATCCATATTGTGGAGGATTTTGGTAGGCTAAATATCCATATTGTGTCCAATATTTGTGTCAGCATACATACCCAGTTCTGTTAAATATTTGTTCTTTTTTCAGGTTAATTTGCATTTGTTCCAGTTCTGGAGGTTTACACATTCTTAGAGTGAACTTGAAAGAAGATAAATATACTGGTCGACCAAGGACAAGTGTGGAGGAACGTGCTAGGCTAAACTTGGAGGGAGATATATTCTCTTCACCTGTAATGATTGGTGGCAGGATTTTTGTGGGATGTCGGGATGATTACTTGCACTGCATTTCTCTTGAAATTCCATTTGAAACTTGAATGATGGAGCTTACTATGTATAGAATGATTCATTTTTGTTGAAATTTAATTGTTGCAGGTGATAAACTATTACACAACACCTGCCAGACATAGTACAGGAGCAGTATGAGACTGTAAGAACTAATCACATTGCTCCTAAATTTAATACAACTCAGGTCTCACGTGGTCCCATAGTACCCATAATTTACATGTTATTGGCTTACAACTAGTCACATGTCAACCCAGATTTACACCTGCACTTGAATACTCCACCTCCTGAAAATAACAAGCAAGGATAAGAAAAATCATATAAAAGTAAAGATACTAGTATAAAGAAAATGATAATAATAAGCTTTAATATCAACCATTATGTCTGAAAGTTGAAAGCTAGTTCAAATTGCTTGTGACAAAAGCACACTTTCTCATGCACATATCCATTTCTATTCTAACTAGAATATAGCCTCCTTATTCATAAACACCATACGATTCTTCAGTACTCTATATAGCTACTTATAAAATTCTTATATTACTCAGATACTACCACCACATAATCTCTTATAGACATATTATCTTGCTTAAAAACCATTTTTATTTCAACGTAGGGCCTATGAGTTTGTTTTATATCTGTACTACTGATAAGCAACTCCAAACGCACAATTGTCCAACATGTACCAGTTGTTAAAACTTTATTTACTCAGAGTATATTTCAATGTGTCAGGAAAACCGAGATGCTAAACTTACTAAAGAGAAATATATATTAACAAGTTTATGGTACTCCACATCAAGGTAAAGACCATCCCCAAAAAAAACAAAAAAAGAACTAAAAGTGATAATGCAGTAGACAGCAGCAACAAATAAAGGACAGAGTGTCACCAAGATAATGAAGACTACTCCAAATTGGTTTAATCAAGGGTAAAAGTGAAGAAATGTTAAGAAAATAAATTATTTCTTGAAATTATTGGGAAATGCACTATATTATTGACAAGATATACAGTATTCCCGAATTTCATTATTTTGTTAATAATGCAATGAGATTTTTTCATTATCACTTAACAAATGAATAATGTGGGAGGGGGGCACATCTCAAAGTTAAAAAACAAGCATTGAAGTCATCAATCACCCCAGTAACTAATAATAATGTTTTGAGGAAATCTAGAGCTTCTAGCAAACGTTTCAAGATTTTGTCATAATCATAGCACCTTTCAGCCAGAACCAGAAAGAAACTGTTCCTAAACATTGTGAAACCCTTTGCAAAAAAGCAACATGTGGTTAACTTTCTTCAGAACATGAGTCCTACCTGAGCGGGTGGTAAGGATGAGACCCAGTCTGACACATGCGTAGGAAGAAGCCCCAAAGTGTTAAGCTGCAAGAGAGGATATTCAGATGCATATTATGAACTACTACTTAGGTGCCATTTCACATTTACACTTTGATGTTAAGATTCTAACATAAAAACCATAAAGTAATATAATTGATCATGAACAAGATGACCAAACATCAAGTTACCTTCCAAATACCTAATGCCAAGCCCCCCAAATTGAGGGCTATGTAGAGCAGCTTAGGCCCTAGAAGCTCAACTTTCTTGTCTTTGTAAGGTTCAAAAACTGCTTTAATTCAGAGTCAAAAGTATCAATGTGAGAATATGCTATAGAACTCCAGTATAAATTATGCAACATTATAGCAAGAATTATAAGAAGCTTACATACCAAAACTAAAATTCAAAATAAATTGCAAAGCAACAGATGATATAATCTAACATATGACTAGATCTTGTGTTAATGAAAATAGAAAAATAATGAAGTTTGATCACTGCAAGAAAAGTAATTATCTCAGAAGAAGCAAATGCATTGATAACACCTGGCTTGCCACATATAGTCCAAGTAGAAAGAACAAAAATGCAGAAACATGTAGAATGGAGAAGATCACAAGTTAATTAGGTATTAAGCCATCATAACCATATCAGCTCAATTTATAATCATCAAAAACCAGAGAAGGAGGAACGGTCACTCAAATATTTCGGATAAAAATTAGCATGGTTTCAAAGTTCAACAAATAATGTATTTATAACCATAACTTGACACCCAAGCCGTTGAGACTTCAACGTTTGTGGAGTTTAGCAATAATGACATTGGCAACATGATAATAACCATCTTACCCTTTCCGACCCCTTGTAAAGCACTTATTGGCTGCCAAAGAGCTGAAAAAGTAATACCAATACTAAACAAGTGAACAGTACTTCCAGCCATCCACATCATGAATCCCATCATCAGCAAGTTTTTGAAAGGGGCCTGTGCCACTTCCCAAGCTTTCTGTTTGCAGCATATAGAAGCTTTGCATATTATAAGAATGTTGTTCCATTATATAGGAATGAAGAACACAACATGCATTATGATGCTATTGGCACAAAACGCCTGGGAATTAGTATGATCAGCTCAATTCTTACAAATTATTCCCTCTAAACTATTTCAGTCACCCATAAACTGTCACGAAAGCGATTCGTGACGATATCTACGAACGTGAAAACCATAAATTTACCTGGGTTTTCCGGTTAGATTCTGCATCCTT